>JAHFWI010000029.1:5000000-7500000 GCA_028554975.1 Himalopsyche kuldschensis | reverse complement strand
ATCAATAATAATTGTTTACGTAAAAACAATGTTTCTCATCACAGTTCACCCTTGACATGAAATTATTCAATCGTTTCAATTTGATATATTAATAAAAAGGATTTAAAAAACAAATATGTTATAATAATTTACGGACGAAATTTCATTTATAATTGACGCAGCTTCGTGAAAACTAATAGATATTTCATTTTTACCAAATAAATGTCACACACCTTTATATATTAAAAAAGTGGATTTGAAAAACCTTCGACCCATCGGAGTGACCGTAAATTGGGTCGTGACCTGATATGTATTGACCGAAGCGACATTGATTAGTTTATTTATCTATCCGAAATTATGAAAAATACTTGAAATCTTAAAAGTATGTTACTATTATAAAGTTTCATTGTATTTTGAACATATCTTATACTTGCCTTAATTTTATTCAAATTGTGATAATGTTCACTTAAAGATAAGGTTATTTTTGTTTGTAAAAAAATAGTAATCAATGTTTTGGAGTATATGCATAAAATTAATTATTAGCAGTGCTCCAACATAAAAAAAATCGATTGCATTAACTTGAATTATTTAATTTTTTTTTTTGCAATGGATATTTTTTTAAATCGCTGGCGTTAACACCAAAAAATATTACTTTTTCTTTAGCAAACGATTTTGAATTGACTTGTTTTGATTTTGGTGGTCGTTATTTACAACGCCTGCAATAATTTTATTGTTTATCAATTGAAAACTTTGACTTCATTTTGTTTTATATATCGAGTATTAATACTTTTACAATGCAAAAACATCAAAGATAGTGTTGTGGATTTTCTTGTGATGGATAGAAAACTGTTGAATACCGTTTGCAGTATACATTTATATGTAAATCGATTGTAACTTTATTTGAATCTAATTTAATATATATGTAAGTATACCAAATATAGAAGTGGCTAGCTCACTCAATATACTGACGCAAATGTCCAATTACTGAGAAACCTTACTAAGTAAAATACTACTGCATTTTCATATTAAATACTTATGCCATGTATGACGTATCTGAACAACCTTTTTGTTTAAATGGAAAGTCTCGGAGTTTCTGATGGAACGCGGTTTTAATATTGCATGGATTTTCATGCATTTATTCGCATGGTTGAACCGGCCGGCGTTCTTTGTTCATTCAAGCTGCACTGAATTTATTATTTGAAACTGAATATTTCTCGTTTATTCAAAAATTTCATACTCGTCTAAAATTTACCACATGCAATTTACTATAAAATATAAAAAGGCTCGGGGCCGTGGCCGAGTGTCATAGTCGTCGGAGTTGGGCTGACGGGTATTGAATCCCAGTCCGGCCAGTTAGATTTTTATTTCCGATCCGAGACATAGACATGGACCTGTGATGTAAAAAAAAATCCTCCCACACCTATCCAGCAAAACCGGCCCTGATCTTTATCAAATTATATGTGGAAGTAATACCACAAAAGTTGTGTTTTATTTATTTAAAACAATGTATTGCTTGAATTGGCATGCACTTGGTAGAACTCCATTATAATACGGTGAAAAAAAAATAACAATGTATTTTTATTGTACAGAAATTTCTACAGGGATTACTATAGGAATTTCTGTAGAATTAAAATACATTGTTATTTCTTTTCACCATATTAAAATAATGTCTTTCCGCGAAAACCTAAAAGACCTAAAAGTAAGAATGTATTTTTTTTAAATACACTTCTACTGCTGATGAGTCTAATTAGTCAATTATTAGGCTACTCTAACTCCCCGTTCAATAAATAGGGCATTTTTAACGAATATATGTTCGTAATATTTTACACTCTTGCCCCAAATACTACCATCCTGATTCATCAATCTGCTATGCACGACGGCGGTAATATGCTTAATCTGCAGTAATATGCTTATCTGTTTAGCTTAAATAAATGCTTATCTGTCACAGTGGTAAGTGAAAATGTGATGTATCAATGTGTGTAGAGGGGGAGAGGCAGAAGGAACAATTGTCACTGTCCAAGGTATAAGGAGTGTCTCACTTTTGAAAAAACCACGACCGCTAATAGCCTGTATTTTATTATAATAAAAATATTTAAAAATTTTTAATACTTATTTCACATATTTTTTTTTCCTGTTTTCGGTTTCGCTCATGGCGAGCATTGTCAACCGATAAGAAATACAACGAAACAGTGATATTTATGCAAAAGTAAATTAAGTTAGAATTATAAGGTATGACAAACAATTGGTATTACAACTAAGCAAATAAATTGAAGCAAAATACAAGAAAAATAGCCTATAATTAAAATGTTGTAGACCTCTTAGCAATGCCAGCTATTACATGAAAAATCAATTAAGTATCAATTATCATTAACAAAGTAAAAGCGAAAAATAAGTGCATTTAATAAATAAATCTTAAAGTCTGTAATCCAAAATAAGACGTGGGAAGTCCAGGAACGAGTTCAGTCCAACGAAAAATTGTTATCTGCGAAAAGATTAAAAGCCATATCAATTCTTACAAATAAAGGCAAACAGAGGAAAAATTAAATTCAAAAGAAATAAAAGTAAATCAAAAAGAAATATAATAAGCTAGAATTAGGTTAATGAAACCGATATAACAAAGGGGATGACGCAGAAATGTAAATAGATACCACTTCGGTTAAGAATATTGAGTTTATCTTTAGAATTTACTAAAACGCGGATCAAGTTAAAAGATATTTTTTTGTTTCAATGTATAAAATTTATTCCCTGAATTTGTGTAAATTATGGGCGTCAGAAAATGCTGCGCCCCGGGGCTTCCATTTCTTCTGAAAAGCTAACTGCACTATATACCTGTTAATAGGAAGGAACACAGAGAAAAATTAGAAGGATTTTTTAAGCTGTTGCATTTAAGGTCATAGGATTACTTCTCCATGGTACGGTTGTGGTAAAAACTCTTGTCGGTAAAATAAAATCAACACGATTAACAAGTACCCGCAACAATAACAAAATTATTATCTATTTTAATATTTGGTTTGATATTATGTAAACACTTATTAGTACCTAATTACTTACAATCTTAGTACCTAATTTTATCACTAGAAGAGTTGTGTGAAGAATTCATAATTGAAAGTGCGGTAAGGTTAAGGTGACCATTCGTACGGATTTTACTAGTGTAATACCGTTTTATTGTTTGACAGTAATCCGGCTACTCTTGAGAAGTTGTCAGTACAGTCTGGGAATACAGAATGAAAAAAATATTATTTAGTGGAATCCAGTGTTGCCGCTAACACTGCCAAGTCATTTAAAATTTCCCAGTTTTTCATTTGAATAAGATGGTCCCCTCAGGTGAGGTTAGAGGATGTTTGCATAAAATAATTGGACAAACATACTTTGAGTTGCCGAAAATACGTTCGGTATAAATACAGAATGACCAAAAGAAAGCGGCTAAGATTTTTTTAAGCGGACTAGTAACTTTGCGAAAACCATTTTTAGCCACCTTCAAATAAAATCATAAAGGTAGAAAAAACAAATTATGCTGTCCCACATTAAAATATGAAATAAGGGCTTTGTTTATTCGTTGATCTTTGAAACCACTTCAGTATCGTAAGGCCACTGGTGGTCACCACGTACGGACGTCGCGAATACCCTTTTTTTTTTTTGAAAAGTTTGAACTTTTTATTTTTGCATATAATATGTAAAATTTGGCTATTGGCCGGATTGGTAGGGTTGATATTTAATTGAATACACATAAATAGGAAAATAAGACTAAATAAAGTGATCAGAGTCGGAGTCGTCGTATTGGTAAATGCTAGAGTCGGAGTCGAACTTTTTTTTACCGACTCCATTTGTTTTACATTGATTTATCCAATCTCTTGTGTATAATATTATCTGTATAACTCGCACACGGTCACACCGTTGAAACAGTTTTTACGAGCGATGGCCGATGATTTAAAGTGCCATCAGCACAACCATACATTTTAATATATTTTTATAAGTAAATATATATTTTCTACGGAAACAAAAAAGCATATTCGGAAAATCAACTTCATTCTTTATCGGATACTCTCTTTTGAGTACATAATATATCGACTGATAATAAATATAATAGTATTGATATCACGATGCCACTATACGCAAATATTGCCTTTTAGATTTTTGCACCTCAGTTAAAACATTATCACTTATAATCATATGGGAATGCCACTTGGAAGAGTTATTACATTACTTTATTTGTCACTGAACGACAATAGAAGTGTCGATGGGTTTTTCATTTCAAATACACTCAAACCCCCTGTTGTGGGACTTTTTTGTGCGATTTCAAAGTTATGCGGTTTTTGCTATTTTTTAAATATATTGTTGGGACTATATAAACGCACGTATGTATGTAATAACACATGCTTCCTTGTACTTATTATGTTCCCATATTAAGTCATAACTTTTTATGCGACTTTCCGCGAAACGCATCTACCGCAAAAAAAGGTTTAGGTCTATACAAATATAAATAGTAGAAGTAATCTATCAGTCAAATCCGTCATCACTTAGTTTCCATTTTTAATATTTCTCCAACAATACTTTTTAGCAAAAAAAACCGTAAAGTTTAGTGCCGCAATTCAATCTCAAAATATGTATTTTTTAATGTTTGCCTCTCATATAAAAGAAGCTCCCTGTGCAATTAAATTTCTATTCTTAGAAATCCAATAGCAGACCGCCCACGAATTTCTAGTGAAATCTGTTTTTATATTGAAATTTATACCGTGAGTACATTGCGAAGGGTAGGTATCACGTTTCCAGCATTTGCGTCTGTGTAAATTCAAAGAAAAATTTCTTTCAATCGGGATTTATTTTCCATAGAAAACTCTTAGTTTACCCTTTGCCTTTCTTACGTGGGTAGAAAATGCCATCGAAAGATAAATATAGAAACGTCGCTGAGTTTTATTTTATCAACGTGACGCACTGCTGCACATTGAAGTTTATTTTTCAGATCAGATCATATAATTTATTAAGAACTGGCCGGTACCCGGCAAGCGTTGCAATGCCACTCAAAGGAAAAACGTGTTTATGTTTATTGAAGTGCTTTCGGATGGACAATGTTTTAGATAAATAATTTCGATTTAATTTCACTAACATTGATCGGTATCGATGACTTGTGCCGATTGTCTATGGTACGTGTCAACTACTGAATGATATGATATTTCCTCGATTATACTAAATGTTTTCAACAAAACATTTTGGAATATCTGAGTTCGGGGTGCTTTTAATGAAACTGGCATTCAAAATAAAGTAGGATTTCTTGATTAAATCAGTCCAAACTAATTAGCTAAGTTCTTCTCATATGAGTGTAAGTATAATATACGTAATATTATCCTTCCTTATCTTGGACGTACCTTAGATTTAAGTTTAACGAACACACCACGATTAAAAAGCGCTGAGCTAATGCTACAAAAGCAAAATTGTACTTTATGTTTAATTTTAATGCTAGGAGCAAACTTTCCTAAAAAAGTAAACTTCTCCTATATACAGTAATAACTCGTCCAATTATGGTGTACGCTAAACCAATATGGGCTTTTTCTCACCAATATCATCTGAAGACTCTCCAGATTGTTTACAATAAATCATTGCGGCATGTTTATGGACGTGGATAGTTTCAAACGTTGGTTTACTCCTACCTGTCAATAAAAACTCAGTGTGACTGTATCTTTGGTCTTGAAAAATATGTATACTTACCATTATGAGCTTATGTTGTCACCAGCCGCGCAGCACGACAAATAATTGTCGAATTTGCGTGAAACTTAGCCGGCTATGGATTTTTCAGATCTCGCGAATATAGCTGTTTACACAGCGAAAAAATAGTTGATATAATTATGCTGGATCCAATTAGCTTATCCACCCACGACAATTATTATGACTGGCGAAATATTTACCTCCCGGTTGGCGGCGTGCTTCACTTCGAGTGATCGAATGCGTCACTCATTTTCCAATATCACTTCTTTGTTTGTTCGCTGTGTAATTAAAACTGTTTGCGAATCGTTTGAACAGATTTTGGTTCTGTTTTTAAAATCTCTCAATTAGAGACTCCAGTTCCTCGACATTAGAGACTCCAATTACTCGACATCTCAACTACTCGAGTATCGAGTAGTAAATTTTTAAATACTCAAGTACTCGAGTATACTCGAGTAGTTTCAGATGTTCGAAATATATATTATTAATTCAAATTTGATGATAAATTAATGTATTTAATTTCTTTCATTAATTTCAATTTATAAAACATATACAGATTGTCCTCGACTTACGACCGAGATACGTTCCTGGACTTTGGTCGTATGTCGAATTGGTCTTAAGTCGAATTTCATACAAAATATGTATGAACTTACATATTAAAATAAAACATGTGTATTTATTTATATTTTTTTTATTGTTAAATTTATACTTATTTACTAATACAAAATAAAATATTTACTTTATTAATATTTAAAATATTTCGTCATCTGTACTTATATAAGTACAATTCATTGGCTCATCATCAGCAGTGGAAGAAGAAGCATTAGTAGTATTTTTAAAAAACATTTAGTTAAGTTGTTTGTTGTTTTTTTCCCTGTATATTTCTTTGTAGCAAGCAAGATCTTCCTGAATACGGCGGTTTATACTCAAAAATCTTTCGCTATCCGAATCCATTTTTGCAAATTTTTGCATTACTTGATCAATTTGAAGGAACGCTGCTTCCATTTCTTTCAATACATTTTTTTTTTGAGATTCCAAGACCATTTTTTTTTTAGTCTCTTCTTCAACCCTTTGATATTCGATGCATAATAATTCTTCATTTGTAAGATCTTCCAAATCATTTTATATAAGTTGGTCTAAGTCTTCATGAATTCATCAATGAAGTGCATCTAGTTTTTCTGTCCGCTGTTTAAATGATTGCTACTTTTAAAATCTTCCACCTTTACATTTTTCTTGTTTTAATAAGTAAATAAAATTTGAAAATATATCTTCATTTATAAATTACGGGCATAACTCGAGTATTTTTCAAAATACTCGAGTATCAAGTACCTGATGGATGTAAATGGATGAGTGTTCTTGAGTATCGAGTTTTCGATACTCGAATTGGAGTCTCTACTCTCAATAGACCCGGGTATAATTATTAATATGCCTATTTGTAGTATACGTATGGAAAGCAATCATCTTCAAGCATCTGGATATTGAAATATTTTCAGGACTTGAAATGGAGAATTTCTTTGATCGAATCGCTCGTTTTTTCAACATCGAGTTGATCAATTTTGCTCAAAATTGTCTGCATTGAATTGAATACACTTTTTACGAGATATAGCGTTATTCTTTGCGGAAATCATGAATCAGAGCGCCGCGCCGTTGCGCTCCAGTGGATGTTTAGGCCTAAATATTATTAAGTGGCAATGAATTATGTTGATCTTGAACGGCAAGAATGGACATAAGGGAAGCGGATAATGGGTTTAATTAAATAAAAGATAATATATACTATTGAAAAACTGAAAAATAAACGTTCACTGAGACTGGTTCAACGAAAAAATACTCCACAAGCATCTACGCCGAATAATCGCAAATTTTAGTGAATTTGCCACGATGTCCATTCGACTGTTGTATGAGATTTTGATAGGTTATTCGCATTGAAGTCTTATTCTGCCGTCTCGAAACTTAAGAAAGATTCCTTTTATGTATATAAAATTCTTATGTTTGTTATAAATGTTATACCTAATAAAACATTTTTCTTGCAATTTGCGTGTCCGGAAATGAAGATGTTTTTTTGTTTTATTACATATATTGTTTGACTTAGAATTGCTTTTAATGTTTACATTTTTGTCTTCCAGGGCTTCCGAGGGAGGTCTCGCGAGCGGCAGCGCTGACGGCGAAGGTGGCGTTACTGGAGGGCCGCGGACTCCACAGCAGCTCGCCGCTCAAAGACGCTTGCAGCAGACTCAGGCCCAAGTTGATGAGGTACACTAACAGATTGTTTTATAACCTAGGGTTCCATTAAATCTTACTTTTCCGATTACTTCCATAAAAACATCTTGGATAAAGTCATGGTTACTATTTAATTACATTCATGATTTGGTGCATTGAGCTATACTTGCTTTGTGTATGTCACTGCCAAGTTATTGGATAGAAAAATATTTAAAAACTATCAAACCGATGTGATGTACGAGTATGACAGCGGGATTTGTTGGAAACACTAAAATAAATAAAAATAGTACTTACCACTTTTTGGCTTTGTCCAAAAATATGTCTTTGAATAGCTCAAATTTTAATTTATAGCTCCGACAAGATTTCTTAGAATATAAAAAAATAATATTTAGAAATGAAAAACTTTGTTTTTCTTTTTCAGGTTGTGGATATTATGAAAACAAATGTGCAAAAAGTACTGGAGAGAGATCAAAAACTTTCTGAGTTGGATGACCGAGCAGGTATTTTAACCGCTAATATTTTTAAGATAAATTGTTTTCCCTAAAAATATGAGTTTTTCCCTAACAGATAGTTTTTCAATGAGTTAAGGGTTGGCTCCGCAGTTATATGTGGAAGGCAATATTGGCCACGGTTAAACATTTTCTAGAATAGTTAGAATAAATGGTTCGGTTAGGTTAACCTATACCAACTTACCAAACTTAATAATCTATATATGAAACCATTTTTCTTTTGAAATATGATTAAATTGAGTTTCCATTTCTTTTGACAATACTTTTGTATTGGGGACAAATAATATTTTTGTATCCCCTATCATCCACTTGGCTCCTAAAAAGAAGTGAGAGAAATTAGCTAACAACTAATTATATCTTTTTTATTGTTACTCTCTTTGAATAAATCGAGGATGAGCAATTAAATACAAGCAAGTAAGTTCATTAGGCATATGTGAAACTGGAAGACCAAGTGAAAATATTTTATAATAGTTTTAATGTTATAGAAATGGATTTCTGATAGTAAGATTGTCATTTATGTAGATTGGTTTACGGAGAACGTATTTACGTAAACTTTATATTTCTTATATTAAAATTATGTTTCAAACGTTTCAGATGCTTTACAACAAGGTGCTTCTCAATTTGAACAGCAAGCTGGTAAGCTGAAGAGCAAATTTTGGTTGCAAAATCTGAAGGTTTGAGAATCTTTTTTACTTATTCCCTTAACATTTAAGATCTTGGGTTTATGTAATATGTATTATCGTTGAGTTTAATTATAAAAGAGTATCACTTTAAAGGTCTTAGCTCTTCGCTCTTGGTGGAAAGGCATTATATTTAAATGTACAAAACCCATTCTTTTTGTATTACTTCCTATTTGAAATGTATTCTAAAGTAATACTAAGAAAATATATTTTCTTGAATGAAAAAAAAGAATTTAAAAAACTGAAAACAAATATCCAAACATAATTTTTTTTCTAATTTTAGATGATGATCATCGCTGGCATAATTGGGATAATAATTCTGGGTCTCATAATTGGTAAGTACAACCGTGGAGTGAGGTATTTAGAAAAAATTATGTTACTTCAAAAATTATTAGCTGATATCACATTTATTCCAGTATTAGTGTCACCCCTATGTGTACCTACTAATCGTCACCTTTTGATATTACAGCTAACTTCGTCTAAACCACCTATAAATTAGTTTAAAAAAATAAACGGCAAAATTGGTGAGTGAGACTCCGAAACAGGTCTTATTGACACTAGTTATATTATTGGTGGTGTAAAGATTTTATGTTGTGGCAATTCTGTAATCAATGGCTCTTTCTTGTCTATGCCTGTAATTCTTCCTGTCTCAACTGTGTATTACATGTGAAACCCTTTTACACACACCACCATAAGCAAAATGCGTTATTTTTTCATCAATGACTTTTATATATTTATATGAAATTGTCTTTATTTAAAAATTCATTGTAGATATTTGATGAATTTTATATCATTGTAAATATTCAATTAAAACAAAAATCACAAGACAGATAAATGTACACGATGTTGAAAAATGTTATTATGTTATGGTAACCAAATATTATCAAATAATTTATGGATTCTTTTTATCTTGACTAAAATTAATAATAGAACTGAATCGAGCCTTGAATTTTGGAATCATGTATCAGGTCTACGAGATTTAAAATAGTTTTTATACCAAAAATATTAAATTAAAAAATAATAGTATGAGACTGGTTTCAAAAATTTTATAATTTATATCTAGTATGAAGCCAAAAATAAATGAAAAAGACATGAAAACATTTAATATTATTATAATATAGCTATAAAACTCATGTTAAAATTATTGATGGAATAGGCACACATTAATAAATACAAAAAGACGTTAATATCAGAAAATTCATAAGTCTGGAGTGTCGAGAGAAGTCTGGGAATATAAACGAATCGCTTTTACAAATACAGCTAAATCGTGAGTATCAGTATTTTAAAAAATAGCTTAGTGAGTTGGCATGGCTAGAGGAAGCCTTGAGACATACCACAAGAATAAACTCACTCCAATAACAATCAAGAGAAGAGGAAAGGATATACTTTGGAGGATAACATCTTATATAAAATATTAGAAATAGGATTGAAGAAACTTCTGAAGTATAAAAATATACGAAATTATCGAAAATGTGGAGGACAATAAAACATATGCTAGTTGGGGAAAGCTTCATATGATTAATGAACATGAAAATAATTGTACATATCTCTAATAAAATATCAATGACACAGAATGTACATTTTTGATGGGTGTCAAATATTTAACAAGTTGCAGAACGTACAGAAAACATGCAACTTAAGAAATGGCTTTATTCAGCATAATTATTTGAAAAGAAGATGGAGAGATATGTAATAATTGAGGAAAAAATTTTATGGAATCGAAAAATTAAGTATTTTGATTAATTCCCAAACCAAAAAAAGTTTTCCATATGGAATTTCCAACATACTATGGTGATTGTAATTGATCCAGTGGTGGCATGAAGCCTTCGCATTGAATCACGCAAATGTACATGAAACACTATACAAATTAATATAAAATACTTGAATTCACACATTTCTTTGCAATTTCAAGCTGAATGAAGATTCTCATCTAAATATACCGAATATAAAATGCACAATCACTCTATAACTCTCTGTGTAGTAAAGACACTATCTGTCCTTTTTTGTTGTTTCTGTCATCAGAGCATTACAGAGCAAGAAAGAGCGTGAATGTGTAGTTCGCTTTACAAGTCTGTAAATGTGAATAATTTTTATAAGTTTGAATTTTGGTTTCTTCTAAAAATACTAAATAATAAATTTAAAAATCAACGCTGGTGGTTGTGAAAATTTTCACTTTCGAAAAATTTGAAAGAAGTCCTACATGATAATCAAAAATTTGATAATCTTTTTTAACCATGTCTGCTACCAACGTGAAGCGTATAGACTCGTCACGGAGATTATATCAACATATTTTTTTTCTATGAGAACTTCTGCACCACGGACCCGGACCCGGCTAATTTTATGACTAAAAAGATTTTCAGCTCCATATACATATGTATATAATATATAATATGGCTATCTGCCATTTGAAATAAATATTATTGGAGCAAACCTAAAATTCGTTTCGTCTTGTCTTTATATTTTACAAATTGTGGTTTTACAACGTGTCTTTTGCAGTATGTAAGTTTTGTTAATGTCAATATTACTCACCATTTTGTACAATCCAATCTTTGCATGAACTTTCAATAATTTACTATTATAAATGCATGTTCTTTTTTCTTACAAGTACCTTATATTAGTTATAATTTATAATAAATGAAATGAGGGACCACATATATGCTGCCAGGGAGTGTATACGCACAAAATGATACATGCTACAATTATGACAGGCATCCATATCCATATTAAATAATTGCAAATTTTTATTGATATTACAAATTTGATAGGGCCTTCTCAATTTTAGGTGTGTCTCTGACAGCCACCAGATATATTTGAAACATGCAATTTTCAATATTGACTATCAATTATGTGGAAAACATTCTAATATCCAATAGAAAAGCTTTGTGTGGTGGCATATTGATGGTATTTTTTTCATTTATTGTAATAATATTTGACAAATTTTTAAACTACAGAACGCTTCATACATTAATCTGCTTTATTATGCAATGTTAAATATTTTCTTAACAATGAACTTTATTAACCCCTTTCCGGGCACGACCGAGTATACTAGGGCATTGAAAATCGTCAAAAACGGACATCACGAGATAACTCGGGCAAACTTCATACGAAACTTACGAATTTGATCTAGTCCAAGCAAGGGCTATCCACAGACTAACAGATAATAAATATGTTATCACAAATTTGTGTGTGTATTTTGCATTTTCAAATGTGTGCATATGTGCATATGTACATATGTTAAATCAATTGGACCGGCAAGTGGTTAAATCAGATATGTTATCAGATTGAGTAAGAAGACAATATTGAACTATCCCAATGAATTGATAAAAAAAAACACAAATTGTTTATGACGAATTTCTGAAATCTTTATTTTATTAATGTTAAATATTGTGTTATTGATTTTTGCTTTCATTTTAATTTACGTTGAGTAATCATTTTTTTTATCTTCTAGTAATAGCAGTCTTGTAAATACTTAGTTAATATTAGTTTCCAAAACTCTCATTGGCAGCTTAAACCACAATTTATGTATCTATCCATTTCTAATATTAATACTATGTAAAATGACATTACTTGAAATTTTGTCATTGTCTTAAATTATTTTCTAAGATTTTTTATATAATAGAATTCTACTCAGATAGATATTTAACAAATCTTTCTATGAAGTATTATTATTTATTGATTCTATTACGTATTTGTATAATCTTAAATGCATTTAATTAATTGTGTCACAGACTTCACATGAAACACATTTTTTTTATTGCCAAATCTGTGCTTATGTTATACAAAAAAATATTTCTTAATTGTTTTTCGAAATATCTAGATTACCGCCTTTTATGATGACACTCATTATTTATTATAACACAAATTTAAATCATCTATTTTTCAGTAAATAATTAAAATATAAAATTCCTATCATTTTTCAAATTAATCACGTTTCGATACATACTTTCCGTAGTCAACTCAGTGCATATTTTCTTTTAAATGGTTATCAGTAATCCATTTGTTTTGAAATCTCTTCAAATTATCATTCAACGTTTTACATAACATGCAATCAGTACTTTTGTAGAAGTTATTTAGTTTTTCTATTGAATTATTACTACTTTTATTTAATAAATGTAGTTTATTCGAATAGATAGTTGAAGATAATCATTCAAGTGTAGTCAACATATTTGAAAAATGTCTCAGTGTATTGTTTACTCATCCGAATTTATTTTCACAGGAACATGATCACCTAATGGAGCTTTGCCTTAAATGAAATCCAGTTTGAGGAGATGAAATAGTCTTATACATTATACGGTATATTTGTATTAACCTCAATCACTGATCTGCTACCACCCAACTAATAATTCTGAAGGACCAATGCTTCTTCTTAGAACAAAATATTATATCTATTCACATATTTTTTTAGTAACCTATATCTTATATCATGTATCTAATATGATAAAATGCTTACTTTTGAATACCCATATATTTTGTATAACTTTATTCCTCGACAATTGAATGTTTGTTACTGAAGCGATGGCGAATATAAAATATTATATTATATGTAGCTAAATTATTTCTGAACTTGGTGGAAGAGTATGTATAAGACCAACACGACCAAGTTTCTTATATAACTGATTAATAATAAAAGATAATATGGCCAAATAGTGCTGACGTGGGTATGATATATCTTGTTCTTTTCATTATAAATAAAATAAAATAATTGATTGAAATTTTTATGAACCAGCATATTTATTACGTTACCTGTTCATAGTTTTATTTTGGAGATGGGGGTCAATGAAAATCTATATATTGAAATCCGAAACTAATATCACACCTTCATTAAATAAACATAACTCAAAAGATAGATTTTTGTCACTTCTAAGGTGTTCATCGTCACTTATTGGGAAGGAATTATTTAAAAAAATAAAAAATCTTTTGTTATTCCATAATATATTTATTTAGATAAAGACCAGTTCCGCTCGTCGCGAGCATTTTCTATAGATATAGCTATAAATAAATTTATTGTGGAATAAGTAAAAAAAATATTTTATTATATTTTGGTATAGATTTGTGTGCAGAACCATAAAACTGTTGTTTTTGTGGTAAGACAATTTTAGTAATTATTTTTTTTCTCCTTAGAGCAATGCCTATGATTGAAATATATCTGAGTTTTGAGAAAAATCCTTTTTCACATTGAGGTTTAGAAAAATATTGTAAATGAGTTTTGGGCGTCTTGATAAAAATCACAATGCTATTCAATAAGTCATCATTCATAATTATTTCTGTACACTCAAAATCCTGCTTTATTTGAAGAAAGACTTTATTTTATTGGAGGTGTCATGTAATATATTTCACTATAATTCACATCAAAACTTTGATTTGTTTCAAAGAAAACCACTGAATCTAATATCAAACAGATAAAAAAAAATACTGGGAAAATAAATTGGTAAATAATGAATACTTTACATTATAATAATTATTTCAAATTTTATAATTAGTAATTTTTTCTACCTCCTTAATGAATTATATTGATAATAATGGTGGTTTTATCTTACTTTCATTAGGAATTTAATTTTTGTTACTCTATTCTATTGACTTTGATAGAATCCTTTAATGTTTATGGCCCTTTTTCGAAGGTATAAAGATATAATTATTATACTCCATGTGTCCAAGATATTTAAAAGCTTAATGGATTTGTGAGCGAACAATGTTCATTACGAATATAGTTAAATAATACAGCTATTTTATGAATATAATAATATTTTATATGTTATATAATTTGAGTTAAATATATCTACTTACATGTTGGCATTACAATAAAGTAAATTTAAAAAAATGTTAAATAAAATAATATGTAGGTATTTGATGTCATTTTTGTGAAGAAATGTATAAATAAAAATAAAGAACAACCAAAATATTCATTAATACTTATAGATATCTAAGAGAGTATTTGAAAACCTATTACAAAGTAGGATTAATGACAATACGTCATGTAATGTTGTAAACATAAATGAATAAAAATATGAAGTATTAATTTTTGTTTCACTGACCACCACAGCAAGAATACTTTTTCAACCAACAATATTAGCCCATCGTTAAAAAAGCCAAATAATAATAAAATACATACATGACCAAATTTTCTTTTCTATCCCTCATTTTTATTTTGTTGAGAGGTTAAATAATGTATCAAAAACCGATATTCGTTGACCCATTTGGCTTAAATGTCTCCCAATATGGTAATTTTCCCAAATAATAATTTAATCAGACCTTTTAATGGTTCACATCTATTAATACGTAACATTGTATGCATTTTGGCCTCTTAATAATTCATAAAGGAGTGAGTGAGAAATGTGTGCTAAAAGAAAAATGATGCAGATGTGATCACATTAGATATTTGTACAGGCTTGGGTAATCCCCGCACGCCAAAGCCAAGCACACAAATAATTTTAACATCAGTTTATTTCTGATAATATCAGTTAATTTTAAATTTTCATTAAAATTTCCCAAAATAAATAATTTCGGATTTTGTTTAGCTTGTTGAAAAAAGTCAGGCTTGGGAAAGATGTTTGAAAATAAAAATCAAGCTTAAACCAGGCCGGATCCGAATTTTTCGGACTCGGGCCAAGTTTTAATTCAAATCAAATTTAAAAATTTCGACCTGTGTGGACGTTTTAGTTTGGTAATGGAGTAAGTTTTACGCAACGCCTATGTGACGGAATGCAAATAAGAAAGCTGAGGTTGTTTAACCAAAAGGTAATATTTTTATTTAAATATTTGTAAGTGTATCTAGCATTACAGCGCCAGATTTTATTTTCAATATATTAGAACTCGAATGAGAATTGTTTTTCTGTTCCTCAAAAAAAATTTGAGGGAAAAAAATCCATAAATAATTTATTTGTCAACAGCACACTCTAACAATGGCAAGTAACCCCTGTACCTACACTTCTTTTGTTTATATTGTCTATGGTCGGAAAATGACATATTAGGAAATTAGTCAGACACCACCTGTCACTGCCTGTCACTTATTGATGAAAATACACCGAAATTGTGTCAAATAGGTTGTATTACTTGTATAAACCTTGTAATACTTTCCAGATTAATCATGGCAGTAAGTAATACTTCTATTTTTTAATTAATCAAACGATAAATTAATAATAATAGCGAACAGACTCAATTGATTATTTAGTGACACCCACATTCTAAATTAAAGTTGCAATTCGCACTAAATAATTTCGTATCTAAGACCTTGAATAAGTTCGCAAAAATATTGCCCAATTAATCTGTATTTCCAATGTTTCAATTTGATCTCATTTAAGGTGTCGATTGATATTACTTCGCCACATTAACATCAAACTAGGGAATCAATCGATGTTTGTTTATTTTAATGAATGGGACTTTTTAGGATAACAGCGAAAACCCCGCCGGTAACAGAGAATGTCCGGGTTATTGTACGAGTTAGACCTATGGATGCCAAAGAGAAGTCGGAAGGAAGCCATAATGTGATATCCGTTGATTCCATGAATAGCATGATTACAGTCATCAAACCCCATGCTATTCAAAGTGAACTTCCAAAAACATATTCATTTGATTCTGTATTTGGAACGAACACTTCACAGGTATTTATTCTCTTTTTGAATTTTAATGGCGAAAAACAGAAGTTAATAGAATTTATTTATGGAAATTATTTCTGATTATTTAATGAAAACAATCCATAATTAATCTCTACCTTTTCAATTTTTCTCTACGGGAACTCCTTGTTACTCGGTAGTTACTGCATTTACACAGTTGATTGCCCACATATATTAAAAACATTGTCAACTTTGTATCAAATTGTAGATGGACATATATATCCAAACTGCAAGTCCTATTGTTGACCAAGTGTTGAAAGGTTACAATGGGACTATTTTGGCATATGGTCAGACCGGCACAGGAAAGACTTACACAATGGCTGGTAATCCATCTGCTCCTGAGCTCAAAGGAATAATACCAAACTCTTTTGCCCATATTTTTGGTCATATTGCAAAAGCTACTGAACATGAAAAGTAAGTCATTTGAATTTTAGTTAGGTAATCGCTCTTGCTAATTCCCGTTTTAGAATTGGATGATTTTAGGAGTGAATTGAGGATCTGGATATCCTCAATTGTCATCGAAAATAAATCTATAATTAATTTGAAAAATGAAACTACCCAGATTGGGATATAAACAACCGAAGCTATGCAGCCTATGTAGCTTAAAATTGAATTGTAAAATCACTTATGTTAAAATAAGCTTGTTTAAAAAATTATTTGTAACTAAATGTCTGTGAAATAAATATTTTCTCTGATGACTTTTGCATCTCAATATCCACTTTTGGTCTAAAACATCTCATCAGTGCTTAAATGTCTAGCTAAAATTAGTCAACCAAAAATGGCAGAATATAATTTTGTGGATAGTATTCAGCTTTGTTTTATGCTAGAAATGAGTATTGTCATTTCTTAAAATTTATTCTTACTTATGTATTTTTTTTTACAGGTTTTTAGTTCGTGTAACTTACCTCGAAATATATAATGAAGAAGTCAGGGATTTACTTGGATCTAAAGGCCACAATAGGCAAAGTTTGGAAGTGAAAGAACGTCCTGACATCGGAGTGTTTGTGAAAGACTTGACTGGCTACGTTGTTCACAATGCTGATGAATTGGACAAAGTCATGCAGATGGGGAATAAAAATCGAGCAATAGGAGCCACCGCCATGAACACCGAGAGCTCTCGTTCGCATGCTATTTTCACAATCACTGTTGAATCCAGCATTCTTGGTGACGATGGAGCTCAGCATGTTAAAATGGGAAAGCTGCATTTAGTAGATTTAGCTGTAAGTAGAAGTTGAGAAGCCCAAAAGTATAAGAGTTTATATTCATTTTACCAATGAAAACAGTAATCGTCCAAAAGCAATGTTTTAGTATTTAATATCTTATGAGTTTGCATTTTATTATTGTTATATAATTATTGTATAGAGTTTTTCTTAAAAACTCATTTTGAAAAAACTTGTGTATTAGTAGAGGATTATAATGTTTCCCCTCAAATATTGATTATGTTTTCAGGGTTCCGAGAGGCAAAGCAAAACTCAGGCAGCAGGGGTTCGTTTGAAAGAGGCTACAAAAATAAATCAGTCCCTATCCACTTTAGGTAATGTTATATCAGCTCTGGTTGATGGGAAAAGTACACACATTCCGTACAGAAACTCAAAATTAACCCGGCTCCTGCAAGACTCCTTGGGTGGCAATTCCAAAACTGTTATGGTACGCTTATTTGATAATTGTTATACATTCTTCATATAACAACTTCTTCACCACTTTTTCAATTCTTGGTAGAAAGGCATTATGTTAAAATAAATAAAATGCAATTTATTTGTTCAACTTCCACATGTGTTTTTGTAGATTGCCAATATTGGGCCTGCCGATTCTAACTATGTAGAGACCATCAGCACATTGAGATATGCCAATCGGGCGAAAAATATTGAAAATAAAGCTCACGTTAACGAAGAACCCAAGGACGCATTGCTCACTCGCTTCCAGCAAGAGATTGATGAGCTACGTAAACAACTTGATGATGGAATTGAGAGTGAGGACCAATACATTTTATTATTCACAGATATTTTTTATTTCATTTAGTTGAAGAAGCTTTGAATCCATCCATTGAAGATACATTGTCATTATATGTTGGTTACTTCAACCAAGTGGGAAAAGCAGCGTTTGAGACTTAAAAGATTTCATTGAACAACAAGTCTTGTTCTAGCCCCATTCTCCTATCTTTACTCTCTCCGAAAAAAAGATATGTTCAGTAATTGAATAACAACTTCTGCTGAGACTAGCTCATCCATATGATATTCACACATGGAGCAGGAGTGGGAAGGAAAAACTTTGTTGAATCTCAAGCGATTAAAGTTTTAAATAAATATCTGTTTCTTTTTCAACAGTGGTATCTGATTCAGAAAATGGACTCGAGTCCGAAGAAGGTGGTTTCTCAGATTCCGGTGATGACTTAGATGAATATGTTGATGATGATGGAAATCTTATTAGGAAGAAAAAGGTGAGAACAGATTTCTATAGAGTGAATAAAGGGGAGCTAATAAAAATCATGCTTTACGACTCGCTTTCTATTTGTTTTTTGTTATCATTTTAGGATATGGATGATATTGAAAATGAAGATACCGAAAAGGCGCACATGGCTAAAGAAGGCTCTTGAAGAAAAACGTGCGGAACTGCAGCGCACTAAGTATGTTCTTAAATAGCTTTCTATCAATGTAACATAAAAATAAATTCAATGATCAAAGTCAACTTTACTAAAACTTCACCTTATTGTCAACAGGGTCAAGCAAAACGATCTCAAGGACAAGCTGCAAAGATTGGAGAGTAAAGTGCTGGTGGGTGGTGAGAATCTTCTGGAGAAAGCCGAAGCTCAACAAAAACTTTTAGAACAAACGTCCAAGGAGTTGCAATTGCGACAAATAAATGAAGAGAGACTTCAGACTCATCTACAAAGAAAAGAGGTAACAATGACACAATCAAAAATGTCAGTTATTTTTCCCTAGGTTTTCTAAAAACAATTAGAGCTTGTTTGATTGATTGTAGACTGCGTTGTTTTATTTATAAAGTCTAGCACGCTGTAAGGCACTAATCCTTAAATTTTTAGAGCAGTGAAAAACAACATTCACAGTAATGGGTCAATCACAACGTTTCTTATGATACCTATGTACGTTAATTTGATGGACTTTCTACTAACCCTCAATCTCATCCAATGCCATTAAAAAACGTTCTAAATATACTCTTGCTCAGTGTTTCAAAAACGCCTCCCTTTGATTTTTAAAACCTCCACACGTTTTAAAAATCAAGGAGACCTTTTTTAGGAATGGGAAATTTTAGTGAGATATTTATTGCATTGCAGTTTCGAAATAAGTTTATTATTGATCACTTCAAAACAGTTAACAATAAGACGCTGCTGTTGCTTATAACACGTTCTGTTTGTAGAAATTATAAATTTTCATTACAACAAATATATGGATGCTTCAATTTATTTGTTCCTTTACACAGGCTGAGCGTCTGGATATCGAAGAGCGTTACACGACACTTCAAGAGGAAAGTACAGCCAAGACCAAAAAGCTGAAACGAGTCGTTCAATTACTAAATTCTGCAAAGGCTGAACTGGCCGATCAAATGAGAGAGCAACAACGCGAGATGGAGGGAATATTGGACAATATCAGAGCTCTTAGGCGGGAAATACAATTGGCCGATTTAGTTCTTGATTCATACATACCTAAGGAATATCAGGTATTTATATTGTGGTCTATTCGATTTTTATTTGTTTATTTGCATTTTATTTCAAGTAAGATATTACTGTAAGATTTGTCAAATAACAAATCTGCTTTTTAAAGTTCATGCACAACATCATTAATTCAATCTTTGTTATGTGCATGTCAAATGTATTATACCAGCTGGTTATTCTTTACTCCATTTGTTATTGAAAATTTGATAATTGGACTATCTTATCAATGCCATGGAAATAAAATCTTGACCTTGGGATATCTTTGCAGAAACTTTTGGAGCAGTATATTCACTGGAATGAAGATATTGGAGAGTGGCAAGTCCGATGTGTAGCATACACAGGCAATAATATGCGCAAACAGCACATCCTCAATACACAAAACAAGGAAAAAGAGGTAGTTATGAATATAAAGTTAAATTGATTACTTTTGTTTTGCCTCTTTAACATGCCTAGCGTGTTCCATAGCGTATTAAAACACAGGTCTATCATTGAATCTGTTGAGAAGCATCTTGAGGCAAGGTTGCTTTTGTTATAGTGGAGTAGTTTTTATTTAAAATTTTTGCTCATACTGTTATATTATTTTTAGCATGAAAGCGTTGATTTATCTGGTCAGTATTTAACCTACGGAAGTATA
Source organism: Himalopsyche kuldschensis (assembly GCA_028554975.1). NCBI lineage: Eukaryota > Metazoa > Arthropoda > Insecta > Trichoptera > Rhyacophilidae > Himalopsyche > Himalopsyche kuldschensis. The sequence goes on along the minus strand of JAHFWI010000029.1, from coordinate 7,479,004 downwards.
GTGGGAAGCGGTGGTGCAACTGTGGAGAGACAGGCGAGATCCGCGCGAACCGGAATTTCAGGAGTTCCCAGACCTGCCACGGCGCGGTCTCAAAATAGGCGATAGACACGACGCATCACTCATTTAGTAATGAACACTCTTCTAACAAGTGCAACTAAATAGTTGATAGTTTACACTGATTTCTCACAATTATGAATAAATATCACATTCGGTTGGATTATTTTATTAATTTTTATAGTGATGAAAAACAATTATGCATTTTATCGCTTGATAGTCCAAGTGACCTGACATTTTTAAGTACATCGTTAAGATAAAAATGCTAAAAATTTCACTTGCTTTAAATGAAATTATTTTTTTAATTTAACACTTCATACTAGTCTATTTTATGTATTTTTGTTTGTAAAATAAAAAGTAAAATTTTACATGTTTGGTATATCTAGTAATTTTTGCTACATTCTTCACATAGCTTTTGCTGATTTTGCTTTAAATACCTAGTCCATTTTTTTTTATCCAGGTAGGCCTACCTGTAAATGACAAGTGTTTCATTAAATACTCTAATTCAATTGAGTTTGCAAGTATGAGTTAATCAAGAAAACCATTCAAAAACTTAAACATTACATGCAGTGTTATGATATATGAACTCAAACACTCTGTATGAACTCACGTGTTGATATTATATATTTTGTTATTTCTGTATTTGTCTTGAAATTAAATGACTACATATAGGTTATTTATTTACCTGTCATAGAAATCTATTTTGAGTTGAAAATTATTTTTTGGTATTAATTTTATTAAAAAATATATTTTTTATAAATTTTGTTTTTCACATTATATTTTGTCTATATTTATAAAAAATTGTGATATGAGTGTTATTATTTTCGTCCTTTATTTTTAAAGAATTTATTTCTACTGAGGCTATCAAATTAAATGTTCTAAATCTTTCTGATGACAGAATTATCAAAGTGAGGTGCTTAAAACAAATATTTGCATGCGTCAATTGTATTCAACCATTAGTGTGAATTTACAGTATCATTTATCAAACCAAAAGAGGTATTTTATTTCGTGGGTGTAGGGGCATACGGGCGAAACTACAAAAATGGCTGTTTTGAGTTAAATATGGCATTGTCATGCTCAAATGCAGTTCTATGAGATATAAAAATATGAAACTTGTACGAAGAGCAATTTACGAGATATTGCTCGGCTTTCCTGCAAATCCGTAAGAACAAAGTTTAACTTTGAAAACTGTTTTGCCATTTATCTCAGTTTGTTGTTTTTGTAGTTTCGTCCGTATGTCCCTACACCCACGATTTAATGTTTACATTTTTATACATGTGTGTATATTAATCAGGTAATTGTGATTCAAAATGTTTTTTTATTATTTATGTTTATATTACAGTTCTACCAACATAATAAATTGTTCTTTCCATAAATATGTCAGTTTTTAAAATTCGAAATCCTTTCTGTCAAATTTAAAGCTACATAGCTAGTTTTTTACTGATCTTGTATTATTTATACATAAATGTGTATCAGATATCATTTACGTTGACAATTAAATAAAATAATTAAGACGAAAAAAGAGAGGATTCTTTCAAATTAGCTTTTTAACAACTGCTATGTCCATTTTAATATTAAATACAGCATTGAGAGAAGACCGTATTTCTCTCATTTTTGTAAATCAAATTGTGAAAAAAGTCATATTTAAGTGATTTATCGATAGTAATTATTTACTATAAAACTTAGAAACGAACTCGAATTATTATTTTTATTGATTAAACTAATGTCAGTGCACAACTGTTAATATTTATTTAGTAATTTATATAATATGATAAATATATACATTTGATGTTTGCTCTAGTCTTATGAATGATGCTAAATGTCTTTGAAAGTTTTCTGGTATAATTATTTAATAAGACACTTAGTTTCAACTCATTTTTAATTCAAAGAGCATTAAATGAAAATATTGTAGAAAATATTACGAGAAAAATAATGGTATTAATTTTTTTCTAGTCATTTTAATAAGGGTACTTTGGGTACAGGAGATCTTTGATGCAACATCCCTTGTAGCAACGAATTTGCATAAAATTCATAAAATAATGACTATTGCAATAGTTTCATTATTATGTGATTTTGGCAACAATGAAAGAGATATTTTTTATCCATATAATAATCATCTGCAGACAAAGATCCCCTGTACATAAGTTTTTTGTGCAATATTTTTTATTATGCAGTCGCCTCATTATATGGGTAATAATAATTACCCAAAAGACCCCATACCAATAAGAAATCAATCCTATTAATTGTGTTCCGGTGATGTTTTTTTTTTAGTAAGTTATGATCATGTTATTTTTGTATTATTTTTTAATCTAAAATAAATTTCAAGTATTGTAAATTTTTGTAAACTAAATAAATATATTATGTTTTTTTGGTTTTTATTATTATAAAAATAAAACACAACAGCACTTTGTTTTTCATTTTTAAAAGTACCCTAAAGTTAAAATGTCCTCGAATAAAGTCTGTTAAAAAAATGTTCAATAACATACTGAAAAAAGCATTTTCAATGTATTCTTTCTTGTAGTTAGTTATATCTTCATATTTATTCATCCAATTCTACCAATTGACTCTTTTTAAAAGGTTTGACCTTCACTATTATATAATATTGAAATGTTGTTGGCTTAGAAACCTTCATAAAAAGTTAGAAATGTTTTTCTCGGAATAGCAAAATTATTTAGCAACTGTCAATCTAACGTTGACTTTTCAAAACTCAAAAAAGCACACTAACAATTCACAATATATGGCATGATGTCGATGTATATTACAGAAGAGAAATTATTATTCAAATATAATATTCTACAAATGTGCTGAAAGAAAAAAGAACTAGAAAAAAAGCTGTAAGTGATAAATGCAAAACAATATAATATTAAATTTTTGGGTGGATTAATTATATAAGTGCTATAAATTGTGATGCAGAAGAAATATATTGGCACCAGTGGCGGATTAAGCACTTGCCAGGTGCAAAAAATTTTGGAGGCCTCCCTCTTACAAATGATAAAAAAACGTCGCAAAAATATTTGAGGCTAGATTTCAAAATAAATTATCACTTTTGGTAGTTTCATCAACCACAAATAATTGTATTATTAAAGTTGAAGGCATCCCAATGAAAGAATATAAAAACTATTTGTTCAAACAAAAACAGAATAATAGATTGGTACAGTAAAATAAGAGCCAAATAAAATATAAAAAGAACAATCTTCGATGTGTATTGTCCGGTATTTGTTTTATGCTGCAAATATTTGGAATGTTTATAAAGCTGCTTTTTCATTGACACAAACCATTTAAATGCAATTACACATCTTCTCACCAACTGAACTTAAAATTTCACAGAATTATACATTCGGGTGAAAAACCATTAGTATGCGATCTATGTGATTACAAATCCATCTGAAGGTCTGACTTGTGAATGTGCTTTCATATCTATAATACATATGTATGTATATTTATATAAGTTTCACTAAAAAAAAAAAAATATTTCCGTTTTAAAAAAAAAAAATATTGTGGCCCCAAGTGCGTGCCTTTTGTGCTCAAAGGGTAATCCGCCACCGATTGGTACATATCCGGTTTTGTAATTGACGCTTCCATGATGAAGAATAATTGCAAGGAACACACATACGAACAATGTTTGCAATAAACCAAAGCAGGAGATTTGTTTGATTAAATATCAATTTTCTCTTAATATCGCTTTCAAAGCGTCATACTTCGATGTGTTTAAACATTTTCAATGAAAGTGACAGACTCTTCTAAGATAAAATAATCTTGTTCATTAATGACCATATTCGTGACCTTGTCAAACTTTTTCATAGTAAACCATGACGCTATCATATTGACATAAATGATATGTCACTCCGATAAATTGTAAAAGGTTAAGCAGCCTTGAATTTAGCTTGGTGTAAAAAACAAATATATTATATTTTATTTTGATTCCACCAAAAGTAGAATCAATTTTTATGATTCACGAATTCCCAATCCTTTATTTGCGCATCACAAAGGTATTTTTGTTTTTCGCGTTTTGTGTTTTGAAGGTTGAAGAAAGTACCTTTATTTCTCACTTATTTTATATGGTATTAGTTAATAAAAATGAAGTAGATGTTTTTCACTTTACTTTTTATGCTACGTTAGCTTTGAATATTTCTATCTTATCTACGCATATACGAAGCGACGGTCTATTTAGCAATCGAGAAGTAAGAATAGGAGACAAAGAAGATCGTTGAATAATTCAAAATAATTTATTATTCATAAAATGCGTCAACAACAAACAAAGAAAAATTGTAAATCTTTCGTCCATTACATTTAGTCGCGAATGACCACGTACGGTTTTTCATACGTGGCAAATACGTGTTTGCCGGAGATACGGCAACTGAAATATAACAAACGACACTACTTTCGATGATAAATGTTTACAATAGTCCGAGGACAATAGTTCCATTAGAGTAGGCAGGCATTTAGCTGTCGACCTCCCGCTTTCTAAAAGTGTTTTTTGACAACTGAAAGGATTTAATAGACCCGCAAAATAGTAGCATTATTGCTTACTATCTCTTATCAATGGTTCGGACTTCACTATTTTAGTCAATCGTTTCCGCTTGATCAAATATTCCATTAACTATCACTGAATACCGTCACATAAATGACACTGCTCGGTAATCTTATACCCAATGCTTTGCAAAATATATAGGATTCTTTTTCTATCACACGCATTTAGGGCTGCCGAGGGTCCCGGTTTTCCGGGCTTGTGCCGTTTTCAAGCCTCTTGTACCGGCGTCCAAATATCTAGATTTTAGATAAACTTTCATTGTTTAGACCGACTGCTCGTAGTCACTAAGTAAAAATTTTCGAACAATATGGTGACATATTTACATTATGTGAATATCTTTGGTCCGTTCCTGGACACAATGGAAATATGGAAAAGATTTTTTCATTGATGATAAAAATACAGTGGTCTGATGAGAGACATTATATTGAAGACACTATTGATTGAATTCTGTGCTAATTTTGAGTATTACTGAAGCAAGATGTATGATAATATAATAAAAAAACAAAACGTAAATTAAAAATGCCAGGTCCTATAAAAAATAAAGCTTCTCATATAATAGCTATAAATACATATCTCTCTAATAAAAATCTTTTTTTCCTGTTTTTTCTTTCGTTTTTAACTAATAAATGTTATGTCGTCTAAAGTGTTTGTAAAATGAAAATAATCTTTTGCAAATTGAATTTAAAAAGTCAATAAAAAACGATTTCGGATGGTATCTACATATATTCCCTATACATGTCGTACACAACTGTTCACTATTTAATCAGTTTTTTTAAAAAAAAACGTCCCGGTTTTGATGTCATGAAATCTGGCAGCCCTACACTCACTCACATATGTGTATCACATTATATGACTATTTCCAATATTTCCTGTCACCTTTCGATCACTTTGTTTTCTTTTATCCAATGGATGGTATCCGACGGCCAAACAGGACGTCAAAATTATTCTAGTTGGAATAAGACGCAAGAAATAAGTCCTTCCGTGTCTCAACTGGTTTCAACATATCCATGACTACTTAAGTAAACAGGAGCTGTCTTGTCTCTACCCTTATCTCCAAATCATTCATAAAGTCAAACCATCTCACCCTGAATATTTGACGTGATCATTAATAATTCTTGAACCAGCGTTGTGAGTCTTCGCCAGTGCTAAGTTTTTTTTATTCCGGAAAGCATCACTGATAGAATGCAATCACTGAATAATTTGTATTTGGCTTAAGCCGAATACATCTGCGTGTTTCTAGCAGTACGCGTTGAATTTGAATTGCAGAATTGTTTTAATTTACCACAGTATTTTCTCAATGAAAAAAACTTAACAACATTAATTCCAGTTTCATTTTCAGTAGGCTATAGTGGTATCTTTAGGCTGGTATCTCATAACACACTTATGACTAGCAACAGACTAAGCCCTTGGAGGCTCGAGGCGCAACATAACTTAGTCGCCAAATTTATTTGAGATCAGACTTAACATACATATTTTGTGATAATAATTGATTTAATAAAAATAATAAAAAATATTTTTAGAACTTATTCCACATAAAATTATTGGATCAGGATCGGTTTCGCTCATTGCGAGCATTATCAACTGATAAAAATACAACGAGACAGTGATATTTATACAAAAGTAAAGCAAGAACCACAAGGTATGACAAACAATTGGTATTACAACTAAGCAAATAAATTGAAGCAAAATAGACTATAATTAAAATGTTGAAGACATCTTAGCAATGCAAGCTATTGCATCAAAAATCAGTTAAGTAGGAATGATCATTAACACCAGTATAAGTGCATTTAATAAAAAATTCTTAATGTCTGTAATCCATAATGAGTCGTGGAAAATCACGGAAGAATTTTCAATGCTCAGTTCAACGTAGAAATCTTTAAAACTCGATAAACAAGAGATTTTAGAAATCAATAGACATCAATTCTTACCTAGCTCTAATTAAGTAAATGGGCAAATAGTTTTTGTGTCTTCACCTTTGTTATATCAGTTTCATTATCCTAGGTCCAGCTTATTATATTTCTTTATTTGCATACTTTTATTGCTTTTGAATTTTGTGTTTCCTATGTTTGTAAGAATTAATATGGTCTTGTTAAATTCTTTTCACAGAATATTTTACGTTGGACTAAGCATTGAGCATTCTTCCCGGTATATAAATATGTATCAGCAATATTTTTCCGTTTTCAAAACATATTATATCCGCTATACATAAATAATTTTGGAGGCCCCAAGCGCGCGCCTCTTGCGCTTATGGGACAATCCACCACTGCTCATGACTTGTTATTAGGCAGACTTCCGGGACGATCGGATCACATTGATTTGAATAGAACACGGAGTACTGTGAATCCACAGCAAATAGTCAAACTTGGACCGTCGTTAAAAGTTTACACTTGTCGTAAAAGACCGCCACGTATGTAATCTTATAGCCACATTTAAATAAATATGTATGTATACATTGTAACGTGGGTATTTTCTCGATATGGCAATGGTAAAATACTATTTCATTCTGGGATTTTAAAGTATGACAACAAATGAATAAGAATCAATACTCACTTAGAAATCTACAATTGAAATACTGCAACAAAATGGTATATTTTAAACATAAAGAGGTGTCATGGTTCTAAGAATTTTAACACACGACCCTAAACCTTTTTTGTGCGGTAAATGCGTTCCGTGGGAAATCGCTAAAAAAAAGTAATTACTTAATGTGGGAGCATGACATGTACAAGGAAGCACGTGTCAAGGTCACTATATAATAAACAGTTGAAACATTGGATTTTGTACCTACAGTAACAACGCGCTGTTAATTATGTTACTACATAATTAACAGCATTACATGTACGTTAATTTTGTCCCATGCATATATTTATAAAAAAATGCATTTTAAAAAACCGTATAACTTTGAAATCGCCTAAAAAGAGGTTTGAGTGTATTTGTTCAATAATTCAGTATTGATGATATTGAAAGTTTTTGTGATTTTCTTCGAACAAAAATTAAATTAAAAATTTATACATACAAAGTTGCGTGTTTGAAATAAGTATCTATCAAGAATTACCTAATATGACAACAAACTAGAGACTCCAATTCGAGTATCGAGTACTCGATACTCGAGTATACTCGTCTATTTTTATGGTACTCGATACTCGAGTAATTTGAAAAATACTCGAGTAATACTCGTTATTTATAAATAATGATTTTTCCAAGCAGAGGATAACGCATCTTGTTAGAACAATTGAATCCATTGTTAACTTTCAAGTCGACGTCCACGGTGTAGATAGAGTTTTTTCTACTGCACGAATAAAATAACAAAGCTTCGAACCAAAATAAAATTTGAGACGTTTAATTCTCTACTATTTTCGAAATATGTATATGTCTCATAAATTGAAATAAATGTAATGATGCAATTAAATTATCTTATTTATTTATCATCTATTTATATGCACAAATTTGAATTAATAATGTATATTTTGGTACATCTGAAACTACTCGAGTATACTCGAGTACTCGAGTATTTTAAAATTTGACTACTCGATACTCGAGTAGTTAAGATGTCGAGTAATTGGAGTCCCCACAACAAACTAATATCGAAAAACGAAAAATACGAATATGACTGATTACTTGATGTCTTTTTTTCTATTAGTGGAAGCATTCACAAATCTTTAAGGAAACTTTTGTATATTATCTACTTTCATTGTCCAGTCATGCAAGTGGGAGGAATTTACGTGTGGGTTTTCTTTTCTAAAATTAATAATAGAATAAGGTATGAGGGAAAGAAGCTAATAATAGATTAAGGGAGAGGTCGTTGGCATTATTTTTTAAATTTAATTAATACTTATCATATTGAAAATGTAAATTAGAATACGAATTGGTAATGCTATAAATTGGCTACTCATAAATAAGTATAATTTCAATTGTCTGAGCCTTAATACCAATATCGAGACTCAATAGTCCGTACATAAGCGATAAAAAACACGAAAAATTACAAAAGTAAAACGATTCCAATATGATATCGAAATTTCATCAAGATCCTTCAGTCGAAATAATCAATGTTATTCTTTAAGTGAGTAAGTATTACTAGAACGGGACTAATAGCTAGAATTTTCTTATAAAACGGTGGAAAAATAACAATGTATTTTAATTCTACAGAAATTATTTTATATATTTTTTGATAGCAATTTCGGCCTAGTTTTGACGATGGCGTAAGCCGAAATAGCTAATATATAACACCACATATATAAAATAACTTCTGTAGAATAAAAATACATTGTTATTTTTTTACCGTATTATAACGGAGTTCTACCAAGTAAATTCCTATTCAATCAAAGAAATTTTCTTAGTTTATTTTAAAATCAATCTTATTATGACAGTTTCAATAACGGAATAAATTCGAACCCTTGACCGCGCATCCGCAAGTCCAAGAGCATTTACCGATGTGTTACTAACTAACTTTGATGTGTTCAATGTCAAATTAGCTTTAATTTCAATTTGAGATACACGAAGATTATATTTTTTTTATTCTTATAATAATTTATCCAGTTTAATAAATTATTTTCCGGCTCGCTGTCAGACAGCGACATCTTCCTCACAGCGACTTTTGTTTTCGACAAAAAAAGATGATAATATTCGATTCGTTCATTTATATAAATTCAAAAATGGAGAGCGTTTAAAATTCAATTAAATTTGACGCCCGATGACCTACAAAATAAAATAAATTAAATGTAAAGCGACGCGCTCTGTGATTGAAATATTCTCAGACAATACAAGATGAAACTCGTTTGACGGATACCTACGTAGCTGTAATTTGAAAATAGGTCCAGGATTTTTTTAATTTAAGACGCCAACATCTTTTTGTAAAAGCTATTTTGATGTTGAGAATTTTATTTTTACTGCACAGTTGTTATGCCATAACAAATTGAAAGATATCCTACTTTTGGTACAAAGCAAATTTGGTATTTACTTATAAAAAGAAAAACATTTTGATTCGTATTTAATAATTACTATTATGTATGTATGTATTCAATAATTGTATCGTCTCTCTCAGTGTCGCACATCTCAGACCATTTTATAAAATTGTGAAAAAGGAACAAAAAATTTACTAATCACTTTTAATGTGTTCACTGAAGGGATGCCAATTCGAATATTCGATATCCGGATATATTAGGCCCTTTTTTAAACTATTCGATATTCGGATATTTGGGAAAATGTACGGATAGTAGTCGTATTCGAGGAAAGATCACATCACAATTTCTCCACATTTAAAGAATAATTATGAATATACCAGGTGGTATTTTTTTTGCCTTCGCCCAACTCGAGTGCTATCAATATCTTATCATAATACTTTATTTTAACAAACCGGCTAAGACTTGGATCTAAAAAAAATCTTTATTGCCGTAATTTCATTAATTTATTTATATGCAGCTGCAAATTTTAAATATTGAATTACAATGGAACGGTATTGAAATGTGTATTTATGTATATGTTTTGTTTATCTAAGATTTTACGCAAGTGGGAAAAGATTTAGTCTAAATTATTATAAAATGTATATAAGTGAAATTTGAATTGTTTGAATTTTGTACTTTTCCATGAATTTTGTCGCTAACGACCCGAGTTTCGCCTTTCGGCAACTTCAGGCATTCCAAGTGCATGGATGTACTTGATCTGACTATATAAGTGAATAAGGAAACATTGATCGTGCAACATCTCAATTTGCGTGCGAGTTATACCATTATTTTTTAAAAATTTCGACCACTGTCGGCTTGCAAAAGCAACTGGCGATTTCTTGTTTATTAAAATATGTTTTTAAAATCATAATTTTAATACTATTGTACAACATTTTAGCCATGTCAAAACTATCCGGATATCCGAATATATCCAGATTGCTTAAGTTTTACTTTTCGATATCCGAATAGTTGGAATCCCTAGTACACTGTCAGTACTTGGTGGAAAGGCATTATAATAAAAATAGGGAAACATTTGTAGTACTTTATGCAGACAATGCTCATTATGATCAAAATCGGTACTGATCTAATATATTTATGTGAATTAGTACTAAAAATGTTTTATTATTTTTATTGACAAATTTATCCTTGAGTATTTTTTATAATAAACATCTAGCAAGAAAGAATTGATTGTTCACACAATTCAAGTGCGTCTTCTTAGCGTAAATTCACTATCAGCACCATACCATAAGAAACCAATGGTTATTTTGAAGTCAATTACAAAATTTTATTTTTAAATGTGTTCGCGACAATTAAATATTAAGATTTATTTATTTACAGCTTAATAGTTTACCAATTTTGAACGAGCAAACTTACTTCCTTTATACGCTTTGCGTATGATAAAATATCAATAGACATCGTAAAATACTCATTAAATCTTTGAGCACTTCATATATTTAATTCAATGCTCATAAACTATCACAAAAATAAGTTATTTATATTTATTTACCACCTCTTAAAATCAGTATTTATATGCTGTGATCACTTTCACAATTCCATTTTAATGATGATTGATTCTCAAGACAAACTGTAATCTTATATATAAAACAGAAACGGCGTATGTATGTAATTCCCTTTTGCATTGTTGGTCATTAAGTTGCCATAAAAACGAATATGAAAGAAAATATGTTTGAATTTTTATCGGCGAAGACATTTAGTCAAAATGTAATAAATTAGTCTTCTACCAACTTTTTCCCGGCTTTTATTATTAATAATAATGTTTATTATTTACGTGAAGGTATTATTTAACATTTCAACTTAAATTAGATTTTTCCTTGAATTTGGACATTTTAATGGGCGAGAATGGGGCTGTCATCAAATTAAATAAAGTTTGTGATTTTATTTTAACTCTATTTTGGATGTTAGATTTTGTGATATAATTATGTCGAATGATATAACATTAAATAATTAATAGTCGCTTAGTCCGAGCGACGCCGGGTAGCAATACTAGTATGTATTAACAAAAGGCCTTGCAATAAATTTGAGAATATTTATTTCAATTAATACTTGTTGGCATTTTTATCAGATCAGAATTAAAATAACATAAATTATTTGGTATTAATAATAAAACTGCTTAATTTTACTATTTCTTTTTTAATTATAAGCAAAACTATTAGTTTAAGTTCGTCCATGACTTTAAAAATACCGAAAGGTATTGAAAATTGTAATTGAAAGTCAATTGTATAGGAAATTATATTCGGTAAATTTAGATCGCTTGGAATTATTAGATAAAGTGTGTTGAATTTCTTCGAGGCGACAGATAACGTATTTAAGGGATGGGAAAATATTTGCAGGAGTCTTATTTCGTTTCATCCTACCCCATTTATTTCACTGGTAGTAATTACCCGACGTTTCAATACTGCAACAAGTTTCATTATACACTCTTCTATAGTTCGTTTTCAATCTTCGTATTCAGGTCCGATAGTAAACTTACCTCTTACGTACAGTAGAACCTCGATTATCCGGACTAATTGGGGATGAAGCTAGTCCGGATAAAGACAAATCCGGATAATCGAAAAAATCATAATTGACAGGAAAAGACAAGTATATTCACTATAAATAATTTTTAATTCTTTAGATTAATACATAGCTTTAATAATAAATTATTTTTTATTGAAAAAATCAATTATCGATTTCCGCTTAAGCCGGCTTTTCATTTCGATGCTGCCAAATCACGAATCCTTTTTAGACACATAAGGTTTATTGAATAGCACTCTTTTTACTCTCAAGCCACTTCATGGCGACATCTAGACACTGAAAAGCTTCAGTATATGTAGGCCCAATATCTTCCTCCTCACAAATCTCTTCTAAATCTTCTTGATCTTGTTCCTCTAAAGTATCGAATTTGAACGATGAATGACCCATATTTTACATTATATACTTATTGTTAGAACAAATGCAATGATCAAAATATTAAGACTGCATTCCATCACATACGTAAACAGTGGACGAAATTCACCACTTGCATATCAGCAAATTTGTAATATTTTTGTTTATTTTGACCAATCCGGATAATCTAGGTTCTACTGTAGTTATGTTATGTATTGCTGATTGATTAGTTGCTGATACAATTGTAAATACATTAGTTAACAATGCAATTTTATTCAATATTATATTTTGCATCGAAATTAAGATCTAATTCCTTTTCGTATGACACTGATAATTAAATGAATTAGATGTAGTTTTAACTAGTATCTACCGAGTCAGATAAGTCGATCGGTCTAACTGTGGGCGAACTAAATTTAACAAATTATTATTGTCTAGTGCCCATCTCAACCAGTAGTAGTGCTAAATATCCTGTAGTCAATTGATGTATTAACAGGAATGAATTATTATTTTATAATATTTCAAATATGCTAGGCTTTTTTCCAGAAGATATAGAAGCATATGGCCACCTAATGGAGGTGTCTAGAGATATTTTTAATACGAGAACTGCTTTTCACTCAGAAGCTCAATCTCTCTTCGATGAGTGTAGGGATAGAAAGTTTATGGCTAGAGCAGTACTAGTCGTTAGATAGTCTCGCTATATGCCCGCTAAAAGGATCGGATGGGTGGGAAAGAATTTTTAAAACAACCTTTCCAAATTAAAGCAAATCATTAAATAATTATTTGTGTTGTGTGTATCCTCCCTACAGCGTTATTTATTTAAATAGAAAAAATACCAACCTCAATTATGTAATTTGCAATTAGAATTAATATTAACAATAACCGTTTGCATTCCTCAATATATTTTTTTTCTTTCTCTAAATTGATTAGTATTACAAGGCCTGCGTATTTATTAGCACGGTAAAACGAACTACCGTATACAATCCAATGAATACGGTTTTTGTAATAAGGATAAGAATATAGTTAAAAATAGTTTTTCAATCAAGTTATACAATGTCGAGCAGGACTCGACATAAGAGCTGCATGTTACCAATACGAAGTAGAGCAAGACACAACATAGGAGTTGCAGAAACTTTACGGTAGTCAGTCTCAATATCTTCAGAAAGAGGCGAAAAACGTGTCACTACTTGTTTTACAATACGTGGAATAAAAATTTATATATGAAAGAGTATGTATTTATAAATATAAATAATTATCATGAACCACCACTTTGGAATGACCTAAAAACCTCAGTAAAAAATTCTGTAGAGAATCCGTAATACGTATATTACATAAAACGCCATACTCTTAGGTATATTTTCACGCTAAGTGGCACCCCACTGTCTGTGGTCTGGTGTAATCACAGCCCCTCCGAGTTTCTGAGATATCGGAGGCCCGATATATCATGGCAGGTGACAGGAGCTTTGGACTATATTCCTCGCAGCCTCTTATTTGTAATTTCAAGGAACGAATTTATTTTTGATGATACCACTGCCACGATATCTATTTGTTGATGTTTTTGTTCTATTGTTTTGAGCATTTTGATAATATCGTCTTATCCAATTGGTGCCCTTTATTTGCTCGAAATTAATAAGAGGGATTTTATCGCCTTACAAACTTAAATTAATAAAAATAATAAAACATTTTTAGTTCTTATTCCACATAAATTTTATTGGATCTGGACCGCTTTCGCTCATGGCGAGCATTGTCAACTGATAAGAAATACAACGGAACAGTGATATTTATACAAAAGTTAAGTAAGAATTACAAACAATTGGTATTACAACTAAGCAAATAAATCGAAGCAAAATACAACAAAAATAGACTATAATTAAAATGTTGAAGATCTCTTAGCAATGCAAGCTATTACATCTAAAATCCATTAAGTATGAATTATCATTGACAAAGTAACGAACTTAAATTAATGATGGATTATTGTTTCATTCTACGCTAGAAAATTATATAATATTAAATGAAATTAAAAATGTTTCCAGAGTCATTGTACACTCAAACCTATTTTTGTGCGATTTCAAAGTTTTTTTTCGAACAATGTCCGCTCCTGACTTATATATCTCAACATATGTTTTTCTACGAGAACTGATTGTTACTCAGTTGCTCAACCTCTCTTTGTCAAAGAGAGTAGGGATGGAAAGGATACGAGGAATAGGGACAGGAGTAGTGGTTACCTAATCGCTGTCATGCATCCCTCGAAAAGATCAGAAAAGGTTTTTTAACATCACAAACACCCGGTCCGTGGTGCAGTGGTTGACGTCGTTGACTACCGTGTCGGACCGCCCGGGTTCGATCCCCGGTATGAGCAGATTTTTTCAGTTCATAAATCGATTCTGTTCGGAGGTGTTCGGAATTCAAAGTTATGCGGTTTTATTTTTGATACAAATTTTAATTATTTTAAATATATTTTTGGGACCATATAAACGTACATACTATGTATGTAATAACGTAATTAATAGCGCGTTGCTCACACATCGTACGTGCAAAAACCACTGTTTCACCTGTTTATTACAATGTGACCTTGACACGTGCGTTTTTGTACATGTTTTATTACCATATTAAGTCCTAGTTTTTTTGTGCCATTTTGTTTTTTGCGATATTCCATATTTTTAAAATGCGTATTTTTTTTCAGTACGTTTATCATCCGATCCGATTTATGATTAAAGAATATTATATTAGCTGCTTTGACAAGAGATTTTTTAAACGTTTCCCTACTTTAATTTGAAACCAGAGCCTATTTCGTTTATCATAAGATATCCCATAGCGTAAAATAATTAAATATCCGCGTAAAAACAAATTCAAAAGTAAATAATACATATCAAATGGATTTCATCATGTTAAGGACATTTATTTAATCTCGGATTTTATTGCTTAAAATGTAAACGGATTCCTATAATAATTTGACCATGCTGTGTATATAATATGACACGGAAAGAATTTGAGCGGAATGTATGTTTAATTGAATTGGTAGTAATTTGATAACCAGATAGACTATTATAAGACAACTAATTATTTGGTCAGTTTCTAATTCGATAAATGGTCAGTTATAAATACTTAAAACGGTCAGTTAAAAATAATAAATGGTCAGTTAAAATAATAAATGGTCAGTTAAAATAAAAGAAACATGTCATAAATTTGCCTATTACGACCATATTTGATAAAATTCACAAGCTGTCAAACTAAAACTTATCATTTTTTAAAAATAGCTGACTATTTAAATTAAATACTAACCATTTTTAATAAATAACTAACCATTAAAATATATTACTGACGGTTTTATTTGATAACTGACCACATTCACACTGATACAATGACAACTGACCGTTTATAATATTAACTGACCATTTTGATTTTTAACTGACCATTTATTAATTTAACTGACCAAAACTTGAATTAGTTACTGACCCATTAAATACATGCCCTATTATAAAGACTCTACTGATATATACTATTTTAAATGATATGATAAGAAGAGAGAAACCCGTGATCTTGTGTTTTAAATTCGTCGCAACTAAAGTTTTTATATAATACTAGCTGGCACCCCGCAGGCGATGCAATGCCACTCAAAGAAAGAAAGTGAAAAGATGCACAATATTTATGATACATAATTTCGATATAATTTCACTAACATTGATCGGTATCGATGACATATGCCGATTGTCTATACGTGTCACCTACTGAAAGTTAATTTTACTTCGCCTATAACCTTTGCGCAAGTGCAACAATAAGTTGTCAAAATGAATGGTATGTCAGCGCATAAAATATGAAAATAGCATTGATTTTTATATAGAAGACCTACTGTAAGTTGATTATCATGACTATAACCTTCGCACAAGTGCAAGCAATAAGTTAACAAAGTTTTATCGCAATCAGATGAACGGTATGGCAACGCATAAAATATGAACAAACAAACAAACATTGATTTTTATATATTAGATGTTCAGAATAACTAATTTAGAAGAAGATAAGATGTCAGTGTATGGTGTCTTTGATTTGGTGATTTTATAAACTGTTTGCTGAACGAGAAGGTTTCGAAATAATAATAAATTTTGTGTCTGTTTTGGTTTTCCAAAAATAATCCTACCGTTTTATTTAAGAGATCCAAATTCAACGATAAAGTATCATTTTCCACTGAAGCTTTGTGCACATAAAAACAACGCAATTCAAATGGCAACAAAGAAAATGTACCATATCGTCGCCCGATACAAAAGTTTTGCATGATACCTATTTATAAACCAATGGTGATTTGAAATTTTTCCCACTTGGAACTGAGGGTGAAAAAAATGGGTGGGATTGACTTTTTGCCAGATCTACGCAAGATGTTATTTTCCTAGCTGTCATAAGTATGATAATTCCACTGTTGGTTTATTTGTCTGTGGCCATATTTTTTAAATAAAACTTTTTAATAAAGCGAAATTTGATGAGAAAATTGAAGTGAAAAATAAATATCATCTGTGTTGGTGACAGAGGACAAAGTTAAGTATAACACTCATACAATTCTAGGTAAGTAAAAAATGCTCGAGTATTTTTTTAAAACCGTATTCATAAACATATAGATTTTTGAAAGAGCTTATCTGGGTTGTTAAAATTATCTCTTTCGAAGAGAGTTTTATTGCTCTAACTACATCTCGTTTTGAAGATCAGATAAATGGTAAAGAATTTAAGATATATCTGATCAATGCCTTCGAACAGATTTCCATGAATTTATTTATGATTCTGCAAGTACTATCGGTATTCCGTATTCGAGCTCGTAAGTATTGCCAGTGAAGTCAACAACACAAGCCACTTGACCACAGACATGAAAAAACTAACGGAGATTAAGGAGTAGCTTGCCATAATTATTTATAGGTTTTTCATTAAATTTTGGACGGTAAGGTTTTACCTATATGTTATGTTAACTACTTTTATCGTGTCTGTCATCCAAGTTTTCATTGCTATAGAAAACCTTGATTTTTGTCTAATATATAAACATAATATGTTTTATTATCTTGACGAATAAAGAACACGGACAAAGTTTTCAAAAAGAAAGACACGTACACTGATAAACCTTGCTTTATTCTTTACCAAAAATAAATACACAGCCATTGTCGACGAGACGACTGGTCGGGGATTTCCCTCTCCGAGAGATTTTGCTTTCGAAAACATCGAAAAGGTGTCGCTTTGTACGACGTCTGATAACTGCCCCTAGTAGACTGGCAATGCGTCATACCCAACGCTGCAATTACCTTTCTCGCACCGGAAGCGGATGGGGGCAGCGATGTTGTTCCCCCTCGCGGAAACGGATGTTTCAGTACAGCTTTTCACGGGGATTAGCAGTGGCGCATCCGTGATTAAAATTCATTCTAAATATTCCCGTGGATTTTTTTACTTTGTAAATATGTAGCTAATTGTTCCACGCTGTATTATTTGATTGGTTGCAAATTTTAATTTTTAAGCTTATGATGTTTTATTTTGATGAAAACGCGCCACACACACACACAGAATTTACGAATTTAATATTTTCAATATTTGCGTAATATCAATGAGTCAGGTTTATTTGTGCTGCGTTTTTTAAAAAAATAATCCATCAGTATTTGTGTTTAATACACTCACACCACCAGAACAAATAATTCATACATATTTGAATAAAAAAATCTTGTCCGTGATAGTTCTAACTATGGAGCAGGTAAAACAAATTACGACTCCGACTCCGACTCCAACATTGACCAAAAACACGACTCTGACTCCGACTAAAAAAAGTTTAATTTCGTCACGTTTTTTTTTTACCTAAATATCATATTTATGTGTATTCAATTATATATCAACCAATCAATCCTGCCAATTTGACATAAAATAATGTGTTAAAATAAAAAGTTCAATCTTTTCAAAATTTTTGACTCCGACCAAGCGCTGCGACAACTCCGACTCCGGCCAACAAACCCTGACTCCACCACTCCGAGTCCGACTCTACAGCCCTGGTTCTAATACTGTAAAGTCTATTTATTTTCGATCAATGTATCATTGCATTAAGCGTCTCAACGTATGGGTTAAAATAATGAATTATTGCCAGTAATTAACATAGCAATGTACGAAAAAAAATCCTTAGAAGAAATTTGGCTTATAAGTATTGTCTCGTGTTATTGACGTAACGTAGTCTTCATCGGGAGTGGACGTCATTAAAAGATTCTTTGTTTAGTTTTTAATTAATTTAGTCTTGCACCGCTACTGATTTTAAGCTTTGCTTTTCTACTCAACTGTCGGGCGAAAGGCCCCCAAGGGGGTGAGATGTATTTTTATTAAATTTTAACACGATGGACGCAGATAAATCTTGTCCACATTACGCTATTCTGTGCCCTGGAATTTTTATGAATAAATTAAATTATTTACAAACTTTTGTGTGTTGTGTAGATTTTCACGAGTGATAAGTCGCTACTACCCTAACTAACTTGTGTACTGAATAAACAAAAAGAGATTTCCTGTTCACAATATTTAATCAGGACAAATAAGTGAATGCCTAAAATATTTATTTACCTCACGTTTCTGACAGTTTTTGTTTTGGCGCCAAACGGAACTGTTAGCGTGTAAACGAGACTTTTTTAGTACTTATATATTTGAATAAACGAAGAATTCCATTTAATACCCATTAAAAAGAAAATTTCTGTTTATTCCAGGGCTGTGGAGTCGGTAAAAAAAAGTTCGACTCCGACTCCAGCATTTACCAAAACCACGACTCCGACTACGACTCCAACATTGACCAAAAACACGACTCCGACTCCGACACAAAAAAAGTTTAAAATCGTCACTTTTTTTCCAATTTTCCTATTTATGGGTATTCAATTGAATATCAACTATACAAATCCGGCCAATAGCCAAATTTGACATATAATATGCAAAAGTAAAAACTTTTCAAAATTTAGTACGATAAGTACGACTGCGGATAAAACGCCGCGACGACTCCGACTCCGACTTCGACCAAAAAGCTCCGACTCTAGACTCCGACAGCCCTGGCTTATTTATTTTGCAAAGGCTTATATTATCATTTGGAGAATCAGTGAGCGTATTTTGGACGTTATACAAGAAGATATGATTATCATCCATCAAAAATATGTATATTGGCTGTCCCACCACCATTCGTTATGTGTATAGAAAGGCTTTTTTACGATTGCCTTTCGTAATGATGTACAATTAAGAAAAGAATCGAATTTATTTCCCTATTTAAATGGTCCGGAAACAAAGATGCATGGAACTGATCTTTTAACCGTATAATATCGTGCTAAAAAAAGAAGAAAAATAGAAAATGTGACTTGCTAAGCCACTTCGTTTAAGTGGTATTAAGTACCCTGTGTACACTGAGAATCCGCCGTGGCGGTAGAATTTAATCTACTTCACATTGAATCTCAATAGGTATCAAGAACATCCCGTTCCCCGTATGGTGAAAATTTATCGAATGCCCCAAAGTTGGCCTTGTTCGAGATATACATGTTCATATTCACGAACGAGACAAATAAATCTTCATATAGGTATTCAAATGAATATTTGTTTGTTTCTTGGTGAATTTTTAGAAAAACCATGTGACCCCATTTAATGTTTGTTATGAAAAATCAGCGATGACCTCGTGAGTGGATATTTTGTAACACTCTCGGGAGACACTTCATCCAGCTTTTCTTTCAAACAGATAAGACTTGGACGTCCTTATATACAATTTTAAATAACCTTGATTGTTCCACGCATTGTGATACTAATTTTGACACGTGTTTCGGCTGTTTCAGTGACATCCGCAAAGGTTGCTTAAGTAAGACTGATTCTAATACCTATGCTAAAATGACAGATTACAAAAATGGATTTTGGGATTTTTCCTTTTTACGGGAAGCAAAGAGGGAAGTTTAGAAACAAAACAAACAATAATTATACTACTTATGACGTTAACGTTATAATATTATTTACTAATGAGATGCGATCAAGTGGGAAGTGTTAAAACCATTGGAAATATATTAAGCAGTTGCGAGGAGCCTGTCCAATTAAGGATATTATTTAATAATACTTCCTTACAATCAATTCGGGTAACTTTGGACTTCAATATAACATTAGACATAACTTGAGCAAGTACAGTTTATTTATTCTTTTGCTGACTAGTAATCGTGATCATTCTTACAATTGATGAATATAACAAATCGAATTGTCTTATACGTGGTCAAAAAAAAGAGCCACATTCACTTCTCAAATTATTTTTTTATATTTTATCTTTTTATGATATTTTGTGAAATAAACCAAAAAAACTAAGAAAATATACGACTTTTTATATTTTCGAAACAGGTGGCTTCGCTTAAGCCAGGTGTTACGGATTAAAGTTGTAATTTTTTGAAATATTTTCCTTTGACAGACTATTCTTCTTTATAAAGGTTCAATTAAATGTCACCAAGCTGGATGATTCAGCTTAAATTCGCTCATCGAAAGTCGTGGTGTCCAATGTTACTCAATTTTAAATATAACATTGGACCAGCCGTAATAGCAGTTTTAAGTTATTTTTTCGTGTATTTTCATAATATTTGAATTCAAAATTATATAAAGGAAGAGGTAAGAACACATAATTGTCTAAAAAATGCAACTTACTGTATCTGAAAATAAAAATATCACCAAAAAACACCTGAAAAGTGTCCAAAGTTACCCGAATTGACTGTACTGTTGATACTGTTATATATATTTCTCAAAAAAAGTCCTTTTAATTCACTCGGTGGGGTATTTCTACATTACTACTCTCCTATTTTGAATGACCAAGAGATTCTGGTGGAAATATGTTTAACTTATTTATCAAATTTATATAGTAAAAGAAGAATACAATAGATAATGTAGCGTCACATGTTTTTCGATGCAAACAATTGCTTGTTTTCTATTTTATTTTACGCTTGCACAGGTTGTTGTATCGGTCATAATCAGAAGTTGAATAAAGGGACGGATAGAAATAGTGTAGCGCATCATACAATTAATCTTTGGTTCGAGCCAACTCTATGTAAGTCAAAAGAAAAGCTTGTAGCGAATATAACCAAATAAGTTTAACTTTTCCTTCCTGTCAGGTTAGATAGAGGACCCCTACTGCCACTTTATCTAAAATATCTATCTTAATATCAGTGATGCAATTTGTAAGCTTTTAGTATTCTTAGATCATTGTTTTTACATTTTTATAGAAAAAAAACATTGATTTTTATCGACTTGTTTCGTCGCAATTAAATAATAAAGAAAACAAGTCAGATTATTATTCTATATTCTGTTAGAACTCTTTATAACATCGCGACAAATTGCCAGGGTTAAAACTTCACTGCCCATACGCGATAAGATATCGTTATCTTATCTCAAACACGCCTCGTTCAAATATACGTTTCAAATCAAATGGATGCCTTTTAAATTAAAAGGCATAGATTAGAACTCATTATTTTAATTACGCTGGTATGTCATGAAAATCAACGCGAACAGGTTGTCTCTTCCATGCGTGGCCTACAATATGAATAATTATAGGAAAGCAATCGATTTGAATATTTTGTTAGAGCGATGTAGAAAGATACGTTTAAGCATAATATAACATTTTTTTAATGCAATCTATGTCGATAAAACCATACCACGGGGGTATTTTTATACCCTCATGCGGATTTCGAGTTATTTTTCAGGGACAGTCTTTCGAATGTTAACAATGGTGTCAAAAAAACATGACAATACTGTGCAAGATCATCTTTTATAGGTTAGAGTAGACAGCATAGGATTATCAAGGAGAATCTCTCATACCACCGCCATAAAAGCAAAATAATATTTACCAGTTGACCATGATGGAGTAGTTCAATAAGAGGGTTGTAATATAAACATTCGAACCGAGTCAGTTGCACTTGCTGACCGCACGATTATTGTTCGGTCAATTTATATCAACCCTCTGTTATTTCGGTTTGTTATCAGTTTAATTTTGGTATCCCAAAAGCTTAGTTTGTTTAAAACATCAATTTTTATCTAAATATTTTTTTTTAATTTTCGTGCACTATAATTTGATGCAAACAATGTTACGTACATGTTTTAAAAGACTAAAAATGTTGAAAGTTAGTTGTAACTAAAAAAATCTTCAAAAATAATTAATAGCTATGTTCATTTCATTTAGAGCTGGTAAACTGGCAGTCGTATATTTATTCAAATGCATCAACAATTTAATTGTTATGTATATTAAATTTATAGAATAATGTATTTACTAAGTTAACTGCAAAATATTGTCCGCTCCCAATCAGGAGCATATGGACTCCTCACAGAGTTTATCGGATTATATGTTTTTCTACGAGAACTGCCTGATAATCAGTTGCTCAACCTCCCTTTTTTCGAAGAGAGTAGAGATTGAAAGAATACGAGGACCAGTGGTTAGCTAATAGCTATGCGTCGATTTTTGGGATCGGAAAGGTGGGAAGGAATTTTTAGCAACACAAACGCCTTTCGAACTGAATCGATTTATCGACTGAAAAAACCTGCTCGTACCGGGAATCGAAACCGGGCTGTCCGTTACGGAAACCAAAAAGATTGCCCCCAGAGAGATTTGAACTCTCGACCCCTGGTTTACAAGACCAGTGCTCTGCCCCTGAGCTATGGAGGCGATTGGACGTATAGAAGAAATATTAAATTATGAGCAAAATAAGTCAGAACAAATAAACTATTTTCGAAATTTCGGTTATGTGTCTTATCATCGAAATAAAAAAACTTTCAGGGGCTATAATATTAATAATAAACTAATATCTTTAAGTAAACATCCATTACACTTTTTTGCAAAAATCAGTTATCAGGATATGCCCAAACACCATCGACATGTATGTATATCTAATTAAAGTTACTCGAACGTTGCCTTATTTCAGGGGTTTTTAACCCTGTACCCGCGGGCAAAATGACGCCCGTGGAGCTATTATCGTGCGCTCTCTACAATGTTTTAAATAACAAAAAAACCCAAATATTACCAGAATTGCATTTAATGCAATTATTTTTCGAAAAAGTTTTTATTTTCATGTAACGATATGGATTTTTTTTTTAAAATAAGGTTAATTAAAAAAAGTACATGAATGAAGCACATATATAAAGCTTCCCAGGAAATAATTATAAAAATTAATAAATTTGTACTAGGTACTAAAGATTTGTATTTAAAAAAATCCGAAATGCGCCCGTCGCTATTCTCCTTAATCCCAAATGGAGTCGCAATAAGGTTAAGAATCCCTGCCTTATTTGAACAAAAAAACGACTGCAGGCCTTCCATTATAAAAGGTTCCCCACCACCGATTAAATATATTTGGTAATCCTATCAATCATATAAATACAAACATCAGTCTCTCTATTTATATGAACGAAGATCCACGTATGTACAAGCAATTTTCCGATAATACTTAATTTACTTACAAAAATACTCTTTTTCTATTGATATGCAGTTCAACCTTCAATAGCACGCGTTTTAATAGCGTGCGTGGCACGTTTCAGATACCCGTGGTCAATAATTTCAAATGCAAATGAATGCAAAAACGTAAGACTCGGTCCGTGATCGCCTCTAATCGAGATCGTTCTGTTTGGGGGCATGTTTTGAATCTGAAAATCCAAAATTTTGCATTGTGTTTTATTTGATTTGCTTAGTTGTTGATGAAAAGTTATTTCATTAAACATGGCCCTTAAAAAATGTAAACCCCACCATTTATATCAGAATAAGTGTGGAAGTAGTACAATATTATGTGTTTTATTTATTTTAAGTTAAAATAAATCATTAACAGCTAAATTTGCCTCATTTTACTCAATACAAGAATCATGCCACTTATATGAGTTCATGTCACTAATTTTAACAAATAAATTAATCTAGATTATTTTTTTTGGATATCAATTTGACGGAGCATCAAGTTCTAAGGCGTGTTAGCACCAAAGTTCTTCAGTTCTTCGCTACAGTTGAGAAGTCAGCTTACTATTGCGTCTCTACCTATGGAAGGTCATCGAGAAGAATAGCTCTCGGCCTATATCGATTCTCTGATGCCTTCTCGTCATAATTCTGCAAGCAAGAGATTGTTGGGTTATCGTGAAGACCCACAGCTTTATGAAACTTTTTAGAGGTTTCACGAACGAATTCGCGAATAGTGGACACACTTAAATCTCTGTGTAATAGCGATCCACGCACGAACCATGGAGCATCACATACTTGCCTCAATGACTTATTCTGAACAACTTAGAGAGTCTTCAGATGCTTTTGGTGAACAAACACCCACACTGGTGTGGCGTACACCATAATTGGATGAGTTATTGCTGTGTATAGGAGAAGTTTACTCTTTATGGATAGTTTGCTCCTAGCATTAAGCATAAAGTACAAATTTGCTTTTGTAGCATTAGCTTGGCGCTTTCTAATCACGGTGTGATTAGAAAGCGCCAAGCTCGTTTAACTTCAGTCTCTTATCTAAAGTAAGTCCAAGATACTTGACTGTATTAGACAATTTGATCTCTGTATTGTGTATTCTAAGGCAATGTAAGTTATGTTTTCTAATGAAGCCCTTAGAAAACATTATTGCCGCGCTCTTTTCTCTGTTGATTTTAATTCTCCAGCTGTCACATTAGTCCGCAATGGTATCGGCAACTGTTTGGACATGTGCAACTGCGCTTTGCCGATTACGAAATTTAGCCAAAATGGACGTATCATCTGCGTACTGGGCTATAATTGTAATTAATCTAGATAGTTATGAGGCTAAGAGCAAACATTCGTAGAGTTGACTGAACGATAGATACAACACTTTTTGGTTCATGTCTCGTACACTTTAATTCAACTTGTGTCTCACACATTTATAGCTTTGTAAAGGATTATCTTAACGATTGAGACATTAAAATTGAATTTGTCTCTTTTAATTATGCTACCAAATAATTCTCTATTTTACTTAATATCGACTCGTAAACGAACAGATTTGTGTACGAAATGTCTTAACAAAAGAAACAGTCGTATATCACTCATTTTAATCTACATTTAGTACAATTTTACAATTAAATGAAAATTATTTAAACCAGATATGTGCAAAAAACCATTCTTTGACAGAGCAAATCCAAAAAAGTTATATTGTGCCAACTCCTATTCAAATAAGACATATTTATAGTTTTTTTATGTATAGGTAAACTGCCTTTACATAGTTGTCTCAATTTTTATCACATAAAACAACGCTTATTGCTCAAGAGAATGGGAAAAATATTTTTTTTATAAATCGTCCGCAAACAATCAAATTCTATCATTGAAAAATGATTGTCTATGGAAACATTGCTCATATATGTGGTATATCGTACAGTATGACAAAATAGTCAGTATTTTTGTCACGTTTTAAAAATCCATGTCATATGAATATTCACAAAAATATTAATCAGTCAAAAAAAAGAAAAGAAAATTGAAATGGTAAACAAACATTTTATTCTATTTAAAATATCACACTAAGAAATTTTTATATTTTATTTAATTAGAAGCCAAAACACAATATATGTAACCATTTACAATTTTTTAAATTGTGTCAATTGGCATCCTTATATATTTTGTTTATAGCCAGTTGTTTTTTTTCAATAAAACTTTATGTCTTAACGCCATAAAAGTAATAAAACGCAAAGAATGCCACGAAGAAATAAAAAGTTATCGGAGTCGGAATGTTTTTCATGTAAGCAAATATTTTCATGTCGACGGTTTCCCATGCATATAATATGAAAGTTTGTAAGATATTAAAATTTTGTTTTTCCTCTTACTTGATAATATAAAATGCAGAAAATTTCATCAATTTTAACTGTCAATTCTTGGCGGAGAAGCATCATGCAAAAAAATACAATTTTATTTGTATTTATTCGCGATGAGAACAATTGGTCTCGATGATTGTAAAATATTTGAAAATAGAACACATTTTTTATTATTTATTATATTTTACTCAAAATTGATTAACATAAAACCGATTGTTTTTTCGACGAGAAATCCCTGCGACTCGAACAAAAAAATCTAACCACTATCAAGAGGAAATCAAGGAGTTTTATACGAGATAAAAAAAGGATATTGAGGTTGAATGGAGTTTGAAAAGGGTGACCAAGCGTTCAAACGTCCGCGTCGAAACGGTACGTGATCGGAATGTGAGGATATGTCGAATATGGACTTTTGTATGCCAACCGCGGATGACCCTACCGAAGAAAGTATTCGTTTTAGCCAGACACATTATTTCATCTCTTTATGTCCGAAATGAACGGTGTCTACAAAAAATGGAAAAAACTATTATTAAATAAGATTTTTTAATCGATCACAGATACTACAAAACAAACGAAATGAAAATTGACTTTGCTTGAAGGACTTTACATAATAACATATCGTCGTGAAGCTGAAGGATTTAACTACCAAACCAGGTGTTATGATATATCAGGAGTAGCCAGACTTTTTTGCCCGCGATCGACTTTCGTTTGAAATTATCATTCTATCTCCGAGTCAAGGGCCGGACCCATTGGCCGAAACAAGGGGGGGGGGCATGGGGTCCATGCCCCCCTCATTATATATTTTGATATTTATAAAATGAACGACATAATATTATATACTGATTACAAAATTTTGTGTGGCCGAGTGTGGGAGTAAGATTTGCCTTGTACTTGAATTACGAGACTATCAATATAGGTGTTGATATTGATTGCTTAAGGATAATCGCATATAATTTTCGAGATTTTCATGTCTTACCCTTGTTCCAATTTTGATTTAGTGTGTTTCATCCTCGAATTTTTCGATTTTTCGACAAATGATTTTTCTTGCAAATGCGAATAAATTTATATATTTTTCTTCCACCAAATATAATTTATAAAAATCCGCCAAAGCAATTGTTCTGACGAGTTCCAGTAAATTTGCAAATTTTTGGTCTTGTAAGAAGATATTGGACTTACTGCAGTAGCCACAGTTTTCATTTAATCAATTAAGTGTAACGTTCGATGGTGTTCTTTCTGGGCATCCTGTTTATTAAAAGACCATTGGCACACCGTCTGGTCGACCGTGTGGATGCCAGTCACGAAATCAGCTCATCGAAAACCCTAAACAGTGTTTTGATTGTGGTCGTATATGTAATTTATCTGAAAGGAAAATCTTTCTCGAATGCACAGAACGCGCTATTACATCCAAGTGCCGGATTTTGATGCTTTTTTATATTTAGTTAGGAGGAATGATGACATCGTTTTATAAAACATTTTGTATTCATAAATGATCCCTGTTATCTTAATGACTGATTTGGAATATCAGCAACTTTTATATACAGAATATATTTATACCTACTTGGAGCTACTTTTTTCGTTTTGTTTCAAACCGTTCTCGTTAGAGACGTGCTACTTTACTTTACCTTGTACATGTTTTATTAAGGATATATATTTCTTTAAAATATACTCAGTCGATAAATTTTCAAAATATTGACGTTCGTGTGTGTTCGTTTAGTTATTTGAGTACGTAATTAATGAATAATATAAAAATAGTATGAACCAAAATTTTTAAATGTATCATGATCACTTAAGGTGTTCACTGTCAATACGTTGTGGAAAGGCATTATATTAAAACATATTTTTAAACGAAGCATCAGTTGAAAATGCCCCGATCTTAATAAATTTACTATGGAATAAGTACAAAAAATGTTTTATTATGTTAAATAAATGTTTCATGGTTTTATAATGTGCGCAATATTATAAAAAAGATATTACTGTCACGAATAAATGTTTGCGTTTCAACTATGTCGTTTCCACTTTTAATAATTTCTCCGGTTGAATAATTTCGTAACTTTGTTGTTTTTAATTGGTTTATAAAGGTTATATTTAGTTATGTCAATTGCTAAAAAATCGAATGATTTAGTTATTATTTTAACTATTTATTATATTATTAATAAATACATATGTAGAAAATTGGATATATTACATTTGAAACGGATTAAAACGAGCGTTTTTTTCTGGTTTATCGAACAATACCAAGGTGTCTATAAAAGTATTGTTATAAAACTTAATTTTAATTGCATACGAAGATGGCTTTTCTTCGGACTTCATTTTTACTTGAAGCGGTCTAAAAATGAAGCACTTTTATTTGTAAATGTTTTATTCATGTTTCCATTATAATAATATTACGAAAATTGTGAAAAGCATATCTTCGTACTCCTTATCATAAAAGTTCTGAATAAATCTGAACCATAAACAGTATTATCTTTTTTTTTTTGATCGGACAAAAAGATTTCTATATTTATGAGTATCAGGAAAACGTGTACGGTGTCTATGATATAAATAATTCTGATATATTCCGGAAATGCCTCGACAAATTATTCATGCTTTATTGAATAGGAAGACCGAAACAGGCCTTTGATACTGTCAAATTAGCATTTTTTCATGTGACCTTGAAAGTTCAAGAAATAAGGCGACCCCTGTATCAGAGTTTGACATTATTACTTGAGTTTAAAAATGGAACATATTTGAAATTCGAATAAAGAATCTTCCTTAACTCAAGATGACCTGTGACAGGGGTCTATGGGGGCTTATAATAAATATAATTTGTTGAAAGCAATTTTTAAAATGTAAAATATGTTGAAAGCACTCACTCACTCACTCAGTGAATTCAATTTTATGTTTTGTGAAATATGTATTAATACATGCCTGTAAAAAAATATTCTTACTGCATAAAAATAAAAACACATTTTTAGTACTTAGTCAACATAAAATTTATTGGATCAGGACCGGTTTCGCTCATATCGAGCATGATCAGAAATACGATGAAACACAATAAAACAAAAGTTAAGCAAGAATTACAAGGAATGTCAAACAATTGGTATAACAAATAAGCAAATAAATTGAAATAAAATACATGCAAATTAGACTATAATTAAAATGTTGTAGACCTCTTAGCAATGCAAGCTATTACATCAAAAATCTAAAAGTATGAATGATCATTAAAGTAAAAAACAAAATTGACAGTGATTCTTACTGCATGTTTAAAATAAAGTTTATGGATGTTTGGTTTCAATTTTTACTAGAAAAAATGCGTGGATCATCAGTTGGCAACCGCTGATAAAGTGTTCTAGTGAAGCCCATCTTAACAGAAAATTTTCTAAAAGAACTGCTTTTTTTTGAGTTGCGCTACCTATCTGGTAAAAAACGATCGATTTTAAATGTATGTATGTAGAATTCGAATTCACTTAAACAGATTTCCATTCAATTTTAATACTTCTTTTTAGCGGATAAGTAATTCGAAGCCAAACCGATTGAAAAATGCTGATTTTCATATCAATAAATTCCACTTTGCCGCAGCACTTGGAATATTAATTAGGGCATCTTTACTGGAATCAGCTTGTCGGTTCTGATTTCATTTTCCACTACACTGACTCAAATTAACGAGGGAGGTCTATTAGTCGATTGTACGAATATTATTTTCAATCTAATTAATCGATAAATACTTTTGTGTTTCGGATTACTCGGCTATTCGAAAAGAATGCAACCGTTTTATTAATAAGCAAATAATCCAAATAAATTACCCCTTTTAATGTATTTTTTTGATTTTATCTTATTTACTGACTGCTTTATCGTGTACCTATTAATTACTTTACATAATCCTTCTTCCTGCAATATAATAATAAATCTGTTAGCAGAAATAGCATAATATTTATTTAAGCTGTTTCCATTACGGGTTAAATGACAGATGTTTCGTTGTTTATCTTGTAACCAAAGCACGTTGTTGCAAACGATTACACTCTCTTGCCCGAAATATTGAAAATGATTACCATTTTTCCCAATTCATAATATTGAATACATATTTCAATATTCAATTTACTAAACAGAGTCATTTATACTTGAAAGAAGATACTTTTTAAATACTTCTCATAAATAATAATACTATCACTATGATACAAAATTAAGTATGAAAAAATGATATTCAAATATTTCAGTTCGGATATTCGAACATTACATAGATATTCGAACAAAAAAAATCAAAATATCAGTTATCCACGAAGAAACTGATAGAGCTAATAACTCTAATCTCAAGTCTCATACGAAGTAGAAATAAGTAAAATAACTGGTTAATTTTCACCGTTTTATGACAAAAAAGATATGATACTAAATAATCGATTGTAGAATCGTAAAAAAATTTATGGTCGTGTGGTTGTCGTCATTGTTATCAATAACTATTCTCGCGAGGTCTATAGCGTGCAGAGAGATTAACATTGCTTCAATTTCAAGTCAATTCATGAATATCTGTGATGTTTTAATTCTCTTCCAATCCAACCAATCCAAAACCTGGAGTTCAGCGTGGGTATGGATATACATAGTTACCACTAGTCCTGTTTCGGAATAATAGAGATTGAATGACTGAGTAAAAAACAGTTCTTGTAGAATGTCGAACAACTTATAATGTAATAAGCTAAATTAAGAGTCTTTTTTTAATAAGTGAAATAGGTATAGAATTATCAATCAGTCTACAAATAAAACTTTTGTTCACAGCACGTACGTGTCTTGCTGATCGCCTTTTTGTAAATGCTTTTACCGGTCGTGTGTCAAGCGGAACAAAATGGAACTATAATGTAAGCGATACACATACACATAAATAATGTATATTTATTTATATATATATATATATGTACATTTCAAAAATCAAATGTTAAAAGTTAATTATTTTGCAATGTGAAAAATGATTAAAACATTGTAAGAAAAATACATTACAAATTGACAAAGAAGTCAACCGGGTGAGTTTCAAAAAAGCATGTCAACATCCAAAGCAATACCGTTCAATCCAAATCATAAAAGCTCTTTCTAGTGAAATCCCTGTGGCAGGTTGGTTCTCCTCATTGGAAGAACAAACGATTACGATTCCTCAAAAAAATATGAGGATCTTTCTCAAGAATGGAAGAATTCTCTGGTCTCGGATAAGCCAAAAGAAATATGTGTCCAGGTACATATCTCTTCGAGCATTCAAACTTTGAACGTGAGCATACCTAAGAGAAAATCGGTTGGATAAAGCCACGGGTAGTATCCATTTGTCGTCAAATAAAGAATTCACAAAAAAAAAATCTGAAATTTCTTTACTATAATAACTAGGGCTGTGGAGTCGGTAAAAAAATTACGACTCCGATTCCAGCATTTACCAAAAACACGTCCCCGACTCTGACTCCAACATTGACCAAAAACACGACTCCGACTAAGACTAAATATAGTTTAATTTCGTCAAGTTTTTTGACTAACTTTCCCATTTATGTGTATTCAATTATATATCAGCCAAACCAATCCTGCCCATAGCCAAATTTGACATATTATATGTAAATATAAGAAGTATAAACTTTTCAATATCTCTGACTCCGACCAAAACGCTGCGACGACTCCGATTCCGGCCAAAAAACTACGACTTCACAGCACTGATAATAACATATTTCACACCTCTCAGGGTGTATAACAAATAAACATATTTTTGCAGCACGTATAAGATTCACAACAATTCTACTAATTTAGGTTTTAAATAGATATAAATGTTGTATTCATTCAAAATAAAAACACAATGTTTTTCAACACCGAATTTCTCAGCATTGTTCGCAGCCATTGTATTAATCTTGCCAAAAATAGAAATACAAAAATACAATCAAAATATGTGTTCATTTTCTCGCGGCCATAATTCACAGTCGCTCTCATTCAAGTCATAATAATTATTAATATTCTCGCAGTTGGCCTTTTCGGCTTATGAATGTTGTTATTATACATTGTAATTAATTTCTTATGTTCTCAAAATGAAAATTTGCCATTTTCGTATCGTGTCTGTCGATAATTATTTTTCATTTATCCACTCTCAATGCCGACCGGGCCGAACGGGAAACTGAAAATAAAACGCATAAATCAAAACAAATGAACGCCGGCCCATCCCCCCTGATATAAGCGCCATGAATATAAATCTCTCGCATAATAACTTCCTTTCGTCATAAAAATGTGTTCGTGCAATAAATACTCAATAAAATGGCACCATATGCGCGTATAGTTCAGTTACGTCATAATATAGCATAAAATTGCAGTATCGTGGTTAGACTGCTTGTGAAAAACGACGAATATCGGAATCGAATGGATTCCGCATAATATTTATTATGCGTTCTTTTGTTATGCATCCAGAACTGTTCGCGATTTTCTTTTTTTTATTTTACCAGAAAAAGTGATGGAAATTTTTTCTTGTTGTATCGACGCAAAAGAGTGTTATCGAAAACGTATTCTAGATAACTCCATAAACTATTGAAGTGTAATTTGAGGGTATTAAATATTTTCTAAGAGAAAAGAATTAGCCTTGAGTTTACCGCATTCTATCATATAATATATATGAATTTCAGAATTATCCATGGTTGAATAATGGAGTAAGCAGAATTGCACTACACCTGCACACTTTTTCTACTAAATTTATTTGTCAAAGTTCTAAGATTGTCATCATTAGATCTTTAAGATCATTATTTTTCAGCAGAGTTGTGAAAAAATTAGCAATTTGAAACATTCTGACATGATCATTGCTACAAGTGAATTGTAATCAATCGAAACTTCAAACGTTCATATCTCAAAACAGTGTCAAGAGCAGTAAGAACCTTTTCAAAGTAAGGTCTCGATTTTGTAAAGAAAAATACACTTAATAAAATGATTTAAGTTACGTCTTCAAGCTCAGCATCATAACATACAAAATATCAACTAAAAACTATGCATAACTTTCAAATACGGCCTGTTCCACATTCATTTAGTTTTATATACGGATCTTTCTACTTTAGACAATAAAAGCCCAGCTGTAGGATCACGTTATTAATGGCGTCAAGTGTATTTTGTAGAAAAGTAAAGTTGTTTTGTGACCGGACACTGCTCCTGATATTTTAGTGATACACTCTCACTTCTATTAACAGTTCACTCGAGTGTGCAGCAGCCGTTGATCATACATAAATGTTCTCCCTTCTGACATAAGAACCCACCTACCGCACTAAGCCCACGCGTTCAGTTTTTTTTATCAAATTAGGGAATATAAAATTTTTGAACTCTGGCAATCCTTTTTTTTGTGGGCGTCATTCAGGACATTCTCACAGCGCCACTCTTTCGAGTGCATAAGTAGCGTGGTCAGTCTGTACTAACAATCGAAGAAAAAATAACACAATTTAGTCATATATTTAGTATACTTAACAGTTTATTGCAGTTTTACGAGAATTATGGTTTTGGGAACGAGCCTTCTTTGCAAATAACATCCTGATTTGTAGTTCGTATCCCACAAAATGAAATAAAGAAATGTTTCATATGAAAAATATAATATATTTTTCCGACAAGCATTGACAGTTGACACAATTTTAATATTTTCGCCTCTGTGATTAGAGGAAGCATTCTACCATACTCCAAAAAAACAGCACGACACAATCCGGCTCATTTCAATAAATATCAGATTAGTCGAATCCATTGATAATTGCAGCAATCAGGGAGCTCTTGTATCGGGGAAATGATATCTATTCATTCAAAATCGACATTGCATTAGCCAGATACAAAAATAAATGAACGATCAATTTTGAAAAAGAAGCAAATCCGCTGCTCGATAAAAAGCAATTATATCTCATTGAAATAACAGTCAAAGGGAAATATAATGTGACATGTCATGCCATACCTTTAGGGACTACAATGGTTTTTCTGTAAATGCTAAATACTCCTAATTTCTTATTGAGCCACTAGACGGCCACCAATTGTCTTAGGTGTCTTCAGTGCATGCGTTGATATTATATTGAAAGCGCCTGCACTGGTACACCGTTTATGATTTCCGTTCTGCCACGGGTTGGTCCTTGTAAAAGTTCCACCTTCCATTCAATGTTTGGATCAGTATTGCATATCAAGTGCACGGATGTGCTTGAACTGACGCGTACTAAGCAGTTGGTATCGTTTAAATACAAAAATGCATATGAATAAGCGAAATTTTTTAAGTCATATCCCACTATCCTTAGTCACTTGAAAAATAAATTTACAAATACAAAAAATGTGTCATTATTTTTTAACCTAGCCATCCCGTACACTATACATTTTGTCCCAACAGCTACTTTACCTTAAATATCTATCTTAATACTAGTGATACGATGTCTAAACTTTTGGTATTCTTAAATCATAGATTTTTACACCTTTTTCAGAAAAAAATATGATATTTATTGCCTAGTTGCGCCGTAATCGATTAAAAAAGAGAAGAAGTCGGAATTTTTCAGTCTAATAAGCGATAAGAGAACGTGACCATAGTAAGTCATAGATAACATGGACGGAGTGTTTCATATCTGGCAAAAATAAGAGGCGATAAGAGATAAGGTAATGTGAATTCGTGTCTATTGGCTTGTTAGTCCGCCATAGCCGTTGGAGTGGAAACGTCGTCGTTTTCATGCGCGACTTAAATATGAATATTTATATGAAAAATAGGGATTTTTATATGATTTTTTTTTCAGAAAGATGTATAAATATACGTCTAAGCATAATCAATCATTTTTTTATTGCAGTCTATGCCAATAAGGCCAAAACACTGGGGTCTTTTTTAACCCCCCTTCGGCCTGAGAGTCATTTTTTAAGGATAGTCCTACGAAGGTGTAGGAAATACATAATGCCAATCCACTATTGACAGTGAACACCTTTAAAGTGATTATTTTGTATTTTTGGGGATATACTGTAACGGCATGTCAATTATTTTTCAAAAAATATTAATCACTTTGGAATTTTAATTACTCAGCGAACATGTTGGAATAAAAAAACGAGACTGACGACACTGATAAAACGAGATTATTGGCACTTACAAATTAAGTGTCAGTGCCTCTGGCGGGTGGGCAATTCGGACCCCAATTACTGCCCCCCTAACGGCCCGGCAGGGTTGTAAATACTCATTTCAGTTCCCGGTTCTTGAAGTGGTATTTAAAATTCCAGGGTAAAAATTAAGGTCCGTCGGCGAGCATTAATTAAAAAAAAAAAACCATCGCGATGATGTTTACACTAATGGGGGGTGCTGTTGACCCCGCGTGCGGGTCTTATGAAAAAATATTTTGTGACTTTCTGAGCCATAAACCAGGCTAAAACCGACGCGTAATACCGTTTTTATTTGACCCTTTCAGACCTGCCGTAAATTAGGTTCTTGGACTGT
The DNA here is from genome assembly GCA_028554975.1 of Himalopsyche kuldschensis. Lineage (NCBI taxonomy): Eukaryota > Metazoa > Arthropoda > Insecta > Trichoptera > Rhyacophilidae > Himalopsyche > Himalopsyche kuldschensis. Next base: position 7,443,444 of record JAHFWI010000029.1, on the reverse strand, counting down.
GCATACCGAGCTCGCATTAGGGCTTACTTTCGTGTCGCAAGAAACTCTTACTGGCAAGCTGTGTTTTCGTTTTATTTCATAAATATCATTAAAACACGTTTAGTTAGTTGACAATGCTCGCGATGGGAGAAACTGTTCCTGATCATTATCAGGATATGTGTGAAAACAGTTATATGTAATGTGTTGTATTTATTAAACTAATGTCTTTCCAGGAAGAAGTGACGAGCTAAAACCAGGGCTGTGGAATCGTTAAAAAAACACTCAAACAATTCCGACTCCAACTAAAATAAGTTTAATTTCGCCACGTTATTTTCGAATCTTTCTTATTTATGTGTATTCAATTAAATATCAACCAGCCAATCCGGCCAAAATCCAAATTTTACATATTATATGCATAAAAGTGAAAAAAAAAAAATTTCTATTCACATAAATTCTTATAATGATCAGGACCGGCCTCGCTTATGGTCCGCTTTAGTCCGGTCCGGAACGTTCGGTTTCTTTAAAATCAATCCTGATCTAATAAATTTAATGTGCAAAAAGTATGTACTAAAAACGTTTTTATTAATTTTATTTGTTAGAACTTTTTTATTATGAGCTAAGCATACGTATGTATTAACTATCATATTCTATAACAATATTATCGAGGAAATATTTTTTTGGCCTTTTATATTTAGTACAATTATAATAATGTGCCAAATGATTGCAATTCCCATTTGATAAAATGACGATGTTTAACGATACTAACTTCCAACGTGGAGCATATCAACTCTATTTGGAGCTTATCAACAAATTGTAAGCTGCTTTAGAGTATACGCTTTATAACTTGCACTTTTTACTACATTGATTCTCTTCGTGTATACGCTGGACGTGTGAGTGTATTAGTTTGTATCAACTCAAAGAGTTCAAAGTAATAAGGCGTATACTCTAACTATATTGTAAGATTGAGTAACGATAGAAATTTTGTAAGAGCATGTAGAATAGCAATTCCAAATATTCGTTGACAACAATTAATATTCAAATATCTAAAATTGATTCATTATACTATCCAAAAATTTGAATACATTCAAATAAATTTAAACGTTCAGAATATCATGTTTTCTTACAGTTAACATTTGATTTACTAATAATATACGAAAAACAAATAAATGTTCGAATACTCGAATAACAAAAAAGTGTTTCATTTTTCAAATATCGAATCAATTAATGGATAAAAATCATTATATATAAGTTTTTAGATCTAGATCACGGGTTCCCAGCCCATGGTTCGCGACGGGTTTTCTGAGGGGGTCACAAATTTATACAGTCAACTAAAAAAATATCCGATTGAATGCATTTTCGTTGATTTTTTTAACTGCCATATGAAAAATGTATTTTTTTAATTTGGCCTTGGGGGTCGAATTTCAAATGGCTTTCATAAAGGGGTCGCCATCCGAAAAAGGTTGGGAACCTTTGATCTAGATTCCGAATCTGACATAGACCAAAAACACGACTCCGACTCCGACTAAAAAAGGTTAATGTCGTCACTTTTTTTTCCCTAAATTTCCTATTTATGTGTATTCAATTAAATATCAACCCTATCAATGCGGCCAAAATCCAAATTTTACATATTAAATGCAAAATAAAAAGTTCAAACTTTTCAAAATTTCCGACTCCGAGTACGACTTCGGCCAAAACGCCGCGACGACTCCGACTCCACAGCCCTGGTAAAAACATTTTATTTAAACCCAACTTATAGAAAAATATAGTGTGTAATAGAAAAGCTTCTTCAAAGAAATGTCGAGTCCAGTTCGCTGTAATGATAAAGCTGAAAACTGTTTTACCGGCTCAACGGTATTTTATTTAAAAGGTTTCGCGTAGGTCCATTAAAAGAGAATTTTAATACTTGATTACCCCTCTCTTGGCCAGCTTACTTTTCCTGTGCCTTTTCACATACGCACAGCATTATCTCTTATTCGAAAATCCTGAATCACTTAGTTATTTATGAAAGCTTAAAACAGAGAACAGAATGATAACGACTGAGGTCTTTTGTGTCCGAAGGAAAGTATGCAAAAATGAGCGCGGATAAAGCACGGATGGATGACCGCCTAAGCGATGGCAGATTTTCAACAACAATTGAAATGTTGCATGAGAGCGTTTATGAAATTTTAAATTATAACAAAACATGTTTCGAGTAAAGTGATACTCTATGAAGCATCGAAAAATGTTTTTGAAATTCATTTTATAATATGTACTTGCTCCGTCTACGTGTTTATAATAAGCCTTGACACTATAATTTTAGCACTTTTAAGGTGTTTGTGATTTTACTACTTGGGAATGTATAATATTGTATTAAAAATAATAAAACATTTTTGTACTTATTCTACATTAAATTTATTTGTATCAGGATCGATTTCACTCATCGCTCAGTTGAAAATGCTCACGATGAGCTACGTGGCATTACTTCTGACGCCAATGCGCCATGCATTTGACAAATTGAATAAATATATAACTTAACATATAACACAAAATGAAAAAAAAAATATGAAACAGAACATAAACATATTTATTACATAAAAAGAAAAAGAAATAAAAACAAACCACCAAGTTTACTGCCGTAAATGTCCACCTCAACAGGCAGTGCATTCATCAGCTGAACATTCCCTTGGGACTGGCGACTCAAAAGACCTACGTGACAAAAAAGTTCTTATAACAAAAATTAATTGGCCTTGGCTACGACCGCGTAGGTAAAAACTATGTATGGTAAAGTCAATACTTTTTTTATGCGGTAGATACGTTTCATGAGAAGTCGCATAAAGGAATACTACTTAATAAAAATCACATAACTTCAAAACAGCGAGTTAAAATAACATTTAAATATATAAGAATCGCGTAAAATAAGTTGGAGAAAATAACATTGCATTAAAATTACTCTCAAATCACTTAGTGAAAATGTTCAGAGAGATTCACGAAGTAGTTAGATATCCGATTGAAATTTCCTGCTACACAAGCAACATAAGACCAAAAAAACTGACCACACGTTTTAATGTAACCTTTTAATACACCTAAAGAGTACTGGATTTTGCACGTTCAGTCCGTGAACATCGAGCTTTTACGTAATTGCATTATATATAATATGGTTTAATCTTTTGTTTTTTTATTTACATTTTTAATCCACTTAGCTTCGAAATCTCATAAACTAAATACGCACAAAAATAAGATACACTGTTTATTTGTTCTGTCATCTGTATTGTTATTTGCAAAGATTGTGATATAAATAACAACATAGGAAAAAGGTCTGGAGCTAGATTCTAGAGCCGTCTGTTAACAAGAATGGTGGAGTGCATATTACGCGGTCGTAACAAACGTTTACCGAGATAGCACTACCGCCTTTGATACTGGATATCGTTACCGCCCTCCCTCACTTAACATGTTACCAATTAAGGTACCAAAGACGGTTCCACCCTCTTAATGTTTTCATAATGTCAACGATACCTCTCAGGATAACGGCGACGGGAAAATGTATCAACACATTGATTGCATCTAAAATATTTGTCAAGATTTGCAATTCTGCTTTTAAATAAATCGATTATTTTTCATGATCATTGGTGATAATTTTAGACTCAAATAGATTTTTGATGTTGTCAATACTTCATGTAGTACCTGCCTGGTCCTACATCCTACGGAACCATGGGACATATCCACGTAAATTTGACAAAGTGTAATAAGGGAAGCTTGCAAGTACACACAGCCACTGATAATAAAAGTCAAACGAGAAATGGCGTCTTTATGAATGTTTTAAAAATAATTTAAGGTAGAACAAGGACATATCAGTGAGTGCTCTCAGCTAATTTTGTTTATGAATAACGGTGTATAACCTCACAAAGAGTCTTTATCCAACCTTGTTTGATTAATTTATTGACAATCAATTTAAGATAGTGCTGTCAGAAACGCAAAGTATACGTTGAAATCATAGCAACGTAAAATTTAATATAATATAAAGTTACAGCTCAAAAAATATTATTTTATAATTTATAAATATACCTCAAAACATTGCCAAATAGAATGATATAACTAAAATGTAGCACGTACAAGATATGACGCGAACTATCTTTGGTAATTTTAATTTGTATTATAGCAAATTGTTTATTATTTAATGAAACAAATGCAGTATTACAGCTGACCAAATAAAATTATGTTATCAAATAAAATACTTTCCGATGATATGATTTTTTTGCCTAAGATCAATAAAGTGGGATAATGTACGATACTTTTGGCTTATTATAAGATACCATTAAATCAATGTTAACATAAATGATTTTTTTTTTAAATTCAGTTAACTTTGACTATTTGAAAGCTAAGCGAATCGTAAATTTTTTTATTTTAGATAAGTTGAATTTTGGTTCAGGAATAAAATCAAAAATTTTGTCGTGCGGCACGCAATATGTTGAGAGTGTTGTCAGGCGATGAAACAAATATTGCTTTGTGTAGTAAGACCCTATTTTGACTTGGGAAGATCATTTTAAGAATGCAAGTAATTGTGGGTGAAAAGTTTGCTTATCTTAAAACAGTATTCGAAAAAAGAATATATGTTCGCACATATTTGACAATGTCTTACTGTAATCCAAGATATGCGGCTAGTTCAAAGATGTATAAATACTTCAACCCCTTCAAGTTCCCAACAAATGCTAGCTATTATAATAAAAATTACAAATTGTAGCCGATACGAACACAGAGAACAAATTGATAAAATCACATAAGAAATTTTCAAGATGTCAACCGAGTGAGTTCCGACAAAATCAACTTGTATTCATAAAATATAGTAACAATGTTTGGAAACCACTGCTGTTGTGTTTATCATAGAAACATCTATACAATTCTGTATTATAGGATAATATTACAAGCGTATCGATTATACTGAAACACCAAAAAGGAAGCGAATTATTATTTCAACAAAATACTTCCGCCGTACATCGCATTCGTATAAATCAGCGGTATATGCCTGGTTAAATATGTATACGTTTATTAAAGATTGTAAAAAACTGGTCAAAGGCATAAAAAATGAGTCAATAGCACTCACGAAGATCTATCCCGTTGGTAAGGCAAGCATCGGGGATTTAAATTATGCAGCTGAGTGGAGCGGACGGCACGGTAACACATTTGAGGCTTTGAGAATACAAAGTGGGTGATACCTGACATAACTACCTATAAGCCAAAATCTTTACCTACATCGGATGTAGAGACTCCAATTACTCGCATCTCAACTACTCGAGTATCGAGAAGTAAAATTTTAAAATACTCGAATAGTTTCAGATGCACCAAAATATTAAATACATATGTATATGAAAATTAAAATTTGTTTATATTTTTTTTTATTTATCATAAACTTGTCATTGATAAGATTAATCACCAGAACCAAAAGAAATTCTCGCATAGCATACATAGTCAACGGCAAAAACATTTGAAAAATATATTTCCAGACATTTATAAAATCCACGTTAAATATTATTTGCATTATTTTTCAAATAAATAAATAAATCTTCATTTATAAATAACGAGTATTACTCGAGTACTTTTCTTAATACTCGAGTGTCGAGTACTTGAAAAATGGAGGAGTATTCTCGAGTATCGAGTAATCGATACTCGAATTGGAGTCTCTAATCGGATGCCATAACATTTAAATAACAAATATAATCTCTTTGTTATTCGCATGTGTTTATATCAAAGCTTCAAAAATACATTGATTTACATCATAAATTGCCGGAGTGAAATATTAGAAAACAGCAAGAAACAGAAAGGAAAAGAGATTCAAGTTACACCATAAGAATACTACCAAAACATGCGGTAAAGAAATTTGTTTTGCCCCGTTGTAGGCATTTGGATTTTATAATATAAAATATTATTACAATAAAAATTATCAAGTTATTCGTAATGTATACGCCCGTGGTGCACTGGTCAACTTATTTGGCTTCCATGATTCGATTCCCTGTACGAGTAGATTTGATCGATTCTGTTCGAAGGCAGTGGATGTTCGTTTAATTAAAAATCGCGAGAACGATAAGCTAACAACTAGTCCTGTCCTAGCCTTGGTATTCTTTCAATCCCTTCTCTCTTCGAAAATTGGAGGTTGAGCAACTGATTAACAAGCAGTTTTAACAACAAAAAATCATGTTAAGATAATCACTAAAAAAAGAAACAATTTAAAAAAATCATTAGAATACAAAAAATCTTAACACTTGTTTTCTAAATAAGAGGACACCTCATCGTGTCAGCTGACGCTGTTATTCTGATATATCCCCAAAATTTGTAGCGAATTTCAAAATTATCAAGTATGACACTGACTTTTCAGTCACCTGGTCTGCAAGAAAGTCGCTTAAGAATACACTATTTTTGAGTGGGTTTTTTATTAGTTAAATGCTGTCAATGCTATGCCAATGGTGATACCACTGGGAAGCCAATCAAATTTTTTAATGGTATTGCTTCGGATGTTGACTAGAGCGTGCATGAGTTAATACGAGTATTAATTTTGATATTTCAATGTAAAATTTGTTGGAAAATACTCGGTGACTTAAACTGTTTTCTACTTTTCTCAAATAATTAATTAGTCAGACTCGCAGAACTAAAAAAACTTATATTTATATTCATTTTTGTCATTTTAAATTTGGCGATGGTTTATCGTCGCTTTACACGATATTTTTCCTCTTATTGAGTTCTTTCATCACAGTTTTCATTGGCAGGTTTGATAAACGGGATATCTTAGAGTAATAGACAATGCATGAGATTAAAGTGATAAATCAAATGAAGACCCATCATCCAGAGGGAAAATTTACCGCCATCAAGAAATGAAATCACAATCTTATATATAAAACCGAAACGGCGTATGTATGTCTGTGGGTCTGTAATTCCCTTTTGCATTGTTTGGTCATTAAGTAGCCATAAAAACGAATATGATAGAAAACATGTTTGATTTTTATCGGCGAAGACATTTAGTCAAAATGTAATAAATTAGTCTTCTACTGAAATTTTTCCGGCTTTTATTATGAATAATAATGTTTATTGTTTACGTGAAGGTATTATTTGACATTTCTTTGACAGCAAATTAGATTTTTTCCTTGAATTTGGACATTTTAATGGGCGAGAATGGGGCTGTCAATATATGAAAGGGGCTGTGAAATATCAATGCCAGTCTGAAATGTTCATTTTAATTCCATTTTAATTGACCTAGACTTTTGAATTTTGAAAAAAGTTGTTTCAACTTGGCCCGTCTGAATTTACGCGCCGAGTTGAACATAACCCCAAACTGGTCCGAGCGAAGCTGGTAGCAATACTAGTTATTATATTAAGATAAATGAATCATAAAAAAAAAATGTATATTTTTGGTCTACTTTTTAATTATTTATGAAGAAATGTAGAATACATAACTAATTTTGAGTTAAATAATTGAAAAATTATTTCGGCGTAGGCCAAATAATTTCTTAATGAGAATCAGCGAAGCTTCATTAACATTTATATAAGAAAACAAGAAACGTTAGGTCATCTTATTAAAAAAAAATGCGAGACAATTCTTTAGAATGGATAAAATGACAAAAAAACAGTAAATGTACTGAATAATTATAGCATGAAAATTGTCGTGAAAAGAAAATTTCTTAAGATTTTTTTTGATATATAGTCAAATTGCTCAAATATTTCAATGAACCAAGTCCTGGTTTGTATAACAGTTTTGGTAACGGTAGTTTAAATATTATTCATATCGAACTTGTCCATGAAGAATGTGCTCGTCGATTTGAGTGCGTTTTTTAAATAACCAACAACTGATTTAAAAATATTTGACGTGTAGACGATTCCTTTCCGCACACTTTTTGTATGTAAATATTATGAGATCATTTTATTAATCTCGTGTTTCTTTATAACAAAGACAATTTTATCTTAAGCGTAATGTACTGCAGAAGGCAACTACACCTAAACCTTTTTTTGTGCTGTAGATGCGTTTCGGGAAAAATCGCACAAAAAAAGCTATGACTTAATATGGGAACATTACATGTACAAGGACGCACGTGTCAAGGTCACATTGTAATAAACAGGTGAACCACTGGATTTTGCACATACAGTATGTGAATAACGCGCTGTTTATTACGTCATTATATATGTACATATGTACGTTTATTCTGTGCAAAAAAAAATGTATTAAAATGCGCCCGGTTCGTGGCGCAGTGCCAATGTTATTGGCTTGCGTGCTGGACCACCCGGGTTCGATTCCCGGTACGATCGGATTTTTTCAGTCGATAAATCTGTTTAAAGATATGGGTGTTTGTGTTGTTGAAAATCCCTTCCTACCTTTCCTATACCAAAGAGCGACGCATAGCGATAGCGATTTGCTAACCATTAGTCCTGTCCGAGTCCTCGTATCCTTTTCATCCCCTAATCTCTTCCAAAAAGAGAGGTTGAGCAACTGAGTAACAAGCAGTTCACGTAGAAAAATATTTGTTGAGATAAACTCCGTGAGGAGTCCATATGCTCCAAGTTGGGAGCGGATATGGTTTTTTTTTTTAAAAACCGCATTACTTTGAAATTGCAAAAAAACAGGTTTGAGTGTACTTATTATATTATATTATAGCCAACCTTGGATGAAAGATTTTAAAAAAGAGGAGGCATTTTTAACGTGTTAATAATGTTAAGTAAATTAAATTGACTAAAAAGTCGAATTTAATGCATCCCATTGATTTTATCTAAGGCGGGAAAATTTTACCGCGGACCGTTAGTTAAATATTCAAAAACTGCTCTCATCATAATGTATGTGGGAAGAGGATGTCTGAGAGTTTTAAAGTAGTGGTGAGGGTTTTCTCGCTGTACTCGCTGAGAAGTGACGAGGCGGGGGGTGGGTATGAGGGCGCCTTAGGGACGCGATAAGATAATTGGTTCAACCACTGGAGGTAAACGAGCTGAATATGAACTTAAGCGAAGAATATTAATTTTTTACCAACGTGCAGATAGCTGGCTGGCTATTATATGTTCCGGATTAGGATCATCTCATTCTTTTTCGAGGTTGTGAGAATTTTTTAAACGATTGTTTCATTTTTGTTTTAAGATATCTTGCTAGAAAATTTGAAGATATTACTGTATTTTTTTTTTATTAATTGCCATAACTAGTACTTGTAAAGATAAAAACAAAATTATTTTCTGATGTATCACTAAAAAGTAGTACTGATGTATTTTTATATCGCACTCCTGTCCAAATATCAATAGTCACAATGGCTGATCAATGCACTGCCTAAGGAAGTGTACATTTTCAGGAATTCCTTGTTTTTACTCTTATAATTTCTATGAACATAATATGTTGTGTCTTTTATGCCGTTTTTAATTGAATTATTATTATGTTTTGTTATATATTATATTATGTACTATCTTTATTATATTTTTAAAATGCATGACGCCTTTACGTCAGCTCTCATTTAATATATTAGTTTATCTATGATTATATCGATTTATGAACATTTAAATCAAAGTATTTATGTCTGTGAGGTTTTCATACATATTTAATAAAATCCTGTAAATTATATGTAGGAAGATAATAAATTGCTAAGAGAATGTTATTTCGTAGTTTCATCGTCACCTTTTATGAAATAAAAAATCTTGAAATGATAAAGAGTCATATTATTGTAAAGAAAATGATTTAAAAACCACGTTTTTCTTTTTTCCTAGTATGCAGAACGTCAAATTTTCTATGCGCAGTTTTCAGTATGAAGTGCGATGCGGAAAAAATGAATACGGCCTTAGAATACAAAACGATTAAAAAAATGAATCTATTTTTCAATTAGAGCCCTTCACTGTCCAATTTGCAGCACGACATTTGATAAATAACAGTTATACAGTTCTATAAGTTCTTATAAGTGATGACATCGCTTAAAAATTGCGAACAAAATAGCTTCACAAAATTATCACTAGCGACCATTGAAACTGGCTATTTGTAAAAATTCTGGCTTATTCTGCCCAGGAATTCTTTTCATAGCATTCAACTGCATTATGTAAAACAGTTGCATATTTTTGTATTTATGGCGTAACGACTTTATAAATAGCGGCCTAACGTATCTCTCGTACATTTGTAATGCCTTCATAATACTTGTGTTATTGCTCGTTGCTTCCAGCTTTTTATGGAGACATTTGGATTGGTGCCAAATCTGTCTCTTGTAATATTTTTTGCTGAAGATTTTTTCTAAGACATTGTACGAAAATTTTCTATCAAAATATTTTTTGTTTCTGTCAAAACTGTCAATTTTATGAAATATTCGATGACAAAGAAGCGCCAAGTATCTAGGTTATAACATTTTTGTTATAATAATATGTAAATCGAGTAATATCAAAGTGAAGATTACTATCGGAAGGAAGCAGTTATTCCTCCAATAAAGTATTTCCGGGGTTTAATAATATCTTTAATCTTCCAATAAGTTTGAAAAATAAATTTACGTCCATTTATTTAAATCCTTTAACTCCGCTTATTTCATAAAATTTCCAATTATATTATGAGGAATAGATATTTCGAATAAAACACTAAGCTTATGAACTCTGAGATTCTTTGCCAGTTTTATTTTTATTTTCAATTGAATGAATTCGTCCATTCTATCGTCTTATACCTACTTTGGTAAAACTCTATTACAGTACAGCTTCATTCCATTATACAAAGAAGAATCCATTTTTGTTTTAACAGTAAATTACATATTGTGATGATGGGGTGAGGCTGAAATATTTATCTGCTTATTTATATAATTATTGTGGAACTAAGTATGTACTTAATTTTTTTTTATCTATGAGACTGAACGACAGTTTTAATATTATTCAAAGCCCTATCAAATATTGTTGAAGTAGAATAATGCTTCGCCAATTTATCAATTTGTGTTCTTATGTTACTTTGCTATGATTTTTATTTTAAACTGTTATATGTAATTATGTTGATATAATATTAAACTGCCACAGATTAGTAACAGCGCAAAAGTTCTCGTTCTATTTGGTTATTGGAATATTTAATTTATTTTTAGACTGTGATTTTTTCATTCCTCTTGCATTCTTTATCTGATCCTTAAGCGGTTCGTAGACATAGCGTTTAGAAATTTATTAGTGTTTTACTAACCTCGTCCTTTGATAAGAAAATTTGAGCAAATGATGATTAAAATTTCTCGGGTCACACTTATTCACTGAAATGCTGAATATATAAATTATAAGCTCTTTCTTCAGAACTTAAAAATGTAATTTAATGATAATTAGATATTTACAAGCAGATAATTCATTAAAAAAATGTTCAAACAATAATTCATCTGTATATATTCGATTTTACGTATACTGAATTCCATATCAAACAAACTATAATTGAACCAAGTTCTGCGTGAATATGATTAAACAATGAAATTAAATTATCGTAATTATTGATGAAAAATAAAACCTTTCACTGAATTGGTGTGCCTGTAACCGAGTGGTTATCGTTTCTTTCTTTGGTTGGTGTGTCCGGGTGCCGAGTGTCCGGATGCTGTAATTCATATACGGACGATATTATAAATTTGATTAAAATATATTTTCAAAGGGGTAGATGTCTTCTTTTCAGGCGTTCACTGTCAATACTAGGTGGAATATTAAAAAATATTATGATATTTGAAAATGCTCGCGATGAGCGAAATCGGTCTCGATATAGTGGGTACAAAAAATGTCTTTCTATGGATTTCTATGATATTTATATTTTTCTCCCTCCTGATTGATCTTAAAAACGAGGAATAACGAGCGCAGTTAGTAAGCAGAACGACTTATTGTTTTTACAATGATTGTATACTATACCTTCTCTAAAAAGCATTCCCCACATTTTAAGCACACTTAAATTGAAAAAAAGTAAAATCAAAACGCTTTGTTTTCCAAATAAAATCACGGAATGTGCTTATACTTCAAAACCATAATCATGTCCAAATGGAAATAGTACCTCAATAAAAGTAATAGAAATCGGTTTCATTGTCATCCCACAGGCCCTCTTCATTCTATTGCTACGTAGTGCTCCTAGATCTAACCTTTGGGGAAAGTATAGTATCTATCTATCGAACCTTTATTAGAAACCGGATTTATTGGGATACGAGTACAAAACGAGTCAAACGCCATGTACATTGTGTGTACACTTAAGGAAACTATTTGATTGGGGAAATTGAAAATGCCTCTATTTATTTTATATACGGAAAAAGATTTTTCCAATGAGACTTTGGGTTTTATTTTAATGTGAATTAATCTTTGGTTACAGTGTCTATTCATTTTTTAGAGATCGTTTACTTGTAGAAAATATCGGTAAATAATGGATATATGGTCACGAGACAGAATTTTTGTAAAGATTAATGAAAAATAAGCACATTGAATGAAATGAATATAAGGCTTACGTTTTTATTTGAAATGCTTCGTTTTTATTTTTATATTTATTATAATAGAAGATCCTAAAGAATACTTCGCAATAAGTATGAAATCGAGTTGTTTTAATTTACAGGACCAAAAATGCAACCACAAACTACACAAATAATAATATTATACAGATAGAGACAGTCACATAAGTTAATTATTTGTTTAAAATAAAAAGAAAAATTTTATTATCGGCTAATATTAAAAAACAAATTCTTCTTTCAGAACTCATACAATAATCAGTAATATTCTTCAGATTTAATATACTAATCCACAAGAACTCAAAGAGTAAAGTCAAAACATAAAATTATAAGCCAGTATCTATACATTTTTTGAGCTTAGCTCGAGAGGATTGGAACTCTGTCCCGTGACCATATATCCATAATTTACCAAAATTTCTTGAGTACGTGTTTATTCTTTTCATAACTACGCACCAATTATTTCGTATTCTCACAAGTCATGTAAATTATAGATTCATACAAAGTCCTGCTAAATCTGGTTTTCCGCCAGTTAAAATGCGTGCGATGAGTTAGTTGGTTATGATAATTTCATAAAATTGTCGAATGTAAAGAAAGTGTGAATTAAAAAATATTGATATTTATTAAAAACGTTAATGTGATTTTCACAGTAAACATTTTTTAAACTTTAATTCTAAAAAAAATGCAACGCAAATTCTAAAAATAAAAACGATTTAAAAGGGGAATTTTTAATTTTTAAGCTTAAGATATTTTAAGCTGTTCTCCCCTTCTTGCTTTCCATTTTTATAATATATCATGTTAGTATATAAAAATCATTCGTATTTTATTACTTAAACAACCTTTGTGATAATAAGATTGATTGAAGATCCATCAGAAAGATGCGAAACACGTATCACGATTACTAGCACAATACGTGAAATAATCAAAGTTATTATACATTTAATATGATACTATTCTATTATAAAAAATTGTAGAAAAATTTATTACAGTAAACTGTTCATATTTATATATTGTATATTATAATTATGATAGTTCACGATTGAACAAAAGGCTTTGATATAACAAATATTGATACTGACGTTTTTATTCTATATGTTTTTCCGTTTCTTTCTGTGAAATATCCTTACGTACTCAAAAACAAACTATATTCCAATACAATCAATTATATAGAGCTAAATAGATTAAAATTTTACCTTTCAAAAACAAAATAGTTTGTTTCACAGAATACTGAAATAGGTTTCCTAGAATCCAGTTTAATTGAAAAATATCCATACAACTAAACATTTCCACAAATAACTACAGCTGTACACACACATTTCAAGCTCGTTTTCTACCGAGGCATGAAATATAAACCTACAATATCAGTTATTGAAAAAGGCACCGAACATATTGGTTTATATAAAGATACGCCAGTATATTCTCTTGTACCTATGACCTGACGGACAGAAGTGTGGGTTGGTTCATTTTTATTGCCAGCTTTATTGGTGTTGTGGTATTTATCAGTAGCGCGCATATACTTTTAACATAGGGCATAAATCTAAGGAAAAAGAATAACAGGAGCAAAGGCCGCAAAACTAACCGGAAGCTCGCAGTGATATTTTAAGCATTTTGTATAAGAAAATAATTGGACGCTAGCATGTGAAGAGCGTACAATGTTTCCTAATTTGCTGAGTGGCCGCGTACTATCGCAAAAATAAGTATTACACAGTATAAAATTGTCCGGTCCGTGGTGCAGTGGTAAACGTTGGCCACCGTGTCGAACCGCCCGGGTTAGATTCCCGGTACGAGCAGATTTTTCAGTCGATTAATTGATTCTGCTCAAAGGCAATGCGTGTTTGTGTTGTTAAAAACTCACTAGTCCTGTCCCGTATCCTTTCCATACCTACTCTATTCGAAAAAGAGAGGTAAAGCAACTGAGTAACAAGCAGTTCTCGTAGAAAAACATCATGTTGAGATACACTCCGTGAGTAGTCCATATGCTTCAAGCTTGTAGCAGAAATGGGTAAAAAAAAAATATGCACGTCACATATGTATGTGGGTATTTTTGTTGTGCGTTTATTCAGTGAACCATGTCTCAATGTTATTTTTTAAGAGTAAAAGAATTTACCTGATACCCTAACCTTCGAAATACTGTCCTTGAAAAATATACCCCAGTGGTATGGCCTTATTGACATAGACTGCAGTAAAAAAATGATTGATTGTGCTTAGACGTATCTTTATACATCGTTATGTAAAAAAATAAATATGAAAATCGATAATTGTCCTGTAATTATTCATATTTTAAGTCGCGCTTGAATGAGACAACCTGATCTTGTGTTCTTATTTATTCTAGACTGGCGATATCAAAACTGTGAATGCGAATTCTTATCTACAAATTTTAATGTCATTAATTGATTTGGAATGTTCGGTGAAAAAAGCGCGTTTGAGATAAGGTAACGTTATCTTATCGCGTATGGGCAGTGAAGTTTTAATCCTGGCAATTGGTAGCGACAATATAAATGGTTTTCGGCCAATAATAATACGACTTATGTTCTTTTTTATTTAATTGCGACGAAACTAGTCGATAAAAATCATATTTTTTTTACTGTAAAAGATGTAAAAAACAATGATTTAAGTATACCAAAAGTATACACATTGTATCACTAATATTAAGATAGATATTTAGGATAAAGTAGCAGTTGTGGTCGACTGTTTCACCCTCAGCCTGGCAAAAGTTAATTTGTTTAGCATTTAGAATATTAAGACTATTCTGATAAAAACTGTAAATCAACATAAACGCTAGAAAAAACTATTTTATAAACATGGTTAAAACAGTTTTTAAATGGATAAAAAAACTGTTATATTGTTTTCGTAAGAGGATTGATGTATACTTTGCGATTATTTTTCAAACGTAAAAAATCGATTGCCTTTCCGGAAGAAGGATGTAGTTGGTCTGTTGGAAAAATCAGTCCAACCAAGCGTACCTAACCAGTTGAAAAGTGAACATTCACTTCTTAATTTCTTCCCTCGTTTAGACGAAATTTCTTTTTTTTTGTCAGTATGGAAATTAATGATCTTAAGTTTATTCCACAGTTTTTTTATTGTTGTATTACATTTTTTACGTTTAGTTTCGTCATTGGAATTCTTTGTCTGTCTTTTAGTGTTTTTTTCGATTTTCAAAACTTGAAGCATATGGACTCCTCACGAAGTTTTTCTCAACATATATTTTTCTACGAGAACTGCTTGTTACTCAGTTGCTCAACCTCTCTTTTTCGAAGAGAGTAGGGGATGGAAAAGATACGAGAACATGGACAGGACTATTGGTTAGCTAATCGCTCTCGCTAGGCGACGCAATTTGGGATAGGGAAGGTGGGAAAGGATTTACAACAGCACAAACACCCTGAACAGATTTATCGACTGAACAAATCCACTCGTACCGGGAATCGAACCCGGCACGCAAGCCAACAACGTTGACACTGCGCCTTCTTGTGTTTAAAATACTGAATAACTAATTTAAATTGAAGAACGTAGAGATGGACCCTGTCCAGTACTAGTAGAGCTTTTTTAGCTGTGTGGTGAGCGCTACTGCTTATTAGTATTTTGGTATATCATTGATCAAATCGTCTAATACAGTCAAATATCTTGGAATTACCTTAGATAAGAGACTGAAGCTTAACGAACACACCGCGATTAAAAATCGCCAAGCTAATGCTATAAAAACGAAATTGTACTTTATGCTTAATGCTAGGAGCAAACTATCCATAAAGGGTAAACTTCTCCTATATACAGCAATAACTCGTCCAAATATGGTGCACGCCGCACGAGTGTGGGCATTTGCTCACCAAAAGCATCTGAAGACTCTCTGGGTTGTTCAGAATAAGTCATTGAGGCAAGTATGTGATGCTTCATGGTTCGTGCGTAGATGCTGTTACACAGATATTTAAGTGTGCCCACTATTCGCGAAGTCGTTCGTGAAACCTTTAAAAAGTTTCATAAGGCTGTGTGCCTTCACGATAACCCAACAATCTCTTGCTTGCAGAATTATGACGAGAAGACATCAGAGAATCGATATAAACCGAGAGTTATTCTTCTCGATGACCCTCCCTAGGTAGAGACGCAATAGTAAGTTGAATTGTCAACTGTAGCGATCGCGCCCTCCTGTTGGCAGCGATGGGAAAGGAATGCAAACAAATAAAATTCAAAAGTTAAAACATTTAGAAGTGAAGGAGACTAGAAGAATTTTGGCGCTAGCACGCCTTAGCTCTTGATGCTCCGTCAAATTGATATATAAAAAAAAAAAAAGTATTGTGGTATGTACCTCACACTGAGGTGGTGTTAGCTTCGCGTCCATTTCATCTAAAGAAAAACGAATTCAATTTACCGCGTGATGGTAAACTTTCCCCGGGGTGCTTTCGGCAGGCCCGAGAAATACTATAGCTCTTCATAATTGAATAACTGTATGTTTTCGGCGGCCATTCAACGCGCGAGAAGTGTATTTTTGTCGGCGAAAAGGGAGAAGTCCTAATTCGCAATGTCGTCGCCGCGGAGCGAGATTGTCTGCGTTGTCAAAACAAGACGGCCCCATTAATAAATTCATCAAGTGCTCAGTGGGGTGTTTTTTTTAAGCGAAAGAAAAATCCAAATATTTATTTGATTCTAATAGACGCTCTGTCGGTTTCTTTTATTTTTTTATCATAGAGCCTATCAACGACAGCCATTTTGAGAAATTTGATGGAGACCTTTTTTTCAAATCACACAATAGCTATATCACCCTAAAATATAACATCAGCTTTTTTCCAATTTATTTGGGCTGGCAAAAAATCATTGAGAATATTTTTATTTATAAATGATTTTAAGGAAAATAAATGAACCTTGCCGAGATATATCTGCTCATCAAGTTTTATATTTTTATTAGTAAGATTAATATAAAATTTTAAATATACTCGACTTTTCCAATTATTATGTTACAAATGTGACACGTGTTTTGCCTCTTTCAGATACATCTTCGGACCTACCTACGAAAAGGTTGCTTATGTAATAAAGCAAGATTGATTCTTATATTCTTAAATTATGAATTACAAAAATGTAGTATGGGATTTTTCCTTTTTACGGGAAGCATGGATGGGAGGATAGAGACAAAACAAACATTAATTATACATCCAATGACGTTTAAATTACAATTTTTTTAACTAATGACAGACAATCGATTGGGAAGGGTTAAACCCATTGTAAATAAATTTAGCAGTGGCGTTATTATTTAATAATGCTTCCTTACTGTTGATACTTTTATTTATTCCTAAAAATTTTAAGCTTTTCATTTTTAGGCCATCGATAGTAGTAAGATTGTTGTTAAAATACGAGTATTTAGTTACAGGCTTGATTTTCAATGAACTAGATTAAAAATAGAATAAAATTTTGAGCTTGTTTGACTAGTTCAGTGTTGAAAATTAGCTGTTTTTGTTGGTAGCTCGGGTCGTAGAAAAAAAAAATTGAAATTTTGGATGTCATTGTCCAAATTCAATCTCGGAAAAAAGTGAAAAGCTTCTTTAATCGAAAGCAATGCATTTTAATAAGCGCTGTCTATTATCTTTTATAAAATCTATTTACATTACAATTATTCAAAAGTTAAAATAAATGAAGCGATTTAAATAATTAGAATTATAAAAATGAACATAGTTTATTAATTTTGAGAAAAAGATTTCTAACGATAACATCTAACCTACACTGTCTGTTTTTCACGGGGTGTCATCTACTCCTAAATGGTAACCGAAAAAAAAATATTGGCTATGCCGCAAAATTCAACACTTACGTCTGGTCGGTGACTCGACATTTGAGTGATCGGATCGATCTTTCGAATACGAACCGTCGAAAAAGTTGAGTTGTAATCTTAATTCATTTGCCGATTACTCGCATGTTTTTTTGGCGACACCATTTTCGGGGTTGCAAATTTAGCTGTTTTCTTTGTAAGTTCAGCTGTTAAGCTGGGCGTGTAGATACTTTTATATATACATATAAAAAAAACGTTGAAATTTTGAATCTAAAGATCCAAATTCAAGCTCGTGAAAATCTTCGACTTCTTCAAACAAAAGTCGTTTACTGATGTCCATTTGCCTATTGCAATTGATTTTGCAAATGGTATTCCATTATAATTTTAGTATTTATTACTGAAATTTTAAGCTTTCTTTTGTATGGGTATAAATTTGTGTACTGTTTCTAAATTTCATTTATATGTATTTTAAAGATATGTGTGTATACATTTTAATCTAGTACGGTGTTGATTTTCACACTATAATAGTCTAAGTGAACATATACACGTTTTACACTAATAAATCTCCACTTCTGATCATCTATGTCCGTGGTGCTCTCGTAAAATTTTGTTGTAGCCGCATTGTAAATATAAGCGGTCATACGGAAATGTCTGGTGTCCGCACCAAATATTTGTTTGACAATTCTCACTGTTATTTCCACATCTTCCATGCATTGAATAACAGTTTGATGGACACTTCTTGGTGCACAATACAATGTGTACGAAATATTTCATTTCCAGTGTCTTTTTTTAAACATGAATATGTTCTCTGAAGCTGTTAGTGGCCGCAGCAAAATTTTCTGGTGGTTGCATACGGCTATCGTGGCTGCCGTGGCCGCACCTAAGAACTACTTTTCTCTGAGAACATAGACATTTTTTTGTGCAAAGTATTCTTCCATACCAATTATTTGTCCACACATTTCATTCATTTAATATCGAATGACATAGGGTTTCTAGCATAAACAGAAAGAGTATTTTGTAAATCCAAACGACCAAAATCGCGACATAGTCGCTTTAAGCATTTTGGCCCAGATTTTATTTTATGGATGATTCTAATTCTGAGAAATTTAATAACACGTTTTTCGTTGAAGCCGTAATGAGAAATTTAGTTATTGATTGTGACTGTATGGCACGGAAAGGGTTGCCGATTTGATACACCGTATTTTTAAGCTTGGTTTTACGAGTCGTGCGTGGTAAATTTGTTGGATATTGTCGATTCCATTAGTCAATTAAATCAAACTATCGTGTTTCTGTATGAAAGGATTTTCATGAATTAGTCGATATTAATTCTAGCACTATGAGATTGTCAAAGGAATAGAGTCTAATTGTGGCTACTAAATGATATTAAGCTTTTGTTGCAGTCAAATGAAATTTATTTGAATAATTTTAATATTTTAGCACACATCGTTTGCGGTTATCTTCAATTAGTGCGCTATTAATGCAGTGTTCGGAACGTTATTTTCTTTGTAAAATATAAAAGTTCATATTACTTATAAATGAGTTAAAAAATTGGTTAGGAATAAATTGAAGTTGCATAAAGTTTTGCTGTAACTGAAATATGTTTGGTTCGATCAGATCGATTATTAATAAATTAATACTAAATCTTTCAATTCTATTTGATCAAATTTAATTTTGAAATAATTCTTAAAAATGTTAACAAAAGATTCAACTAATTGATTGTAAGTGTTCGCCATGAGAGAAACCGATCATGATTTTAACTCCATCATTCTATAAGTAACGCGCATCTCATATGCCGAGTCCTGTACTTGCTTGGTTAGAAAATTATTTTTAAATTATTCTTATTCCAAAATCCGTATTTATTAAATTGTATGTCAAAGTTTGTGTATTTTCGTGGTATATTTTTCGATATTTTGTGATATCAATCAATTTCTCAAATCAATTGAGGAGTGGCTGCAAGGAAAAAAATAGTATAGTGAGGAGTAAATGTAAATGTGTGAAAGAGGTACAAAAATGTGTTTAAGTCATTAAAAAAAACGGGTAAAAATATCAACCGAATTAAATTTATTATTTTTTTTGATTATGACATCATTGAAAACCAAACTTTTTTCAATAACCATATTAAAAAAAAACTAAATACTTAAAATATCACAAGAGAATTTGAGATTCACATTTATATGAAAGCTGTGTCGTGTTGAAATAATTTTAAGTGGATGCTTTTCCTCAGTTATATTATATTACGACTACGTGAGTTAATTAAACATTTTTTCACTAATGAATATTGTTTTTTGTATACAGATGAGCGCTTTTAAAGAAATGCTAGAACAATGAGAATTCCTTTGTCAAAATTTAGTATGCAAATCAGATAACAGTTACCAAAAAAAATAAAACCGTAGATTTTATTTTACGTCTTTGTGTTGTAAAAATTATACTGATGGCTTGAAAAGGTTTCGGGTTGGTGAGTGACATTATCTTCAATCTTCTATCTGCTAGCTAATAAAACTTTATTAGTATCAAAAAGAAATCTGAATTGATAGCATTACGTGAATATAGAATCGATAGAAAAATATATCCTCGTTTTCGTGGCGCTTTTATTGCATGGTGACTGCGACGAATACAGGAAAATAAATGTGCCTTTCCCTAACACCAATTCCGCTTTTAGATATACGGATGGGATACTTTTAATATCGGATCAAAATTATTAACTACGTCTTTTTACGCTTGGTCAATAAAATTGGTAGTCCCTTTGCTGCACGTCCTTACCGATTAAGGATCGTTTCTCTCTGGAAATACTTTAGTGGTTCAATAGTAATTTTTATGGCTTGTTTTCGTGTGATGCTGACATTAAGCGATAAATCGAGAAGCTATACGTAAAGTTTTCTGTCAGAAAATCTCCCTTCAGAAGAACTTCAAAAGTACTTTTTTTTGTTAAATGTAATAATATATTTACTACCATGTTTTGTTTCAAAATAGAATGTATGTATTTTTAAACACAAACTTTAAATAATATGAAACTATATGGAGTGAAAATTCGATAAAATTTTTTTATTCTTGTTAAAAATCTTTTTATTATATCGCAGATAATAAAAATTTTCGTTTTGTTCTGAATGATTTTTTTAATGTATAAGTTAAAACAAGAGGCATTCACGTACAGCGTGTATATATGATGTGGTTTGAAAGCATTGTCTTCCATATTACATTGAATGATTTTTAGTATTTTTTTAAAATACTCGAGTATTGATTATACGACTCATGGGGTTATCGACAAATCATTATAACCTAATTACTACGGAGAGAGTAATTACTCTTTCAAATATTAACTGTATCTTATTAAGTAGTGTATCCACAAAAGTTCAACTAATAATTTGTTTAGTTAAGTTATAATCTGAACCATTTACGATTGTTTGTAACGAATAAAAAATATTTCCTTTTTTTTGTTCGATAAAATCCGCTTCTCGGCATGGGTTCAACCAGGGGAATAAACTGGTACTTAGAAATGTATTTCCCATAATGGTTCATTGTATTTGGTTTCTAAACTTATATTTGTTCAAATGATAAATAAACAAAAAAAGAACAAAATATACTTGATCACCTAACAAAGAGCCAAAAAATATTACACGGCGATATTATTTATATGTAATAAGTTTTTATCGACAAACTTTTATTTCAACTAAACAAAAGTTTATTTTCTCTTTTTGTTTCAGAAAAAATAACGATACTATTTTTAACCTATTATTCATGGGGATGTTTCTCCGCCGGGAATATTTCTCACCTTTTTTTCGCATTCACATGCTTCTGTGATAATATGAGAGTGAAAAAGTTTATAAATAAATTGACCTATTCACTTAACGCAAATTTTTTTGTAGTATGTTTATATATTCGTCTTTTTTGCGAGCGTCATCGCATATTCGCCAGCGAAAGGTTTCTTATAATCTTTTTGAATATTTTTTGATTATAAATTGACGATCCATTATTTTTCATGACAAAATAAGGTACAAAATAAAATATTGAAATTGAAGGAGGCTACACCCACTGCATGGTTATATTAAAAAAAATAGGCAGTAAAAAATTATTTGATAACTTTGACATCCCACGTATCGTGTATCAAATAGTGACACGTGCTTCGCCTCTTTGTGAAACATCTTCAGACTGACTTTTATATGAATACGATGATTCAGTTTTCATTGTTCATGTATTGACCTCAACAACAAAACAACTTTAATTAAATGCAGTTTGCGTTTTCTTTCAGACCTCGCAATACTGAACCAGGTATATCAGAAAACCTTTCCGTATTACATGATCATATTTGTTTATTTGTAATGAAATAAAAGTTTATTGTACAAACTTCAGTAAAAACAAAATAAGGTAAAAAAAAGATTGTTTTGGCGTTATTTTGTAAATGAATGAAAAAATTGGATTCAGTCAAAATTCTTACATATTTTTAAGCACCTAGCATGGTGAAAGATACCCAACCCTGGAGCAGTTGTTTGTTTTAAGAATGCAATTAAAATACGCATATATATTTAATCGGCCAGTATTTGTGTAGGAAAAGCCGTAAAAAGTATTATCACAAAAATCAAAGCCCGGCCATTTTTGGAAAGAAAAAAATGCCACAGCCAACGGCGTTCTTCAGGTTTTTGGCCGCTCGCGGTGTATTGAAAAACGGATCTCCACAGAATAAATACTTTATGTTCTCATTTTAAAGAATTATGGAATGGAAAAAAATAACTTTCCCATTTTTATTTAAAAATAGACTGTGCTTAAAATTGATACTCAGAGAGTTGACATCAATAGTGCATTGTGCCGATATGTGTAAAATTGTATTTCATTGTGGCAAATTATTAATACTCTGTCCCTGTTTGAACACTTATTGCAAAATACATGATTGGACATTTGTGTTAATAACTGTAATACAAAAGAGCTATTTATTGGTATTTTAATGTTCAGTTGATATATTGGCTATTACTTTAATATCAATGTGTTTTGATAAATATGCGTATCGGACGTTAGATTGTAAATACAAAATCGTGGCATAAATTGACTCTCAATGGAGATATTTGGCTAAACTAAATACGTTTATGAAAATTTAGAAAAATTGTAATTGAGCTTATCAAGGTCATCGGTACTAGGCGTGACACGTGTTCCACCTGATTGAAAAACATCGTCAGTATATTATTATTATTCTGACTGAAGAAGGTTTCAATGAGGCAAAACAATTGTAACACATGTTTAAACTAAAATCATCATCATATTTAAATCGTTTGAATTTTGTACTTTTCCATGGGTTTTGCCTTTCGGCATCTTCAGGCATTTCAAGTACACGACTGGCCAAACCTGGGTAATTAGCGAAAAAACTGCATGGAAAAGTACAAAATTCAAACGATTCAAATTTGATATTGAAATGTCATTAAACACCTTCAATCGAAATTCTAAATTAAAAATCATCATTTCAAAATAAAAACGAAGAAAACTTATTTTAACATTATTTATAGCGGACACAAACATTTTCATAACGTTTATTATTAATCAGTTTAAATTTGAGGAAACTAATTTGGTTGAAATACTTGAGTGAAAATAGCCAAACCACAAATTCATATATCTTAAGTTCACCGACGAATTGGTTGATTCGATTCAATTATTGACAATTTATAGAACTATGTCTTTATAGCTAGCTACTGGTTGACTATTTAAGGCTATCAAATATTATATTCTAAACTTAACCAATTATTATCTGCTAAGCTTTGAATCTAATAATAAGTTTCTCGGTAACGAATATCGAATTTCCATCATATAAAATAAATCAAAATATGCTTCGTTACAGCTGTGTTACTAATTAATGCGTTGGTAGTAATGTTTATTTCAAATCTTTATACGAAACTTGTATATTTTTGTCACAGGTAATTGACAGTATATTTAATTTGTACAAAACATACCTACAGAAGAGAGACAAACACATAATTTATCCTACGTTGCTTCTTTGCAGCTTGGCACTTAATTTTTTATAAAGACCTTTCAATTTTGCATAATTTTTCTAACAGGTGCATCTATTTCTTTGGAGTAGAAAAATCTTTTTATTTTTTCGAAGGCCAATAACGCTTCTGTAAATTTCATTGCAGGTTCATTTTTGCGTTCTTCGCCATCTTCTTCTACACAGGACTGAGGAGGCGCTCAGTAAGTGAGTCATCATCGGAAACATTGATATTATGAATCGTAAACAATTGCACACTTGTAGTCTCAGTTTTTTTCTACGAACCAATTGAATGGGGTTGAATAAACTTATGAGAAATATTCAACAAAAACGGTCAATCGAGATAATATTTGTGACGGGACCATAATATTAAGACGATACATCGAGGAAATCGATGAATCGGGGAACGATTAATCCCGGATTAATATTGACATTGTTCTTATGGGTGTTTGCCTGTGACTATAGAAAATGAACGAACTACGCGGGAAAACGGTTTATGCAAGAACGTTGGATCGGGGTTCCACTGTATTGAGTCTATAAAAAAAAATATTTTTACATTTATATAAATTTATGCATTCCGCTCATAAAATATTTATATATTGACCATTTTTTTTACATTACGTTATACAAAGGTCTTTGGTTGAGTGGCTAACGTCAATGGCTTCAAATACTGTGTTCACAGGCTCGAGTCTCAGTATGATCAACTTTAATGGTCTCCCAATTTACCGATATTTGAAATGAAGTGTGATACTAGCGTTAAGCAAATCTCTTATTTTTTCATAGCACTATGAATCTATCCATAATCTCTTTCCTTCTTTTTATCCTCAGATTCTATCAAACGATCAGGACTAGTTTTTTCATCATTTGAAAATGGCTGCGAAGAACGAAGCTAGTCCCGATGATTTGATAAAGTTGTGGAATTAGTGACAATCGATACCTTGGTCCCAAAGTGTTATTACTCGGAAATGATACGAGATATTTGGCAATTAAGATTGTCTTGTCTTGTCATTTCACTCACTCACTTCTATTGTCACTTGTTCTATTTGTTAAATCAGTAATATTATATTCGTGATAAGAATGTTGTCATAAATGATTATTATTAATTATAATTTCCGTATATTTTTCCAAGTTCTAAGATCTAAGATCTGAACATAATTTCCAAAAAGGTGTTTTATAGAACCTACAGCTATTGCAGCAAAATTACGTCTTAGTGCTTTTTGAAACGTTTAACTCATTACTGAAAAATTCAGACTTATTGCACTCTGGAACGTATGTATCGATATATCTGTAGTCGTCTCGATGACCCTCAATAAGTTAAAAGATAAAGTAAGCTGACCCCTTGAACTGCCTTCATTAAGGATTGCTCAACACAGAAATAAAATTTGAATATAAAAAAATAATTTATAGCGGAAGGAAAGGTTTAGAACTTGAAGCTCCATCAAATTGATATCCAAACAAACGATACATATATCGGGAGGTAAAGATTTTCAAAAGTGGTCAATTCCAAAATATTTTATTTAAACTGCCAGTTTTAGATTAAACTTTTGAGAACTTTTTTACTCACATGGAATAGTTTGAATAACTACACATTATCCGTAATTCCTTATTCTAAAACAAATTTTAAAAATATTGATTGTAAACACGAACTTTGGAAGAAAAAGTATTTAGCATTCCCAGTTTTTCAACAAATGGATTTGACCACGTTTGAAACTACCTTCTGATATATGATCTTTTTTAGTCATTTAGAATTTTGAACATTTAAAAATAGTCAGAAATATGTTTTCCACTTTATAGTAGTACAGAATAGAGTGGTACACTCACAAGCAGTGTAAAATTCGCAACCGCTTCTTAGGTAAAGTGTTCCAACAGCAAAGGATCAGCACGCGGAGATTCAATTTCCCATTCCGTGTGTACTTTACAAGTAACCGGCGAGTGTCTTTATTATTCTTTCTCCGAGCCTTTCCAAAGCACCTGCAGAGAGGCAAAGATAAAACTCCTCCACGTCTTATGTCACCGCCTAGCGTTATTTATACTTCACTTTCAGAAATCGAAAAGGCTTAGCCAAGAAATTTTGCATTAGAATTTGAACCGTGTTCGATTGCCTCGAAATTCAACTGCCTAATATAAAATAACAAGACTACTCGGTAAAATTTTCAACAAAATTATACGGAAGAAATTTAATTCGAAACCTGTAGAATTATACATTATTAATAAAAGCTTTATATTTTAACGGATTCGTAATATTACGGTTAGTAAGTAAAATGAATTGAAATCATTATATTTAGGCAGTCTCTATTTCAAACCTCTGTTAAAACGAATTCATATATTGTTAAAATACAATTTAATTACTACCTTTTTTATTCCACGTATTGTGTAAAAAACAGTGTCACTATTTGCTACACAATACATAGAATAATAAATTAATAGATTTAATTTTTTATTAAAATAAGCATCCACAAAGTAACCGCTGAATACATTGAAAGTTTAATATAAATGGTCTTTTTATAAGGACGCTTAGTTTTGAAATGTAAATAAAACAAGTTGTTTGTGAGATTTCGACTACATTTTAATTTAATTTGTAAGTATATTTTACGGCATTAAATATGGAATATAGCATCAAATGTCTGCCAATATCCATTCATTATAAAATGGGCCATGTCGCTAAAGTTGACTTTTTTGGCAAATTTGGGTAAACTTCCAACTGCTCCAGAGCCCAATCAGGCGTTGTCTGTGGTCGTTTACCTGAAGTTCCTTGGTTAGCTGGATTTTATACGGGTGCAGACATAAGGCCCGATTCAAAATTCGCCAAGTTGAAGTCGCAGAAAAGACAAGTTCTTGTGAACAACGAGAAATAAGCTGCCTTGGGTTTTCCTGTACACTTTCACACACAGCAGCAATGTTTTCACCAGATATTGTATTTTGATGACGTACAGGTAGGTGTTGGCCGATTATTTACCAAACTGGTTGACTCAAATTTGGCCACTAAACAATGAATAATCTACTCAGCAGGACAAAGTAACATATTTTGAGCGTCCCTATTGAAATACCCTATTATATAGTGATAAATAAATCGATTATTCCACTCTGACACACTTTCACGAAAATTCATTTAAATAAAAGTTCAGTTTATCAATGTCGCGTACAGATTTAGTAAATACGGAATGTGGTTAGAGACAAAATATACTCTAATGATTATTATTGTAAGTTAGAATAATATATTTTTATAAATGTTTATAATAATAACTGCTCTAACTCTTAGTATAAAATTAAAATGTAGCATTTAATGGTAAAAAAGCCACAACTATACAACTATATTTTTATAGTTTTATTACAGAATAAAGATGTATTATACCAAACAATACTTTATACAAATTTGAATTGTTTGATTTTTGTACTTTTCCATGAGTCTTGTAGCTAACGACTCGGGTTTCACCTTTCGGCATCTTCAGGTATTATTTTAGATATTCCCATGTTATTACATATCTGGTCATTGGTATTTTCAAAAATCCAACAAACCCGCTTAATTCATTGAAACTTGTTTACATAAAATTTTTGCTTATTTACATTTTAATAGCCATTTAACTTAGTGATCTATTTCTATTTTTGTATATAAATGATACAAACTGTTTACTAGTTCAGTTCAAGTACATTCGCGTACTTGAAATTCGTGAAGATGCCGAAAAGCGAAACCCGGGTTGTTAGCGACAAAACTCATGGAAAAGTACAAAATTTGATATTGAAATTCCATTAAGCACCCTCAGTCAAAATCCTTAATTAATAAATACTTTATACAATAGAAGGAAAAATAGTGTAGGATATAAAAAGAAAGATTACAGATTAGTAATATAAAATTTAAAATAACTTTGATTATTCCACGTATTGTGTAACTAACTGTGACACGTGTTTCGCCTCTTTCATTACTCAAGCAAACTTTGCGATAGTAAGTCTGAAGATGCCTCTGAAAGAGGCGAAACACGTGTCACAGTTAGTTACACAATACGTGGAATAATCAAAGTTATTTTAAATTTTATATTAAAATGAACTTCCACAAAGTTACCGCCGAAACCATCGAAAATATTACAGATTAGGTTTAAATAAAAAAGTTGAAAATTCGATTGACTCTGAATATGTATTATATAATACTGTATCAACAGATTTGAATTTTCAAGTAACATCATTATTTTTAACAAGTACGACTCTTCAAAAATAATGAGTTGATAAAAACAGAACCTACTTGTCTTCATTATCAGTAGTGGCTTCCTGTCAAATTCTAGATGAAAGTCTTCCCAACCCATCCAATGATTTTATTTTGCACTGATTACATTATCTTAATACCCGGACATGATGCTTTCTTATATTAAATGGTGGGATTAAATAAAGTTTCACGAAATGATTCGAATTGTTTTTTATTATTATCTAGTGCATAATACTCGGAATTCATAAACCATACAATCAGATAATTAAATTAATTGTATTTTTCATCTATTGTTGTAACTGATATTTTTATTCATATGAATTGATTATTGGTATTAAAATTTATTTATGTTTATTTATTATCATTGTTTTTTCAAACGACTTTCTGAATTTAATTAAAGCACCTCTTTTTAGTCTGATACCGTTTTCAAGTAATAAATCGGCTAGCTGTACCATAGATATTTACATAAATACTACAGTAAAAACGTAAGTGAATATGAACGATTTCAAATATTTTAAAAATTCTTGCATTTTGTGCTGCTTTTAGTACATTTGGTAGGTTATCGCAAGTCTTGCTCATTTGTCTGTGGGTGATAGGCTTTACTTCCATTTGTCATAAGGGCGCTAATATTAAAACACGGCTAGACTTTTTATAAAAAAAAGTCGGCATTGGCTTAGATTGAAGAATGTCGCTTACCGGTCTCGTTGCGCCTATTATGAGGATCAAATAGGATAGAAATAGAGACTTCAATTCATATGTCGAATACTCGTTAATCGAGAATACTCGTTAACTTATGCTACATACGTGAGACTTTCTTTTGTTAGTTTTTCTTTGGGTCCTGATGACTTATCTTATCGATGACAATACACAAAATAAAAAAAAACAAAACTTCGAACCAATTAAAAATTTCAGACGTTTAATTCTCTATTATTTTTCAAATATATGTTTAATAAATTGGAATAATTTTAATAATGAAATAAAATAAGCTTATTTATTTATTAATCATCTATTTATATACTAAAATTTGAATTTAATACATATATATTTTCGCACATCTGAAAGTACGCGAGTATATTAAAATTTTACTACTCGATACTCGAGTAGTTGAGATGTCGAGTAATTGTTGTCTCTAGTTAGCTATGAAAGCTCATCAAAGCGTAAAACAAAGAAATATTAAATTAACAGTTAATTATACTTATAAAGCTTTCCAACGTTGAATTAATAATATTTTTTTAAAAAAGGTAATTGAGTTGAAAAAAAGCGTATGTTCTATTTTAAAAGTGACTTTGCGGAAGAATTCCAATATAAAATGCTCGTACTGGATTTCGAAGAGTTTCTTAAAAACAGGCAAATGTTTACTGAGTATAAGTTGACTTCTCCACGGTTAGGTCGCCATGGAAAAGCCTTTGAGATGTACATTTTTAGTATTCAAAGGTCTTTCGTCGTATCCACATCCTTTTTAGCAAGTAAGTAGTACACATCTATTTGGATCTTAGTCCATTAAATAAACCTACCATTCCAATGTTCACATTTATTTCAAAGCGTAAGAGAAATACTTTAACTAAGTTTATTTACTTTTACTTGAGTTTTCATTTTTAAACGAAAAAATATTTCAATGATGTATATGGATCTTCACAGTGTGTGCATTACTTGCTTACTGCTTTACCAAATGAAATAGTATATTGCAAAAAAGTATTTAGTACGAAATGTTGATGATGGCCATTTCAATCTGTATATGTGTATATTACATATATTTATTTTAACGTTTTTTTGACGAAATTAGTTTTTCAATCGATATGGAGTAATCTTAAATATTGTGTAATTTTGACCGGTCCGTGGTGATGTGTCAATGGCGTTGGCTTGCGTGCCGGATTGTCCAAGTTGGGAGCATGGCTAAAAAAAAATTGTTCATATAAGATAATCGTCAATTCTTCTAATTTCCTTATTCATATTCTTACATAATCATCAATGAAATTAGCAAAACTAGAATAGGTATATAAGACTTTCAAATCATCCTTTGGGCGAGAACTTCTTATGCGGGAAGCGTTTAAATAAATTTAAAAAAATGTCAACTTGGGTATTATTGACATGTAAATTTCATTATATGTATTACGACAAATAAAACATATTTTAATATCGCTTGATTACAGCCGTTAACAATTAAGCCAGCTACATTTTCAAATCGTTGGAAAAAGCCACCAATAAATATCACAGCTAATTTTTAAACTGATTATTTTATTCGTAGTAAATCAAATATTACTTTCAGTTTCTAAAAAATATGTGTACTTACAGTCAACCCTCTTACAGCAACCTCTGCTTTAACGCGTTTATATCGTGTATCTTCAGGCAAGAGATATTTAAATATGTATATTGAAAGAATATTTATCACTAGCTGTACGTCCTTTTACTATTGTAGTTACTATTATCTCAGTGCTGTAAGAAGGTTGACTGTAGTTACATATATTTAAAAATGAAATTATCTTTTTTAATGATATTGCATTTCATTATTTATTTCGGTATCTTTAGTGGTGTTTATGGTTTGAAAAACATTTTATGCAAAAATATATTGTCGGTAATTTAAATATAAAGAATACGGTAGAAGTGATATTTGCGTCGCTATCTGTGAAAAATATTTAGATTTCCTTCTATCACCTGGCAGTTTGCTTTTATTTATTTTTTATCTCGGTTAGCAGGCTGAAATTTGAGGAGATCAAAAATACTCCCCCGCCCTGTCGACAATGATTCCGCTGGATCGAAAGACGAAATCTTTGTAGCAAGCTAATAGTTTGGAAAGTCAAACATTTGGATTATCTCCACTCTCTTATGTGAGGCTTTGTACGTTTTATCTTTTTAAACACGCGACAGAAACTCGATCGAGTTGCACTAAACTGGCGTTGATCCCAAATCGAATCAATAATTTACATTTTTCTATCTACGTACATACATATAAAAAAAACGAAATTGAAAATTGAAAATATATCCAGTGGTTTAGTAAGCCTGATTGAAATTTAAACAGTCTACGTGGGAAAAAATAATTAAATGGTTTATTTTGAACAAAACATTTATAGAACCTGTTTCTGTTAAGTGACAGAGATTTCGTCTAAATATTAAAATTATGTTTTTAATAAATTAAAAAAATTAACTTTAATTATTCTCGACGTCATATTATGCAATACTAGAGTTTTTTGCTAGCAGTCCGTTAAGAGGGCAAACAATAATCTAAATTCTTTTTCTTTCTATGTCCGTTCCCATTGAGGAGCATATGGGCTTCATATGGAACTCATTAGAAATAACCTAAGCGAACTGCTTGCTCATCCTTTTTTTTTAAAATTTTGCCAATGCGCCAAAATTGTGAGTTGTGAAAGTCATACGAGATTAACTCGATGGTAAATAATGTATCAGTTGTGCACAAAATCAACGATAAATAACATACACCCAGCCCAAGATCCCTTTTTTTTCAATTTAAAAAATCTGAATTAACAATGGGGGATTGAGCCCGGGCCCCCTCGATTGCTAGGACAAAGAAAGCTCTTGCCACTAGACCACAGGGACCGACATAATGGTAGCAGAGCAAGATCTAGATTCTAGGCTATGGATTAGCAGATCACTCCCACTACGTTTTGTCTTTTTGGGTTGAATGTTACATAACATATGAAACTTTTTAGCCAAATATTTCCATTTGTTAATTTCAAGGTGTAAATGATAAGAAGAAACACAGTTTAAAAATATTTTGTACATTTTAAAAGTATATTAGATTTGTTCAATTAATAAGTTTGCGGTATAGAATCATATTTTTGTGACAAACAATTCCTC
The DNA here is from genome assembly GCA_028554975.1 of Himalopsyche kuldschensis. Classification (NCBI taxonomy): domain Eukaryota; kingdom Metazoa; phylum Arthropoda; class Insecta; order Trichoptera; family Rhyacophilidae; genus Himalopsyche; species Himalopsyche kuldschensis. The sequence goes on along the minus strand of JAHFWI010000029.1, from coordinate 7,411,357 downwards.
AATATTTTGAAATCTCTATATTATATAATGAGACTATCAAACTGGTGACAAGTTATTTATTTCTAAGCTTAAAAAGTCTAAAACTTTTTGTAAAAAATAATTATTATTTTTTATCTGAATTATACGATCCAAGAAAACCAGCAATCAAATCTTGGAAGGAAAAATAGAGAATTAATAAAAGCAATTTTAAAATAAGATGGAAGAGATATCTTCACTAATTTAACAGGAAAAAGACAGCTTAAAAGACAATAAGTAGATTTGATATGTATAAAGGTTTATTTTTTATCTACTTAAGAAAAGAGAAAATCGAATGAGAATTTTCCTTTACTCTCAAATCGCATCAATAGTCAGAATAAATCAGTCCAGAAAAACTTTTTGGATTCCATCCCAATTTGCTTCGGCTACAGCCATATCGATTATTAGATTATCGTATTCTTCGGCCTGCCTGGAAATTCTTATATATTGAGTCAGTGCATAGGGCGATGTATAAAATGGCGGCCTTACTTAGCCTTTTAAGTCCTGTGTAAACTTTGGTATTGACGACGCAAGTTATTGGAGCTCGGGTGCGATCAGACCTTTAAAAATGATATTTATTCAAAGGATTTGTCCCTTGTAACGTTTTTATCACCCATATTATCCAATGAAAACGATTGAGTTTCATATCGAATAGCGAACAAAGACTCGTTTGGGCAAGCTCCGGTTTCGACATCGTCGTTTAGTCAATGTTGGGTATTTAGATTTTCGTTACTTACATTCTAAAAAGAAAGCTATAATTATGTATACATTTAAATTGCGATATGATACTTCAGTATATTTTATAATTTGACTTAAAGTACCTGCCTATGAATTTGATAAAATACTGACAGAAAAGGTTTATCAAATCTTATATATAAAACCGAAACGGCGTATGTATGTATGTGGGTCTGTAATTCCCTTTTGCATTGTTGTTGCAAGTTGCCATAAAAACGAATATGAAAGAAAATATGTTTGAATTTTTATCGGCGAAGACATTTAGTCAAAATGTAATAAATTAGTTTTCTACCAACTTTTCCCCGGCTTTTATTAATATCATAATGTTTATTATTTACGTGAAGGTATTATTTGACATTTCTTTGACAGCAAATAAGATTTTTTCCTTGAATTTGGACATTTTAATGGGCGAGAATGGGGCTGTCATCAAATTAAATAAAGTTTATGATTTTATTTTAACTCTATTTTGGATGTTAGATTTTGTGATATAATTATGTCGAATGATATAACATTAAATAATTATTGGTCGCTTAGTACGAGCGACGCCGGGTAGCAATACTAGTAATTTATAATTTCGACTGATGGTGCTTGATGGAATTTCAAAATCAAATGTGAATCGTTTGAGTTTTGTAGTTTTCCATAACGAGGCGGGTTTTCACCATTCAGCATCTTCAGTATCATTTATGTACAAAAAGTAGATCACTCAGCTTAATTGTTATTAACGTAATTCACATTCACATTCGTGCACTTGAAATGCCCGAAGATGCTGAAAGGGGACACTCAGGTTGTTAGCGACAGAGCTCATGGAAAAGTATAAAGTTCAAGCGATTAAAAAGATTATCAAATATTCATAGGAGATTATACAATATATGCACTTTATTTTAAATAAGAAACAAGGTATTAAGATTATTTTGGAAATCTATATAAAATACTGAAATTCAATGTTCTAAATTAACATACCTTTATTTCTATTAAAACAATGTTCACTTTTAAGGTGTTAACTGTCATATTTGGTGGACAGGGAACTGGTTTCAGTTTAAATCGTTCGTTATGGGCGAAAGTGGTCCTGATCATATTGTACATTAATTATGAAGAAAGTATTAAAAAGACTGTTTAGTATTTGTTATCAAATAATTTTGAATATATGAAGCAACAATTTTACCGTGGAGAGAAGAATTATTTTCCATTACGATATTACCTTGTTCAAATACTCGTGAAGGGAGACTCGATTTATAAGTTTAGATGAACTTAAACTTGTATTTAATATGTATCCTTTGAAGAATACTTACGTCATGTCAATACAAAAGCTAAAAGTTAAACTTTTCGACGTACAAAATATATCTGAAAATATAAATGCTATCTTCCACTGCAAATCTTTTGATGCTGTTGAAAAGGAGAAAAATAAAATCGTCCACGAATTTTATTGATATGTCGACCAAACATCCACAAACGTCATGTTGAGTGCAAGAGGATGTCGGTGGGTAGGTTTTGCGGTTCAGAGATAGAAGCTACGCTGCTCCAAATTTTATCTTTAAATGTCATTTCCTGATTTTCATCGAAGGAAGGTACTCTCGAGGCAAAGAATCACCGCCAAATTGACTCAGGGCAGGAAATAACCTATAAATAGCGTTATTTTTATTGTTTCATTTTATCAAAAGATTTAGATATTCCATCTGTACAGTAAAATAACGTCGTAGCTTATTTCATTATACGTGAATTTTATTTAAAAAAGCTTTTTTTTTAGTGCTAACAGTCACTTTTTTGGTAGAAAAGCATTATTTTACACTAAAAAATCAGTTGAAAATGATCACGTAGGGAGGTTATACACAAAAACGTGTTTTATTACTTTAAAGTGTACTATGTTAATTGTTTGACATTGTTCAATAATTTTTTCACAAAAATATAATTATTATATCACTTCCAAAAGTAGCATGGTTTCAATGAATTGATTTTTCAATAGTAAGCCAATAATGAGAAGTAGTTGTAAGTCATTTGCCCAACTTTAAAGGAATATAGACTTGTGATTGAAATGCAAGGTCAATAAAGGACTAACTCACAGGGTAACTGGTAGCGCTCTCGTTACGTCCCTTTGAGGAGATCATGTTGGGTGGTAAAAAATAAAGGCATCATTATCAATGCTATGTTTTTGAGCAAAGTGTTATGATATTTTATTACAGAACTGGCTCATATATTCAAATATTAAAATAAGTCATAATCCAAATAAACACTCGGCTTAAATTTTCTCAACATTACGTCGAGTATAAAAAAATAATTTTCAGTGCTCATGGCTTGGATTGTTCAGTAAAAGTAGCTATCAAGTTTTCAGAAACTGCAAGTCTTATTACTTTTGTAATGTCGTATATGGACAGGAGTTTGAAGACTTCTATGTTTGTCTCATCAATAGTGGTGTTTCTTTGATAAACATAATATCTGTGAGTTTTGTTCGGTCAAACGTTAAAATTATGAATTTTATTTTTATACTTATAAATACACTTTTGCTTTTAAAATGAATGAAATGACTTTAATTTTCATGAAAAAAATGAAGGTCGAGAAGTGCATAAACGAAATTTGAATATTAAAAAAGACATTTCTTTACTGCCGTTTCCAAAAATATGTATATTTAAGAACGAATAAACTTTGATATTTTACCTAAACTTTAGTGACGTCTGCCTTGTGAATAGCTTGACGGCATGATGTATAAAGAAAGATCGAACAACAAGACGAAATCGAGGTTTAGATGTTGACAAGAACACGCGAGGAATTTCCAATCATTTCCGCCTGCAGATCGGTAGGAAAAGTTATACGTTCAATTGCATATCCGTCCCCACCTATTGAACAGCGATGCGTTTAATTTTATGTATCGAGCTTTAACTTACGCTTCAAAAATTCAAGATATTGCATGATAAAAAAGCTTCTTTACGAGCTTAATTTGTATGTTTATGATTTTACAGTGGAACCTCGATCTTACGTTCTCGCATAAACCGTTTTCCCACGCGGTTCGTTCATTTTGTACAGTCCCGGCGAAGCACCATAAGAACAATGTTTAAAAATCACGCATTAATCGTTCCCCGATTCATCGATTTCCTCGATTTATCGTCTTAAAATTATGATTTTGTCACGAATATTATCCCGATTGACCGTTTTTGTTGAATATTTCGTAGAAGCACATTCGACCCTATCCAATCGGAAATCTAGAAAAAAACTGAGACGGCAAGTGTGCAATTGTTTACGATTCACTGTCATAATGTTTCCGGTAATTACTGAGCATCTGTGTCTTCTGTAGAAGACATAATAGTGTAGACACGTAGAAGTATAGGTATAATAAGAAATTACATACATAAGTACAGTAATTAAGTTATTTTTTAGTTCATATTCAAAACTTTCCTGCATTCATCGTTTCCCGCATAAATCGTTTGTTTTTTACGGTCCCTTGAAAAACGTAGAATCGGAGTTTCGCTGTACAAGAATTTAGAGCACATTTCGAACAGTACGATAAAAAAACATTGTAGGTGTCATTTTCCCGTCAAATATGACAAAAAATCCCGCGTTTCAATGAAGTTTTCGAGAGGTAACTGAAAACTATTTTTTTTTTGACAGACGATTGACAAATTTATTAAAACTTTATCAAAAAAATATTTTCTGTGCTCAATTTATTTTCGACACGTGTTTGAAGTTTTCCAACGTTGGCGACGATTCGCAATTTATCTTCGCAGAAATAAAATTGACAAGCATATCAAAATTTTTACTATGAGAAATATTACAAAATTTATACGTACATATTTACATGTAATGCCTTTCTACCAAGAATCGATCGTTAACACCTAAATACTGGTATGAAATTATTATTAGTCACCAAAAGAGATTAAGAGTTAATTAAATGCATTTAAATCTATCTTTCATAGGTGGATTTTTTTATTTTCATCGTAATCGATGTCAATCAACTAATGATAGATAAAGGGTATTTCAATAGGGACGCTCAAAATATGTTAATTTGTCCTGCTGAGTAGATTATTCATTGTTTAGTGGCCAAATTTGAGTCAACCAGTTTGGTAAATAATCGGCCAACACCTACCTGTACGTCATCAAAATACAATATCTGGTGAAAACATTGCTGCTGTGTGTGAAAGTGTACAGGAAAACCCAAGGCAGCTTATTTCTCGTTGTTCACAAGAACTTGGCTTTTCTGCGACTTCAACTTGGCGAATTTTGAATCGGGCCTTATGTCTGCACCCGTATAAAATCCAGCTAACCAAGGAACTTCAGGTAAACGACCACAGACAACGCCTGATTGGGTTCTGGAGCAGTTGGAAGTTTACCCAAATTTGTCAAAAAAGTCAACTTTAGCGACATGGCCCATTTTATAATGAATGGATATTGGCAGACATTTGATGCTATATTTCATATTTAATACCGTAAAATATACTTACAAATGAAATTAAAATGTAGTCGAAATCTCACAAACAACTTGTTTTATTTACATTTCAAAACTAAGCGTCCTTATAAAAAGACCCTTTATAAATAACGACCTTTATAATTAATATATAACTTGCTTAATCCATTAGAAAATTGAAAAAATATGTGATTGTAATATTTCCATGTACATGTCTATTATGAAACTGTTGAATTAATTTACATAATAATGATTGCTATAAGCGAAACAGGTCATGCTCTAAAAAATTGTGAAATAAGTATCTACTAAACATGTTTTATTATTTTTATCATAATGCATTAGTGACGGTGAACACCTTAGGTGTTATATTAACTATAATATTACAAAAAAATAGTATCGACATACGTGTTGCAATAAATTATGTCCCTATTTAGTGACCTTAGATTACATTTTTTTGTATATATTCGAAACAAAATCAATGCCCACACTAGCAATTAAAAAATAACTTTTTTTAGTATATACAATATTATGTAACCGATTTTCTGTATGGCCGTTCTTAGTATTCTATTTATCACTGGTAATTAAATATATAATCCACTTAGTTAACTACTTATCAAGATGTTAAATTTTCTAGAAATAATCTAGGAGAATACCTTTTTAACATTATTTTTTCAGTAGATTAACTTTTTTTTTCACTACTTTGCGTAGTTATTTTTTTCTTCTTTAAATTCCTGTTTCCATGCTTAAAACATTTTCATGAGCAAAGCTATTGGAGATTAGTTTATTCAATGTAAAGACTTCTATCCGGGGAATTCCCTTTGAGCTCAAAAATATAATATACTGTTATTTTAGTATTATTTCGATTAATGATCGTATAATAGAAGAAATTCCTCCGTCTTTATCTCATTATAAGGTTGAAAAGCTTGCATCATTTACTTAGGATAGAATCTTAATGATGGATGTTGTTTTCAGACGTCTTACATTACAAATAATTGATGCTTCTTATGGAGGAATGAGTTTTCCATTTTCCATTTCTTTAATGATTTTTTTTAACTTTTTTCATCTGCGTTCAGTTTTGACCGATATGATCCCATCAAGTTTTTCAATTTCAAATCCTAGACGTAAATTCAATTTTTCACCTCGCCTAATATAAAAGTTGCAGAAATATTATCTTATATATCACACCTATCTATTTAAAGCGTACAGTTGTTTTATGGGTAGCTTAATACAAATGCTCTTGATGTTACTTATTTATCTATCTTTATTAATTTTTAAAAGAATTTAATTTATATTTTTAATGTAAAAATCATATAAGAGAAGTTCGATTACAAATTTTATGAGTCAGCCGAGAACAACACCACGAAAAATGACATAAACCCATGCCCAAGATCCCTTTACAATAGAAAAAAATTACCTTGCTGGGACTTAAGCCGATGCCCACATTATTGCTTGGACAAAACTCTTACCACAATATCACAGAGACCTACAATTACTATAGTAATATTTTTTTTACAAATAACCACATCGTTATATGAAATTGAATTTGTTAATTTTGTTATTTTATTGATTGTGTTTCGGAACATATATTTGGAAAGCATCTACAGACTTCTCAAAACGGCGAAGCACATGTCACTTTGTAACACAATCAGTGAAATATCAAAATTGATACCATTAGTTATTTTATATTATAGTGAATTTCCACTTGGTTACCGCCAACCCAGAATATCAGAACACTCATAACCGATGAACTGAGTAATTTTCCCCCTTTGCGCGTGATTCAACATCATAATTTAAAAATAAATCCCATTTGTTAATCGACATACCTGTTGGATTTTAAATTGTTAATTAATTGGTTTTTATTATCGAAGTAGCTTCTACTGCTAGAAGGTCTTTAACAATTTAAATGTTAGTCTGTATGATATAAAGTATGCTTATTTTATATCATTCTTTAAATTATTTGCATATTTGTAATACCAATTGTTTGTCATAATTTTATTAGTCTTCATAATTTTTGTATAAGTAACGCTGTTTTGTATTGCTTATCAGTTGATAATGCTCGCGATGAGTGAAACCGGTCCTGATATTAATAAATATAACTTGAAATAAGTGCTTATAATGTGTTATTATATTTATTATGAACTACTATGTTTTTGAAAACTGGTTTAAATACCTAGGAATACTATTTTTGTTTTAATGTCCTTAAGATTTTTTTAAAGATCTTTGAATAACAGAGAAATACATATATAATAACTGAGAGAAAGGTTCAAAATATAATCAGATGAGTGGACTTCGCCATTTTGTGGTTAAAAAAGATTTCTCATTCGTACATTGCTCGTTTGTGGGATCCGAAGTGGAGTTTCGCAGTTTTTTATTACCCAAAAAGTCGCATCCCAGTAAAAGCAGACAACGAAAATAGAGATACAATTTTACACGCGTTGAAAACAAAATAAAACTTTACCTTGCTTGGTAAAATTTCACTGAAAATTCAACGTGGAAAATATCAAAATTGAGATAATTACATGATATCATTTTTTTACATTCTCATCTTTTACGATTGTCATTATTAATTCGTTTACGTAATTTTCTATTATTAAGTAGTCTATTAACAAAAAAGAACTCTACAAGACTCGTTTGCGCGTTCGAGCTCGAATCACAGTATGGGCATTCTCGTATAAAGGAAACAATCAATTTTCAACCCATGACATATATTTTTAGTATTTTCGTTTCTACCTGTAATCTTCACCTGTCACCGGGGTGGGGTATAAACTTGCATTAAAGACAGATATGTATTTTCAAAACAAATTACGTCAAAATGCTCAATTACGAATATAATAGGTTGTCTCATAAGTCTTTGCATATTTAGCGCGTAGCTTTTATGAGGATAAAAAAATACAGCATGGATTTTGTGTTCTCAAATATCTGGATGCATATTTAGTCTTTGAGAAAACTCTGGGACCACTAATCTTGGGTCTGTCTCATCAAAAGCACTAATATCCTCACATTATTTTTATACTATCGGTTGTTGGCAAATTTTCAACACTTAAACCAAATTTGATACTTTTTTTAAATTCTACTGCACTACTGCTCATTGCAGAACTTACATTATGACTATAGTGGAGTATATACAATATTTTTTAAAAACATGTTCGCTCCCTATATAAAGCATATGGCTTCCTCCTAATAGAGGTATCTAGACATATCTACGGGAACTGGGTGTTAATCAGTCGGTCAAGAGGATATATATATAAGGGGGCTAGGAAAGAGCTCTTGGTTAGCTAGTCACTCTTGTTACGCCCCGCTTATATGAGAGGATGGGTAGCTGGGGATTTTTAGACAACGCAGACACCCGTATCTTAGGAAAGATTAATTAAATCGACCGAAATAATGCCGCGAGTACTGCGATTCGAACTCGTGCAGTCCGCCACGGAAGCCAACGACGTTGAACACTGCACCACGGACCAGACGAACCCATACAGGATAATCTACAGTTACAAGTTTTCCATCATATCACTTTCCGTTGTTTTTATTCGGTTGAAAAATTCTGAATAAACAATAATAATTATTTAAACGAATTGCAGCACAAAACAACTGTCGTCATTAAATTTTTTAAGAAATAATGAATATAGCTTACATTTTTGACGAAGATTGTACATATTGACACCGCCTTATGTGGTAGGTCATCAGAACTTTCTCGAACGATCTATTTTTCACCTCAGTCTATGAGTTTAAGTCGATATCAGGAAATAAATTCATTTATAATAATACTCTATATTGAAATCTATTGCGGTTCAATATAGAGTAATTTCAAATTTGTAAAAGAGACATTTATGCGGACGTCTCGCTCTAAATGTCTCTCTTTCACGCCCTGAGTGCATGAGAGTGCATGGTACTTCATGCAAAGTTCGATGGACCATAAATAATGGCTTATCGGGTGTACGTGTTAACGATATTTTTGTAACGGTTGCTATCTAATGGAACCGATTTTTTTCATACAGTTGGCAGTTAGAGATTGCAGAGCAGGGAGTGAGCACGCGCTTGCCAGATAAGTCTTACAGTCGTGGTTGGAGGGGCTTCTCCCAACTGTAAGCTTTGGAAGTGGCCTGCAAGCTCCTAATCCTCTCCCTAAGGATAAAGTCTAGTAAATTCCTGATATCGCCTTCGCAATTATAATAGTCGTGTGTTATGTATTTTAGAACGTAACGTGTATTGTTAATCTATCTGTGTTAAATCCGTGTGTAAAGTCTGTGAAAAAATTCGTAACAATTAAATAATGGGTGCTAACCGCACCCAAATAACGCTTTGAGATCGTCTTTTGTTTATAAGAGCACCATGTTTCTCCTACTCCGTTCCCAAAATTTCTCTCCTGAGTGTCGGTGAGGCTGAGGCTCCTTCTCGATTTACGTGGGAGCCGAATCGAGGTCTTCTCAATATATTGCGCCCGTATTAAAAATATGCAAAGACTTTTGAGACAAATCTGGATCAAATATGGGACATAGTACATTACTATCTGGCTGAAAAATCTCATCACGAACAAGTAGCTACATGAAAAAACCCTTTATCTGTCACATAAGAGTAATAGTATTTATTTCACGTTTGTATCCATTAAATTTTCACACACATAGATAGAGACCCTTGAAAATAATAAAAAGCATAGACAAAGACGAGACTTCTGGGAGAATTATATACATTTTTGAAACACGCACTAAAGCCCAGCGCTAATGGATCGTTAGATGGGGTTTTCGGCATCGCATTGGTCCTACTATAGACATCTTAACAGGGTCAAATTGAATTTGCCAGGTGAGGGGCTCGCCATTATACGCCGAACGAGCATTTTGTTGGTGGGCGAATATTGTTGTAGAACAGTGTGGACGCAACCGGAAAAATAATGACCTAAACAAATTGTTGAAATAGATTTGCTGTGAATAGATCACTCAAAGAATATTAAGAAATGGTTTATAGAAGTAGACAGCGGAATCTTTTAAAAAAAAAAATTAATATTTGTATTTAGTTATTTCAAACATTCTTGCTTAATTGATTTTCAATGTAGTTACTTATATTGCTAAGAGGTTTTCTACGTTATAATTAAAGTCTATTTTCACATTTGCGATACTAATTGTTTGTCAAACCATTAAAAGTCTTGCTTAGCTTTTATATGGAAAACGATTTTTAAATATCTCGATAGATTCTTAAATCAGTATGGGATAGTTTTATTATCTAACACAGATTTATAGACAACGCTCCCTTGTTTATAATAAAAGTTTTCTGAGACCTGAAATATTTATTTTTTTGAAAACAATTGATGACTATTTTAAATCGCCAATCTATTTAACATGCTCATGCTAAATATGTATAACGAATTATTGAGATGATTTTTCTTAAAAGCAACCACCCACAGCAAGTTGAATGCTGTTGATACAATAAAAATAATAACACATTTTTAGTAATTATTCCACATACAATTTATTGGATAACGACCGTTTTCACTCATGGCGATCATTATCAACTATCATCAGATGAAAATGATCGCGATGAGCGAAACCGGTCCTAATCTCAAAAAATTCAATGTGGAATAAGTTCTAAAAACGTCTTATTATTTTTGTTATAATGCCATTTCACCCAGTATTAACAGTGGAAAACTTAAAAGTGAATCAACTTTATGGATGTTAAAATGTGTTATATTCAATGGCTGACATTCAATTAAATATAGCACATTTTTTTAACCATTGTCTCATAAATAATATAACGTAAAGATTGGGACCGATTTCGCTCATTTCGAGAATATCTGTTTTGAACGGCTATTTAATATGACAAGAATTTACATATAATAATTATTATACACAAATAGAATCAGCAAAAATCATAGAAAAGCAGAAAATTAATGATAAATTGAGTAATTAGTTTAAAAAAAATTCAAATAATCTTAACTAATTGCAATAAAACTACGAACCAGTTAAGAAAAACAATCAATATTTTCAAACGATCCAATCAGCGCAGAAGAAAGTGAGATTGTTTTTTTTTTGAATTCGATTGAAAAACGGGTTAATTGTTTGGCAGTGAGAAGTTCTTCATCTTTATTAAGCTATAGTTAAGCTGATTTCTTTATGAATTTTATAGAATCTAAAATTTGTAATTTAGACTATTTTCCAAATTACATCTATTGGTTTAGTTTATTAAATGATTACTTTGTACTTTCGGCAGGTTCTGAAAGACAACTTAATTGTTTTATGGATAACGTAAATCAGGAATGGATTTATTCAACTATATATTTTAGCCTTATACCACGTGCATGGGCATCATAAAAGTCAGCATATTTTTCAGGACCTTTTATGTTTTGCCAATGAATTAAATAGCTTGGTTTTGAACATATTATATTTTTATATTACAGAATCGTTAAAAAGAGCGGAAAACATGCGTGTTTGCTCTATGAAGCGTAACCCATTTTCATCCAAAAAACCTTTGTAAGTTTTCATTGTGATATATCTCTGGATCTTTTATGCGAGGATATAAAAAAATATGCCCAAATTACATTGCTCTTTTTCTTCAAATGAAAATGTACCGTATGTACATACATATATATATATGCAGATCGTTTTTTTTTACCAAATTAAGAACATAAAAGAATTGATGAAAAATGTGCATGTTAATATTGAAAGATAAAGGTTAAAATATTTATTACAAAAAATAAATTTTCATTGTTATTGGGAGATGAAATCTTTCATTGTATACAAGTTGTAAATAGGTATGTGTACATCTGCTCCTAGTATAAGATATTATTTTCAGCAATTACCCAGCTAATTGTGCAGCGTGTGAACTACTAATAATTTTATCAGTAACTGTTTTACTTGATCATGGTTGCTATTCATTAGCCTAAATTATCATTAAAGAAATATTGCATTTTACACACTCCATTTTGTGCTCAAATGTGTATTTAAATGTCAAACATTACTTGGCTAAATGTTGATAAACTGGTCGGTAAATTCTTAAAAAAAAATAGTAACAAAATCAATTAAAGTAATATTAATTGATATGATGATATGTGACATCGAGAAGACGATGAGAAGTTAATGTGTCATGTGGATAAAATGCTAATATTCACGTATAGGCATTTGACTTCATTAAAATAATAATGAAACAAAAAATATGTCATATTATAAAAAATGGTTTTATTATCGTTCTGAATGCAGTATATCTTTATTTTCGTCGTTAAAAGACAGCCAGGGGCAAAAATTTGCCTCCTTTGGAATTGATATTTATTGACTTTTGACCCAAGCCGCCCCTTTACAGTGTCCAGTCTACCTCCACGTAGTCCATCCGCTTTTTCGTAAGTGTATCTTAGGACATTCTTAACAATTATTCACTAATCGTACTGTCTAGAACAACTATTATCAAGGTATTATCTCTTTAAATTTAACTTGTAATCCGGTTATGATATTGTAACACTGTATTAACTAAACATTTATGTGATTACAATATGTTAAATGTATATAGTACTCGTACTTTATATAATCAGATAAAACATGTAAAAACTAAGGTAAATGTACCAGTAGCTGACCGTTTAAGAGAAAATTTCAACAAAAATAACGATTAAGGTTTAGCATTGTACCGAATGAAGGCAAAGCAAGTATACTTATATTCGATCATATGTCTTAATTAATATTATGTAACAAAAATTACGAAAGAGCCTACTTAAAAAGAGTTGTGTCAATTTATTTGAAGTCATGTTTTTGTTTCAGTAGTTGACCATCTCACAAATTGAAAAGTCTAGGTGTTGACCATTTCTAATCAGGGGGCTTTATAGTGAACTTTCTTTCAGGGTTGCCTCAAGGCTTTCTGTCACACCACTCTTGATTGAATTAAGTAGCAATGGGTGGTTCAGGAACAAGGTACACACCGTTACTAGATTGATCACCTAAGAAATTTGAAATAATACACTTTCCTCACTAGGTGTTGTTTTCAAATGGCCACCCTGGCACTCCATTGGCTATATGGTGATATATTAGTGGCTCATTCTGATCACAGATGTCTTAAATTGTCTTAACTTTACAATTTAGAGCAATCCCGCATCTGCATTTCTTATTTTGGGCCATTTTGTTCTCAAAAAGTCAACTAATAGTACATGGTCAACGACTGGTACATTTATCTTATTATATATTCAGTAATGAAAATAACGACTTCTATCCTGGGATGTGTGTGTAATAAATATAAGTTACAAAATACTCGGAATTCAAAACTTTAAATCCAAGGATTTTCGGAATGTTTATCATGTGAAAAATATACAGAATTAAGTTTTATAATGATGTTAGAAACAAATAAATATTTCACTTATGAAGATTCATTATTATTTCATTAGCACATTTACTTGTTTAAGGTTCTTTATACGTATTGAGTACGTGTTTTTGTTTAACCGATCGATACCTAAACATCACATTTTATTTATCCTCACGTCTGTATTCAAAAGTGTCGTTTATAACAGTATGTATTGGCAGGTTTATAGACTCCGTATAATTTCACAATACATACGCGATATCATTTCATGTAAAAACTGATTTAAACCAGTTGATAATTAGAAAGCCTAGTTTTATCTGGGAAACATTTTATTTTAATATTTAAATAATTAAAAAGTCCTAGAAACAGCAAAACAAAATACGATTATTATTTAAATATGATAACGAAACCCATTGGTTCAAATTGTTGAAGCACAAGATCGAGTCCCAAGCATAAAATAATATTTGGTGTTTTTATTTAAGTTTTGAAATGGTGGTGGTGCTTAATTATTTTAGTGCTAATTTCTATTCTCTTTTTTTATGAGGAACAAACTGTGCATCAGCTGATATCGGATCATTATAATATATTGATAGATAAAAAGCTTTTAATCAAATTTATAGAAAGTTGTGACGGTGAAATTATGAATTCAATATTTGTTTATGACTATTTTCGATACTGAAAATATATTTGACGATAGATTACGTAAAGATTAATAAATCTATCTCACATGGTACTCATACAGTTCTACGTCCAGTAGTATGTTCACGCCCCTATGTATATAAATGGATTTTCACGTCCGTTTGAAGAGTAAAAATTCAATTGAAAAGTATACTCTTGGGCTCTTTTTTTTGCTTCATTTTTCAATAAAAAATCTTATTGGTCAGAGAGAGATAAAGAGAGAACGTTTGATTTAAAGAGGTTTTTAGAAGCTTAACATGCCGATTTGATCGGATGTTTCTCTTGAGAACAAAAAATAGCCGGTATTACTTTTAACAATTGAAGCAATAGTATTAGTAAGGGATATTTTCGATGGTTTCGGCGGTAACTTTGTGGAAGTTCATTTTAATATAAAATTTAAAATAACTTTGATTATTCCACGTATTGTGTAACTAACTGTGACACGTGTTTCGCCTCTTTCAGAGGCATCTTCAGACTTACTATCGCAAAGTTTGCTTAAGTAAGGGATGATTAACGTTTGACACATCTATTAAGTTTAAGTGTTTTTTTATTGTTAACATTGCATTCACTTTGAATTTAATTTTTGCAACTTAAAGTTGTGAACAAAGTTATAAAACAAGAATCCTTTTCGGGGAGCTTTATTCTTTCAAGCTAATAAGATATGAAAAGCACTCTGTACATGAATAAATTATCAGCATAATAAATATTCACAAGCTGCCCGTCTTATGCTAATTTCAACAATGTAAATGAAAATCATGTTATACGAATGCTGAATTTTTATTATTTTTTAAGAAAATTTAATGAGAAATATTAAGAGAGTTACTCTGAGCCAATCTTACATTTTTTTTACGTTTTTACCACACCAAATGGTTCTTGTATTCTGATGGTTGTATTTTCAACTACCGTAGACTAAATCTCTTAAACCTTTACAAAACTATATTTCAAAAGGTATTTTTTTTATTTTTTTACTATTTTATTTTCAGTGGTGTACTATGCCTTAAATAAATATTTATAACTTTAAAAAATTATTACTCCATTATTATATTTATAGATATGCATATAGAAAATATAGTAGGCGTGGCCATATTTTGTATGCTCAATTAATGCTGCTTGAGTTTTGTCTACTTGATCCGTGGTCAAGGGCTTAAATCTATTTAAACGTGCATGGTAATTTCAATCGATTATATATCTTAAGGTTGTTGAACAATAATTTTATCGTTGTATGAAAAACGCCCGTATAGAAAGACATAAATTAACACGTGACGTGTTTTTTCATATAAACCGTTCATGATTTTTATAAGGTCATTTGTGGAAGAAGCACAATGTCTTTTATTTGGCACCCCAATGCATGTTCGCAATATAAGATTATTCTGTACTGATGGCTGCTTATTTAAAGAAATTTACTTATGTAAGATAAATTGTATACTAAAATTACATTACACGTATCCAAGAAAAGTTTATCGATATTAATACATAGTACATATATATGAAGGTATATCCACATACTATTAGTAAATTAGAATTTTTAAATGAATCTTTTTTACTTATTTGTCTTTATTACTTATGTGTATTTTAAACCTTATATTTGTGTATGATTTCCTTATTATTTTATAATTTTTGTTATGTTGCTTCGGTGTTATTTTCAAGCTGTTGTATTTTAATTATTTTTATGCATGTATTTGATTTATTCAATTTTTATAAATATGTTAAAATTATTAGTATTGCACGCTATCGTTTCTGCACCCTTTTATTTATTTAAAATAATTTATTTTTACCAAAAAGCGGTAGTTAACTCATGACAATTCACATGTTATTAAATTTGATCAGCTCATAAATATATATTTATTTCGCCAACATATATTTATTTTGAGTCCAGAAACTAAAGCGCATGTGTAACCTTATCTTGAAGAGATATATCTTTATTGAATGGTAAAACATACGATCAGTAGAATAATCTTATAGTAAAACTATTTACATATATGTAGTTAAAAAAAGTGTTTTGTGATGCCGTACAAAGAAATATCTGGGTTGCTTTTGAATTTTTTTATTTATTCTCCTCAGTAAACTTGAGTTTCTTTAGCTTATTTCGCCATATTCTCAGTCAGCACGCTTTTTAAGATAATCGTGACTGCTAAACACTATGATAAAAATATTTGAAGCGTACAGTTGTACTGGAATAGGTAGATGGTCGGAAAGAAATTGGTTTACGTATCAGAAGCAGTCTAAGGTAAGTAAGCTAAAAATATAGGTTAGAAGAATGAAGTACAAAAGTTTTAAAATAAGTGTATTTTTATTTGTTCACTAGTCCTCGTCCTTGATTTCACCAGTTAAAGTAGTCACCCAGACATGAAGCCCAGAAATTTCCACTTCCTTAGACAACAAAACTGATTTTAGTGGAATTTAGTGGAAATTACCATGCTGTCACGCCTTCGCACTGCACTCACATGGAAAGTAGTTTGATTTTATTTTATGGGTTTTCTGGATTACACGATATCTAACTAATACTTGATATTAAATAAGTAAGAGATTTATTTTTACAAAATAATTTATTTACCTGATTAGACATTTTACTATCTAGTGTTGTTCAACAAAAAAGCGTTTGGTTGTTCAAATTAAATATTACAAGTAAATGGTACATTATATTATAAGTAAGGTAGTAGAATTTCGTTTTTTAAAAATCCGACTTGCGCCCATTGCTATTGTCCTAAATAACCAATCCACCTGGACCTGCAATAAGGTTAAGAATCCCTGACCTACACTAAGAACAGACATGACCCATAAAATTTAATTAAAAAATGCGATTATACTGATTTTTTGAAAAAAAATGTGTATTAAGAATACGCATTCCAATAGGTGTTGGACATAGCATTAAAAGTGACTTGCATACAATATTTTTGTGTGTTAGTCATTTTGAATTCTTAATCTCATTAACTTTTAGGGCCACCGAAGTCATCGAAACTCGACCCATATAAATAACATCTTATCGCTAATATTTTATTTAAGTTATAAAATCCACTGACAAAGTTTGTCTGTTGGCTCGATCGGCAGTTAAATATACTAGCTTTTAATCAAATTTATATAAAACACATGTAATATACTTCCAAAGCGAACTTGAAAAAATACGATAGCAACCTGTATAACTATATAATATAACATCAAAAGCGTCCAGCCTTAATGTCTGTAATAATTAATCACAAAATTTCTCGGCAAATAATTATGCAATATATATTTTATACTTACTCTAATAACGGTGTATTGAATACTTTATCGTACAAGTGAAATATTTTCTATGAAGCATCTTTACGGGATGGGAGTCTGAGTAACGAATTATGTAATATTAAAAATAATACTTGAAAATCATATTTAATAATAAAAATAAGTGTTTTTTGAGCAAGTAATCGAATATTTATAATTTTTTTATTCACGAAGTAACTTAAACATGATAATATACCAATTATTTCCTATTCTATGTATCTTATATATAAAACCGAAACGGCGTATGTATGTTTGTGGGTCTGTAATTCCCTTTTGCGTTGTTGGTCATTAAGTTGCCATAAAAACGAATATGAAAAAAAATATGTTTGAATTTTTATCGGCGAAGATATTTAGTCAAAATGTAATAAATAGTATTCTACTTAACTTTACGCGGCTTTTATGCTGTCATCAAATTAAATAAAGTTTGTGATTTTATTTTAACTCTATTTTGGATGTTAGATTTTGTGATATAATTATGTCGAATGATATAACATTAAATAATTATTGGTCGCTTAGTCCGAGCGACGCCGGGTAGCAATACTAGTAATATATATTGTGATATTTTTACGAACAATAATTATGTATATCATAAAATCTGATTTGTATATATGGGTATAACACAAAGAAAATTATACACAAAGACAAATTTTATTGCTACAATTACAAACAAATATCTAATAAGCAATGTTGTTTAGAACGGACACTTAGGCAGATGTCAAAATTAGGGTAAGTCACGCTTAAAAATGAAATTTTCGATATCCAACATATTTTTTTTATAAATTATGAATGTAAATAAAGGTTTATTGTTTTCATCTATAAAATCTTGACTTATTTATTACTAGTATTCGAACCCGGCTTCGCTCGGACCAGTTTGGGGTTATGTTCACCTCGGCGCGTAAGTTCAGACGGGCCAAGTTGAAACAACTGGCAACTTAATGACCAACAATGCAAAATGGAATGACAGGCCCACAGAACATACATACGCCGTTTCGGTTTTATATATGTACTACTCGATACTCGAGTAATTGGAGTCTCTACACACACATTGATAATGAAACAAATTTACCGTCGAAACTTTCGCGAGTGAAATCAATTCGTTTGTTTGAACTTGCAACAACAATGCAAAGGGGAATTACAGACATACATCCCCCGTTTTGGTTTTATATATAAGATAATATCGTTGTGCAATATTTTGCGACACGTTAAAACAGATAAAATTAGGACAAGACTTTTATCACTTTTAAGGTGTTCACTGTCAATACTTGGTGGAAAGGCATTATAATAAAAAATATTTTTAAACGAAGTATCAGTTAAAAATGTCCACATCTGATTTATTTCATCAGGACCGGTTTCGCTCATGGCGAGCATTATCAACTGATGATTACAAGACTTTTATGAAAAATTTTAAATTACCGCCAAAATCTTTAAAAATAAGGAGGGAAAAGCTTTAAAAATATGTGATTTATACATTCTGTGCATTCAAATAAGTTGATCTAAACAGGCTATGTATATTAGAATATCTTTGCACAGTAAATAAATAAAAAAAAACAATATTTGTTTATAGTTTTCTAAATGCTTGATGATAACCGTCTAGTATAATAAAGAGTCCTTACTTCACAAAGCCCGTTGAGTGAAGTATTCAAATAATATCGATTTGAAATTACTCAATTGTCTGAGTATTAAAAATGTTAGAGTTGTTAACATCTCTAGTCGCTACGCAAGGAAAGTTTGTTACTTAGATAAATTTATTCGCTCTCTCTCTTGTTAGCGCGTCATAAAGGATTATTTCTTGTGTATGTCTTGTTGATATCATTAAATTAGACATTGTAATAAAAGCTGCTCAAAAGCTTCGTTCGAATGCGAAACGAAGGAAACAGCCATTTTGTTTGTAATTCTGTACTTAGCAAAACAACATTTCCGTAGTACCATAGTAAAATAGTCTAAAAATCAAAATAAAAATGCACTGCAAATTGAGTGAATTTTGATCGCAATTAAAGACGCAATGGAATTATCAATAAATGATCAAAAACAAGCACAAATTTTCGCTAATTCGTAGGGATTACGTTAATAACAATTTAACTTAGTGACCTACTTTTATGTTTGTACATAAACCAGGGCTGTGGAGTCGGTAAAAAAAGTCCGACTCCGACAAAAAAAAGGTTAATATCGTCACTTTTTTCCCCTAATTTTCCTATTTATGTGTATTCAATTAAATATCAACCCTATCAATGCGGCCAAAAGCCAAATTTGACATATTAACTTCAAAAATAAAATGTTTGAACTTTACAAAATTTCCGACTCCGAGTACGACTCCGGACAAAACGCCGCGCTGACTCTGACTCCGGCCAAAAAGCTCCGACTCCACTGCCCTGATATAAACTATACCAACTATTTACTACGTGTCAGTTCAAGTACATCCATGCACTTTAAATCCCCGAAGATGCCGAAAGGTGAAATCAGGGTCGTTAGAGACAAAACTCATAGAAAAGTACAACATTGAAACGATTCAAATTTGATATTGAAATGACATAAAGCAACTTCAGTCGAAATTCTTAATTTTAAAAACATGTACTTGTAGATTGTAGTTTTCTTTCTTATATCCGATCCTAATGCATGGCTTATGTAATTCTAATTGTACAACGAATTAAACATGGTATTGTTAAAGCATTCTCACATCAATAAAAGTTAGTTGGGGCTGAGAATGTACTGGTAATAAGCTAATCGCTGTCGTTTTACTCCGCTTCAGATTGGTGAAAACATGAGGAATGTAAACATTACAGCATCCGTATCTTTTAACAAAAATATATGAATAAATTTATAAACATTTACATTGAAAGTGAATTGCATTATCGTCCAAGATCCTAAGAACAGAAACGAGAAAGAGATTATATTTTTTTAAAATGAATCTAATAACTTTCCAATTCAGAATAAGGTATTCAAAATTTATATTTTTTAACTTAAAGCAACATATAAAAACGTCTAAAAAATACTACGGTTGATATTATAATAAAACAGTTTTGCTTTCATCGCTTAGAATATTCTATATGCCGTTATATGTCTTCTTACTTAACTTAACTACATTACTTTTGTACGTAATCGATAAACGCTGATAAAAAATTCATCTAAGATGCCAAAATTTCATCATTTTTTCCGTTTCGCATTACCAACGTAGCTATTCGAATAGTTTTTTTTTTAAATAAAGGCTAATCTAATTTTGGGTAGAGTCTACTCGCATACTTTGCCAATAGTGGCAAAATCTTCTTGGCATGAATATGAATTGTTTATTTAAAAAATAAATAATTGCCGCGACCGTCGAGAACTATACTGTTAAATATAATATTATATCAAATTTGAATCGTTTGTACTTTGTTCCATGTCGTTGAACTGACTGGATGTACTTGAAATGCCCGAAGATGCCAAAAGGCTAAACCCGGGTCGTTAGCTACAAAACTCAAATTTGATATTTAAATTCCATCAAGCCTCAGTCGAAATTATTAATTAATTATATCATATAATTAAATACACATGTAGAGATGCTCATATTTATCATCTATTTATGAATGTATATTTACGATTGATTGTATGTTCCACAACAACATTTTATCGATGTTAAAATTATTGATGGAATTGGCATTGGAATTTACTTGGTAGAGCTCAATTATAGCACGGTAAAAAAAAAATATCTATGTATTATAGATAAAAAAAAACTATGAATATATAGTTGATAGTTATTTGGTTTACGCTCTCGTCACTTTTTATAAAATACCTTAAAATTTCATTACACGAATCGTGATATTTTTTAATAATGGTATTCAATGATAAGATCGCGTCTTACAGCTAAAAAATATGGTATTTATGGCGGAGTAAAATTCCGTCTAACACTCCCTAAAAATAAAAATAAATGAATCAAATATATTCGCACAGTGAAAAAATTAAAAAATGCATTGTAGCTCTACAAAAACTATAAATATATAGTTGAGCTATTTCGGCTTACGCCCTTGTCAGAACTATGTTTAAGCATACATTAACTTATTAACATACATATGTATGTATACTGGTGTAGAAGAGGTACATAATACATATTCTCATCTATTCTAATTTTATATACGAAAATATAGTATTTAATGTGACAAAATGATTTTATCTATTTTTTGAAATCATAGCAAATCTGGGAATGAACGTTAATTAATTTGAAATTATTTTGATTTAAGTAAAATCTCATTAGCCTACTTTAATCGCGATGGATTAATGTTTGTTAAGCAAACTGTATGTGTGTATTATTTTTACTATTGAATTGGCATTTACTTGGTAGAACTCCAATATAATATGGCGAAAAAAATAACATTGTGTTTTAATTCTATAGAAATATATGTTTGCTGATAGCTATCCGCCGTCGACAGAACTATGTTTAAACCTGAATTTACTCATCCTATATATACCGTTGTAGACAGGGTACACAATACATCTTCTTCTTTGTTACTCCATCCTAGCTTATTGGTAATAATAAGTTATTAAATGTGACACATTGATTTGATGTATTTCTCGAAGTGAAAGCTAATCTGAGTTTTAACTAAGTGGGTAAATGTAAAATTAGTATTGTATCAAGTTGATTTACTTAAAATTATATTTACGCTTATTAACGGCTTAAGAAGTGGTGATCCGTTAATGTTTGTCTGTTCATTAAGAATTTCATTGGATTGATTATACCTATCAATTACATTGTTATTTTTTTCACCGTATTATTACTATTTTTCACCATGATATTCAAATGATAATCTGTTATATTGATTGAGTAGGCATTTACTTGGTAGAACTCCATTATAATACGGTAAGAAAAATAACAATGTATTTTAGTTCTGCATACATTATTTTATATATTTGTTGATAGCTATTTCAGCTTACGCCTTCGTCAATAGTTCTGACGAAGGCGTCAGCCGAAATAGCTATCAACAAATATAAAAATAATTTATGCAGAAATAATATACATTGTTATTTTTCTTACCGTATTATATTCTGTTTTCATAAATAAAGAAATGGATCTCCAGAATATTTTATTCATATGGGTAGATTATTGAATTGGTAGGCATTATTTTACTGTAAATGGATGATTTTTTAATGTTTAATCAAACAAGACTAAAGTATGAAGAAAAAATGATTATGTGGAATGGAAAATATGAAATACTAGTATTGCTACCCGGCGTCGCTCGGACTAAGCGACCAATAATTATTTAATTTTATATCATTCGACATAATTATATCACAAAATCTAACATCCAAAATAGAGTTAAAATAAAATCACAACTTTATTTAATTTGATGACAGCCCCATTCTGGCCCATTAAAATGTCCAAATTCAAGGAAAAAATCTAATTTGCTGTCAAAGAAATGTCAAATAATACCTTCACGTAAATAATAAACATTATTTTATTAATAAAAGCCGGGAAAAAGTTGTTAGAAGACTAATTTATTACATTTTGACTAAATGTCTTCGCCGATAAAAATTCAAACATGTTTTCTTTCAAATTCGTTTTTATGGCAACTTAATGACCAACAATGCAAAAGGGAATTACATACATACATACATACGCCGTTTTGGTTTTATATATAAGATGTAGTCTGTTTAATAAATTCGTTAATATGAGACATTTACGAATATTTTGGTTTAGGTTTATTTGATGTATTTAGCGGGTAGCGGTACATGGCTTTGAGCGCCTGAAATGCTCGACACATATTGCCAAAGCTATTACAGTCGTGTTTGGTATCTTTTATCTTTAGCCTCACGCTAATTCAATATGAGTTCCATCAAGTAGTTTGACAGTCGATTCATTGTAGTAGCAAACACACCCCGTGAGGGTTTGAATAAATTAATTCCTTCCATCTAAATAAACTATATTATGTATCATTTTATAAACGACATATTCCATTAAAACTGATCATACAAATCTTTTTATATACACCAGAGCAACCAATTGAATAAAAAAGATGTTCAAATTATCGTATTGTTCATGTTGAAATTTATTTTTCAATCAATTGAACACGCTTTGGCCGGTCAGAATGAGAATTACTTCAAATAGAAATCTTGGAAGAATAATTAATTCATATATGTATATATTTTTTAAAGACAATCGATTAAAAGAACTAAGTTTTATATTTTGAAGAGACGAAACATTGAAACTACTTTTTTCATAAAACGTATCAACAGCATTCAAATTGTATTGTATTGTGGTTGTTTTCAAATTTGGCGATTTAAAATAGCTATCAATTGTTTTCAAAAAAAAAAAAATATTTCAGGTATAAGAAAACATTTATTATAAATAAGACAGCGCTGTCTAGAAATCTGTGTAGGATAATAAAACAATCCCACACTAATTTAAGAATAATATCATTTTAAAGGTTTCACTTCAAAATTATTTAATAACCTATTTTACAGTGAGAATGTGAGAAATGAAAGATTTTATTGAAGATATTACATAAAATTCGGTTATATGTATATTAAGGACATATTTTAAAATTCTATCACAGAAAAGTCATGAAAAGTCTCGCTTTTTAGGGAGGCAGAAAATGCAAGAGAGAACATTAGATTTTTTAATAAAAACAAAAATTCTGCCAACATGCTTCATGCTCGAAAAAAATTATGCTTGGCTGTGTTATGATGTCATTTCTTTTCAAAAACGTGTATATATAAGAGCCTGTAGAATTTTCGGAAAAACACTTTTGTAGGGAATATTGCGTTAAAATATTATAACAATAAAAGCAGGTGTTTACTGAGTACGCGTTCAAAAAAGAATAAATACAATAATATTATGATAAGTGGACTGTTATTTTTTATAAAGAACAATTTTGGTGGTTGCCAAAACTAAATTTTTTATCAACCCTTTTTCATGATAATAATAATAGATGTTTCTATTTCTCGTATACATTTCGTCCAAGTCACAGTAAATGAAACTTGGTCATGTCCTCACCTAATGTAAAGTATATAATTAAGTATCTTAAAAGAAACTCTTTTTGGAAGAACTGATTGTTATTTAAAAAATCTGTCGATTCTCTTCCGAGAGAGTTCCGTACTAGGATTTGAGCCCTGAATGCCTAAGAGGCTCGAAAAACTGTTTAAACGAATGGTGCTAATCACTACTCAATAAGTGACTTATTATATTTTTGATTGATTACTTTTTAATGTGGTAAAATACCACTAAAACAAGGAATAATTATTTACCAGTCATCTTCAAATTTTTAAATTTTTAGATTCGATTTCACCAATATAGACGTATAGTTAACCAGTAACTTTTAAAAAGAAAAAGAAAATTCATTTGCTAACTAAAAAAATAGTTAGTTATTAATTAAGAATAATAATTCTCTATTTAGAGAAAAAAAAAAAAAAGGGCATAATAGAATTGTCACTTACTTGCAAAAACACTCATTCATCAGAACTTGTTTTTTCTGACGATGGTTTGATAACTTTTAATTTTCATTTCCAATTCTTGTGGAACTTAATCTTTGGTGCTGAGCTTCTTAGTGAATAGGTTTGAGAAACTTTTAATAGTCAGTTGAAGAAAGATAAGCTTATTTTAATTAAATAACAAAGAGAAAAAAAATATTTCATATAAACTAAAAGAAATCGCTCTAGTTGAAAGACCAAAATAAAAGAATTCATAGCTAAAAAAAGATGAGTTGACTTAAGTTTTGTAGACTTGAGCGACAATTATAGTAAATTATTGATTAAGAAAGCGTCAGTACAATAAATGCCTGGGTACGTGGTCGATTTTTAGCGTTGTTCGCTTCGGTCTCTAAAATTCTATCCCAGTGATCTGTAAAAGTGAGAGCGATTTACTAACCACTAGTCATGTCCAAATTATATCCTGTTTATCCCTATTCTCTTCGAAAAAGAGAAGATTAGTAATTGAGCGAAAATCCCTGAGCTCCATTAGTAGTCCACATTGGGAGTTGCCATACCGTTCATCCGATTGCGATAAAACTTTGTCAACTTATTTCTTGAACTTGCGCGAAGGTTATTGGCATAGTAAAATCAACTAATAGTAGGTCGTTTATATAAAAATCAATATTTTTTCATATTTTATGCGCTGACATACCGTTCATTTTGACAACTTGTTGTTGCACTTGCGCAAAGGTTATAGACATAGTACGATTTACTTTCAGTAGGTGGTGCGAGTAGACAATCGGCAAAAGACAAACAGCAAACGGCAAATGTATCGATACCTATCAATGTTAGTGAAATTAAATCGATGTTATTTATCAAAAATATTGTGCATCCGAAAGCTCAATAAACACAAACACTTTCTTTCTTTGAGTGGCATTGCACCGCTTTGTCTAACTATTTAACGCCTGTAAAGAGAATATCAAAAATTCTCTTAACTCCACTTTAGCCACTGAGAGGCATATTTAAAAATTCTAAAATGTCAATAATTATTTCATATTTATAATATTAATATCTCTAAATAATATACTATAAAGGACAGAGAATGTTTCCTTTTTTTTAACCATGTCCGCTTCCAGCTTGGAGCATATGGACTCCTAACAGAGTTTATCTCAAAATATGTTTTTTCTACGAGAACTGCATGTTGCTTAACTTCTCTTTTTCGAAGAAAGTAGGGATGGAAAGGATACGAGGTCTAGGACAGGGCTAGTGATTAGCTTATCGCTGTCATTATGCGTCACTCTTTGGGATCGGAAATGTGGGAAGGGATTTTCAACAACACAAACACCCATGCCTTTGAACAGATTTGTCGACTGAAAAAATCCTTTCGTACCCGGGCGGTCCGGCACGCAAGCCAACAACGTTGATACTGCGCCACGGACCGAATGTTTACTATTAACAATTTATAATATTAAATGTATATTACAAAAATGTACAGAATACAGAATATATCTTAGTCAGCCGCCGTTTCTTAAAAGATTATTTTCGATCAATTAACCGCATTTTTCAAAATGATTAAGCGTACACTTTGTGCTTAGAAGAGAAAGAAGTTTGCGAAAGCGATACTTACTGCCAATTATGTATCCTTATTTATAATGCTTGTTGTTTCCATTTATTCATTTTCTTCACATTTGAGATAAATTGCCAATTTTCCAAACAATTTATATGCACATACATCCAGGGCAGACGCAAAAAATACACGAGTCGAAAAAGTCTGCTTTTGTACACCCTCAAAAATGCGGTTGATCGTATTTATATTTTCTCCGCAAAAAACATTTGGCGAAAAATAAGCTATGAAATTTCACATGAACGGTTCGACGGCTCGAAGGAACCTGTTTATGTAAAATTCAATGGATTATGATTTATGGGGCAAGCATTCGAAGATGTTCCGCTTTTTACTGCAATTCGAATGTTTTAAAGGAAACATAAAATCGAGAAGAGTTTCGAATATACAAAAAAAACAATCTTTATCTAATATTTTGAGAGATGTAAAATGGCAGTTGAAGCATTCTGCAATAAATTGAATAGCTATCTATTATTCATATATCTTTGTGTTTCAAATTTAATATGCATTGGAAATAGCTTACTTCCTTTGTAATATTTCAGAATGCTCATTTATATTATGTTGTAAAATACCGTTGGCGTCGGTAAATACTTTATAGAAAAACTGAAAGATAATTACGATTAAACTATTCATGTAGGGCACGATTTATAATGTAAATATATGTAAAATAGATCTGATATAACTATTAAATAAACTTTAACTGACTTAAAATAATGTTTACAGAACTTTGTATCTGATTTTTGTATATAGCAGGCCGCTAGGAGATATAATAATATTTTTATAAAAGAGTGGTAAACTAACCAATGGTTCTCTCCCTAGTCCCCATATCCTTTCACTTACTATTCTCTTCAAAATAGAGATAAGGCAGTTGAGTAACAAGCAGTTCTCATGTTAAAATAAACTCGAGAAGCTTGAAAAGTCCATATGCTCCAAGCTGGGAGCGGACTTTTAAAGAAAAATAAAACATATTTTTGTAAAAATTCCACATTTATATAATGATCAACACCGGTTTCGCTAATCACCGGAAGTATTTTTGATTTATATATCGTGACTTGCCTTGACTTATCGGTAACAGTTCGATTATTATTTTCATCTCATGAGTTTATTTGAAATGTTGGCCCTATTATTTAACTTTATAATTTTTATATAAAGCAATGTCTTCATTATTATTTCTCCAATTATTAATGAACGGAGTACTTACCTTACATCCCAACTGTCTCCGCCTTATAAAAGATGAAAAGCGAAATATTGAAGAAAAAAGTTATAAAGATTGTACCGCAAAGCTTTCTGATAATCATTTGCTATCGAATCGTTCTCTCAACTAAGAACTAAAGCGTTATTTGGATCCTTTAATTTTAATCCAATCTATTTTAAGTGAAACAATACATACCTCATACACTGCAATTTAATACATCACCTAAGCGTCATAAATAATTTACTCAGTGCTTGAAAAAATATTCTACAAAAACATTTTAGTATTCGTATACTTTTAAGGTGTTCTCTGTAAATACTTGGTGGAGTGGCATTATAATAAAACGTTTTTAGTACTTATTCCACATAAAATTTATTGGATAAGGACTGATTTCGTTCATGGCGAGCATTGTCAACTGATAAGAAATACAACGAAACAGTGATATTTATACAACGTTTAAGTAGGAATTACAAGGTATGACAAACAATTGATATTAAAACTACTACCAGTACGTTGTTACTTTGCTAATGATTATTCATACATAATTGATTTTTGATGTAATAGCTTGCATTGCTAAGAGGTCTTCAACATTTTAATTATAATCTATTTTTCTTGCATTTTGGTTAAATTTATTTGCCAATCCTTTGTCATACCTTGTAATTCTTACATAACTTTTGTATAAATATCACTGTTTCGTTGTATTTCTTATCAGTTGGCAATGCTCGCCATGAGCGAAACCGGTCCTGATTCAATAAATTTTATGTGAAATAAGCAGGGCTGTGGAGTCGGTACAAAAAAGTCCGACTCTAGCATTTACCAAAACCACGACTCCGATTAAAAAAAGGTTAATATCGACACTTTTTTCCCCTAATTTTTCTATTTATGTTTATTCAATTAAATATCAACCCTATCAATGCGGCCAAAAGCCAAATTTGACATATTAAATGCAAAAATCAAACTTTTCAAAATTTCCGACTCCGAGTACGACTCCAGCCAGAACGCCACGACGACTCCGACTCCGACTCTACAGCCCTGGAAATAAGTACGAAAAATGTTTTGTTATTTTTATTCATATATGTACTTGTGTAAATAACTCCATTATTAAAATTTGCTTTTAATATTTGAGTTCTGTTTTACGGCATTTAGAATTTAATAATAAATAATAGCTTCGATATCGCAGCTATATTTCAATTTAGTTATTTTCAACTCGTCACTGTAATACGATAATACAATATGAATACTTAGAATCAGGACTTTCTACGTTATTGGTTTATTTTTTCAGTTTTACTCCTGCGTATTTGACAAACCAATTAAATATCCAATAACAAATAAAAAACGTTGACAAAAAAGAAAATACGATATCTGATATTTTTCCAGTGATGTAATTAGTGCCCGATTGGTCGATACTAGAAAAAAGAGCACGTTTTTTATTTGTAAAAAAATATACAGGTACAAATTATTGTATTGACTTCACTCAGATTGAAGTTGAATTTGATACGAAAATTGAAATATAAATAAACCACTTTTCGTCTTCAATATATATCGATATAACTTAATCTTTTATCTAGAGTTGTGTTATTATTGTCTTAACATTTTCAATATTGATAGAATATTATGAATTGATTACAATAAAAAATCTGATATCGTTAATTTGTTACAACAAAATCACTAAAAACTGTTTTGTAAATATAATTTTTACTATGTAAAAAAAGAAATATATTTACTGGTATCAGAGTATAAAAAACAAATTATATATCAATTTTGGCATAACACACTTATAACTAAATTAAATTATGAAGCTATAATGAATTTCAAGTCATTGATTGAGTTGGCATTTACTTGGTAGAACTCCATTATAATACGGTGAGAAAAATAACAATGTATTTTAGTTCTACAGAAAATATTTCATAAATTTGTTGATAGTTCTGACGAAGCCGAAATAGCTATCAACAAACATAAAAAATAATTTCTGTAGAGTTAAAATACATTATTATTATTTTTCTAACCAAATTTCACCAAATTACTTACCGAATAAGCTGCAAATAATATTCAATTTTAAAATGTTTAAATTTTATTCGACTGGTATATAAAAAAATCGTGTGTGTTTCAATGAAAATTATCTATGCTTTCTTTGGCGTATTATTTTGAGCACCAGTCGATAAAAACTACTAATAATATTTTTATATTCTGTATTTATTTTTATATGAGATTGATTTTAATTCTTTTATGTTCATATTCTGTAAAAAAAGCTGCTACATTTCATTTTTAATTTATAATATTTATAACTAGCTGTACCCTGCGCGCGTTGCTACGCCAGCAATTGTAGGGGTGATGGGGGGGTGGGGGAGGGGCTGTACGCCAGAAAGTTTCGCGGAAGTGTACTCGAGGAATTTGTAAAAATTCGATATCAATTTTTGGGGGGGAGGGGGGTTGTTTGGCGGGGTGGGGTTTGGTGGGCGTATGGGGGGGTATGGGGGGGTATACCAGAAACCTTTGAAGGAGTGAACTCGAAAAATTCGTAAAGTTAAAAAAAAAAATTGGGGGGTGGAGGTTGGGGGGTGGTTGGGGGGAGGAGTTGGTAGGCCAGAAACCATTGCGGGAGTGTACTCAGTAAATTTGTAAAGCTTCACACGATCGGTCGAGCGGTTTAGTAGTCCATAGCGGAAATACAGACAGACAAACATTCATTTTTATATATGTATATAGATTTGAATAATATTGTGTTTTTATAAAAACTAAAAAAGTTAAAATCACGTGTCAAAACATTAAAAATGACACAAAAGAATCATTTTTCGATACGTTGAACGTCGATATTTTTGTTTTTTACGTGAAAATGATTACGTACCGTATAGGTCTTATCCAGAAAATTTATTATGGAGACATGACAGGCTATTAAAACGTTGAAAATAATTAAAAAGTGTTGTTTGAAGGAAAGTGTTTCGGTGTTAATAGCGTTTTAACAGTTATCTGGCACGCTCAAATCACAAAAAATCAAGCGCCTTGAAAATGGTACTATTTCTATTGACGTGTGCGTCAATATTTTGTAGACAAGTAAATAAACAAAAATACCAAAACATTACGTAAAGAAAAACGATTGAAATAATTTATTATTAATTTTGTTTTTTTGTACATTACCATAAGAAATCATTTTATGATTAGCTTCATGAAATTAAACATTCTGCTATCCTAAGCACGAAGACTATTTATATTTCTATATAAATTATACATAGTGGCAGCAAAAATATGAAGTTGAAAAGTAATATTCTTCGAAGAAAGTTCCATTTTGTTTAAGTTGTGGGAGTTGTTTGAACGAATACAAAACGTGTTGAATTTTTAATGATTTTTGAAAGAACATGTAGTTAGTTGTAAAAGTAAGCATCTCGAGGAATGAAAAAAAAGTTTCTAGTACTTTTTTAATACTTTCACTGCAATTTAGAACAATTTGAAATAGTTGGAGAACATTTTTGCTTACTGTAAAACTGCATGCTTAAACAAAACTACGAAAGTTTTACTGACAACACTAAATTCAAAATTAAAACTGCAATCTACGATGATTTAAAGTTTAGTTAATAACAAAAAAACACGGTCAATATTTTCTTAATACTGAAAACACTGATAAAAAAGAATATAACAACTTTTACGTGTATTTTACCGTTCAATTGCCACAAATGTGGTTATTAATTTTTAAAAGTTTGTGAATTATCGATTCTATAAGGTAAATTATTTATTCTTAATTCAGTTGCTTTGGTAAAAGTATTTTAAAGACGATAGTAATATATTTCTTCAAATTATATAAATGAATTCAAAAATACAATTATTTAAAAACGCCATTTGACTGGTTGCTATGTGTGCAAATGAAATTAAGCAAGCTGGAATTGGAACTTTTGAAAGTTAAGCCTTACTAAGCATGGACTGTTTGTTGTGTTGCTTTATCGGAGAATAAAACACAGTGGATATTTTCCACTTTTGATTCTAAAACCATTTCTTATAAGCGGACTTGCATCGCAATTTATCGTTCCACGAAAAGCTTACACGATGTCTCAACTGACACTTTTGCTTTCTGCTTGTAAGTCCACACACCAGGGTAGTTTTTGCAAAGCTTATTAAGTTAAATGCAAGATAACGCGTAGGATGTAGGTTGTAGAGAACCTTATCAGTAAGACTGCCTCCCCGTCAGGCTAATGCGCATTCATCTTACTTCACAGACACTATGTAAGGTTAGATTTTTCTTTTGGTGGAGGACAGGCGACTTTTCCGACTCATTTCTGTCATAGTGAACACTTAGTGTCGTATTTTCTTTCCAAGTTTCTTCTCAAGTACCTCTCTGGTACATCGTAACTCGCGTGAGAGTTAACCGGGTCCTAAATAATAGAGAATGAACGGAAAAACTTCAAGGACTTTTCACAGAGTTGATGGAACATATAAATCAATACTTCTTGAATCTCTTATCATATTAAACGACACAATAATATGATGACAGAATTTTTTACTAAGATATAATAAAAAAAAAACAAATAAATGTTATAGGTTCTATTTCTTGAATAATATAAAATAGTTTGACTACTTATAAAATACATACTTTGATATGGCAAAGCTTTGATCTTTGTTTCCGAATAAATTTAACCCCTCGCTTTTATATTTGTCTGATGGCTTAATTTATGACGGATCTTGGATTAAATAAAGCCATAAATAAATACAAATGAGAAAATGATTTCCATGAAAGACGTTTGGTGATGTTAACTGAGCTTAACTGTCTGAGAATAAATTGAACTGTAATTCATCAAAAGAAGTGGATTCATATATTTTTTAATCTACCTGAATATTTGTTTTAGATTTATCATAGATTTTTTTATGTTATATTTGTTCCACACAGTCCCTTATGGGAGTTATATGTACGCAATCAACAGTTTCCGTCAGTTAGTTTCACAAAATAGAACAAATATTATTCGAGTCAGCAGTTTTTTTCTCAATAGAAATAATAACGTGCTTTCGAAAACGGAAAAGAATAATGTCTCACCAATTTGGTCGTTTGCTATTAGAATCACGTAACTGGCCTATTATACAACATATAAGAAGTAATTAATGTGACCAAACGTTTTTCAAACTACAGACTAAATTGTTATAATTTCTAGGTTATTCATCCTCAGTTTTACTTTGATACATTTTTTACTAAACATTGGTATAATGCTTTACCAAATCATAACGAAGCATTGGAAAAAGAAATTCTGAGTGAAAAAACGAAGAAAGCTATTATAGTTGTCGTTAGGTGTAGCAGTTGATCAATTATCATTCGCCTATTTCAGCATACAACATCTTCGGACTTACTATCGTAAAGTTTGCTTAAGTAATAAAGCAAGATTGATTCTATTATTTTAAAATGATAAATTACAAAATGGAGTTTGGGATTTCCCTTTTTTACGGGACGCAAAGAGGGGGTTATTGAAACAAAGTAAACAAATAATACGAAACACAATAAGTAACGCAATACATGGAACAATCAAAGTTGTTTTATATTAAAATAAACTTCTACAAAGTTATCGCCGAATCCATTGAAAAAATTATCATCAGTATTAGGAAGAAGAAGTTTTTGATAAGTTTTGACTGGATTTGTCAATAATGGTATTTCATAGAGATTTTTGAAGAAAATTCGATACGAAATCTCATGTATGTCTTTAATCCGTATACTGAGAGCCTGTCATGTTAGACAAAATATGTATAGTCTCAAGTGACAAATTGAGGTTTTGTTGATCCGAAAATCAATTTGATTTTTTTACAAATGAAGTAAAGTTAGCCATGGTTGCATGGTTGGTTCAATATTGGTACGTGTGAGTACGAACCACATAAATCAGTTGTGCTCATTTAGAATTCATCTGCTGTATGATGTACTTATATACTTTGCAGATGGTAATACGGTGACGCACCTTTTATTTCAGTTTCATATACATTTTATTAATACCCATATTAATGACCTTATATGATATATTCCCGCATTGCATTTAACTGTACAATGTGGAAATATAAAAAGGATAATCAAATTTCAATAGAAAGAAGCTTTACTCAAATAATAATTTATTTAATAGTTTTATGGAGTAAATAAAACAAGTGACACTTGAATACTGGCATTTTTATTGTGTTCAGAATGCGTTACCGAAAAATCGTTTTACTTTTTGTCTGATAGTAGAATATTTTCACTTAGCCAAAGGCTATACGCTGTTTGCAAGAATATAGTGGAAGATAAACCCACGTCTATTCTCTGCGATAGAACTGTATACAACTTACTTATTGTGTACTTGAATTCTGATGGTGCAGTATTACGGTGTCAATAAAGCCGTTTACTGGACTTGAAAGATATGGATGTGTGAGATAAAAAGCGATGATGGAACTGAATTGATCACGTAATGCGGATATAGTATGAGATTCCAACTCTTGTTTGTATTATATTTAAGCCAATTGGACTTCGGCATCATTGAATGCAGGTCAATAGCAATATCCATGGGTATATTGACTTTGCTTAGACAAAACGTTTTCCACCCATTACCACATTATTATTTGTGAATTTAGTCTGGTAGTGTAGAAAACGTTTATCCATAAGTGTGTGTCCCTGAAACAAGTTGGGTTGATCGTAAAGTGTGTAAGACTCAACATGGTTGATACACCCATGCGTATAAAACTGGCATGCGCTAGGGACAGTTCTAGGGAGGCCCCACGGACTGACCATATTTATGGCTGAGTATCGTAAAACCAATCACCATTTTTTATTGTTCATACATTATTAATATAAATGGTTATATTTAAATATAAATGAAAGGTCCTGAAGCCAAATGGTCAACACCATCAGATCCAACTGGCCTTTAATTCAGATCCGACGGCCTATAATTCCAGTGCGGACAGTTTCGTAAATTTGATTTTTCAATTTATGAATTTGTATTTAGAAGACATGGAAACTAGTTATGATTAAAATATCTTTTCACCCATCTTATCCTAAAAACGGGGTTGTGAAATTAATTACCAAATCACAAGTACTATCCAAGGCCAATAACAAGCTGAGTAACAAGCTGTTCTTAACGAACAGTTTTTGCGGTGATAAGAGCTATAATCCATACACTGTCTTTAAACATGTCTTTAAACAAATACTGTATCTGCTTCTCTCCTTACTTAGCATTCGATGCACCATTTTTACTAATTTTATAGCGTCGTGTGCCTCAATTCACTAAATATATAGTTTTTAAAATCATAAAAACTTTGATTATTATAATGTTGTATTCATAAATCGGCTTCAGCGCTTGCGGGCTCAATTCCTAGTTCAAGCAGTTAGTAAAGTGATTTATGAAATTCTGCTCGATGGTTTGGATGTCAGTGATGTCCTATACTTCCTTCCACCTATTCGATCCCAAAAACGTAAGAACAGAACGGGAATGGTAAGTAAGTTACGAGTAAGTTACTAGTCAGTGAGTAGAAAAACCTCTGCTAAGATTTTCACTGGCAGTCAATATAGGAGAAGACCCGGTTAAATAAATCTAATATAATAAAATTTGTATCTCAAAAACTTGCAATAATTCAGATATCTGCGATAAGTATCTCCGTTTGTTTATTTGAATAAGATCAAGTGTCAAACTGACAAGGATGAAAAATATCTTTCAAGTTAAGGCGACACGTAAAGAGGTTATCGGAAGATATCTATGGGGGCAGAAATAGTATATCGAAGGGCACAAAATGCCGAATCTATGTGATTGATCTCTAAGGTAACGTAAACATTTAAGGAATATACTGATGAAACCTTAGATCTTGGGATATTTAATTACTTTGTCAAGCTTGGTTTTGGCACTTGTAAATCATTTCATTTTTTTTATTAACGAACCAATTGAGTTGAAATAAATGCTTGAAATCACTGTAGTATTTGATTTTTTATTATTGCACCACTATCAGGGCACAGAACAATTCATAAGTCTTATTTTTCCGAGAGAAGAAATATATAATATATTAAAAAAATAATAAATTTTAAAATCTATTTTCTTATAAAAACCTTGTCGTCTTTAACATCTACAGGGGTAACTTGCACTTTTAAAATGTATAATATTATCACTTACATGTTTGATTAATTTTATGTTGCATAAAAAATTAACACGATATTTTCATCGTTTGATAATGCTCGCCATGAGCAAAACCGATTCTGATCCAATAAATTTTATGTGGAATAAGTACTAAAAATGTGTTATTATTTTTATTACGATATGTTTGCTATTTTTATTAGAAAGATTTTATTGTGTAAACTGCAAATTCTTGTTGGAAAGGCATTTTATTAACTGTTTTTAATTTTATTGCCACACATAGTTTTTATTGCATAAATGCTATCAAAAAAGTAACCAGTGAGACAACCTCGATCTCAGCTCTCTCGTAAAATGAGGGACGGCCTCCGATCTGTCACTCGGGAAGAGGAAATTAGGATTCGGAGGACGAGAAAGTAGGAGGCTCTGATTTAAAACGATCTCAAAGGGTAAACCTGTGCGATTAGCACTCGCACAATTTCATTCGGTTATTTCGATGATTACTCAAGTTACACAATTACACAAGTTATACAATTACAGATACACAGAATTTAGTTTTAAAATTTCAAAGAACGGTTCGATACCTTCTCGCCTTAACAAAGGCGATATCAGGATTTTTATACTGTTAGAGAGAGTATTAGTAGAGTGAAGGCGACCCTCGAAGAAGGGAGAAGCCTCGACTCTCTGTAAGATTTATCTGACTGATCCGCAATCACGTCTCCCTTATCTCTCTGTAACTTTGACTGATTATTGAAATTAAAACAGGCCCTTATCTGCATATTACCGTCCGCTCTTAGCGGGCTTTGTCTCTCCGATCGCGATCTGCATAGCGCAGAATCCCGTCTCGATATGCACTAGCCATACTGTTTGTATCCGGTCCAGCGGAAGCTGCGTGAAATACCACGTATCTCACGCAGTCAGGGCGTAAAAGAGTAAGCTATATTTAGAGCGAGGC
Organism: Himalopsyche kuldschensis; assembly: GCA_028554975.1. Classification (NCBI taxonomy): domain Eukaryota; kingdom Metazoa; phylum Arthropoda; class Insecta; order Trichoptera; family Rhyacophilidae; genus Himalopsyche; species Himalopsyche kuldschensis. The sequence goes on along the minus strand of JAHFWI010000029.1, from coordinate 7,374,832 downwards.
GGGTGTGCGTATACATCCAAGGTAACGCCGCGCCGAGATGTCGCTTTTACAAACTTGAAAATTATTCTATATTGAATCGCTATAGATTTCAATATTGAGTTCGATTAGACTGAATTTACTTCCTGATATCGACTTAAACTCATTGACTAAGGTATAAAATAGATCGTTCGAGAGTGCTGATGTCCTAAAATACGATCCGGTATCACCAGGAATTATATTACGGTGAAAAAACAGCAATGTATTTTAGTTATACAAAAATTCCAATAGCAGACGACGACGTAAGCAGAAATAGCTATCAACTAGTAATTAAAATAAAAATAATAACATTTTTTTTTTTTTTTTATATATTTATTTCAACTGAATATCAGTTGATAATGCTCATGAGCGAAACCGGTCCTGATGAAATAAATCAGATGTGGAAAAAGTACTAAAAAAAATGTGTTATTATTTTTATTATAATGCCTTTCCACCAAGTATTGACAGTGAACACCTTAAAAGTGAACTAGTAATTAAACAGATTTTGATGATCTAAAAAACCGGGCGTTTTAATAGGGTAAAATAATTCAATCAATATAAGTTTCATATTACATGAACTTAATCTATTCATTTTTAACTGTCCTTAAAACTTTCTAAAGTTTATGATTTATATCGCGTTGTGTCAGTGTAGTAATAAGTAAAGTACGGATATAATTGTTTTATTATAAAAGAAAAGTGTCAGATCCCGATAGATTAATTTTCCTCCAAAAGTTCTAATAGTTTTAATTATTTAAACGTTTTATTTAAGCAATATTAAATGTCTTCAAGCGATAGTTTTAATTTGACATTGTAAGCGTGTTAGTACAGTTGCAAAATGTTAAATAATTAAAAGACCGTTTGAGAATTTTGAGTGATTGAAATCCAAAAAAGCAATAAACATATTATTAAAAAATATTTTTGACATCTTAAATTGAATTTAATTACTTTCATGGTCAAATGAACTAGATATAATAATTTTGGTATACATTATTGTTCATTTGATTACGCTTTCTTTTAAAATATGTATCAAACATATATAATTAATATGGATCAATTATTACATTTAAATAAATTAAAGACATGATATTGTTGATTGAGTAGGAATTTACTTGGTAATATAATACCCATATAATACCCATATCATACTTTAATATAATACGGTAAGATAAATAACAATGTATTTTAGTTCTACATAAATTATTTTATTATATTTAAAAAAATACACACGTCCCAATGCATTTCGTTAAAAAAGTATGCTTTATCGCGTTATTAAAATCAAATTTGAATGCGTAAATTAACAGAATCTTCATTTGAGAGCTCAGTAAATTTTTTTTGTCTTCAGAAATATTTAGAAACGCAATTTCTAAGCCTCGGACTTATAAATACATCAAAATTGAGGGTCAAAAGCTTTGTCACAAACATTGGCTTAAAGGCTTTCAAAAGAGTATTATTGGGTGCATCACATACAATGATTTTGTGGAGAAAGTAACTATACTAATCATTTATAACAAAGAAAAATAGCAATGTATTTTAATTCTACATATAATTCTAATTTATGTAGAATTAAAATACATTGCTATTTTTCTTTCCGTATTATAATGGAGTTCTACCAAGTAAATGCCTACTCAATCAATATATTTATAACAAACATACAAATAAAATATTAATATTCGCAAGAATTGATTACGAATTATCTTTTGCTTCTGAAGAAATTCTATTCATATGTGGAGAATATGACCAAGAAGCGATACCTGTACGATTCCCAGGCTCCTGACTTTGTTTCCTTTCATGGCATTATAGCATCTCAATTTCTTCTGAATTATTCCTATGGATCATGACGCCGAAATCCCACCAGTTGGAATAGGAGGCCAGCAGAATCAACGCTTCCCGAAAGTATCCGCAGGACCACTGATGTAACAAAGCATTCCCAGCTACATTTTTAATCAAAAAACATCAAATCTCCTCATTTCCAGTATACGACACAGTTATCTATTTCCGAAGCTCAGTATACAATTTTTCGGAGTGTAAGAATTGTAACGAAGATTAAATGTCAGAACTAGTTCTGACGAGGGCGCAAGCCGAAATCTATCAACGAATATAAAAAAAAATTATGTAGAATTAAAATACATTGTTATTTTTCTTACCGTATGACATGATATTAGTTTACCGGAACACAATAATACATTACAGCTGACGCCATGCATTTGACAAATATATAACAAAATTATTAAGCACAGAGTTGCATAAAAAACACAACATATAAATAAGTTAAAAATCGTTTATGAGTATATAGAAATTTCAAAATAAAGCACCAGTCTCACTGCTGATTCTTTAAGCCCAACGATCTCGTGTATGCAGAATTATGACGTGAAGGCACCAGAGAATCGAAAAAGTTCGAGAGATATTCTTCTCGATGACTCTCCATAAGTAGAGACAAAACGTAAACTAGTTTCTTGAACTATGGTGATCGCCCTATTCTGTCAGCAGCGATGGGAAGGGAGTGCAAAAAAAAATCAGTTAACTTAGAGACTGAAAAAGGAGACTGGAAGAACTTTGACCTGGTCAGTTTTCTTTTTACTTGACAAAAAACAAGGCTTTTCCGTCAGCGGAGTTGAAGGTTTTTAATTCTCCAGAAATGATGAGTGCTCAGTTTGGCAATTCCATTTGAAGCTGTTTAAAATAGTGCCTAAGATTCTCTTCATCTTATGACTCTGATAAGTATAAGATTTTTTTAAATTTTACCACCACGTATTTTGCAGTATTATTATAAGTTCAAATATTTGGAGGCAATTTCGCTTGTCAGACTGGTAGCAAATATTAAGATATAATATTACAAAAACATTTACTTCCAATATTGAAACTAAACAGCCATATACTTTCAGCTTTGTTCTTCCTTTTAAAATGAATGGTTCTGTATATAATAACATCGAGCGAATAGTTAACAAAGGGTAGATAATTTTAAATTATAAACATAATTTTTACATTTGAATATGGTACATGGCGAAACTTGAAACATATACGAAAATATCGTAGCTAAGTGAGCATGGAAAATATAAAGTCTCGTAACTCGTAATGTGTTTAATAAAAATAATAAATATGACAAGACCTTTCCGATATAAAAGACCAGGAAAAAAACAGCCGCAAAAAAAAACTATTTTTCTTGTCATGTAATTTCTGTAAATCTCTGAAATTTGTTTTTCATTTTATCTTTCAGTTACGCGTCCAAACAATTTTTAATATTGTTTTTGATAAAGAGTTTTGCGCGGTATTTCTTCTTTCTACAGCAATGCCTGCTTCAGCTTTTCTATTTATTTAGTATTTTTTTTCTCTTTCGTATTTCGTTGAAATATATATCCGTGCGTCTAGAGCAGTGGCTACTTGCCTTGGGATCTCGTGCATTCAAATGCCATAAAGCATTTTTAAATTGAGTAATCAAATACATGTACTTCATCACTGGGAACATATTATATATATAATAAATTGCATTTTTGTAGATGAAATATGATACTTTCAATAGATTCGGCGGTAATTTTGTGGAAGTTCATTTTAAATAACTTTGTTTATTCCACGTATTGTGAACTAATCGTGACACGTGTTTCGCCTAAGTAAGATAATCTGAAGATGCATATGAAAGAGGTGGAACACGTGTGATGATAAGTAGCGCAATACGTTTTAAATTTTTATATCACTTATGATGATTGCCGAAATTTCAATATATTTCGAAATCGACATTTTATTAAAAAGTTCAGTATGAGCGCCAAACAAGCTAAGTAAGCTAAGGTATAGTGGAATCGTTTAACAATGAACGTCTTCATAAGAACGGGGATTTTAAAACTTTAAAGCGATAGATTTTACCTTCTAATGAAATCATTTATTATTTTTTCTTATAATTGATGTCACTCAAACAAAATCTTTTAACTCGCTCTTTAAAACTCAAATAATAAAAAATATTTATTTTTATGAGTACTACCGTCAAATTCATTAAAGATACTATACCTTTTGTAACAAGCCAACTATTTTCGGTATCCGTCTTAGAAAAATAGTTCACAACTACTGGTCTAGATTATTATATTCGTACCTACACAGTATACGTATATCCGGCAAAGTTGCTCTGTTCATTCCATTAGCTATTGATATTATTTGGTAGGCAGCGAACCCTGACATAGGATTTTTGATCAGTTAGCTTACACTCAACGCTTTACTTGATTGATTATGAAATTTTATTCAGATACATCAAAAAATAATATAATATGCGAAAAAGCCATGTTTTATTTATAAGCTGTCATTTAATCTTCGTTACAATTCTTACACTCCGAAAAACCGTATACTGAGCCTCGGAAATAGATGCCTGTGTCGTATATTGGAGATGATGTGATTTGATTTTGTGAGGATAATGAAGATTAAAAAGTTTACATGGGAATGCTTTATTACATCAAAGGTCTTTCGGATGCCACGAGAAAGCGTTGATTCTGCTTGCCTCTTCTTCCAACTGGTGGGATTTCAACGTCCTGGACAAGCGTCAGGTACTATCCATAGGAATAATTCAGAAAAATTGAAGGTGCTGTAATGCCATGAAAAGAAACAAAGCAATTTTCAGGTGACTGCGAAAAATAGAGGTATCGTTTCGTGGTCATATTCTCCACATATAAATAGAATTTCGTCAGAAGAAAAAGATAATTCGTAATCAATTCTTGCGGATATTAATAGTTTATTTGTATTTTTGTTATAAATGATTTGTATAGTTATTTTCTCCACAAAATCATTGTATGTGATGCACCCAATAATACTCTTTTGAAAGCCTTTAAGCCAATGTCTGTGACAAAGCTTTTGACCATCAATTTTGATGTATTTATAAGTCCGAGGCTTAGAAATTGCGTTTCTAAATATTTCTGAAGACATCAAAAATTTACTGAGCTCTCAAATGAAGATTCTGTTAATGTACGCATTCAAATTTGATTTTAATAACGTGATAAAGCATACTTTTTTAACGCAATGCATTGGGTCGTGTGTATTTATTAAAATAAAATAAAATAATTTATGTAGAACTAAAATACATTGTTATTTATCTTACCGTATTATATTGGAGTATGATATGGGTATTATAAAGGATTTTTCAATAGGGCCGCTCAAACTTTTGAGGTTAACACTCGTACTTTTTGACGTTTTGACGCTCAATTTTTTTTGAGGTTAACACTCGTACTTAGTTGGCAAATCATCATGGAGCAGTACACACCGGAGCAACGCTTGCAAATTATTCAAAATTAATATTTTATTTGTATTTTTGTTATAAATGATTTGTGTAGTTATTTTCTCCACAAAATCATTTTATGTGATGCACCAAACAATACTCTTTTGAGATTCTTTAGACCAATATCTGCGACAAAGCTTTTGGCCCACAGTTTTGATATATTATGTAAGTCCGAGGCTTAGAAATTCCGTTTCTAAATATTTCTGAGGAAAGCAAAAATTGACTGAGAAATAAAGTGAAGTTTCTGTAAATGTTCGCATTCTAATTTAATTTAAATAACGTGATTAAGCATACTTTTTTTTACGCAATGTATTGGGACGTGTGCACGTACTTTTTTCTTAAACCATTTTATATAATGTGCACATAGTTCAGAAGAATGAATTTCTATCGGCAACACAGTCAGCTGTGACCATAGTCCAACCACAATCCTCCATTAAACCATTTCCGATTTTTAATTGGCTTAAATTTACGTAACTTCTTCGAAATCTTCGCTCAGCTAAAAAAAAAACCTAATTACAACGCCATCGCTAAATGCCACTACCGGATTTTAGCATGAGAAAATTTCTCTCCAACTCTCAAACAATCGGAGGATCTAAAACAGTCATTGTTCAAGTTTATTATTATTAGTTTATTATGCCAGTACTGTTATAATTAAGGCCTCAAATAAATAAAACAATAACTGATATCGAATGCTTAAGCACACTTTTATAACCTAATGCTTGTTTTGAAAAACGGTATAGCTTATTTAAATTCAATGCTGTCATATGTACATATAGTTTTTAAAATTTCATATCCAATACATTTCACGATCATGGATTAGGAGTTGTTCGAATGTCTTACCATTTTCTATTTTTCCATAAAAACAAACTTGAGCAATCATCTTGAAATATATATAATAGTGAGAGTTCAATAAATTTATATACACACATATATAGGATAACATACAATATTGGAAATGCGCCAGAAGAATTAAACGAAGTCACTCCAAATCAATTTGAGCAGAAAATTAATCATAAATACCCAACTCAAATCAAATGATAGTTAAACGACAAGGACCTGTTTAGCTCATCGCAAGCATTTTCAATTGATTCATTCATAAATGTTATGCCTTGAAGACAAGTATAATTGAAAATTAAATGTTAGCACTGTTTTTTTTATTGATTGAGTAGGCATTTACTTGGTAGAACTCCATTATAATACTGTAAGAAAAATAACAATGTATTTTAGTTCTACATAAATTTTATATATTTGTTGATAGCTATTTCGGCTTACGGCTTCGTCAGAACTAACTGTTTTTTTTCACTTTTAAAGTATTAATACTTTAAATTTTTTTAATTAAATTACTGTTAATAATTGGTGGAATGACATTATAATAAAAATAATAAGACATTTTTACTACTAATTCCACATTAAATATATTAGATCAGGACCGATTTCGCTCATGTCGAGCATTATTAACTGATTTAAAAATACAAATATAATACCTATGTATTAAAATTTCCGTCCGAATTTAAAGCGGAGCTTTTACCGTTGGATTTCCAAAATTTGTATATTGAAATTAATTTCAACTATAAATTATTACAGGTGACAGTGCCACCTGTCAGCTTCGCCCAATTCACTTTACGTGACGATGCGTAGACATAAATACATATATTATGATTGTGTGCTTTTCTACGTCTCAATCTCTGCGAGTGTAATGGACGAGAGAACGCGTGCGTGTGTACTGTGCCAAAGATTGATACAACATAAGATCACAAAAATAATTATGTATTGTAATATTTATAAATAACTCGTATTGCTACCCGGCGTCGCTCGGACTAAGCGACCAATTATTATTTAATGTTATATCATTGGACATAATTATATCACAAAATCTAACATCCTAAATAGAGTTAAAATAAAATCACAAACTTTATTTAATTTGATGACGCCCCATTCTCGCCCATTAAAATGACCAAATTCAAGGAAAAAATCTAATTTGCTGTCAAAGAAATGTCAAATAATACCTTCACGTAAATAATAAACATTATTATTAATAATAAAAGCCGGGAAAAAGTTGGTAGAAGACTAATTTATTACATTTTGACTAAATGTCTTCGCCGATAAAAATTCAAACATATTTTCTTTCATATTCGTTTTTATGGCAACTTAATGACCAACAATGCAAAAGGGAATTACAGACCCACATACATACATACATACATACGCCGTTTCGGTTTTGTATATAAGATTTGTGCACTATACACATTTCAACGTTCTTTTTTCATTGAAATTAATTCATTGTAAAATTGATGGATTATTGAAACACTAAACAGTGGGAAAATTAATTCATTAAAATGATTTATTAGTGCAATTCATTTATAAAAACAAATATAGGCTAGAAAGTAAACAAATGAATTAAAATCCACGGCCTTGGTTGGAGGACCAGATTAAGGTAGATTGTATACATTGATAAACCTGCCTGCATTCATTGAAATATTGCAAACAGGTGTTCTGCAAGAAATATGCTTACTCTATTAGGAAAAGGAATATCAATTATAACACATTGGAATATAATATAAGAAAAGAAAATAAATGTACTACTTGGAATATATCGATCACAAAAAAACAAAATGTATATTAAACGAAATACTATCTATTCTTCATTGCATTCCGAAAAAGCAAAAAATCAGCTTCGTTGGTGTTAATTGGCAAAACGATGCTTCTCATTTTAATTCAATTTTAATGCAGTGGACTTACCAAAGATAATATATATTTTCTACACAACGCTTTACCACCCCGTTTCATTGATCCGTTCTCTGTCCATCTATGTAACTACAACTACAGTTTTACTCGTTTATACCACAATCATGCTTTTATTATAATATGTATTTCAATCTATATATATAAAAATGAATGTTTGTCTGTCTGTATTTCCGCTATGGACTACTAAACCGCTCGACCGATCGATGTGAAACTTTACAAATTTACAGTACACTCCCGCAATGGTTTCTGGTCTACCAACCCCTCCCCCCAACCACCCCCTAATCTCCACCCCACCTTTTTTTTTTAACTTTATGAATTTTTCGAATTCACTCCTTCGAAGATTACTTTGTATCGCAGATATTTTTTTAAATAATCTATGCATTTAATTGTTCAAAGCGGGTTTTTGTCTTTTTACGTTTAGTGATATAGAAAACAGATTTGCCGTTTAATGTATTTCCACATTTTATAATTCAATATAAATAATCAGCATCTATCGAATCACTATCAGACAAAGGTCTCATCAATCTCACTGCCGGTTCGTTCCACGTAAGCGTAAACGTGCAGTAATAAAAACCCCCTTTTCATTGAATCAATGAGTTTGGTTTTCCTTATAGCCAGGGTATACGAAAGTTCCTCAACGACTACTAACCATTCAATCTTAAACTTTTCAAAATACATCTGTGTGATTACGACCGGTCTCGATCAGTAAAAAGATATTCGCATGTTCACCTCTTTAATTCAAGTAACCAGATCAAGCTAATATAAGTTATACATTATCGTGGGTTTATAAAAACGTAATAGAAAATAGAAGGCAAGAAAGTAAATATTAATTGAAAAAATATTTTTTACGATATTTTGTTTGACCTCTTGAACTAGCTTCACTATGGATTGATCGCGCACTCATATAAAAGGGATGGTTGAGGCGCGGAAAGATTCGACGATTACGTGCCTCAGGACTTAGCTTTTCCTAAAGCTCATTTTTTTTATTTAGTATGGAAAAAAATTTGGAATGTGGATTAAAAAAAACAGTTCATTTGAAAAAAATGCGGTGACGTATGTTTATTTCTTCAGCAAAATTTGGTGCAAATTAAAAAATAAAATTGTCCGTCTCGCCTTATTCAAGGACAGTTTATATTTATAAACTATACTGACATCTTAATCCGCAGGACATATATCACGTAGAAATAAAAACGTACCAATAAAAGACGACGCGGCCTGACACAAAGCATAGCAGATGATCTTTTGGATCAACTAGACATGTTGGCTGGAATAATTAAATTCGTCGGTAGCATTTCAAAAAAAAAGGAACAAAAAAACATATTCAACTGCGCACGCGTCACAGTCCTTCTCTGCGCCAGTACTATTCCAGACTTGATGGTCGTCGGACGTCGCACGAAGAAAATCCTTAAAATCACGCCCCCTCTAATGTTTCTAGAAAGCGCGGGAAGTTTGAAAGATAAATTCTTCCAAATTCAAAAGTGAAAAAAATGACTGTCGCATACTTTTTTTTTACATGAAAATTAACTCTTTAAAAATTGATTCAAGTGATTATTGAAATTTAAATTAAGAACACTGATTATTTATTTTGATTGATAGTGCATTATTTTGTAGTTTTCTTTTTGTGCGGTGGACACACTGTGATTAGGGGTTGTTATTTTTAAGGCATCCAATAATAATAGCATTTATTTCTGTTGTGATTTATATCCAATGGTGGTGCGTCTTTATGTATCAGGGTGAAACTTCCGCAAAATGTTTTGATTTGTGAGCGATAAGGGTCTGTAATGGATTTTATTTGGTCGTTGATTAGCACGAGGGGGATGCACGCAGAGAAATCGTATTTCGCTTGTCAACGTTTTGATTAATTACCGCCAGCGTAGTTTATTCCAGCTGTAAGTATGAATTTATTACATTCCACTACTCATTGTTTTGTACGTACTAAGAATATATTATATTACCAATATATGTATATGTTAAACAGATTTCAATTGAATGCTACGATAAAAGTGTTTAGACATTTAAAATTGTTTTGCCATTATAAACAATTAGTTTGAATTCGAAAATATCAGAGGTCAATTCAAGGACAATTTTTTTTTGCATGAATTAAATGTTAATTAACATAAACTTGTGTTTTCAATTAATTTTGATGTTCGATTTCGTTTTTTAATTAATGAATTTATACAAAAAAAAATGTGATAGTTTTTATAACAGAAAATTGTATGTTATTTATTTATTATATCAATGTAGCAAGCGGTAAACAAATTTATGCCTCAGATAACGTCAATGCGACGATTTTTTTTTTTATAAAGACAAAAATTGAGGCACGAGCGGTTTTATTATAAAACAATAGATATTAAAATAAATTTGTCATAAAAAAAATCTATCGAATCATTGTTTTGAATTGTTTCGTTAAAAACTGATTGGACTTTTTTTGAAACAATTGAAAGCACAATGATTTGATAGAGTTTTTGTCTCCTATAATTGTGTTTTTGAACATGAGTTTTTTTGCAAATTAATTTCTGCGAGTTTCATTTTTTTATGTTAAAACTCAAGGGAATTTTGATTAATATTATTTCTGAATCAAAAATTATTTTCAAATTAAGCAGTAATTGTTAAATATTATTTAATAGCTTGAAGCACAGAAATATAAATTTATAGGAAACGGAATAAAACCAACTCGGTATGTCATTAAAATCGTTCAATGTAAACCAATATGTCGGCAGTGTTTCGAAAAGATGTATATATTCTTTCACTTGACAAACCCTACTTACATACCTATCCAAAAATCTTTTATCTTTTCTGGAAAATCTCGGAAATTTGAAACCGACGAATAACTGTGTTGTTTTAGGGAAGATAATATAAAAATAGCAGCAAATGATGATCTCATTCTTATTTTTTCAATAAGTAGCAGAGAAAATATTGAATTGATGAAATTTTTTGTTAAAAGATAACACAGAAAAATAATTGCTTATTATTTTCATGTCTCGGAAATTTTATGTTTCTGCGATTTACAGACAGTGTATTGTTATCTCGGACCATTTTTATTCATAGCGCTGTATGATCTAAATTATTCTGTATAATCTTAAATATTTTTCATGAGATATTTAATTTTAACGTTTCTATGAACAATGCAGTATCAATGAACTAAGCCCTGCTGACTAAGCATAGGTTTTTTCATTTGTATTTTACTAACAGTAATTTGTTTTATATTTTGGAGCTCGATCTTTTCCCAGTTATTTTACCGATTCATAAAAAAAAAAAACCTCATTATAGTAATAATATATTACAAATGGAATAAACATTTTACGTTTTTTAAGAATAATATTCCTTACTACTTATGAATGTAACGTAACACAAGCTTTCTTCAACGATACACAGATAAAGGGTTGTCTTACTTAATCAACCACGCTTTGTTTATTTTCAGCCTTAAATATAATATTATAGCATTAAACATGTTTTTCCTGAATTCAATACCGTCCATGCGGGGTGTTATCAGACATTATCGTTAAAAAATATGTAATCATCTTAGAGAGCAAGTTGGTTGTCTGTGATCTGAAATATAATTTCTTTTATACTGATAAGCAATTATTTAAAAAAAAAACTATATCCTAAAACTGGGCGGGGTAGAAGAAGTTATTAGACAACCACTAAGGATGTCCTAACCCCAAAAATTGCGTTACTTATTGAAGAAAAACATACGTTAGGTAACTCCATTAGTTAATCACTTTTAAAGTGTTCACTGTCAATATTTGAGAATGATACAATAATCGAGAATGTTAAATTTAATGTTCTTGATATTTTTTTGAGGAATCGTGAACATGAGTTCCTTGTTCTTCCAAGGAGTAGAACCAGTCTGCCAATGGGGATGCCACTGGGAAGAGCTTAAGCAATTTTAAGCGACATTGCATTGGATGTCGTCATATTTCATATTGACGTGAGTGAGTTCAGACGAATACTATTTTTCATGAATTCAAGTTGATTTGGGCCGAACTCACTCGGTTGACTTCTTTGAAAATTTCTAATGTGATTTTATAATTTTTTTCTCTCTGTTCTTATGACATATAGGTACGTATGTATATATATAAATGAATATTTTTTAATTGGTCAAATACATGGCATATTGGCGTCAGCTGTAATGCCATGATTTATTTTTTTTTTGAATAAATAAATAAATACTTATTTTGATAAAAGAAATATATTAAAAAAATAATAAAACATTTTTTTTTACTTATTCCACAATTAATTTATTAAGATCAGGACCGGTTTCGCTCGTCACAAGCATCAATGAATTGAATGAGCTGGCTTATTATTTTTTAATGGTCCACAGGCTTCATATAAGGAGATGACTGATAATTTAAAAAAATCAATACAAATTTGTAGCTGAATAGTAAAAGTAGTAATATGCGATATTAATGAATTACTATTTCATGGTAATTAATTTGTTTGATCGCTTAGCTGTGCGGGCTTTTGCGGTCAAATTGCGGTAATGCTTGTGTGTGGCATAAGGTAGCCCTGAATAACTTTTGTACGCACGAGGCGGCTGCGATTCGTCACAGAGGCCAGTACCCCAACAGGCATCCAACGACCCCTAAGACGAACATGACAAAGAAAAGGGGAGTGCTATTTACACAGCTCCATCTTTTGTTACAAGGGGCAGCCCTAGTGTTTCGGATTTTTTCCCTCAATGTGTGAAATGTCGTTGTTTTCGTAAGATAAGTAGAACAGATAGTATTGGGACCGGTTTTTATGTAAAGTTTAATACTATAAATGATCCTAAAAAAATATGCATTTCTTGGACATTTCCGTACAATTTTATAATCGCCCTAAATTTTATATGTCATAGTGATATATAATTCATTGATTTAAAGATTCAATTTAAATTGGTACATTAATTTTGTAACGGAAAAAATATTCAAAAAACATTTCTTCTGCAATCATACATATTTTACAGTGGGGTGTTTATCATATAATACCGAGCTCGAAAATTTCCGATCCACCAAGACCCAAGCCCGAGGCTGATTCCCAAACATCTTACACAAACCCGGCTTGAGTCCGACAGTTTTTTCAAATTTTGAACAGAATTCTAATATGTATATTATTAAGATACACAATTCTGTCGTATACATCCATAGTCATCGGATTTATGTTTTTTTATTTTTTTGTGTGCCCAGGCCTGACCCAGCCCACGGGTCGAACCCGGGCCCACGCAAACCTCTAACCCACGTAAATTGAAAATATGCATGTTTTGCAATCAACAAAATTAGTGAAACAAAGCATATTCATGTTTTTTTGTAAAACAAAGTTATGAAAAATTGATATGACACTAAATTTGTCAGAATTATCTAATTCACTCAACATCATCGAGAAAAATACACAAGAGTACCTACATTAACGTTTGGAGCATTTGACGTTTTATATTCACCCTGCCAAAACGTGAACTAGGGACCGTATCATAGCTACGATAAGCTTCTTACACTAGCCAACAGAAAAGGTTGGCTAGTGTTGTCTAAAGTGGATACATGCCAACTAAATTTCAATTGTATCAACATATCCTTGCAAGGTTTCTAGCATGAGCACTTTGGGTCGTAAAATTTTACTGATAGTTTTCAAAGTATAAAATTTTGCAGCCTTACAAATTTTAACAGAAAGCTGAATTGATAAACCTTTCATACTTGTGAGTATCCCACGGATTGTACACGAAGACACCAAATAATTTGATTATTAAATTACGTTTTATTGATGCTTTATATTCAATGAATATTCTGTTAAATGCGTGGGTAAATTAGTATATTTTCCTTGAACGCCAAATCTATATCCATCCCTAGATTCGAATATTTATCTGTTTTCCATACGCTTCTTGTCTTTTTTCCTCTCTAATTTTTTTGTCCGTCCTCTTAACTACATTCCGTACTGTTCTTTAATTATATCACTGATAAGAGCATTGTTAAATAATAATTGTATTTATGTATTTACTTCGTCACAAAACTATAATTGTCTGTCCATTGCATCGTTGATCCCTTCATATGCATGAAATATCTCCCCATTCAGTAGATTAGGGGTCACCAGACTTTTTGAGAAACGGGCCGGATTGAAATTTTTAAAAACATGGCGGGCCGGTCGACAAATAAATTCGTGTTCCAGTTAGAATATTAATTTATATGATTATATAATCATTATGCTTACTTTATGCTGATCCCAATTGATAAATTGAAACACATGTATTGTAAAATCACAATTAAATTTCTTTGTAAACTAATATTTTCTATATAAATAATTTATACAAAAATTCAAATTTTTTAGGGGGGCAGGATGATAATTTTTAGGGGGCCTGATCCGGCCCGCGGGCCTTAGTTTGGTGACCGCTGCAGTAGATCATCGATGCGATGATGCCTTTGAAATTGCTAATGCTGCAACCAGTTTTGTTGACTCTTCTCATATATTGAAAATGGGACTTCATGACTTGATCATATCTTATATTGCTTAGAATTTATAGCGCTGGATGACGCGTCTTTTTTTCCTTTTTCCTTAGGGAGTTTTTAACAATCCTTGAAATTTAATGAAAAATATTTTTGAATTCAAGATTCAGTCAACAATATCTTTACCCACTGCTGGTCAGAAATCGTGGTATTCATCTTATATAAAGCTTTCTAAGGTTTTTTGACATTTCACAATAATCAATTTTAGTAATAAGACAATTTTTTCGCCAAGCACGTAATTAAAATACATATTATTATTTGACGATATATATTTGTTTGATTTAAATAAATATTCATATTGATCGTACTCACAATTGAATGTCTTCCAAATCTATAGCACCACACGTTGCAATGTATTTCTATTCATAAAACAATTTCACACATTATAATTTAACTAGTTGATTCTGTTCTGAAATCGAAAACGAAGTTTTTGCATTTTTAAGTTTATGTATGTATGAAGAATTCAAAACTAAATATTTTAATCTAATTTGAATGGAATGCTTCCAAGTGAATTCCAGTTAATTAAAATAAATTACCCAAATTAAAAGTCATAAAATTATGTTTATAAGGGAGGCGTAAGTATCCAATTAAATTTAATAAACCGACATTACCACTGCCTTCAGGCCAATTTAAGATGTGTTGAAATCCAAAACGAGCCGCATTATAGCGTTTATGATATAAATAAATAACACTTAGCTGCATCTACACGATCATTTGTAACAAGTAACAATCCGGGGTTGGTCATCTTTCTTCGGTAATAATTGTCGCCGTTGCACTCACAAATACAAACATGTTTTACTTGCAATCTTGATGGGACTGCTAAAACAAACTGAACGTCTCGATATTTAGTAAGTCAATATATTATCAGACTAAATTATTCTAAATATATAATATATTTGAAAAAGAAAATAGATGTCCGTTAATCGGCGACCAATGTTTTGGCCTGCGGTATTTTAATACCCACAAAAATAACGAACTATTTCAACTGAATATCCAATGAATGCTTGAATATATCAAAAGGATTAACTTTGGTCTTTGATATCAAAAGTTACTCAGAGACAATCCAGAAATAATTGTGCTCATTTTGATTTGAGATCAATTATCCGTTCATTGAATTTATCAGTTTGAAACTAATTAATATCATTTAAAATATTTCTCGTTCATTTAAAGTTTATATAATCGTTATTCATTATATGAGAGTAGTATTGTCTCTCGAATGAGTAATTAAAATATTGCGTCATTCAGATAATTACACTTTGTGCCAAATAGTGATATTGTAAGACACTGCGGCACTTCAAGATCACTGCCAATAAATAATCAAATAATACATCATGTTAGACGCTAGCTTATCAAAACGAACCTGCATGGAAACAAATAATTCTGGATATGCGACCATACAAACATCTGAATAATGAAAGATCACTAACTCTAATAAATATTGACATTTACTCATAACAAACTTGTATCATTATCATAAACTTCAGAGGTGTCTTGTGGTATCAAAATAAATTTCTATTGAACATATTCACAAGTAGTATTTGTGACTTTTTTGAAATTATTTCAATTTATTTTTAGTTTTAATTAAATATTTTAAATTGCTGGAATATTATGTAAATTTTTCAAATAGCTGATTAAAAACAGGGCTTTGGAGTTGTAGTGGGAGTTTTTTGGCTGGAGTCGGAGCCGTCGCGGTGTTTTGGTCGGAGTCGTAGTCGGAGTCGGAAATTTTTGAAAGCTTTTTTATTTTTTCATATTACTTGGCTATTGGCCGGATTAGTTGGTTGATATATAATTGAATACATATACATATGAAAGGTAGGAAAAAATGAGACAAATCAACTTTTTTTAGTCGTATTCGTATTTTTTTTTACGACTTATTATTCAAAAAATCTTTATATCACGGCTTCATTCTGAATATTATGATTCCGTATTCTTCTTATAAGTAAAACGACCGCTATATGGAAACGGCATATTCTTTTGCATTCGATATAGCTGTGAAACGAAACAATCACTCAAATTATATCTAAACAAAATAAAAAAATACCCAGCTACGATTGTAATCACGTTTACGTTTTTTTACAAAATATGCCTTAGGCTGTGGATATGTAGCAAAAATTTACTATAGTACCTCATATTCAACACAATTAAATTTTATTTGCATTTTGAAAGTGGTAAGTGGATAAAGGATCAGATTTTTTTTTAATCTTGACAAATATGTTTTGCTTTTGCCTATATTTTTTTTTACGCCTGAATTAAACTGACTTAATAAATCTAAGAACTGATCGAATTGCTAGTGAAAAAATCTTACGAAAAACATTGTTTCAACGTTTTTCTATTTATGTGTGAAAAATGATAAAGATTTTTTCTCCGATATAATTAGTAGAATTGATCAAGTTTGTTTTTTTATGTATATTTATTTATTCATAGAAAAAGTCTTGTCGAAATTGTTATTTTAGACCCTATTAGTGAAAAATCACCCGCATGAATAAATAACAACGAGAACCGAAAAGTTTAAAGTACGTGACGCAAGTCGATCGATAGTTTTTTTTTATGAAACGTGTAGGATTTTTTTGTCACTGATATGTCGCAATTTGTAACAATAGAGCAAATAACAAACATATCTATTTGTCGTAGTAAACTTATCAAACGATATTTTTTATTGTGTTAACCCAAATCACACGGCGTAATACAATTATTTCGATCAAGAAACACCCACTTACTGGTAGCATTTTTTCATCTTTTTCACTGTTCATGTAAGTTGATATTATATAAAAAGGCAACAGCTGTATATCCCAATCTCAAAAGTAAAGATATGCTTATTTGCTATGGCGAAAAAACATTCAATATAATTAAATTTTGTGCATCTAATGTGAACTGTAAAACTGTTAAAGTTCATCGCTCTTCTCGAATTCCTGAGATATCAAAAATCAAATCTCGGATCGTTGTACAAAATATTAATAGGTACATCTGAATGTAAAAAAATCCTTAAGTATTCAAATATTCAATCAAACCCATAGATTTCGGATCATTTGTCTTTTATTTCCAAAAGTTTTATTGTACGCATACTACAACTGGCTTTTTTAAAGTTGATCAGTCAAATTCTTAACAATAAATGAGAAAGTCAAACTTCGTACAATTCTTTAATATTTCATTTTGCCTGTTGAGATTTTTTTTTTCACTGTATTTATGGATACTTCACCGAAGTCAACGACTTTGAACACTAGACCACGAACCCACCAAGGAATGAAGGTGGACATTAGTAAAATAATAATTACTTAAAGTAAATGTATTTTTTAATCAAAATTATTAAAAATCTGTGTTTGAGTCGAGTTCAGCACTTAAAACAAAGATTTAAGCAAACCCGTTTTGATTGCGGGTACCAACATTGATGACAAATATATTCAAACATTTTAAAAAATGCAATGAATTTTAATGAAAAATTATGCAGTTCAAATAACCTAAGCAATCTGGTATAGGTTTACGCGACAAAGGAAAAATATATTCGTGTGACTTGAGACTGGTTTTCTTATCTTTCGTACATTTTCTCTTGACTCAACTAAGACCCAATGGGCAAAACATGGAAAGCACATTTGGGGATCAGCGTCAGCCATTCGATACACGAACAAAAGATGCCTTACCAGAATCTTGGGATCTTTCCTTTGTCGATTGGCAATCGACTCTATCTGAGATGTTGAGAAACAAATCGATGCGAAACGCTCTCTCCGAGGAAAGCCTCGTGTCTTTGTTTACCGAAACACTATCGCCGAAAAGCAATAAGAAAACTATTCGTGTGCAGGCACTGCAAACTAGAGGGCTCATATCCTGAATGGCAACGTACCATTATTTTTATGACATACCGACAGAGGCCTTACTTGTTGGTGGATATGTGAGCAGCGTGCGGAAGTTCTCAACAATATCTATTAATTAATTTAATCTTTTTAAGAAATCTTAAAACATTTGTTGAAAAAAAGGATAACGTTTGTAATTGTATTATTTATTGATAATCCTGTCAATTTAAAATTTACCTATTAGCATCACCATAACGCTTTAAATAAAAGTCGGCAATTTCATTTGATTTTTTCGAAGACCCTCAAATAGATACTATCCCAAAATATGATTATTATGGATATTAAAAATATTAGCTGTGGTCAAAATAATACAAAAAACTTACATATGTATTAAATTGAAAAAAATAATTACACATAAAGTTAACTCTAAAATGATAATTTTGTAATTCTTTTTTGTCGTCTACCGTTTCATTATATGTTCTCTTAAATATATTGGCCGACTGAAACTCAAAAATATATGAGCTATTGAGTCTGCAAAGCGGGCTCTGAGTTTCATGTATACTTTTATTTATTGAGTAGGTACAGACCTGTTTTTTATCATTTTCACTTTGTGAACTAATGAAGAGGAGGAGTCAACTGGAGACTTAAAATAACAAAAAAAATAGTATAATGGTTTATATTCACGTCCCTAGTCCTTAACTGATTTTTGAGAAAAGCTCGAAGGTGGCCACAAAGACCTACTTCCAGGAGGGTACGTGCATAATCTATGATTTTTTAAAGCGAATATTATATGCGACCACTGATTTTATTCAATTTTCTTAGCTCCCAGCTTATAATAAAAGAACGAGTGTCGCACGCAAATAATTAATATGTAATATCTCAGATTCAAGATGGTTGATTGTTGATTTGTGAAAAAAATAACAATGAATTTTAGTTCTACAAAAATTACTTTATATATTTGTTGATAGCTATTTCGGCTTACGCCATCGTCAGAACTATGTTTAAGCATGCATTTACTTATATATATATACTGTTATAGACAGGGTACACAATATGTACAATAATTTCTGTAGAACTAAAATACATTGTTATTTTTTTCACCGTGTTCAAAATTTGTTTTTACTTTGAATATTATTTCACTTCAAGCACGGTCTCACGTTGTAACTTCTAAGTCATCATGGTCAAAGTGCAGGTGATAAGTAAATTTAAGATTTAGAATTTACAATGGTGATAATGAAAGTTATTTTGAATTTAAAATTGAAATTTACTTCAAAAAAGTTACCAACAAATCCATCAAATGTGTAAAAAACATAATTTTACTCCACATATTTATAGCAAACAAAATGAAACAAAAATTTTGATTGCTTTACATGATGAAAGAAATAAGTATTTAAGGATATTATAATGAAAAAGTGACTACGTCATATTTACAAAAAAGTGGAAGATATAAAGAATTCGAAAATAAACTTTCTTATGGAAGAAACATACACAAATATTTTTTTCTTTTGAATCGTTCCTTAAATGCGGAATTTCCGGAATTTTTATAGCTAGAACAGTTAAGTACGTAAATGGAGTTTGATAAACGGTGCGGTGGGAAAAATAATAAAGATGAATAAATAAAAGAATATAAAGGACTTCCTGCTAGTTAGGTTTGATTGATTAGAGCAAAAAATATCGTCAACTTTATATAACAAATATTTTTTCTCAATTCAAAAATATATTAGTTCATATTTCGTCAGTTTATTAAATCGTTATTTAATATACTTCGTTTTGAAAATTACACTATTAGTATGAGGAACATATTTTATTAATTACTAGCCGGTACCCAGTGGCAAGCGTTGCAATACCACTGAAAGAAAGAAAGTGTTTGTGTTTATTGAAGTGCTTTCGGAAGCACAATATTTGAATTAAGTAATTTCGATCGGTATCGATGACATTTGCCGTTTGATATTTGTTCTTTGTCTTTTGTCGATTTTATACTTGTGCCACCTACTGAAAGTTAATTGTATTATGCCTTTAACCTTGGCGCAAGTGCAATAATACATTGACAAAATGAACGGTATGGCAGCGCATAAAATATGGAAAAACTTTGATATTTATATAAAATACCAACTGTAAGTCGATTTTATTTTTCCTATAACCTTCGCACAAGTGCAAGCAATAAGTTGACAAAGTTTTAACGCAATCGGATGAACGGTATGGCAACGCATACAATACGAACAAACAAACAAACAAACATTGATTCTTATATATTATTTATTGGGTATTTTAAACAATATCTGTTTCCAGTGTAAAACAAACTATGAAGGTCATAGTTGAGCACTTTTGTTAATACTTTTTAACGGGAACGAGTTGTAAATTATTTCCTTTGTCTTCCTTTCCAAATAACTTCTTTTACCCCTAGATAGCAATTAATAGTAGTAAACTCATCGGTATTTCTATGTGCCAATTATATAAATTTTAGATATAAATAAGTTAAGCAATATTTTATGAAAGTTTTTATTTGTGGAGTGACTGGCAAAAGCTCGAAATTATAAATATTTTGACATAAAATAATGAACGTACATATATAACTTATATTAATTTATATATAAATGTATAAGTATAGTTAATATTTCTTAATAATTATAATTGAAGTAAATTTTCCAATCTCATATCTTTATTATTATTCTTTTAGTCAACATACCTATAAATACAAAATGATTCCTTTATGTATCTTGTTTGAATATTATATTAAGTAACTACTGCTTGACGTTCAGCTCACTTTGCAGTCTTTTATATTATACATGTTTTTTTTTATCTTATAAGCATTATTCATAATTAAAAAGTTTAAGGAAAGTATAAATATGTAAATAATAGAACCCCTGACTTTGGGTTACAGCAGTGTAACTTCCATCAAGCTCTATATGGTTTTTATAATTTATACATCAATTTGTATTCAGAGACATGGATGTTTAATAGTGAAATTTTCGTTTAATGTGATACTGAAAACTGACTGTAAAAATGTAGTCATTAAAATCGGGTACTCATTCATAAATCGCTATCTGAATATTGCGTTTGTATAAATATTTATAAAATATATATATTATTCAATTAACAGTATTTTTTTTTTGAAATGAATAAAACTGGCACCTAGGTGCAATGAAAATGATGATACATAAATAGTTTCAATTTGGTACCTTAGGAGAAAAGAAACGTTTTTTGATTTTTGCCAGTTTTGAGTTATGAATGTCACTAGATGCAAAATAATATGTGACGTTATGTATTAATTAAAGAGTCATCGTCGAGTGCATACGAAGATATTTCAATGGGTATTAAAATCACTCTCTCGTTCATAGCTCTACTGAACCCTTAAATAAAGCAATATAATTAATATCTATGTTATATTGAACAGATAAATCAGAAAGCCAAAACATCACCTTTAAACATAATATCTGTAACAAACCTGTTTTTCTCATTTTTCTTTATCAATTTTATGAAAACACTGTTACCGAATCTGATATTTTCTGCTGTTCATACTTTAATTTCTGAGTGACGGAAGAAAAAAAACATTAAACCCGAGCCCGCAAAATTACTGTAATTGAAAATAGTTTGAGACGGCGTTAATGCAGCGAAATATTCTGTTCATGATACTCATTACTGTAATGCCGTTTTTATAAAACGAAAAAACTCCTGTCACACCGCAGACAATAAAAGACAAGCTTCGATAAATCACGTCTGCAAAAAAGAGTAGCGAGTTTTATCCCAGAGGTCTTTGTACATATGCTGGAAAAATGTCGTCGCGGGGAGAAGAAAATAGGATGAGCGGACGTTAGACTGCAGAGGGAAGAACGAGGGTGTAATGCACTCCTCCAGGGGCGCAATGCATTATTTAATATATTAAGAAAACTAGGTATTTATTTATATAACCTGCCAGTAGCTTAAGACAATCTATTCCAAACAAACAGCTTCAATGTGTATTGATAGCAAACTATTGATGATAATAATTGTATATAAGAATGTCCAGTCCGTGGCGCAGTGTCAACGGTGTTGCCTTGCGTGCCGGACCACCCGGATTCGATTCCCGGTACGAGCGGATTTCAATCGATAAATCAGTTCAAAGGCATGGGTGTTTGTGTTGTTGAAAATTCCTTCCCACATTTCCGATCCCAAAAGAGCGACTTATAGTGACAGCGATTAGCTAATCACTAGTCCTGTCCTAGTCCTAGTATCCTTTCCATCCCTACTCACTTCGAAAAAGATAGGTTGAGCAACTGAGTAACAAGCAGTTCTTGTAGAAAAAACACATGTTGAGATAAACTCCGTGAGGAGTCCATATGCTCTAAGATGGAAGCGGACAAAAAGCGGTTAAAAAAATATATATTAAGTATTTGATGGGTAAACTGTTATAAACTCTTTTTGAAATTATTAGGTTCTTTGTGTAGCGATGTCCAACAGTAATTGTAAGGTGCGCCTTACACGTAAAAAATAAACAAATAACTTAAGTGAATATTTTATTACTTGATGTAACACGTATCATCATGCTCAATCAAAAATAGCCAACTTTGGTCAAGTCGTCAATGCCGTTGGGTTAGGCCACGTTTAAGTACAGCTTAATTTTAATTTTCAATCGGTTTATGAATTTGTGTTGTCTTAAACTCCCTCATACCCTTCAAATTTTTAAGCAAGTGGGTAGCTATAACCACCAGTACTGTATTAGCCTTACTCCTACTGTCTTAGTAAAAGAGAGGTTCAGCTAATGAGTAAAAGCTTCTGTTGATATAAGCTATATTGAGAGTCTCATTGGTAAATGTCGGAAGTGGAGAGGGCTATTAAAATTAAAATTTTCCAACATAAAACTGATTTGTTTTTTATTATATGAATGTATGCGAAATACATAAAAAGTTACACATTCTAAAAGGGGCCGCATACAATTTCTCATTGAGCTGCATGTATTCCGCAGGTTGAATGTTGAACAAAGCTGGTCAGAGGTTGGTTGTTATAAAACCATGCAGTCATTATTTCTGACCTTTCATAAATATACGAAAAAAAATGTTTTCTGACAGTATGATATTTTTATTTACGTCTATTAAAAAATACAACTGATCGCTTATGCATACATAAACTAAGAAAATAATAAATTAATATCTAATATTTACGGCATTATTTTGTTCATAATAGGAGATAATTATTGGTATTTAGTGTCGGCTACTAAAAAAGGGATTGTTTGATGATAAACAGGAAATATCACTGTACTATTTTACATTTTTAGAGATGTTTACAGTAAAATAGCATGTAACTATAAGATACTAGTATTCGAACCCGGCTTCGCTCGGAACAGTTTGGGGTTATGTTCACCTCGGCGCGTAAATTCAGACGGGCCGAGGAGAGGATCAGAAGTTGAAACAACTAGCAACTTAATGACCAACAATGCAAAAGGGAATTACAGTCCCACAGACATGCATACGCCGTTTCGGTTTTATATATAAAATATTTTGGTTCATATGAAACTACTCGAGTACTCGAGTATTTTGTAAAATGTACTACTCGATACTCGAGTAATTGGAGTCTCTACACACACATTGATAACGAAACAAATTTACCGTCGAAACTTTCGCGAGCGAAATCAATTCGTTTGTTTGAACTTGCAACAACAATGCAAAAGGGAATTACAGACTCACATACATACATACGCCGTTTCAGTTTTATATATAAGATGTATACAGTGCAACCCTGCAGTAAAAGTTTATCCAGTGAGGGAGGGAGGGAGAGATTGGCGTGTCATAATAAATAAGAGTGAGTCACTTCGCAGGGGTTCGTCTGTCCTCAGTTACCCATTTGGAGATGAGACGATACAGTATGCATAGAAATTTTGCCACATTTTTGCGGTTACCCGCTCCCGAGAAAAACTGCGATGGGGGAAATTCACTGCTAGGAGATGAACGACTTGTAATTTTTTCCTCGCGTTTCCACACCATAGCCATAACCGTGCAATATTTCGTGTCAAATAATGGCATTCAATACCCAGCTGTGATAATTCGAATAAATCCCGTTATATCGGGGATGCAATCTAGGAATAGGGGAGGATTATTTAATATTTTATTCTGATACGAAGTATAATAGCATGCTGTTAAGAAAATTAAATGCGTAGTTCTATTAATTGTTTGAATAAAATTAACTGCAAATTTTAATGAAAAATTTCTTCAATAAAATTGAATTTTTTATCTTACTACTTTTTACTGCCATACATTTGTTTATTTGGTTGGCGCTACGATCCATTTAAGACCATACCCGACTTCACTTCATCTATCCTCCAGGTTTATCCGTTTCGGACTATCCCTCTTCATTAGTTCATGACTTAGCCTCTCTTGCATCCCCTATGATGTTGTCCGCCCACCTAGTTAGAGTCCAGAGGTCGAGTGTCTTCTTGGATCCCTTCAAACACCTTATCGAAAACTCTAGAGTGCTCGTACCTTAAAAAAAACCTAGCCATTTTAATTATCTTTTTCTCAACTTAAAATATATTTGTTTTTAATTGTTAAAAAAGCCCGGCGAAGGATTCGAGGAAATATTTATCGTTATAGTTTTATCCCTCAAGGGATACTAACATACAACAAATAAATTTTGTTATATTAGTTAATTTCTAATTGTTTAAGTAAGTTCTGTTCTAATGTGTGATGTATGTATTACATGATTGTATATATTAAATGATTTTCTACTTAGGA
Source organism: Himalopsyche kuldschensis (assembly GCA_028554975.1). Lineage (NCBI taxonomy): Eukaryota > Metazoa > Arthropoda > Insecta > Trichoptera > Rhyacophilidae > Himalopsyche > Himalopsyche kuldschensis. The sequence continues at coordinate 7,349,859 of JAHFWI010000029.1, read as the reverse complement.
TTGTCACTAGGCAATACCAGAATTATTAATTGTTTGCTACGTAAAACTTTCTATATTCCTTCCCGTGGTTTCATAATATTTTGCTAAAGCATTCCTCGATTATAATTAGAAAATATCTCTAGAGGCTTACTTACCCTCTAATCAATCAATAACCTCATTCCTTTCGGAATGCGGTAGACATTCTCGCGTATACATTTACGATTGAGACGCGGACTAATAATTCTGTTTATTGAAGTAGAGAATAAAAGTCTCTCGCGATATGTTCATATTGGAGGAAGTTTTTTTTGATCGGCTTTATTCAATTTTTCCATTCTGACAGCCACAGACGTCCGTTCCACAAATCTTGAATGGTTTCATTTGACAAGGGTGCCGCAGGAATCTGAGACGTGTCAACTAAATTGACATGTGCAGAAACTGAAAAAATATCTGTGACTTTTATGGCTCAACATAAAATCAACTGTCGAATTGGCATCATTTATTTATCAAGTAACGCGCTACTAAAAAAGTAATATGGCGCGGGTATTTCTTTCGCGCCGGGCGATCAAAGCACACTTAAAACGGAAAGTATCAAGAAAATTTTATTGACGTCACATGGTATATAGAATTTATTAACAATGAAATAAAATTGCGTTACGTATTCGGAATAACAATTACAATCGCACGAAGCCAGTAAAACTTGTCATCTTTTTTATCGTATTCATTGTGCCAAGTTGAGTTATCTTTATGTTCTTCTATTATAAATTGCCTTTCGCCCTTTTCCCCTGTTTGATTATATATTTCAAATCTAAATAAAATATATTAGAAACTATAATTCTACTATTAGTCTTCTTATATTATTGATACATAAGAAATTCTTATGTATCAATGAAATAAACTATAGTTTGGCTTGTAATATAATTTAGATTATATATCCCGTTTCTATAAATATATAATTTGCCTTAATTTATTCACTCCACAATTATGTAATTCGAATGTTTTGGTTACTATGTATTATGTTTATCTTACAAGAAATGGTTGTTAAATATCTCATACTCGAGCCGTTTATCGCATATTATAAATAAAGATTATATGCCCATATGAAATGCATAGCACAAGTATCCTTTAATCCTTTTGGTGCAATGATAAATAGAGAGTGACAATTGGATATTAAAGTAGCTATGCACTTAATTGTGTCTAAAGAAAGAGTTTGTCAATTATATAATGTAGAAATATAATCCACTTCCCTCGGTGCATTGCAGTGATTCATGTTCCATCTAACAACTGGAATATCTTTAATGTATCAGCGTTGACTGAGTGTCATGAATGACAAACCAACACTGCATTTGGGTTGCTTCTATGAAATCGAAATTAGTTTTCCCTTCTCTTATACCAGCGTCAAGGTGCTCTATGCGATTTTCAGCGCTATCAGACTTATTCAACTGACGAATCGAGAAATAATACAATATAGGAACCGATACAAGATATACAATATAAGATTTTCTCCGAATAAAATATCTCCTTCTTTATAGCATTAAAAATAAAAGAAAATATTTTTATCTAAGAATCACGTTCATTCATGAAGCTAATTCAAATTCAGTATTATTGTTTGGAAAGATTAATATTTGTAATAACGGCTTCTTAATAATAAAATTATTCAACTTTATCAGGAGAATATCCATAATACTTACATCACCGGAATCATTTATCATTTTTTTTTTGTAAAACAATTTTTATTTTATTCGAAAAACAATACATCATAATATATGAGTCTTATTCAATACGGACAAATAATTATTAATGGATTTTTTTCGTAAGTAAATTACTCGCTATTCATAAAAATAGATCTCACACATTTTAAAATATCCTAAATTTTCAAATGAACTCTCTTTTATATTTTATAAGAATTTTATGTTTTTTTTTTATCTAAAAATATTTATATTACTATATTTTAGCTGACGTTATAAATATAATTTCATTGTAAACTAATTGCTTAAACCACTTAAGAATCATTTTAATTCCTCAAATCATGTGTTTTATTATTAATGAATATAAATTCAGGTAATTTTATATCATTTGTAAAAAAAATATATTAGATTTTCCTTATGTTGAATTGGCAGAACATTCTTATAAAATACCTTACCATTTTAAGTTTGTGCTATTTTTAACACTTTGTTAACGGGACTTATAATTAATTCGGTTATTACCAGGTTATTTTGCATATTTTTACCAATCAAAAAAAGCACAAATGTGTGCAGTTTGTAAGTATCGTGAAGTTTATTTTAGTTGTAAAAGTAAGTATATATAATATTACGTACAATATATACGAATTTCGTGTATTTATATTTCATAATAAGAATAGTGACCTCGAAAAAAATTTAAAGAAAATTTTCACTAACCATTTTAGTTACATTTTCCTTTTGTTCTTGCAGTGTCGATTCTACGGACATCAATCAATTCTGATTTGACTAGTCACGCTTTGTCATAGTTTTTTTTCGTTCCTTGATTTTGCCTCTGATACCAATGAAACTTTACCAACCAATGCAATGCCTTCTCAGAGTGTAACCTTGCTTGAAGTTTAATTAAAATATACCTTAATTTCACAAATCGTTTTGTACGATGTTTTTCTCTTGTTATCGTTGAATTTTGATAGTTTGAGACTAAGTTGAACTGGATCTCTTAATCGTATTTCACATCGGTTAAAAATATAAGTGTGTATTAGCCGCTTCGGTACCGAGAAAAATGGTTGTATTGATCACATCTACCGCCCGACTTCTAAAAATCCTTTTATAACAAGATTAACTGATGAAAGAAGAACCATTTTTTTTCTAGAGACTGTATAGTTTTCACCGGCTATGAAAATAAAATATCATCCGAATCCATTTGGAAGATAAGTTATATAATTTGCAATATTTGCGACTTTATTCACAACGTCCGTACGCGGTGGCCACTAATTGTCCTACGGTACTAAAGTGTATCACTTTTTTATCGACAACACACGATACACATACTGTGTTTTGTGTTTTTAGTGGCACTTCTATGAGTATGGAGTAGTTATTATATCTCACACTAAGGTATTGATAGATTAACAGTCAGGAAGATTTTTATTTAATTTATTGCTTTACATCACTTGATACAAGCTTCGGAGCTTACGGGTCCAAATCCCAGTCTGTACAGTTTAGATATATGTTTTGTCTAAAATTACCTCCTACGCCCATCCAAACCTTAAGACGGGATGTAGAGGGAGGTAAAACAGCTGAGTAACAAGTAGTTCTCGTAGAAAACATACGTTGAGATAAAACCCTTAGAAGTCTACATATATGATCCACGTTGGTAGCAGACATGGCTAAAAATAAATCTTTCTGTGATTTGTTCTTGTTGCTATTCTTCAAACCAAAAATCTAATGCCATGTCGATCTAATTAAAAATAAGTGTTATCGTTTATTTTTACTCTCTCAATAAAAGAGTGCATTTCTCGTAGAAAAAATTTTGTTGAGATAAACTCCATTACGAATACATATGCTCCACACTTTGAGCAGGCATAGTAACATCAAGTAAATGAAAGTTTATTGTAAGTTTTTAAATAAAACTGATTGAATACAACAAAACTGTTTCAAAAAATATTCTTAACCATGTAAATCCACAAATTTAAAATGAATTGTTTTTTAAGATAAAAATAAGGGAACTGAGATGCTTTTATTTTAACTCTGAAAAAGTTGGTACATTATAATGTGATAAATAACATTAATATATTATAAAAAAATGAAAACTTATTATGTAAATCGGCTGAGAAAAAGTATTATTTTATGGGAAAGAATATTTTATTTTGTAAGTACAAAATTTTAAATTCCAACAGTAATAAGTTTGTCACCATTTTGGAGTACAGCTTTCGCTGGCAGCTTTCATAAAGCCCTTTGTTCACAGTCTTGCCTTTTTAAGCAAATGCTTTTATTTTGATACAATCACTTTTATTTTAAAAGTAATAAAAGTATTGTCGCAAAAATCCGCAAAAATAAGCGCGAAAACTTATGAAATGTCACGTACTGTAAATGAATTTTTAAAATTCATGTTGCATATTTTTGCTGAAAAATGAAAAATGATTTTCTATTATCCCTAAATTTAAATATATACCACTTATGTTATTAATGTTTCAACCGAAAATAGACTTTAAGTCTGAAAGATATTTTCTGGCTTTAAAAGCTCAAATAAACTCTATGAATATATTTATATATTGATTGATTTCTTACTTTATGAAATCTGAAGATTCAAAATATTTGCATTACTTTATATGTTTTTCACTTTTATGGTACTATAGAGGTCATTCCTACGCGGAAAAGGAGCGCATTTAAGCATTATCAACTGATATGAAAAGCCCTTTGAAATTCAATTAATAATACAAATAATAACACGTTTTTATACTTATTCCACATAAAATGTAATGGAGCAAGACCGGTTTCGCTCATGCCGAGCATTTTCAACTGATAAGAAATAAAACGAAACACTGATATCTGGTGTCGTTAATCTATTCACAGATTATTTTTCTGTGGACTGGAGTGTTCTTCCCGGACTTGCTATGACTCATTACGGATTACGGACATTAAGATTTATTATATATATTTATTAAACGCACTTATTGTGGTTTATATATTGTTAATGATCATTTATACTTAATTGATTTTTGACGTAATAGCTTGCATTGCTAAGAAGTTTCAACATTTTAATTATAGTTTATTTTGCTTCAATTTATTTGCTTAGTTGTAATACCAATTGTTTGTCATACCTTGTAATTCTTGCTTAGCTTTTGTACAAATATCACTGTTTCGTTTTTTTTGTCAGTTGATAATGCTGGCCATGAGCAAAACCGGCCTTGGTCCAATAAATTTTATGTTGAATATGTAAGTACTAAAAATGTGTTATTATTTTTATTATAATGCCATTCCACCAAGTATTGACAGTGAACACCTTAAAAGTGATAAAATTAATAAATACCGGTATAATTTATAGACTTCCTAAGCATTTTACGTACTAGTAGTTCTGGACACAAATCTCAACTGAATTGAAACATAGCATAGTGTCTATGTAAAACTTTTACTAAGTTTTTAGTGTTTTAAATAAATGTTTAGTGAAGATTGTTTTTAAATTATGGCACTCATATGCCTGATCATCTTAGCATGCGATTTAAGACGGTAGCTTAATATTTCCTCGGAGAAGGTTTCATTGTCTATTTTTCCTCGATTAGTATAGGTTGTATGAAAATATCAAACACTTCACTTAATATATGAACTTTTGGGCATCCAAACCAGTCATTCCACAACCAAACTCAATACAAGTGGGAGACGATCGCAAGAATAAAGCAATAAAAAACGTGTGTAACAGTATTATCTCATAATTAATGATGCATGGAATTTTAAGGTGAATACCTTTTATAAGCAACTAATTTATGTGTAAAACACGTAACTGTGTCTTTTTAGAAGAAGATATGAAAAACAGAATTGAAAAAATATGATTATTTTCCTGGTTTATGAAGGTTTATAAAAGCTACGTATTATGTGAACACTATTATTTAAAGCATACATGGGCATCTACCGGCCCACCGAGCTATTTTGTCCGGCCCTTATACATCTGGGCAAAATAATTGAAATATAAATCAATAGTTCCAGGGAGGATTTTTTTTTAAAACCATTTTCCTAGTCTATCAGCTCATACAAACAACACATATACAGTCGTGGCAATAGAAATCCGCGCACCCTTCACAATTTTATTCATTTGCGAAAATTTCCTCGAAATCTTTACCGATTTCCATTTTTTTCCTTTCCAATTGTAAAGTAAACTAATAGCCCTATTTTGAAAAGCATGTGAGATTTGAAGGCTCAACGGCTGTTTCGGATTTCTTTTGGCGCGACTGTAATTCTTATGGAGATGAACTGAAGGCACTAATAGAGCAATATGATACAAGACTTGCTGACTTCCAAAACAAAGACTCCACATTCGCTATATTTGCTCATCCGATTGATTCAGATGTAAAAATGTGCCAGCAAATTTGCAGATGGAACTTATTGAGCTTTAGGGGGATTTATGTCTAAAACCACAATTTAACAACATTCCTTTGACGGATTTTTATAAATTATATTTGGTGAATGAAAAATATACTAATGTACGCGCATTTGCAAGAAAAATCATTTGTATTTTCGGTAGCACATATACGTGCGATCAGTTTTTTTCGAGGATGAAACACACTAAATCAAAAATTCGAACGAGGATAACAAATGAAAATCTCGAAAATTCTATGCGATTATCCTTAAGCAATATCATCGCCAATATGGAGAGTCTTGTAATTCAAGTACAAGGCCAATCTTACTTCCACACTCAGCCTCATTAAATTTTGTAATCAGTAATATTAATATTATGTCGTTCATTATATAAATAAAAAATATATAAGATGTAGCAACGTGTTTTATTGAATTAAATATATGTAACTTATGTGTAGTAATTTGGTCCGGCCCTTGACTCGAAGACGGAATGACAATCCGGCCCCCGACCTAGGAAAGGTTGCCCATGCCTGATTATTAGCATGGTGGTTAATACAAAAACCATGAAAGCTCTTTAATCATTCTATCAGAGTAATTATCACCTGTGTCGAATTAGAGTGTGACGGTCGGGATGCTGTGTTGCAGATGATAGCGTTGCTCCAAGTCTATCACACTATACATTATATATTTAACGCCCTAGCTTTTGCTCCTCATTTTTCAGTTTTTTTCTTAAATCATATTAGTATTTCTAACCGCAAAGATATTAATGCCATAGTTTTAAAACAGTATTTTGACGGTACAAGACAACCAAAATAAAATATGAAACAATTTTCGAATCATATAATTTATTTATATAATTGTTTTAATTTTGTACTTTTTCGTGAGTTTTGTCGCTAGTGACTTGGGTTTCACCTTTCGGCATTTTCAGGCAATTCAAGTGCGCGAATGAACTTGAACTGACGCGTAGTAAACAGTTTGTATCGTGTATACACAAAAATAGAAGTAGATCACTAAGTTAAATTGCTATTAAAATGTAAATTAGTTTTTTTTTTATGTAAAAGAGTTACAATACATTAAGTGGGTTCGTTATAATTATTGGGATTTTTGAATATAGTATCGCAAATTGTAATGACCAGATAATAACAAAAATAAATCTAGAGTTTTATCCGACCTATTATTAATGCTTGAATTATTAATAAATGCGAATTATTTAAAGGGGTACAATAATGGTGAATTGGGAAGATGAAGTTGTTGAACATCTATTTTTAACAATTTAAATGATAAATTAACATGGCTTATATTTAATAAATGCGAAAATTATCGACTGTTTTATTTATTGTAATCCCGAAATCCCGATACCAAAATTTTGGCCCGGAATTGAAAACCCTAGTCACAGTATCATGCAATATCCGCCAAGATTTTTCGAGGGTTTTTACACTCAATCGAAACCCATTTAATATTCATGCCACGTTGATGAACCCCAAAAACAACACTAATATTATTACAAACAGTGAAAGCTGACGATCTCATTCGCTTATCTGATTAGGATTGTGAGAGTCATATCACCTCAGGTCCTGTATCATATCAACCAGCAGGATCTCTGGAGACCGAAAGCTGCATTGCTACTCTCGCATCGCAACGCCACGCCACTACGTGACAATATTATTAACTTTTACCGAAGGCAAAAAAAGCAAATAAAATAACGTTCATCTTATTTATACGACAGACACATCAAATAAGTAGCTACTGTTTTAGCTCTTATGCTTTTTTTGAGGCGTGACATGATGCGATACAAATAAAATGACTGCATTCTTTAATATTCTATTTATTCAAGCCGGTTGATTCTTTTTTCAAACTGTAATATTGAAAAAAGTTTGAGGGTTACCATGTTGTGAAATATCGTTCCCTCTTGGATTTGATAGCGTAATTAGCTTTCCCGTATTCAAATAATGATATATGATCAAAAAATCGTTTTTTTTCGATAGTTTTGAACTTAAAAATACAAATTAGAATTGTTATTTTTTTTACTACTTGTTGTGACGCAGACAGTGGAATTATAAATTTTGTAAATGTAAAGCTATGGATTGAAACTCTGTTGATCAAAGGTCATTTCAAATGTCGATAATGTAGAGTAGAGCAATATCTACCAATTTTAAGACTGTCTTCTAAAATTATTAAATATAATGACAGTTTAGGTTTAGATGAAACAAATATTCTCAAATTCGTCAGCTGAAATGGCCGCGTTATAAGAAATAAAAATACACACATTTAAGTACTCATTCTACATTGAATTTATTGTGATCAAGACTGATTTTGCTCATCGCGAGCATTATCAACTGATCAACTGATATCACGGTGGAATAAGTACGAAAAATGTGTTATTATTTATATTATAATATCATTGACAGTGAACACTTTAAAAGTGAGCAGGGTTGTTTCCATTTAACGCGGTGGAACGGCGTTCCGGCACCTTTTTTCACAGATCTCAAAATCAATTAGACGAAATTTTAATTAAATGATATTTGAATATAATTTTATTTAGTAAAAAGCTTGACATGAAGTGAGTTCCGGCACCTTTTTTTTCAAAGAAAAGCCCTGATTAATAGTAATAACCAGTTTTCTCTGTAGTGAAATTAAAGTCATTTACAAGCAATGAGTGTTTTCTTGAGCGTTCAATATTTAGAAATATATAACTTGTTATTTATTGACAATCCAATTACGAAATGCCACATTGTACTTACAAGATGATTGGCATTTTGCTAATAACGATCCCTTTATTAATTATGGCTCACCAGTCGTCCTGCGTAATGATATTTACTTATGGGCGGCGTGAATTCAGGATCCGCGTCAGTGTTCTCCAATAAACCACACACCTAAATTATTATTTGAGATGGGAGCTAATTCAATAGAAGTAGATGTAAAGTTTCAGAGCAACAGTATAAACTTATCCGGTTTGATAATAAGACTAACTATTTCAACTTACTTCATAATGGGAAGATACGAATATTACCCGTCATACCGAGAGAATAAAAAAGTTTGCGTAAGCCTCCGCTAATAAGCCAAAAGAGCATATTGGGAAACTTTATGTAAAAGCACTGATGGAAAATTCTTGAATTTATATCACGTGGCTAGCTTTTTTAGCGAGTGGTTGGGGATGACTATCGCGGGATTCAACCTGATTTTTTTGGTTGCAAAAGAGACGTGGAATCTTGAGATTTTTAAATTTGAATTTAATCCGAACTATATTACAGCGAAATATAGTTAAGATATTTAATTTTAGGATTATTCATACATAAATTAAGAACTCATGTGGATAAAAACCTAATATTAATGAATTGTTAATGGTCCAATTAAATTCTTAATGAGCAAACAAACTTTAGTCTATCACCGTTACTCAAACCATTACAGAAGGCTTATCCAATTTTACCTAAATCAACTTTGATTTAAAACGAATTTACGTTCATTACCACTCAATAAACCTAGATTTTCTTCCATTTCAAGACATTTATATGTGTTGTGTACGACTTCGACACCAGTATGTAAATATTAGTTAGCGTATGCTTAAATTTAGATCTGACGAGGGCGTCAGCCAAAATAGCTATCAACTATATTCCATACATTTTTTTTGCTATTCTTTCGTTGTGTATACTGTATAGTAGAGTTCTACCAAATAAATGCTAGCAAATTTTAAAACATTTATTCTTGTTGTTTAAGCTCCATTATTTATTAAAAAGTAGTAAGTAGTTTTTATTCAAAATAATTATTCGTTCTCTTGTAATTCCATTTTTAACAAATATAAAGTGGATATATCCTTTTATCATAATAACAAGTAACCAGGCGGTCTCTCTACGTCTCTTTATTCGTGGTTGGAAGTTTTACAGTCATAGATAAAAATAATATGCCTACTGTTTCTTAGGATGGTCATTAAGGGAGCTATAAATGTATTTTATACATATTTTTTCTAATTTTTTTTGCAAAGCTTTATAAACATTTAAAAATTTCCACTGCCAATAAATTGGTGGAAAAGCCTATTTATAAAAATAAAATACATATTATATCACTTTTTTCAACATCAGCTTCTATCATCGCGATCATTTTCAACTTATTAATGAATTTTCAATTAACCAGGCAGCTTAAAGTTTGAACGTTATACAGTCACTTATAAACTTTTGAACGGTATACAGTGGAAGTTTTGAAATGTATCTTAGATTACAAAGCATAAGTAAACATAAAACTATATTATATCCCATTGTGTAGTGTCGTCGTCATTGGCTTCAGTTGCTGAAAACATGGGCTCGAATCCTAATCTAGGTAGTGTTATTTATCAATTTATGTTGAGAGACTTGGATGTTTGTGTTGTTCTAATTCCCTCTTACGATCTTAAAACGAGACGTATAAAAGCTATTATCTCACCACTAATCCTTTCCTAGCGCTATTATTTTTATCCAGACTTTCCTTTATTTTGAAGAGAGAGGTTGAGAAACTACAAACAGTCCTCGTAGAGAAAATTCTGTTGAAATAATCTTAAGAGCTCATATGCTCCAAACTCGTTAGATTTATTTCGTTCCAAGTTATGAATCAGCTCGATTATCTTTGCGATGTAATTAGTAAAAATTCTAGGTGCACAAAATTACATCCAACTTATTATAGCATAGCTTATTGTGATCTGTATTATTATATTGTGGTCAAATTTTACATTTCGATATTTAAGCTATATAGCTTAACTTTGTGAATCTCGATTCCGGGCAAAGTTAGGTAGTAAAGTTAGTTGTCAATAAATCATGTTATCAAACTAGAATCAAATAACAACCTTCATTTCATATATACATGTATATATTCACCAAACCAATATAGCTTCAATACCGATGGGTTCAATTGATTCATTATGACGTCATTCAGAAACTAATTTATAACTCATGAAAAATCAAGCGTTTCCGAAGTCTATGCATTGGGAAAGTTAACCGTTTCGGAGAAAATAGAAACTTGCGATAAGATGTGAATCAAACGTGTTTTCGCGGAAAGAAATTCTGACAAACGATAGTTTTGAGATGAGTCAGTGAGATGCTCATTTCGGTTCACCCTCGACCGCCTAAAGTTTCCCTTAATGTACCAAAGTTTGTGTTGATCTGTTGTTTGTAGGGTGACCGGCAACAAATCTTTGAAATGGAAATAATAGTGCGAATACTACGGCAAACTTAGAATAAACTATTTGACCCTGTGATTAAGATTTAGGGAAGTGTTTGTTTAATTTGATTATTTCGGTTTAACTTATTAATTGTTAAAGACATTAAATATAGTATAAACACCTATCAGTTATTAAATTAAAGTAATTTACTATCTCTGCTTCAATCAATTTTCTTATTTGTTGTCACAATACAATTTTGAAAACCAAATTTCATTTTATAAAATATATACAATATTAACTTAACTGTATGTAGGTATAATCAAAATTCATTGTTTTATTATAAAAATCGTCATATCTCATCTATCAGATGTATTTAATAAGCTAAGAAGGTTGAGTTATTTACGATACACTTATGTTCTGTATCTGCTTGATACTTCATTGTTTCAACAAGCTTTACACTTAGATGAATTTTAGTTCAGAACTATATAAATCAACTTTATATTACATATATAAAACAATATTTGTGGAACTAAAATAATTATAAATACAATTTGTTCACTGCGTTATAATATATGTAACTCTACCAAGTAAATGCCAACCCAATCATCAATAAGCTTTGCAATACATTTATGGCAAAAGACTGCTTTTATTACATACATTGTATTTTTTTTTCATGTCCAAGAATATTTTTATTTAAATTTTGTAAAATTTTATTTATTCAATGAATATTTTCAATATCAATAACAATTTTTGTACTAGACCGATTTATTTATATTGAAAACTTCTTTTAGCATGGTGGTTTTTAAACAATGGCATGAGTCACCCTAGTTCAGGGGCAAGACGAAAGTGAAATTGAATAACGCAATACTCCTGCAAAAGTTTTAGTGCCATTCGCAACTTTGTATAGGGGAGTCGATGCCCACTGCATTTATCGCGAAGTTATCGTGAAGCCACGTCCAAGTAGGACTACAGTGTGAGACCGTAAAAATTTTCCAATAGTTTAAAAAATCTTTACCGGTATTATTTTAGCGTTTTACTTAATAGTCTGGCTCGCACAGCATTTAATATTCAGTGTTTGTTCACAGTAATAATTGATGACCGTCTTTCAAATATTGCACTTCGATCAGTGATAGTGCATTCATTGCCGATACTTATTACATCCGCCACTTAATATTGATGGCTTAGTTTACTTCTTGATCGTAGTAGGGCTTTAAAGTTTCGAATAGTGCGTGTTCGAATAACGCGAGAATCTGTGTATCAAAAGGCGATATACTAAAAAATAGCAACAACAAAAAAATACCTATTCCGCAACTAGTTTATTAGATCAGGACGGTTTTGGCTCATCGTGATCATTTTAAACTGATTGAGATGAACAAAATCGTCATGATCTTACAAAATTGATTGAAGAATAAGTATATACAAGAAATCTTGAAATATTTTAAAATTTACCGCACAATATGTTTACTGCTTAATTTATTACATTAAGTGCTTGATGGGTGTTTGAAAATAATCTGTTGGTATTTATTACGTTTCAAATTTCTTCGTTTCTTTATGTTTGACTTTATTATGTGTTTTTAAGTGACAGTATTTAAGATCAGCAAACATTTGAACTTACGACTGTTGAATCAAATGAGAAAATCTATTTATGAACAATGTCGTTATAATAATCAATAAGGCAGAGCTTAAATGATTGAAATTGCTTTCCATGGTGCAAATCCTGATGATGGTTTTTTTAAAGACAGTAAAAATTCTAAACGAATACTTGTGGATGTATTTTAATGGAAGATGGTAGTAAACGCAAAAATCAAATTCAATTAGGACGTATCCCGATCCTTAGTCTGGCAAAGCCTGCCCAACCATCGGTCAATGTCGAACGCGTTCAATTTACCAGAAAAAGCAAATTGTAGGGTTCGTGGGTGGTGGTAGGGACGTCGTTACCTTTCCGTAATTTCTATGTACCCTATGACGTCTGTTGATTTACGGGGATGATTTATGCGAGCGGAAGGGCGCCACAAATATTATATTAAATATCTAAGGCTCCGTAAATGTATTTGTTGAATAAAAGATAATTTTATAAAAGTATGATGGATGGTGTGGCCTCCGATTTCGTTGCAAGCAAATTTTACATATTTTCGTACGAACACACTTAATCATACACTTTCCCATTTTATGGAAAGTGCATACATATCTGCTTTGGTAAAAAAAAACTAAGTATATATAGATAAATTGAATAAATATAAATTATGTATTCTTCAGAATGTCAACTTCTATTTAGTGAAAATAAAGCAATCCGTTTTATCTTAAGCTACACTGAGATGTAAAATGCTAAATTGAATTTGTGTTATATATCCTTGCCTTCCATTACAAAATTATATACATACATGCAAAATATTCATTTTAGACTTATTTGATAATTTTTTGAGGAATCGTGAGCATGAGTTGTTTGTTCTTCCAAGGGGTAGAACCAGTCTGCCAATGGGAATGCCTCTGGGAAGAGCTTTAACAATTTTAAACGGCATTGCTTCGGACTAATAACACTGCAAAAATGGCCCTTACGCTTATTTTACACACACGGCTTACAAACGTGATGGCAAAAGTGATATTAAATTCCCTTTTTTTAGTTTTTATTTCATTACGAAAGAGTTATCATTTAGCTGTATTTTTGTTTCAGAAAGAGTTATCATTTAGCTAAAAATGCTATTTTTATCATATCTTTCCACCAAATCATTTTTTTTTTTTTGTTGATAAAAACTTTCTTTTCTTTACAGGTAAAACAAATAATGCAAAAAAAACCTTGAAGAATCAAAATTAATGACTTGGTAAGAAGTCAGATCTTAAGTGAAATTAAAACTGAGTGGAAAAGACAGTGCGAAACTCTTAATAACTCTTAACGACGTGTTTTTGTGTGATGGTGATTTGAAAAATCGGGAACAAAAGTGAAAAATCAACGAGATGGCCTATCCGAACCTTCAGCTGAGTACGATCGTAACAGCGTATACCGTTATCATCCTTTGCGGTAAGTCAGTCCTTAATTATATTTTGAAAAAATTTTTCTACCTAATTGACTTGTTTTCACGTCATAGAATTAGCCATAGTAGATAGTCTGAAATTATTGGATGTTCTCCTCGTTACAGTCTATTAATATCCATGTAATTTTAATTAATCCAGTCTGTGGCGGATATATCGACACGTTTGAGAATAATTATTAATATTTTGATACAGATTTTGACAATTAAATAATAATGTTTTGTATTGTGCCAATAGCTATATAATGACATTCAATAATTTGCCAAGCGATTAGAATAATTAATTATAATATCAAAAGCATTCAGTTTGAGCCCAAAATGAATTAGCGACTGATAGTAAAAATTGAACCGTACCCAATTGACAATACCACCATGGGCTTAATATATATATTTTTTGGATATAATTAATACCGAACTTTCATTACGTTTGTAATATTTGAGTAATTCTGAGATAAATATGATTTAAGATTCACAAAAAATAGACACGGACTACCAAAAGGATGTTCTTAAAAAAACTCCGATTCATGAAAAGTTGTGGTAAAGAAATTAAGTTTTTCTAATTGACACAACACTCTCTTTGCTCTCCTTAAATGTAGCAATTTGTTACAAACGCCCCTTAGACATAAAAGGGGCGATATGGATTTCGTAAATATAAATTTTGGCTTAGTTATTTATCGATTTAATATTTGATAACATTCAACGATATAAAATAATAAATAAATTAAAAGGCCAAATATGACGGGATATATAATATATGTATGTTGATTTATTTGTCAGATGTGACGCACATCACAACACTGCGATGAAATGGTGTATCGAGAGAGAAAGAAGATGTGGGTGTGTGTTCAGCAAAAGAGATCAGGCTTCAAAATAATTATACAACTCATAAAAATATCAATTAAAAAATCCTCTTTCAAAAATATTCACATGAAAATTAAATATCAAACAATATTGTACCGCAAAGTAATAATTTGTCGTATCCCTTAGTTTGAAAATGCTTTTTTAATAAATAATGAGAACTTCGAAACTCTGGGTAAAAAAATATTTTCCAATGAAATCAATAACCTAACAACGTGAGTCTACTTTAAAATGTACACTGTACAACATTCCATTTTGTAATTCTCCAATTGCAGAACGGAAAAAAACAGTTGGATCAAATAAATGTATTATCTTATTTGAAAATTGAATCGTAACAAATTTGGTAGATTTCTTTAAATCGTTTACAAAAGGAAAATTTTTAATGAAAAAAAGGTCACGGTTTAAGGTCATTTTTAATTCTCCAGTAACTATACATATCCTATTTTCAAAAGCTTAATATTTCAGTATGAAACATTTTAAAACATGTATAAACACAGTCAACGCACTGCACCTACAGCACAATCTGTAATAAATGATTTTTTGAGTGTGCTGCAGTAAAACTTAACGGAATTTATATGCTTAGTAAATATGTAATACTAGTATTCGAACCCGGCTTCGCTCGGACCAGTTTGAGGTTATGTTCAGCTCGGCGCGTAAATTCAGACGGGCCAAGTTGAAACAACTTTTTTCGAAATTCTTTTGAATTTCGAGTCTAGGTCAATTAAAATGGAATTAAAATGAACATTTCAGACTGGCATTGACATTTCACAGCCCCTTTCATATATTGACAGCCCCATTCTCGCCCATTAAAATGTCCAAATTCAAGGAAAAAATCTAATTTGCTGTCAAAGAAATGTCAAATAATACCTTCACGTAAATAAAAACATTATTATATTAATAAAAGCCGGGAAAAGTTCAGTAGAAGACTAATTTATTACATTTTGACTAAATGTCTTCGCCGATAAAAATTCAAACCTATTTTCTTTCATATTCGTTTTTATGGCAACTTAATGACCAACAATGCAAAAGGGAATTACAGACCCACAGACATACATACCCCGTTTCGGTTTTATATATGTACTTCTCGATACTCGAGTAATTGGAGTCTCTACACACATTGATAACGAAACAAATTTACCGTCGAAACTTTCGCGAGCGAAATCAATTCGTTTGTTTGAACTTGCAACAACAATGCAAAAGAGAATTACAGACATACATCCTCCGTTTCGGTTTTATATATTAAGATTAAACATAAATATGTGCATTCGAAGAAAATTTATCAGTAGCTGTGCGTTCCTTTACTTTTGATAAAGTAAGTCATTAAAAATCCCTATCCCGGTGCTGTAGGTGGGTTGACTGTATTTAATTGCCTCTGTGAAGTAAAAGAAAGCTTTGAAGGAAGCCTCTGTTAAATGTCATAACAAATATGTTTGTGCAAATATTTTTTTTTTATTAAAAACTTATTTTTATTTGAGTCAAACATAAGATGCATACTGTTTTTATTTATAAATAAAAATGCAAAACTAGACTTTATTATTAATAGATTAAGAGAACCTCAGAATACTTATTTATATTAAAATATATTTTGGTGGTAGATAATATTAAATTGAAGTTGATTGAACCAACAGTTGAAGCGTTGTATAAACTAATATCGAAAGAAAAACTCTAATTTATAACTGAGTAAATCATCTATTATTGGATTATTCATGCTAAAAACAAGGTTGGATATTTGAGTGAAATTATTAGTTTATGGTGATTCCGATTAAAATTCAAATAGATTAGCCTTGTCAACAGATCATGCTTATGTTTTAAGCGGAATCGGCGCTGATCTGTTCGCAAAAGTACTTAACATACAACTTCTGTGTGTGGCATATATTAGTGGAATCATAATTATGCCGCATGTATCATATTAATTATTCCACTACTAAAATTAAGTTCATTCTACGAATTTCATTATTCAGTAAGAATGTTCCATTTGATTTTCGGAAGTTTGTTTGTGTTGCGGTTTTCACTTTTTTTTAAGGTGTAGTAAAATATACGCACATGAAAAAGTAATGATAAAAATATGAAAGCTATAAACATTGCCTCTAATACCTATCATCGATTCGAGCAAGTTTCGATAATACATATAAAGATATATATCGTCGGTCCCTGTGGTCTAGTGGCAAGAGCTTTGTTCTAGTAATGGGGGAGCCCGTGTTCAATCCCCGGCAAGCTCAGATTTTTTCAATTGAAAAAAAAGATCTTGGGCTGGGTGTATGTTATTTATTGTTGATTTTGTGCACAACTGATATATTATTTACCATCGAGTTAATCTCGTTTGACTTTCAAAACTCAAAATATATGGCGCATTGGCGTAAGCTGTAATGCCAAATATTTTTTTTATAACAATTAAAAAAAAAAAATATTTTATATTAAAAAATTATATTCCATTATTTTTATTTATTTTTAGTTTGATCAGTTATAAATATATGTGACTAAAAATTATTTAACTGATCTAGCTCAAAAAATTTGTTATTTAATAAATACTTATTTCTTATTACATGCGTATTTAGGTAAAAACTTATTAATTTGTCTATTTTTCAACGTTAGTCATAAACAACGGTTTAGTTTAACCTTTCATTTACAGTACCAAAAAAACATCCGATCCGTTGATGTGCAATCACTACGCTTTATGCTAAGATGATGTTTTTATGGTGGCTTATTGCATGCATAATATATGCAATAAATCACCAGTTTCTCATGAAGCGTTGTGACTACTCATTTTTTGTGAACTAGTTTATGGGCCCGTTAAGGAAAGGTTGATATCTCTGGATTATTAGTTTTATTGATAGTTCCGTTCGAATTGTTTTTTAGATTAAATAGAGTATACATATTTTAAGTAGCCTGTCAGTTATTAATTGCAATAAATAAAAGAATATGTAATTAAATTGAACGTGTCGGCATTTGCTTCTTGTACTATTGTATTTCAGATTTTGTATGACAACATTTATTTCATTTTCTTTTGTCGGGTTTGTCACAAAAATTCAGTGAAATGATTTATATTTTAGACGTATAGTTTTTGATGATACAAAAATGTTTACTAATCAGTTTTCTCTTTTAGCATCTGAAATTTGATGGGTTAAAAGCAATAAAGGATTAATCTTGCGTATTAAAAATGAATTTCCACAAAATTATCCAAGATACCTTAAATTGTATTGAAAAATAAATTATTCAAAATGTAAATTTCGGCTTGAGTTGTTTGTAGAATAAACACTGCATTATTAATTAATAGTAAAAGCAAATACGTGATAATTTTAATGATAGGGAGTAATTACACAAGAAATTTGTGATGGATTAAGTAGTGTTTATGCTTTAATATTAAGTTTGGTCATTAAGAAGGATAGTTTTATTAATTTAATTCTTTATCATCTTCTTATAATGTTGAAGCACGTTAAGTCTAGGGCTTTTTTTTGCTTATATAAAAACATATACGAATACAGGGACTGGTGATTCGTGAATTGAATGTCAGTTTTATATCACAAAATATATTAAGATGCATATTATTTGGAAAAATTATGCTTAACCGTGTTTTGATATTACAGAGTGTGTTTCTAATCATAGAACAAACTTAATAAAAATATTTTTTTAATAAATTAATTCATAATTTTTTAAAGATTACACAAGTAAGATGATTATATATATAGTTTATATTTATCTTTTCCTTGGCAGTATAATATTTTATATAGAAAGCCTTCATTGAGTTCATATAATCTTATAAAAAGAGTGAGGTCGAAATATTTAACAAAGCCTATAATATTCACTTTAGCTTACTTTGTGTAATTTAGAAATTTGACTGAAGGTACTTGATGGAATTTCAATATAAAATTTTAATCGTTTGAATTTTTTACTATTCCATGAGTTTTGTCGTTAACGACCCAGGTTTCACCTTTCGGCATCTTCGGGGATTTAAAGTGTGCGAATATACACGAACTGAATTAGAATTGAGTGTTATTAATTTGATTTATATAATCATAGCCATGCATTTCGAAAACAGATATGTTTTTTTTCAGCTAAGTTATTATTTATTTAATCTGATATAAAATACACTCTATAGATTCTTAATGATATGAAGATTGAAGTATTAAATTTTTATTATTTTTAAGACCGATATTTAATTTCAAAACGTTTCGGACTTTTTTGTGACTGCTTGTTTTTAGTCACCGTGTATATCTACATTTGTAGATAGTTTTGTGTTGCAAGTATATAAGTCTGTGAAAAATATATCTGTGTTATTCTCAAGTATTCCATCATTTTTCCAAAGCTAGAATCATTCTGTGACATCTATACGTTTTCAGCATCCGAATAGCTGTGTATATATCATTTTTTCTCGCAATCTTTTTGTATGGATCCTGTGGGATTTAGCATGGGGGACTGATCTGTACTTCTGTTTTCACGTCTTATAAATGTATTTCTTTTTCAATTTCATTTCTGTTTCATCATCTTATTCTTTTAGAAAAGAAAGGGTTATTCGTGTAACGTGCGCGTCTCAAAACCTTATTTTCTCTTTGTTCAATAAAATCACAACGAAACGTACATAAAAGCTTTTCATATAAAATAAACTATTTCTGCTACATAGCTTGTACCTACCAGGTATTACTCAGGCATGTTCAAATAAAACAAAAAAAACTATTTACAAATTCTTAACGAACGTAAATTTTGTTAGTGCAAAACTAATAAAAACAAAAAATTCGGAGTAGACGAAGTTAATTGATGCCATTAAAATAATTAAATATCATTAAAAATGTTTCTATGATAAACATGTTTATATTTACAAGCATAATCACACTATTTTTCTGCTGATAAAACAGGTTAAAATAATTTATATGTTTATTTTTTATATTTTTTTAATCGAAAAATAAAAATATTTGGCATTACAGCTTACGCCAATGCGCCAAATTTTCTTAAGTGTGAAAGTCATACGAGATTAACTCGATGATAAGTAATGAATCAGTTGTGCACAAAATCAACGATAAATAACATACACCTAGCCCAAGATCTTTTTTCAATTGAAAAAATCTGACCTTGCCGGAAATTGAGCCCGGGTCTCCAGATCGCTACGACAAAGCTCTTGCCACTAGACTACATGGACCGACGATAGTGATAATTTAACGTGGTCGACCGATGCTACTTCACGGCTAGACACGATTTTTTTTGGGTGGCGTTTTAAGAGTTAAATTATTGATACTAAAAATTAAGTGCAACTTTTAATAAGTATTCATTTATTTATTGGAGAAAAATACAATACTGTACAGCTCACACCTATGCGCCATACAGTTGACAAAAACATACAAATTATATAAAACAACACAAAAAAAATGTTATAAAAAACACACACACACTACATATTAAAAACGAATTAAAAAAAGGATGTCCATTATAATAGCCAGTGCATTCATTGATCAGCTGAACAGCCTTGCGACTGGCGACTCAATTCAACTTAATGAAAGTACGCTTAGTGGTTGCTTTGGCCTCCGTTCTATAGATTTAAAATCAGTCATTAGTTATAATTGATTAAGTAGGCATTTACTTGGTAGACCACCATTATAATACGGTAGGGAAATAACAATGTATTTTAGTTCTACATAAATTATTTTATATATTACGCGTAAGCCGAAATTGCTATCAACAAATATATAAAATAATTTATGTAGAACTAAAATACATTATTATTTTCCTATCGTATTAATATGTAGTTATAATTTTGAATCTTTTTATTTTACTTCTATTAATTTTTTTATTAATAATTTGTTATCTTTAGTCTATTTTGATTATATTTCTTTATTATTATTATTTATGTTGACTGTAGCTTTGATGTAAGCTATCTTGCCACATAAAAATGCTTTCAAATAATAAATAACAGTAAAAGACATTTTGGCGCAAAAAGTGAATTTTATTGTGTAGTTTGTGTAATAAATGCTTGAAAAAGATTTATTTTACGAATATCATTTTATTAACTCGTTTAATATTAAAATATTGTTACACTTTGTTTTAAAATTAAAAAAAAATATAAAGAAACTAACTGTACCTTGCGCGCGTTGCTACGCCAGCAAATGTAGGGGGGATTGGGGGGGGGGGTGTACGCCAGAAAGTTTCGCGGAATTGTACTCGAGAAATTTGTAAAAATTCGATATCATTTTTTGGGGGGGAGGGGGGTTGTTTGGCGGGGTGGGGTTTGGGGGGCGTATGGGTGGGTATGCCAGAAACCTTCGAACGAGTGAACTCGAAAAATTCGTAAAGATTAAAAAAAAAATTGGGGGTGGAGGTTGGAGGGTGGTTGGGGGGAGAAGTTGGTAGGCCAGAAACCATTGCGGGAGTGTACTCAATAAATTTGTAAAGTTTCACATCGATCGGTCGAGCGGTTTAGTAGTCCATAGCGGAAATACAGACAGACAAACATTCATTTTTTAATGAAAATATTGTAATTTAAAATTCTTAATAATGAAAGGCTTGCAAATTCCAATTCAATCAGTAAAATTTTAAAATACAAATTTTTCTTAAATAAGATTTTCTCATTGATGTGACTTTCTAATAATGATATTAGAAAAATCTTTCTTTTGATTGGTAAACAGTTGAACTAATCGAAAATTATTGAACGAGTCAATTCAATCGATAAAATAATCATAATAATATCATCGATTTTTCATTATTTTGCTCCAAATTTATTATTAATCTTATATATAAAAATCAATGTTAGCTTGTTTGTTTGTTTGTATTTTATGCGTTACCATACCGTTCAACCGATTGCGATAAAACTTTGTTTACTTATTGCTTGCACGTGCGCAAAGGTTATAGGCATAGTTAAATCAACTTACAGTAGGTCTTTTATATAAAAATCAATGTTTTTTCATATTTTATGCGCTGCCATACCGTTTATTTTGACAACTTATTCTTGCACTTGCACAAAGGTTACAGGCATAGAACAATTAACTATCAGTAGGTGGCGCGTGTGTCGTACCAGAGACAATCGGCATAAGACAAACAGCAAAGGTCAAACGGCAAATGTCACCGATACCAACGTTTTTTTTTTAGCCATGTCCGCTCCAAACTTGGAGCATATGGACTTCTCACGGAGTTTATCTCAACATATTTTTTTTCTACGAGAACTGCTTGTTACTCGGTTGCTCAACCTCTCTTTTTTCCAAGAGAGTTGGGATGGAAAGGATTCGAGGACTAGTGATTAGCTAATCGCTGTCACTGTGCGTCTATAATAATGTTAGTGAAATTAAATCTATTTGTTTTGATCTAAAATATTGTGCATCCTAAAGCACATCAATAAACACAAACACTTTCCTTCTTTGAGAAACATTGCAACGCTTGCCGGCTAGTAAATTATAAAAACTTTGATGATTAATTCGGCAGTAAAATTTTTACCAATGATTTATTTATTTGAATTAAAAAATATATCCTATTACAAATAATGCATCTCTTTTTCTATTGCTTAAAAGCTATCCTATGCCCAATTAATATTCTGGAGACATTCTTTCACGTAATAAGTCGTTTTGTTTTCCGATATGAATGGTTGATTTAATTCATTTGATGTTTTACTTGGGCCAGATTAAATTTTTAATTCAAAGCCGTAAAGAAATTTCTGTATAAATTACACAAACTCAAAATTAATATTGCGCCTCGAGAGAAAAGTTTACAAAATCGATTTCTAAAATTTACTCACTTATATTTTTATGATTGGAAAAGTTTCAACAAGTTCGATGAAGTGAATTTAAATAAAAATACAGTTATAAAATATTTCTACCTAGGCTTAATTTTATTTATGGTAAGTTTCAAAAGAATCATTGGAAAAAATCTTAAGATTTGAAAAGCGGCGGAAAGTGCATAAAAGAAATTAATCTTCTGATTGACTTTCATTAAGTCATTCAACCAAAAGAAAGCTTATAGATTATTTAAATTAATTTTCACAAATATGATTTTTTTAAATAATCACGGTTCATTTGTTATTATTTTTTTAATTTCTGTCTAAATAAAATATGATTTGAAAATTAACGCCTTTTCCCATAGATAATTTGGTTCTGTATTAATGTCAAATTATAGTGACACTTCTTAATATTTAAAGAGAGTTATAAAAACATTTTTTAAATTTAGGTGAATATTTTCTATCAATTTTTCAACTTGCCAATCATTTTAATTCATTATCTGATAGTAATAATAAAAACACATGTTAAATACTTATCCAATTATTGATATAAGGACCGGTTTCGCTCATCGCGAGCATTATAAACTGAAGACCAAATGAATGATATTATCATATTATATTTTTCTTAAATTATCCCTTCAAAAATGAAATACTCTGGTATTTTGATGTCACAATATTAAATAATGCGATGAGCCGACAAAAATTCTCCCTCGCAACCATAAAAATTATCAGAATGTTTAGAGCATTTGCAAATATTCAGAACAAATAAATTTCAATTTTCTGATTCAAATAATAATTATGTTCCGTTCAATCTGAAATAGAGCAGCAGGCCTGCGGTGTTTTGAAAAATTCCATTCGTATAAAGAAAAATAGTTTTTGTAATATTTTTAAATGATAGAATTACTACGGTTTAATTTTTAATACACATAAACATACATCACGTGTGACTGAATAAAGCGCAAACAGCATTGAAGATAATAATTTTAGCTTTTCATTGTTGGTTTGTTTTAAAAAAATTTACGTTATTATTTAATTCGTTATTCGTTACATATAAAAGTTACATTAGGTTTATCATTCACTTATCATTAAATATCACTTTATAAATCAAACAAAATATTTTTTATTTGTCATGAACATACTGAAATAGTACGGTAAGAAAAATAACAATGTATTTTAGTTTATATTCTTTTTGTACCAACAGGAAGCAGTTCGTGCTTAAAGATAGTTGGAGTAGCAGTGCCGACATTAGCTGATCTCCGACAGCCAGCAAGTCTTGGATGTTCATATGATTTAGGACACGACAAATTGTTTTCTGTCAAATGGTACAAAGACGATCACGAGTTTTACAGATATATGCCAACTCACAAGGTAAATAATATACATGTATTTATTCTTTATGTATTGATTGTATCTATACATTTTTCTGTGATTGCCACACCAACTTAATACCAACTTCTCCTATAATTACGTAAGAAGGTTAATATTCTAATGATTTTGTAGATATCAATTGTTGACGTATATATTCATTTTTCTTGCTACTTTTTTACATATTCAGACCGAATAAATCTTTAAAGAGTATAAATTATAATGATCTGTGTCTTGAATACAAATCCACCATATAACAAATAATGGAATGGCTGTTCATTGAATACAAAAAAAATATCCTATTTTAAGTATTTTCATTTGATATGCTATGAACAGTTATGGTATTTGACTTAAATAGGACCTTTTTTAAAATGGTAAAAACAGTTAATGACAATGCAAATTTTTTCACTAATGAACGTCTTTATTGCTTTCGAAGAAACGTCCTATAAGCCATTGAAATATAAAAACAGTCCAGTGGGCGTAACTCGTTAGTAATAATGTCCTTCGCAGTTCAATCCGATTTGGTCAAAGATGAGACAAATTTATTTTACTACTTTCAAAAGTATAAACCATAACAGTTGTCAAAATGTTTTAAGCACAATGTTCGAAACAAATAATAATGTTATGCGTAAATGATGTAAATTTTCACATAAAACTAGATCTTAAGAGCATTATTTACATTGACATAAAAGTAAAAATAGCTTAAACTCAGTGAATAATTGATGTTTTCGAAATAAGCGAATTATTCAAATATTAATTGATAGTTTATTAACTTTACTTGTAGAACGTAATAGCCTAATAGAAAGACAAGAACTTCTTTTTAATTTTACACTTGAAAGTTTCACTATCGCAAAGTTTCATTATTGGATAAAAAATATTATTCTTTAAGACTACGGTATTCAAAGTCGACTTTTCAAAGTAAAGTTTATTTTGATTGAAAATTGATCGATCTATTTTTTATAACCTAGGTATTTGAATTTCATTGTTGGGATTGTATTTTCTTAGCCAAGCATCTTGACATTCCCTCTAACTGGCGCAAGATTGGAGTCAGCTCTTGGACCGGGAGACAAATCGTGCGGTAGAAGCCACTGCAGCATCACTCTGAACCATCTATCACCGGCAGCATCCGGAGCTTATACTTGTGAAGTGTCCACAGAGGCACCAACGTTCAGAACAGCCATCGAGACGAGAAATATGACAGTCATGGGTACGATAAGAGCTTTTAAACAGAAAGTATTGAAAACTTTTTGTTGTATATTTTTATATACCGTCAGAAGGTGCTTTGGGAAAAATATCTTTCTCAAGAGGCTCATTATGAAAAAGTTTGAACGTTTGTTTTGAATATTGTCTGCGAAGAGGCTCGTGAAAGCTTTTGTTTGCCGTCAAATCTGCGCCTAAGATGGGATCATGTATAAATTTGAATATATTTTATGGTGTCTGCATTCATTCTAATAAAATTAAAGAACTGATATGTGAGATTTAATCTTTTCGTTGTAGCGATAACTTGTCCTCGTTACATTATTACATTCCATAAATTTTAATTGTAACATGGCTTTTGATAGAGTCTAGACCTAGACGAAATACGTCTCGTAATTTGTTGGTGGTTGCGAACTCAAGTTGTAAATTCATTCATTAGTCCTAGTGACACGCGTCTATTAATTGAATTGTAGAATTCGCTTGGAATTGTTATAAAATTTCCATTTTAAATAAAACTGCCACAGCTAAATTCATTAAAATGTCCAATCTGGTTCTAAATTGGATCTGCATATCTAAACTTGATCTGCTACGCATGCAACACTTTTCCAAATTAAATTTAGTATATTATTAACCAAACGTTTTAACAGATAAAACTACTTTGAAAAATTTCATTAAATGTGTTACTAGTATTTTTTTAAATAAAATTAATTAAAATACACAACGAGCTTAATTGATGAAAATTGAACAATATTTTTTTCTGCCAATAAAGTTCTAAAACTATAATACTTATAAAACAACGTCTGTCCCTGTGGTCTAGTGGCAAGAGCTTTGTCCTAGCGATCTGGAGACCCGGGAACAATTCCCGGCAAGGTCAGATTTTTTCAATTGAAAAAAAGAGATCTTGGGCTGGGTGTATGTTATTTATCGTTGATTTTGTGCACAACTGATTTATTACTTATCATCGAGTTAATCTTGTATGACTTTCACAATTAAGTATATTTGGCGCATTGGCGTAAGCTGTAATGCCAAATTGTAAAAAACATTAATTTCAGTAAAATAAATATTATGATATTATGACAAGAGCTGGATTTTATCATCAAAGAAAGCACTTTCAAACCGTATAGGGCAATTTTTTTTCTAGCAAATTTATTTCTTACCAAGAAAAAAGTGTTTTAAAGATAAGAAATTTAAAGTTGAATGGTTTTATTGTTAAACTTGCTTGGTTAATTTTTCATTATTATAAGATTAGGTACACTTCTTGATACTTATATACTTATACAATGGTTGTATTTAATTATACCGTTTCCAATTGTACCAGCACTACCTTTGGAGGAGCCAAGAATAGAAGGTCTTAGATCAGCGTACACCATCGGAGAAGTTCTGGATATCACTTGCAGATCAGCTCCATCGGCACCACCGGCACATCTTACGTTGTTTGTCAACAATGAAGAGGTATTCTTAAATCAACAGTATAATTAATTTTGATATGCTATTGAGATAAATCAATAAATGCTACCCTCTATCACGGCAAAACAACAATTAAAAATTTGAATCGTTTGAATGTTGTACTTTTCCATGAGTTTTGTCGCTAACGACCCGAGCTTCACCATCTTCAAGCATTTTAAGTGCGCTAATTTGCTTAAACTAACACGTAGTAAACAGTTTTATGAACATCTGCTTGAAGTATAATAATTTATTGGCAAAAAATAGCAACTCTAGTTTTCTCAGCAAAGACGCATTCAGTGCAAATCATTTTCGCCGCTCTTTATAAATTCTAATTATTAAATCTTTAAAAAACACATTTTTTCTTGTGTCTCCAAAGTTTGTCAGTCACTTACTGCTTTTCTGCTTGGAACAGTCTAGTGTATATATAGGGGCTCTTTATAAGGACGCTTAGTTTTGAAATGTAAATAAAACAAGTTGTTTGTGAGATTTCGACTAAATTTTAATTTCATTTGTAAGTATATTTTACGGCATTAAATATGGAATATAGCATCAAATGTCTGCCAATATCCATTCATTATAAAATGGGCCATGTCGCTAAAGATGACTTTTTTGACAAATTTGGGTAAACTTCCAACTGCTCCAGAACCCAATCAGGCGTTGTCTGTGGTCGTTTACCTGAAGTTCCTTGGTTAGTTGGATTTTATACGGGTGCAGACATAAGGCCCGATTCAAAATTCGCCAAGTTGAAGTCGCAGAAAAGCCAAGTTCTTGTGAACAACGAGAAATAAGCTGCCTTGGGTTTTCCTGTACACTTTCACACACAGCAGCAACTGTTTTCACCAGATATTGTAATTTGATGACGTACAGGTAGGTGTTGGCCGATTATTTACCAAACTGGTTGACTCAAATTCGGCCACTAAACAATGAATAATCTACTCAGCAGGACAAAGTAACATATTTTGAGCGTCCCTATTGAAATACCCTTTATTACCACTAGGTCACATATACTGAATTTAACTTTCCTTAAATGTTCGTTTAATTCCTTGAAATTAAATGAAAATTTCTCGACCTTGAATATTGTTATCGGGTTATTTAGGTTGGACAAAAACAAGTGACGCGCGCCGAAGAACCAGTCGAAGACGAGCTTGCCTCCAGTTCCGCTCGACTGAAAATGGTACTGTCCAGAGGTCATTTCAAGGGCGGCGGAGGAAACTCCCTTCTGAGGGTCAGATGCTCTGCCGCCCTTGACGCAGTGGAAGAAGCGGCTAGATCAGCTGACGCAACGGCCGCATTAGCAGCGTCACAGCCGTTGCACAATCAGAAACTTGAATGGCCCAGTGCTGCAGGTAATATTCAAAAAAGAATTTCTACATAGATATTATTATCGTTTTATCAAAATTCAATATGATGAATATGATCCGCTTTTAGAATTATGTATATGTAACAGTGAAACAGTATTCTCAGTGAAAATGTATTCTTCTCCAAGCTGTCATTGAAATTAAATTTGACCGCCCTATCTTCAAACCAATGTTTGTCTGTGTTTTTCTTTGGTTCTCTTTTTATGAAAGGGACTACTTGCTGATTTTGTTTCATCGAAACAAACAAAAATTTTAGGCCGGCAAATCATCGACTTGGGTCAGTAATTTCAATGATCGTGACCAGTGAAATCACGTTGTCACACAAATCTATTACTTGATACATTTTCACTGAGAATACAATTTCACTGTAACATATACATACTTGAGCTATCTTGAAATGTTTGCATTGTAAATAAACTGATTTTTGTACTTTTTTAACATAAATTATATTTTATTAAGATCAGGACTGGTCTTGCTCGTTGCGGTGAGAAAAAATATAAGTTGAAGACCCGCAACAAAATATGTTTCACTTATATTTAATATAATGCCTTACCACCATGAATTGACAGTAAACAACTAGAACGTGGTTAAATCTATTTTCAGCGCATAATTTTATCATATAAAAAAACCCTTAAATCTTTCTTAAGTCATCATTTTTGGAAAAAACTTTTTTCTATAAAATTTTAATTAGATATAAAATGTGTTTCTGTCTTTTTAGTAGCTAAGAGATTTTAATTATTTTATTTATGTGAACTTATATGATACAATCAAGATGAAATTGTATTTTTACAAAAAATAAAATATTTCAAGTAAATTCCAATCAAATGGCATTTAATCAGTTTGCTTAATGCATAAATGCCAAGGATTTAATTGTGTTTACAAATAATCTTTCTCTGGCTATAAAGTGTCACCAAGAACAACAATATAATTGTACGTTTACACAACAACGGTTGAACTGTTTATACAGTCTATTTATTATTTCCCCCTTAAAATATTCAGTTTCGTCAAAAATTTTATCACGAATTTGACATTTACGAAACAAGCTATTTGAGTAACGAAGTTATATTTGATGCTCAAAATGTTCGCTTTTAAATTATTTCAGGAATCAATGATAAATTTTTGAAATGTTATTGTATGACTTGGTAGGCTTTTGCGCTAGTTCTAAGTATAATGTGCTATGTTCTAAAAACGGCAATGAATTCCGCGTGGGAAGCCTAAATTCTCAAAGCTTTCGTCTACTTTCCACCTGATACGTTGGCGGAGTGATGAAATAGATGTAATCTTGATAAGCTCGATGCAAAAAAAGACTCTTCAATTGAAAAATTTGCGTATAGGAATATCTTAAGTAATATTACACTAGATATCATTTATGACATTGAAACTAAATGTATAAAAAAATAACGGTTAAGACAATTGTAAATGTTCTACTTAGGTTGTGTACTCATTTCTATTACTAACGATTCATTGTAACTACGATATAAAAAATATTTTAAACTATCACAATGAATAGACAATCCTCAATAAGCAGTTGCACTTAGCAACCATATAATTGTACCGTAATAAGTCAAAGTCCGTCACTACTAATGGACCGTACCATGCAATTTAAATTGTATTATATGACATTGAAATATAGTGGTAATCATGAATGCTATGAAATCACCCCGAATCAAGGAGAAACGTTCGATCTAAAAAAATATGTATTATCTCTGTTGAATGTGTAATTGGACAAATTTATTGAAAAGAAAATAATACATTTTGAGAAGAACTTTTTAATCATTTAAACTAGTTAAATGAAATTATTTCTTCTTAACAGATGTTATTATGTAAACAGTAAATTTATTCATAACTATTTTTACAACCTTGTCTACTCCTGCTAGAAACTCGAATATATTATGATAAAATTAAGTGAATTCTTCGATTCATATTTAAATATTTTTTTTAATGAATTAAGCTTTATTTTTCTATTTCAGGTAAATGCCTCTCGTCGCCCAACGCTCTAGTCATAACGAGTGTTTTCGCGATACTAAGAAAAATCTTCTGAAAGAACTGAAAGTGAAATAATTTTATTTTATTCCTATCAAATTTTGTATTAAATTATATGCTAGTCGCAATAAAATGTTTTCAAAGAAATGCAAAACGAAGCATGAACGGACTTTGTGAAAAGTGATACTTTAGGTACAAATATAAGGCTATATCAAATATCATAAGAATTTAGATAACGCCACACTGTGACATTAAAGAAATTAAATATTAATGAAAATTGATTGATGGTGCATTACACAATGGAAACAGTTTGTTTTTTTTGACGCCAGATTTTTGTCATCTCATCATCTATAAGCGACATTAGATTTTAAATCAAACAAATGTAAAACGCTAACGTGTCATCAAATTTACTCGAAATAAACTTGATTTTGAAAAGTTATTTAAGACTAACACGCGGAGAAAAAACATAAACATTCGTTCTCATCTGAAATATGAAACTGAAAATTTTAATGTAGTCCCAATGATTCCTATCTTAGGTAAGGGCGATCATGTTTCGATTAATTTTCATTAATATTGTTTTATGTTAAGTGAAAATGTGTATTTAATTTAAGACATTTGAAACTGGCATCCCTTTTTCTGAAATCCGTCATTTAATAAATACTTTTGTTATAGTTGAAAAAAAACTAATATCAGTTGCTCGAGAGTTTCTCAATATTTAAAATATCATAAGAATTAACTATGTGGAAATAATAAATGTTTTGTTTTCTTGCATAAATAGATGTTTTTTTTAATAAAAATACATTACTCTTATTTATAAAATAACATTATATTTTTCTTACTTTAAAATTTGGTTTTGATTCATCCCTCTCACTGTATTTAATATAATGTTCATACAGCTATATAATATATATGTATTCGCACATTATTTAATTCATTCCTTCGCCGGAATATAATAGCAACAACATTGATAATTTACAAATTATAATGATGATAGAAATGTTAAAATTAATTACCAATCAACTTGGAATCAATTTGGAAATTATAATAAGCTAAACGTATGAAAATTTTAACGCACTGATAATATTCTATTTAATATAATTATCGTTTTATATTACTTAAAAGACATTGTGGCATTTAGTTTTGAAGATCGATATAAAGTTGTGATATACAATATTATTTAGTCAGAAATATTCAACCTTTTTATGGCCATGTATTATTAATAAGACTTTTTTTATTATTTAACCCTCATATATTGAAAGTATTACCTAGGATTTCAAACTGTAGATATTTTCTAGGTTCCATTAAATTTGTTGTATATATTTAGCGGATGAGAGAGAAGTGGTGGGTGATAGAAGGCAACTTAGTAATCTAAATTGTGCTAGTGTACTATTTTTATGAAATCTTTTTTCATGCTCGTTTTTTAACTGTGGTAAATAATTTTACGAATATTTCATGCTAAAAATTAAACAGATACAAATACGAATAATTATTCGTTTATTAATATTATAAAATAAACATCGAATTATGTACTTCTCAACAAAAAAAAAAATCCCATCAAAATTTATGTTTCTTAATGATCTTTCACTCCAGTTGTTCCCCGCAAGTCGAAATAAGATTTTTTTTTATCTTGCTTGCTGACGTCAATTTTTTTTTTATTTAATGTGAATAAATAAATATCTGACATTGGTTTACGAAGAGTTATCGGGAGGTCAGTTGTAGTCAAGTTATATTAAATATATTATGCCACAAAAACCTCTTAGAATATATTATTGCACCGAAAAGTAAAATAAATAAATTGTATGTATCTAAATGAATTGGTAAATAATTTAATGAATGAAGTGTCCGGTAAGATTGAACCGTCATTATTAAAGTAATTTGTGTTTAATTTATTTTATTTATAATACATATATAAATATTTATAATAATATGATATATTTAATAAAATCAGTCTTTGTTTAAAATTATATATGTTAAAAAAGTCGTATTATATAAATATAAAATATGTTTAAGAATATTTTTAGGAATTCAATGTTTCTTTGAATTAAAATTGCTGTACAAATAATAAAAGCCATAATATTAAAAAACCCTGTTTAAATAATGCGTATTTTTATAAAAAAAAAAAACTCTTTAACGCTTGTTTTAAATCGATCTTATATTAAATTTATGTAACTGTATGTATGTATATGACTTTGGCTCGAAATAAATGAGATAAAAAAAATGCTTCTTTTCATTGATACTTTTAAATATTACAGTGAAAATAATGTTGCTACAATTAAAAGTATGAAAAGAACAAAGAATATGATTATATATTTCAAAGGTTAATTATAATTCAATGAAATGGTGGGCTGATTTTGTTATGCATCATAAAAAAGGTCTCGTGCTATTAAAAGCTATACATTGTTGAACGAATGACTCAAAGATTTTACATGCGTAGTTGCATTATTGATTACTTTTAACCAAACCTACAGATAAAACCATTGCTCTATATTCATCGAAGACATAAGACATGGATGTTTACGAAGTTTTATATTCTCTCATACACCCACTCGATTATAAAAATTGTGAATATGGATACAGTTAGTAAAAACAAGTCTTTTACTAACTGTATCCATATTCTCGTCGAAAAACAAGAAGTTGAGCAGCTGAATTACTCGTAGTTCTCAATGAAAAACTTTTGCCAATAAACATTAAGGAGTCCATATACTTCACATCAAGAACAAATTCAGTTACCATTTAGTTACAAATTAAAACAAAATAGCTCTCACAACTAGGGATTCCAATCCCGGGCTTGGTCCCAGATCCCAGGATCAGTCCGGGATCTGGGATATTTTTCTTATTTATTTAATATTAGCTATGTTATTTTATCGATAAAAATAGCTTAAAATGAAAAAATACAATTTATTTTGACGTTTGTTTATTGTTCAATGTATAATGTACGTATAATTTTAGACTTAAATAGGGTTAAACTTTAGGGTTAAAAAATGGAAAATAATATAAATAAAAAAGTGACAAAATTAATTGAAAAAATATTTAAACGCACGTAATAATAACAAAGCATCAAGCGTTTCATCATTTAACCTAGATCTAATTTTTTTCCCAAACAGCCTACTGCTGAAAAAGCACGTTCATCTACACTTGTTGGGGTATAGTCATCAAATATTGATATGCCAGTTCGAGAACCAGTGAGCCTCCATTAACATCATCTCTTCGTTTATAACGGACATAAGCCTTGTGCAATTTTGAATTTTTTGGTTCGCATGTCATCAAGCTTATTTCATCCTGTAACTGTTGTTTCATTGTTTCTTGTTCAATTGGGTGGGATGACTGCATTGGTAATTTCGATCTTCTTCTTCATTTAATCTTTCAATAAGTTTTTGAATAGTTTCTTTTTATAGTTTTACAGGTTGTTTGTTGTCGTTGAATGATGAAGGATTAAATAAATATTTTAGTGTATCAGTTAAATCTGTTCGGCTTCGTTTTTCAACATGTTTTTGTAGAGAAATTAATAAATCTTTGCGAAACGCGATTACAGACATCTGGTCCTAGAGGTGGGACTGGTGGGGTAATCTGATGCAACATACGCGTTTGTGTGACACGTTCCACAAAATATGTTTAAATAATTTAAAATCCCTCTCACAACTAATCATACCAGAATCGAACTCTTTATTTCACTTTGTTTATGTGATATTTTATAATATTAGTAAATTTATTATAGTGTGCAAATAGTACATATAAGTTAGTCGTAAAATGAATGCGTTATTATATTCAAACAATAATCGCTTATTATTTTGATCAAAGACTTTTGTTGGAACATTTGAAGAAAAACTGTTTCACGATAGCAGGTTGTAAGTCACGCGATCTACGAGTCGCTTCTATGAAGAATGAATATATTGCTTATAAAGAAATAGTAACCTTCTTTTTATATTAGATTTCAGGATCGAATAGGTTCAACAGGAAAGAATAAAATAGTAAAGACTATATCTTTTAAAGAACAAAGCAGCACAACTAAATGGAAAAAAATACTGAAATATATATATTTTTTTAATATTAGTTTTAGTTGTAAATATTTATATTATGATGTGCGGGCGGGACTAACGGATTGCCATAAAATGAAACTACAAAACTCACTTATAAAATAAAAAGAAAATGAGTGTGTTTTTGAGTCTATATTATGTGTAAAAATAATAAAATATTCGTGTAAACATTCCATCAAAAAATAATATCGATATGCCATTTTATCCCGCTCATATTATAATATATAAAACTAGGACGCCTCATCTGCAAATTTTCCTTATCTCACAAGACGCTCCAAAGTGTAAATAAAAATGTAATAACCTTAATGTTTCACCCACTAAGCACACATTTAGCGGGGAAGAAAATGACGAAGTTTTTTTTTTTACTTCCCGTGGAGGTGGCGGAATTTTCCATCACGCTCCCATCATACGTGCCTCATCTCTCAGCGAAAATCTTTCACAAACAAACTGCTACCGTTGTTTCCACTTGTACTACGTGCTTATCAAGGTTTCCGTGAATTTCCCGCCCATATGAGGAGTTAATTTAATATCGAGAGGTTTCCCGCCAAGGGCGTGCCGAGCGAGCGACGCGTGCGACGGAAGAATCGTACGCGGGAGAAGTACCCGACCAGGGGTTGCAGCTTCTAATTGGGCACAGATGTGACCGGAACCAATCGAACAAGATATGTCTAATATTATACTGCGATAATAAATGTATGCTAAATATGCAATAACCATTTATTACATTAATCCGTTAGGGTCTTTTTAAGGTTGCAAACATGGAGCGTAATGATCGTAGCTAGAGACTTCAAATACTCGACATCTCAACTACTCGAGTATCGAGTAGTAATTTTTTAAATACTCGAGTTCTCGAGTATCCAGTACTTGAAAAATGGTCGAGTATTCGATACTCGAATTGGAGTCTCTAATCGGGACTCATCGCAAGCATTTCTGACGATTTTTTTTTAAATATTTTTCAATATCAAGAATTGACAGTGAACCTTAAAAGTAATAGTTGCATATATATACATATAGATATAATGAACGTATATAAAAATAACGAAAACCCTTTTAAAACTTCACGGCTTCGCCAAGAATTTAATCATATAAATAGATGATAAATACATATATTAGCTTATTTCATTTTCATTAATACATTTATTTCAACTTATAAAACATACAAATTACAAATAATAGAGAATGAAAGTTTGGTTATTTTATTTTGTCTCTTGTCAACATAAACTTTTCATTGATAAGATCAGGCAACAAGACCCAAAGCATAGCAAACCAAAGGAATGTCTCGTTTAGCATAGTCAACGAGTATTTTTCAAAATACTCTTCTCGAGTTCTTGAAAAATAGACGATTATTCTTAAATTCTACTTAAAAATAACGGTCTTAAGAATATAATAATGGAAATAATGATGACAATCTCAAAATATTTTAGAATAAATTTAATAAAAAAGTGTTCAGATGAATTCCGAAATTATGCTTACTCCGTTACTCAATAATATATGATTCTGAAGTTATCATAATTTTATATGCTCAAATATGTACGGTTAATACGAATTTTTCCGACCTAAATGTCATTTTTTGCCAAACCTTTTCAAAGTAAAGTAACTATTTGCTAAGATAGTTAATGTGTCAGAATTATTCGACTGTAGAACATTGGGTGGAAAGAAGCCGTGGCAACACTCACTAATTAATGAGCTTGCACACATATTCTATGCTGTCTGTTACCTTAAGTTCGGCTTAGATTGCTCATACTTGGTATGCTTTTAGTAACTCGCTTGGATATGATTTTTAGTAGAGTCACGTTGCACCATATTTAAATAAACTTACTTGTTTTTTAATATTTTTATACGAATAAAATGTGTAAGGAGGATTGTTAAGCAAGTAAATTTAATTTAATTATGAGATCATACTTAATTATTTAAGAAGAGAGTAGATATTATTTTTGATAATTTCCTCAGATGATTTCAATGATATTTTTGAGAAGAACCCTAGATCAAATTGAAGACATAATGTGAATACTCGTGTTCTACAACAACTTTTTACTGAAGTGTTAGTTTTAGTGAAGTGTAGGACATACAAATATGACATCCTCTTATTAGATACTTGAATGGTAATGTATACAATCCATATATCTGTACCTATACCGTTCATTCGATTGCGATAAAACCTAGGTGAATTGTGGTGCGAAAGCCCGCAAAAGGTATCTTGATTACTACAGCCATTTAACAATGAGGAAAAAAACAAAACATTTATTGTAAATCCAAAATCACTTTAAATAAACAGAATTAAAACACAGACACATTCTTTATTTGAGTGGAATTTTAGCTCATTCCGGGTACTCATAGTATTAAATAAAAAAAAAAATATTTTTTAAATTTATTTACTGCATGTGCCAACCCTTAACTTGATTTTTTCATTCTTGAAGATCATCTATAATATCTTTTCGCTGCAAAAGTTGTAAGCAGGTATACGTATCAAGAGAAATGTTCTAATAAAACCCTACTTATTACAGAAAATTGTGTTTATTCAATAAAAACAGACTTACACGTCACTAAAAATCGATACGCCATCAAATATTTAGAGGCTTTGCAAGCACGTAAAACACTGATGAATAATTCTGGTTTTCATGATTTTCGTATATCAACATAACGCAGTAAGTTGATATAAGCTGAAGTATTAATTCATTTAAATTGTATTTTCTTGCGTTCTACTGGATGGATAAGACATGGGTATTTAATTTATTAAATTAGAGATGCGGGTAGTAATGACCCAAAAGTTGGCAGATTTAAACCAAGCTTTGTACCACGTGAATTTCGGATTTAGTTTATTGTATGCCGCGATTATAAGGTCAAACTTTCAAAGAGTTTTTCAGAAAACAAGACGTCAGTTGACCTTAATGTTGAAATGGTGTGATTTTATTTCGTCTTTTTCCGCACGATATCTCCTATGTGGATAAAACACATTAGAAAATAATCAATACAAACTGTTATAGAGATAATTATAGAGTTACATTCAACATCTTATTCATAAAAGAAAAGTGGAATTTATACAAAATTTCCAATAAAACTGACACATGGGATTTTTTGTGCTAGATAAATACGCATGCTCGAAAAAAATATCTCATGTCATATGTTGTCACATAGGATATTTTGTGTTCCACAATTATGAATGTCAGCACGTAAGCTTTATTGAAAATCATTATATTTAGGAAATGAAATAAAATATTATCTTGGAAAATATTTTGTCACTTGGAGGAGATAATTAGAAAGTGTGCGGAAAACGAAGATTTTACAATCACTTGTAATTATTATTAACAAAATTTATTCATCCAATAATAGATATTTAATTAAATCAATTCCTTAATTTGGTGAAGCTTAATATTATTCGTCTAGTATAGGTTTTTTTCTTTTCGCATTTTGACTTCGAGAAAAATATTCAGAAGTATTCCGATTACGTATATACATGTAACTTTTGACATTACATTCCTTATTGTTTTAAATACATATTATTAAAAAAATTGTTGACCCAGGCAGCATGATAGTTCAAAGCATCAATAGCAGTATAAAATAAAAATAAAACTTAACCAGAAACAATTGACCATCGACATTATGATTTAAAAATGTTCCACTTGATCGACGCAACATCATATATTTCTTATTTAAGATTAATACATCGGTGACAGATAAACAGTTAAAATATTTTTTTAATAAGCAGTCATTTGCTTGCCTCAATTATAAATTATTAACGTTAGTTTTACTGTTTTATCTGTTGTCAGCTTTCTATTAAACATATTTATTTATTTATACTGTGTACACTATCTGACAACATAATATAAATCACAAAACAACCTTTCCCACTGATTGGACATTCATTATATTATATATCGTAATCAATTAGCATTTATGAGATGCTAGTATGGCTACCCGGCGTCGCATGGACTAAGCGACCAATAATTATGTAATGTTATATGATTCGACATAATTATATCACAAAATCTAACATCCAAAATAGGAGTTAAAATAAAATCACAAACTTTATTTAATTTGATGACAGCCCCGCCCCATTCTCGCCCATTAAAATGTCCAAATTCAAGGAAAAAATCTAGTTTTCTGTCAAAGACATGTCAAATAATACCTTCACGTAAATAGTAAAAATTATTAATAAAAGCCGGGAAAAGTTCAGTAGAAGACTAATTTATTACATTTTAGACTAAATGTCTTCGCCGATAAAAATTCAAACATATTTTCTTTCATATTCGTTTTTATGGCAACTTAATGACCAACAATGCAAAAGGGAATTACAGACCCACAGACATACATACGCCGTTTCGGATACAAACAAGATGAATTAATTGGCTTTGCCATAATTATAGAGATTTTTGAAAGAAACTTATGACCAGATAATAACATAGGAATATCTAAAATAAATCTAGGGTTTTATCCGACCTATTATTAATGAGATAATTGATTTCAAGTCTTTGAATTAATATTTAATGATAGTAAGTACTTTGATTATTAATAAATGACAATTATTTAAAAGGGTACAACAATGGTGAACATGGTAAGTGAAGTTGCTTGTTATTCAGTTGTTTAGCCTGTCTTTTTTTTATAAAAGAGATCAAAAGCAGGGATAATAAAAAACTCATTTTAGAATTAGGTGGGACATTTGGATAATACAGACACCCATGCATTTGAACACAAATCTATAAATCGATTGAAAAATAGTGCATGCCATTATCTGTAACAAAATTCAACCCCATGAACACTGCTGACCATTTAACCCCGCGCCTGACACTCCTACTAAGCTCTAAAGAAAAAAATTAATTCGAAAGTCAGCTGGCATACGAGTAAATTTCCATTGATTTGGGCCGGAGCTTAAAATGTTAATGCTGTCGTATATGTCTGCCCGTAAAATTACACCAGCGAGTTAACAAATGGCTACCAATTGCCAATTAAAAGTAATGTAAAAGGATCTGCAATAGTACTTGGACCCATGCAGGCTGCTTGTTAATGAACCCTTTGATTGCATGCGATCTTGTCCAGAATAAATATTTTCACAGGACAGCTAATTTGGTCGGCCTGTTCTTGCAATTTCTTTTACGCTAAATACCATTCGTAAATATATTTTTTATAACCATATCTGCTCCCAACTTGGAGCATATGGAATCTTCACGGAGTTTATCACAACATATGTTTTTCTACGAGAGCTGATTGTTGCTCAGTCGCAGTTGCAGAGAGTAGGGATGGAACGGATATGAGGACCAGAACAGAATTAGTGGCTAGATAATTGCTATCACTTTGCGTCGCCCTTTAGCATAGGAAAGGTGAGAAAGGATTTTTAACAACACAAATACCCATTGCCTCTGAGCAGAATCTGATTGACCGACCACTGCACCACGGACCGAACTTGATAATAAAGATTACGTATAATTTTTCTTCAATGTATATTCGATAGGCATTGTTGTATAAAGTGTTAAGAACTTAAATAATCTGAATCATTTGAAAATGAGATTTTTATTTCCATACGCTTACATCAAAGTAAATGCTGGTCTTCACTTTTAGGTATTGGTTTACTTGTCAATGCATCAAAGGCTTAAATACTGAAATATTTACGTTCATACAATGGAAATCACTGTGTAAAAGCAAACATTTAAGTAGTGTGTCTCCTTCTGAGATTTTGAAACCTTGATTTAGATATCGTTACCTTACTTTGAAAAGGTTCTAAATTACAGTTTTGCCTCAAATGATCTTTTGGTAGGAAAAGTTTGTATTTACGCATTCTATCATATATATGTATAATCAGAATTATCTATGCTTGAATAACGGAGTTAGCAGAATTCCAGAGTTGCACTGCATCTGCACACTTTTTTTTACTAAATTTATTTGACAATATTTTAAGATTGTCCTCATTATTTCCATCATTAGATCTTTAAAATCATTATTTTACAGAAAGAGTTAAAGAAAAATAAGTAATTTAAAACATTTTTACTTGCTCATTGTTACAAGTAATTTTTAATCAATCGAAACTTCAAACGCTTATATCTCAAAATAGTGTCAATAGCAGTTAGAACCTTTTCAAAGTAAGGTGTTGATATAGCAACTAGATAATCACTTGTTAATACTAGCCATTATATGTCTCGTTCTCAACTTCTATGAAGGCAACTACAAATATTAATATTTTCCGTTTACGTTTACATTCCGATCTCTGGAAATTATTTTAATTGGCTCATTTTTATTTCTGAAAAATTCACAAAGTTTAGAAGCCATCTCGATAAGCACAAAAGGACAATCATAAAATCTTTTGTACGTACGAACAAATTTCGCATTCAATTTATTCTCGGCATAAATTGGAAGCGCCATTACAATCACATCCAGTTTGTCGATTTGTTTTGATTAATTTCATCTGCGTTCTCTCAATTTACATTTAGCTTTCACACAACGACAAAGCAGGCCACGTAACGCAAATTGGGTATATTATGCGCTTTCTTTAAGTGAGTTCTGCGAACCTCATTAGACGATATTATCTAAACAAGTGTTTCTTTATCTATTCGCAGTGGTGCCGCACAAAAAACTTTGGAAATAAAAAAACATTTTTACTATTTATTCCACGTTAAATTTATTAGATCAAGACCGGTTTTATTATTATCTGGACCGGCATTATCAAACTGAGATCAACAAGGTCAGGATATAATTAAAATAGGGCTGTGGAGTCGGAGTCGGAAATATTGAAAAGATTGAATTTTTTAATTTTACATATATGTCAAATTTAGCTTTTTGCAGGATTGTTTGGTTGATATAAAACTGAACACAAACAAATCGAAGAAGAGAGAAGAGTCGAAATCGTGTTTTTGGTCAATGCTGGAGTCGGAGTCGGAGTCGTAATTTTTTTACCGATTCTATAGCCTTGAATTAAAATAATAAGACATTTTTAGTACTCATTCTACACTAAATTTATTAGATCAGTGCCGGTTTCGCTCATAGTGAGTATTATCAATTGAGATCTACAAGATCAGTCTCATGAGATGACATTATTTAAACCAGTGTTTCTTTATCTATTCGCAGTGGCGTCGCACAAAATACTTGGAAAATAATAAAAAATAATAAAACATTTTTAGTACTCATTCAACGAAAAATCTATTAGATCTGGACCAGTTGCTTTAATAGCAAGCATTATAAATTGAGATCTACAAAATCAGTCTCATTAGACAATATTATACAAAGCAGAATTTTTTTATCTATTCGCAGCGGCGTCCCGCAAAATACTTTGGAAATAATAAAACATTTTTAGTACTTATTCAACGTCAAATCTATTAGATCAGTACTGCTTTCGCTCATAGCAAGCATTATCCAACTAAGATCAACAATATCAGTTGATAATGCTCACTGGAGGTGAAACCGGTCCTGATCCAAAAAAAATATGTGGAAAAAGTACTAAAAAAATAACACCTTAAAAGTTATACTTTGGTATTTTTTAGTAATTGATCAATAATTGAAATACATAAACTAGATTAAATATTTATGGCACTTACCTTATAGGAAAGCTCCTACTGGTAGAAATGATTGATACGTCACTAGCACATTAAATATCATATTCGGTAGAAATTTTGATTAAACATAATGGCACTCTATATAATTTTATTTAATTGTATAATATCTGCTAACTTCAATCGATTATTTATCATTTGAAAAATGCATCAAGTAACTAAAGCGAGCAAGATTTAAAAAAATACAATGCTATAAACTCGAGTGTGTGAGCTTTTTGTTTGACCAGTTGTATGAATTATTTTGATGTTTTTATGAAACTGAAGCTTCATTCGCACAACATAACAAAGCTTTTTATTCAGTTGAGCTTTCTACTACATGATCATTTTAATAAACAAAGGCAGGCGATTTTTTTTCTCACACAGAGCTTAACTGTATATAAGTGAAGGAATTAAAACAATTAAATGATAATAAAAATAGTCAAACATTTTTAGTACTTATTCCACATAAAATTTATTGGATCAGGACCGGTTTCACTCATTGTGAGAATTATCAACTGATAATAAATACAACGAAACGGTGATATTTATACAAAAGTTAATCAAGAATTACAAGGTATTACAACTATGAAAATAAATTGAAGCAAAATAGACTATTATTGAAATGTTGAAGACGTCTTAGCAATGCAAGCTATTACAACAAAAATCAATTAAGTATGAATGATCATTAACAAAGTAATAACCAAAATTAGTGCATTTAATATATAAATCCTATGATAGTGCTATGTTTACAAAACTTAAGTAAGAATTACAAGGTATGACAAATAATTGGTAATACAACTTAGCAAATAAATTGAAGCAAAATAGACTACGATTAAAATGTTTAAGACCTCTTAGCATTGCAAGCTATTACATCAAAAATCAATTAAGTATTAATGATCACTAACAAATTAAAAAATCAACCAAAACCAACTTAAAACATACAAAATAGACAGATAGAAATAGTTAAAATGTTGAAAACCTCTGAAAAATGTTTTATTATTTTTATTTTAATGCCATTCCACTAAGTATTGGCAGTGAACACCTTAAAATTGATCAATTAAATGATAATTGTTATTCATCTCTTCTTCTTTCCAATACTATTCAATTTATCTTTGTCCTACTTATCGGGCTGCCTCAATATTTATAGTAGAATGTATCATACAATTGTTAAAGATTGAAAGACTTTATAGACCGCAGTAACACTTGCACGACCAGTGATACATATCCTTGATAGCAGACACGAGCGCCGGAGATCGATTACTATGCCCACGCTTATTTAGACTGTTTACTTGATACCGGAAAACTGTTTTCTAAAACACGACATCCGGTGTTAGAATAGATTACAAGCATTGAATCTGAGATGGTAAGTTTTTCTACAGTTGGACTACGCATGAAAATTCGATCAATATTGGTAGATTCCAGCAGAGATGAACTCGTTTTGTTAAGGTCATATGTTATTTAAATGATTTAAGCAAACAATTATTTTAAGCTAATGATATATGTAGATATCTAAAAAATAGATATGTAATATGAAATATCAATTAAATTTTTTTTTAAAAATTCCCCAGTATTGAAATCCCAATAATTCATAGTGTTATTCTATCTATTTGTACAATACTTATAGAAATTGTATTCGTTATCCAGGGGCCAGTGGTTGGTCATCAAAAGTTAAAGGGTGAGGGATTTATAGCCAATAAGAGTGCATTGATACAGGAATTGCAGAGATTGGGTCTTAATAACGTTTAATAACCCGCATAATTATTATACAGAAACTAATCAATATACTTTAAATGTGACAATTTCAGTTCATTTATTTTTTATTCAGTTTATTGTAAAATATTTAAATAGTAAGGATTAAAAGATGTCTTACATTTAATAACTTTTAATGTGTAAACTGTCAATTCATGTGAAAACGCAGTTTATTGCAAAGCACTTCAAAATGCACGAGTGAAACCGACCTAGATTTTTACAAAATATGCGTAGGAGCAGTATATTTAAAAATAGTCAACTGATCAAATCATAAATTTATAATTCTAACGATAAGCAAAACCGGTCCTGCCATGTATGAAATATATGTGAAATTAGTAGGTACAGAAAATGTGTTTTATTAATTCAAATATAATGCCTTTTCAACAAG
Organism: Himalopsyche kuldschensis; assembly: GCA_028554975.1. Taxonomy (NCBI): domain Eukaryota; kingdom Metazoa; phylum Arthropoda; class Insecta; order Trichoptera; family Rhyacophilidae; genus Himalopsyche; species Himalopsyche kuldschensis. Next base: position 7,306,121 of record JAHFWI010000029.1, on the reverse strand, counting down.
AATAATTAAACCTTAATAGCTATTTAGAAATGAGCTTAGTGATATTTAATACATTTTTTGGCCATATATACTGTAAATTGATTAAATAACTTTGTGAACCACGAATTAAAAGTTCGTAATTTTCGCTATACAGTATACACCACAAACTTTTCGATCCAAGTAAGCACCGAGGACGCACGTGTGTAGTACATTTTTTTATAATAAAACTTATCTCTTTTGAGAATAAATCAACCTGTCATAATGTTTGTAAGAATCACGTAATCCCCGATGTCAAATTGCGATCCTTTCGCGTTACGTAGAGGGTGGGGCTCACCTTCAGATAATGACCTCGAGTTCCTCAAGATAAGGCACATATGGTGACCCCATCGTGTATGAAGCTTCAAGCCAAAGCAAGCACTCATAAGGGACCCGTCTTTTGTTCTGCTTATTTATGAGCCCTGGGATTTTGCCAGCGGGTTCTGCTGGAACTGAAACAACTCGGTTTAAGATACGCTTTGCCGGGAAATCCGCCCGGCCGGATAGAAAAATTACGACAAATGTTTGACGGGGCCAAATGGCGAGCTAACCTAACAAGCGTTAAATTTTACGTTATTACTTATACTTCAGATGTGATCAATATGTAGTCAATTACGTTTATATACCATACCACCCCCCTCCCCGTATTCAATGCGTAGAAAAAAATCATGATTTATCAAATTCAAACGAAGATTGATTATAAAAAAATGAGAGACTACTTTTTAAGCTATCGCTCTGCTCCTCGGTTAGTGCTATTTCAATTGTTATTTTTTTACCATGTTTTCTTCCAACGTATAGTATAACTAAAGTGACCATACGTCCCGTTTTTAGGTAGTCTGTCTCGTTGTCCCTAAGTACAGCTTCGGGGCGTCGAAGTGTCCCGTTTTCAAAAAGAGGGCAACATGGGGTAACAATTTTAAAAAAGTGCAAAAATCGACTTTCGTAATAATAATTTGAACCCTAAAAACTTTAGAGTAATCATTGAATACATTTTATGCTTGCCCGGAACAAATGCACCCGTAGAAAGAGTCTGTTCACAGATGAATAAGTTGTGGACGACAGAAAAAACACAATTACAAGTCGGAGTACTTAAAGCGATGTTGTTAGTTCTGCCAATAATTTCATTCTTATTTAAAAGCAAACCCAATTGTACTTGAGAAAATTTGTTCATCAGAAAAATATAAATCAACATAATTTTTTTCATATTTATATTATTTATTCCTGTTATTATCTTTATCGACATTCCTTTTCTTTTTATTAGTACATAAAAACTATGAAAAAATACGTGTTTTCTTGAATATACATACTATTACGTGAAAATTGGTAGATGTCCCGTTTTGAAAAAAATAAATGGTCACATTAAGTATAACATATGAATATTTCATGAAGTTTATCTCAACATTCGTTTTTACAAGAACTGATTATTACTCAGTTGCTCAACCCCTCTTTTCAAAGAGAGAAAAATTTTAGGAAGGGCACGAAGACTAGGACTGGATTATAATTTGAATCGGAAGGATGGGAAGGGCTTTTAAACAACACAAGCACCTACATACTGCCAAAGACTTGAACCCGGGCGGTACGTCACGGAAGCCGGTGACGTTGCCCATGCACCACGGACCGGAAAAAGTATGATAATGGTAAATTACTTCACAGTACCATATAACTTTTTTTTAATCATTTTTACTCCCAATTTGGAGCGTATTAACCGTATATAGTAACCGTACCAAATTTATAAAGTAAATCCCAACAGAAGTTTTTTTAACGATAACTACTTGTTACGTTACCCGAAGAGAGTACGGATAGAAAGCATAGGACTAAGACAGAACAAGTGAATCGCTACGTATTGTTTTAGGATTGAGTGGGTTTGTCAAAGAGTTTTTAGACAAACAGACAAAATCTCCGAACATAAATCAATAATTAATTTAAAAATAAATCTTTCCGGTCATTTGAAGCAGTGCGGTCTACAACCATCCCCATCGATGATAGCCCACGGACAGGACGAATATGAATTTAAGATTCACAGAGTTGATAACTATGATAATCAATCAAATGAGGGGCCGTTCATGGATGTAATCTATTTACTGCAAGCCTTACATTCAAATATATTCACCGAATGTTATTTTCTATCTTCTATATATATATAAAAATGAATGTCTGTATGTATGTCCGCTATGGACTACTAAACCGCTCGACCGATCGATGTGAAACTTTACAAATTTATTGAGTGCATCCCCGCGATGGTTTCTGGTCTACCAACTCCTCCCCCCAACCACCCCCCAACCTCCCCCCCAATTTTTTTTTTAAACTTTAAGAATTTTTCGAGTTCACTTCTTTGAAGGTTTTTGGCATACCCCCCCATACGCTCCCCAAACCCCACCCCGCCAAACAACCCCCATCCCCCCAAAAATTGATATCGAGTTTTTACAAATTTCTCGAGTACACTTCCGCGAAACTTTCTGGCATACACAACTCCCCCCCCCCCCAATCCTCCCTACAATTGCTGGCGTAGCAACGCGCGCAGGGTACAGCTAGTTATAAATAAAACTTAGTTTGATAGATATGGTTATTTCTAGTCAACAACTGACTTCTCACATAAAATACGTTTTAGAGACTATTTTCTTATCTAATGTTTGAAATTCTTTTTGTAAATTCAAGATTCAAAAAAAAGAATTTTACAAGAAATATGCGCGTACTAAATTCTACTGGCATCTGTGCACTGACATTACTATGCAACAAAAATAGCAGATGTCTACGAATCTGTCCTTAACTAAAAACTACGTTTTCTTGCGAAATAATTGCGAATTTCAAAACATGAAAGCTATTTAGACAATCTTACTGAGAATAATATAAACTAAGTCAAAGAAGTCGAACGATCATCGTCATGTTGAATATTTAGTTACATGTATTCAAACAACATACATTTGAATATTTGTTCTGTAGAGGTTTAAAAAAAAATCATTAAATACATACATTTGTAGTTAGTATTTTGGCATTTTTAATTATACAGTACTAGTATTGCTACCCGGCGTCACTCGGACTAACCGGCCAATAATTATGTAATGTTATAGAATTCGACATAATTATATCACAAAATCTAACATCCAAAATAGAGTTAAAATAAAATCACAAACTTTATTTAATTTGATGACAGCCCAATTCTCGCCCATTAAAATGTCCAAATTCAAGGAAAAAATCTAATTTGCTGTCAAAGAAATGTCAAATAATACCTTCACGTAAATGATAAACATTATTATATTGCAACTTGCAACAATAATGCAAAAGGGAATTACAGACCCACATACATACATACGCCGTTTCAGTTTTATATATAAGATTGTGGAAATAAATAAATTGACTGACGGCCACTGTAGAAAATATGTCATACGCTTTTAAATGAATCTTGGTGATAGAAGATTTATATTTATTGATATTTCAATAAATGTCTTTTGATTACTATTTTTCTTATGTGTTTTATATATGTGCACAATTTTTTCGATCTTATCCACTGGTTGAAATTTTTGATAGCACAGGATATTGAACTTTGCTAAACGAGCTTTCTACTTAACGATGGAGAGGAACTGATATTTACATCGTATCCAATAGAAGATAAATGAAATATATATTTGAAAATTCTCATGCACTAATTTTGTTTAAAATAAAATGTAGAATTTTTTATTTTGTTCAATTAATTATTTTATGCTGTACGATCTTGAATATTTGTTTTTATATTATATATCGTTAAATATATTTATTATACATAAAATGTCCGTTTTACACATTGATTCATTATAGGGCATCAACAGACAGCCTTTAACGAGAACTACATGTAAATCAGTCGTTCAATCTGTTAAGAAAAATAACGGGACTTAAAGCAAAAAATTATGAGTAAATCATTTTCTCGTCATGTTTTGGTTGGCTATGAAAAATCTGAGAAATTTATGATTTTAAATATTGTGAGAAAATTTTCACACAAATACCCGAATACTTAGGACTTGGTCCAAAAAATAATACGAGAAACATAGCAAATTACCACTCAAATACCGATTTTATTTGATGATATCGCTAAAAACTTATATTTAAAAACATGTTTTTTTTATGCTTGGCTTGTAGAAAAAATAATATGAAGAATCGTTAAATAAAATTATAAGTACTCTAATTTTTTAAATTTTGCAAATTCTTGACTCAAGTTGATTATGTGTTATGGAAATGACTCGCTCTTCTTTTATCAAAGGAAAAGTTTTAAGTGGACAGAATGTTTCGTTTTAAGGACGTGACGTTGAGAATGTAGTTTTAAGAAAATGTTGTTTCAGTGTATCTTTTTATTTCAAAAGTTGGTAAAGTATAAAGAGAGTTATTAGTTTCAATTAAAACTTTAATATATTGTTCAAACATTGCGGGCTTTTTACTATATAAGAAATATACTAAAAAAGTTTATAATACGTTTGCTTACGAAGGAAAACTTATTGAAAAGATTTTAAATAGAAACAAAATCTCTAACGATAGTTTTAATATTTCCATCAAGTACTATTTAAATTTAGTTAGAGCATGGTTGTAGCTTTATTAAAGTCAGTATACTTTTGAAAGTGAAATCAAATAGTACTGTTTTGAAAAATCTGTAATTACCGTCTTAAGCGTTTCAATTAACATTTAACATGACACATTATCAGTTATTACGTATCGTTTTCAAATTTTAATTGCACTTAACTTTAGTCACGACCTTTCACGAGAATTAAGAGTTGGGAAAATATGTGGAATTAAAATTAAATATCATGTTTCTTATTCCACGCTGAAAACCATAATATATATTTTTTTAATCTCTTTTGTAACCACTTTAATATTTTTAAATCATGCAATTTGGTGCGACGATGATTCTTAACCCTTTGTACCGGTACGGCAGTAGTATGTTGTCATCTATTATCTATTGCCATTCTCTTTTGTTTATTGAAATGTTATTATTTTTTCATATATTGAAACTAGAGGTGTCAATCAGTTTTTTGTAGTCAACTTATTTTTATTATATGTTTGAAATAAGCAAAAGAGTTTTGTAAAAAGCTTAATATTTGGTAAGAAATCTGTAGCCATATATTATTGAGTGTAAAAATCCATTTCAGTTCGATACGCTTCCTTGAATCACCGTCAATAGATAACCACATGTTGATAAATGAATGCAATAAAGATCCAGACCCAAATTGGATGTAAAAAATAAAAAGCGATAATTATTTGAAAGTAATATTTAATTATTTTACGATTTTTTTAGAATTTTCGTTATAAAATCGTGGAAGAAATATCAATTCCTTCAATGAGTAATAATATTCTCTTTAGATGTACGGAAAATCAAAAAAAATAATGTTTTATATTTTTTTGTCTGCTATTAATATTTTATTAGATTTGTAAAAAAAAACCTAATTTAATCCAAAACAACCACTCAAAGGGTTAATCAAATAATCCTGCTATGCATGAGCTTTTGGTACTAATAATGACGTCATATGAGTTATATTAAGATTAGAATCGATGAGGGGGGAAATTAAAGAGACAATTATTGCAGAAGAGGTATTTAATGGAAAATTACAATAATAATCAGTAGACAAATATAAGAATATAACATAAGAATCGTCGTTATACGAAATATTAACAAAAAAAAAGGAAACATAAGTATGGGTGATTATTGCGTGAGCTTTAAAAATGTTTACAACGAAAAAAGGTTTGAATACATCGTTCTTTCATAGTTGAATTATTTTAGTATGACCTTTACTATTATTGGCGTGCAAAAGGATAATTAATAATTGATCTAATTAAAATTCACTGGTGTAGATTAATGTTAAGATTTCTAATTAATGATTGTTTAATATGAACCTTTATTGAAAATAAATACTACTTTTCATGAGAAATTGCCAAGTTCCTTATCGCATTAATTAATAAGATTTTATTTTCACCTAATCTTTCTCGCGTAATGTTATTTAAAAGTGAATTATTTTTACGTGGTTTATTCACATAACAACACGTCACAAATCAAATAAATTGTATGTGAGAAGTTGAATATAGATTTTGAGATTCATTGAAAAATAGATTCATAAAAATTGATTCATAATATAACCATAATTAACTTTAAATAATATCTCACTAATTTTATTTATAAACTAGGTACGAAAATATACTTAATACACGCGCGAAAAATTTCTTAAAAAACTATTTTTTAAGGCTGTTTACATTTATCTATAAACCTAATCCATACGGATGTGGAGGTCAACCATTAATTTACACCACAAAAATGTTTTATTTCAATTATTACATAATTTTGTCATACATAATTTGAGAAGTTATTTCGAGGTATATGAACATGAAAAAATATTCTTGTATGGACATAAAATAATATTTAGTTTGCATATTAGACGTAAATCATGGCTTTTGTTGACTTAATGTTTTATTTACAATTCCTTATAGAATACCCTTGTTATGATTTTCCATATTTTTTGTGGATACCATAAACACATTTTTTATTATGTAATTATTTATAGTGTCATTTATAGAATGTACAGGAAAAACACAATTATTACCTATTATGTAATATAAAGTTTGTGAATAAAACAAGTCATTTTTCAAGCGTAAAAGTAAGCCACATAAAATTTTATTCGGTATAAGTTTTACTAATGAAATTATAATTGATATTATGTTGAAGTAAGAAACAACAAATATAAAATTACTTTACGTATGTACAATAACAATATCGTTAAGATCCAAAATATATTATGCTCCCAACCTCGATTTGGTTCAAGAACCGGAAGAAGTTGACTTCTGTTATATCATACCCATAAAAGTTATCCCATTTCCTCTGAAACCCAGTATATGTATGAGTTTCAGAGGAAAATGTTACAGTGGAAAATCAATATTAGGTATACAATGTAAAATACAATAATTTTTCTTGTATGACGATTTTATTACAATATGTTTCCTCAATTCAATAATTTATATTGTTATGCGCTCATAATGTGAAGTATGCGGACTCCTAATAATTGATTTTACCTCAACAGAAGTAGTTCTACGAGAACTGCTTGTAACTCAGTCAATCTCCTTTTTGGAGTGAGTGAAGATATACAAATCTTGAAGATTCCAATACAAAAGACAAACACTTTTCCACACAATGGCTTAAGCTAGACCAGTGATCGCCAAACGGTCGCTCGCGAGCTACCGGTTGCTGGCGAAGGATAAATTTGGAAAATCCATGCTTCTTACATGAACAGCTGCATGTTCACGCGTTGGAAAACCTTATTCGTGTACGCACCAGACAGAAAAAAAATATTTGTAATCAAAAAGCACCTCAATAAACAGACTTAAAACATAAACATTTTCGTCCTTTGAGTGGCATTGTATCGCATGCCGAGTACTCGTTTATGTTTTGTTTATAAATACGTAAATAAAGTACGCATTTCATGTTTTATTGGAAGTCCGATATTATTTAAGTAATATCAAAATAATATGTATGTACGGTACAATGAAAGACGACGATAAAACAATGTATTTATGTACATATAAAAGTAGCTCGCCAGACAATTTCAAAGCCTGACAGTAGCTCGCATCCTCATTGAGCTTGGAGACCACTGAGCTAGACAGTAATTAACTAGATTACAAGTGGAAAAGAGATATAAATTCTTAGTCTGTTACCATATTAGAAATTACTTTAGCCAGTATACGGACTCCACATAAATTATTGTTTCAGTAAAAAAATGGAAGCAAGAAAAAAAGGTTTCATGATTGAAATGTTGGGAGGGAATTTAGAAATCACCGATACGATTGTCGATTCATGGTGAATAGCCATTAGGTTTATGAAAAATACAGATAGTTTACTGATTCAACATTTTATATAACGTTAAGAACTAATTTCCCTTATTGTGGATATTTTAAACCGAAAATTCTATTGTTTTATTTATATAAATCACATATGCTTTTGCGCACAAATTCATAAATCAATTTACAAAATAAGTTCTTGAAACTGGGTTTCGAACCGGTAAACTCTATAACCAAAGATAACGACGTTGAAAACTAGCCTACAGGTCCATAATTATTTTTTGACTTCCATAAAATGAGAATTTTCGCCTTTTATATTCTATATTATGTGTTTGGTGGTAACTTTGTTGTTAATTCTTGTTACCAATGTTAAATTGAAATTGACAACATTGTTTATCCTCTGGTTGAGCAACATGGTGTGGCACGAACAGTAGATCAATTTAATTTTGAACGAATATTTTTTTATTTCACCTGTTACTGATTGGTCACGTACTTTTGAGGATATTTCCCTTGTTCTCAATGGTCAAAAATACAGAAATGGTAGCATTTGGCTAGAAAAATGATAGATAAATATTTTAATAATATATTAATCACGTTGTGGCTTGAATCCTGAATTGCCTAGTTGGAAAAATAGTTCGTTCAAAATCGTGTTTGGAAAATTTCAGTGCTGACATGTAAATACTTTATATATGTGAGCAGACAAGGTTACAAAAAAGCTTTCCGTATTGCGTCATAAATTCTTTATTTTTAAAGAACCGCTTTGTCTTTAGAAGCAAACATTTTTCACAATTGTTTATATAAGAAGCAGGGCTGTGGAGTCGTTAAAAAAAGTTTGACTCCAACTCCGACTCCATCGTTGACAAAAGCTACGACTCCGACTCCGACTAAAAAAAATTTAATATCGTCACTTTTTTTTCTAATTTTCCTATTAATATGTATTCAATTAGATATCAATCCTACCAATCTGGCCATTAGCCAAATTTGATATATTATATGGAAAAATAAAGAGTTCAAACTTTTCAAAATTTCCGACTCTGAGTACGACTCCGGCCAAAACGTCGCGATGACTCCGACTCCGACCTAAAAGCCACGACTCCAACTAAGACTCCACAGCTCTGATAAGAAGTGTAACCATATGTTTTACTTAAACCTATCGCGATATTTCAAAACCGTTAAAAACATATTATCAGCATGTGATCTAATACCGATCTACCTACTAAACGGTTGATTGTTTTTTATTGTGAAAGTTTCGTGTAAGAAAGTATTAAAATTGGCAGGCATTAAACCAGGCAAAGCTTTCACAGCTCACGTTTAAACACCATTATTATAGAAGAAAAATTCATTCCATGGTTGCGGAATTGCTAATGAGAACTCGCCTACTAATTTTTCGAGCAAATGTTAATGACATTTTCATCCTATATACCAGCCCCAAATACGGTATTTGTGTAATATTCATGGTTCATGGAAAATTTTCGTGAACTAATTAATGATAGATTTACCAGATGCGATGAGTCTACAGTAGAGACTCCAATTCGAGTATCGAATATTCGATACTCGAGTAAACTCGTCTATTTTTGAAGTTCTCAATACTCGAACTGAGCAAAACTATACTCGTACAAACATTTGAGACGTTTAATTTTCTATTATTTTTGAAATATATGTTTTATAAATTGGAATATATGTGATGAAATTTATTAAGCATATTTATTTATTTATAATCTAATTATATAGACACATTTGAATTTATAATATATATTTTATTACATCTGGAACTACTCGTGTATACTCGAGTGCTAGAGTATTTCAAAATTTTACCCTCGATACTCGAGTACTCTAGTTTACAGTATCGCATTTTGTAACGAATGTTAATATTTTACTAGCGTTCAATTATTCATGTTACTAATAAGAGTTAATTCAGTATTTTTTTATGTATAAATGTTTATCACTTTTAAGGTGTTCACTGTCAATGCTTGGTGGAATGGAATTATAGTAAAATATTTTGCTATTTTTAATATAAGTGTTTATTATGTATTTATACACTACCAACTGAGAATACTTGAAGAAACTCAAATCTTTAAATTTGAACGTTCAACGTGCCATATAAATGAATTGTAAAATGGCTCTGTCAAGTTAAATTTTGGTCGATTTTTTTCTCATTATTCCGAGGAAGTTTATTAAAATTATATTCCAAAAGCAAAAATAAAGGATTTAATAGTACAAATATGGTTTTTTTATTTCACTTATTTAAATAAATGAAGCACTTTTAAATGCTATTTTTCTTCGTTGACTTTTGTCGTACTCGTTTTGTTTTTTTTATTGATCGTAAGTTTACCCCTAAAAATTATTTACCCACTCAAAAGAAAATAAATAAACGATTAACTAGCATAGAAATCTCTTTAAAAGTTTATATATTTCAAATTGAGAATGGGCATGAATGACAATTATAAAACACTGCATATCCTATGTTGCTTTTTGTAGAACTTTCACGTTTATTAAAATCAAGAAACTTTTAGAGATAAGCATAGAAACTAACAACAAAACTCATCTTTACATAAACATTTTTGATCAATATTATAACTAGCGTATTTAAATATTTGATCTAGAATGGTTATTTTGCAACAGTATTTTATTATATAATATTATAGTTTCAGGTTGAATTAAAATGCTTTTATTCCATGATTTTGAAATATTATGTACTGGATTTATCAGATCATGATGTAAGTTTATTCTGAATTCAACAATGCAACATTTTTTTTCATGACGCTACATTTCAGGGTGGGATTAGGCTTCCTGAACAACAAACAGCTCTACACTAAATCCTGACCTTTTCGATTCTCCTTTGGTTCTCAGATACTATTGAAGTATTTTCCAAGAATTTATCCTGATAATTTGTCTCTCGTGATAGTTTATAGTTTTATTTTTCTGGCGTATTTGCCAGCTCATCATAAACTTTTTTGGAATTTATTTTATTTTTTATCTATCGTAATTATTTACTGAAGGGGAAATGAAATCATAAGCTTTTGTGACAATGACATATTTCAGTGAGAAAGAAAAATATATTTTTGTTTTATAAATATCCCTATTACTAATAAAATCACGTCTTATTATTTTAAGGTATACTGAGATGTCTGCTGTCCATATTTACAAAAAGATTTATAAAAAATATAGTTAGAGGAACACAAATAATCTAATATATAAAAATCAATGTTTGTTGGTATTTTATGCGTTGCCATACCGTTCATCCGATTACGATAAAACTTTGTCAATTTATTGCTTGCACTTGCGCGAAGGTAATAGACATAGTGGCTATAGACCAGTGGTTCTCACGGAAAATTTCACCGTGGCCACATCGATAACATAAACGATCCTAAGGAAACGTCTGGTGGCCGCACCATTTTTTTGTTTTATTTATTTTGTGCTTGAGCTATGTCAAATATACTTAAAAATGTTCGTCAACATACTATTGGTATTTCAGAGTCTTTGTTGACAAAATAACGTGTAAAACCACATTTATTGTGAAACCAATATGTTCTACGAAGCTGTTGGTGGCCGCACATGAGGACCACTGCTATAGACATATAAAAATCAATGATTTTTCATATTTTATGCGCTGCCATACCGTTCACTTTGATAACTTATTGTTGCACTTGCTCAAAGGTTATACAATGACAAAGGTATAGTACAATAAGCTTTCAGTAGGTGGCATGTGTGTAGACCCATAGACAACCGGCATAAGACAAACAGCAAACGTCAAGCGGGAAATGTCATCGATACCGATCAATGATAGTGAAATTAAATCGAAATTATTTGTCTAAAGTATTGTGCATCCGAAAGCACTTTAATAAACACAAACATTGTCTTTATTTGAGTAGCATTACAAGTATTACAACGCTTGCCGGTACCGGCTAGTTACTAATATTATAAAATCATGTCTTAGTATTTTAAGGTATACTGAGATGTCTGCTGTCCATATTTACAAAAGGATTTATAAACAATATACAATTGAACACAAATAATAATACATAAACATTATAGAAGAACAGTATATGCTTAGTACTTTAATGACTGAAACGTTTTTAAAATTTTAGAGAACAGGATTAATAAACAAAAATTTATGAAAGTAATTGGACTTTTATATCGCTGTCACCCGAAATTTAAGATTTCCTTCCGCTTAACAATGTTAGATAATAGTTATTTATAATATCTTTCCGTAGTTTTTCAATGGTAATGTGTATTTGTATGCTATTCTATCAGGATGTAGATATGGCCAATTAGAAAAGAAAGCAAGTTTAGCTATAAATTTATTGAACTAAAAATATCTGTTTACTCTATGAATGCGTGCAAAATTGTAATCTAAAGACACACCTTTTTCATACACGAAGAAACATACTTCACGTTTACTTCGCTACACACATAATCAGATAATTTTCATGTCTTAATGGTGGCATATAAAGAAAATTGATGGAAATAGCAAGAAATATAATAATGACCCACGCGTATTCGCAATAACGAGAAAATATAGTAAAACAATCGTATACTGACAATTTCAACTGAGTATACAACTACGCTTATTTCTATGTTGGAATTCGTCGCGGCATACTGGCGTGACTAAGTCTACATTGGAAATTATTGCTGGCCACGCAATGATATTTGCATAATAACCATACACTTTTCGAAATAAAAAAACTTTCAAAGAAAATATATAATTTTGCGGAAAGGAATTTGCTTAAACGTATGCTGTTGAAAATAAACGACACGGCTTAATTCTTTTGGCAGCTGATGAAATTATTATAATTATATGGATACGTTTTGAAATGTTTTTGTTTCGCAAACGATAACATGTTTCTAAAACGGAAATTAAAGAAAAAATAATGTGTTTATTATCTTAACTGTTCGAGTAGGCGAAAAATGTGTTAAAAATACTGAATTTATTTAGTATAAAATTCCCCATCCGATTCTAAAAAAAGAACGCAGAGAAAGCGGTAAGCTAACCACTAGTATTGTCGTATTCATATTCTTTCTGTGCCTACTCTCTTCGAAAAAAATGAGCAACGGTTCATTTACAGTTCTCGTAGAAAAACTTCCGTTGAGATTGACTACACTTGAAGACTATATGCTCTACATTAGGAGCGGATATTGTTGAAAAAAGTTATATTATAAATATATACGATAAGTTATTGCTTATACAATTTACTGAACCTCATAAGAATCAAAATATTCACCGATTCATACATACAACTATGTAAGTGACTTAGTTTTATATTGTTACTAGTATTCGAACCCGGCTTCGCTCGGACCAGTTTGGGATTATGTTCACCTCGGCGCGTAAATTCAGACGGGCCAAGTTGAAACAACTGGCAACTTAATGACGAACAATGCAAAAGGGAATTACAGACCCACAGACATACATACGCCGTTTCGGTTTTATATATAAGATATATAACCGAAACAAAAAAAAGTCTTAAGGGCTTAAGCTCATTTGTGCACGCGTGTGCATTTGTGATTTTTGTATCTTCAAGATGCAAAAATCAAATCAAGTTTTATATTGAAACTTCATCGAGCACCTTTACTTAATATTCTCAATAATTCCTAAAATCATTTTATGTAAAAAAAAGACATAACGGGTAAATTTCCTGATATTTTTTAATATTAAAACTAGATTTTTGTAAACCGCTCGATAGATTATATCGAATTTCTTATCGTTCTTTTATATGGGCGAATGTGCAAAAGTCAGTAGACTTATTATTATCAAAACCGACAATTCTACGGACTGTGACAGTCTTGATTAATAGCTTAATTTTTTCGATACTATTTTTTGTCTCATTAAAATTAAATTATATAAATCTTAATTTGCTTTGCTTAATTAGTAAGTTGCAATTATTATTACCGGTCACGCAGCGTAACAAGTGTGTGTCGATGTGTAGTCACGGGCACCCGATGACCTGTTGAGATTACTGGCATATTAACGTTCATTTGTGCTTATCTGCATTCAGTCTATATGCTTTCAATTTCAATACAAAATTATCTTTAATAACTTTATCATCCCGCTGGTTTATGGACTAGGTGTGAAACATTTTTTTTAAGCTGAGAAATATTTTCAGAATTATTTCTTTCTATCTTTTAATATTGAAAATATTTTTTTTCTTATTCTTATTCTATGTAGAAAATGAAGAAAACATTTTTTTTTACCCTAAGAGATGTAAGAATTAAAAAATCAGATCTCCCTCGTTAGGGTGAAAGAGAATTTCGTAAGGAAATCAATAATACAACCTAACTTAATAGGTATTTCTTTATCATTTTTCATACTCATAGTTTTGATTTGTATAAGCGTACCATTCAGATTGATCGAATTTACTGTGTGACAACGCATGGACATATTGAGGGCAGAAATTATCAAGAATTGCTTATTTCTATGCCATTCAATCTCTCTTATTTCAGAGAGAGTAAAGATAGATGGATTGCACTAGGACAGTTGTAAGTTGAAATGCTCTAGCTCAATGGTGCACAAGCTTTTTGAGAAAAGGGCAAATTAAAATTTTTTCGCGGGCCGCAAAGGGTAAAAGTGAAGAAACATATTGATATATATTATACTAGATGAGATATAAATTTTAACTGTATTTTTCTGTCAAGATAATCGATAAATCAGTATACGATTTTTTTTATATTAATATTATATATTTTCATTATTTGCGGAGATTTTTTAATATCGATTCACAAACGTCATGCACTGACAAAAATCCTGAAGAACTAACAATAAAATCCGTGTGTTGAAAACAATAATCTAAAATTAGATTGCACCTGCATCGCAAACGGTATGACTCATTTAAAAAAATGAATTTCGGTCACAAAATTATATCATATTAAATAGTAAAAAATAACATTGTTCTTTTTATAAACCGTTGCTACGGCACAATTTGTTCACATATCGAATACTATTTTTTATCATATTTAATGAAAAATTTGTTGATGAAGTATTTGTTATTTTGGGCCGCAAAAAAATCCATTTCGGGCCGCATTTGTGCATCACTGCTCTAGCTGGACCTAGTTTTAGGATCAAATAAGTGGTATGGGTTGATTAGAGAGGAGTAACATTTTTGATTCAAAATTATATTTATTAATGTAGATACGATGTTTATTTAGGTTTCTTTCTTGTAATATATGTATATATCATTATATTACAGTAAATTATACCGATTCCGTCCGTTTTCAACCCTTTCTTGGAAACGTACAATTAATTATTATGTTCTGTGAGTTGTTGTATTTTTTTTACCATTTTTCATTCGGTATTTGGAGCTCAGATAAGTCTATCAAATACAGTTGTGTAACATAATATTCGATTAATGGGTAACGATACAACATATCGTTCCCTGTGGTCTAGTGGCAAGAGCTTTGTCCTAGCGATCAGGGGACCCGAGTTCAATTCTCGGCAAGGTTAGATTTTTTCAATTGAAAAAAGAGATCTTGGGCTGGGTGTATGTTATTTATCGTTGATTTTGTGCACAACTGATTCATTATTTATCATCGAGTTAATCTCGTATGACTTTCACAATTAAGAATATTTGGCGCATTGGCGTAAGTTGTAATGCCAAATATTTTTTTTATTATAATAATATTAAAAAAAATATATTAATACTGTTCTCAGCTGTAAATTTAACATTAAAACTTTTGCTATATTAATAAATTTGTAATTTTAGTAATACTTGGTACCAACAATTGTATCAAACAATTTATAATAAATTAGAGCGATGGGTTTAACTAACCAGACAGCTGTTGTTGAGTTATTTACGCCGGCAAGTTTTTCTTTGCTGAGCGAAGCGACAAAAAAATTTAACAATGATTGATAAAGTCGTTAAATTTACTGTGTAATTTAATAATCACCATTAATTTGTCAAGCGGGTTTGGTGTTATGTTTAATGCACAAACTTTATGAAAAATGTGTTATATTGTTGTGAATTGAGTGTTTATTTATTTTATGCTTCTTAAAATTAACTTTGTATTGAATATTGATATTCTGTTTCTTGTGTGGTTGAAGAATCACACTTTTGATTATATTTGTGGCAGAGTTCCTATGACTATTTAAAAAAAAATGGTCGTACTGAGACTTGAACACGTAAAATCCATCATGGAAGCTTATTATATATCCTTTTATATATCGATCTCATACAGAGAGCGTGCGCTACATGATCAATAAATGTAACTAAAAAAATGCATTTTCTGATTTTTGAATTTATCATTATGAAACTTAACTTTTGCCAGGCTGAGGGTGAAACTGTCGACCACCACTGCTACTTTATTTTAAATATCTATCTTAATATTAGTGAAACAATGTGTAGACTTTTTATATTCTTAAATCAATGTGTTTTACATCTTTTGCAGTAAATATAAAAAAGAAAATAAGTCGGATTATTATTGGCCGAAAACCATTTATACTGTCGCTACCAATTGCCAGGATTCAAACTTCACTGCGCATACACGATAAGATAACGTTATCTTATCTCAAACGCGCTTCTTTCAACGAACATTCCAAATCAAGCGGATGCTTTTTAAATTAAAAGGTGAAGATAAGAAATCGCATTCACGGTTCGCATGGCCAGTCTAGCACAATACGTGGAATAATCAAAGTTATTTTTAATTTTATATTAAAATGAACTTCCACAAAGTTACCGTCGAATTCATCGAAAGTAATAAACATATACATACTTTGTAATGATTGAGTTCGGTTTCGGTTGAAAATGCTTAAAGTAAATAATAATTTGGATGATGATTCAAGAAAATTAACGTTTTGGGCATAATCATCATTTATTTTGAGACACGATTGAATATTTTTCTAGCGTAGAGTACAAAATTTGTTTGTACGGCTTTTGATTAAGTTTGTCATCGCTTGATGTTTTTATTTTCTTCAATGAAGGCTTCCGATAAAAATTTCCACTTGAGAATAGAACCAATGTAAATTGCTTTACATTCAACAGCGCTAACAATGATTATAAAAGCCCACCGTTTAACATCAAAAACAGTTTTTAACCTTTGGTGTATTTATGGCCTTATAGTTGAGCAAAATTGAAAGACCTCGTTAGGGGCAGCCGCAAAAGTTTGTTTGGAAATTTTATTTATCCGTTTACATGTGTCAGGTATTTTGCGAATACGAATTTTAGAGCATCTAAAATGCTACATCAACGAAAAGAAGACAAGTAAATACCTAGTGAAACAATATACTACACATATTATAAAGAAATTTTCTATATAAATGCAATGAATCAGCTTTTTTATAAACCATATTCGTGTTTCTTCTTTTTGCTACTTGGTTCACTTAACTTAAGCGATAGGTTTGCAATGAACTACATCTCACCTCTTTTGTTACACTATTTCATTTTTTTCATTTGATTAATTTAGTAAGCTTCCACTTAGTATTAAAATGTTTAGATGGTTCGGCAAAAATAACGTAGTAAAAACGTGATTGAACTGAAAGGGTCAACACTAAAGTTTCGCCATCTTAACGTCAACGTTTCACAGACTTCACTCACTTCACTTCTCAAGGACTCAATTGATGATTGGCTTTGATAAAATGTTTTTACAATAAAAGCACACTAGTATATTTACGTACTTAATAAATTTGATACGTTTATACTTTTTTTACTAAAATCGCAACCAAACTAATTAATAATTCTTTAATATAACAATTTTTATTTATTGCTAGATTATTAAAAAATCTATTATTTTTTAGTAATTAGTCGACTCATTTTCCGTGGTTTCCGCAATCCATATTTGGCTTTGAGACAACCAGGGTTTCTTCCCACTCTGACTGCGTCAGACAGCGTCATTCTAAGGCGTTCGTCGACGGAACTTAGGGAGAGGATGGGGAGAAAGGTGTCTCTCGCAAAGATTTCAAACGGTTCTCTTTGCCGTAACTCTATCCCAGAGTAGGCTAGTTTATTTATTGTTTTCAATTTAGATTATCAGTTACAAAAAACACAGATATAATTGTAGTTGCGACTATATTTCAAAGCGTAAGACCAAATGAATATGTTACTACGCCTGCTGCCCGAGGCAAGCGTGGAATAAAACTAAAAAAACTTTTTAAAATAAGGATAACGACTAACTGACTTGGCGGTTATTTTATTTGACAGCCACATTTATACTCCGTGATTCTAGTATGAAAAACAGCTCGACCAATCAACGCAAAGCATTCTGGCCTGAGCTGAATTCAACCAATCACTGCGAAGCCGTCGCAATGAGTCGGTTACATGAATTTATAACAATTTGAATGCATTTATTCGCGTTATATTACTCGTTTGGTCTTATTATTATTGATTGAGGTGATAAATAAGATCGTCCGAGAGAGTTCTGATACCCTACAACATCATGCGGTATCAGTTTGAATATCAGTGTTGTTCTGAATCTGACGTTTTATATATTATGTTTCAAGAATTGTTTCAATATTTCTTGTAACCCACCTATCACGAAAATGAAGGTATAAATGTAGTGGTATTGTGGTAAAATGTAATCAAACATGGAAAGTAAACAACCTTCGATTTACATATATTTATAAATTCATCTCAACCCTTCATACGTACGTACGTTGGGTGTATATGTTCTGAAATAATCTATAATATATCGAACACTAGAGTTTGTGTGTAGAGCTTTTGGGATATATTATTTAATAAACGTCACCAGTAGAACTGTCTCGTTTAGCCGGGTGGTAGGGTTATAAGGGGGGTCGTTACGTTTGAAAACACGGACAATGAGAACTTTTGTTTGCATAAACTTTGATAAATTGAACCGTTGTGCGTGAATTCTGCTTCGCATATCGTCAGTCTGCGTGAAACCATGTAAATCCTCATATGTATATATAAAAACCTTGTAAAAGTTTTAATAAAAATGGATACGGGTGGTTACATTTTTTTTATTCATGCTAGGTGATAAAAGCTATCTGAAAAATGTAATGCTGTGTACACACGTAATAGCGTATGAATAAACACTTGAGGTAAGTGTTTTTGCTTTGATATTGAAAACTGAAATAAAATATTAAAGAATTGATATATGTAAATATGAAATATCAAAAATAAATTGAAAGTAAATTCTTTATAAAGGATATTTAAAACGCTCAGTGTATTCTTCCATTTAATAAAAAGTTAAAATAAACTGTAAAAAATTTAAAAATATTTTATGCAACTCCTCACGGAGTTTATCTCAGCATGTACATTATTCTTTGAGAACTGCTTGTTGCTCAATTTCTAAACCTCTCTTTTCCAAAGAGAGTAGAGATTGGAAGGAAACAAAGTCTAGGACAGGACAAGTGGTTAACTAATCGCTCTCGCTTCGCAATGAATTTTGGTATCGTAAAGGTGGGAAATGATTTTTATCAACACAAACACCTTTTACAAACAGAACAGGGACTCGAACCCGGGCGGTCCTTCACGGAAGCTAACGACGTTGAACACAGCACAACGTAATTTGTAAAACTTGCACAACTTGAAATCAATTTTACTGGTAATTCTTGCATTGATGTAAATACAAACCTACTGTACACATTTGAAAAAATATTTGCTTTATATGTGGTATAATTATGTATTCATTTTTAAACATCCTTATTTTAACATTCCTATTGGTATAATTTATTAAATAAGTTTAAAATTCAATAGTTTGAAATGTTTTATAGCTTATTTTTAAATCTTAAATGATGATTAATGACTCTCTTATTGATGGAGCTACCCACAAAGTATTATTAAAGATGTCTAAATGGTTTTTTCAATCAACTTCAGTCTTAAAATACAAAGACAAAAATAATTTCAAAGATCATCGGGAGACATAAATATCAATTACAGTGGCGGGTAAAAAAAATAATTTATTGAAATAACACAATGTTTTTTTTAGTCTGCATGTTGCATAATATGTAGCACGAACACTGCTCGCATATATAGCCCCATTTTATTTGATATCAATTACACTGTGTTTGTGAAAGGTTTATTTAATTATCGGATTCGTCTAAAAAGTATTTTTTTTCACAATATACATAATTATAAAGTGAGCTTACAATAAATTGATTCATCTACTTAAATATTCTTTGAAGTTGTCGATGTAATAATATTATTAAAATTAATCGAGCTCTTGAGAGATGAATTGAGGCAATCTTAATATGATGAACGTTTTAAGTTCAATCACTTTTTTGTGTAATATTTTAACACGTCGCGAAAGCTTACTACATTACTGAACAGGAAAAAATATTTCACGTAAATACTGATTGAAATAGTGCTATAAATGAGGTGAGATTAGTTCACCGCAAACATATCATTTAAGCTATTTAGATGTGAAGTGAGTCAAGTAGCAAAATGACGAGACTTTTGTTTGAATTAAGAGTATACTATTCTTTTATCAAAAAAAGCAGTACGTTTTTAATAATCTCTCTTTGCTTGTAGGATAGAATGAATACCTGAAAAATATGATACTGCATCTGACTCATTTTTTCTAAAAATACCACTTGGCTCACTTCACTTTTCATGAGTTCATTTGGTGTAGCATAGCTAAGAGCTATAAAATATATAAGAGATAATATTACTCAGTTATAATGAATACGAATATGTGTGCTGAAGTAAAAAGGGACATGTTTTTCGCGTGCAAATACGGAAACAATTCCATCGTCTTGGAATATAAGTAATTGTATAGCATTTCGTAGTATAAAAGACTGCCTCGCCCTTACTGGACAGGTAAGTTAATCACACTTGACCGAGACTCACTTTTATTAAGATTTGAGCAAGGCAAAACACTCGGCTGATTAAAATTTCACACACAGAATGTCGTGTGTTATCGGAAATAGCACGCAACGAAAAATACCAAGGTTTTTTTGTATACATAGACAAATATGGACTTTCGTAAGAACAAAGTATTGTTTTAATTTTAACAGACGTATTTTATAGCAAAAAAACAGTGCTGAAAAGCTTTTAATTGTGATGGAACATGTATTTCTTGTATTTAACCCAAATTTAGAAACATTGAATAATGGATATTTTTGTTAGTTAACCTCAAAGCGCCTGTACACTTTTTGCAAAATATCCGCACGACCCATAGCTTTTATAAAATAATTATATCTCTAAAGCAAGTCAGCCATGCAGGCAAAATAAAAAGCATTAGCAAAATGAAAAAAGATTCCTCATAGTTTACGAATAAAGACCAGCACCATAACGTGTACGCTTTTGTATTCTCTAGGTAAAAAAATAAACAAATCCATTGTACATACATACATATAAGCGTTCTTGAAAAAATAATCGGTCACCCCAAAGGATAAACTTCTAAGTATGGAAAAAAATCTTTATCCCCATTGAAATATATTGTACGGTGTGATTAAAGCTGATTTATTACGGTCCGCCGGATATAGCACAACGCATATCCCAAGAGTCAGCCGTATGGCGCAGATGTTTATATTCCTCATTATGACAAAAATATTTAACGAAACCGAAAATAAATTCATGGATTGGTATCTCTAAGACAATATTTATGAAAGCTAATATTCAAATGTTGAAAACTATTATCATAAATCAGTATAATCTGATAGCAAAGTGCACCATAACCACTGGTCCCATGCGGGACCGTATTGTTTTAAAAGGTTAACAATTCTTCAATATTACAGCATATAAATAGGACGGAGAGAGTTAAAAAAAGTTGGCCACTCAACAGCTTATAATGTGAAAATCCACTGATCCGTTCACGTTTTTCACGATTATGTACTTAGTAAGTGAAGAGGTTTTAATTTCACAGAGATTTCATGACAGTCTGATTTAAGTCTGCACTATCGTTTACACACTCTACACCAGTGGTTCACACGGAAAAATGCTCTGTGGCCGCATCGTCAACATAAATGGTCCTAAGAAAATGTCTGGTGGCCGCACCAAATTTTTGTTTTTCAGTTTGTTGTTTGTGAGGTATGTCAAATGGACCTAAACATGCTTGTCATGTAAATATCAATTTATTATTGGTATTAATTGCGTCTGTTCTTACCAATTTTCAGAGTCTTTGTTGACAAATTAGCCTGAAAGTCAAAAAAAAAATCAATAGCAATATTTTCCGAGAAGCCGCATGCGGCCACTGTGGCCGCACATGAGAACCACTGCTCTACAGTCTCTACACGATGGCCTAGCAGTTGATATCAGAAAGTTTCAAGCACTAGACATGTCACAATCGAAACAAATAGGAATCAATAAATTGGATACAAATCCATAAATATGATTCTATTGATATTAGAGATTCGAATTTTGCCCACACAACTAAGCAAAACGAAAACTCAGAGCGTCGCCGAGTCAACATTAGTTTCAGTTCCAGAATTTTATAAAGATAGATTTTTTAACCATGTCCGCTCCCAATTTGGAGCCGATGGACTCATCAAGAGAACTGTATGTTACTAAGTTTTTTACTACTTTTTCAAAGACAGTTGAGATAGAAAGGATACAAGGATTAGGACAAAGCTAATGGTTAGCAAATTGCTCTCGCTACTCGCCGCTTTTGGGTTCGGGAGGGCGCTAAGGAATTTTTAACAACACAGACACCCATACCTTCGAATAGAATCGATAAATATACTGAATCGATAAATAGCCAGCTACATTAACCACTGCACCACGGATCCTTCATAGATAGATTTAACGACTAAAATGCAAACAGATCTCGTAGATAATTTCGATGGTTTCGGCGGTAACTTTGTGGAAGTTCATTTTATTATACAATTTAAAATAACTTAATTTGATTATTACACGTATTGTGCTACTAACTGTGAAACGTGGTTCGTCTCTTTCAAAGGGCATCTTCGGACTTACTATTTAGATCTCGTAGAATCTGAATGCTGAGAAAACCATCATTAAGAATTCAAATAGTAAATTTTTAGTATGTGAATATTCATTTTTAATTAATATGAGATCTTTGTTATTTCAATTATTTTGGAGACATATCTTTAGACTGAAGCCAGGTGGTTTTTCACAAAATGAAGAAACACGTGTCACTTTTTGTAACATAATGACGTCGTATAAAAAAACTCAAATTTTATTTCATATTAAAAATATATATATACCTACATTCATATTTTAATTTATCTTTATAGAAACCGTCAAAAGTGCCGTTGAATACTTGCTAGTTAGTTATTCTTTAATCAAACATGTTACCTGCAGAACTTCGTGTCAATCTTAATTCTGACATTCAAAACAAACTTTAAAGGATTATTTTCTGTCTCTCTAATTTGCGCTATAATCGTAGCTTTCTTATGTATTATGCTGTTCATAAACGTATTCCTAAACAAAACAAATTCTGGATTATATGTTGCGAAACCTTGGCTTAACTCTTGCGGTTAACCCTGCATGCGCAAATAGCTTATTTCATATTTGTTTAATCAAAAAATTAATCATCTTCAAAAGTTACATTAATAAAAATAAAGCACATTTTTTGGACTGATTTTAAATGTGTATGTAATGATTAGGACCGGTTCAAATCATAAAAAAATGAATAAAATCGCAAGGCACTAAAAAAATATATTTTAGAATTTTGACAGAATAGACTTTTTTTTTACTTTTCCATGAGTTTTGTACTCAGTTCTAGTACATTCATGCACTTGAAATGCTTTAAGATGCCGAAAGGTGAAACCCGAGTCGCTAGCGACAAAACTCATCGAAAAATGCAAATTTCAAACGATTTAAATTTCATATAATTTTAATTAATTTTTAATGAGAATTTACAAATTATCATTTAATTTACAAGAATATACTTAAATGCAAACGATCTTAGCTTGTGGCGTGTCTGTTATAATTTTAGCCATCTCCCTTCTCTCGATGTCAACCATATATACTTTTAAAGAAGTTATCTCAACATAGATTTAATCTGATTATAAATCCATAATCAATTGAGAAACCTTACTGGTATTCTATTCCGAGAGCTCTGTGAATCGGCCGCCTGTAAAAATATCAATATAATTCAGAATATTATTACAAAATGGCATGAGTATCTTATATTCTACATTTTTTTCAGTCAACCTAAATTTCAATTAGATATGTTTATATAAATAAAAGTAAAATACAATTAATATTGGTGTAGGTAACGAGAACCCGTTTCATGAAGTCAGAATCCTAGATAATATATGCTTTTAAAAATAATTGTAAGACCAAGCAAGAAAATATATTTTTACTGTGGTACTGTAAGACAACTTGTTAACTTTACAATATAGACACACATGTTGTTATAAGAAAACATAATAAGGCTTACTCAAATGTCAAGGACTTAAAGTGTTAATTAGACTTAGAAAATGAAGAACTTTTAGAAAAAGTTTTCATTTTAAGTTACTATATTTGTTTAAAAGTTTATTTCAGCATGAAACATGTTATTAATAAATGGAAAGGCGGCATTTCAAAGTCACCTTCTTACTTTTAAACACCGTATGTATTGTTTCATTAAACTATTTAATGAAATTTAAGGCTAAGATTTTGTTATAATACAACTTTACATATTTTTCTGTAAGAGTTGTTATTTTAACACTTTTCACGGTAATAGAAATGTGAAATTTCTCATTATTGATTATTATTTAAAAATATCAATGTAGACAACACTGAAATATCTATTTCGTAATGGAAAAACTCGAAGAAACAAAACATAAAACTACAATATTTCTTAACGATTATTCAAAGAATATTGTTATATAGAAGTTTAAATATATATTATGTTAACTATTCAATGCAAAATAATGTTTATTTTATTATTTTCAACTCGCTAGGTAAATCACTTTCAAACAATTATTTTACTAATATAAAATTTAAAATAACTTTGATTATTCCACGTATTGTGTAACTAATTGTGACACGTGTTTCGCCTCTTTCAGAGGCATCTTCAGACTTACTATCGCAAAGTTTGCTTAAGTAATGAAGCAAGATAAATTCTAACATTTTAACATTTTAAATTATGAAATTACAAAATGGATTACGGGTTTTTTTTTTTTTCCTTCTAAAGGAAACAAGGAAGGGGTGATAGAATCAAAAAAATGCATTAACATAATGATACTAATAAGGTCCAATCACTCAATCAATTAGATTGGGATTTTTCCTTTTAAGGGACGCAAGAGAGGGTTATAGAATCGAAACAAAGCAAACAAATATATTTCTAATGACGTTAAACATTACAAACTAATAAACTATAAACTAATGAGCTGCAATCAATCAGTTAGGTTGGGTGATCACTCTTTTGAATTGGGAATAATGTCAGCAGAGGTGAGCAACCTGTCCTGTTAAGAATATTATTTAATAATATATCTTTTTTATTAAGAGTTTTATTTATTTCTAAAAATTCTAGACTATTCATCTTTAAACCTTTTTATTTGCGTATTTCTACATTACTAGTCTGATTGAAATTATGGTCATTTTCTATTAAATGATTGGCAAACTCAGAAAAATTATTACTCTTTAGACATCTTATATGTTCTTTAATTCTAATATTAAAGTTTCTACCTGTCTGTCCAACATAAGACGCTGGACAGTCTCCACAAGAGAGTCGATAGATACCACTCTGTGACGATGAATCTACGCGATCTTTACTGTTCAATAAAAAATTTCCTAAATTATTTACTGTGTAAAACGCGGGTTCTATATTGTCTGGCAAAAACTTAACTATCTTTGACGAAATGTCTCCTAAATAAATGATTCTACGCCAGTGTTTAATATTTTCGTTTGCTTTCTTCTCTCCTGAAAAAATATTATTAACTATGAGTTGCTTAACTTGCTTACGTTTAAGTAAGTTAACGACTATATCTGTGTTATAACCATTATTTACAGCTATCTGTTTAATAATGTTTAACTCTAATTCAAAGTTGACTTTAGTGAGAGGGATGTTAACTAATCTATTAATCATTGCATGGAATGATGAGAGCTTTTGTGACCACGGGTGAATCGATTGATGGTGAATGACTACATCTGTATATGTAGGTTTTCTATAAATGGCAAATTCTAATCTGTTGTTATTATTAATCTTTATTGTTAAGTCAAGAAAATTTAAGGTTTTTAGTTGCTCAATCTCTAATGTGAATTTAATCTATCGACTCTCTTGTGGAGACTGTCCAGCGTCTTATGTTGGACAGACAGGTAGAAACTTTAATATTAGAATTAAAGAACATATAAGATGTCTAAAGAGTAATAATTTTTCTGAGTTTGCCAATCATTTAATAGAAAATGACCATAATTTCAATCAGACTAGTAATGTAGAAATACTCCACCGAGTAAATAAAAAAGGTTTAAAGATGAATAGTCTAGAATTTTTAGAAATAAATAAAACTCTTAATAAAAAGATATATTATTAAATAATATTCTTAACAGGACAGGTTGCTCACCTCTGCTGACATTATTCCCAATTCAAAAGAGTGATCACCCAACCTAACTGATTGATTGCAGCTCATTAGTTTATAGTTTATTAGTTTGTAATGTTTAACGTCATTAGAAATATATTTGTTTGCTTTGTTTCGATTCTATAACCCTCTCTTGCGTCCCTTAAAAGGAAAAATCCCAATCTAATTGATTTGATTGGACCTTATTAGTATCATTATGTTAATGCATTTTTTGATTCTATCACCCCCTTCCTTGTTTCCTTTAGAAGGAAAAAAACCCGTAATCCATTTTTGTAATTTCATAATTTAAAATGTTAAATGTTAGAATTTATCTTGCTTCATTACTTAAGCAAACTTTGCGATAGTAGTCTGAAGATGCTCTGAAAGAGGCGAAACACGTGTCACAATTAGTTACACAATACGTGGAATAATCAAAGTTATTTTAAATTTATATTAAAATGAACTTCCACAAAGTTACCGCCGAAACCATCGAAAATATTAATTATTTTACTATTCAAATCTAAATTCCAAATAAAGCCAGATACAGAAGAAGCTCTTAATTAGACTCATATTTTCCCGTCATTAAAACACTCTTGGACAATTCAGACGCATATAACTATTTTCAGCTCGCTGCGTCTTTCCAAACAACCAATTGAGAACAATGAAATATCAATTACATCCTTGGCGAAACCGCGAAGTTTTAAAACGGTTATCGTTCTTAATATATACCTTCATTTACTATTATATTTGTATATATATGCAACTAGCACTTTTAAGGGTCACTGCCAATACTTGATATTAAAAAAAAGCAGTTGACAATGCTCGCGTTGATTCCTGATCAGAGACTCCAATTCGAGTATCGAATATTCCTCCATTTTTCAAGTAGTCGATACTCGAGTAGTCTGAAAAATACTCGAGTTATACTCGTAATTTATAAATGAAGGTTAATTCCTCAATTTTATTTACTTATTCAAAGAGTAAATAAAATATTATACATAATGTTTAACTGTTGTGCTTTACAGAGTCTTGCGCGTGAATTTTACTGTCAGGTTATGTATTTTTTTTTATTGGTTTTGCCGTTATGATATGCGAGAATTTCTTTTGTTACTTTTGCTTTGGGTCCTGCTGACTTAACTTATCAATGACAAGTATATGATGACGAGAGTCTAGCTTAGCTTATTTATTTATTTATCATCTATTTATATTTATATACAGAAATGTGAGTTAAAAATACATATTTTGATACATCTAAAACTACTCGAGTATATTCGAGTACTCGAGTATTTTCAATATTTACTCCTAGATACTCGAGTAGTTGAGATGTCGAGGAATTGGAGTCTCTAGACTAGTGGTTCTCATGTGTGCCACCAAGAGCTTCATAGAAAATATTGACATTTAAAAAATAATTGGCGACAAAGACTCTTAAAAATTAAATATTATATTTAGGATACAATTTGTACCAATGGTAAATTGGCAGACATTTTTAGGTCCATTTGACATACCTCAAACACAACAGACTCGAAACAAACATTTGGTGCGGCCACCAGACATTTCCGTATGACCACTTAGGTTTACGATGCGGCCCCAGTGCAAATTTCCGTGAGAATCACTGCTCTAGATTCCTGATGGTCGTGATCTAAAAAAATTAACTGTGGAATAAGTCCAAAAATTGTTTGATATTTTTTTTTTGTGTATCCAATTATATTAATATTTTGAATAGGTATTCAGACATATCTTATTAATTCCCTTGTATTATAAATGGGAAATCATATTGCTATCCACATAATGACATGCGAATAATTTCAGGTAGTACATATATCCAATTGCGCATCAAATTTGAACGCTCGGCTTGGCTTCAGGCGGAATATCAATATTAAATCACCCGGGTAATAATTGATAATTAGGGCATATGTGCTGCTGATTGTTCCCGCCCTTTAATAATTAAACTTTACTTATGCGAGAAAATTTAAGCTCGCTCCCGAAAGCTCGACGTAACTTTACAACTAGGCATGTGGATTTTCGATGATTATTTAATATTTTTATTCCGTTCAGTCGATTAAAACTCGAGTTTTATTTCAAGCTCATAGAAAATTCAAAGTGTTTGGGAATTAGACTAGTAATAACATTGGTTTTGTCGTTAATGTTTTACAAATACAAGCAGCGTCGAATTGAAAAATACATAGTAAATTAACATTTTATTTGAATAGACAAATAGTGAATTGATAACATATTAGAATAACTATGTATTTTTATTTGAGTTTTCGAAAATGGAATAATCTTAAAAATATCAAATATTTTTACGAGGGCTGTGGAGTTGGAGCTTTTTGGCCGGAGTCGTACTCGGAGTCGGAAATTTTGAAAACTTTTATTTTTTGCATTTAATATGTCAAATTTGGCTTTTGGCCTCATTGATAGGGTTGATGATTAATTGAATACACATAAATAGGAAAATTAGGGGAAAAAAGTGACGATATTAACTTTTTTTTAGTCGGAGTCGGAGTCGTGTTTTTGGTCAATGTCGGAGTCGGACTTTTTTTCACCGACTCCACAGCCCTGATTTTTACAGATCAGTTTTAAGGTGTTCACTACTTGATACTTGGTGGAATGGCATACATTATCATTAGAATACGGTAAGAAAAATAACAATGTATTTTAATTCTACATAAATCATCTTATATATTTGTTGATAGCTTTTTCGGCTTACGCCCTCGTCAGAACTATAAGCGTAAGCCGAAATAGCTATCAACAAATATATAAAATAATTTCTGTAGTGTTAAAATACATTGTTATTTTTCTTACCATATTAAAATGGAGTAAGTAAATGCCCACTCAATCAATACATTATCATTAGCATTATCAATTGATCTATCAGTTGAACTAACCTTACTCATGATGAGCAAACCGGGTCTCAATATTTATAAATCTTAAGTGAAATAAGTACGACAAATGTGTTTATATTGTACATTTAACTACCCAAAAAGGTCGAAAATAAAAATAAAAATGACGATTAAAAATTTTGCTGATGGTAGTGTGACTCTTTTTAGAGCACCTTCAGACTGCAAAATAGCTTTATGTTGAGTAAAACTTAAAAAAAACTCAATCAAGACAATCGAGGAACTTTTATCTGAAAAAATAATTTCTTTTACCTTTTCAGGACTTTAAAGGAGAAATTTTATCATTAAATGGATATCGTATCGCAAGAAAACTGATACCGACTATGTTTGATTTTATCGGAAATATACTTCTCAGTATTATTGCCGCACCATCCATAATTTGGAAATCAAAATACTTTTTCTTTTGAATTGTTTGAATTTTATACTTTTCCATGAGTTTTGTTGCTAACGACCCGGGATTCGCCTTTCGGCATCTTCAGGCATTCCAAGTCCACGGATGTACTTGAACTGACTCAAAATACTACTTTACGATTAAGAGAGACTTAATTAAGTAAAAATGTGTCAATAGCATCAGTTGATAATGCGCGCGATGAGAGAAACTCGTCTTGATATACAAATATTTTCACATTAAGTATAAGTTCAAATCACCTCTAAGGTACAAACAGTGGTACCTCGAAATACGAGTGCACGATATTTGAGATACAAGCCGTCGAGCGAGCGAAGTTTTGCTTTGAAATAAGAGCATCATTTGATATACGAGGAACGGCCGTGTTGGTATTAGATTCTACTTTGACTGTCAAACGCTATGGACCTATAAAAAAAACATATTTCGCTCCGTCTGTTTCGCGCATCCGACAAATCCCATACATAAGACATATATGGCGCTCTACAACTGCTCCACAACGCCACATTTTGGGGACTGGAACGGATTAAAGGCATTTCAATTAATTTCAATGGGAAAAATTGCTTTGAGATACGAGCAAAGTGACGAAACGAATTAAACTCGTGTCTCGAGGTACTACTGTACTTGATAGTAGTTTCAGTCAGAAAACATTTTTTCTGACAATAACTAACTATTCAAAAATAATGTTTATTATCTTGTAAGCATTTGTTTACAACATTTTTTTTAATATACGTTTTCTTCAATCTTGGAGCGTATTATAATACTTTCGACTCTTGCATTTCGGTAGATTTTTCTAAGGGCACTTTTATATTAGTCGCGAAACCTCATTTTTCTGTAGAGGGTTTCGGATAGAAAAAGAGAGCAAGGAAAGGAGTAGTAATATCTCATCGTTCTCTTTGCGTTTTAATTTCGTGATTTGATATGATATATAAGAGATATAAAAGCAGTGTAGAAAATAGAAAACAAAATAGGTCATATCAACAATTAACTGGTATAAATAAAGATCTATAATATTATTAAGTTTGTACAGGCATATAATTATGGACAGAGATGTTTTGATGATAATACTTGACAATGTGACGATATGAGTCAAATGTCTATGAATTGAAATTTATGAAGGCTTAATTAAGAATTTTGATTGAATTTGCTAGATGGAATTTCAATATCAAATTTGAATCGTTTGAATTTTGTACTTTTCATGAGTTTGGTCGCAAACGACCCGCCTTAGCCTTTCGGAATCTTCAGGCATTTCAAGTACACGAATGTACTTGAACTGACGCCTAGTAAACAGTTTGTATCGTTTACATACAAAAAATAAAGAAAATCAATAAGCTTCATTGTTATTAACGCAATCTATATGAATTAGCGAAAATTTGATGTAAATGAGTTTCAATGAATTATGTGGGTAAGTTATAATTATCGGGAATCGTCAGTTTAAGTACATTCGTGCACTCCGAGCTGCCGGAAGATGCCGAAAGGGGAAACCTGAGTCGTTAACGAAAAAACTAATGGAAAAGTACAAAATTTAAAGATTTCAATTTGTTTCTTAATTTATGCAGGTTTGTTTATTTCAGTAATATTGCAGACGAAAGATAATTATTTTTTTAAGTAATTTAAATATGAAGAGGTTAAATGAGACTATGTCTGGTCAAATAAAACGAATCAAGCAACCGATACACTCATAGTTTTGGTAGTCATTACCAATTTACCGCGGTGAAGGTTTCTTAGAAATGTCCAAACGTTTGCGCTCACAATTAAATAATTCATGATTGTCTGGATATTTAAAAATTACTCCATTAAAAATGAGCCCATCGCTCATGTTTATGTAAATTCACATTAATATTAAAATATTACTGTTTAGTTTGAGATACAAAACAAAGGGTGAGATAATTTTAATCGTTAACTATTCAGTAGATTATTATGTCATTAAGCTGAAGTTTAATGTCGCAAAATAATGTATATGAATCATAAAATTGAATTTATTTCGTTTCTCAATTTTAGAAAATTCAAGTTGTATTGTGATAATTTTTTAGATATTATTACTGAATTTCTAATCAAATGGTTATATTCAATTAAAAATATACTAAGCACTCCTAGCTCTTTTACGTAATCTTAAACGTTTTTAAATGATAAAGGAATGGTACGGAGTATAAACAATAATTATAAATGATTCATTTTCCCATATATTTTAAAATTTTGCAAATAAGTGTCTGTTGGATAGATAACCTTCAAAAATTGAGATGACCAGGTCGCTTATCTGTTTTCCTGTATACTTTTACATACTATGACCAGTGGATTAATCGCCAAGCCAATATATAAGCCAGCTGAGTTTAACTACTGATGTATTTAAAAATTAAATGCTAAAATATGTCATTCTTACGGAGAAAACATTCAACACACTTTGGGAGTCAAATGTAACTTCGTCGAAAACTTTGCATAATTGTGAATCAACATTGGAAGATTATTATTGGTGTCAAATCAATTCATAAAATCTCTACCATAATTCAATAGAATAGATGAACCACGTTTTTACTATTGATCCTAGGACACCCACAGTTGCAATTTTATTTGATTTCGCATAGCGTTTGTAGCCATTTTACTTTATACTCCTTAAATATGAGTAATCCACTCAAAAGATTTCTACAAGCACTCATGTTGGCTTTTTTATAACTATTGAGTACATGAAACAGTTTTCATGTTCTCTATACAAAATATACTCATATTTTATATATTATGTGCCGCTTACTATCGCACTTTATGTATTGTTATGTTGTTTAAAACTTCTTTGCTTTTTTTAAACATAAATTACCTAATCGATAAATATTAGGGGTGAATTTCAATAAAATCTTGAATGGGTGATGTTCTTTGATTTATTTTCATCTCATTAAGAAAACAACATTTTTCTTGTCTGGATTTGTCATGCCTTTGAGTCACCGAAAAATTTAATCAACCTAAATTTATATTTCATTTTTGTCAACTAGAACAAAAATGAAATATACTTTTTAGTATCGAAATTATTCCTTACTATACCTTAGTAAAGAAATATAGTTTTATCTTTTAGGCAAAATTACTTTACAGTCGATCTAAGTTACTGTTTCAAGCTGTAATTTTAATATATCGGTACTCGAAAATTATTAAGTTGAGTTTATTAGAACTCAAGGGAGCGATCTTACGACTTACAAATTTTGGATTATATATGGAAATAGTTGATTCTGTCTGGTTTTTGTAATAAAATATACAGTGTTTCCCACGCGAGGCGTTATAATATATCTTTTTAAGGAAACGTGAAGGTAATACTAAATTCAGCCATACCAACTTCCACGACATGGAAAACATTCTGAGATCATTTTAGTAAGGCCATTAAGCTGCCTTTTCGCAATTAAGTATTTACATGTCAAAACGAACATTATTATAGGTTGTTAAAATTATTCTATAGCTGTTGTAGTCATTTATTTGTTTACATATACACTTTTAGATACACTCCTCGCTTGTAGTAAACAAGGTGACGAAATATTTTAGGAATGTAAAAAAATCACAAAAGAAAATTTAATGACTGCCAGAAATGTTAAAAACAGAAAAAGATAATATCGATATGGTAATGCTTTTTAATACTAGTGAGGCAACTTCGTGACACTGTTGTGATCAATTAAGATGTATTATTTTAAGTCGTTGAAAAAATAATTTCAACTGCATTTAAAATAGCAGTTTTTACAAACATATGAACTGAAAATAATATTCATTGAGTATTAAGAAAACGGTAAATAACTGGGTCTTTTTATCTTTTACTGAAGCAGTTCTCATTTGGAAGTAAAAAATGGCAGATTTAAGCAGAAAATTTCCCATTTTTAACAGTCCCAGCGGGAGTAGTATTTTTTCATCGTTATTGATGAAAAATTGATTTATCGATTCCGCGAGAAGGCATGGGAGTTTGTGTTATCTAAACATTCACTTCCACCCATCCGATCCGACACGCGTGACGTAACGAGAGCGACTGGCTTACCACCAGTCCTGTTATAGTCTTAGTCTTCCTATGAGGTTGAGCGACGGACAAACAAGAGTTCTCGTAGAAAAAAAAAGTTGTTGAGATACTCCCATCATAATGAAATATGCTCTACATTGAAAAATATTTTTTTTTTCCATGTCCGCTCCCTATTTGGAGCAAATGGCCGCCACACGGTGCCTCCAAGATTCTCTATCTCCCGCCAACTTCCTCGCATCTTCCCAGGCCATCCCAGTGTCCAATAGCTCCCCTGAGTACATCCTATGGGTGGTCATCAGAGGCCTTCCGCGGCGTCGGGATCCATCAGGTTGATAAAAGAGGCAGGCAGAATTCAGGCTCCCCTGGGGCATCCGCAGTACAAGTTTAAGCCAGGTTCACCGCCGCCTTTTTACTTTGGACATAATAAGAGGCTGGTCTGTCCACTCACTTACCTCTGTGTTCCTGACAAAGTCAAACCACCGTACTCCTAATATTCGCCGCAGGCATCTATTCGAAGCACAGTATACGGTTACCCTGTGCATTTGTGATGTGCCATGAATGACGCGAAAAATCAATAGGCTCTTTAAATTAACATAATTGTTGAAAATACTGCGTTAACAATAATTGCTCAAAAATAAAGGCGTTACACTCTCACTTAAATATTCAAAAAATTTATGTTTTCCGGCATACATCTGTTATGAGTACATTCCACAAAAAGAGGTTATGATGGAATATAAAAATAATGGTTTAGATGTAGATTATATCGTCGCCCAAGAGGTTTGAGTTTTTTTATTGCGATGGAGAAAATATGGAGTTGGGATGTTGGAGGAAGGAAATTGAGATGAATTATGCGACAGAATAACGCTCGCAGGTAACTAAGGATGCTCTCAATAATTGTCATTGTTACCCTTTCTAGAATTGATACAATTCTCAGGGCCATCATGTCATATAAATTGGGTTTTTCGATTCGATAACCGAATAAAATCATAAATTCCCGCTTTGGTTATAATATGGTATACGAGTAGATATTTTCAATATTCATTAAAAGGGTCGTTTCAATACAAACTTGCTTAGTATTTTAACTTAAAATGAAAGATATATTAAACATTTAATATGTTATATAAAAATAATCAAACATTTTCAGTACATATGTACATATTCCATATTGAATTTATTTAGATCATCTGATCATCAGTTGATGATGCTCGCGATGAGCGAAACCCGTCCTGATTTAAACCAATTCAATGTGGAATAAGTACTAAACATGTTTAATTATTTTTCTTCTAATGTAATTCCACCAAGTCTAAAGTGAACACGTTAAAAATCGTCATTTTATTTTAATTGACTGAATCGGCATTTCATATAAAATAACTTTAATTATTCCACGTATTGTGTACGTGTTTCGCCTCTTTCAGAGGCATCTTTGGACTTACTATCGCAAACGTTTTTTTTTTTTTTGCTTAAGTTGATTTCTAAACACGTGTAGAATATGATGGTAAAGAGATTTTTTAATATTCGAAGTGGTTGGAAAGTTACTGCAGTTAGACCACACTTGTTTGGGG
The DNA here is from genome assembly GCA_028554975.1 of Himalopsyche kuldschensis. Taxonomy (NCBI): domain Eukaryota; kingdom Metazoa; phylum Arthropoda; class Insecta; order Trichoptera; family Rhyacophilidae; genus Himalopsyche; species Himalopsyche kuldschensis. The sequence continues at coordinate 7,271,155 of JAHFWI010000029.1, read as the reverse complement.
GCGAGGCACCAGGCCTTTTTGACATACACATAAAATTTCAATTCATAAAAAAAAACAAAATTAATGCATAAATGAAGTAAGCAGCTTAAGAGGACTTAAAACAGGAAGAAGAAAAAATTATCTATGGGCCAGGCAGATTAATGCGGAGTAAAGATTTCATAGCTTAAATCGTATTTGAACTTTCAAACGCGTTTTTCTCAAAACTCTGTTTTCCTAACTGGTCTCCATGATATCTCAAGAACGGGTTGACCGATTGCTTTAAAATTTTAATGGTAGATTAAAAACATATTTTGTCATCGTTTGATAGGGCGATGAAAATATTCTTAGCCGTTTTGTTTTTACGTAACAAAATAATCGAAAAAAACCATGAAATTTGAATTTTTTCAGAAACTTATCAATTGTTAAATTTTCCACATTTTCAAAAGATCCTAGTTTAAACGATTTTTACAGTTTTATTAATTAAAATGCTGTTAGATTTGTTGATTTCCAATAAACCGATTAGCCGGCCGGATGAAGACCGCTTACCACCTTTTTTTCGACATGGGTGCATTTGGAGTGGTGCACCACACATTGTGATGAAGATTTTAATCTGAAAATATTTTGACTTACTATTGACATGTCATTTAACATAAAGTAAAAATTTCAAACTTCTACGTTATTAATGTTCGTAAAAAAAATCCCAAAAAAAGCTAAAAAAACTGGCCGTCACATGGGGTACCCCCTTATGTAATTGCCATTTACTTGGTAGAACTCATTATTATAACACGGTGAAGAAATAGCACTTGGACAAAATTAATAAACTTGACAGGAGCGGTATCTTAATGTCTTGTGACTCATGCGAATGGATATGCATAGGACAAACATACAGAAGTATATCGACTCGAGCCAAATAGCAAATAAAGTCATTTAACAGTATAAAGACAGACTCCCAATTTGCAAGCCACCTAATAAATTAATCACAAAGCATTACTTTTAATTCAGAAACCATTTGTTTGCATCTTTGAAGTAAATGCCTTTAAGCTTAGTGCATTGGAGCAGTTATAAATTAATAGATATCATCAATCCGATGACATTTTTAATGAGCAAACAAACATTAATCGTTCACCGTTACTCAGACCATTAAAGAAGGTTTATGCAAGTTCACCTAAATCAACTAAATTTAAAACTGATTAAAAGAGAACGGGCAATGACAACTCTATTTTTCAGAGGTCTTAAACATTTTAATTAAAGTCTATTTGATATCAATAATGCTTATTTTATTTGAATTATGTGCACATTTGTATAACCAATTGTTTGTCAAACCTTTATTAGTCTTCAAAATTTTTTGTATAAATAGTGCTATATTCTTGCAGTTCTTATTAGTCTGAAACTGGTCCTGATCATCATACATCTAGTGTGTAATAAGTAAAAATAATATTTTATTATTTAAAAAAAAATTAAATATTGACATTGATGATCTGAAAAATACATATTACAATGTTTCAGCTGATTTTTCAGCATCGACTACAAAATTATTTAAAATCCAATCGTATTGCTCCGTATTTATTTATATTCAATAACTTTTGAGCGAAAATGGTCCTGATCATAATACATCTTTTGTGGAATAAGCAGTGGTGGCTCGTGGATAAGATAGCTGGGGGTGCTGTGATTGTTAAAAAAAATATTTATTTTTATTGACAGTAACAAAGCAAGCTTGTATTTGCGAACTCTTTGCCTACTCGAGCATATTCCATCGAAGACGGTACTGCATAATATATATTTGTACCGTGTGTGATAATTTTTGGATACATCGGTGCGCGGGCGAGCTTTAAACACTCTTTAATGATATTGATATTTTGAAATAATATGTATTAATTTATTTATGTTATCATTTTCTCAATTCGCTTGGGAGTGCTTCAGTTCCGCAGTGCGTATGGACGAGCCACTACTAAGAATAAGAACAAGAAATGCTAATCCTTCAGGTGAGGAGTTTAATCAAAAAAATTACATTCCACACATAATTCAAGATGGCTGCTGACAGTGTTCCCTATTAATTAATTGCTGATGTGTGGAATAACCAAATTATATATTAAATTAATTAGCTATTTTTAATTTTATTTTTGGTCAGGTTTGGGTAAGGCTAGGTTTGGTTTGTTAAGTATAGGTTAGGTCTTGTTTGGGTTTTTTTAAAAACGTAGAATTATTACTTGTTCCAACACGTATAAATATAAATCAGCAATTAATTAATAGGGAACACTGTCGGCAGCCATCTTGAATTATGTGTCAAATGCAAAAAAAAAAGATTGAACCCCTCACCTGAAGGATTATTATTTTTTTGTATAATTGTGCTTTTTATTATAAACAATTTCGCAGTTTTCGTCACTAATGATTGATAATTTGATATGTTACCGAAGTAAAGTACCGATAATCGCTGTAGATAATCCATCCCTACTGCCAAAGTGAAGAAATAAGGTGAAGATTGCTTGAAGACGTATCACACTTGTGTTGTAGGTAGTTACAACATTTTATATAACCGCCCAAAGTACAACATCGGCGTCGTCTTTCGTAAAACGACTCCGCACGATGAATAACGTCCTTTGATAATAATAAAACTACTTGCGTTATATTTTCCCGCAATAAAAGTCTGTATTATAGACTTAATGGCGGATGGATATTGTAATTTTTGCTAATAAATGGGCATATTTTGTGAATCAAATAATATTCAACAAAGAAGCAAAAGAGTTTATGTTGTAATATTTTGATTGGATTGTTAACATACAGATGAATAAAAGAACATTGTTAATATTCTTTCATTTTTACTATATCATTGCAATCTCTTTTATATACATATACACCCAAAATCTTTTTCTGTGCGATTTTTGTAAATGCTATTACTAAATTTTTTAAACATATTTTTTGGACAATTTTGACGTAAATACAATAATTAGCAGCGCGTTGTTCGTGTTCACTGTACGTGCAAAATCCAGTCAGTGCAAAATCGTATTTTCAGCGGGATGGTGAGGCATGAAAGTAACAAAGATATCATTGCTTTTAAATAAGAGTACATAAATTAATTGAATTAATTACAAGCATAATAAAACATTTTAAGTACATATTCCACATGAAACTTATTGGATCAGGACCGGTTTCGCTCAGAGCGAGCATTTTCAACTGATAAGAAATACAACGAAACAGTGATATTTATACAAGCTAAACACTGTTTTAAATTGCTCGCCATGAGCGAAAACGGTCCTGATCCAATACATTTTATGTGGAAAAGTACTAAAAATGTTTCATTATTATTAATATAATGCTATTTCACCAAGTATTGACGGTGAACACATTAAACAGGAATAAATCAATAACGTTTGAAAGTTTTCTTTCGAGAATTCAAGCCCTTGACTAGCAAACAAGCGGACAAAGCTAAAGCCGAAATACCATCATGATGAATTCCCTCGCAATATTATTCAACATTTTGAATAATTTTCCGACAAATTGCAAAAACAATTATTATCATTAAAGATGCCAGTCTAATATAATTTACATAACAGTTAATATTGAAATAATGCTGGGATTGAAATTTATATTTTTTAATCTCCATTTTTAGTAATTTAAACTCAAGGGATAGTCAAATCGTAATTAAAAAGAAAAGCCACCCTTTCGACCCCGTAACGTCAAGTTCAGGTAAAAGCCCAATTTAAGGATAAAAAAATCAAAGGATGTTTGAATAATAATTTTTCTTTAGATCGGCGGAGATTTTTTCATGCGATTGATCCGAATTTTAATTTAGCGATAAATTCGGCTTTATTTTCAAAGGTCACGCATTGTAAAAACAGATTTAACCGGGGCTGTGGAGTCGGAGTCGGAGTCATCGCGGCGTTTTAGTCGGAGTCGAAGTCGGAGTCTTAAATTTTGAAAGGATTGAACTACTTATTTTTACATATAAAATGTAAAATTTGCCTGTTGGCAGGATTGTTTGGTTGATATATAATTGAATACACATAAATATGAAAGGTAGAAAAAAAACGTAACGAAATTAAGCTTTTTTTAGTCGGAGTCGTGTTTTTGATCAATGTTGGAGTCGGAGCCGTGTTTTTGGTAAATGCTGAAGTCGGTATCGTAATTTTTTTTACTGACTCCACATCCCTTGATTTAACACATTAAAATTGTGACCATCACAGTTTTTTCGTAAAAAAATATATTCAGTGATAATTACTTGTCCTGCTTTTAATGATATTACGAAATAGTTAGTGCATTATTGTCAAGGTTGTTCCGGTGACCTTAATTTTTTTATTTTGTGAAAAGAGGATTATGATTTATTTCGTTTTCATCGTAAAATAACTGAACTGTTTAAAGGTTTAAATGTGAGTAGTGAGTCTCCCCCACGCATCTGGAACTAAAAGAGAGTAATAAACTCACCACCAGTCTTGCTTTTGCCCTATCTCTCAATCTTACTTTATCCAGTGGTTGAGTGACTGAGTAAAATGCAGTTTTATTAAAACCATTTCTATTGATAAAAACTCAAAAACACTTGTAGGGTTTTGCAATATCTTGCCGGAGTTTTCCAAACGTAATCTTATAATATTACATAAGAATAGATACGTATTGATGGTGTGATAATAATCTCTAATTAATTTAAAAAATTATACTAATCACCAACAATAAATATAGTTGAGAGGGTTTCATATATGTATTATCATGTTTATATTAATAATATCCATAGATTAAATAATTTTGTTGAATTACTGGTAGCATAGCACAGCATTTTAAATTAATATAGAATTTGAATGAATCGATATAATATATGCACATAGATGAAAGACTTATGAGTATTTATATCACCCAAGTGATCCAGAATCAGAACCAGAATGCATACAAGACAATCAAACCCTTTGGCTGTCACTTTGCTGGTTCATAAAACTCTATTTCAGGTATTAATACATACTATACAGAAAGAACTTAAAAAGAAACAAAGGAAATATATCTGAGAGGTTGTTCGCCATTTTCTCGAGGCTTTGTGAAAAATCATCCACCGGAAATTATGAAGGATTTCATTTGGCAAAGGTTTATTGTGTTTTGCATTCATTGAGTAACCGAGGCTTTGTCATATCCGTTTATTTGTTTTTGTACAAAATACCAGCCATGTTTTTTGTAAAGTAGGTAATAACAGTAAATGTGAAGACATTTGGGCTTATTTGTGAATTGTTTTATCCGGAATTAGAGTAAAAATGTTATTTCTACAAAGACGACGCGATGGTTTATTCTCTTTGTAGAGAAAATGATGAAATAAAATGTTGTAGGTAAAAGATATACAATGCTTAAAAAGAAAAGTTTTCTATTCATTATTTGGTTTGTGTACAGTTGTTAAATGGTAACTATTTAATAAAATATATCACAATATGTCAAAAATGTTATATTATTATTTGACAATTAATTTAATAATAAACAATCTTGGTGTGAGGTCACTTTTGATCAGTCTTAGCAATGTAAATCATTGACGTAACACTTGTCGTGAATTGCGAACTTTTTTTATTTGTCCGAAATGACTAAGTTGGCAGAAAAAAAGTGGAACTCGTTGTCGTGTTCACATGGTAAAAACGTAAATTTGCATCACCTTAAACGTTAAGATACATTTACTTAAATTTATTATTTTATTTCATACAAATTTCATAGACGACTATCGGGAAAAAATAATAGATAGTGCGGTGTCAAAGAGAAGCCGATATATTTCTCTGACGTATGTATTTTGGCGCTATTTACCGAAGAAACTTCATTTTCATAGACAACAAAATAATTCGTCTTTAACATGTTTCCAGATTAATATCAGTTGGGTTTCACATAAGTTTTATAAACCAACAATTTTATATCGGTAGTTTATACGTCTTTAATTGAAAATTTAGCAATTAAATCATGACGACAAGCTGCACGAAGCGATTATGATTAGCTAATACTAGTATTTGTCTCCTTTAAACACCCCACCTTCCCTACTCTATTCGAAAAAGAGACTTTGAGACACTGAGTAATAATCAGTTCTCGGAGAACAAAAACGAGTTGAGATAAACTCCGTGCATGGTCCATATTCTCCACGTTTGGAGCGAACATGGTTAAAAAACAGTATAAATAACAAATATTATATTTCACACATTCGTCTTTATGGTGATTTCAAGGAGCAATATGGGTTTAATATTAAAATTTACAGAAATCAAACTGATTTAAATTGTATTGAGAAAGTAGTTATTGGAACAAAAAAGCTTTTGAAATGCAGTTAACATCGCAATAGACACTTTAAATGATATTTTATTTGTGTAAATACAAATCCTTTGTTTATATTTATATATTGACTCTGATCAGATTAAGCAGTTTTCTGGTAGATTTTTACTTTATACCGTCTTTATAACTAAAACTCGCAGTAAAACTGTAGGTAGATATGTTTCGAAAGTGACAGTTAAACGAGGCTGGGCGATAAAACTTATCAAATATCTGCAAGATGAAAAAAGCCATTATAGCTGAAGCGTTTTAAAAGAAGGCTTCTATATTTCGATTATCGAAGGAAAAATTTATAGCCTCTCCGTTGGTATGAGTTTATAAGACCTCCCTATAAAATTTCATAATGAAGTTAGAATTTTCACAAGCTCCGTATTAAATTTATTCAATCGATACTCAGATAAAAATGCCTTACCACTATACTTGTTTTAAATTTTACTCTAAATATGACGCTTCTTATCAGACAAGTGTATATTTGATAAAATACATGAAGCAGTGTATTACTGTCTTATTATTTATTATATGTGGGGTCTAATGCTTAAAATGCTCATGTCAATTCCATCAATTGTCTGTTATTAACAAAATTTTGGAAATCTATATATTTTCTGAAAGTTGAATGAAATATATGGTATCTTTGTAGTCATGCACAGTGGTGAGTCTTCGAACATTTCTCAAAATAATAAATCTCAACTTCCGATCATCTATGACATTCTATAACATCTATGAGAACATGGACATTTCTTGGTGCAATGTATGATGCAACATTGTTTTGAAATACAAATAAGCATTCCTTATAAAATTATTTTAACTCGAATTAAGGATTTCTAACATAATCTTCTGATTCTCAAGTCCAAATGGCCAAAATCTGACACTGGCACATCCAGATTATTTTCATCAACATTATATATGCATAATTTGACTCGTGTCTGAGTTATCTAAAATATTATTTTTTTATACTTTCAATCCTTTATTTACATTTAAAAGTAAGAATTTTGACGTCAAATCGTTGCAATCGAGATAAAAAAAATATTTTATTTCTTGGCATATTTGATTTTAGTGCATAACTAGTTAAAAAAAATTGATAAATGATCATAATGAATCTATAAGAAACACCCAAACGCGTTGACAGTCGTTTTGAGGACCGGAAAAACTGAGGCCTTCTTTATTACAATCAATAGTAGAAATTCGAGCAGAGCCAGCTAATAATTCCAATCATTGCTTTATATTATATTTATTAACATTCTATTCTATAATTCAAATCCTACTGTTTAAAAGAGCTTTATGAAAATTGATCAAAAAGCAAACACGTGTTTGTGATAACTGTTTTTATATATTAAGCAAAATTATTATTCATTACATTAACACAACATTCTACATAAATCTAATATGACGCCAAATTTATATGCACCATAAATCATAACAAATACAGCTAAGAAAAAGAAGTAATATTCTCCCGGATATTCGTTTTATTTTGATATATATGTGTGATATTCACATACTGAATAATATAATAGATGTCAAGATGATAGTTCATATGATGTTAAAATATATTTGAAAATACATTAAATATTATTATATAAATACAAAAAATACAGATTCGCAATTTGCAAACCACCTCATGGAGGAATCACATGACATAATTTCAGTGCCGATTTGTTTACATTTTTGTAATAAGGGCCTTAAGCTAAATGCATTGGAACATTTAGAAATTAAAAGGTATAATCAATCCAATGACATTCTTAACGAGAAGATTACCACTAACGCGTCACCACTTCTTAAGCCAATTTTAAGTAAATCAACTTGATACAATACTAATTATACGTTTATTCCCACTAAGTAAAAACCCAGATTAGCTTTCACGTCAAGAATACATCAAATCAAAATTGTCACATTTAATAACTTATTATTTTACAATATAAAACTAAGATGGTGGAACAGAGTAGAAGATGTATTGTGTACCTTGTCTACAACGGTATATAAACATGATGTAATGCACGTTTAAAACAAAGTTCTGACGAGGGCGTAAGCCAAAATAGCTATCAACAAATATATAAAATAATTTCTGTAGAATTAAAATACATTATTATTTTTGTCACCGTATTATAATGGAGTTCTACCAAGTAAATGCCAACTCAATTAATATTTTTGTATCATTTTCATTTAATTGATTGTAATGGTTCAACTTACTGCTAAACAAGTGATAAAATGTATGTAGTATAAATCTTCTTTCCATATTATGTAATAATCTTTCAAAGAACCACACATTTCAATCGCAGTAAAGTTCGACTAATTTATTTGAAACGTTCTCTATTATTAATGAGGCCGAAGTTAGTGAATCTCAACTAGTTACCGGTGGAATTATGTCTGGGGAGGTTCTAGCTCCACAGCCGTATATATTACGATCAAATCCAAACACAGGGTGGAGATCGTTAACTGGATTGGAGACATCTGCTTGCTGCAGCGATGCGGGAGTTCTGATTAGAGTGAGCCCCAGAGTGAAGTCACTTGTGCCTTCGTCTTGAAGCGAGTGGTCATGCAAGTACACTGATTAGTTGCAAAATTTACACCGGTGTGTTTATGCACAGCTAACATGCTGAACTTGCACTGCGTTTATGTATTCAATGAATACTAAAATTGTTTCTCAATATTTGATTTAAAATAAAAAATAATAAAAAAAATGGTCGTTATTCCACAATTAATTAATTTATAACAGAACCGGTTTTGCACATCGTGAGCATTTTCACTTGATAATCTTAGACTTGGACTTTTCAATTGGAAACCGGTCCTGATAGCGTGTCAAAATGCTCGCTATGCGTAAAAACGGTCCTGATCTACTAGAATTAGTACTGAAAATGTTTTATTCTTTTTATTTAATTTTTATAAATAAATATTTTTAAGAAATTATAAAAAATATTGGGCATTACAGCTAATGCCAATGCGCCAAATATTTTTTATTATGAAATTCATACGAGATAAACTCGATGCTAAATAATGAATCAGTCGTGAACAACTCTGCATTACATACTCCTAGTCCAAGATCTCTTTTTTAATTGAAAAAATCTAACCTTGCCTGTAATTGAACAGGGTCCACCTAATCGCTAGGGCAAAGCTTTTTCCACTATACCAAAGGACTGTATATAATAGTATATATATGTATATACAACTTAATAAATTAATTGTGGAATAAGTAAAAAAAGTAATCCCAACACTTTCAAAAATAGAGGTTGAGCAACTGAGTAACAAGTAGTTATCGTAGAAAAAAACATGTTGAGATTACAAAACTCAAAGAGTCTATTTGCTCCAAGCTGGGAGCGGACACAGTATAAATATAGTATTTCCAGTTTTCATCGACTTTCGTATCTTTCATAATATATCGTCTGACTTTCATATTAAGAAAAAATCTACCGACAGGCAATGTGTCGAGATGGTATCGTTGAAGGATAATATCAAGTTCGATTGAAATAGTCTACAAGAAATACAATCAAGGAAATTGGTAGCAAATCTGTACAGCCTTTCACAAATATGTCTAGATTTTTATTTGGCGTATTATTTGTTAAGCTTTATTTTTATAAAATACAGCGAGGTAAAAATACACTTATTTCTATGAACCAATTCTCCGTCCAATAGGATAGAAAATCGTATTTCAAGGTTCAAATGTAAACAAAAAATTGTATGGAACACTCTTGAGATTTTTTTTTGTTTTGGTTTCGTTTCGAGAAGCGAATTTTCTTCACACGGAGGAGATAATTTATCGTTGCATTTATGCCCTGTCTCAGCGGTTTCCATTTCTGGTTTTACAATGAGAAAATTCTGAACAATATTTGTCGGTTTGCAAGGACATAAATAAAAATATCTACAATAGGACTTTCATAGAGAACACGAGTGTTTGAATGGAAACAGCCTTTATCGGAAATATACTTTAGCTATACCGTAAAACGGGATGAATAGAGACATTTTTTACCCTTCACGGCTATGTATCTTCATACCTGCACTACATAATTCAAATATAAATGGCTTGAAACGTCTTTTTATGGTCCTACTACATATTCGTGACAATATTTTTCAAATATTCACTATCGTTATTAAGACACAGTCAATTTTGTTAAATTTCTCAATTCACATTGAATTGGGGTGAATAGATACGAGAGAAGGTAAATAGAGACTTGGCAGGTGAATAAAGACAAAATAACAGATTGTTATGATTGGAATATATGAACCACTTTTCTATATGAGTCTCTATTCACTCCATTTTACGGTACTTAGTAACTAAAAAAACATGATTGATTTTAATTTTCTTGCAATAAAACAGAAGTTTATAAGGGGTTGAAAAGTAAGGATTCACAGGCATTCAACTTAGCCACGTTTTTTTCAATTTTGGCCAATCATTTATTTGGTTTGGTTTTGTTATTCGAGAGATAGTATCATAGTCATTGTAAAGAATTATATATAAACAATAAAAAATACATTGGATACTTAGTAAAGTTGTGCTAAAGTTCAATCCTTGTTTTTGTCTCTATTCACCCCGTTTTACGGTACGCACAGTGCTTATACTTATATCGATAGTTCGAATACTGGGATATTTGAAACAGGGAAATATTATCTAGCGAAAAACTGTATCGTTCTAGACTTTTGTTTTGCGACGTGGAAGTCGAATCTCTGAACTGATATTTGCATAATGGTATTATATCACTAGGGGACAAAATTACAATACGTTACAACTTCGCGATAAAGCACAATGAAGGTTGTGCGACATATAATGGAAAATTTGAATAAATATCCATCACTACTAATTTATTGACTGTCGGCAAACTGTCTGGGAAACGCAGCTCTACATAGATATAAACCAAATGCCATTAGAACCCGACGAAGACTCATAAAAACCGCATACTGAGATTTGAGAATAGATGTCTGCGTAGTGTATCGGGGTGAGGTAGTTTGATTTTTTGAGGATCTCAGAAGTTAGGGAACGTATCATGCAACGCCCTGTTACGTCACTAGTCATGTGGAGACATTGTAACTGGCTAGGTCACGTATTTCGTATGTCTCCAGAGAGTCTCAACCCTGCAGAGCTGAAAGATACTGAGATGCCATGGGAGTTAGCTTTGTAACTAGTGGGTGACACGAAGCCATGGAGTCACCGCGTGGTGTCCATATACTCCACACCCGGAGCAAAATACCGATAATTAATCATATTCTTCCTTCTGTTCTTACGTGATAGGTATGTACATAGTTGCTGCAGTCGCTTCGCCATGTTTTTAGAATCGGATCGATGAAAACATATTTGTAATTTAATACAGCTATGCTTTTGGGTAACAATTTTAAAACCGATTCATAAATCAGTTCGGTGGAACTCTTAAATGAGAAATGAAACCAAACCAAGAGTCTTTACTACTTTACTGCCAGATCGACAAAAAAGCAAATAATTGTATTTTTTTATTGTACGTCAATATTTTTTGAACCTCGGAAAAGATATATTTTAATTGAATAAATGAACTGCTTAAACTGTTCATATTGTTACCTACACAACAACACTTTCAAATTAATAAAGATTTTTTCAAAAAATGCGCTTGAAGCATATTATTTTCATACAAAAAATAAATCAATTTTGTTTTGTAAAATAAAACTCACATAAAAACTTCCTTGATGATTTTTTAAACGAATGCTTTTCAATCCCGCTAGAAATTATAAAAAATATCTTTGTTGTTCGATTTGTATAAAATGGATGTATTTTGCTTCGCATTCAATATAATTTTGCATTGAATTTTGTTTTAGGCAATGCGATTGAATAAAATATGATTTAATTGAAATCGATGTAGTTTATTTAGTTTGAATTAAAAAGCTTTTTTTGTTTTCGAAATAAAGAATGTCAAGTATCATTGATTTTTGTAAGCCTCTGTGAATATTTAAATTCCAATCATATTGATAAAATGAATATGTTTTATTTTACATATATTTTTCACTATATTCCTAAGAGTCAGAACTAGCTTTCCTAAAGAAGCACGGAATCGTCATCAATTGCTAAGATGATATCATTTTATCCAGAACTGTACACACATTTTATTAATATATGTATGTATGTTTAAATTCCGTTTAAAAAAAACATTTTTCCTTTTTGGCGTGTTACGTGAGGACTCTCTATATTTCAGTTATTTAACTAGATTGGTTATTAGTCAACTAGTCAACCTCACTTCAAAAAGAAGTTTAAAAAATATAACTTGTTTTATATCCTAATTTCTGAACTAAAAGTTGTAGAAATTGATATTGGTGAATGAAGTAATACAAAGATTAATTAAATCACAATGTGAATAATTTGATCAATCAGCTATAGCTTAAAGAGTAATCTATTGATAAGCCGATAGCCAAGACTCTTACCTTAAAAAGACTTAATTCATTGAAAATGTTTGGCCTTGTAATTCACGAGTGTAAAGTTTTTTCCGCCAGACCTAACAAGCTGACTCTAAACATTGAATATGAAAAGTAACACTTAATCAATCAAATGTAATAATTTTCGAACGAACCAGAAATGTCATTTTGGTAATTTAATATGGCACGTAGTTTATAACGTATAAGGCATATCCTTGAGTGCAGTAAATGCTCAAAATACTTACGTTAATATACGCGCACTTATGCTAAATAAAGGGAATACTTGCGGTTCATTATGCTACCCTAATAATTTGCGCCGTCGAGCTCGGCACTAATCTTATTATTTCATGTCTATTTAAGGTTAAGCTATTATTTTTGAACCGTATTAAGGATCATCTATGTCATAGATTATATTTATGATCTTATTTTTTAATAGTAATATTATTATTATTTTTTTCAATATGGGTGCATCCATAATATAAGTTATATTTTATTACTGGTTCCGATAAACTGGTGAATCCATAAAAATACAGTATTAGTATTTCGTGGTAAATTCATTAAATTATTTTGTTACCGGTAGTAAAAAAACTATTACAAAACTCAATGGAATACTTTGATGAAAGTGAAAAAATGGTTTCAATGCGTAGTTAGCAAAAATATTTATTTACGAATTGAAATTCAGGTATTGAATAATTATTGCAATTTCAGTATTCTAGAATCGTTAAAAGAGTTCGGAATATGAAGCTTTAATTTTAAGTAGGCATACGTATCTACTAGTGACTCCAATTACTCGACATCTCAATACTCGAGTACTCGAGTAGTTTCAGATGTACCAAAATATATTTTATTAATTCAAATTTGTATCTCTAAAAAGATGATACATAAATTAAAAAGCTTATTTTATTCTATTATTACATTAATTTCAATTAATGAAACATATATAATAGAGAATTAAACGTTTCAAATTTTAATTAGGTTCGAAGTTTTGTTTTTTATTCCAGCCGTGGAAAAACCTCTCTTTGTTGCTGTGGACCTCGGCTTAAAAGTTAACAATAAATTAAATTTTGCTATCTATTTTTTCTGTCCGCTGCTTAAAACAAAATAAAATTTTGAATTAAATCTTCATTTATATATGACGGAAATTACTCGAGTAAAAGTACTTGAAAAATGGACGAGTATACTCGAGTACTCGATATTCGAATTGGAGTCTCTAGTATATCTACATATAGTAAAATATTCGCTCAGCATTTCAAATAAAGGAAGTACTTCCTTACAAAAACATCAATAAAATATACATTCTATATTCTATATTTGAAATTAATATCTCTTTTTAAATGAAACACAGTAAGCACTTATTGTTATATCCAAGAACACTTTTAGTGCGTGTTACAGTGTACAATAGTAACATAACAGCACTTTGCATGTTTCAATTATTCGTTGCCTAGAATGCGCCTCAGGAGTAATTCTAATATAATTATAATATAATGCTCGGATACTAAGTACTTGATATTCTGAGAATATGAAATTAAACACCTAATTTTCCATGAATTGCGAATTATTTACTTTTTAAAACCTTACTTTGAAATGGTTCTAACTGCTTTTGACACTATTTTGAGATAAGAGAGTTGAAGTTTCAATTGATTAAAATTCACTTATAACAATGAGCAAATAAAAATGTTTCTTATTACTTATTTTTAGCATATTTTTCACAACTCTTGCTAAGAAATGATGATCTTGAAGATATCATGATGGAAATAATGACGAAAATCTTAAAACTTTGTCAAATAAATTTAGTAAAAAAAGTGTGCAGATGGAGTGCAACTCTGGAATTCTTCTAACTCCATTATTCAACCTTAGAGAATTCAAATTTTTTTACCAAAAAGTCATTTTAAGCATAAATGTCAATTAGAACCTTTTCAAAGTAAGGTAACGTTTTGGTGCGACACGGAAAAATTTAAAGCAAATATAATTCGATAAAAGTTACTAGTGCACCCAATATATATTGAGACGACCAAGGTTTTCTTCTCAATCTGACAGTAACAGACAGCATCCTCCATGGCGTTCGGTGAAGGAACTTAGGGACAGGATGAGAACACAGGTATCTCTAGCAAAGATTTCAATCGGTATTCTCTTGACCGTACTCTATCTGAAGGTCGGCTAGTTTATTTTCTCAAATTACATTGTCGATTACAAAGAAACACAATGGCAGTTAAAACCATATTTTAAAGCGCGGGACCAAAACGATTATATTACAGCTTCCTGCCTTCCCAGAGGCAGGAGCGACACGACTGTCGACTTAGGATGACCGATTACAACTTAACTATTTGGCTTTAAACAGGCGTATTTATACCCTTAGGATTTTAGTGTTCGAGCAGCTCTTCCGACGTGAAACGGTCGCTCCAGAACTGAACGAGAGACGTCGTTTCTAGAAGTCGGTTACAAAATTTTATAACTTTTCGTGAATTTATTCGCGTTATATTTAATCGTATTGGTCTTATTTTCATTGATTGAGGTGATAATAAGATCGTTCGAGAGAGTCCTGATGACCTATAATATCAGGCGGTATCAATATAAACGATTGTTGCTTGATGATTTTATAAAAATTAATGTTAAAATTATGTCAAAATTCAATCTGTGTTCTGATAAATTTTTAACACATTCTTTTAAATATAATTTTGAGAATGGATTGACTTGGTTGGGCTTATTTTTTAGGGCACAAACAATAATTCATAAAAACAACAAAAATTTTCTGGAAGACTAAAATTCTCCTCCAAAATCAAGGTTATCCTTGCTCGACCTTAATTTTTTTAAGCGAATTTCTTTTGTTTTATACTCAAAAAGAACATTTCATTCCATTCTGTTTAGAATCATGTCATTTATTTATTGCTGTTTTTAATATCAAGTATAATATGTTTATTTTATTTGAAAATTGTATATTACCACTAAACTTGTATTAAAGAGTTGTGTTGTACTGCGAAAGGTTTATGTGTCAAAGAATATAATTGAATATTGTCTAATTCCTTTAATGTCTGTTTTTAGATAAGTCACTTTCGACGATAATTAAATCTAAGCATAAAACAAATCCATTCTGTAGAGAAATCTCGTAAATATACCGCAGGTAGTTAACTCTTATAGTGGCATACAAATTTCTCCGGGGAATACCAAAATTCAAACAACATCAAAAGGATTTCTGCTTTCAATTCACCTGAATGTTTCAAAGTTCGTTCTGTTTTGTTGACTACAGAGTGCTTCAAGTCCCAATGCTATATACTAATGTCTCAGGAGCATGGCAAAAAATGAACCATCATTTCATTAGCGTACTATTTCTGAGATATTTACCTATGTAAAACAATACAAAGGTGACTTTCAACGCCTGAAAGCACATAGGTTTTGAGAAATATAAGAAATGTTTTACAGTTGCGAAGAATTTTTTATTTTTTCTGTTTTTATGTCTTCATATAAAAAAATAATTGCGTTTCAAAGATTTTTATTTCTTATTCGATAATTTGTCGTGAAAAGTAGCCTTGTATTATATCCATATCTAACATGTGGTTATAATTTTTTACTACGATAGGTTTAATATAAAATCGTAAGATATATTTCTATAATTTATTCACGAAACACGAACCACGGACCCGCTACTATTATACTGCCCTTCCAACGAAGAATGCAGTAACTTGCAAAAAAACTGAAATTGAGTTATAAATTCCATTGCCTATATATGGTGATCCTTTTTAAAGCGGTATAATAACTGAAAAAAACTTTAAAATCCTTTGTGAAATAATGAAAATCTGGTAAAAGTTTACAAGTTTCTTATCAAAAAATCAGCAACTCTAGTTTTTGTATGAAAGACGCAGTCAATGCAACTTCTTACTGCATGTTTACCAAGAAATTAGTCAATTTTCCCATCAACCGCTTTTTATGTATTCTAAATATTAAAACATCGTAAAACACATTATGGCATTTTCCTCAAAGCTTTGTCAGAGGCACTAACTCACTGCCTTCTTGTTTGGAAAAGCAGTATAGCAATAAAAATAGTATTAAATTAGCATGTTTTCTATCAGAGATTTGTAAAAAATATCAATGTCACCGCATTTTTTTATACTGTTGCTGTACAAATTGAGTATTTTTGGGAGTATGCTCTAGAATCCAAAATAAATGAACGAGTAAAGTTACTGCCCAGGGAGCACACAAGTTTAATGACTGATTGCCCTGGCTGATGATGACGCCTATAGACAGAATTGTGTTCTTAAAGTGTTGGTATAAAAGCGACTCCATCCAAGGACTAATAGAAGACGAATACAATAGAGCCTGCGGTAGAGTTTGAAAGCTTCATGGCTTGAAACATAATGATCACGCAGGTCCTAACAAGCCTCAAAACAAAGCTTTTCCGTACTGAGCTTAACGCTCTGCTACCCGTAATGGTAAATTGGTATGTCTTCATAAGCATGGTGGAGCGTTACTTGTAGTTGAATCCTTAAAAACGAAGCTGTGAATACTTTAATCAACACAATGTGTACAATTCCATTATATTCTACCACTATAGACTGAAAGAAAACTATGGTTACGATTTTCTGTCTTACAAGAATCAGCTGCTGAATTATTCTATCTTATAATAATACCGATTGAACCGTTTTATCGGGAGCTAGTTTTCAAATTTGATTAAATCCGCTAGTTGAAAAACTGAGAAAATTAGATTGTCATTAATTCTTTCCTTAGAAGTTTGCGTTCACTAGCAATATTCTAAAATATGTTTAAAATTCAAGATCTACAGATAATGTGTAAAAATGCAAGCATTTTCATATGAAGAAAAAGACTCTTAAAAGTTAAATCTACAATTGGTAGTTAAAAAATAATTTTGGAGTTGAGCAGTTTTAAAAATGACCTCCTGATATATCATCATTCTTGTGTGCTTGTTAAATATAATTATCTACTCTTGATAATCAAACCTGATACGAGTCTGATGGTTAGAATTGAATGGTAAGAATTGATTTGAGAAGAAATTTAAAAAAAAACTCATTTTGTTGTAGCCATGATTTTTTTATAGTGTGCTTTGTATACGCATACTTGCGCGAGTATGTGTACTGTATATATACTCATATACGTATGTTTATATACATGTGTATATGTACATGTGTATATGTATGGCCGTCACACACAGGTAACTGATATACAACATATATATTATACATAAGCTGACCTCTTGAACTGGTTTCACTACGGATTGCCCATAACTACATTAATCGCACCCTCCTGGTGGCAAAGATGGGAAAAGAATACTAATTTAAGATGAAAACTATTCTCAGAGACGGAAAAAACTTTGACGGTAATTCGCTTCAGGACTTGGAGTTCCATGAAATAGATATTTTTTTAAATGATCACGCTTATTCTTATTAAGCTCCTGATTTTATTAAACTAAAGATGTGAGGTAGAAAAAAGAATGATTCACTTTTATAAAATACACAAAATTATCTGAGGTAAATTATAATTATCTTTAGTTAAACTTAACACAATAACGCAATGCTGGGGATGAATAAAAAAATATCGGATTTTCAAGAATTCATTTAATAAAAAAAGTTTACATTATTTTCTTTCGATAATTAAGTATATTCAATGAAAATATTTAAGCACAACAGTAATATAAAAAAATAGAACATAGAAAATGTATCCGAGTGGAAAACGTTTACACAACAGTGTACAATAAAAACAACGCAATTTGTTTTCATCTACGGCTTTGTTGGCGATTTTCTGTTTGTTGAGAATGGAAAAAATTGTTCAACGTATTATGTATTTTATCCACTTGCTTTGTTTCAAGGTTATGAAGTGTTCTTCCGAATAACAGAGAGTAGCATTTAGTTAGTAAGAATATCCTAAACTGAATAAACCAAAGGTCAAGCCGTAGGATAATAATTATATAAAGATGACCATATAACCTTCAGACGAAAATGGGACGGGTAGGGTCGGGATTCGTTTGGCTTATTAATATGTTTATTTTACTTTTCATCGGATCCATGGTGCAGTGGTCAACGTCGTTGGCTTCCTTGACGGACCACGCGTTCGAGTCCCAGTACGTACAGCATTTTTTTTCGTTTTCAGTTGGAATCATCGATTCTGTTCAAAGGCATGGGTGTTTGTGTTATTTGAAGATTCTGAAACCTCTCATCTATCCGGTTATACGAGAGAAAACAACTTACTAGTCCTGTCCTAGCCGTAACCTAAAAGTGAGGTTGAGTAGCAAGTAGTTTTCATATAAAGCCTCAAGGTGGCCCAGTTATCATGGATCTTCGTTGGATTGAGCATTCCCTGGAATTACCACGTCGCATTATGGATGACAGACATTAAGATTTATTTATTAAATGCACTTATTTTGGTTTTTACTTTGCTAATGATTATTCATACTTAATTGATTTTTTATGTAATATCTTGCATTTCTAAGAGGTCTTCAACATTTTAATCATAGTCCATTTTGCTTCAATTGATTTGTTTAGTTGTTATACCAATTGTTTGTCATACCTTGTGATTCTTGCTTAACTTTTGCAAAAATATTACTGTTTCGTTGTATTTCTTATCAGTTGATAATCCTTGCCATGAGCGATACCCGTTGTGACCCAATAATTTTTATTTGGAAAAAGTATTAAAAATAGGTTATTATTTTTACTAAAAAAATATATTGATTTCAGCACTCAAAAAGTCTTCTTCTCATCTTTAAGATTTTATATTTATATAAGAACACATTGATTTACATTCCAGATTGATTTGGAATTCAGCTTCCACTTTTATAGTTTTCAAAACATGATTCGGAAAGGGGAGAAAGTAGCAAGCTGAAGATAGTAAGACACCTATATCGTAATAATCTAGGCTATTTTGTTCCATCATAGTAAGCTGATTAAATGATTTTTGGCTTTGGTTACGGAGCTAACTGGCTTAAATCACAAACCAAGTAGTTTTATTTATAAGCGTAATTATTTTTTTCAGTTCAAAAAGTAGACGTCTGTATTGTCTACACACGAACGTATAAACAGGTTGTAAGAAGGGCGAGCTTATTATATTGCTATAAATACGCACTTCAAAAGAAAGAAACAGTTCTCCTGGATAATGTATCAAGATAAACTCTATGAGAAGTAAAAATAATTTAAATTGGCAACAAAAATCGCTTTAAAAAAGTGAGTTAGTATTTATAATATTATTTATAAAAGTATTTTCCGACTAATTTTTAATTCTTGAAATATCTATTAATAATTTATTTATGCTTAATATAGAAGATCAGGGCTGTCACGAATCGTTGTTAATCTGCACCAACCTTTCTCTTTTACGTGAAATTGCAACATTTTGTTACAAGAACTCTGAAATAGTTCACAGTATTAATGTGGCCGTATAAAACAGTAGGCCCTCAAAGATTTTTATGATCATCGTGAATGCACATAAAAAGGATTTATTTTTGTTCTTGCTATTCGGTGTATGTCCTTATACTGTTCCAAGACCTCTTGAGTGTAAATTTATCCCAATGTGTATGTATGCGAGGTTCCATCGCTTGCCTCCGTAAACGCTCGTGGGCTCGACATTATCAAGTAGAAAAAAATGCGTGACAACTCAACCAAGGGGTTGCCCTACCAACAAGGGATGTTAACCATTTCAATGGCATTGGTGAGAAATGGCAGAACCTTTTTGGATTTGACCTCTAAGCTGGCATTATGTAGACATTTCTTTAAATTGAAACCATTTGCATTTCATGGTAACTTTGAAAGTCCTAAATTAAAAGTACAATATATATATGTCTATAGCCATCCGGTGAATGTCCGAATAAATTGTCACGTAGCTCCCAAGTTATCTGGTATATATTAAAACATTTATTGATTGCATATGCATTTACTTGGTAGAACTCTATTATAATACATTAAAAAAATAGTATTGCATACTTAAACAAATTGCCACTTCACCGTGATATATTAGCACGTAGTTTTTAGATATGACTAGGTACTTTAATGAATGTAAAAAGATGTGCTTTCGGAATGTGTTTTTATTTTGAGTAAATAGAATCAAAACTGTCAAATCCACGTTCAAAAGAAATTCTATATGTCGTTTTTGAAATAAAGCCTATTGTTGCAAACATATTCGATACGAATATGACACGTGATATGAAGCCGGAAAATTTATTTTAAAGGTAGTGAAATTTTAAAATGAATAGTCGGGCTGTATCTACAGATTATTTTAGTAGATTCGTTGCAAGAACGTGCGGTCAATGGTTTTTTAAATATTCTAATATAGCAAATAATTTGCACTTCCTGGCTACAATTTTTGAATTTTGATAATCATTGGTAAACAAATATTACAGTAATATACTTAAATAAAAAAACATCTAGAATATAGTATATTTACTAAGCAAAGCTCACTTTCAGATTTGTGATTTTTTATATTTTGACTGATAAAAGATTTTAATAATATACTATTTTTACAGGCATTTTTTTTGTTAAAACTTAAATAAATAAAACATCAATTGAAACATAAAAATAAATGGTGGGCCGGTAAATTTGACACATATAGAATCGAAGATGTCTATCTCTAATAACCAAGTTAATCCTTAAATATAAATTACGCAAAATGTTATTTACTCTGCAGACCATCATTAAACTAATACATCGAATGAAAGTATATCACATCACAAAAAAACAAAAAAAAAAGCTAAATGGTTAATTTTTTCAACGGTGTGATTTAAAAAGGTTTCAAAGTAAACTATGGTACTAACGATGAAATAAACTTACTAAAAGGATAATTGAGAATATCCACTGAAGGTACTTGCTGAAAATTTTATATCAAATTCGAATAAATTAAGTTTTGTAATTTTTGATGAGTTTTGTCACTGACAACTTGGGCTTTTCAGTGCGTCTAAAGGAAAGAATGGTTCACATTTAAAAAAACCCAGTGGTACCTTAACCAACTTATAATATGATATACTATTGAAATAGGTAGTATTATACGCAATAACACATCATCTGACTAGTTTTCAAAATATCAGGTACGTACATTTTATTACTCCGGAAAAAAATATTTACCACTTTTTCACATTAATGGATCACGTAATAGGATCTGAATTTTCTATCAACCTCAAATAATAATAAAAAAAACGTACAAGTTTTCTTCGTATACTATTTCCGAAAAGTTATTTTTTACATCACCCATTATTTAATACAAAAGTCCGATGGAGTACTGATGACATATTTTGTTTACTTTTCCTTTACATCATCATTTGCGAACTGAATTTGTAGCGTGAAAAGTTTTCCATAGTTCTGTCGAACAAAGGGGGTGTATGTCATTAGTATATTCGAGCAAAAAAATGCGTAACGGTTTAGTAAACTTTCGGCTTTTTAGAGTTGACCATACAGTTACTGAAAATAAAATATATCTAGTTAATTTATTCTCCTCTATAGAACTACAGATTTGGATCAAAATGTATTTCAATTGTTTATAGTTAAAACATTTTGAATGGATAACAAATTGTGTTTAAATTGTATAGATTCTTGTCCAGAACCAAATGCCACTTAATATTTCATGCATTTCGGTTGTGAAGCTTCACAGTGGCGAGTCATGTCTCAGACGCTTGCTGTAGATTTTATGGATACGAAGATTGTATATTATATAGCCGTAAGAGATGAATAGCAAAAACATTTACTCTAGAACATTGAAAGACATTCTCAATTTATAATTTTGATGGATTGGGCAGTTACTTTATGGAAGCTATTTACAAAATTTTAAATAATTTAATTTATTCCACGTAGTGTGTTACAAACAATGTCACCCGCGTTTCGACGTTTTAAAAATCACCATCAGACCAACTATCATAATATTGATATAAAATTAAAAATAATTTTGATTATTCCAAGTATTGTGTTACTAATTGTGACACGTGTATCGTTTCTTTCAATGACATTTTCGGACTTACTTTCGCAAAATTTGCTTAAGTAATAAAGTAAGATTGATTCTAATATTTTAAAAAATTACAAAATGGAGTTTGGGATTTTTCCTTTTTACTGGAAGTAAGGAGAGGGTTATAGGATCAAAGCAAAGCAACCAAATAATTACACTACTAATCACGTTAATATTACAAAATATTTACCAATGAGAGAGCGAGTGAATCGCCACCGCTTACATGATTTCCAACGATGGGTTTAACCCAACTGATTGATTGAATCTTATATTTTTTACCATCGTGATTTGTGCGTTTTAATAAATACCGATACATTTTATTTCTATTATATTTTGAGGTTAATTGTTTTTGTTTATTAAAAATGCGATTGTTTTTTCATTAGAAAAAATCGCTGGTTAGATTTCATTTAATCTATTTATTCAATAATAAGAAATAAACTTCCAATAAACTAGATCAACAATATTGAAAAGCTCCACTCAGATAAGTAAACAAGGTTGCTTGTCGTGGAAACCAAACGAAAAATTCAAAGGCACTATTTTTTTCCTAATTTCCTTTAAAGTAAGCAGTGGCTGATTTAAAAAAAGAACTAACGCCATCGCATGAAACCTCCTTATACATCGAAGCTTCTGCATCTACGAATCCCGTTAAAGTTACACTTAAAAAATATATTCAAAGGAGCTTTTAAAAACGATGTAAAAAAAACTGCGAGCTGAGCGCGCTCATTTCAAAATACATATATATTTTACTTTTAGTCTGATAATAAAATCGATTTTGTTGTACGAGCTTTGAAGTACGTTATATCTTATCTAACTAGAATTCTATTGAGAAAAAATAAGATAATAAATCTCCTGGGCCTCTTTCATGAAGTGGTCGAAATAATATGTATATAAATTCATATATTACTGTGGTTTTATATGTTAAAATTCTACTATAAATATTTATTTGCAAAAAACAAAAATATGTACTTTCATTTATATTTTGTACGGATTTCATCTTGTTGAGCAGGGGTTCATAACATTAATATAAAATTAAAAATAATTTTGATTATTTCACGTATTGTGTTACTAACTGTGACACGTGTTTTGCCTCTTTGAGAGGCATCTTTGGACTAACTATCGCAAAGTTTGCTTAAGTAATAAAGCAAGTTGATTCTAATATTTTAAAATGATAAAATTACATAATGGAGTTTGGGATTTTTCATTTCTACGGGAAGTAAGGAGGGGTTGTAGAATCAAAACAAAGCAAACAAATAATTATACCACTAATGAAGTAAGCAATTACAAAATAGTAACTATTGAGATGCAATCAATCAGGAATGGGTTAAACCTGACAATGGAAATAATGTAAGCAGTAGCAAACAACCTGTCCTATTTAGGATACTATTTAATAAGTTCTTAACCTGGCCAAATTTTTAACAAGGAAGTTTTCAGAAGTACGTATATTTTTTTTCACATCTACAAAATAAAATACCATAAAATTATTATTAATTATAGCTTTCGTATTGAAACTTGGTAAAATGATATAAACGGTTGTAATTTTTGTGATTTAAATAATTAAAATACTATTCAGATAACTTTGAGTTTTTTTGTTATTGAATACTTTGAAGCGGACGCACGAAAATAGCTAAGAGGGCGTAGATGTACCCGTGGGCACAGGGTTAAGAACCCCTGATGTAGAGAGAGCAAACAAACTTTCGGGTTTTGTTATTTATTTATATTTTGACCTACATGGACTCTTTTCGTAGTGTTTCAAAAGAATTCATTTTACTCATAATTAATTGATTTATTTATGATAAATTAGTTCAATAAAGTATAAAATAATTAATGAAATAATCAAAAAGAAAAAAAAACAAGACAGTGAATTTATGATTATAACGTCTTTTGGATAAAAGCAGCGCTGTGGAGTCGTTAAAAAAATCCAGCTCCGACTCCGACTCCAACATTGACCAAAAATACGACTACGAATCCGACTCCGACTAAAAAAAGTATAATTACGTCACGCTTTTTTCCTACCTTTTCTATGTATGTGTATTCAATTATATATCATCCAACCAATCCGGCCAATAGTCAAATTTGACATCTATGTATATGCAAAAATAAAAAGTTCAAACTTTTCAAAATTTCAAATCCCGACAACGACTCCGGCTTTAACGCCGTGACGACTCCGGTCAAAAACCCCAACTCCACAGCCATGTAAAAAAGTAATTATATGGAAAATTAAAATATTATTTCACAATTGATAATTGATAAAAAAAGCTAGATGTACTTATTACTGGATGAATTATTTGTTTTAAAAAAATACAATGAGGAACAATTCTGATATCATATGAAATATAGGTGGAATATTCTCAGCTATTTTATATTTATATGGAGCTCATTATGTTTGAGTGAAAATGGAGACAGTCAAAGTAACTGATATTTGAAAAAATCAGCAGTGTTGACTATAAAAAAATATATATTTCTAAGTCGGATTTAAGGGTCAAACACTAATTTGACAAAAATCTAAAAATAGTAACTTCATTATGTATTTAAAGTTGCATTTATTAAATCTATTAACTTTGAAAACACAACTGCAAGTAAAAATGGCGTACACAAATCAATGATAATACAATCCTTATCCGTGTCCGGTCAGTTATTTATCCTCGCTACATATTATGAGTAAGTAAATGATATTTGGATCCAGTCAAGCAAAAACACTTAATGGCTCTAAATCAACCCCTGATAGGATCGAAAGTTGGACGCAGGGTGAACCAATAATAATATCGTTTATCATGTCGGTAAAGTAAAATACAAGTTTTGGAAAGGGGTCGGTTTTGTGTGTTATATTGTGAAAACACAAGAGAAAGCAATCCGTAAAAATAGCGGATACACTCTTAATACTTTTTATACGGCAAAATAATAGGCAACCAAGTATCCCTTTATTTAATTTTTCCATTTGTGATTCATTTTTACCATTTTACTATCTGAATAAGATGTAGAATAAATGTTAGTAAATGGCTGCCTGAATTCTCTCATTATAGGATAGCCATCGGATAATATATGTATGTAGCTAAATAAAAATCTTTTTTTGTCTTATATTCTTTAATATGTCATCCAATTTTGTAAAAATGAAATTGAACATATTTTAATTACACAATCGGTATTTTTGTAAGTTTATAAGGATTTTACAAGCAATTGAGACAATTTAATCTCAGTAAATTGAGTATATTTTGTATATATAGAAAATTAACACATATAACGCAATATACCTCAGATGATATTTTATTAGTGTGATTATTTTTTATACGTTTTACTTAATGATGAAGACTGTTTTTTTTATGAAATTGGTTCGTTAATTAATCTGACCATTTTTTATACAAACTCATCTTAAATTTACATTGGTAAAACATTTGATATTTCAATAAAGTATTTTTAAGTATGTATTTATCCAAAATATATTTTTTTATTATTGTAAATTAATTGAATATCTTTATAATTTTCCCTTTTATTTCATGATAAAATTATAGCATAAAGCTTACGTTGCTATAAATGTGAAAACAGTTAGATACTAAGCGGTTTAATTTTTTAGTTTTTGTAAAATAATGCTTTGGAACAATTCGATTCTCAAGTCATTATAGTTAAAGTTTTTTACTTCGATACAATCAGCTTAAGTTTGGTTTTGATAGTTTAACTTAGATAAACCTCATTGGGGATAATCTTTAAAAGGTTTTGTAAAGCGCATGTTTGTGAAAATGGAAAACACGAAAAGTGTTATCTGAAGTATTTACATACATACATACATATTTTCAAATAATTTAAATGTTACATGCATATCTATGTTTACCAGAGGCTATCAATTAATCTTAGAACTAGTCGTCAGCATTTAATTTATCTTTGGTGTAATAACAATGTATTTTAGTTCTATATTTATATAGAAGTAAAATACATTGTTATTTTTCACCGTATTATAATGGAGTTCTACCAAGTAAATGCCTACTCAATCAATCAATGTTATGTTTATGCTTACGATAGTAGTTGAAATATATTGGAAATTTATTTAATTTCATTTGAATCATTTATTTGATGGTGGCTTTATTTGGCAATAATATGGAGTCAATAACAGTTCTTATGATTTTAAGATTTCAATGCACAACTTATTTTAAAAGTGAAATCTCCACAATACAATGTGACCATTCAAATATTATATTATTACGTTTTAGTTGAAAGTTGTTTAGAAAATGGTATCGTTGATTTTCAATTTACAGCCTAAAATTTATTTGGTGTAATGTTTATAATACGGTAAGAAAAATAACAATGTATTTTAGTTCTATATTTATATAGAAGTAAAATACATTGTTATTTTTCTTACCGTATTATAATGGAGTTCTACCAAGTAAATGCCTACTCAATCAATCAATGTTATGTTTATGCTTACGATAGTAGTTGAAATATATTGGAAATTTATTTAATTTCATTTGAATCATTTATTTGATGGTGGCTTTATTTGGCAATAATATGGAGTCAATAACAGTTCTTATGATTTTAAGATTTCAATGCACAACTTATTTTAAAAGTGAAATCTCCACAATACAATGTGACCATTCAAATATTATATTATTACGTTTTAGTTGAAAGTTGTTTAGAAAATGGTATCGTTGATTTTCAATTTACAGCCTAAAATTTATTCAATATGTATGTGTTTATAACAGCCTAAAACCCTCTTAAGATATGAATAACTTCCTCATCTGTAATATTAAATAACCTTTATTCAAAATACTTGATTTAATTTTAAATTGTAAACACACGTAATATATCAAAAGACAGTGAAAATAAATCTCCTTTCTATTGAAGAAGCCGTTCTCGGTACGAAACATAAATTTAAAAACATTTTTGATGTCGTTGCATTTTTATTTGTGCAAATAGAAGAAACTTATAACAATATATTTTCTCTACAAAAGTAACTCCTACATAAGGCAAATATTTATCTTTTCAACTGTGAAATGAATGCTTATATGTATTAGAGTTTGTTTTTATATATTTAAATGTTTTATTTGTAAACTTTGAGTCAATTTGAGCTCTTATTGTTGATGAAATACAATTTATTTTTAATATACTTTTAGACAAATACTACTACAGATAAATCATACTAGTAAAAAAAATACTTCAAATAAGTGAATATAAATATAGCACACATTTGTATTGATATAAGTTTTATTTGGGAAAATATTCACGAGATGGCAAATTCGACGTGTTATAATGTTAGATAAACTTGAAATAGTCCACTGATCTTGAGCTTGGTCTTTCAATAATTATTTTCTGGTTGTCTAATCACTTTTCTTACTTATATATTACGTAATTCTTATGAAACTGTATTTACTTGCTTATTGATTTCCACTCCATTTTCATAATCATTTTATTGGATAAGAATAATACAATATGTCTGGAAGATTGCATACATGGAAGAAAAACCTATTTGGTACATCCAGGGATATATATATGATCCGGGGTTTTTTAATCAGCATGACGTAAATTATCTCATTGACCTACTGGATTATATAGCCAAAGTTGTCAGTAAGTTTGTTGAATGCAAGATTAACGTTGTAAGTTTATAATAACTGTCGCGGGGCTAAAACGGGGCACTGGGGTGAGGTGGGTGGCGGAAACTCAAGGGGTAGTGACCTGTAAAGTAAATCTCAAGACTCCCAACCCTTCTATTTTCTTATCAGCAGTCTCGGCTTTGATAGTGCTTTTGTTTTCAAGACAGCTATGATTGAAGGAAAATTATAGCACACTTGAATACCTTAAATAAATATTTTATTTTCAAAAATATTGTCGATCTTGGAAGTTAAATCAAAAGACAATTTCAAGGTGCTCTAAATAATATTAGCTGTCTGAATTATTTCAAAATTATTTCTCTGACACTGAAGTTTTCATTGAACGATTATTATAAATGTATGTTTCATAATGAGTCGAAAATTCTCTCTACATTGAAAAGGAAGACATTATTTCACTAAAATAATTAATAATATAAACATGAGTTCGATTTAAAAAGATATGCTATTAAATTTTAATAATCGTCTAAATCACGACTCCGACTCCAAAATTGACCAAAAACACGACTCCAACTCCGACTAAAAAAGTTATATCGTCACTTTTTTTGCCTCATTTTCCTATTGATGTGTATTCAATTAAATATCAACCCTACCAATCCGGACAATAGCCAAATTTGACATATTATATGCAAAAATAAAAAGTTCAAACTTTTCAAAATTTCCGACTCCGAGTACGACTCCGGCCAAATCGCCGTGAAGACTCCGACTCCGGCCAAAAAGCCCCGAATCCATGACGCTGACTATACAGACCTGGTTTTTATACCACATGAACATTATTTTTACACAAATATTTTATTGTTAGCCATATATTTACTATTACCAAAAGAATAATGTCACAGAATTAGTACAGTTTCCAAAAATATGTGATAGTTCTACCTTTGATACTATACGACTCAATTATGTAAAATTATTAGACGAAGACAATATGAAAATAAATATCGAGGTTTATCAAAAAACACTATGTTGAATTTCTTGGCTTTTCAATTTTGTCATTTTTTTGGTTGATCAATTACGTTTTATAAATTCAAAAATATTCTGAATTTCTTCTACACAATATCCATTATTATTCTCAATATAACAATCAATCATGCAAGAAATCCTTTAACCACTGAGTTTTTTTTTAAACTGATCTGGTAAAAAATATTGATAAAATAATCATGCCACGCGAAAGTGTATTGGTAATTTATCTTACGGTTATAGAAAAAAAATACCTCATTTCAATACAAAAATGTATAGGGTGACTTAGAACGTGTTTAATTATTGATGGATCCTTTGTTGTGCTCTTTTTATTCATTGCCACTGTTTTTCTGAATCGTAACGGCTTAATAAAGCCGTAACTATACTTGTTCATACTGTATGGAATGAGTTTCAAAACGTATTGTCTATGAATTACTGTTGATCAGCAAATAGATACAGTAATAATATAGGCAACAATCACAAGGAATAATTCTAGATTAAGTGAATGAAAAAAGGAAGTAATTTAAATTTTACATGATATGTACTAGTAGCCATTCCTTTGTTTCCATCATTCTGCGCGTTGAATTAAATAAATAAAAGTTTGAAAATTAAAAATTACCGCCAACAAATTAATTCAATAATAGTACACCGTAATAAACCGGAAAACAAAAGACAGACATATTAATTTATATCGTCCACTTTGGATTGTGTTACAAAAATTAAAACCATTTGATTTTGTTAAGCATCGGCGATAAATTTCTACATTATTATATTGTTTTTTGATCTCGTATTTTAAATGCATATCTTATATATAAAACCGAAACGGCGTATGTATGTATGTGGGTCTGTAATTCTCTTTTGCATTGTTGTTTCAAGTTGCCATAAAAACGAATATGAAAGAAAATATGTTTGAATTTTTATCGGCGAAGACATTTAGTCAAAATGTAATAAATTAGTCTTCTACCAACTTTTTCCCGGCTTTTATTAATATAATAAATAATGTTTATTATTTACGTGAAGGTATTATTTGACATTTCTTTGACAGCAAATTAGATTTTTTCCTTGAATTTGGACATTTTAATGGGCGAGAATGGGGCTGTCATCAAATTAAATAAAGTTTGTGATTTTATTTTAACTCTATTTAGGATGTTAGATTTTGTGATATAATTATGTCGAATGATATAACATTAAATAATTATTGGTCACTTAGTCCGAGCGACGCCGGGTAGCAATACTAGTATTAATATAAACTGTGCACCGCCAATAGTGTCGGCTAAAACATATAGTTTTTATTAAATTTCAAATTGTCATAAATTAAACTCATGTTTCATTACTGCTCCTATATCAATTTCTTCATCAGTTTCGGTTTGATGCATCGCTGGTATTTTCAACTGATGATAGTTTTACTGAAGTGATTTTATTTATTTAATTTTATTTGACAAATAAACACGACCACTTTAACCCAGTTTATAATGATCAGTATTAGTTTCACTCATCGCGAGCATTATCAGCTATCACTAACTGGTAATGGTTGCGACAGGCAAAATCAGTCCTTTAAGCATTATAAAACTTATCGAAAATGTGCTTTTAATTATTTAAATACATACTATGCCGTTTTATAAACAAAATATAGTTTGGACCTTAAGCGTGATTTTATCTAGAGTTTTATCCACTATAATAATCACTAGTGAAAGAAAAGTTATTAAATATATACAGTAAAACCTCTTGGTGCTTTTCTGTAATAAACGTTTGAACGATATGAAGTACAGTTTCTATAGCACCGATTCAATAATCTTAAATTTTATACTTTTTTATTTCCTGCAATTTTTTTCTCAATTTTACAATAATGAATTGAATTTATTGATTGAGTAGGCATTTACTTGGTAAAAATCCATTATAATACGGTAAGAAAAATAACAATGTATTTTAGTTCTACATAAATTATTTTATATATTTGTTGATAGCTATTTCGGCTTACGCCTTCGTCAGAACTATTTATCTAGTACGAACTAAAATACATTAATATTTTTCATACTATTTATCTAGTTCTGACGAAGGCGTAAGCCGAAATAGCTATCAACAAATATATAAAATAATTTATGTAGAACTAAAATACATTGTTATTTTTCTTACGGTATTAATTGAATTTATTACCAAATTCATGATGCGGAGTTTTTCGGTGGCTTACTAATAATAAACGCTTTCAGAATTATCATTTCTATTCTAGAATATTCATTCATTTTAGTGTGATGATTTTGGAGGAAATTTAAAGAGAAAAATCAATCGATAAATGTGACAAAGCCAAAAAATACTTTATCGAAAGAGTTGTATATGTATATTATGAATAATTCAAAAGTATGTACTAAACCAATTTTCGTGATTATTTTATTTATAAAAAAACTACAATACCGTCGTTCCACATTTCCTTTTAAAGCTTTCTTGTTTGAGTACCTTCAAGCCCGTGAAATCGGATTTTCATTGTATATCAAGCATAACATCTAGATGCAGCTTTAGATGTAATACAATATTTGTCTACTTCAAAAGAATGTTGAAATATAATACAAAAAGATTAAATCACCCTATGGCAACTAGGGAAAATTTTGTCAAGTTTTATAAGTATGATCAGTGTATCAAATTTTTGATTAACTTTCCTAAGGATT
Organism: Himalopsyche kuldschensis; assembly: GCA_028554975.1. Taxonomy (NCBI): domain Eukaryota; kingdom Metazoa; phylum Arthropoda; class Insecta; order Trichoptera; family Rhyacophilidae; genus Himalopsyche; species Himalopsyche kuldschensis. The sequence continues at coordinate 7,239,420 of JAHFWI010000029.1, read as the reverse complement.
ATCAATCACGTAACTTTGTGACAGTTTTTGTCATTTTATGGAAAGACATTTCCGAAAGAAAAGACTGAATGGATTATGTATTTGAGGGAATGAGGTAATGTCATTGACAAAGGTAAAAAAAAGATAAAGTATTCTTCGAGACATAAAGATAATAATCTACAATAAAACCCTTTTGATTGCTATTGGCTTGATCTTGGCAAAAAGTACAAGTCTATGAGTTTATTACCAATTATTTTTAAAAGCCCTTTTCGAGATGAAATATTTTATTTTGGCTATTCTTACATTACGACAAGGCACCCGGATTACTATAATGGTTTATTGAACAATTTAATACTTTGAGAGGACTTTAAATGAGGCTTTTTTTCAGTATATTAAAGTAGTTTTTAATAACGATAAATTTTATCATTCAGAGATACGTGGTTTTGTTTTAAATAATTAAGTTTTTATGATATCACCGTTACCACTTCCAAAGTGTTGATTGTAAATAATTATTGGTGAAAAGAAAATATATTAGATAATTAATATTATAACACATTTTTAGAACTTATTCCACATTGGATTTATTGATATCAGAACCGGTTTCGCTTATCACGAGCATTATCATCAGTTGAGAATGCTAGCGATGAACGAAACCAGTCCTGATCAATACATCTAATGTGGAATAAGTACTAATAGAGATTAATCGAGCTCAGCTCAACGGTCTGCCAATTTTGAACGAGCAACTTTATTTGCCTAGTTCGCCATTGTTGTACCCTTTTAAATAATTGTTATTTTTAATTTATTGTCATTCATTAATAATTGTCATTTATTTACAATTCAAGCACTTACTATTATTAAATATCAATTCACTTACTATCATTGATGTAATATAATAATAAAGGCTTGAAATCAATCGAATATTCTTTTGTTATCATCTGGTCATTAATATTTCAAAAATCCCCGTAATTATAACAAACCCACTTAAATCATTGAAACTTGTATTCATTCAAATTTCGCTAATTTACATTTTAATAACCTTTTAACTTAGTGATCTACTTATATTTTTGTATATAAATGATACAAACTGTTTACTACGCGTCAGTTCAAGTACATCCGTGCACTTGGAATGCCTGAAGATGTCGAAAGGCGAAACTCGGGTCGTTAGCGACAAAACTCATGGAAAAGTACAAAATTCAAAAAATTCAAATTTGCTTAAAATGTGTTATTATTTTTATTATAATGCAACTTCACCAAGTATTGACAGTGAACACCTTAAGAGTGGTCTATAAGATATCTAAAAATAACGCATTGTTTACACTCCAATCGATTATAATAAACAGAAACGGCTACATAGCAAGCATTTTCACCTTTCAAAATGAGCCTTGCGGAAAACAGCATTGGTATAAAGAAAAATATTTTCTCTTTCAATGATATACATTTTTAAGAATTATTATTTCGAATATATCAGGGAGGCTTTCTCTTAGAGCTGTGGAAATCAGTACAGGTGTGTGAGAATCGCAAGTGTTTCTTTTAAATGCCATGTGCTCGCCAACACGTAATGTTACTTTGTTACAACACAGTTGAATTTACAGTCGCTTGCATCCCCACAAAAGTTTCACACGTGTACTGCCACTGGTGGTGATCAAATTTAAGCAGTATTAAAGAATATTTTCGAAGAAATACATCAGAATGATTAAAATCTACTGTTAATGCCCTGTATGTTACATATATTGTATCTATATATATAAAAATGAATGTCTGTATGTATGTCCGCTATGGACTACTAAACCGCTCGACCGATCGATGTGAAACTTTACAAATTTATTGAGTGCACCCCCGCGATGGTTTCTGGCCTACCAACCTCCCCAACCACCCCCAACCTCCACCACCAATTTTTTTTTAAACTTTACGAATGTTTCGAGTTCACTCCTTTGAAGGTTTCAGGCATTCCACCCCCCCCAAAATCCTCCCCAAAAAATGATATCGAGTTTTACAAATTTCTCGAGTACAATTCCGCGAAACTTTCAGGCGTACACCCCTCTCCCACCCCCCTACAATTGCTGGCGTAGCAACGCGCGCAGGGTACAGCTAGTTATAATATAAATATAAGCAACGATGAGTTTGCCATTTGTATAACTAACTTTAGATTCTTATTTTTCATTTAAAAAAGTATAAGTCATGATGGTTTATTTAAAAAAATGTATTTTAAATATCAATAAAATATTGATATCTACTATAGTTTTTGATATGCAAAAGCGATGAAATTTGCAAAATCTTTCTTAACTTTTTCTCGCCAGATGCGAAATATAACGTACTTTCATTCCGTATCTCGCATATTAACACTTTGTTTATGGGGCCTTTTAATTTATTTCGTAATTATCATTTTATTTTGCATTTTAATTTTAGTAAGAAGATTTTAATCAAAACCTTTTTTCATTAGCTAATTTGACTAAGGTTTCCTAGTGCAAAGATGTACCGATAAAAAACAATTCAAGCATTGTTATGTATGTAACATTATAGAAGCTGTAAAAGAAAAAAGTTAAATGAAGCTTTTCTAGTACTATTTTGTTTGTGCCAACTCTGAAAATGTACAAAAAACATTTATTAAATTCTTCTATAAACGTTTTACTTTTATAATCTTTGGTTTATCTGGTTACAATTTGTGATAAAAGTTTAATGAAAATAATGATTAAATTTTTGGTCATTTTATGCAAATTTGTATCAAATTTCTGCGTCACAGAAAATGGTTAGTGATAAGATTTTCACTTTATTACTTTGTTGAGCAAATCGGTCCCAGGAAGTGCACCCAGATTCTTGGCAAAATTTCCTCATTGTTATATTTTGAACAATGCTGTTTCTGCTACAATTAAGTCGTGGTCACTTAGCGTATCTTTTATTAATATTTATAATGTTTTTCAGTGATTAAAATATTAATTCGAACTTGAATGCTGTTGTTGCAATTTTCCAACTTACTCGCACGTTCAGGAAAAATGACTTCTACGAATATTTCAAACGTAAATGAATGCATTTTAAGCGTTTATGTAAGGATTAATATATTTCCCTGCTTATTAATTTAGAAATGTCATGGCAAAAAATACCGTACTTTATAAACATTTAAAAACGATGAAAAAATACTCATAATATAAAATTTTAAATAGCTTTAATTATTCCACGTAATGTGTTTCTAGTTGTGTGACGTATCATAACTGTTTTTAGGCAGTAATTTTGAGTTCATTCATGTTTTAAAACCACCAGATGTATTCAGAGAAGAGCCTGGTAGCTTAAATTACTTAAAGCATCCCATCCCATTCTAAAATTGAAAAATTACCATAGTCTTGAGAAAAAATAATTTAAAATTAAGCTATATATTAATTTTTATTTTATTGCAATCTTACAACTGGACAAAAATATTATTTGAAAATATGAATGACCGTTTGCTGACCAACAAGGAAATTCTTATTATCTGCATTAGTTGGAATGCTTTCAAAAATGTGAATTTGTGCTACTTCGATATGGTTTTTGACAGTTTTCTCTGGCAAGACTAAAGTTTTCTGCCCATAAATCAGTCGCGGTCTCCAAGAAATTTATGAACACGAATTTCGATTTTTTTCTTTTCATATCAATAAATCCCATTTTTATACCGCCATATTGTAATGAATATTATGTAAGTCATTCTGTGCATTTCTTAACCAACAAAATAAAGATGACAATTCAAAGTGGGTCGAGGCTTCCAGCGTCAACTGTTTTAGATTAACCTCAATAATAAATATATGTATTATAAATATAAATAGTAGGATTTCAGGTTTTATATTTGGGGCTCAGAAAAACGATAGTCATCGAAAATGCCCACCTCTCTCTTTGGCTTATATATTATCTTATGTATATCTTGCCATAATATGTTAATCATATATCGCATGATATTTTCCAAACACAATTTGTAAGATCACAAATATTCGTCTTATAGCTTGTAAAGCTCAGCGTTATATCGTTCAATACATTGTTTTCTGTTTCTGAAAGATCAAGAAAGCAATAGTCATTAGAGTCAATCACTGATCGTTGTAGAAATCTTAAAAAATATATAAATATGTTTATTTAAAAATGTGACTTTTTCCAATTATATGGAGTTGAATTAAGATCACAAATCTTAATTTACGGCCAAAAAATTAAGCCAGATTAAGATAATTTTGTGAAGTCTCGGTCTTCAGGTCTTTAAGCGATGGAAAATAGTATCAGTTTTCGAAACAAACGTTGATGGAAACAAAAAAAATTGACAATAACAAAGCTTCGTTTTTGTATTTTCAGTAACAAATATTTACGACATTACTGTATTTTTTGAGTGATAATAATCACTTTGTCACGAGTATGTCACATATTCTTTTTTTTTTTACTTTTGAATAAAATCCAATTATTTAACTATTGTTGAAAGCTTTTACATGCTAGAAAACAGTTTACGACCGAACCAAAAAAAAAGCTCATGGGAAAAGTTCAACAGACAAAATTATGCCGGAGTATCACTTGCGTGCAGAGTACAGGTACCATCATTGGTTATTAAAGGTGCATGGATACCGACGGCAAGTGAGCTCGCAAGCATATTAAAACCCTTTCAGACCAGAGAAGGGTATAATACATGTTATGATGGAAAATTTATGACAGCTTCCACATCTACAGAAAATGTATTATTTTGTAAAATATAGTATATATTGATTTATGATAGATAAAAAATTCTGGTTTTATTTTATCGAACCTTATTAATTGTTGCTAATATTTATTGAATATATGAATTTTGTAACAACACATAAAAGATATAAAAAAACATTCTCAAAGTCCATTCTTGGTGGATATGTAATATAATATTTTTGACCAGTTAATCGCCAATAGCTGTACACCCATCCCTCGCTTAACAGGTTCTGCTAGATCACCGTGCTAAGCGAAACCGTACTAAGCGAGATTTACGTATGAAAAAGAGAGGACAGGTTCTTTTTTGAAAAATATTAAGAAAAAAGTAGGTATGTAGAACTTCTGAAAATTTATTGAAATATTATGAACACGGATAAAATATATTATTCAATGTCACTACCACTAGAAGATATTAATATAGGAATTTTCTTTCATTTTATTGGCTGAATGTCATTATCACTACTTCTTTCAATAACATTTTCTGTTATGTTCCGTCGTCGTTTAAAAAATCGGTAATTTTTGGTTCTTCAACTTTTTAATATTCTTGTAAATCCCTTCATTTCTGGCACGCATTGTTTTATTTCTCGTTGAAATTTCAAAGCTCGATCCATATCTGGATCATTATTTAGGAAATGTATTTCTATATTTCTTGTCATTTGCAACCCATCTTATATTGTTTTAGCAGTAATCGTTTAAATTTGACCAGATCTATCAGTGTCGCTTTCGGTATCGCTTCAGATTTCAGGAGGAACACTTGAAGTCATATCAATTCATTCTTCTTCATTTAACTCTTGTTCTTCAAACTTTCTTCAACGTTGAAAACCATTTGTTCCCCACTGAAACTGAAACCGTGCTAAGCGAGTATCGTCCTAAGCGAGGGATGTGTGTATATTATATAAAGCCGGTTTCGCTCATCGAGAGCATTTTCAATTAATGAAATATATCGTGTTATTCAAAAACACAAATATTTTCAAGGCAAATTAAATTGTTAATGAAAAAAGATGAAAAATTAAAATAACTTTTTTTTATTGCAATTTCGACTTAATTGACTTTAAATTATAAGAATAGATCTCAAAGCTTCGCACTGTCACTACTGATGATATCACAATACATAATTATTTTTAGATTTGTATATTTTACTGGTAAGAAAATAAGAGTTACAACATATTTTGACTACTTATGAGGTATTTTCTAGTAAGATACTTATCAAATAAGTAAAACATTCTTCACACAACCAGTGGAATAACATAGTTATCAATAATAAATATAGTTAACCATCTTTAGTACTTATTTCTTATTTCACATCAAATTTATTATATCAGGATTAGTTTCGCTCATAGCGAATCATATCTCATATCTACTTGATAATGCTCACTATGATCGAAACCGGTCCTGGTTTAATAAATCTTAATGTGGAAATAGTACTGAAAATAATGCCAATGCGCCAAATATTTTTAATTTTGAAAGTCATACGAGATAAGCTAGATGATACATAATGAATCAGTCAGGAACAGCTCAACAAAAAATTACAAATATACAAGATACACCCAGTACAAGATCTCTTCTCCAATTGAAAAAATCTGACCTTGCCGGGAATTGATACCCGGGCCAAGTAGATCGCTAGGGTTATTTTATTACTACTTTAATTCCATTTCATCGAAAATGATAGTTATCAATTTTACATGGAAACTTCCACAAAACTTCTGTCGAATCAAATAAAAATAAGTTTTTAAACATGTTATAGATATTTGTGTTTGTTTATTGCGATGTAAACCAAGAGAAACCTATCGAAATAAAATTGGACTGCAAATGTGTCAAAAAAGTTTTATGTTGTAGTTTATTTTTTCGTTACATTCAATAAAATACCGCACTGAACGGGTTATAACATTCAAGACCGCCATGTTATGGCTAAAATTTCAAGTATATTCAAGTTCTTGTTAAATTAAACAAGTCACGTCTATTTCCTATTACAGCACACAGACAGTTTATGACCCATATCTCCTTGTTTTACTCGTGTAAAAAAATATATGTGTATTATATTAGCAAACCTTTTTTGTTGCCAAAAATACGGCGGAAAGATAAAAAAAAAATAATGACAAAGTCGAACGTGCCGAGGCAATATTATACCGTATGTAGATGTAATAATTTCTGCAGTAAAGCTCGCTCCTTGCATTGAAATTTTAAAAATTCGTTTTATCTGTGACTCGGAAACAATCAAACTTTTACAGTTTATTTATGATGCTTTGAATGGTGTAAAAATTTCAATCATAACACTCTTAAATGATAGGTCGATTTTATAACAATGTAGTAAAATAACATTTTGTTTAGTCTGTGTTTTGATATCCGTGTGGTTCATCTTTTCCAGGGCTGTGGAGTCGGAGTCGTACTCGGAGTCGGAAATTTTGAAAAGTTTGAACTTTTTATTATTGCATTTAATATGTCAAATTTGGCTTTTGGCATCATTGATAGGGTTGATATTCAATTGAATACACATAAATAGGTAAATTAGGGGAAAAAAGTGACGATATTAACCTTTTTTTAGTCGGAGTCGGAGTCGTGTTTTTTGTCAATGTCGGAGTCGGAGTCGTGGTTTTGGTAAATGCTGGAGTCGGAGTCAGACTTTTTTACCGACTCCATAGCCCTGATCTTTTCACGATGATGAAATTTCATTTTAATACAGTAAAACCTCATAAGGTGTTGACTGTCAGTACTTGGTGGAATGGTATTAAATTAAAAAATAATAACACTTTTTTTTAGTTATCGCGCATAAACTTTATTAGGATCAGGACCGGTTTCGCTAACAGCGAAAATTACCAGCTGATCGGTTGACTATCTGCTTATACTTCTGTTTTTTTGTAGAGTGACTATTTAAACCAGTATTACTTATTAAAACGATTTTCTACTCTACCCACTCTTAAATTATTACACGCCTAAGTAAAGGCAATGTTTCAAAACAACAATAAGCTATTTTATAAATTAATTGAAAAAAAAAATTACGTTTTACATTTCATTACACGTGAACTTGAATACACCGTATAGATAAAAAAAAATCTCCTGCATGATCATTTTATCAATAATTTACTCAAATTTGACATTGATTGAATTGGTATTTACTAGGTAGAATTTCATTATAACACGGTGAAAAATGGCAACGTATTTTTTTAAATTAAATACATTGCTATTAAACGTAACTATGTGAATTCACTACTATTGTTTTAATCATTGATTCATAGGAAGTAAATTTTAAATCTCTACTTTTGTTTCAGTTTGCGTGCACAAATAAAAAAAATATATCTTTTGTCATTTATACAATTCAATGGTTTTAAGTTTTTGTTGTAATAAATAGTTCTAAAAAATATATATATAGTATATCTAGAGACATTGAGTTTGATTTGCTTTTTCCTGAATAAAATTCTCAGTCCGCATTCGACACATCTAAATACAAAACTCGCATAAAATTTGCAAAAAGTTATTTCCCAACGGACTCTAGAAAGTTTAAGGAAGTCTCACAATTCGATCAATTGGTAGAATTTTTCTTTTTTACTTTACAAACTTATCTGACGAGTACATAGAATATTATGTACATTAATTTATTTATAATCAACTGCTTAATGCGAACAGAATCTCGTTAACGATTGAAAAATATATTTGGTATAGCTTATGTATCTAAATATTAAATATTAAAGGCTTTAATTTTCGTATGATGGAATTAAAATTAGTGGGTATATTGTATAAACTATTTGGTAGTAAAAATTGGAATGTATTATTTCAGCATACCAAATTCAATCTTGAGTTTTTTGTATCATCAATCTTGATAAACGATCCATTACTTTATTTTTAAAACATGGATGAAACATTTGCATTGATGATAACATGAGCTCAAATTATAACAAGACATTGTATAAATATAAATAGTTATTTTTTGAGTCAAAATTTTTAAAATCAATATATGTTTATGAATCCATCATTACATGTACATAAAAAATACTCAATGAGATTGAAAAAAATCTGTTTCACTTCAGTCAAGTCAGTGATATTTTAATGCAATTTTGTTTAGCTGTTCTTTTCACATACTTATGATAGAATACTGCGATGTTTATGTTTGATTGAATATCCTATGAGCATTTTGTGAAAATGTAAGGAATGGATTAATTTATACAAGGTGTCTGGTTATTGTTTGTTTTTATTTTCTAGGTTTATAATACTTGTGACTGGACAGTACGAGCTCAAAAATAAAAACTGTTTTATCTATTTATTTCACAGCCGATAATGTAGACTTTCTTTTGTTTAAATTCTAAGTTTAAGAATCTTCTGCAGATTAAAATCTAAATCCTATGATTTTTTTATAGACAACATAATTCTGTGGTAGCTATTAACTATAAATACACAGTTATTCTGGATTTGGTATTTTTTAACGTGTTTTAACTATGGCCACTGGTTTTAAGCTAATTAAATAACATTTTCTTGAAAAAATGACAGCATATGGTACGTTAGAAAAAATAAATATTTTAATTTATATTATTCATTTTCATTTTCTTATGTATTTTTAACGGATATGACACTCCGTTTTCTGTTTTTATTCGAGCATTCAACCTCTCTTTTCAGAGATAATGTGATAAGAGGTGGGCTACGATTGGATAGACAGTAACTGGGAATGAGTTTAGGCATTACACTCACCGTGTCTTTGAAAACGACATCATGAATCAATGCAAGTGAGAAAAAAATATTCCGTGTGTGAATAGAAAAGATCTACAAACAAGCATCATCTGTTGAAATTGAAATGGGGATTTGGAATCGATTAAGTCAAAAGTGTATTATTTATCTAATATTCCCTGTTTTGGCACATATGTTTCTCGTACGTTAAGCTAGTAGGTATGTGTCTGCAATAAATGTTTAAGGCAAAACTTCAATTGACATAGAAGCAAAATTAATTGCTTTTCAGCAATAAAAATGTTACAGCATTTAGTTTTAGTTGAACTGTAGTGTTTCCCATTTCATTTCCCGTTGAACGTAAATTCAAATTTACAGTAATATAAATGCTGTTTTCAAGAGGGACCTTTTTACGGTAGAAAAGGACATTAACCCTGCTGGTACTGGATAAAATATCGTTGAATATATCGATCAATAGTTATTTATTTAGCACACATCAAGTTCATGTTTATATTTTCACGTTCAATAAGTTTTGCAATTTTTTTTTGCTGCAACGAAATAAATATTTATTTTACGAGGGAAGACTAAATGAGATACTACAGTATTTTAGCATGAACTCAAACACTCTATCGTGAATGTTTTTAAAATCTAGGAAGGGGCGCTGCTAAAATCCAAGTATCCAATTAAATCATTGCATACTGCGATCAGTTAAGCTTTAGAAAACAAACGCATAAAAGTTTTTGCGTCAGTTTTTCCAGGTTTTTTACTATGTGATTTTTTTACTGTATTACAGAGAGGTGGAATCTTCAATAAAGACACCAATGCAGTAAAAGTTTTGCAGTAATGCATTGGTATTTTAATTTTTAAAAAATCCAAGACTTATTAATATTAATACAATATACACATACAAATATTACGAGCAAAATTTAACCGTTTTTATTTTCAAATATTTACATATAATATCCAGTATATCAAATTCTAGTATACTAGAAATAAATGGAGCACAGCTGAATAGTTCACCAATTTTAAATGAGTCCTGATCTTAATACCTACTAAAAATGTATCCTTTTAAATAAATATCATATACATATTATAAATTCAAACAATATAAAGAAACAAATTTTTAGTACTAAATTGAATAAAACCCACCTTTTGAATTCACAATTCAAAAAAAACATTTGCTAATTTATCCAGATTTCGATGTTAGTAGTTGAACATATTGACTTACTTTTATTCCATTACTAGTATTGCTACCCGGCGTCGCTCGGACTAAGCGACCAATAATTATTTAATGTTATATCATTCGACATAATTATATCACAAAATCTAACATCCAAAATAGAGTTAAAATAAAATCACAAACTTTATTTAATTTGATGACAGCCCCATTCTCGCCCATTAAAATGTCCAAATTCAAGGAAAAAATCTAATTTGCTGTCAAAGAAATGTCAAATAATACCTTCACGTTAATAAACATTATTATATTGCAACTTGCAAAATCAATGCAAAAGGGAATTACAGACCCTCATACATACATACGCCGTTTCGGTTTTATATATAAGATATAAGCAATAAATCTATTTACGAGTTATTTTAAGTTCATTCGTGCACTTAAAATGCCTGAATATACCGAAAATAATAGGGTTGTTGGCATAAAAGCTCATTGAAAATTACAATACTCAAACGATACAAAAATATGATTTTAAAAATAAACAATAACATATAGAAAGCACTTACTTTAGCTTTGAAAACTTCTAACGTATTATTTAAAACCCTAAAAACACTTCTTAAAGCGAAGACGAGTATTAATGGACAATAATAATCCCATTGAACATAAAATTTTGTCGTAAAGGGTTAAGAAAAAGATGGAAATTGCATTTAAAACTAACTCTACCATCACTAACGACTGCAAAAGGGAATTCACTTTGGGGCATAAAATGTCAAAACCAATTTATAAAATATTCACCGTTCCGTTATTTAAGAAAAAAAATCTCTCCAGCATAAAACTTTAAAAAAGTATTATACGTAATGCAGTTTTATTGGGCATGAATTCTGTTTGAAAATGAAAATTAACCAAGTATTTAGAGATTTTATTTTAGTATATATAAGTTTCATTCAATCTTATAATATTCGTATTTTTTAAATGATAGACCAATACTTTCCTAACGTGTAAGCTTTAAACTCAGCATGTGAGTATTTCTAAAGTTGATGTTTACAAACTTATCTTTATATATTTAAAAGATTGTTGAATGTTTTGTGTTATTTTTCCACTTTTGAATTTATCTAAATCATCAGTATTTTTTAAGTATTCGCAAAATAAGACATTGGTTTTTTATCTTCATGCTACGCAATCTAAAGTAATTAAAAATTTTATGTCTAATTCTACAGTAATAATAAATGAGTTTTTCTTCCACTTTATGATTAAAATTATTGTAATACTTGTTATCTCCTTTTTTAAAAAGGTCGATTATAAAACTGCACTAAATTTTTAAAACGGGCAATGATAAAATGCGACAACTCTGTTCATTAAAAAGAAAGAGAATTCGTATCTTTGAGAAGAAAATATATTGGTTCTTTTATGGAAGCATTAAAATGAGTACCAAAAATGCTTTCAGTTCCAGTGGTGAATTGTCTGAATAATGCCAAAATAACGACCATCCAGTTTCCAGCTCCATTTTTATTATGGTTATAAATGGAACTCCACTTTATTATATTATAACCTATTCGTATTCTTATTTAATTAAATGGGGCTTACTTTTTAATGATCGGAAATATACTTAAAATCAATCATTTGGAAAAAAGTTTGCAAGATAACATAAATAGCATGTATTTTGTGATCTTCCACTAAAAAAATCGTTATTTTCATGTAAGGTCGTAAAAAGGATAGTTTTTTGTATGGTTTATTTGGAAAAAAAACATTAAATTTATCATTTGGCTTACAGCTAAAAGATATGTAATTATATAGTTTTTTTTACTTTACAGTGATTACAAATAGTGTTACAGAGTAATAAGACATACTTTTCGACTAAGATTCATTGTTCAAAACAACTTTTTCTCAAATAATCGTTTCATTACTATTTTTCGATCAGTGCCCATTTGAAACTCTTCAACCCTCGAAAGACGATCAAAATCATATTTTTCTACTGCAAATGATGTAAAAATTAATGATTTAAGAATACTAAAAGTTTACACATTGTATCACTTATATTAAGATACTTATTTAAGATAAAGTAGCAGTGGCGGTCGACTAATTCACCCTCAGCCTGGCAAAAGTTAAGAAAAAACGAAGGCATTTAAAATAAAATATCTATTTAAACTTCTTTCAAAAATGACTGGGTATACAATTTCATTTTGAATTAGGAATCCATTTTATTTTTGACAACAAAATATTTCTAGCCGCTAGGAGAGACTCTCCCAATAAGCTTATTTTTTTTAATGAAATATGATAATGCATTTCAATTCTGTCGTGAAAAGTCTACAATCTTCATTATTCTCAATTGTTATTAAGAGTATTTAAATTTCATGAAATTATCTTCGAATCACGAAATCTAATTAAACGAATCATTTGATACTAAATTGCTCCCTGTATTGAATACTTTTATCGCCCCCCTCAAAAACAACCAAAGTACCTCAATGACAATGTTGTTTATATGCTGGTAACTCTGAATGAGAAGCGTCACTGAATTATTATGTAAAACATTTATACATATAAACGACATTTAATTAGTCGCATGTGGTTCATATAAATCTAGTAAATATCGCGATCTCGACATTAATTATAAATTCTTTTAAAAGACTTTTAAATAATTTGTAAAAGCGATAGAAAATTCATTCAGTAGAGTTCTTTCATACGATTTAAATAATCCAGATAATAATCAGTGCACCTCTTTCTGGCTCCGATGTGTCAACCAATCAGAATCAAAAAATATTCCAGTGTTCAATAGAAGAAGTTTACCTGATAATGAGAACTAAATTGATAAAATATTGATTGTATGTGGAACTAGCAAGGGAAATTTTTGAAGCATATTTATTATGAACTGGTAGGTATAAAGTTATGGGAGGAATCCACCATATGAATACTTCATAGCTTTATACAATCACAGCACTTGGTCAAGGAACACGTCGGTACTAGAGACTCCAATAATTCTAAATCTCAACTACTCGAGTATCGAGTAGTCAAATTTTAAAATACTCGAGAACTCGAGTGTACTCGAATAGTTTCAGATGTACCGAAATATTTATTATTAATTCAAATTTTTTAAAATAAATACATGATAAATAAATAAATAAGCTTATTTTATTTCATTACAGTCAATTCGGGTAACTTTGGACTTCAATATAACATTGAACAAAACTTGCGCAAGTATTGTTTATTTACTTTTCTGCTGACTAGTAATCGTGATCATTCTTGCGATTGGTGAATATATCAAATCGATCTTTTGTCTTATACGTGGTCAACAAAAAGAGCCACATTCACCTCTCAAATTATTTTTATCTTATGATATTTTGTGAAATAAACTAAAAAACTATGAAAATATACGACTTTTTTTATTTTTTCGAAACAGGTGGCTTCGCTTAAGCCTGGTGTTACGGATAGGGAATGGGCAAAAAGTTATATTTTTTTAAATATTTTCCATTGACAGACTATCCTACTATGTATATAAAAGTTCAATTCAATGTCACCAAGCTGGATGATTCAGCTAAAATTTGCTCATCGAAAGTGGTGGTGTCCAATATTACTCAATTATAAATTCAACATTGGACAACCCGTAAAAGCAATTTTAATTTATTTTTTCTTGTATTTTCATAACATTTGAATTCAAAATTATATAAAGGAAGTGGTAAGAACACATACTAGTCTAAACACCTTAAAAGTGTCCAAAGTTACCCAAATTGACTGTACGAAATTTATTTCATATTATGAAACATAACAAATCAACACAAAAGAGAATTAAACGTCTCAACTATTAAAGTTTTTTTTTTATTCCCGCGGTTGAAAAAACTCTCTATTTCGGCTTGAAAATTAACAATGAATTAAATAGTTCTGTGTAATTTTTCTGTCCGCTGTTAAAAAAAACTTCATTTATTAATTACGAGTATTACTCGAGTATATTTAAAATTACTCGAGTATCGGTAACTTGAAAATGGACGAGTATAGACAAGTATAGAGTATTCGATACTCGAATTGGAGTCTCTAGTCGGTACTTAACATAATGAAAGCATTTCGTACTTCAAATACCATAATTATAAATATTCTTTGCTCGTCATAATACAGTTGTGTTATGCGGTGAATACCGAGTTTTTCAATAATATTTTGTTCTATTCAATTTGGAATATAATTTATTATGCAAATGTAAAATATAGTTCATAATTATTAATTTTTGTCACTACTTTATACAGTTCAATTCAAACTATTCTGAACACTTCGTTGTCAGGTTGTCATGTGCAATTCAATGAGATTTTAAACTTACTGACTACTGCGTGTTCGCCCCTTTTGTATGTAATTTAGAAGTCTGCACGGGCCGAAATTTAAAAATTCTACCCGGCCCAACCCAAGCCCGAGACTCATTTCCAAACATCTTACCCGAAACCGACCCGAGCCCGACAGTTTTTTCAACTTTTCAACAATATTTTAATCAATATTTTAAATAATTTAATATCAAATCATTAGGTTATAATTATGTGTGTAATTTAGATATACAATAATGGTGTATACATCTGGAGTAATAGGATTTATGTTTTATTTTTTGTATACCGAGGCCCGAGCCCGGCCCGGGCCAGAATCCAAACCTTCGATGCCGGGCTCGGGCCTTCGGGTTTACCCGAGCCCGTGCAGACCTCTAATGTAACTCAATGTGAAATATTACGCTTGGAGAGCTCACAATATTATTTACCAATCATTGAAAAGACACGATGCAATACACTCAAACACTGCGTGGTATAGCTATAAATTTTGAACGTGGAATCATGCATTAATCTCTCAATCAGTTAGTTCAGGGGTTCCCAAAGTGGTCCGTACGGACCCCCAGGGTCCACGAGGGACTGACAGGGGGTCCCTGTCAGGAAGAAAAATAAAAGGGGGTCCACGAGATGTAAATGAGGGTCCACGGATTTATTTGACTCCTTGGATCATCAATCCATATATAGAAGAAATTGATACTGTACAAGAAATATTACAGGACTAAGCACAGAAGAAAAACAGAAGGTAGAATTTAAATAATTTTTTTAATATCTTTTCCTTCTACATACCTCGTGGAAAGAGGCTTCAGTGCGGTAACTAATTTTCTTACAAAAAAAAAACAGGTTGCAAAATACCTCACTAATTTAAAGCCAAATATTGATAAATTTATATGGGATCGTCAGGTTCATCCCTCTCATTAATGAGAAAGATGAACCTGACGCTCCAAAAAACAATTATTATTTAATATTATTTTAATAAAAAATTCTTATTTATTAAAATATGTTTCGATTATGTTTTGTACGATTACTTGTTTGTTGTTTGTTTACTTGTTTATTTATTTATTTACTTACACTTCATTTTGATTAAATAAAAATTCAATAAAGAACTAATAAAAAACAACTTTTTTTTCACTGTCCACTATACAAAAAATTATCGAATTATGTTCATATTTGTGTTTGAAAAGTTTAGAAAACTTCATTATACAACCGGGGGGGTCCACCAAAAATGAAATTCTGGTTTGGGGGTCCACGGGGGAAATAAGTTTGGGAACCTATGATTTAGTTGAATTTAACTTTTGCCTGGCTGAGGGTGAAACAGTCGACCACCACTGCTACTTTATCTCAAATATCTATCTTAATATAAGTGATACAATGTTTAAGCTATTGGTAGTGCAGTAAAAAATATGATTTTGATAAACTAGTTTCGTAGCAATTAAACAAAAATGAAAATTAGTCGGATTATTATTGGCCGAAAACCATTTATATTGTCGCTACCAATTGCCAGGATTAAAACTTCACTGCGCAAATGCGATAAGATAACGTTATCTTATCTCAAACGCGCTTTTTTCAACGAACATTCCAAATCAAATGAATGCTTTTTACATCAAACGGTGTAGATAAGAAGTCGCATTCACGGTTCGCAACGCCAGTCTAGAATAAACAAGAACACGATTAGTTTGTCTAATTCATGCGCGTCTTAAAATATGAATAATTATAGGAAAATTATCGATTTTTGTATATTTTTTTATAGAACGATGTAGATATAAAGATACGTCAAAGCATAATCAATCACTTTTTATTGCAGTCTATGCCAACAAGGCCATACCACCTCCCTTCGGCCTACGAGTTATTTTTCAATGACAGTCTTTCGATGGTTAAACATTTTGCTCGTACTCCATAGGAACTGTAAACCGACAAACTGCCGAGTGGTTCAGACCGTCTCCAGTTTGAGAGTTGAGTCAGACGTTCTTTGCAATATTCATGACCGCTGAGCCTCGTCAGATGAGAGTCTTAAACGCTTGCGGTGTCGGATAAACTACTCTGGACTTTGAATTACGACTAATCCCACAAGACACTAGCGAAGTCAGCTGTTTTTAAGATTCAATATCTCTATTAGAAGATCGGCGGCTGGAGCTTTAATTTCGTATGCTGGGCATATTTAATTCGCTTTTGTGAACATGAATTTCCACGAAATTTGTTTATAGATTTATTTTTCTAGAATTTTATCTTGTGATAGGCTCAGTTGAAAACGATTGTGATGAGCGAAACCGAAAATGATTAATATTAATGAATACAATATATTTCCTCACATAATTAACTAATTTATTTATTTATAAATGTACTTTGCAAAAATTACAAATTATAATTTATTGCTTTTGCAATCTGAAAACATTGAAAGAAAAATTACTAACTTTACAGATATAAGAGTGAAAGAAATAAAAAATACATTTGAAATTGGCAAAGAAATCAACCAAGTGAGTTCCGATAAAATCAACTATAATGATACGGAAAGAAAAATAACAATGTATTTTAGTTCTACATAAATTATTTTATTTATTCGTTGATAGCTATTTCGGCTTACGCCTTCGTCTCTCGAGTTCTGACGAAGGCGTAAGCCGAAATAGCTATCAACAAATATATAAAATAATTTATGTAGAACTAAAATATATTGTTATTTTTCTTTCCGTATTATAATGGAGTTCTACCAAGTAAATGCCTACTCAATCAATCAACGATAATACATACAAAATAGTACTCGTCTGAACTCACTCACGTCCCAATGAAATATGCCGACATCCGAAGCAATTTCCTTATAAATCACTAAAGCTCTTCCCAGTGGCATCCCTATTTGCAGGCGTGTTCTACTCCGGAAGAACAAACAACTCATTTTCACGATTCCTCAAACAATTTTCAGGGACATTCAATTTAACATTCTCAAGAATGGTGGAATTCTCATTTTGGCCTCGGATAGGTCGAAAGAAATATATGGCCAGGTACATTTCTCTTCGAGCATTCAAACTATTGAACGTGAGCATGCCTAAGAGAAAATCGGATGACTTTCTTGAAAGCAATTAGTTTTATTTAGTGCAGTGATGCACAACCCTTTTGGAAGGAGAGCCAGCTTATCACTTTTAAGATTTTTCGAGAGCAGCATAAATCAAAGTGATTAAATATAGTTATATTTGATCTTCCATCGTCCGTGAAATGTTCTGAAGAAAAAAAAGTGAATGATATTGGTCATATTGAACATTGGCCGCAGGTTGTGCATCACTGACTTATGTGTATATCATTCAGCGAACAGGTGTGTCCCAACTCCTCGCAGGGTCTAAATAAAATTTAGATTTTTCCAGATTTTGGAGTTGACGAATGTGGTGTCTTTGGAGTGACAAATTAAAAATTTCATGGACGATATCTCACATGATATAAAAACTTATAAAGTTATTTTCCAAGTAGTGTTACTTAATGCTATACCCGTTATTATTTGCAAAGTATTTGCAGCTTATTTTCCTTGCAAACTCTTCTTAAAAGCGAACAATAATAAATTTAAGGACTTAATTTTGGCTATTGTATCAAATAATGACGATATTATGCTGCGATAATTGCGCGAACTGTCACTTTAATCTTGCATTAAGCTTAATCCATCTACCTGGAAAATTAAGTGAATGTGATAAGACAAATAAATTCGAAAATGCTTTCCACAATTGAGAGGAATTTATCTTCTGTACGTAAAATATAATATTATAAATATATTTTTAGATTTAGATTGTATTTATTTATATCAATATATCTGTACATTAAAAATATCACAAATAATAAGTTTATTAACAAAGAATATATGGTTCACAGATATAAGAGTGAAAAAATTACATTGGAAATTGGCAAAGAAGTTAACTGAGTGAGTTCCAAGAAAATCAACTATAATACATAAAAAAATAGTACTCGTCTGAACTCACTCACGTTCATGTGAAATATGCGAACGACCTAAACAATACCGCTCTTCCTAGTGGCATCCCCATTTCCAGGTTGGTTCTACTTCTTGGATAAACAAACAACTGATGTTCACGATAACTCAAAAAATTATCAGTAACATTCAATTTAACATTCTCAAGAACGTTGGAATTTTCATTTTGGCCTCGGATACATTCCTCTTCGAGCATTCAAACTATTGAACGTGAGCATGCTTAAAAAGAAAATTGGTTGAATATAGCCATAGGAAGTATCCATATGTACTCAAATAGACAATTCTCAAAACAATTTTTCTAAACACTCTCCACGCTCCACCAAATTCGCACCTCTCAGGGCCCAAATGATCGATTTACTCTCAAGTCGGTTTTGAACTAAAGAACTATACATAAGTATCAAAAATTGTACTCCTGGTATCCTTAAGAAGATAAAGAAGCTTGATCACTTTGAAGAAGTTTAATTTAAGATTATATTATATAAAAAAGAGTTTTAATAAAATCATGGTAATCTGTAAATATTACAGAATTTTTTATTTTTTATACTTCACCGACAAAAGTATTTTTTTTTATTTTTTCCTTGTCTTGAATTCTCAAAGTTATGTTTTTCGCTGTTCTGTTGTGCCACATTTCTGATTCTTGACGTTCTGTTCTTTCATATAACCACTTATAACATATAAAATAACCATTTTTTATTTATTAAAAAAAACCTATTGTTAGCATTGTTTTCGGTATTCCGAAAGCACTAGTCATTTATTGCTTAATGTTTTACATATTTACGAGAGGCGTTGGAAGTGTGATGTAAATGTCAAACATGAAATGAAAGCCAATGATTGATGAATCGAATGATTTTGCCGGTTAAATTCGCATAACGTTAAATTTTACATTTTTGTTTGAGTGATTTTTCATTTTCACACATGAAAATATTCATGAAATATCGTATATTTTTTTTTTGCATTTCCCGTGAACTCACCGTAAAACGAGTACAATACATTTTAAATTATTTCGATGTACTGTTGATTTCTTTCAATCTTAATCACTAAATCGACTTTGCCAACCCGTAGCCGAGTGCTACAATTGAAGTAATTCGTATTTAAATGTTGCAAATAATTTTATTCGACTAATTGTATACCTAACCAATTCAAACTAATTCTATAAAAAATCACTTATAAAAACTATTATAACGAAATGAAAAATCTTTTATTTTCTTGTTTTTGCCTATAAAAATATGGTATCAAAGATGCGTTATTTAAATTGTATTTAATGGTATAATCCAAGCCTAATTATAAAGAATCATTCCAAAACCAGCTGTTGCTCTTCTCACACCACGTATAGACCGATAACCATTCTTCTCGATGACCCTCCAATATGTAAAAAAATAAAGTACGCTAACGTCTTCAACTGGCTTCACTTGGGACTGCTCACCACCTCAGCAAAACTCTTGTCGGTAAAGATAGTAAAGGAATACAAATTGAATATAAAAACTAAACTTAGAGAAGAAAGAGACGGGAATAACTTTGACGCTAACGCGCTTAAGAACTTGAATCACTATCCCATAGCTATCAAAAAAATGAGTAGTATTATTTTCAAATAAAGAACTAAATCACATGCATAATTCAAATTGACCAACTGGTTAGTTAGGATTCATTTCAAATTTATTTTATATCATATATTGGCAGAAGTTTTTATGTCTTGTATTATAGTTTTTTCCAATAAACATCCAATTACAATTAATAGGGTAAAACGGACAAAAAGTCATTTTATTTAATTGTTGAACGAAGTGGCTGAGCAAGTCGCACTAAATTTATTTTCCTTACTATTTTTCTTTTATTTAAGAGACTTTTTTAGTCCATGGTTGAAATATCAATTCCACGCAGCTCTGTATCGGACCAAGTAAGTGAGGAGTAAATCCGTTTCATTTCTTAATCGTACTAGCGCTATGAAAGGCGGCTGCATAAAGATTAAGGGTGGTGGTGGGACAACCAGCATGTTCACCGAAATATATATACAGTGGTACCTCGAGACACGAGTGTCCTAACGTACGAGAAACAGCCGTTGAGCGAGCGAAGTTTTGCTTTGAAATACGAGCAAAATTTGAGATACGAGAAACATCCGGCTGCACTCGACCCATCAGTTTGTCATGCCACGGGTATCTGTGTGCGCTTTGTGTTTGTGTGGAAGGAGTAAATTTGAATGTATTGGTAGCAAATCCATATATGTATAATATATCTATGTTGGTTTCGGATTCTACTTCGACTGTCAAACGCTATGGACCTACTATAAAAAACATACTTCACTCCATCTCTTTCGAACGACTGACATTTTGGGGGCTGGAATATATTAATGGCATTTCAATTAATTTCAATGGGAAAAAATGCTTTGACATACGAAGAGGGTTACGGTACGAATTAAACTCGTATCTCGAGGTACCACTGTATATTAAAAACACCTTCGCATACGCAATCCAAAAACCTTTAATTATATTAAATAATATGTACACATGTTTGATTATTATTGAACTTCTCAAAATCACTCCACATTAATTAATGTACACTTCTGGTTGAAGCGATCCAGCGATAAGTGTATCGGATTCGTTGATACTATTAATTCTGATGTCAGTCTGAAACCTAAGAAATATATGGCGCGTAGAGCATCTCATTTTTCAACCAACACTTCTATTACACGAAAACGGGGAGAAAGAAAAACAGCAAAAAAGGCTTATAACAGTTTACAGAGAAGAGAGCCAACTATTTTCGTCTATGAAAGAATTTTATTTCACTTCTTCATAAAGAACGTCTAAGCTAATTAATATTATCGACTCTCTGTCTGATATCTAGAATACAAGTACGATTTCAATAATCAAAAAGAAATATTTATTCGTTAATTATGATTAAGTCTCGTAGATGGACGTATTGTGATAAAGTATGATACTTCAGATAAATAGAAAATTACTTTATTGACATAAAATATTGTTAATCTTTTCATAAAAAAACATCAATCTTCATTACTGGTTCGTAGTACAAAGCCACAGTTAGTTTCATGTAGATAAAAAAAATGTGCCATTTTACTTATGTTTTCATCTATCAAATTACTTATAATTGATATTATACGTCAGACACTCGCTGGGTATAACTTTATTGTGAATCGATAAAACTATTAATATAAACTATCCGGTCCGTGGCGCAGTGTCAACGTCGTTGGCTTGCTTGCCGTACCACCCGGGCTCGATTCCCGGTACGAGCGGATTTTTTCAGTCCATAAATCTGTTCAAAGGCATGGGTGTTTGTGTTGTTAATCCCTTCACACCTTCCCGATCCCAAAGAGCGACGCATTGTGACAGCGATTAGCTAATCACTAGTCCTGTCCTAGTCCTCTTATCCTCTCCATCCCTACTCTCTCAGAAAAAGAGAGGTTGAGCAACTGATTAACAAGCAGGTCTCGTAGTAAAACATATGTTGAGATAAACTCCGTGAGGAGTCCATATGCTTCAAGTTGGGATCGGACATGGTTAAAAAAAAACTAAGGTAATTTTGCAAGAATTATAAAATGTAGTTCCTAGCGATTTCAGCATCTCACCATTATCAGGACTATGCTGAAACGGATTGTTCGAAAATTTATACTTATGATTCTTATACAGTTCATATATCGAATGGAAATTAAGACACTATTTTATTCAAACGAATATATATGTAATGGTCTTGTCGTATTTGTGTAGATGTGACGCAAAAAGCCCAATCTCTTTTTCTCTGTCAGCAGATGCCTAGAGAGAGAGTGTGTGTGTAAACATATTTTTTGAGTGATTTTTTTATCATACAGTACAGACACACTCTCTCTGTCTCTGCGCACCATTCACATTAAGTGTACTATGCGAGTACCTACTTAATACAGTGAAAATTTTAATTATTGATATTTTTATATATTTTTACTCACCTTTTGTTTTTGGTAATGTAATACCTTTATCCCAAATGCATAAGCACGAAAGTTGCTTCACGGATAGCTTCGATGGAAGGAAAATAATGGTGATTGGTGTATCATATTCGTCACCTGTCGTGTAAAGCATGACGTATACAGAGTGCGAAAAATCGACTAAAGCATGTTTGGCCACACCCATTCGACTTTACATATATTTTAGTGGCCGATGTCTATCCGTTCTGACTCCATATATTACTGATGTTAAATGCTTAAAATGTTTAAACAGAATCCTTAAAAGGGACTTATTTTTTTCGTATGAATTTTCAAAATAAAGTATCATGTTTATGTATAAATATGGAAAAATTATTCTTCGATTTAAACCAGGGCTGTGAAGTCGGAGTCGGAGTCAGCGCGGCGTTTTGGCCTGAGTCGTGCTCGGAGTCGGAAATTTTGAAAAGTTTGAACTTTTTATTTTTCCATTTAATATGTCAAATTTGGCTTTTGGCCTTATTGATTGTCCATCCTCACACTGGCCCAATAGGCCACGCTGACTTGATTGCATTTGAAAAATTTGCAAATTTATTCGGGGATCGACATAATCTCGATTCTTCACTAGAGTCAATATACTCGTCTAACACGACGGGCTCTCAGTATACGGATTATACACAGGATACTCTGTATCAAAATGATTTCAGTGGCTGAGCTAGTCACTCCAATTTATTTTATTATTATTTTCTATTTTAAAGCACTTTAGTGCATGGTTAAAAATCAGTCCCGTGCAGATCTGCTAGGTCCATGAATGTGAGGGGTAAATTCCTTTTTCTAAGTCGATAGCGTTGTGAAAGGTGGCCATGAAACATTGGCTGCATATACACAACGGGTGGTGGTGGGAAAAACCAACTTGTATTGATAGGGTTGATATTTAATTGAATACACGTAAATAGGAAAATTACGGAAAAAAAGTGACGATATTAACCTTTTTTAAGTCGGAGTCGGAGTCGGACTTGTTTTTACCGACTCCACAGCCCTGATTTAAACAAATTTTACAAATAAACAACCCGTTTTGGAGGAATTCATATGGCTTTGAAAGCTTTTTCAATAGCAATAAAAAGCGTGTAAAACTATTAGATTGTATAACTGCGCCTAATACGGTGTTTATAAATGTATGTAAATATTATTCTGCAGTAAAAAATTTAATATAATTGATATCGTAAACCAATCATAAACATCATACCCCATTTACTCTTCATTTAATACAAGTGAATTTTAAATGCCACTTTGTTAAATACTGCTAGTAATTAATTGGATGATTTCATAAGTAAGCTAAGAAGCTATATTTAAAATAAATTAGTCTCAAGCTGACTTAGGTCTGGTTTTTGTCAGCGTTGATAAAATAACTGTGTTTCTGACATTTTTGAATCATGTTACATCCATGTATAATACATTTCTTTAACGTTTTCTCTTCACAAGCTTTGATTTAAATTTAAATATATATTTAAAAACTTTCATATGAACAAGTTTTCCATAGTTTTGTACGAGACACGCAATCTTTATACTAGTCTTATTGTACGACGGGCCTGTAGACGAGTCTCGACGCAGTTTTGTTCGATTGCAGAGTTCACGGGATCAACTCCCTGCATGGAAAAGTTTCAGGAATTGAAATTTAGATCGCTATATTATTTTGTTGTGACTTCTGATATCTAATACTACACTCATCCAATCCAAAGCATTGGTCTTAGCGATAGCTTCTAATAATCACTGGTCCAGTCCTTATCCCATTCTTCTACTCCTACTTGCTTCGAAAAAGATAGATTGGGCAACTGATTAATTATAAGTTTTTATGGAAAACATTTCAAATTGAAAGATGACATGCTTAAAATTTCAATTCATACATTAAAAATATATCGAATGGTATTCGAGCCTGTAAGTTCCGTAACCGGAACGACGTCGACAACCGACCACTGAATCATTTTATATAATTAGGGTAAATATTTTAAAAGATAAAAATCGCCAATTTCAACTTTGAATCGTTTGAATTTTGTACTTTTCCATAAGTTTTGTCCTTAACCACCAGGATTTCGTCTTTTGGTATCTTCGTGCAGTTTAGTTTAAGTTCAATCGTGCACTAAAAATCTCTGAAGATTCCGAACAGCGAAAACCGAATCGTTAGCGAAAAAACTCACGGAAACGTACAAAATTCAGACGATTCAAATTTTATAAGGAAATTCCTTCATGCACTTTCAGTCGAAACCCTAAATTAAATAGTCAACTTCTTATTATTTTTTTCATTTCATAATTCCAGCAGCCAAATTCTAAATAATTCTGAGATTCTAAATTCATTATTTGGGCTTGGATCGATGTCTTAGCATTGACCTTTCAGATGCCAGCAGAGTCACGTTTCTATGTTAAGCTTACACTTAAGATCCTTAGGAAATAAGTACCAAAGCCTTTTCTATAAATACTGTGTAAACGGAGGAAATTAAATGAAGGGATGGTTATTTTTACTCAAACGCCACAATTTATAAATAATGAGTTGATACGGGAACGCTTACGTTGTGCGCTGTAACTAAATATTTAGGTCAGTAAAGAATTGGGCTGGCGTTACAAGTTCTGATATATTTTTTTTGTTTGATACAAAAAACATTACATGTGCTATCAATACTAATTACCAGGGCTGTGAAGTCGTTAAAAAATAGGACTTCGACTCCAGAATTTATTAAACACACGACTCCGACTCCAATATTGACAAAAAACACGACTCCGACTCCGGCTAAAAAAAGTTTAATTTCGTTATGTTTTTCCTAATTTTCTTATTTATGTGTATTCAATTAACTATCAACCCTACCAAGTAGGTTAGGTTAGGTTTTTTTTCATGTCCTGAAAAGTCTTGTTCTGTTTTATCATATTCTGAAAAGTCATGTTCTGTTTTGTCATGTCCTGAAAAGTCACGTTCTGTTTTATCATATTGTGTTTTGTCATGTTCTGTTTTGTCATGGAACCGGCCTAAACACCACGACGACTCCGACTCCAGCCAATAAGCCTCGACTCCACAACTCCGACTCCGACAGCCCTGCTAAATACCAACATGTGAAATATTATTTTAAAATAGCACAAAATATTAACTCAAAATGATTTAGAGCAGCGTTGTCCTACAAAAATCGTTTGGTGGGCCAAATAAAATACTACCGGTAAATGGTGAGCCGCATAAAAAAACAAAACAAACGTGATAAAAACAATTTATTAATTAATAATTACAATGACACTTTTTTATTTAAAAACAACCACAAAACTTCATATTATATAATCAAACGTTTTATTTACTTAATAAATTATGTGAAACTTGTTTTTTATACTACTTGATATTTTTTTTTATATCGACTGATAATTTATTTGATGCACATCGCAGTTGATTGATCAAGTTTTCATCGGCCAGCCTGTTGCGACATTTCGTTTTTTCTATTTTCAATTTTGAAAAGAAAAGAAAATATTAAATTGGGCCGCGTGTTGGACAACGCTGATTAAGAGCAATGTAATCACTTAAAATTTAGAGTTTTTTTTTATTTTGGTTGGTTTTGGGCGTTTGTGTTGACTAAAAATTCTCTCACTGCTCAGAGGCAATGGGATATGTATTGTTAAAAATCCCCTCCCACCTATCTGATCTCAAAGAGCAACGCATGATGAGAGCGATTAGTTAACTAGTAGTCCTGTCCTAGTCCTCGTTTCCTCTTTATCCTTTCCATAACTCCCGTGAGGAGTAAAAAAACATGGTAAAAAAATAAATTCATATAATTATATATTTCCTACAAAGTTTCTACAAATAGTGTTCGTGAATTATCTGTGGACTTTGTTGATATTACATTACGTCATTTATCAAATTTATAAAGTACATACATATTTATGTTTATTTATTTGTTCAAAGAGTTTCAACATTTGTTAGAAGAGGCTAGTAAAAAGGGTATCTCTAGGGGTGTAGAGATAATATTTAACGTAACATATAGTTTAAGCATAATATCTTCAACATTCCGGCATTATGTAGTGAAGCTAGACAAGTTGACTAAATATTCACTCACGGAAAATGGAAATTTTAAATAAGCGATAAACTCGAAAATATCAAAAAGACAAACTCGATTACGTTGGATTCACAAAACTTAATTATATCTTTATTCTTATATGCGAAAATTTTACTGAAAGTGCAATTTATGTATTTGATTTTCTATCTTGAATGATAATACGATTATTGAGGGTTTTGACTGAAGGTGGAATTTCAAATCTTAATAGTTTGTTTTTTGATAATTCTATGTGTTGTGTCTGTGTTGTGTATGCGACCCGGCTTTCGACTTTCAGCATCTTCAGACATTCAACTGCACGGATTTTTTTTCACTTTTTTATCTGTAAACTATGTAATTTTTCTTCCAATCTTTTCATCATTTTTCACATAGCAAAAGCAATAAACTTATAATTTGTGATTTTTTCAATGTACATATATATATTTATATATATAAATAAAATTACATTAACTGGTAGCTCAAGTTCATGTCATTATGCCTGTTAATCCTGCACGGCGAAATCTGCGAAACGATTCAAATTTTAAAATGGATCTATTTAATTTTTACATTTAATACAATGATAAACATACTACGCTAATACTTTGCAATGTATTGAAATAAATTTAATACATTTTTATATTAATTTCATGGATATTTTGTAAACATCAGCACCGGTTTCGCTCATTTCGAGAATTTTCTTTTGATTTTCATTTCTGCCAAAAATTAGCCGTTAACAAATTAAAAATGACGTTGCATTGAGAGAAATTTATTGATTTATTATTTTCGATATCCGGTTGTTACTCTAATTGCAGTCTTTGGAAAGATAATGTGAAAAGAAAATGCACTCTGTTAGTTGGATTGGAATTGGATAAGACTGGTAGGAAAGAACGAAAATATCATAAGCACTAGATATCTTTATTTTGATTACATCAATTTATAACATCTTTTGTAGTTTTGATCCCAATAACGTACAGAAAAATCAAGACTAACAAATATGTGGATCCTATTCTACAGACATGCTTATGCTTTAAATCCGTTTTTTGCTTCAAAAAATACTTAAAATAAGATACACATTACAAAATAAAACTATGATTGAAACCGCTCATAATATCTTTTTATCAACACGAAAACCTTACTTTGAAAAGTTTCTAACTGCTCTTGACCATGTTTGAAGCGTGGTTGTAACCGTTAGTAGTTTGGATTGATATTATGTTATTCAAAAGATAAAATTCCATTCTAACAATGATTAAGTAAAAAAGTTTACTTTGTATGTATTTTAAGCATTGTTTTTCATAACTAGAACCATTCCATTTTGAAAAAATGATCTTAATGAGAAAGCTTTATCAAATAAATGTATAAAGAAAATGTGCAGGTAAAACTAACTCGCTAACTTATGTATTCAACAACAGATAACGTTTAAGTCCCTTTTCGACCTTAATGTAATTTTAGGCCAAAATTTCAGTTTAAACCTTTTCAAAGTAAGGTAACGAATTGTAGAATGAGTACAAAAAAAATATCTTTTTTTTTAATTAATTATAGGCCATAAAAGTGAGTTTTAGATTACGTTTAAAGCTGTACAAAATTGTAAACGCTGTGTTCAATTCAGGATAATGACAAAAGCTAATGTAGAATCACCTTTCAGCTCTTTCATGTTGGGTCATATTTACATGAAAAATCACTTGAAATTATTTAGCCTCAAAACGGTAAATAGCATCACCGGCGCCTCGCTAAGTTTACCTGTGGGAAAAATAATTAAAATATAATTAAATAAGTCAGAGGAGGGGTCTTTTTGTAGGGGTTTGATTGATCCTCTGACAGCGACTCGGTTCGTAGGAGCTTTTATCTCGATAATTCAAGGTGCATTATTGGAGAAAATGTAATTATCTCTAACCGGAAGTGTACAATTGATTCGTACCTACCGTCAATTAATAGGGGTGGATTGATATTACCATGGAATGTTTTGTGCTATGAATCGCAAAAGTGGGATAGATTGATACATTTCTACAAACGTATTCTTCTCATCGATGTATTTACTTAATTTTTCGAGCTTGGAACTTACTCTAATGAATTATTATAAAGACACATTCATAAGAATTTTTTAGATATTTTTCTTACTTACATCTTACTTGGTTTCCTTTGTAAACCGAATAAATATTGTAATTATTGTTATATAATATTATGCTTCTACTATGCTGCCCAAGCAAGAACGCAGTAAGTGACTCTGAAAAACGATAAAAAATGAATGTTTTTTGAAGTTAAATTATTTAGAATTGAGCCTTTTAGATTAAAATTCTAGTTTTTTGAAAATTAACTTATTTCTTTGTAAACAAACAGTAAGTAGTTGTTGATTTTTTGCTAATAAACTCTTATACTTTTAGCAGATGTTCATTTTTTCACAAAGCATTTTTAAAGTATTTTAGTTAGTATACTGCTATAAAAGTGAGCACCATATGTATGTATAAAAGCTTTTAAAAATAGTAAACAAATGGCATCCATAGCTCAATTTCAGAATTTTTTCGAGTTACTGCTTTTTATCTCGGGGGGGCAGTATAGCCCTCTGATTAGAGACTCCAATTCGAGTATCGAGTACTCGAGACTCGAGTATACTCGTCCATTTTTCAAGTACTCGATACTCGAGTAATTTTAAGAATACTCGAGTAATACTCGTAATTTATAAATGAAGATTTATTTCCATTTGTTTTAAACAGAGAGTTTTTCATCTACTACGGAATTAAAAAACAAAACTTCGAATCAAATTAAAATTTCTGACGTTTAATTGTCCATTATTTTTGATTCAATAAAAAAGATTATTATTTTATTTATAATCTATTTATATACACAAATTTGAATTAAATATACATATATATTGGTAAATCTGAAACTACTCGAGTATTTTAACATTTTACTACTCGATACTCGAGTATTTGAAATGACGAGTAATTGGAGTCTCTACCTCTGATCAAGTTTTTGTTGTTAACTTTAAAAAAATATGTGAATTTGAATTTCGAAAAATCATCAATGTTTTGGGAACGTCACTCGAGATCAACTCAAGGAGAAATAATATCACACTCATGCCCAAGATTTAAATTTTGATAATGACCTTACCGGGACTTCAATACAGACCCATCTGACTAGGGCAAAGCTCTTACCACTACACCACAGAGGCTGAGCTATAAAAATGTTACGCAAGCGACCAGATATGCGTGAATGTATGTATGTCTCGATTAGTTAAGATGATGTTTAGCTCAAATGATTGAACAAAATACAAAAAGCAGAAGTGAAGTTATATATTATCAAAATATCTATTTATGACGCCTTTTTTTGATATTCCAGATATTCGAAAAAAAATTGCAAATGATGTTAAACATCTGCATGAAGTTACAGCTTGCTTTCAATAACTCACGTTTCAATCTTAAATCTGTTCGATGACATATAAATTATCTGCGATCTATTTTCAAAAAATGAAACGTTTAATTCAAGAAAATTCTAATAGAGCTATCTTTCGGGACTGTCTCTCTGATCAAAGCATAACTAATGAAAGACATTTATCTGACGTTTTCCCGTTGGTGAAAGTTTAACAAAATTCACCTTACGGATGACATGATGGAGTGGATCCCGTCTTAATCTATTCGATATTTCAAAATTAAATTTACATTATGGAACTTTTACAAACGCTAACACAGCGGTCGATGGCTTCTGCAGGAAGCAATTTATTTCACTGATGGAAAAAGATTGTCAGTGCACATGACTTCGTGAGAAATATTTTGATTCAAATCTGCCAAATTTTAAAACATGAATACAAAAAAAAATGTCTTAAATTCTACATCTAATTAAATTTGAAAATTCAGAATACAATATATTCCATAAAATATCTAACTATCAAAACCTGATTCAATAACCATATCTTCCAGGTAGTATTTTTTATAACTAGTTTTTAGTATTTATATAACGGACAAAATTCAAGATGCTAATCGCATATTATTATAAATTCCAACATACATATATTTGGGTGAACAAGTTGGTTCTCCCACCACCCTTCCGTTATATGTTTGCAGCCGTTTTTTACAGCCGCCTTCCATAACGCTATTCGGTCAAGAAAAGAAAAGAAGAAAAAAGAAAGGGAAAAAAATGTGTTAACTCCGTCACTTTGTTAAAGTGATATTAAGTATCCAATGTATCCGTATACTGAGAATCCGAGGAGTTAAATCTACTTCGCGTTGAATCTGAAGAGGAATCAAGAGTATCCCGTTCCCCATATGATGTTGCAAATTTATCGACTGCCTCAAAATTGGCCTTAGTTGAGATCAAGTCAGGGTGGCATATTGGGCAAGGTCAAAGAACAGGACACACTTTTGAGAGGAATCTGTCGCTGCGGTCGTTCAAGCTGACATGGTTGCATATAGGGAAAATATGCGCTATTTCACAATGCAATATGGAACAAGAGAGAATAATTTCATATTGAGACTCCACTTTTCAAATCATTTTTGTTTCCACTTACTATGGTGAGTGCACAACTAAGTACAGTGTTCGACCAATACAATTCTGACAGCAAATTTAAGCATGCATCAATGGTATTAAGCTTTACTTTTAGTACACCGGTTATTCTTATCATTTCACAGACAAATGTTATAATATAACAATTCTCTGTGAAATGATAAGAATAATGTTTAATATTTTTTTTTAAAGATAATAAAAAAATATTTGGCATTACAGCTTACGCCAATGCGCCAAATATTCTTAATTGTGAAAGTCATACGAGGTTAACTCGATGATAAATAATAAATCAGTTGTGCACAAAATCAACGATAAATAACATACACCCAGCCCTCGATCTCTTTTTTCAATTGAAAAAATCCAACCTTGCCGAGAATTGAACTCGGGTCCCCTGATTGCTAGGACAAAGCTCTTGCCACTAGACCACAGGGACCGACTATATATTATCCAAAACAAGTTCGATAAAAATAAGGCTGGCGAGTAAAGTTAAGCTATTGCCGCAAAATTTTAAGTAATTGCGAAAAAGATGACAATTTGATCGGTTCTTTCAAAATGAATATAATACCTACCTTAGGGACCGCACTTTTTATTGAAAAGAAGAACGATTCTGATTGCGTTACTAAGAAGAAAATTTAATAAAAACGCTTTAACGAAATGTTAAATAGGGTGCACTTATCTAACCTTGGGATTGGAAATGGTTTCAAAAAATTAAATAATAAGTAGTAAATTTTTAGTTATGTAATTTCCTATCCTTTAAAATAAATTTCATAATAACACTTAACTATGAAAACAAATACTCTCCCATAATAAAAATTCTTATGAAAAGTAATTGGAGCGTCTATTTTAAAACAGATTTCCTTAATGGGGTAATTACCTACCGCCATTTCCAAAAACTGGCACGTGTTTTCAAGCTAAACTATACCTTTTCGTTAGGTTATAAAAAATGGTAGCGCATTGTATTTCAACTAAGAAATTTAAAAACCGAGCAAGAAACCTTTATACATGTATGATATATTTGTAAAGGATTTTCGGTGATATTTTCATCATTTCTCACACAACCCACAGTCTATCAAATTTCATTCTGTTTTTTTCATAAAATTATTTTTGAAGTATTATTTGAAACTATTTTTACCCACCCATATAATAAATACAGTAGAACCTCGATTATCCGGATTGGTCAAAAAACAAAAATATTAAACGCACGTGGCGAATTGCGTTACTCTTTACGTACGTACGTGATGGAATGCAGTCTTAATATTTTGACCGTTGCATTTGTTCTAAAAATAAATCTTGTGTAAAATATGGGTTAATCATCGTACTAATTCCATACGCATTGAACGTTTGTTTATTTAAAAATTGATCGTGATTTAAATATTTATTTTTAATATAACTGATATGTTAACGAAAAGAAAACGTGTCGTAGTTTCAATAAAAGACAAATTGGATAAAATCTATGCTTTGAAACGGGCTAATTTTTATGTGTGCTTTAAGTTCGTTTTGCATATGAAAGATTACTATTAAAAGAATATCACATTTTAATATAAAATTTAAAATAACTTTGATTATTCCACGTATTGTGTAACTAACTGTGACACGTGAAGATGCCTCTGAAAGAGGCGAAACACGTGTTACTTACTATCGCAAACACGTGTGACTTACTATCGCAAAGTTTTCTTAAGTAATGAAGCAAAAAAAAAAAAAGATGCTCGCCTTTATTAACATTATCACCCAACCTAACTGATTGATTGCAACTCATTAGTTTATAGTTTATTAGTTTGTAATGTTTAACGTCATTAGAAATATATTTGTTTGCTTTGTTTCGATTCTATAACCCTCTCTTGCATCCCTTGAAAAGGAAAAATCCCAATCTAATTGATTGATTGATTGCACCTTATTAGTATCATTATGTTATTGCATTGTTTAGATTCTATCACCCCCTTTCTTGTTTCCTTTAGAAGGAAAAAAACCCGTAATCCATTTTGTAATTTCATAATTTAAAATGTTAAAATGTTAGAATTTATCTTGCTTCATTACTTAAGCAAACTTTGCGATAGTAAGTCTGAAGATGCCTCTGAAAGAGGCGAAACACGTGTCACAGTTAGTTACACAATACGTGGAATAATCAAAGTTATTTTAAATTTTATATTAAAATGAACTTCCACAAAGTTACCGCCGAAACCATCGAAAATAATATCACATCTATTTATTATGTTAACGAATAAAAATATATTATAAAACAACAACTTATTTTCCTCGTATTTTTTTCCCGTAGTCGAGCTTGTAGCTAGGTAGTCGACGCATTTGACTTTGGTTATTTCACTCTTTCGCAATCTAGATCGTAGAGTTTCATTAACTTATTTTTAATAAATTTATGGATTTGGAATTGAAAGTATGGGAGTATGTATGTACCCTTGCATTAAAGATTCCAATACTAAATACGTAACGGTAACAAGAGCAATTAGCTGATCACTTGTTATTTCTTAGTGCCTAGAACCTAGATCTATTTTTTTATCCTTACTCGCCCTGAACAGCAGAAATTAAATGATTGCCGATTAAGTAAAGTGCCGTTCTAATAATTGAACCTATCAGAACTTTTGTTGATAATATTGACATCCAAAAAGAGTTCATATCTTCCGCATTGTGTAAAATTTGTTTTTATATAAAACTAGTATTGCTACCCGGCGTCACTCGGACTAAACGACCAATAATTATTTAATGTTATATCATTCGACATAATTATATCACAAAATCTAACATACAAAATAGGGCTAAAATAAAATCACAAACTTTATTTAATTTGATGACAGCCCCATTCTCACCCATTAAAATGTCCAAATTCAAGGAAAAAATCTAGTTTCTGTCAAAAAAATGTCAAATAATACCTTCACGTAAATAATAAACATTATTATATTAATAAAAGCCGGGAAAAGTTCAGTAAAAGACTAATTTATTACATTTTGACTAATGTCTTCGCCGATAAAAATTCAAACATATTTTTTTCATATTCGTTTTAATGGCAAAATTACAGACCCACAGACATACATACGCCGTTTCGGTTTTATATATAAGATTTGCTGAAAGTCCATTAATGTATCATAAAGCTCGGATTCAATTATTACGACAAATGAATTGCATTCGAGTAATTGGTCACTCAATTGAAATGTATTTTTGAATGCCATATTTGTAGAATAATTTTTATTCAATGGCGTAAAAAAATGCCTGAATAAATTTCAATGAATTTTAATGCGCATTCGAAGTTTTGTTTTGAGCATGTTTTATATTTTTAAGAGCACAAAATTGTTATTTCATTTCCAGCCTGCAGCTAAAATTAATAATGCTAAGCTATTGATGTTTTCGCGGAAATTCTCTTTGAAATAATCTAAAAAATACCACTGTTTTGATTATTTTGGCTGAAAAAACACAGTTCATTTTGCATTTTTAAGTAAAACATTTCAATTGAAATTACAAATATATTTTTACCGTAAACATTATAAATTTTACTCTTTTAAAAGTTTTAAAATTACGACTGGTAATTTTCTTACTAATTTTTTTAATAATGTATTTTTATACAGTCTCTTAATCTCTATTTTTCGGCAAAGATAAAAAAATAAAACACCCTTATCACATGAGTAGTGAAACAATAATGTCATGACATATGTATTCTTATATAAAATTTATTTAATATGATATAAAACAATTTATTTTATAAACACGGACACATTCTCATTTAAATCTTTTGAAATATTCATATTAAAAAGTGTAAGTATTAAATATCTGTAAAAGAAAGAGAATCGATCAAATAAAAAGGGCTTAGAAATGAATAGTTAAGAATTTTTAGAAATAAATAAAAGTTTTAACAGTAAAGAAGTAATATAATATTTCCAATGATAGAGCAAAACCCTTCCTAATTTATTGCATCTCATTGGTTATTATTTTTCAATTGCTAACGTCATTAGTAGTGTATATATTTGTTTGCTTTACTTGGATTCTATAAAGTAAAAATATCAAACTCCATTTTGTAATTTTGTCATTTTAAAATATTAGAATCAACTTGCTTTATTACTTAAGAAATCTTAAGAGTAAGCGACAGTAAGTCCGAAGATGCCTCTAAAAGAGGCGAAAAACGTGTCTAGATTTGTAACCAATGCGTGGAATAATCAAAGTTAAAATTAACTTCTGAATCTGAGGTTTATCCATCGAAAAAAGTAAAAGAAAGAGTTTTTGTAAATCACTTTTAAGGAGTTGTTAACTGCCAATACTTGTAGAATGGCATTATAATAAAAAAATATTGCACGTTTTACTGTACTTAAACCCGGTTCCGGACATCGCGAGCACTATCAACTGTTTTTGTATATATATATTTTTACCATTTTCGCTCCCAACTTGGAGGGGAGGTATGGACTCCTCACGGAGTTTATCTCTGCATATATTTTTTCTACAGGAACTGCTTGTTACTCAGTTGCTCGACCAGTATTTTTCGAAGAAAGTAGAGATGGAAAGGATACGAGGAGTAAGCCAGGACTAGTGGTTAGCTAATCGCTGTCATTTTTGGGTTAGGAAAGGTGAGAAAGGTGAGAAGGAACACAAACACCCACTACCTCTAAGCAGAATCGATTTATAGACTGAACAAATCTGCTCGTACCGGGAATCGACCCCGGGTGGTCTGATACGGTAGCCAACGACCGGGTTATATATTTGACATGTCTTTATATATGTTTAACGACCCAAAGTTATACATACCATATATCACTTTTAAGGTGTTCACTGTCAATATTTAGTGGAAAGGCATTATATTAAAAATAATAATACATTTTAAGTACTCAGGACCGATTTCGCTGAGTTGAAAATGCTCGCCATGAGCGAAACCGGTACTGATCAAATAAATTTTATGTGGAAAAAGTACTAAAAATTCATTATTATTTTCATACATTTTATGTTTAAATGCGGTAAAGCCGAAACAGTTTGTTATTGGATTGGGCGATTTAAAATTTGGTCATTTAGTCTCGGCAGAATGCGTAAGTGCATTCATTCGGACAGAATAACTTAGTTTCCGGCGCTCGATGAAGTGATTATTGCCTATTATTATTTCGTCCGCCCTTTCGCCTTGACTAACCTATCGACCTACCGCTAAAGCTTTGGAAAATATATTCTCTATTTTACTGTATGCCTTTCTGTATGGTTTCTCCGAGAAAGTTAGAGAAAAGGGTCAGCTCCGAAGGACCTGCCCGCTTTTAAAAACATCAATAAGAATACTTTTACTTTTTCTTTCGGCGCTGTTGGGCTTTTGGGTAAATTTAAAAGAAAATCTTTGCTCGCAGGACTTGGCTTACGGAATAAATTGTTAACGAAAATCAAACAAAACAGAAATATCCCTAGAAATGTCAAGTGAAAATACTCGAAGTTAATTGGCTTATCGAAAAATTTGAGTACGTTAATATGGAACTTTGGTTTAGTTGACTGGTATTGTAGTCAGTTGGTTGTCATCCTGACAAAATATGTTCGATTGCAGTGTTTACGACATCCTTAACCTTATCGCACAATTATTGATTTTAAATCAATTTAAAAATTCGTGTCCAAATAAATCCTTCTACCCAAATGGTCCTTACAATGAAACACAGAGGGAGTGCTTTTTTTAAGCCATTTCCGCTCTCAAAGTGGAGCATATGGCTTTTTTTGTGGAGTTTATTTCAATATATTTTTTTATACGAGAACTGAATGTAACTGACTTGCTCAACGTAGAGAGAGTAGCGGTTAATAAGGTAGTCGATGCCTTTATTCGCTATCTTACAGAATCGGTAAATTTACCGAAAAAATGCTTCTCGTACTGACACTCGAACCCGTGAACTCCATCACGAAAGCCAACGAAATTCTCCACAGTACCACAGACCCGACGGGAGTGATAAGCTTACTTAAAGTTATATCTTAATTCCATCCTTCTATCTATCTAAACCTTCTTCGAGAAGAAAGGTTATGTGACTGAATAAGATAAAGTTCTCGTTAAAACGTCTCTCGTTGATATGTTTCACCAACAGCACATTAGGACGCGAAATTTTGTTTTTACTTCAGGTTGTGAATATAGCTTTTTACGTTATCTATATTTTGAAAAATACAAATCACAAAATATAAAACACAAAAATACAATCAGTTAGTAAAAAACATACCAAAAAAGTCTGAAAACAATCCAATCCACCTTTTCTGTAAACTCAATTATGAATTTTAAAAGTGAGATAACATTAAATCACATTCACACACAAAACCAGATCGATTCAAGCATTTGGATAAAGAATACATTTCAAACACAGCTATATCAAAAGATGAATATTTAAATATCGAAAATTAGTAGGTATTTAACAATATTTTTAAATGTAAACGCTTTGTAAGGATGGTTATTCATCAGTTGATAATGCTCGCCAATAAAATCATTTAAATAATATTATTTGTCAGTTCTTGCTGTAAAGACTTGATATAATAGATTTATTAAACTGTTTACATATTTTTTGTTTTTTGATTTTGTACGTAACGTTACAGGTTAGCTTATTGCTTTAATTTGATTTTAAAACAAATAAAGAAATATGATAAATAATAAGATTTATTTAGTGTTTACTATACTGAATAAAATTAATAATGATAAAACTTTCAATTATGGTGTAAAATAAGAAGCGATTATTTGTTGTAATTATGTACATGTATTTGTTGTAATTATTTATAGACATACAGAAAATTGTGTAGATAAAAATGTTAGAACTGTATACCGTATATCATTTGACTAGCAATAATTTCTTTATCCGTATGAAAGGCGTTGCCCATTAACATCTTTATTTGAAAATTTGAATTTTTTGAATTTTGTACTTTTCCATGAGTTTTGTACCGTGCACTTGGAATGCCTGAAGATGCCGAAAAGCGAAACCCGGGTCGTTAGCGACAAAACGCATGGAAAAGTACAAAATTCAAAAAATTCAAATTTGATATTGAAATTCCATCAAGCACCCTCAGTCGAAATACTTAATTAATCTTTATTTGAATTAGAAAAAGCAATAAAAATAAGCTTCTATGCGTATTATTGGAGAGAAATCTCATTTTATGCAAACTGTAAACATGAACTATGACCTAAAGCTTCTTTATAGCTATCTACACAGATACTTATGCGAGCTTCCCCGATGAACTTTTTCAATAAAATCAGCGAAGCTTTTATCAATTTCATTTCGAGCGCTATCCCGGCCGGCGGGGCGGCGATTGCGGAGCGGACCGCAACCGGGCGCACGAATGCGTTTTTGATACGTTTTGGCTAAAAGCCAGACTGTGGCGAGGATTATTGTGCACTTCACTGTGTATAAAATAAATTCCTCTTCACGGCTCCCAGCCACCATGCGCCACCAGACGATACTACCCCGACCGTTTGTTTGTTGGCCTTTTTAAATAATGGAAAATATAAAAAAAAAAAACTACGAAGAATTGCAGGAAACGATCGTCGCAAAATATGTGCTGTGGTTAAAATGCTTTTCTACAGTGGCCTAGTTATAAAACACTACGCTAGATTGGAAACAATTAATTTTCTTTCTACAAAAGGTGGCGTATTGTGTTCTACGGCTCCGCATCGTCAAACTTAATGTAGTTTAAAAGGAAGTTATTTATTATATTTGTTTAATATTCTTGTTTCACAAGCTTTTTGCAAGCTTCCTTTAGAAAGTCATATTCAAATTCAATTGTGCTGAATAAATTTATTGTTTCTACCTCAAGCGTACCGCGGCAGCAAAAACTTTAAATATCTCGAGAAAAGATTTAAAGCCTCTCAGGTGAGAAGTCAGATTTTATAAATTGATAATGGTATTGTATTATATATAATATTATTATTCAGTGGCTCAAGCTACTATTGTCTTACTTTTATAATCATTTATCAATGAAATAAATACCCATTATATTCTTGTTTTTACCATTTCGTATGAAAACCTCTTTTATAATATATCATCCAAAAAAACCTACTTGTATTTTATGTTGCCTCAGATTGCTTTTGCCAGTCTTCCTGTTTGTGGTTTCTTTTATATTTATCATCATCATTAAGCGCTGTCCAGATCACTTGAAAGGTAGTGAGCAGTCTAAAAAAAATATTGTATGCCTCATTTCCCGATTTCCCGTGTTATGACAGCTAATTGACGCCCTTCCCCAGTTAAAACCATAATTAAAACTTACACTCCATATGTATTTCACGCGATTGATTTTTTTTAAATAACTTGCATTATATTTCAAACAAATTTAATGTTAGAGAACTCGGGTACACTGACTCAAATAAATAAACGCGTCTCACAAATTCACAGATATTCGTAACGTGTAATTAAATACATGCATGTATAGTATAATCTCGTTCCAAATAATTATATATCGGTGGCTTTATCATAAAGATAAAACGCGTTTTAATTATATGAACACGTGCGCAAACATTGAGTAGTAATTATTATAGATTGACAACAAATATTAATCAGTAAGATGAGATTTACAAGGCACGCTGACGAGAATCGGTCCTTTTGTCTTAATGGATTAACTTGCCTGACAAAATTGTTTAAAGCCAGCTGTACCAAACTGTTTCGTGAATAATACAACTGATGAATAATTATTACTGATACAATTTATCGGAAGCGCAGCTTTATCTTTTTTTGTATCATTGCTCTGTCCATTTCAAATCAGCTTAAACAAAATTTGACTTCTTTCAATATTATTGCTCACCCACATGTCTGATGTTTATTAAATTTAGACCAAAGACAAAAGATAACCTTCATCTTTTATTATTTGAAGTATCCTAGCTCAAGTTCGGGTGTATTTGGTATAAGTTGATTTTTTTTTTTTTTTCCCCATATCCGCTCCCTATTCGGAGCATATGGCCGCCACACGGTGCCTCCAAGATTGTCTGTCTCCCGCCAACCTCCTCGCATCTTCCCAGGTCATCCCGGCGTCTCTTAGCTCCCCTGAGTACATCCTATGGATGGTCATCAGAGGCCTTCCGCGGCGTCGGGATCCATCAGGTTAATAGAAGAGGCAGGCAGGATTCAGGCTCCCCTGGGGCATCCGCAGCACATCCATCGTCGCCTTTTAATTTTAGACGTAATAAGGGGCTGGTTTGTCCGCTCTCTCAAATATGATATTTTTTACTAAGCATAAACTAAACGAATGAAAGGAAATGTTTTTTTTGTACAATTATTATGAAAGGAATGCACTCAAAATAGTTTCATTGAATATCACACACGCGTCATACGAATTTTTTTTGTTGCTACACCTTTATAGGATCATTGTTTTAACGTGGTAATATGTATTTGGATGCACAAGGCTCACGTTACGTGTATACAGCCGTTGTTCACGGCCGCTTTCCATAACGCTATGTGATCAAGAAAAGAAATGAACCCACTCCTCACTTACTTTTCCCGATACAAATCTGTAGGGGACTGGTAATGTGTGGTAATGAAAAAACTCATTCTATCATTTAAACTTCTAGGTGTTAATCCACGGATAACAAAATACACAATGATTACGAAGCATCAAATTTGTATCTTGATTCATTTCACC
This sequence comes from Himalopsyche kuldschensis, assembly GCA_028554975.1. Classification (NCBI taxonomy): domain Eukaryota; kingdom Metazoa; phylum Arthropoda; class Insecta; order Trichoptera; family Rhyacophilidae; genus Himalopsyche; species Himalopsyche kuldschensis. The sequence goes on along the minus strand of JAHFWI010000029.1, from coordinate 7,198,691 downwards.
TGGGCAAAAAAGTTAAAAATAAGTATCAGTAAATAGTATATTTTCCAGCGATGTAAAATAATTTCTATCACCTTTTAATTTATTACTTTGGTCGAATATATTTGTGCTCATTGAAACAGATACATAATAGCAAAATTAATATGTTGAAAGAACTGTTAGTTTTTTACGACAATTTAGAGATCAAGTCTCTAGCGGGTCTATTTATTTATATTTTAAAATAATTTACCATATTTTATAAAACATACAAAGAAAAAAACGCTAAGAATCGCTAAAAAGAGTCGCTAAGAATCGTCGCCCACCTCGCAATGTCGTATAGTGAAAAAGATAAATTTCGAATGTCAGTTATCGGTTTCACACAACTGCCAATGTAACCCACACCCCTTCATTTGTACAAATGATCGACTGGTTTGGTTTAGCTCTCGTATTATATTTCAATATCGAAACCTGTATATCAACTTAACAAGGTGAATTTCTCTGTATTAGTAAGGGTGAGTTGTTTTATCAGTCTTATTGAATATTAAGTTCGCCAATAAAAATACTTTGTCAAACACGCATAATTTTCGCTTTTGGTAATCCAAGTTTATAAACGTATCAAATTGATAAATTTACTCGTATAATTATGTCCCTAAATTTCAAAATTACTCAATCATTTTGGAAAGTTTGATATATTGAGGAGAACAACAAGATAGGCTCAAAGAATATTTTGGCGAAAACAATTTAAGTAAAGACATCAGAATTTTATTAATTTAATTTGGTTTGTTTTGGTTCCACGATATAATACTTATTTTTGCTATCATTAAACAAACCCATTAGTTTGCTCTACTACCTTGCATTTTTTCAAATCTAATGTTCATGAATCGATGTATTTTCCTGGTGATGATTTGCTGAAACAATTTCATTTTCCGGTTTGTAGCCGAGTCACAAACTTTTTTTTCAGGGCTGTGGAGTCGGAGTCGTGGAGTCGGGACATTTTGGCCGGAGTCGGAGTCATCGTGGCGTTTTGGCCGGAGTCGTACTTGGATTCGGAAATTTTGAAAAGGTTAAACTTTTAATTTTTGCATATAATATGTCAAATTTGGGTATTGGCCGGATTGGTAGGGTTGATATTTAATTAAATACACATAATAAGGAAAATTATGAAGAAAATTGACGCTATTAAACTCTTTTTAGTCGGAGTCGAACTTTTTTTTACCGACTCCCTGGTTTTTTCACGGAATTTAACTGCAGCACGAACATTTTCAAAAATTGATTTGATGACTTTTATTCGAAGGTACTAAATTAAAGGGAATATAATGAAAGCTGCTTCTACTTTGTCTAAGTAGAATCCAGGTATCGTAACGTTCACTTAAAAGGAGATTTAACAACGGAGTTCTATTAGAATTACTTCAATACCTATAGGGCCTACATGCTTCACATTGGATATGATTTGGTTGAAAAAAAAAACCCCTGATTGATTCACAATTTTTCAGAAGCAAAGTTAAATTTCGACTATCGTATTATATACCTGTGGACCCGTTCAAGTGAGTAAAATTATAGTTTGCTAGTTCCTGTGTTCAAAGTAAGGATTGATGTTGCCAAAAGATTTATCGCTTAACATTTTGCAAATGTAATTTAAAATAAACAAATCGCAGAGTTCCACATCTGCAAAATGTATTTTTGCCGGTTTGCAAGAGCATTGTTTCTAAAATAAACGGCGAATGGATTCTAATAATGGGTGTATTTATCATGTGAATCCAAAGAACACTGTCACAACTGAACAAATGGCTTTCGTTTAACATTTTATTCCAAGTTCTATCGACTTTTGCACTCCGCGACTTGACACAATGCAGAATTGTATGCACGCTGTGTTCGCAATCAACGCAAGGGGGTATACGTGAATAAAAACTCATACGTGTTTAAGATATGACAGTTTTATATCTCTGAGTAATATCGGATTACGTTTTCAGCGAATTTCATAAGAATATAAATCGTGTATAATGAAATATAATATTACATTTCTTGAAGATTAAATGTCAAATTATTGAGTTGGTTGACCCTACGCTACCCGTCATATTACCTTCATTGTTAACGGTGTTTACAGGTTTTATCATATACCCATTGTTTACGGTGTGCACAAATTTGTGCGGTATTACCATAGTAATCAAAAAAGCCCCGTAAACAATGTGTTATATAAAAATCAATGTTTGTTCGTTCGTATTTTATGTGTTGCTATACCGTTCATTCAATTGCGATCAAAATCAACTTATAGTAGGTATTTTATATAAACATCAATGTTTTTTCATATTTTATGCACTGCCATACCGTTAATTTTGCACTTGCGCAAAGGTTATAGGCAAAGTAAAAATAACTATTGGTGGCGCTTGTGTCGACCCATAGACAATCGGCAAACGATAAACAGCAAACGTCAAACGGCAAATGTCATCGATACCGATCAATTTTAGTGAAATGAAATTGAAATTATGTATCTAAAATATTCTGCATCCAAAAGCACCACAATAAACACAAACACTTTCTTCCTTTGAGTGACATTGCAACGCTTGCCGGATACCGACTAGTATTGTATATTATATGCCTCCGATAGCGCCATTAGATAGATATATAATATACTGAATTGATTTAAAGCGACGGAGTAACGGTCGCTCGCTGAAATCGCATAACTTAAAATTTCTACTTTATCTCCTGGGTAGATTTTTCAATTATTTAAAACTTTTCCGATTACCGAAAGCAAATAAATAGCTCAAAGTGTGCGTTTTAACATAAGATAATAGATCTTTCGTAATGGACTTGTCATTTGATATTTAATTGCTTTTTAGACTCACAATTATTATCTACAGATCGTCAATAAACCTCTCTTTCTAATAAATGTCTAGAAAAAAGAGATAAGGAAGCTTATCGCTTTCTCTAAGCCTTTTTCGTTCGATTATTTATACCATCTACAAAGAAAATTAAAGAACTTTCACCATTCAGCTTTTGGGCTGACTTATTAAATCTGTATAAATTTGAAAATCATATTTTTAACTATATATTTTGAAACATTTTCTTGCAAACCTGTTTTCGTCATTTAATGTGACCAATTATTGAAATCATCGCTATCCGTCTCACTTTTTAAACATCTGTGATATTTTTAAAGTTGATGGGATATTAGTGTGTTTTGACGTTTAACTCCTTTCCTTTTTTTTTACTATCTGCTTCCAACTTGGAGCATATGGATTCCTCGCGGAGTTTATCTCACCATGTTTTTTTTCTACAAAAACTGCTGGTTACTCAGTTGCTCTTGTTCGAAAAGCGTATGAATTGAAGCCATACGAGGACTAAGAACTAGACAGAACTAGTGGTTAGCTGATCGCTCTCGCTTCACGTAACCTTTTGGGATCGGAAAGTGGAAATGTGTGTTTGAAAACACAAACACCCATTGTCTTCGAGCAGGATTTGGCTGAAAAAATCTGCTCGTACCGGGACTCGAACCCGGGTGGTCCATCACGGAAGCAAAAGACATCACGGACCACGGACAGAGTCAACTCAACTTTATCATGACAAATCTTAATTATTACAACACTCAGAACAGAATAGAACAGAACGACAAAACAGCAAGCTCTGACGATAAACTTAAGCCGAAATAGATATCAACAAATATATTAAATAATTAATTTAGAACTAAAATACATTATTATTTCTTAACCGTGTTAAAATGGAGTTCTGCCAAGTGAATACCAATTCAATCACTTAATTAATACTACGTAAATGTATGAGAAAACTTTCTTAAAAACATTTCTCAAATTATACCAGAACTATGTTTATTAAAAATGTACTGGCTCTTTGACCTGAAATTTTTGTTTTCAAAAAGGTTCCTTGAATTATTCAACTTTAATGAAACATTCACGCTAGAGTTAAAGGGTTTAAAGCAAGAAGCAGAGCTCAAAAGTAGTAAAAACTAATTCCTGTGATCAGAAGCATAATGGTCCGCTCTGCGAAAACTTTTTCGTATTTTTATCTAGACCCAAAATGTAAATATGAAAAGTAATTATTTTTAATGATATTTCATGAAATATCAACAAGGTCAAAAGATACTTGTGACTCGTATATTTAATACAAAATGCGGCTCATAATATTTATCAAATAAGAGCTCAAATTATTTTTACTAAAACATTCGTGGTCAGTACTCGAAAATTCTGTTTGAAAATTTTTGATGCGAAGAAACATAGTAATATGGTGATTAAGATAATTACGGATTTTTCTCGAATTTTGTTTTTAATACACGATTTTTTGTCGTTATTCCACAGTTTTATTAATGAAAATTTTATAAATTAAGCAGATGTGATTTTTTTGCCATGTCCACTCACAATGTAGACTGTAGAGCAGTTGTTCTAATGTGCAGCCACCAATAACTTCATAGAAAATATTGATATTAATATTATATCGATGAGGTTTTACACGCTTATTTGTCAACACAGACTCTGAAAATGAAACATTTCGTTTGCAATTAATACCGATGGTGAATTGAGAGCCATGGCTAAGTCCATTTAACATACATACATAAAACACAACAGACTCGAAACAAAAATTTGGTGCGACCAGACATTTCCGTAGGACCTTTTATGTTTACGATGCGGTCTCAGTGCAAATTTTCGTGAGGACCACTGCTGTAGAGCATATTAACTTCTAATGAAGTTTATCTCAACATAAGTTGTGTACGAGATCCGTTTGTTATCCAATTTCTATTTATCGAAGAGATTCGAGATAATAAGGATAAGTCTAAGACAAAAATGAATGAAACTGTCCGAACGGGGATTCGAATACGTGAACCCCAAAACCGAAGCCAACCACTTTCACGCATTTCAGCGTTACGTATATAAATGGGTTTTTAATCAGTTATTATAGTAACCTTCTCTCAAAAAAAAGAGAATAAAGGAGATAATATATATACTCCATAATAGCATAAAGAAGAAGACGAACGCAAACATCTTAAAGTAGAGTGGTTACAAGCTATTTAAATTTCACAATTTGATTTATCTTTTTATATTCAATTTCATTTAAGTGCAAAAATTTTCAATCCTATTTTCGATTGATAAGCAATTCGTTATGCTTGTAAGTTTTTGTTCCACTATCAAGATAATATTTGGCAGCAGTCTGATATCGTTTCATAAATTTCTTCCAATATTCCTCTAGTGAATCGATAGAGACTATTGGCGAAATTTATGAGTTTCATCTGTCGATAGTTTAGTGGGGCTCTTAAATCAAAACGAATGCGTTTTTCAAAGATATTAGATTCCAATTAATTTATGGATTGGCATATAAAACGGTTACTGACAGTGTATGAATTGATTGGCGTAATGTCTTATTGTACGTAGCATTTGACTATTTTGAAACTTACGCAATGTTCAAACATACTCACAATTATGGTTATATGTACATGTATGTATAACAGTTTGGTATATTGGTGAAGGGTTGAGGATTAGAATTTATGAATTATTATTCAAAAGCTATATCAGTAGTAAATATGAATCGTTAAAAATTTGTACTTTTCCATGAGTTTTGTCGCTAACGACCCGGGTTTCGCCTTTCGTCATCTTCAGGCATTTCAAGTGCACGGATGTACTGACGCCTAGTTAACAGTTTGTGTCGTTTATATACAAAAAAAGGAGATCACTAATTAAAATTGTTATTAAAATATGAATTAGTGAAAATTTGAGTGTCAGTGAATTAAGTGGGCTTATTTATAATAATAGGGATTTTTGAGTACGAAATAATAACATAGGAATATCTCAAATAAATGTAGGGTTTTATCCAACCTATTTTTATTGAATTGATTGATTTAAAATGTTTGAAATAATGATTAATGATAATCAGTGTTTGAATTATTATAAAATAATAATTATTTAAAGGGGTTGGGTTGTTCGCTTAAAATTGGTAAACTATTAAGCTGAGCCCTATTTATTTCTAATATTTCTTGATAAAACAATTTATATTCGCTCTTGTTTATTATAATAAATCAATGCCTGAATCTATATTGAACGCGTGATTCTCAAAAAGTCAATGATTGGCGAGGGTTGAAGTGTCTCTTTTCAATCTAAAAGTGTACAAGTGCTCAGCCACTCAATGTAGAACTTAGGGCAGTCACTAATTATATCTAATAGTAACTTAATCTTAATTATATCAGTAGTGTTTTTATTACTCGCAATCGATCTTTTTTTGAGTCCTTAAAAACAGCGCATGGAGAGATCGACTGTTAATTGCCAGTATATCAAAAAAGGTGTGGTAAGATGCTTTATTCCTTTTTATTCAGCCCCTGTCCTAGCGTCCCATTAAAATGAATAATACCAACTTCCAATTTGTAATTTTACCTTATTACTGAAGCAACCGTAAAGTAAGTGTGATGATGCTTCTGAAAGAGGTGAAAGTCTTGTCACTATTTGTATAACACAATACGTGGAATAAACTAAGCTATTTTATACTGATTTATTTCTGTTTGAACATGTTTATTTATTGTTTAAAACAACATGGCACCACCGTTACCCCTGCTGGTTTGATTTTATACATTTGAAATTATGTCGTTGTTGATGAGCTAGCATTAATATTGTAATTTGTTCGTTTAGTTTGCGCTATTATCCATTTATGGCCGTCTTTACGACTGTCCTAGAGACATTTGTGTTCCGAGAATCCCCCTTTCTAGTCGCTCGCAACCATTTATTTCTGTTTCAAGGCATCTTCAGTTTACTATCGCAAAGTTTGCTAATTGATGCCTTAAAGAACAACATGTCACCACGTGGAATAATCAAAGCTATTTTAAATTTTATATTGCGATAGTAAGTTCGAAGATGCCTCTGAAAGAGGCGAAACACGTGTCACAATTAGTTACACAATACGTGGAATAATCAAAGTTATTTTAAATTTTTTGCGATAGTAAGTCTGAAGATGCCTCTGAAAGAGGCGAAACACGTGTCACAATTAGTTACACAATACGTGGAATAATCAAAGTTATTTTAAATTTTATATTAAAATGAACTTCCACAAAGTTACCGCCGAAACTATCGAAAATATCTTCTATGCATTTCTCTCGGTGCTTTTCACACATAATTTCTTGAGAAGACTTAAACTTAGAAGGATAAAAACAGCCAAGAGCATGCCCAAGAAAAGAGAAAAACTCAACAGTCTTTTATACAGATCCGACCATTTTCTTGAGAGAATTATTATATTTAGCATTCATACACTTTAAAGCATACATGGGCATCTACTGGCCCGCGGGCCGGATCCGGCCCGCCGGGCTATTTTGTCCGGCCATTATATATCTGGGCAAAATAATTGAAAAAGAAAATAATAGTTGCAGGGAGGATTTTTTTTTTAAAACCATTTTCCTAGTCTATCAGCTCATACAAACAACACATATACAGTCGTGGCAATAAAAATCCGCGCACCCTTCACAATTCTATTCATTTGAGAAAATTTCCTCGAAATCTTTACCGGTTTCCATTTATTTTCTTTCCGATTGTAAAGTAAACTTATAGCCATATTTTAAAAAGCATGTGAGATTTGAAGGCTTCAACGGCTGTTTCGGACATCATTTGGCACGACTGTAATTCTTATGGAGATGAACTGAAGGAATTAATAGAGCAATATGATAAAAGGCTTGCTGACTTCCAAAACTATGACTCCACATTAGCTAGATTTGCTCGTCCGATAGATTCAGATGTAAAAAATGTATTTTCCGCAGCACATATACGTGCGATCAGTTTTTTTCGAGGATGAAACACACTAAATCGAAAATTCGAACGAGGATAACAAATCAAAATCTCGAAAATTCTATGCGATTATCCTTAAGCAATATCATGGCCAATATGGAGAGTCTTGTAATTCAAATACAAGGCCAATCTTACTTCTACACTCAACCACACTCAGCCACACTAAATTTTGTAATTAGTAATATTAATATTATGTCGTTCATTATATAAATAAAAAATATATAAGATGTAGCAACGTCTTTTATTGAATTAAATATAACTTATGTGTAGTAATTTGGTCCGGCCCTTGACTCGAAGACGGAATGACAATCCGGCCTCAGACCTAGGAAAGGTTGCCCATGCCTGCTTTAAAGCATGGGTGGCCAATACGTGGCTCGCGGGGATTGGAGAAAATTTTTAATTCAGTGTATATTTTATGCACATACAAAGATTTCCATAAAGCTTGGATAGTATTCGTGAAAGAATCTCATTATACATGATTATTCTTTTATATTCGTGTTAAGAAGCGATCAAGAAATTATTTTTTTGGCAATATAAGACAGTGAATTCTGCATGCTGACATTGGTAACTCTAACTAAAGTTTTGTTTGCTTGGCATAATTATACAAAATAAATATTGTGAAGATTGAGGCAAGGCAAGAAATTTCGTTTCCAAAATCTGGCTCGGCTGCTGAAAAAGTTGGAGACGCATGCTGTAAAGCTCTAATATGTGTTTAAATAAAATATAGATAGACAGGGGTTACCAACCTTTTTTTACCTTAGAGCACATTTTAAAATATCGGAAGGGCAGTGGGCACCACATATTTTTTCAAAGCAAAATATGTGAAAAATTGGTAATAAATAATACATAAAAAAATATTTTTTAAATTATTGTTTATATTCCATTAGGTATAAAAAATAAATATAAGTCTGTGTGATCTTTGGCATTGCATTTACTGGCCAGTGCCTCATCATTAGGGGAGTATGATGACGTTCCTGTTAACAAGCAATCATAAAGATGTTCATCGGTGAGTCGAGATCTATATTTTGATTTTATTAAATTCATTGTTGAAAATAATGATTCACAAAGGTATTTGGAACCAAAAAATGATTTAATCTTATATGCTGCTTTTTTTAAAAATGGAAACTTTTTCCGTTCACTGTATTCCAGACGTCCTCATCTGATATTAAGGATTTTAACATAATATCACTCTGAAGGTCCAAAATCTCTAACTCCAGTTCTTCTGCCTTTATTTGAACAAGCTCTGCAATATATGCAGCTATTTCCATTATATTCATTTGGCAAGTAAAAGGATTCTAGAGCTCTACTACTGGGTTACTTTAGCAGTGATCTTTATAATTTATGCAGACAAATGAGTTCGAATTACGTAATTATTTAATTATTTTAGAAACTTATTAAAATATAATAAAATATATGAAAATTGAAATGAAAAATTGTTGTCGCGGTCAAATGGGAGTTGGCGCATACAAATCGGCTGGCGGGCGCGGGCACGGGGTTGGTAACCCCCGAGATAGAGATTTTATTTCAAATGACGGCTGATGATATTGGATCTGAAATAAATTAAATTTTACAAAAACTATAAACTAAATGTGGTCCTACACGATAGTTCATTATTAAAACACTCCCTGAAAGTTATCCCCAAAATGAACGAATCCCTCGCATTGTTATTCTAATGAATATTTCGCACGAAATGTTTTTTACCGTGCGAGGACAAGATAAATAATTCACATGATTTCATTCCAGAAATCTGATTAAGGGAGAAAAGCTGATTGTAAAAGGGCCACAAAAAACAAGCTTTAGACTCCCGAACGCCCGTCGTTATCTGCCGGGTTATTTACAGCAGTCACGAATGTTCTCAAAGCTTCAATACATAATGGTGATAGATGGACTGGAACGTGTATCTTATTTGACCGAATGATATTAGTGGGGGAAAAGATATGTGAGACTGCGGTTTTATTTTACAATGGGCGCTTTTATAGAGCCGAAAATACATTAAGACACAGTGGTGTCTGGCAAAAAAAAAGTATATTTCGTGGGCGTATTAACGTACGACTCGTATTTAGATGTGTAATATAAAAATTTCACATAAAACTTTTGTTTATTTCAAGAATTGGTAATAAAGAACATTTTCCTCATAGCGCAGGGATCGGGGAACTTTGTTTAAAAATGCTCCAAAAATGTTGAAATATATTATTTGTTTCTAAATATGAAATGTTGTTTTTCCATTAAGAACTTACTATTGAAGCAGTTTTTTTTTAAAGTATATTGAGCGTTGGTCATCCCCAAGATATTTATATTCACCCCCTTTTTTTATCACGTTTAATGATTTAAAAACTGTTATTTTTACGAAGTATTTATTTGCTTACGTTATCGAACTGTGTTTCTGCAAAGTGAGTTCTCGGCTTTCTATCAATTTTATTTTTGCTATGGAAAAAAAATAAATCAACTCTATATATTGTGACAATAAAAAGAAATTGTCTTTTGGTGATTTGTATTATAATTTTACAAGTGCGCTGAAAAAGATCAGAAAAACTTAATTTTTTTTATAATATAGCAATACTTTACCAACATTGTTTTTTATACAAATAGGTGACACCAAATAAAGGCCTAAAAGATTTTACCTTTGAGAGCTTATTTTAGTTACTAGTGCCAATTTGGAAAAGGCGTCTATATAACACTAGACAGTATTTCAATATCAAAATTTTACTTACCAAATATTTTTTTCCAATAAAATACCTAGATGTCCTGTCTCCCACATCACTATGTTAATTGTTATATTTTTAGTTAAAACTCTTTTTTTGAGAAAAATATATAGTAACAGCCAACTATTGATTGTTATTATTTGTGGAAAAGCATTATATTCTTTTTTTATTTAGAATTCCGACTGAAGGTGCTTGATTTCGAATTTCAATATCAAATTTGAATCGTGAAGATGCCGAAAGGCGAAACCCGGGTTGTTAGCGACAAAACTCATTGAAAAGTACAAAATTCAAACGATTCAACTTAGCATCATATGCATTAACAAAATTAGGTTAGAACATCGCGGACGGTTAAAAATACCACCGGCCATTTTATAAAATTACTAGTATTGCTACCCGGCGTCGCTCGGACTAAGAGACCAATAATTATTTAATGTTATATCATTTGACATAATTATATCACAAAATCTAACATCCAAAATATAGTTAAAATAAAATCACAAACTTTATTTAATTTGATGACAGCCCCATTCTCGCCCATTAAAATGTCCAAATTCAAGGAAAAAATCTAATTTGCTGTCAAAGAAATGTCAAATAATACCTTCACGTAAATAATAAACATTATTATTAATAATAAAAGCCGGGAAAAGTTCAGTAGAAGACTAATTTATTACATTTTGACTAAATGTCTTCGCCGATTAAAAATTCAAACATATTTTCTTTTATATTCGTTTTTATGGCAACTTGCAACAACAATGCAAAAGGAATTACATACATACATACATACATACGCCGTTTCGGTTTTATATATAAGATTGTTAAGCTCAAAAATATGTTTTTATTTTTATCAACATTATTTATAAAACCATATCGATGAAAATACGTTTGATAAAAAACATTGAGAAATATTCAAAATTGCTCACAAGTTCATTCATTGTTCAAGTAATATTTATTAATTCTCATAGTTTTAGTGGATTTTTACATGGTTCTCAATCGCGATTTAATATACCAACAAAAAAATTAATGCAATTAGTAAGGATTGTTAAAATGTTCAAGTAAAAAATCACCGTATTATTTATATTTTGTTTGCTATTTTCCGTCACGTCATTCAAAAGCATGCAAAAGGGGAATCAATTTCATACCAAAGTAACTCCGGACTTTCAGATAAAGTAATTCTGAATATTTTGTTCATATTTTACAAAATTGACATGAATGACATTTATTGTTAAAAGCAGTGTCACTTTAATTTTTTTTTGTGGCGAATCCATTTAAAACTTATTATGGCATGCCTTTGGGAGTATATGTTAAGTCAAGATATCGCAATTTTCGTTTTCAAAGACGTTCCCTTATCTTAAAAAAGACTAATAGGCATTTTAAAGTACGCTCTTTCAAGCACTCTACGCATAATTTTAATGGACACTGAAAAAAATGATCCACTTTTCTTTATGTTTAATATTCACGAGGTTTTCAAGATAAAAAACGAACATTTAATAATTCAATATGAATTTTAAAAAGATTCAAGAATCTTATTTTTTCTTCCCCTACAAGATACAATGCGCAACATAGGGCACAAGGTCACGCCACTTCTCAAGGTCAAATTTGATTAGTACCAACTCCATGCGTTCGATATTCTAACAATGCATCAAAATTTACGACACACTAGATTATGTTATTTATTTTATATTATTGAAAATGAATTTAAGCTTGGAAAAAATGTGAAGCTTAATTTTTATTTTGGTCTACTAAGCACAATTGACTAAACAATTCAAAAATACCAACCCCCAATATAGTAATGCATAAGTGTTGTCTGTTCTTATAATAACAATTTGTAATTTTTATTATGTGTATACAAGTATGTATGTATATGTAAATACATTTGTCAAATGCATGGCGTATTGGCGTAAGCTGTAATGCCATGATTTGTATTTTTTTTATGAATAAATAAATAAATAATAAATAAATCACAGTATCTATCATGCTTTTATCACATGATTGTGTTAGTGAGCACATTTTCCTAGACGTTTTTCCATATGTAACCATCAATTTTAACGTTAAACTTTATTTTGTTACAATATCTTCAGTAAAAGACATATTCTCATACAAACAAATAAGGAATGAACATATTTATTCAATGAATAGGTTGTCAACAACTTCTAACAAATACCTGTGGCTGGCTCATTAATTCAGCGATTGTAGCACCCTAAATTGTTTATTTTTCTAAATCTATAATTCAATAATCCCGATGAGGCTACATTGCAATTCAAACGTTATGCCAATAAGGCTGTTTAAACATTCCCATAGGCCCGAAATTTATTCCGGATTAGAATAAAGGCATACTTTAATGCTTCGCTGAAGGCTTTGTGTTTGGATTTTGAGACACATCTGTTTTACATACTTAATTTGATGCTGGAGCTTATGCTAATTGGTCTCGGGAGGACAGGAAGAGGGTGGAACCGAACGCAAACTGGCTACCCCTTTGAGTATCTTGTCGTTTTACCCACTGGACCGTGGGTACACCGCAGCTTAGTGGCCATGTATAATTTTCTTTTCGAATTACAACCTTATATTGGTCTAAAGATTATCATACAAAGGCTTTGCAAATATAATCAAACAAGTTTCTTAATCGCATAAGATAAACATTAGCTCACCATAAATCCTTGGTTATATATTATCAAATTTACTTAGTATCCTTACGTTCCAGAAATTTAAATCAAACACAATAAATTATAATTGTTTCAAAAGTTAGAAAAACAATGTGTTTTATTTATTTAAATCAAACGCCTTTCCACAAAGAATTCTCAAGAAAAAAACAGGATAAATTTCAATGGAGAACCAGCTGTACAAAGCTAGTTCTTTTATTGAATAAAACTTCTACTTATGTATTTACATTAATTACTTTTAAATGAGCTAACTGTCAATAATTGTCGAAGAGGCATTGCATTAAAATAGATACTTCCACATATAATTTAAAAATATTAGAGCCGCTTTCGTTCAACTGATGACAATCATATAAACATGAGCATGATTATTAATCTTATATATAAAACCGAAACGGCGTATGTATGCATGTATGTCTGTAATTCCCTTTTGCATTGTTGTTGCAAGTTGCCACAAAAACGAATATGAAAGAAAATATGTTTGAATTTTTATCGGCAAAGATATTTAGTCAAAATGTAATAAATTCTAACTGAACTTTTCCCGGCTTTTATTATTAATAATGTTTATTATTTATGTGAAGGTATTATTTGACATTTCTTTGACAGCAAATTAGATTTTTTCTTGAATTTGGACATTTTAATGGGCGAGAATTGTCATCAAATTAAATAAAGTTTGTGATTTTATTTTAACTCTATTTTGAATGTTAGATTTTGTGATATAATTATGTCGAATGATATAACATTAAATAATTATTGGTCGCTTAGTCCGAGCGACGCCGGTTAGCAATACTAGTATCATATATATTCACAAGTGCTGTTTTACCTGGAGGATAAATATAAAAAAAGATGCTTGCGTAGAAATGTATGGGTGATGAGATTGTGGCCTCCTGGTAGACCGTTTTGTACGTTGTCACAGCAAAACTGATAGATTTTTGCGTGCCAATAGGAATACGTTAAGTTATTGTTGAGTGTAATGAAAACAATGATCCATATGCTCTACAAATGAAGCGAATACTGTCAAAAAATATTTTTGAGGTGTTCATAGATCACGAGCTGAACTTTTCAAAAAAATGATTTTTTTTTATTATTCATACAATTTACAAAAATTCTTAATCACTCATATACGATACTAATTATGTTGTGTATAAGTATCTGTTAAAATATAAGAAGCAAAGTTTATTTCATATGTATGTAATAGTTAATGAAAACTCTTTTCACTAATTCGTTCTTAAAGCGACTTTATAAATCCTACTTATTTTTTCTTTATTTTAAAATAAAATGAGAGTTCTTTGTATAAACCCTAATTATTTTTATAACTTAGCTCAAAAATATAATGATGCTTTAATCCTATGCCGCATAAAGCACATGAAAACTCCATACGCTTTTCGTGAAGGTAAAAAAAACTTCATACTCAGAAATCATGCATCGATAAACAGAATTAATGATCATATAACTCTTGACTTATATTACAACTGGTAAATGAAGCTTTCAAAAAAATGAATATATTTAAATGACTTGAAGCTTTTGTAGTAGTGCGCTTAAAATGATTTACTTAGAAAAGTATTTTTTTCATAATAAAAAATTCAATCGATTAGAACAGAATTTCATAATTTGATCAAGCGATCAGGACCGGAATTGTTATGTAAAAAATATAGAATCATTAAAAAAATATTATTCTATTTTTGTGCTATACAAACGCTTTTCCCAAAATAATTAAATAATCATACATTCAAAAAAATCAGTTTTTTATACCATCAATACAAATTTGGTATCAAAAAAAAAATAGACTTCTTTTGAGGCTAAGAAAATTTTCATTATCAAATCTGTACTACAGCGTCTTTCAAAAGGGACGCTCAAAATTTGCAAGTTAAAGCAACCACGTTGTTTAAGTGACATGTGTCAATTTTTGTTTTATTTTAGATGATTTCATGCAATATTATTAGTGGTGGTGAAGAAAGAAATCTATTAAACATTTCAATTGGATGGCCTCGATACTACAGTAATACCACAAGATACGAGTGCCCTAACATACAAGATACAGCCGTCGAGCAACCGTAGTTTTGCTTTGAAATGCGAGGAATGGCCGGCTGCACACGACCCATCAATTCGTAATGAGAGGTATCTGTGTGCGCTTTGCGTATGTTTGGAAGGGGTGCAAATAAATGTATTGGTGACAAATCTGCATATTTATATCTGTGTTGGTATTGGATTCTACTTCGACTGTCAAACGCTATGGACCTACTATAAAAACGTACTTCGCTCCATCTCGCTTGCACAACCGACATTTTGGGGGCTGGAACGGATTAATGACATTTCAATTAATTTCAATGGGAAAAAATGCTTTGACATACGAGCAAGGTTACGGAAAGAATTAAGTCGTATCTCGAGGTTCCACTGTATTTAAACTAGGTATACGCATATAAATGTTATTTTGGTCTGATTCGTAAAATGTCTAAGTCGTCACAATATGGGGTAATTTTGTTTTAGTATGACTAATTTAAAAAAAATGTCTTACCCAAAACATGTATGAAAAAATCCTTCTTTAATAAAACAGCACGATAATAATTTCACATCGATTGGCGGCCTTGGAGAACTTCGCAATTCGCGCTTTTCAGTGTTCAAATAAAATTCATAATTTTGCTGGGAGATCTAATCCCCACGGAAGTCATTTGTGGAGTTTCTCGCGCATTGTGTAATACAAGCATTACTTCTCCTCAATCGACTATACGTATATCTGGATAGCGGAACATGCGATGTTACTCTGTAGATATGTTTTAATATAACGGAAATTAGAAAATATATTACTTTGAAATATCATTTGTAGGAAACTCAAATTATAAAAAGAATGTTTGCAATGAAAGCTTCCATTATGCTCATCGAAGGTTCGATAATCTTGCAGCTGTTGTGTGCTGCTACATTTCCATCCAACTAGGCAACGAAGATTTTTTGATTACGGAGAAAGCATCCTTTGCTGACTTATTTCAGTCACATGGCTTACCTGGTCCAGTAAATTCAGTCTGTCACTACTTACATTAAAGCAGGGCTGTGGAGTCGGTCTAAAAAAGTCCGATTCCGACTCCAGCATTTACCAAAACCACAACTCCGACTCCGACTAAAAAAAGGTTAATATCCTCACTTTTTTTCCCTAATTTTCCTATTTATGTGTATTCAATTAAATATCAACCCTATCAATGCGGTCAAAAGTCAAAATTGACATATTAAATGCAAAAATAAAAAATTCAAACTTTTCAAAATTTCCGGCTCCGAGTACGACTCCGGCCAAAACGCCGCGCGGACTCCGACTCCGACTCCACAGCCCTGCATTAAAGCCTTCAATGCAATTCAGATAAGAAAGCATAATCCCGAAATTTTCAGGGTTGATTTGTATCAAGCACAAACGAATTATCGACAGAACCATGATATTTCGTGTACTTGTACGTGTAATCTTTCAAAAAGATAGTAACATGTCTAATACATACTAAATATGAAAAATATCGACCATTAAAAAATATCCTGAAACCCAGGCCTTGTTCTGCGATCCCGGAATCAACTGATTCTAATCCCGAAATCCTGTGATTGGAATCCCTTATCATGACCACATAGCTTGAATAGACATATATCCGATTATCCGTTTATTGCATTCCATATGAATCATTATTTTTATCCCTTTACTAAACAAATCCTTTATACTGCAATTAAAATTTTTCATGCCACTTATTTCCACGTGAAAATCTTCATCTATCCAGTAAACTCTTGAAGTAATTTTGAGCTTAGCAAGCACCAAAGAATTAATGATCAAGTTTTCTATTGACGAAGAACGAAGACCATTGTTAATTAATGAAGTTTATTGAGTTACAAACTTTAGGCTGTTCCTTGAGTAATTTATCTATGTATCTTCTCCGACCGTTGTGCATGCACCCCACAACACCTTCCGCTGCAAAAAGTTTTGTTCACCTCTCTTGTATCGTTATAATTTTTTTTGTGGGAAAATGGTAATTTAGTTTCCGCCATGTCCGCTCACAACTTAGCGAATATGAACCATTGACATGTTTTTGTTTCACGAAAACTGCTTGTTAATCGGTTGCTCAACCTCTCTCTATTTTCAAAGACTGTAGGGATTAAAAGGATACGGGAACTTGGACAATACTAGTGGTTAGCTAATCGCTCTCACAACGCGCCACTTTCAGGGGTTGGATACATGGGAAGGGATTTTTACAACACCAATTGTATTCGAACAGAATTGATTTATCGACTGTAAAAATCTGCACGTACCGGATCTCGAGCTCGGGTTGTACGTTGCGGTAGCCAACGACGATGACCACTGCACCTTGGACCCGGACATATAGTATAAATAAAAATAATAACACATTTTTAGTACTTATTCCACATAAAATTTATTGAATTAGGACCGGTTTCGCGTCGCGGTTTCGCGTTTCATGTCGAGCATTGTCATCAGTTGATAATGCTCGCCATGAGCGAAACCGGTCCTGATCCAAAACATTTTATATTTATTTATTTATTCATAAAAAATATAAATCATGGCATTACAGCTTACGCCAATACGCCATGCATTTGACAAATGTATTTACATATACACACATACATACATACATGTATACACATAATAAAAATTACAAATTGTTATTATGAGAACAGAGAGAAAAAAATTATAAAATCACATTAGACATTTTAAAGTTGTCAACCGAGTGAGTTCCGACAAAATCAAATTTTATTCAGAAAATATAGTATTCGTCTGAACTCACTCACGTCAATATGAAATATGTCGACATCCGAAGCAATGCCATTTAAAATTGTTAAAGCTCTTCCCAGAGGCATTCCCATTGGCAGACTGGTTCTACCCCTTGGAAGAACAAACAACTCATGCTCACGATTCCTCAAAAAATTATCAGGAACATTAAATTTAACATTTTAAAGAATGGTGGAATTCTCATTTTGGCCTCGGATAAGCCAAAAGAAATATAATGCCAAGTACATTTCTCTTCGAGCATTCAAACTATTGAAAGAGAGCATCTCTAAGAGAAAGTCTGTTGGATAAAGCCATGGGTAGGACCCATATGTCCTCAAATAGAGAATTCTCAAAAATTTATTCTGAACCCTCTCCATCCAAACAATCCCAAACAATCGATCCACTCTCAAGTCGGCTTTGAAACAAAGAATTATACATTAGTATCAAAATTTTTACTCCTGGAAAGACCCTGGTAGTGCGGAGGATAAAGCCCAACATTTGCAAAGCTTTGTTGCAAGTAATCTTAATGTGATTGTTGAATGTTAGTTTGCTTTCAAATTGTACGCCAAGATCTTTTACTGATGAAATTCGTGAGAGAATTCGACCATTCATTGAATATTGAAAGAATTACACTCGTGAGCTCCTCGTAAACGATAAAAGATTGCATTTATCAATATTAAAATCAATTTTGTTACATCTTCCCCATTCTATTATATTATTTATATCAGACTGGAGACGGTGACAATCATCCAAGGTGACAACCCTCAAAAACAGTTTCAAATCATCAGCGAATAATAGGAACTTAGAATTTTTAATGACTTTTACAATATCATTGTATGGAATAAGTACTAAAAATGTTTTATTATTTTTATTATAATGCCATTCCAACAAGTATTGACAGGGAACACCTTTAAAGTGATATAGTATAAACACAGAAATCACGAAAATAGAAAAAAATTAACAAAAATTTCGATTCATTTTTGTACTGTAGTTCCATCAAAAATTCGCAGTCGATATCTAAAATTTAACAAACATATGTAAATAAACAATAAAAATACACCAAAACCTTGTAAGATGCAAATATAATTTGTTCTGCATAAACCGTTTGTAAAAACATATTTAAGACAAAGAATTTCTCAGCCTTGAAATGTTTTGCGATAAAACAAATTAATTTTCCAAGAGTATAGAATACACCCACAGTACTATCCATGTGGTTAAGTAAATCATAATATTCCCACAGTATGTTATCCCACATATTGATTATGAAACATGTTTGTATATCAGATAATATAAACAAAATAGATAAACATATATTGATATTTACGAAGTATAAAGTTATGATATTGTGAGTTTATCATATTCTTAGAAAATCTATTTCTGAAACCAGGTTTTAACGCACAATTCTTTCAATCGAGAATACTCGATCTTGCTATAAATCATATATTCTTGTACAATTATGTAGGCTATTTGAGATTGAATTCCAGTTCTTGTGAAAAAATACGTCTTTAGAAAAACTACACTTGGATCCTAAAATATATACTCTGTAGAAACTGACGTAACTGTGCAATTGTCGAAACAAATTTGTTAAAACCTTATTTATATTATATTATTTATTGATTGAGTTGGCATTTACTTGGTAGTTCTCCATTATAACACGGTGAGAAAAATAACAATGTATTTTAATTCTACAAAAATTATTTAATATATTTATTGTGCATTAGATCACGTAATATGTATACCGTATAGACAACTATTTAAAATAATTTCTGTAGAATTAAAATACATTGCTATTTTTCTCACCGTATTATTTATATTCATATTTCAATGAGACTGTAATATTTAATACGGTGCAATGTATTTTAGTTCTACATTATGTAGAACTAAAATACATTGTTTTTTTTTACCGTATTATAATGGAGTTCTACCAAGTAAATGCCTACTCAATCAATAATATACTGTAATATTTGTAAAAAGCAATGTGTTCACTGTCGACATATATTTGAATTTAGCTCATCGAAGTTATTTTATACGAAAACTACTTTTTACTCAGTTGCTTAAACCACTTCTCGAAGAGATTAAGGAGATAGACGGATATGTCTAATACAGTAATAGTTGTTAGCTAGTCACTCACTCTACGCTCCATTTTTAGAATTTTACGAGTAGGAGAGAGCTTTCAAATATTACAAACACCCCTGCCATCAAATGAAAAAAAAAAATTGGAATCAATTGAACACGTAGTCGCTTCAGTTAGTGATTTTTTCAAACAAAAAAACCATCTCTATCTTTTATACATCAGAGATAAGGCAGTAAATTGCTCAACCATATTTTTGTATTTACAATAACTTAAAAAACCAATAACCATAAAATAATCTGGTATGACTTTTCGTTTATCATTAAAACATATTTTCGATTTTTCCAAGTGAATTCAACGAAAATCTTTAAGACGAATTAATCTTGTAATTGATAGACGTGAGCATACTAAAAACGGCACATCCCATAAAAACTTTTCCGTAACGCTTTTGTGAGCCACTAATGAAATTCGACCTCATATTTCGGAAAAATTTTACTAAAATTATGAGTGAGATTTTAATATCTTGTCACGTAGAAAGTTGACGCCTCCCCGGAGATATAAAATTTAAATATTAAAACAAGATATCGCATTTTTTCTTTCTCAAGAGATTGCACCACACAAGCGCAAATATTTAATATTATAATAGAGTTTTTTGTAAATATTGATCGTTAAATAATCCCATTTGGGAGGGTAAAAAGTAATAATTCTTAGCAGCTGGAATTGGAACTACTTATTTTTCTTTCTCTTTCCACACGTGTTGATACTTATTACTTAATAAAAAATATGATAGTAAATTTACATTTCAAAATATCTTATTTTAAAAAAATCGAGTTTGCGGCAGCTGTTGATACTAAATAAATTTTCTCCCCCCTGCAATAAGAATCCACCTACCGCACTTAGCCCACGTGGTCATTCTATATCAAATTAGGGAATTTAAAGTGTTCGAACTCTGGCAATCTTTTTTTTTGTCGGCGTCATTCAGGACATTCTTACAGCGCCACTCTTTCGAGTGCATAAGTAGCGTGGTCAGTCTGTAGCTCCTGTCATTGACAAACGAAACGTTTTGAAGTCACCCTTTTATTTCATGAAACAATTTTTTTAAATACGCCAAGAATTGTTTTTCATAAAGGTACCATTATTAAATAATTTGTGGCGTTGATCATTTGAGTCACTAGTCACAAGGGCTGTTCGACTGATCAATGCACTGCCTATTGAGGTGGACATTTTCAGTAGTGAAGATGGTTTTTTGTTTTTGCAATTTTGATTTCTACATTGTGTTGAATCATTGATGTATTTAAAAAAAAATCTTATGTGCTGTCTTCATTTTATGTGTCATGTGTGTCGCTTTGGCGTCAGCTGTAATGACATGTATTTTTTTTCCTAATAAACAATATAAATAACTAACTTACAGCCGTGGATAAGTAAATGTCATAAACGCTTTATCATTCCAATTGAATTGAACAGTATATTATTTAGTGAAATGAGTTCAAATTCAATGAAGTACTTAGCACAAGTTTGTTTAATGTTTTGGACTTAATCCCTTAAGCAAATGGACATTTAAAACGACTTATGTTGTATCGCAAATATTTACAATTCTAGTGCAGTAGTTGTTCTATTTTAATGCATTTACATATACTTTAAGCTCACGATGGTATAGTATGTTATTATTAATTGCATGAAAACATCACCTGCCCATACGCTTGTACAAAATATGTGTTGATAAATTGATTGAAAAGTGATGCATGAAGATTTAAATTCTGGAGTCCGACCATTGACTAAAAAACTAAACTTCTCTTTCGTGGAAAATTAATTCGATATTACAATGTAATGGAATCAAGTGATTATTGTTAGAATTATATTTTAATGAAAGAGATAAATAAATATTCATAATACAAGAGGCTTAATGTTTACAAATGTAATAAAGAAGAAGGAAGAAGCATTCTTGATTTCAACTGATATGACTGAACAATTATTAATAATTGTTAATAGTAAGAGTAAGACGTAAACGCTGGATATCCAATCAAATGCACACGGTTAGCTTGGTGCACGTCGAATTATCGGCTGGCTCGGTTTCAAACTGCAACTGTATGATCACGTAATAGTCGTGCGTACAACACTGTTATTAAATGTGCATATTATTCATACATTTAAATAAACATGAAGTTTTTAACAATTTCAACTTTAGAATGGAAATTTATATCAAGGTTTTACAATATAAGCAAAAGTTAGGTAGTCAATTTTTTGCTATGTTCTTTAGTAAATAAGAAGTTTGATAAACATATTGTAGGCCTTGTTTCTCGGCGTGCAAACAACTTTATATAAACAGTCTAACACAAAAATGTTTCCACTGAAGTTTCTTCGCTCTGGTGTATTTTCGCTGTGGATACTCAAAGCACTTTGGAGTAACATACTGACCTCAAGGGAAAATATTCTTATGAAATTTCTCCGCCCAAGATGAAAGCTCATTCTAGAGCTCTTACAAAAACGTATCGTATATTAGCGTCGAATGAAAACTTCTAAAGGATTGTGCTTCAATGAAATTGAAAAGATAAATCGGGCAGATTCTTTTTTCCGCTCAGCCGACTTATTAGCTCATGAAAGCAGTAACATTTCTTCATAGAATCTTGGTCACTGAAATCATTCAATGAAATAAAAATTATCACAAGTATTCATATTTACCATTTTTTCTTAATTACCTATTAACTAACCCCTCTACCCTCTACCGTGTTTTCCCTTTGCCGTAGTTTATTCAGCAAAACTTCATTAAAATAAGATAAAAAATAATTACCGTTGACCACAGAGTTATGGTGAATGACCGTACTTGATATTTATGTGAAATTATCAAAGAGCTAAGACAATGCCCAGCGTATTTACAGTTTACGTCGGGAGTATCTTAGGAGCAACAGTTTATAAGTCAGTAACCTACATAGAAGTGAGCAGAAAATCAATCTATCTAGATGATTGGAAAGTTTCCATGGGTTGAGATCTACTCACTCTTACTTATGATTTCGCACTTCTATGGTAGTTTGTCGTATTATTTTTCAGTTAGGCAGATCGGTTCAATGGGCGCTTCGATAGACTTAAGCAACTCTCTACTTTCCTCATGTATTTTATAGTTAAATGACACTAACAAGAGAAGCGTTCAGTATCTTGCTTAATAGTGTCACATTTACAATGGTTGTCTATCAACTAACTGGAACTAGTTATCGACCATCACATAATATATTGTGTAAGTATTGTTTCGGATTTCAACGTATTCCACGTGAATGTGAGTGAGTTCTGACGAGCACTATTTTTTACGTATTATAGTTCATTTTTTCGGAACTTGCTCGGTTGACTTCCTTGCCAACTTTCAATGTATTCTTTTTTGTCTCTTTCTTTCTATATTTTGCACATTACAAAAGCAATAATCTTATTAATTATAATTTTTGTAATTTATTTAAGGAATTCGACTCAGGTTGCTTGATGGAATTTCAATTTCAAATATGAATTTTTTGAATTTTGTACTTTTCCATGAGCTTTGTCGCTAACGACCCGTCAGTTCAAGTAAAACCGTGCACTTGAAATACCTGAAGATTTCAAAGGGCAAAACCCGTTGTCGTTAGCGGCAAAACTCATGGAAAAGTACAAATTCAAGCAATTTAAATTTGAAGTACGAATATATATATATAATTTGAAAAATAAATAAATATCTACATATATTCACTAACTCTTAACACAGCTTTTATTCCATGACTGTTTGGAAAACAACATATTCACCGCGTTAAAAGCTTTTGTGTATTCAGTAGATATAACGAAATAAAAACATCTTGAAGCATTAAAAGATTTTATTCATACATCTTTTACATTACCATGCATAAAAATTAATACTTTTGGGCTAAAAGTATCTTTATTTGAAACATTATTGGAAATCTCACGCATAGTCAGTCTTGGAATGATAACAATTACTTTGAAAGGAAAATAAAATTAATTATTTTGGCATGACTTCAGGATTGACAGCGCACACATACGCGAGTGGTTTTTCATTTGGTTTTGCTAACGTCACAAACTGCTCAGCGACTTCCACAGCAACGCGAATCTGCGCTTCAGTCGTCGATGCACCTAAAGGGTTAATGAACAAGTCTTATTAGTCATTTATTCAACAAAATTATTATAATAAATCAAAATTTTACACATATTAAGCAATGAAATAGATTGCCTTTCGATATATTATACCATTAATGCTGGGTAAAATCGGTAGCGTACTTTTAGATTTTTTCTGGAGTTTCTAAGGATTTACTTTTTCACGCTTGCTGTATTCAATATATGTATGTAAAAATAAATTAACTTCTTTACTTTGACGGTATCTTTACTCTTACTTATGACCAAACCAAGTCATTTGACTTTATATCATTTTTCCATGATTATATAGTGTGGCATTTGTTTTATTATATATGACCTATTAATTAAGCCTTTTTTCAAGTACCTTAAAAAATCCCTCCCGTCCCAAAAGAGACAGAATATTTGTTTGATTATTAATTTACTTGCAAATACATAACAAAGAAAACATTTTTTAATAACTGTGCTGGATTTAGATACACATATTAAGTCAACTTTTAGTTCCAAACAATTTTGAAATATCTGTTGTATTACTATCTTAGGAATATCAAAAAGTATTATGAAATACTACACGGAATACCGTGACATTGCTGTGGACCATATCGAAAAATACCAAGTCAACGGTTGCCTAGACTGTTGGCAATATTTTATTGAAATTTTAATTTCTTTTGAAACTGATTTTGTTATTTATTTACGTCTTTATTCGTCTTCTCGTGTCGCATAATACATACCTAAATGGGGAGTCGCTATCACACGTGGATGTTGGATAAGTTCCAAGGTTATAGCATCAGTAGGAGGTTCTTGCTCATAAACGTCCAACGCCGCTCCACCGACCTTCATTAAAGAATAATATTACATTATACAAGTGGATCAATACTTGGTACAGATTTTATCTGCATATTTGATACACTCTTGCATCAAACAACATATCATCTATCTCAAACGACAGTTTATTTACTAAACTACCATATTTTTACCAAGTAACGGTATAGGTACTGTGTTTCTAATACAGATGTTTGCGGTGAATATCAGGATTGCGGTGGTTTGACTTAGTCAGGAACAGGAGATAAGAGAGTGGATAAACCAGCCCCTTGTTTCATCCAAAATAAAATGGCGACGATGATCTCGGCTTGTATATGTGCTACAGATGCCCCACCTATAGCCTAAACCCTGCCTGTCTCTTCTATCAACCTCATGGACCCCATCGTCCTGGAAGGCCGCTGATGACAATCCATAGGATATAACGGCGGATATGGAAAAAATACAAATGTTTTGAAAGTTTTCCCATCGATTACATTTGCGTGTCTAGATCATAAAACATACCGACGCCATGCTTTATAATTAATAATAACTATTGACTGTTACCTGTCCACTATTCAACCCATCCAATAAATCTGCTTCGTGGATAAGACCTCCTCTTCCAACATTGATTATAAATACTCCCTTCTTACAGGTTGACAATACCTTTGCGTTGATCATATCTAAAATTAAAGTAAAAATAGTCGATTAGAAACATTAGAGAAAAGAGGAGATGGTAGACAATTTTGCATCGACTAAGCGTGCAGTAAATCAGCTATAATTTGTAAATTTAAAGCTCTACAAATATTCTTTGCGACTTGATTTCTTAGCCCCGATAATTTGAAAGATATAACTATATGAATTTCAAATCATCAATCGAGTATCAATTATGTATATTCACCAAAAATTTTGATATTCAATTTACACGCTTTGCCAACCAACACTTTTCCCCTCATTTTCTTTTTCACTGAAAACACGTGGATCCTGTGAATGCTCTCAGTTGACTGGCTAATTTATTACTTGCGTGGGTACAGCCTTAACCTACATAAGGTAATTCATGTCACGCGATCGTTTGATATTTACCGTCAATCGCAGTAATTATCAACCGATTCCGGGTTAAAGGTTTAGATCCCTTTCTCGCATGGAAACCAGCTAGATATCGTTTACTGAAGGTTTTGGAAAAATTGGTTTTTATTACTGACTAATAAATTTCAATAATAAACGTGTCGGAACAAGATCGGAACGATGTACGCAATTCCATCACGTTTTTTCGGTCTTTGCTATATATTCTTTGAATAAAAATTTTGTCATTTTATTGCCGATGTATTTACATTTTTTACCGAAACTATGAATAAATGAAGAGTTTAAGTTAATTAAATACCCATATTTTCATTTTTGATCCACATTATTATACGGGAGCTACCTAGCTGGTCACTTGATTGTAAAGTTTGAACGAACCCATTCGATTTTGATAAGACGTTACATATTTATTAAGCTAGACAAGTTTAGTGGGTTTAGAACTTGATTTATCTTGACAATATTTCCTAAGCAGATCCATTGAATCCTACTTGACACTTTCCAGATATCTTTGAAATATTAACAATGAATCTGTACGCTTTTAGGTACAAATACAAAACTTACTTCTAGTAGACGGCATCAATGGTGTATGTACAGTGATATAATTTGCCAGCGGCCATATTTCATCTAATTCCATTTTTTCGGTATTGAACTTCTTTGCATCTTCAGCAGAAACTATTGGATCATAGCCGATGACCTAACAGTGAATACACACTAATGTTATAAAATTTGTTTGTATTGTTATATTAGAATAAACATGTTAGAAAAGTAAATTGTTTCATATAAATTGAAGATTTTGAACTGTTAATTCGGTCAAGTGTGAAAAAACATATTCAATACTTTCTTATAAAAAGGAAAAATCCCAAACTCTATTTTTGTAACTTATCATCTTAGAATCAATCTTGCTTTATTACTTAAGTTATCTTTGCGATTGTAAGTCCTAAGATGCCACCGAAAAACGTGTCAAATTAGTAACACAATACGAGGAATAATAAATAAGTTATTTTAAATAAATCACAATAATTTGTATTTCTCCTCAAATTTATAAGAACCTAATAAAATGGAAGTGTCCTTTAACAAAATAAAATACTTACTATTATTTTACTGGTTTTCGAAATGAATAAAACAGAAATGATAATACTATAAAGCATCTTGTTTTTACATATGTTTGATCACGTCCATAACTACAAGGGTAATTTAGTTCTGATATACATAAGACATCTTATCAATTACCCTCATTCCGAATGCAGTCATTCTTGTTGCAACCTCCCTTCCTACTCTTCCCAGTCCAAGAATGGCCAAAGTCTTTCCTGATATTTCTGATCCAAGATATTTTGACCGATCCCATCGGCCAGCTTTCATGCTAGCAGCTGCCTGAGGTACATGTCTTGCCAGCGATGTAATTAGTCCACATGTTAACTCGCATGCACTGATAGCATTGCCTCCGGGTGTGCTAAAAATGAGTTAGAAAGTTTGTTCATTAATAATAGGAATAGATTTCATCAAAAAATCTACACAGGCAATAAATTATATGTGTGATACTTTCTATGTTTATGACTCGAATAACCCTTGACTTGTTTAATCTCATCTTCTATATATATAAATCTATATATATAAAAATGAATGTCTGTATGTATGTCCGCTATGGACTACTAAACCGCTCGACCGATCGATGTGAAACTTTACAAATTTATTGAGTACACTCCCGCAGTGGTTTCTGGCCTACCAACCCTTCCCCCCAACCACCTCCCAACCTCCACCCCCGATTTTTTTTTTTTAAATTTATGAATTTTTCAAGTTTACTCCTTCGATGGTTTTTGGCATACCCCCCCCATACGCTCCCCAAACCCCACCCCGCCAAACAACCCCCCTCCCCCCAAAAATTGATATCGATTTTTTACAAATTTCTCGAGTACACTTCCGCGAAACTTTCTGGCGTACACTCAAATTGACTCAAATTGAATTGAATATTTGTGTAATATCTTTCCTTCAAATTTATTTTAGTTGCTAGCGTAGCAACGCGCGCAGGGTACAGCTAGTATTTATATGAAAACTAGTATGTAGACTATTACCCAGAATTTTTTTAAACTTAGTTATTATAACGGAAAAGGTCAGTCGCCAATTTTCAAAGGACGTTAGAAAATAAAGACATATATGACATTTTTTAAACTGATCGATTGGCTAACTGACCCACTCTTTTCTTAACACCATTCTTAATAATAGCTTTACACTATCTGAAAAGAAAAGTTAAGTGTCCTACTTACAAAAAGATCTCATCAAAAGGCATTCGGTTGAAATGAACTATACAGTGTATTTAATTAGTTTATACGTAAGCTTAAAATATCACGACTCACGGTGAATTAGATTCTACAAAGAACAAACCCATATCATATAAAACGACTCTTTTATTATTGTATTATGCTCGTTCGAATACTATTCAATTATGTGTTTCCCCTCAAGTATAAAAACAAAATTTACGTATGAAATAATGCAGAAGAACTAGAATACACTGACGCAAAAAATGTGTGCTTGTCTCGAGAGGATTGACCGAGTCGACTGGCTGTATGCCTAATGACTTGGCTAATATTCAAAAAGCATCCAAGATATCTACATCACCCGCATGAAAACATTCACATCCAGAAGCGCGACCTTTGATTGGTTAAGTAAAATCGAACTTGGAAAATCAACGGCTATTAAACTATTTCATAACAAATGCGTTTGGTGAATATATGTAATGAGTTCAATTATAAAATTTATTATATTAACTTACTTTAGTACGATTATTTTCCTAGCTGTTGCAACTTTGGCATCGATATTATCAACTCCAGCACCTGCTCTTCCAACGACTTTTAATCTGTCACCAGATTCAAGAACTTCCTTTGTTACTTGTGTACTGGACCTTACAATAAGCGCATCATGATTCTGAATAGAAAAAAAATATCAAAATTAAATAATAAGAATCAAAAAGAAATCATAGACATTATAATCATAATTAAAGCAGCCCTTCGTTTAAGCAATTCATACAAATACAAATGATAACAAATTTTTAGTACTTATTCCACAAATTTATTGGATCAGGACTGGTTTCACTCATGGCGAGCATTATCAACTGATAAAAAAACAACGAAGCAACGATATTCATACGAAATTTAAGCAGGAATAACAAGAATTGCTTTTGATTGAATGAACTTTGTATAAATATCTCTGTTTCGTTGTATTTCTTATCAGTTGATAATGCTTGCCATTAGCGATACCGGTCCTAATCAAATAAATTTTATGCTGAATAAGTACTGAAAATGTGTTATTATTTTTATTATAATGCCACTCTACCAAGTATTGACAGTGAACACATTAAAAATTCATATAAAAACCAATGTGTGATAATAGTAACAATATGTAAAAAAGATTATTTTTGAATCTTATTAATTCGTTATATGTAAAAGAAAACAGGTCATCACAATATTGCTAGTATCTCAAAAATAAACCTTACACGAAACTAAATAGCTTTCGTAGCAGATGAAGAAATAAATCTTTACAATGCTTTCCTTCATTACGTCCAGAATCAAAAACGCATTACAATTTAATAAATTTGTGTAATTTTATACATTAGAATACTTACTTTATATTAATTTAATTCGTGTGTTTTTTTTTTGTTACAAATATACATGTAAATAGATACGATGATAGGGTGAATACTTTAAATATACAAACCTTAATTTCTTCTAATAATTCCGCTTTGCTCATTTTAGTTTTGACTGTAACGGATATGCCATGTTCTTTCAGAAGATCAGCACACCTTGCATCCACAGCGTCAGAAATCAATACTGATTTAATTACCAACCATGATTAGTATTTTTTAAATTTCCAAACTGCAGAAAGAAAAAGAGTAACATAAAAACATAAAACAAAATACTGGAATCATCGTTTACGGATTTTAATTGCCTCATAAAAGTAAAGTAGAAAGGAGTTAATCAGTATCTCTGACATCCATTCTCATCATATCAGGTAATCAGAATTTGTACTGTGGCACGACACGTTGGTTTTTTCTTGAGATGTGACATTTTTGTTGAGGGAGGCAGTATAGCACTTCAAAAAAATCGGGTGAATGTAACTATTTACATCCGCTTTAGAGACTCCAATTCGAGTATCGAATACCCGATAATCGAAATTACTCGTCCATTTTTCAAGTACTCGGTACTCGAGTGTTTTGAAAAATACTCGAGGAATACTCGCTATTTATAAATGAAGATTTATTACCAAATTTTATTTACTTAATTAATATATATAATGTTTAACCGTTGCGTTAACTAGCTACCTGAGTCTTACGGGTGGATTTTAAAGCAAAACTTTGAACCAATTTAAAATTTGAGACATATTAAAATATATGTTTTATACAAAATGAAATAAATGTATAACGAAATAAAATAAGCCTTTTTATTTATCTATCAACTATTTATTTATATAAACAAATTTGAATTAACAATATCCATTTTGGCACATCTGAAAATACTCGAGTATACTCGAATATTTTAAAATTTTACTTCTCGATACTCGTTGTAGTTACTAAGTAGTTGAGATGGTGAAAGATTTTAGTCTCTAATCCGCTTGATACGTTTTTTTCACAACTTTAATGCGAATAATTAGATTTACGAGAATTTAAATCAATAAATTGCGAACGGCAATCATGAAATGTCAAGTAACATGATATTGACAGAAAGATTATGGCTAAATATGGCACCTATTGGTCGATGCCGCTACAATTTTTTTGTAGCATAGCAACCGTTTACTAAAAACAGTACACTAAGATAGCGAGTCAACAAGCAGTCAAAAAGAAAAAATCTGTGAGATGTTAATATGATAATATCACGCGGTGTACGAACAATAGAATGGACGTCATTTAATGCATATGTGCAATAGTAAAATGTGTATTTTATGTCGATTAAACCGAAGAATAAAAAAAACAATGAAATTAGTTTCGCTTATTGACGACTGAAATATTCACTAATCGTAATTTTGTCTACCTGATAATAATTATATTCATGTGTACCGTAAGCCAATATAAATAAAATAAAAATATATGATATTATTGTTTACCTAACTGCTATCCATTATTCATTACGAATGTTTACATTGTAAGCCATAATTTCTTAAAAAATATTTTTTTTAGTTTTACTATTTTCTTATATAATTAAAATAATATTTTCAGTAGGTGTGAAATGATATTCTTTCGACTTGATTATTTTTATTAATAAAGAAAAAAAAGAATTTACTGTGCATTATTCTATGTGAATTAAATATGGTTTTTTGCGTTATATGCCAAAATATTTGCACACAGATTCGACTTCGTTTGTTTTTATATAAAGTTAAGAAGAAAATGTAATTACTTCTGTACGCCACAGACAATAATCTTATATATAAAACCGAAACGGCGTATGTATGTATGTGGGTCTGTATTTCCCTTTTGCATTGTTGGTCATTAAGTTGCCCGCTAAATACAGCAAATAAACCTAAACCAAAATATTCGTAAATGTCTCATATTAACGAATTTATTAAACAGACTACATCTTATATATAAAACCAAAACGGCGTTTGTATGTATGTCTGTAATTCCCTTTTGCATTGTTGTTGCAAGTTGCCATAAAAACGAATATGAAAGAAAATATGTTTGAATTTTTATCGGCGAAGACATTTAGTCAAAATGTAATAAATTAGTCTTCTACTGCACTTTTCCCAGCTTTTATTATTAATAATAATGTTTATTATTTACGTGAAGGTATTATTTGACATTTCTTTGACAGCAAATTAGATTTTTTCCTTGAATTTGGACATTTTAATGGCGAGAATGGGGCTGTCATCAAATTAAATAAAGTTTGTGATTTTATTTTAACTCTATTTTGGATGTTAGATTTTGTGATATAATTATGTCGAATGATATAACATTAAATAATTGTTGGTCGATTAGTCCGAGCGACGCCGAGTAGCAATACTAGTCTAACATAAAATTTATAGTTAGCCAAATACAATTCGGATTGACTTTGACATTTGAGAGGTTTTTTTTTAAATTATACATAGTTATCTTTAGCTACAAATTTTCAATTAGAAGAATCATTTAAGAAATTTCTCACTGATAGATGCCACTGTAGTAAAATTTGAAACTTTTTCACATATCCTAAAAATTATTCTTACTAAAAATTTGCAATATTACATTTAAATAGTATAATGAAACACATTTCATTTCAGTTTTTTTATGAAATCTTTTAGGAATAATACTTTATTTCTTTAACGTATATGCTAGCAACTTAAACATAACAAATTTATTTTGTTTGTCTTTTTAATTACTTAAACAAAAAAACTATTCTTTGTAATAAACTACACAAAATACGAAATAACTCAAGCTGAAACCGTACATTAATAATTCCGAATAAGTCCCAGCACAAAAATAACTAAAAACACATCTGATTTCAACGTACAGGTAAGCAATATAAGAGACCCACAAGTCGAATGAAGTGTGCTGCTTTTGCGTATAAATGATTCTAGTCGATTTATGAAAGACCCGTTTTGACCGCACACTAGAATATGTTTCTTGCCTTGCCCACAGTATGTCGATGAAATTCTCTAGGCACAGATTCGTAAACTATCCGAATAGTATGAATAATAAATGCAATGGCAAATGCATGCAAATTGATCAGTCGTAACATTAGATACCTCGTAAATGTTATGTTGTGATTATTTTGTACGGTGAAATGTTTTTTTTAGCATTGATAAGTTCTCCATTTGTGGGCAAAAAGATTTTCAGAAAATTTGAAAAGAGCATTAAGCTAAATTCAATATAAATAATCATTGAAATTCAAAACGGAAAACGATTTTGTAAAAAAAAAGCACATCATAAATGATATTTTTTTATAAAAAAAGAATTGACATGAAAATTATTTACATAAGAAAACATAATTTTTAAACAGCATCAAGTTCACTGCCGAAGATGTCAACATCAACAAGATCTTTCAGGAAAATAGTTGAAAAGGGCATTAAGCTAAATTCAATATAAATAATCATTGATAAAATTGTCTTTGTTCAAATCCATGAGATTTGAATTGTGATTATATTATGAAAACATTACAGATTTGTGAATATATCAACGGGTAGTATTTTACGAAAACTGTTTGCTAGTCAGACAGACGCTCGAAAAAACCAAAGATTTGTGATATTTTGATCATTTTCCAAATAGTTGTATGTTTTATCACTCTAAGAATAAATACTATTTTAGTGAAACTGTATGATTTTTGATAAAACGAAACATATTTTATTTTACATTGTAGAGTGAAAATGAAAAATATTTTTCATTACAATCGTTTTAAAATTGTTCTCTCTCAGCTTATTCTATTCTCATATCGTATGTATCAAAAATAAATTCATAAAATGAAGAGATGAGCAACTAATGATTTACTATTTAAAAAGATAGAAATATATAAGATTTTTTTTGTAGGTACTACTGTTACATGTAACACATATTGCTTATGACTAATTTCAATTATCGCGGACATCAGTTAATGATACTTAAATATGTAGAAGTAATCAAAAAAATGTTTTTTAGTTGTTTTAATTTAAGGAATATAATTATCATGTCGATGGTAATAAGTTTTTCTGTTAACTTTTTTCGAAAACGGAAATTGGTTTAAAATTATTTGTGATTGAAATAATATTGATTGAGAATCATTGGGCCAGACAGAAGGATGTCTTTGCAGCAGACAGAGCCACATTTTGAGCCGCATTATTGTCTGCAAATTTAATGCAGATACCAGACAATAAATTAATGATAGGTATACGGGCAACCAACAATTTGACAGCACACTAAAACAGGGTTCTCCAAAATTTTTCGACCGAAGGCTGACACTGACTGTTCCACAGATTACTGCGAGCATTTAAAATCAATTCATTACATTACAGCTGAAAACATTTCTCGAGAACCTTTTCTGCAGTTAAAACTAACTAAGTGTGTGAAAAATTTATTAAAAATAAAATTACCTAAAAACATCTCCTAATTCGAGTGGTGACCATTTTAGATCTCTATTGGTAAACGAAACTAGTATTATAGTCATATAAGCATAATTCATCAGTTGATAATTCTCGCGATGAGAGAAACTGGTCCTGATCGTTAACAAATTACATGTGAAAGTTTATTTAAAAAATATCTTTCCACGAAGAAGTGACAGTTAACACCTAAAAGCTGACCAGTTTAAATGGTGATCTACAACTAAAGCACAATGGTCAACGGGAAAAAATAGCTTGACAAAGGTTATTTCTTTAAGAAATCAAAAAATGTAATTATTACATATGAATTGTTTCAACATAGAAGTAACATCTGGCATACTGATTCGATATATACTATAGAACTATAGAACTATATCTGGTTTTTTGTATTATTAATTTTAAAAAATAAAGAAATAAGTCAAAAAGCATAGTTTGAAGGCCTCGTGCTTTAAAACAGCGTGATTCAAACCAAATACGATCGGCAAACAAATAAATTTCGCAAATTTACTTTTCTTTGTTTCAAAAGAACGCCAAAAAAGAAAGATCTTATTACTTTGTTTTCTGTATAATTTTGTTCAAGTAGCACATTTTTTACATATTTTATTCGAGTTTGAAAAGCCATGCATTATATTTTGACCGAGGGCTTATTTTTTAGAATAATTTTACATTGATACGGTAATCTTTCTTTGAATTCGGTTTTTAGTATAATAAATATTTTCCAATATATTTTAACGGCTGTAAAATCTAGTCCAGCAGTCGAATGGTTAACGTTCTCGAGTGTACGTTATGACTGTATGCGTTGGAATCTGGGTGTAGACGATGTTATAAATGAAATTGTGATCACAGGAGTTGATATCTTGTGACGGACAAAATTCTATAAAGTAAATGTAAAAATTTTGGCAGAAAAAAATGCTACACAAAAATATTTGGGCTAAAACAATAGTTGTGTGAAAACATCAATATATTTTTTACGGCACCATGACATTTGCGCGCTGACATTAGCGCGCTGGACGTTACCGCGCAGTATAGATACCGACATTACCGCGCTGACACTCTTTTTACACTAAACTTAATTAACAAATTCATCAATTTTTGCATTAAAATTAACTTCCCAGAAGTGACCGCCGAATCCATCTGAAGGTATTTAAAAGAATGAAATATCATAAATTGAGGTGTTAACAGTATTCATAATTATATTTAATATAAATACAAATTAATTGATAACTTAGTAATTCCAAGTACGTATTTCTTAAAAAACTCTATTTTACTTGGCGTGTTGACAATATATTTATAAATATTGTGAATCCGTGGATTAACAGTTGACACTTTTGTGTCGATTGAATAACCGAAAGATTCGTCCCGTGCAGCTCTGTACCGGCCAATCAATGAAGGAATATATTTGTATCTTTTCTTGATCGCAAAGCGTTATTCGAGTCAGCCGTAAACAACGGCTGTATACGCATAACGGGAGATAGTGTAATAACCAATTTTAAACCCTAATATAGATCGATTAAATGTTTATTGTGAATTCCAGATTACTTAAATGTTTGTTAAATCAACCTCATATATTATGGACTACTATTACAACATATTACATAAAAACTGTATAAATAGTCGATTGAGTATGGCGGCATACATTTTTTGTGAGCAAATGCCACTGTTTGATCAAATGTACGCTTATTTGTTCTCCGATAATGTGGAGTGATATGTCATTTATATTTACATTTTACTTTGAAACGAACGAAGCGGTGATAATATCTATGACTCAATTTGTAAACTGTAAACTGTTTGCTTGAAAAAAATAATTCAAATAGTATCACTTTCTACAGTGCTAACTATAGTTCTCTCAGATACAATATGAACGCTAGAATAATTAATTATAATTCGTTTGTTATTATGTTTCAAACTTAATATTCTTCTATCATGAATAACCATCCAAGATTATGTGATTAATTATTTCTTCTTGTTGTCACTATTATCTATGATATTTTAAAAATATATTATTTAAATCAGGGCTGTGGAGTCGCGGTGTTTTGGCTGGAGCCGTAATCAAAGTTTTATTAAAATTTGGCTATAGGACAGATTGGTTGTTGATATTTAATTTAATACATATTAATAGGAAAAAATAGGAAAAAAAAAGTCACAAAACTAAACAATTTTTATCGAAGTTGGAGCCGTGTTTTTTTAACGACTCAACAGCACTGCTTTAAATTGATTCATCTATTTATATTTTGGGATTATAAAACTTTATTTGGACAACGGCTAGTGAGTGAGAAAGGTTAATTTATATTGGAACGTACCGATTAAAAATAGAGTAGACGAGACAAATCTTGTCAATACCTTGAAATTATATTACTATTTATTATTAAGTACATATTTCTCCCAGCTATAATTAAATTTTCGTTTTTTTGCTTTTGCCGTGAAAAATAAAAAAATACTTGTCTAATCCATACGTATTAATATAATATTGTGTATAAACATGTATTTATCTTAATTAATCGACGCGCGTGTAGACTACAACACATCACACCTACGCGCACTCTATCTGTCACCACATTAAGCAAAATTGACAGGTGGCACTGCAAATTTGTAAATTTACGCACATAACTTATGGTCTGAGAACAAACTGAATCTGACGTGAGAATTTAATACACCTTTAAAATATTCTTCATATTACTATAACATGTATTTTTCATCTTTTATTATCATATTTATTTTTATCTCTTTTAACGTTCTGGCAACATTGCTAAATTGCTGTTGACGGCCGCAGCAGAGAAGTACTGATTATGTATAATAAAATTGTATGTTTACTATATAATTTCAGATGAATCCAGTACAATAAAAAATTGTACAGAACAGGTTTTCGAAGAAAGTTTTTAATATTTGAATTATATCGAACGGAGCTCATCGGTGATTTTATTACTGTTATTATTGAGCCACCAACAGTCAAATTGTTTACAATATGAGGCGTCTAAAGGTAAAAATACATATAAAATAAGTCTTTTCACATGTATTCAAAGATAATTGTATGAGAACAACATATATGTAAAATACTAATTGTAACTTTTCTGCGATGATAATAAGAAACATAAGCTTTGTGGAAATGCATGTTTGATATTCCACTTGTAGGGCTTAATCTATCCAAATGAAGAAAGTTCTTGTAATACATGAATATTATTAAAAAAATCAAGAGAGGTCTTTTTTCTTTTTACAGACGCGGGGAAGGCGAAGAAAAAAACAATAACAATAAATGTAGAATTATTCTAATAATTGGTAAATAATTTGAATTTATCATTGCCGTAATCGAACAAATATATTCTTGCAATTGAACGAGTCACTCGTTAGCGACATTAAAAATAAAAGTCTCATTTGAATCGTGAGTCGGAGGAGCCGTTCAAGCAAACGTCAAACTAAACTCACACGAGAAAAGTACCGCTAATCAAAGCATTCGTTAGGATGAACTATAACTATTTAAAATTTTATATTAAATTCAAATTCCACCAAGTTACCGCCGAATCCATTCAAAGTATTTCTTTGACCTTTATTAATATCTAGACTAATTAGTTATTAATTATGATCCCTGTAAAATTTACGAAATGGATTATTTATAAATTGATAATTTTACTCAATACATTGTTGTGCTTAAACTGTTTATTTGCCGATTCTGAGAAAGTATCATCACTACAACATCTCTAAATCTTGTTTTAAATTCTTCTTTAAAGATCAATATTTTAAGAATTCTTGAAACTTCCGCTCTCATATATATTCTTATTATAATATTAAAAATGATCGTTTTTACTACTTTCATAACGTTTATCAAACATATTGTTTCCATGAAGATTGTATTTAATTTAAACATTTATGGCTAAAAATATTCGCCATTTTATAAATATCTTGTATTCCACTTTTTATCTGCTTTGCATAATTAAAAGTAAATAAATTAAAATGATAAAACAAAGCTACGCACGTGTTACTTGGAGCAAATTATTGAATAATAACAAAATAAAATAGCAACAATAATTGCAAAAACAGCATAAATAAAAACTATAGATCAATAAGAAAACTATAATTATCTTCAATTTATATAATTTTAAAGTATTATTTTTGTCTGAGAGAAAAACATGTTTTCTATCATAACAAAATAACTGTTTTCCCAGTAAAGTCTAAAAAAAAAATAAGAAAAAATAAACAATAAACAATAGAAAATATCAAATTGATGCCAGTTTATGTAAGTGTATTTTTATGTTATACTCTTTATTTATAGCTGATATATTTTGTTTAAAAATGAGCATAAAACAAAGATATTTTTATACATTACAAAATATAGTAGACTTAATTTTTCTTAGAATATTCTCTTAATCTCGTGTGTTCGAGGTTTCTTGTCTTATATATTTTATTTTACAAAAATACAGATTTGATATAAGACTTGCGGAAAACACTTTGTGAATCCCTGAATTAAACGATACTTATTTTTCATTTTGCCGGTTCGATAATTCGTCTGGCGCTATAATTATTCGATTTATTTGACCTGCAATTTTATCATTATGACCTTTGAAG
This sequence comes from Himalopsyche kuldschensis, assembly GCA_028554975.1. Taxonomy (NCBI): domain Eukaryota; kingdom Metazoa; phylum Arthropoda; class Insecta; order Trichoptera; family Rhyacophilidae; genus Himalopsyche; species Himalopsyche kuldschensis. The sequence goes on along the minus strand of JAHFWI010000029.1, from coordinate 7,160,223 downwards.
ATAACGAAAAGTAATTCGATAATTTATTTTTGTTTTAGTGTTCGACTGAAATTAGTCCGGCGAAATTTACTCAGTAATAAATTACAAGTATTGCTCTATACTTGGTTTTGTTAATTTATTCAATTATCTACCCATATACTACCCAGACAATTTTATCGCTAATGTCTAATTTTTATTATAATTGCTTAGTCGTTATGAGAAGGCATAAATAAAAAAAAATATCCAGCAATAAAGAAAAATAACAAGCAATAAAACACTATAATTGCCAAGTTAATTTACATAGGTATCGTCGGTGACGGTAAAAAACGTACCATGTGTCAAAAAATTGGAAAACCCTTTTTTTGGATGAATTTTTTTTTAAATTATAAGTTTTTTCTCCATTGTTGAATTAAGCGAATTGTTCATCTTCATTTACATAATACACGAGGTCTAAATTCTTTTAAATTGAAAAAAATAATCACGTAAGATTTAAATGAACAGCATTGATGTTGCATATTTTTTTTAAATTGTCCTGCACCGGCAATTGTTTATATGTATAAGAAAGAATCTTTTAAGTTTTAAATTAAAATGTTTTACCACTATGTATAATACATTTTAACGCCCACAAAGCAATCGCTAAAACGATCAAAAATATCATTATTCCTATAATAATAATTAAAACTGAAAACGATACTGTAACATAAATTTACGTTAATGATTTATAATGTTATAGTGTAATGATAGTTACAATTTTAATACCAAGTAATTTGGAGAAGTATTAGACTAATAAAGTTATGAATATTGTAATTAAATACATTTATGAATATATTTAATATCATAGATAAAATCGATGCAAAGTTATTGATGTACAGTGATGAATAAATTTGCATACTTCCATTTTGAATTTCGATGAATTGCATGTTGCATTTCATACATATTGCTGCAGTGATTTTGATCCAGCTTCTTTAAATGAAAGAGAATTTGCTTCTTTGATAAATAAGACTGCTTAAAGTGAACATAGAGTTGCTGGCATATTCAGTGTTAATCTACTTTAAGTGATAAATACTATTTAGGTTAATCTTAATAATTAATTTCATGTTTACTCACATGCCACTTTCCGCCAGCACTTACAGGAGACACAAGAGTGTTTACAATACTGAATGTTTGGTTGCTTGGGTTTGATTCGCTGCTACTTCAGATGGGTACTCAGACACCTTGCGATAGCAGTGGATCTCAACCATTTTGTGGACACAATAAAAATCATGTTTTAAAAACACTTCTTTAATTCAATATTTTTTTTGTCAATTACGAATGAATAATGGTCGAACACATACTCTGGAAAAAAAATCTAGATTTGTTTTATTGACAGTTTATGTGGATGCAGTTTGTAGTAAGTACCTCAGTTTAATTAACTATCTGCCTAAAATAATATGAAATAACACACATTGTTTTTAGCTTGTCATAATGTTTTATTTGAATACTATTTACTATTCGATATGGAATAATACAAAACACATTGCTTTAATTGACTTGATAATTCAAAAGTTGAAATCGCTCGGTAGAAATAGAAGTACTTCCAACAGTATAAATAATTAATGTAAATAGCAAATTATTTGTATTCACAAGAATCAGTATTTAACATCACACTAACATCAGAACTATAAACTATATTATATTATTTTTTGGAACTTTATACTTTTATATTGGTAACCATATTATCTGTGTTTCTTGTATTCTTACAAAATAAATGCTAATTCAACTATTAAACGCCGTAAAATATTATACCTTACGAAAAAATAAACAAGTTGACTTATTTTTCTAGACAAAAATTAATGGTTCAACAAGATAAATGTTTGGACATCAATGGTATCCAAGCGATCCACGTAAACCTGTTATTTAGTGTTGTGATATGAGCTAAAATTTACAGGTGTCGCTGACTTATGGACTGGAAGATACTCAAATGCTATCCAAAGTATGTATGTCTACGATCACATTGATTACATTATTGTTTATGGCTAATGAAGATTGCTGTCACAAATATGTGTAGTTATTCGAAATAGTGTGCTATAAACTAATTGTATTATTGTCCAACACAAGGTAATAAATATTTCTATAACTTCTTCAAAATAATATGTAGTTGAAGAATATTTACGGCTGTGAATTAGGACGCGTAAAAGAAACATGCAAGAAGTACACATTTTGTCATACAAAAAAACTAACGAAAAAAAATCTTGTCCTTATATGATACGAAAAATTATTTATAATTTTCTTTTACTAATTTAGTTTCACTATTTATTACGACTATTGTCTAACTAGCTCGTAAAAATAGGCACTTTCTCTTTATTGGAAAAACAATAAAATAGAAAAATATGCTATTGATACTGATACAGAAAAACTTAGTAACTTTGCACAGTGGACACATGACAGTAAAATTAAATCACAAAAATATGTAACACGAAATGCCACTATTCTGCCACTAGAGCAGTGGTTCTCACGCAAATTTGCACTGTGGTCGCATCGTTAACATAAGCGGTCCTACGGAAATGTCTGGTGGCCGCAACAAACTTTTTTTTTTGAGTCTGTTGTGATAGAGGTATGTCAAATGATACTAAGCATGTCTGTCAATTTGCCATTGGTACAAATTGCACCATAAATATTTCATTTCCAGAGTCTTTGTTGACAAATTAGCTTGAAAAACCACATTTTTTATATACCTATCAATAGTTTCTATGAAGCTGCTGGTGGCCGCATGTGGCCACCGTGGCCGCACACGAGAACCATTGCACTAGAGTAAAGCTATCGGTGGATAAATACAAATGAATATTAATGTTGACGCCTATTAATAAATGGCTGTATTCATTTTTCAAACAATCGATTAAAATGACGACTGATTTTATTTTAAACCTATACGTTTATAATGAAATATCTCATTCGTCGACTGTATGGAGAATTAAATTAACACCTGGAGAAACATTGGTTTATTAATGCTCAGACAAATATAATTCGAATAAAAATAATAACACGTTTTTAGTACTTATTCCACATTTGATTTGTTAAGATCAGAACCGGTTTCGCTCATCGCGAGCATTGTCAACTGATAAGAAATACAAAAATATACTTTTGTATAAATAACGTTGTATGTTTGTATTTATTATCAGAAGTGTTTTTATTTTTTATAGTTTAAGTATTGGCAGTGAACACCTTAAAAGTGAAATATAGTACCGTAAAATAGATTAGTCCTTACCACAAGTCACCTTATAATAAAGTAATAAATATACGAAGATTATGAATGTTAAATTTTTATATTGCATATACAAGTACGACAATGTTGACAGCAGAATTCTATTGTATAGAAATAAATCTCAATTGTACAATATCTTCAGCGCACACATTGATAGGCTACATAAATTTATGCAAGTATACCTACTTTGAAAATGATAATTGATTTTTTTTTGTTTATATACCTCTATTTCTATCTCGGGATGCTTGTACTGAGCGTTTTCATTAATAAATAAATAAACTGAAGTGGAAGCTACAGTGTATGTATCTCTTTTCATATTGATTCCCTAATAGTAATCATTTAAAGAAAGATTTTAATAGAGCGTAGGAATTGAAGAATAATTTCACCTATACCTTTTTTGTGCGGTAGATACGTTCTGTGAAAAATCGCACAAAAAAAGCTATAACTTAATAGGGGAACATAAAATGACAAGGTCACATTTTAATAAACAGATGAAACCCTGGTTTTCACACGCACAGTATTTTAACAACGCGCTGTTAATTACGCCATTACATTTGTGCGTTTATATGTTCCCAAAATTGCATTTAAAAAACTGCATAACTTTGAAATCGCACAAAAAGATGTTTGAGTATACAGTAAAAAGTATTGAAGCAGTTTTCTTGATAAAAAGATGTACATATCTTATTACTTTTTAACATTTTTAATTGTAATATATTGTTTTTGTTACATATTAATTATCTATCCAAACACTAATAATTTTGGTAATGGATATAGCTGCGTAAAAAAAAGGCGTGACCAACAATATTTTCACAAAACTTTTTCAAGGAGTTTTCTCAACTCAGGAGAATTTGCAACGAAAACACTTAAAGTACTTTGGACTAACATACTGACCTCAAGATGAAAACTCATCTTGAAAGTTTACAAAATAACGTCATATTTGGCGTTATTTTGTAACCTTCTCAAGATGAGTTTGTTATATTTGGCGAGGAATTAAAACTTTTAAACGACTCTCCTCATTGAAATTGAAAAGATAAATCTTGAATTTAAAATAAAAGTAGAAGCATTTTTTTATTTTGATTTTAACTGGAACTCATTTTTTTTATAAACTAAAATGTCACTATGCATAATATTCTTTGATTACTAAATTTTGTTGACAGTTTTTGCATCTGCCTGTTGAAATTCAAACTTTACTGTGTTAATATGTAAAATGATATTTTTTGAAATCTGCAATTATTATTTTCATTCGATAATGATCTAGCTGTTTTTATATAATGGCTAACCTTCTCCACGGTTAACTCCGTGAGGAGTCCATATGCTCCAAGCTGGGAGCGAAAATAAAAAAAAAAACCTGAATTTATTTACTGAAATAGATCTGTTTCTTCAAAAATGATAAGTTGTAAATTTTATTAATTAATATTAGCAAAACCATACTATACAATTCTATTTTTTTTTACTGTAGCTTGAAATGTTTTTATGCCTTAAATATATTTACCTATTTTTGTCCGTCATATGGAGAAAAAAATATATTTTTGTTCACAGTTTATTCATAAGACGATCAAAACATTGGTGATTTAATTGGGGACACGTTATAAATAGACACACGCTGTAAAATATTCATACAATAACTCAACGTGCTTCCATAAAAATAAATATTTGTTAAACTCGCTACCCCGAGTGAAAATATAGTATGAAAAATTGAAAAGTAATGAAAGATAAAGATTATCCACGTACACCCGGATCATTAGATACGCCCTCTATGAAACTGACAAGAGAGTATTTAACACTTGCGGAACGTGTCAAAAACGCCTGAGGGCTCGTTTAATATTTAACCTCATCGCTTAGTGAGACATTTTAGAAATAATTAATAATTTCCACGGGTAGGTGAACCAATGTTTTTGAGAGTTTTCGTGGAAATTAGTCTTTTAAGCATGATTTTTATCAACATCTTCGGCTTTTGTCAACTCAGTTAGTTATGTGAAGAATTATATCTCTATTTCCTTCTCAGTGCAGTAGCTTTTTGCTTTGTTGCAGCCAATTTTATTTTAAATGTAGTAACAAACTAAAAATAAAGTTTATATTCTACACATTTTGAAGCGTTTTGCAAACACTGGATTTTTTTTTTCAATTAAGTCAAATTTATTTTAATGCAGAAAAACTCGGATACACTGACGCAAAAAAAGCGCAAATGAATCGTGGAGGAAAGCAACATTCCCACTCAGTGCAATTTATTTAGTGGAGTAAAATTTGTTACTCTAGTCCGGTGTTTCTCATGTGCGGTCACCATTTGCGAATTTTGTTGCGGCCACCAACAGCTTCATAGAAAATATTGATATAAAAAAAAATGTGGGTATGCGACCTAATTTGTCAACAAAGACTCTGAAAATTATATATTTCGTATGCAACTAATACCAATGGTAAATTGACAGACATGTTTAAGTGCATTTGACATACTTGAGGTATACAACAGACTCAAAATAAAAATTTGGTGAGGCCTCAAGCCATTTCCATCGGATCACCTATGTTTAAGATGCGGCCACAGTGGCAATTTCTGTGAGATCCACTGCTCTAGTCTTACAATTTCTTGAGGGTACCATTAGGTGTCTAGCTTGTGTGGATTTTTACGTCTATAATCTATTCGCTCTAAAAATTGACAGTCAGCAAATAAAGCTGGTGATTGGTGACTTGATGGGATGTAACTAGCTTCGTAATCTTTTCTAAATTTCTTTCGAGTCACGATTCAAGCTTCACGATACTATAATGATAAAGCTGTATTGAATTTTTTTCAAATACCCGAGACATTTTATGTAAATAAACATAATTATTGTTGACTTGTCCAATCTTAGTTCTGTCAATGTACATAGTTATCTTTAGGGTCATCAACTTAGGCCATCACTGCTTTGTTGACAACTGCATACAATATTTATTATTATAATACAAAACAGAAATAAAATACAAATTATCATTAACTTATAATAAATAAGTTTGTAACACTTGACAATTAATCTATTTTTGTGTTTATAATAAGTGTAGTCTAAATGTATTTGTCTGATATTTTTTGCACAAACAATTGTTATTTTTATTTCGCATCTTAAAATCGATATTAAATAAACTGTAGGTATGGACTAGAGACTCCAATTCGAGTATCGAGTACTCGATACTCGAGTATTTTGAAAAATACTCGAGTAATACTCGTTTTAGTAATAATCGTCGAAGTTTTTTCTACTGCGAGAATTATAAAGAAAAACATCAAACCAATTTAAAATATGGGTCGCTTAATTCTCTATTATTGTTGAAATATATGTTGCATAAATGGAAATAAATGTATTAGTAATATTCAATAAGTTTCTTTAATTATTTGTCATTTATAAATATACACAAATTCGAATTAAAAATATATATTTTCGTACATTTGAAACTACTCGAGTATACTCGAGTACTCGAGTATTTTGAAATTTTACTACTCGATACTCGAGTAGTTGAAAAGTCGAGTAATTGGAGTCTCTAGTATGGACAGTTTTGTTTTCTAAGATGAAAATATTAAAAAAAAAATGGCAAATAACAGAACATATTACAGATACATATATAGTTATTCATATTTTCTCATAGTATTAGTGTCGAGAATGGGATGAATATGACGTGAAACAGTGATGAATATAAAATTTATAAACAGCTTAAGTGGGATAATGCAATTGTGAAGCCTCAGTGGCGACGTTTTTTTTAACAGTTCATCAGACACACATATTCAGGTGGTGTCGTTGCCCCCCCACTTACCAACCACCGGCATTTGCCGGCATTTGTAGAACGCTGAAATATATGCTGCGTTGTAGCAAAAAAAACGCTGACACTCAGACCGTACACTAAGTTGCGGTTGCTTAGACCAGCTTCGCACATTTTCAACCGAATAATTATTACTAAAAACATAGTTATTGATATGAAAATAAGTCTAACCCGGTGTTTGGAAACATCACAAACATATTTTTTTAAATGTACCCAATGACTTTCCATTAATAATTGACAGTTAACACATTAAAAGCTCTTAGCGATAAGAAAAATATTCTCTGAAAAATTGTATTATCGCGTTTTAATCTGCACGTCGAGAAACTTGATGCCGTAGTCAAATAAAAAAGAGACGTATAAACTATTTGTAGCTCCACGCAGTATACAGCAATAAAATATAATTTCCAAGAAAATATTTTGGAATACTGTATCTGTAAGCAGAGTTAAATGATAGACATATAAGAAATTGGTTTATGTTCCATTTCTCAACGTGTTTATTCTTCTTTTGTGACGTTTTTCATAGATAGGAATAGTGCAGATGTTGATTAAATTTTTTTTTTTTTTTTGTGTATCTATTTTATGAAGCTTCAAGTTTTAAGGCGTATTAGCGTCAAAGTTCTTCCAGTCTCTTTCGTCTCTAAATATATTGTTTATATTCAAGTTGCATTCCCTTCCCATCGCTGCTGACAGGTCAGGGTGATCGCTATAGCTTAAGAGGTCAGCTTATTTTTTACCTATAGAGGGTCACCGAGAAGAATGACTCTCAATCTATAACGATTTTCTGATACCTTCTTGTCATGATTCTGCAGGCAAGAGATCGTTGGATACGAATAGACAATACAAAAGGAATGAAGATTAAATAAATGTATGCTCTCAGTTCACAAGAAAGATTATGTATTAAGATGAGTTGATATTTTGACTTTTTCACTGATGAAATATATTTTTAACTTCATCTACATACGTTAATTACATATATGCCACCAATCAAACAACACCGTCTTTATTTAATAATTCCGTATTATAATTAATTATTATCATTAGCCTATATGACTGATATGAAATTTCGTGCCCATCGCATTTTTCTGATAATAAAACTAACGAAAAAATAATATAATATTTCCCAACGGCTATCAATGCGTCAAATAAAATAAGCCGTAAAAATATTTGGCTTCGTCATATATAGTTCATAAGGGCGGTAATCGACCCTCGTCAAACAAAAGTTTAGTACTCAATATGCCGTATCTGAAGATCAAGCCTGAAGATTCTGTCAACGCTGATACGATATAGTGCCTGTCATTTTTCAAGCCAAGAAATAAAACAAGTGTTTTTGATCATCTTTCTGAGGAGGAAAACTCTTCTTAATCCGGTTTTTTACGATTGCCACTCACTCCAAATTCTATTTTTACTATTCTTTATTTTTTGGCAGGAAACACAATGTATTTATATTATACGTGTACAAGTATTATAACACACACTTACATTTTTACGTTTCCATTATTTTTTATTACTCAACTATCGACAGTAATTTGTGAATTATTGTACAAAAACTATCTTACGATCAAAAAGCGAGATACTTGATAAAATTATATTAAATATAGTTCTCATAATGAAACATTTTTAGTACTTATTCCACATAAAACTTATTGGATCCGGGGTGAATTATGGATATATGGTCACGGGACTGAATTTTTGTGAAGATTTATGAAAAATAAGCACATTAAATTAAATGAATGTAAGGCTTACGATTTTTAAAATAATTATAAAAAAGATCCTAAAGAATATTTCGCAATACGTATGAAATCGAGTTGTTTTAATTTACAGAAGCAAAAATGCAACCTCAAACTAAACAAATAATAATATTATACAGATAGAGACAGTCACATAAGTTTATTATTTGTTTAAAATAAAAAGAATAATTTTATTATAGGCTAATATTCAAAAACAAATTCTTCTTTCAGAACTCATACAATAATCAGTAATATTCTTCAGATTTAATCATTTTGATTCTCCATTTTATAATAATCCACAAGAACTCAAAGAGTAAAGTCAAAACATAAAATTATAAGCCTTGTATGTATAATATAATTATTTTGAGCTTAGCTGGAGACGATTGAGATTCTGTCCCGTGACCATATATCCATAATTTACCGGATCAGGACCAGTTTCCTTCATGGCGAGCATTGTCAACTGATGACAATGATCAGTTGAAAATGCTCGCCATGAGCGAAACCGGTCCTGATCCAATAGGTTTTATGTGGAATAAGTACTAAAAATGTGTTATTATTTTTATTATAATGCCATTCCACCAAGTATTGACAGTGAACACTTCAATAGTTTTCAAAGTTCAAAGAAATAAGAATTCCTCTCACTGTTTTGTATGCCTATAAATCGCTTTATACATAAAGTCAATATTATTAAGTTTTCCTAAATCGTGGATAAAACACCGTTAGGTAAGTTTCTTAGTCTTTTAATCCTTTCTGAACTAATCCATAGCCATTTACGCTTAAAGTTAGTTAACATGATCATGATTTCATAATTAAATGTTTATCTACAATACTTCTTAATTGTTATAATAACTCTTTAGAACTTGTTTTACTTTTGAATTATATACTGTACTTAAATTATGTATTTTTTTTTAAATCTAAATCACATGTTTTTGCGTAATCACAGAGAACACATTAAAAGTGACAATTATTAGTAACTAGTATTGCTACCCGGCGTCGCTCGGACTATGCGACCAATAAAATAATTTGCTGTCAAAGAAATGTCAAATAATACCTTCACGTAAATAATAAACATTATTATTAATAAAAAAGCCGGGAAAAGTTCAGTAGAAGACTAATTTATTACATTTTGACTAAATGTCTTCGCCGATAAAAATTCAAACATATTTTCTTTCATATTCGTTTTATGGCAACTTAATGACGAACAATGCAAAAGGGAATTACAGACCCACAGACATACATACGCCGTTTCGGTTTTATATATAAGATTCGTCGTGGCTTAACAGTTTCATACATTCATTTTTTAAAACTGTTTGTTCCGATTATATTAATTCTTGAGTTTTCAATCCATAAAACCTCATTATTTATCAAGAATGGAGTAATGGTAGTATATAAATTCTATTCTTTATTACTTGATTGTATAAGTGAGAAGAAAAATTTCATAAATTATCATTATTATGTATTTATATTACAATCGTTTATTTCATATTTAATTACAACTTAAGGAAAATTATTAAACTGAATGATAATAACAGCTAACCTGTACAAAGCAATCCAAAAAAAACCTTTTGTCAGCCTTCAGTGACGTTGGTCAATCGCTGTTAAAACATATATTAAAAGCAAAAAAATACTAGTAAAAAATGTTACTATACCTAGAAACAAACATGGGGTATCATCTTCAGCATTCTTTTATTATTTAAAGCATAGGAGCCCAACTTTTTTTGGGTGGCGACCGCTTTTTATGAAAGTTGTGTAACCCGCGACCCCGATGTCTTTTAAATGCCCGATGGTGAATAATTTTTTTAATCTGTATAAGTTGCTGACCTCATAGAGAACTCTTCGTGACCCATTGGTTGGGAACCTGTGATTTAAAGGCACAACTGACGATCGTTGCTGCATGTCTAGCATGTGTTGATAAGAAGATAAACATTTTCAAGAATTTCTTATTTTGACTAAATTACAGCCTTTTTATTTTGACTCTTCTGTTTTGTATGGTCTTTGTTTCAAAAATCTCCAAGCTTTTGTAGGAAACAGTTTTATTTAAATTACTGTAATACGGAGTATTTTCTACCGAAAAGATAATAATAAAACGAAAATTTATCACGGAATGTAGCCGATACATATTTGATTCAATTTTTGCCTTTTGATATATTTGAAAACATCAGTTTTCATCTGATAAATAGAATCAGGTAATTATTTTTTTAATTTGGAATTTAAAATCATAACGGCGGTTCGAGGATTTTTTTATTTCACAGCCACGTCACCATGCAGTGCTTATTATGGGAGATATTTTTCTTCGCCATACGCGAGAATAAGCTTCCAATTGTCTCGTAAAAAAAGACTTTTGTTGGAAAGCAAGTGGATATCGCCGTAACGACTCCCAGTGGCACGATGGCGACACATTCGCTCAGAAAACTCAAGCGAAAGTTCAATACATGGCCACCAACGGTTCCGGCTTTTCATCTCATTTCCCGGGGTGATTTTTATTCTATCATGCTTTTTTAATATCCGCAGCATGGGTTTTTTATTATTCTCAATAATTGAATGAAATTCTTAAATAATTAAAAACTCACGTTTCATTATATTGGAAATCGATTAACAAAAATAGGTCTAACTTGACACCTAGTCAAATATACAAAAACCTTTTGAAAAAGGCGATCAAAGGTATTTACTTTTTCGTTGGAAACAATATTTATAGTACGGAACAAAAAAACAAAATAACTTATGTTAGTGGAAACGGTGTATCTGTACGTGAACTGTTTTGACCATAATGATGTTTGATGAAAAGAGTAGACTCGTGGAGAATCCATTAATAACCTGCGAGTCACTTCATTTTTCAACCGAATTACTGATTTCTGTACGGATACTTGGGTCTTATATTCCTCCAATACACTTTCCATCATAAAAATGGATCGCTGTGAGAGCGATTAGCTGACCACTTGTCCGGTTTTAGTCTTATCTTCACTATGCCTGCTCACTTCGAAAAAGAGAGCTTGAGCAACTGATTAAGAAGCAGTTTTCATAGAAAACTTGTGTTAATAAAAACTCTATAAGAATTTCATATATTTCATAAAGCTTCTGATTTCTTATGTCTAAAAAAAATTCAATGTCTCATTTTTATTGCAATCTATAGTATAAAACCGATTTCATTATATTTAGGCAATCACATTTCTATTATAAATTATGTCAGGTTTTTAATCATATTCAAACATATTTTTCTGGTATGTCATTAAGTTACTTATAAATGTTATATTTTACGATTATATTTTGTTTCGGTGTTCGTATTAAGACACAGTACGAACACTATGATCAACTGCTTTCTTTTGATTTTAGTCGTGAATAAAAGCAAAAATAATTTTTGTACATACTTACATATGTATTAGTATTATCTTAAAAATTCTCTGCATTGAATTTATTTTTGGAATACCATCCCGTTTTACCAGATATCGCATTCGATATTTTATTTGCACATCTATACGTGCAAACACAGATATTATTTCCGTAAAAACTTAATATTGTTTTCGCATAAATCAACATGCCCTCGAACCCGCATTGAAATCTCTGCTTACATCACTCGAGCACGATCGGGAACCGCAGCGAAATTTATTTGAATTTATGTGCCCCTCTACTGTTCATCATTATGTCGCCATAAATTTCGTCTCGAAACTGAACAACACTATCCTAGTTGCTTTATATTCACGGGATAGAAATCCATTATTTTCAGGTTGGGAATTTTCTGAAGCGTCTTTCGCAAGACTTTATCTTGTTCACTTCAAAGTAATAATTTTACTCAGTTTGTTGGCGTAGTATAAAATAGCCATAATTAATACCTCGCCGAATTTTGAAATCGTGATGTCCTTTACTTCACATTAGACTTGTTTTTCTTAAGGTGAGGTTTTTTATCGAACGATTGCAACCTCATTTCAAAGTTGTATCGCATATGTGTTTTATAAACGATGCTAATAATAATGGATTCCACCTTATTTATTATTTCAACAACAACAAAAATCCCTACCACTGGCATTGATAAACACCTCGACCGTTATCTTAAAAATACAATTATGTCAACTTTATAAACTAACAATATATCTATATATATATATAAAAATGAATGTCTGTATGTATGTCCGCTATGGACTACTAAACCGCTCGACCGATCGATGTGAAACTTTACAAATTTATTGAGTGCACCTCCGCGATGGTTTCTGGCCTACCAACCCCTCCCCCCAACCACCCCCCAACCTCCACCCCCCAATTTTTATTTTAAACTTTAAGAATTTTTCGAGTTCACTTCTTCGAAGGTTTTTGGCATACCCGCCCCATAGTACTTATTCCCCCAAAATTATTGGATCAGGACTGGCTTTGCTCATGGCGAGCATTATCAACTGATCAAGTTGATAATAGCACCAGATGATAATGCTCGTCATGAAACCGTGCGAAACCGGTCCTGATCTAATAAATTTAATATTGAATATGTACTAAAAATGTGTTATTATTTTTACTATAATGCCATTCCACCACGTATTGACAGTGAACACCTTAAGTAGATGGTATTTTTACTATCAAAGATTAACTTTTACGAATAGCAGATTGATTCCAACACCCAACTATCACTCACGCTTTCCTTGCCTTAAAGTGTCACTTTTAAGCTTCACACTACTTATTCGAGATCTCACATTATTTACGAATTTTATCGCCAAAGTGACCCGTTTAAATCACCCTCTTCACAGAAAAAAATTAAAACATCGTGCACTTTTATTTGTAAAAACATTCCCATCTATTATGAATTACCATTTGTAATGTAATTATTTTTTTAACTATAGCCGCTCCCAATTTGTAATTAATGTAGATTATCTCAACAGTTTTTTTCCTACGAAAACTACTTGTTACTCTATTGCTGAATGTCTCTTTTTTTGGAGATAGTAAATAGTACAACGTAGAAATGGTATGACTATATATGTACTATCATAACTAGACCGACGTTCAAATTCGGAACTAAAGTTGCCCCCATATAGAATAAATATTTTAAAGCCTTTGGAGTTATATTGTTTTGATAAAAATATATGTACATGAAGATGTTTTTTCATTCATAGTTTGCATATAAAAATGTGTTAGTAAATAAACAAATTTGATTGAGTACTGCACAGCGCTCACGACATAGTGGCGCCCTCACAAAAGGTCAAGTTATAATGGTACATCTATAGGACTAGTGGTTAACCAACCGTTCTAGCCACTCCCATTTCTGTATTGATATATTATTTACGAATCGAAATTATGTTTTGTTATGATTTTTGTTTTTATGACGTGTTTAAATTAAATTTACACTACACAGTCTATTTTATTGGTATATTTATGTATTCTTATAAGAATAGAATTCCGTTAGTCATAAAGTTTTATAGTTTATCAATATTACTTCCTGGATTTATTTATTGTATTTATGTGGCTTACAAGCTCTCAACGAATAAAAATGTCTTTCTTTGATATGGAAGACTAATCAGCCATTTCAGCAAAATCAAGATGTATGTATGTAAGAAAAACAACATTAAATTCACTAATATTATAGTCTTAAAATATTAAATGTGTTGACGCCTTTTGTGGTTTGTTTAAAGCTCGCTTCTAAGCTACTTATAATCCTTGATTAAAAAAGCATTTCGGAAGCAACATATGACTCTTCATGTAAAATATCGTTCCTTAAAAACTGCGAAGAAAGCCAGGATTCGATCACTTAGAAACAATTGTGTTGAAATCAAAACAATACAAATCTAGTCTTCAACTTCATAGGGTAAAACCATATTTCAAAATACGGTAAAAAGTCAAATAATAATTTAGGTAGCAATTTATAATTTGGTTGATTGTAAAAAAAACTGTATGTATTCCACATAATTTCTTTCTAGAAACAACCGGTTGCACTCATCGCGATGGAATGAGTACAAAAAATGTATTGGTTTTTATTAATTTTGTGCCATTTGTCCAAGTATTGACAGTGCACACCTTATAAGTGATGAATTGATATATAAATTCATACATAAAATACATTACAGTTTTATTTAAAGAAAAATTCCCATATTGTACATGAAACATTACTTTGATATTCAATTTTTTTGGTATATACCATGCTAATTTGGTTAATCACCATTCTTCTAAGTATTGACAATGAACATCTTAAACGTGATGAATTTAGTTTATTAGTTAAAAAATTTTAGTGAGTTAGTATATAAATTCACACATAAATTATATTGCAGTTTTATATGAAGAACAGTGCCCATATTTTACATGAAATTTCACTTAAATATTCAAATGTTTTCTTGTAATATCTTCCGATTTTGGTTAAATCCGACTTCGTCGACTATAAATCCATTATTTTCAGGTTGAAAATCTTCCGCGGTTTCCCTCTCGCTAGACGTCTTCTTCCCGAGGTAATTTATTTCAGATACTTAGCATTTCAAGTACAAGAACAATATAGATTGAAAAGGAGCTCTTTGCGGCAACTTTGAGAATATATCGAAGAAATGCATGAAAATGCTTTTATTGTCAAATCTTGAGATACCCACCATCTTAAAGCTATTGAAAGTGTTTGAAACTTTTGTGTATTACCATACGACCATTTTATCTAACTAGTGGGATAAAACGATTATTTCGATTCGATTTTATTTTTAAGACATTCCGAAATAGTTGTGTCTGACTTCTTTTATTTAACCTTTTTCACACCCGATTTGGTGAATAGAAACTAAATCTATATTGTCATTGATTGAATTGGTATTTACTTAGAAGAACTCTATTATAACACGGTGAAAAAATAGCAATATATATTAGTTCTTCAAAAATACATTGCTATTTTCACCGCGTGTATTTTTTTAGTTGGAAGATTTAATGCAAACTGATTGAAATGACTTCAACTTCAAACCCTTCAAAAACCTTGAAACTTCCGTTTCAAACGATATTCATATGCAGGGATGGTGAGCCTGCGGTCTTTCTCTTCATTAAGTGCGGCCTTTTGACTAAATATAATTTTATAGACTAAATTGTTTAATTATTTATAGCTTTCAATTTTTTACATGAAAAAATAATAGACTAATAGATTAAATGCGTGTCTAATGATACATTCTTAGTGAAAATGAAAACTCTGTGTGTTTTAACGGAGTAAACACCTCTACTATTTCAACCAAATATTTAAATGTTTTTCAAAGTAAGCCAGACACAAAACAGTCATTAAAAGGTTGGAAAACTCAATAATATGTCTTTATTTCATATATTAATTCATTTATAATAAGTCATAAACACGCAATACATCCATCGAATATATGAAACAACGATTATTGCTATCATCGGGATTTCTACAATACTATTTGAAGATTTAAATTTCTCTGTAAAATACCAGTAATTTTTTTTATAATTCCTTAGACATATTGGGCACTAGCTTATTCTTTATTGTTCACACAGTTTACGCATATCCTTATTAATTACGAAAACATTCGTACAAGAATTGTTTAATTAAGGAATAATGGCATGAAAACTTCAAAACAATGAAGTTAATGTATCCCATGCTTTGATTTAAAATTTTGCAGACAGTGTGGTAATTTTTTGATTTATATTGTATGACACTTTTTCATGTACATATTACGATAAGTTTTTTTGAATGCTTTATCTCTTCGATGCCGCGGCCGTGTTAACACGCCAAACAATTCCGTGCTCGTAGGGCCAGCCATACAAAATGCGCGTGTTTACACGCAGTACTTGTTTACGTGGTTTAAAGGCCACGAGCAACGTTTATAACAATTTTAAAATATAGTGCATACATATAATGACATCTCTTGAAATTTTGATGTAATACTTGAGCTTTAAAGATATTGTATAGTAATCTATAATATATCAATTTTAAAAAGAGCTGTTTCATTGTGTTGAAATGTGTTGCTAGCAGGATATGCGTAGAACCTTGTTTTGAAGCATACTACTCAGTGGAAGACTATTAATTTGCTTTAAGAATTTTAAACGTATTTTTTATTTACATTTAAGATTAAATTTATTATGAATCAGTGCCTATTTAAAGTCACGTCCACGTATTTTATGTGTGAGTGTAGTGACTACCCTGAAGCTTTGCGAAACGTTTTTTGGTGTGTTTTTTGAATAAATGATGGCGTAAATGACACATCGTGTATTTATATGGTAAGTGTATGTGATGTACTATTAAAATATGTCTAAAAAGTATATATTTATTAGGTTTTATGAAATAAAATCTCGGGCCTCCATACACGGCCATACTAATCCTAGCCGGCACCTAACAGGTTAATACTCAAATGGCAGACTTCATAGACTTTAGTCTGTGATCTCTTCACTGAATACCGTCTCTAGTGATTTGACAATCATGTAGTAAACAAACAACGTTCATCTTTCCCCAAAAACTTTTGCTATTTACTTAACATACATGTCGTTAAAACAGAGAGCTTTGGGCTTTTGGGGTAGGTTGATATTAAGTCTAAGGTACCCACTTGTAAATTTAGAATAATATTATCATAAGTAACATTTCTTAAGCAATCATTTGATTACAGACACACGTGGCCCTGTCATAAAATAAATACTGCACGCAGGGGTCTGTCTATACTAGCATGGATTGTATGCACAATCAAGCTAAATGGTTGTTTACTGGAATACGTTTTTGAATTTTGATTACAATAAACAAATACACTCTCATGTAAGGTGCAAAATGTGTTTTATTTAAATAAATAAAACACACATTGCACTGCGCTTATTTACACATAAGCTGAATTCGCTAGGCAATTGAATTGTCCTCTGTAACAAATGAAATTAAGCTTGCCGCAAATCAGTCATATTGAAAATATAGAGTTTTACTGAATGCTGAGGCTTTTGAAAATCATTGAAATCTTTTTTTAATCGGGCATGCAAAATTGGCGTAAATATTTTTTTAAAAGACATTACCATTTATGATTTAACACGGTGCAAAAAATAACAATGTATTTTAGTTCTACAGAAATTATTTTATATCTTGTGTACCCCACAACAGAATATATTGATAAGTAAACGCATGCTTAAACATAGTTCTGATGATGGCGTAAGTCGAAATAGCTATCAACAATACATAAAATAATTTCTGTGGAACTTAACTACATAGCTATTTTTTTCACCGTGTTATATCAAATTTTCACCAAGTAAATGCCAATTCAATAAATATATGTTTTACTTCACAATTAGGATGCTTAATGTATCTTCATGAGTTTTGTGGCTAACGACGAGGGTTTCGCATTTCGGCATCTTCAGGCATTTCAAGTGCACGAATGAACATGAAGTGACGCGTGGTCAATAGTTTGTATCGTTTATTTATAGGATTGTATAAAAATAAAAGTAGATCACTAAGTTTAATTGTTATTAACGTAATCTATATGAATTAGCGAAAGTTTTGATGTTTATGTGTAAGAGTTAAGAGGGTAAATTATAATTATCGGGTATTTTCAAAGTGGTATCGTAAATCCGGGTCGTTAGTGAGAAGACTTTTAAAAAAATACAAAATTCAAACGATTCAAATTTGATATTTAAACTTCATCAAGCACCTTCAGTCAAAATCCTAAATTGTATACAATAACAATTTCAGGCCCGTAACCGTTCAAAGGCAAACATTTATAAAGAATTTTTAACCTTTCTTACAATAATTGTTCATTATTTTTTTCAGTTTAATATGATTAATGATCAGTGAAACCGGTCACGATCTTCACAAAATAGGTGTGAGAGTAACGGGTACAAAAAATGGGTTATACACCACTAATTGTAACTTTGCAACTATGGTGAATCAAAGGCATGATAATAACAATAATTGCTTTACCTGTATTCTAAATTTAAACTATCAAAATTTATCGTCTTAGTGGTAAAATTCATCAGTTATTTTTCATTATATTAACGAATAAAAATGAGCAAATGAAATTATTTCACTTTACTAGGTCTAGACGGAAAATTTAATTATTAAACGTTCTGCATTGAAATCTTAAATTCACTTTAAAATGTTTAATGCGGTGCACGACTTGTTTGGAGATGTTTTATTTTTCTATTTAGTATTTTCAATATAATAAATGTTACAAAAAATATCTCAGATTTTTATTTGTTCAATATAAAAAGATTTCAATTTTATTTTGTTTATCTTTTAAAAAAAGCGAATTCATTTACCATGGCTAAAATCTCTATTACTCGTTAGACGATAATAAAACATAAAGCGATTTTTTGATTGAGTCTGGTAATTAAATAATTACAATATAAGACCATATTGAAAAAACTTTTTTTTGTGATTGTTTTTCGTCTGTAACGTATTGAAATATCAGAATCATACACCATGGTATGGGAAAATTCATGCTGGGTATAGCGCACCGAGTTCATCAAATATTTTTTTCATCTAAAAAACGTGATAATATTTAGTTCTCATTCGCACATCTCATATTCTCCCTGCGTGGAGTATATGCCCAACACACGGTGACTTTAGTATTCCTTGTTGACCGTCAATGGCTTTGCTTTCTTTCTCTCGTGATATGTCATGAATGAACTTGGTATCTTGTTTTATTTTTTACTCTTTGCTTTTCTACATAAATAATTTGTCGTGTTTTTCATGCAAGTTCTCTATTGAGTATCTATTACGTTTTGTTATATATCATGTTTAATCTTTATTATATTTGTCAAATGCATGGCGCATTGGCGTCAGCAGTAATTACAAGTATTAGTTTCATTCGCAATAAACAATATTACAATTATTTGGTTACAATGAGTTTATAATTATTTAACAATATTGAGTATTCAAAATTAAATTGAATAGCTGTGAAATAGTTCAGTTCAATTTTTAAATAAACTACATTCAAAATCGAATATCTTCTAATCCGTTCATTTGGTTTACTTATCATCTTTTATTTACAAAAAGTAACACCGTATTGTTAAAAGTGTATACTTTTTTTTGTAATAACGTCACAGAGTCCTGTAGATTTTACTGCTGTCGCACGTGTCACCTTCTCCCTTGCACAATTTTGAAAATATAAGTACTAGGCGACCATTTTCGTAATTATTTTGCAACGCCGGCTAATGGATAATCTCTCTAAGAACTAATTGCAATGTCACGGGCTAAGATAGTTTTTGGCTTTATTCGGATTAAGTGTTAAAAAAAATATGAATCTGTAACGCTATCACGAGTAATGGTTTTAACATTTAAAAATGGAATATTTTGAGAGGGCTTAAACAAAAACAAAGAGAGGTTTTTCATAATACTATCTGTAATATTAAATTTTCTGGCTTAATTTATTATACGTTCTAACTTACATGATAAATGGACCTGCTAGTGACATAAATATTTTTTGATTTAAAATAATATAATATATGTATTTGTATAGTCGTGGATATCAGATGGGAATTTTCGAACTGAAATGTTTTTTTTATTACAAACTACGTAAATTAGATCATTAATTCACGGGTAAGCTATTCAAAACCTTTGGATGCAATGTTTTGACACTATGAAATGATTCAAAAGTATATTTTAGAGCTGGTAAGATATCGATGGCTTAAAGAGTAAATTTACTATCTCCGTTTTTGTCAATTGTGCAGGAGAGGGTAAAAACTGATTATGTTTTTATTTTTAAGCCGATCGGGAAAATTTCAAATAGGACTTTCAAACGATTGTCTTGTAACGCCGCTGAAAAAATACAAATGAATGAGAGTTGACAATAGAAAATGGTGGAGTTTGATAATTAGCAGAGTAGATTTAAGAACGACAATGGAGTTATCAATTTTTTCTAAAGCGTTTTTACGATGCACTCAAATATGTTTTGGTTATAAAAAAATTACGGGACATGCACATTGCATTATATAACAAGATGGCATTGTTCAGTCATTTTCAGCTAAAAGTGGAATTTAAAAATCACTCTTTAAGCCATCGATATATACTTTTGGTTAAAGATGTTGATATTCCATCTAAAGCATTGCTGTGTATTGTGTATATATTAGGGCTGTGGAGTCGGAGTCGGTGTCGTACAGTCACGGTTTTTTGGCCATTTTGATAAGTTTTAACTTTTTATTTATGCATATAGCATGTCAAATTTGGCTATTGGTGGGTTGACATTCGATGAAATTGAAAAAAATTAAACTTTTTTTTAGTCGGAATGAAACAATATTCAGAATCATTCTATTCTGAATACTGTTTCTTTTTTGTAAAAAAATATAACCGGCATCCGCGTTGTTTTCTTGTAGAATAATTTCACAAGAGGAAAAGACATCTTTTTGAGAAATTGCGGTAAGAGGGACGGGTGATTAATGTTGTCTTTTGTGTTTACCTGCAGTCACGACAGGTGTTGTTGCTTCCAAATTTCGCGTGTAAGTAATCGCGAAAATAATTATTATTGTCAGGTAAGGGTGGGTTTCTACAATATATTTACCCGTATTCAATTGTGGGCTTATCAACACAGGGGAAACTTTGACAATTGTTGCTGTGTTTTAAGTATTCGTGCACGCGTATCTCACAATGAAAATTCGCTACAATTTTCATTAAACCGCATAAGGAAATTCTCTTAGACATTTCTCTGCAGTTGATTTATCGTATACAAGCGGACCTCTACTTTCAAACATTTGACTTTCGCACAATTCGCTATTTCAAACATATTTAACAATTCGTTCTTTTTAGATTATTTTGGTGATAATGCAAAAATGTTTTGTTTCCCTGCAGTTTTTCGCCTCTCTTCCGCTCACTCTTAAATGCATATGAACCCAGGCCCAAAAAATAAAAATACTTTTGAAGAATACTTGGAAATATATCAGAGCTGAGGATTCGGAGTCGGAGTCGAGTAGTCGGGGCTTTTGGCCGAAGTTGGAGTAGTCGCGGCGTTTTGACCGGAGTCGTACTCGTACTCGGAGTCTGCACATTTTATTTTTGCATTTAATATGTCAAATTTGGCTATTGGCCGGATTGTTAGGGTTGATATATAATTGAATACACATAAATAGGAAAAGTAGAAAAAAAAAAAATTTTTTTAGTCGGAGTCGGAGTCGTGTTTTTGGGAAATTTTGAAGTCGGAGTCGTGGTTTTGCTAAATGCTGGATTCGGAGTCGAACTTTTTTTACCGACTCTACAGCCCTGAAATATATCTTCAAAAAATTTCTCTAAAAGAAAGCATAGTGATGGATGAAAAACGAATATTCAAGTGGTAGTACTAGTTCGCCTCATGGATGAACTAAGCTTCGATGTTAACAGTGAAGATCTTATTGAGATGATCGAATATCAGTTGGAACCCTTAACAAATGGATATCTAATCGACCAACAGGAGTACGAAAATGAAATACAAAATGAAAGGGAGGAAGAAGATATGAACGAAGCTTTTTTGCATCTCGATACATTTTTGAATAATATGCAAGAATGTGATCCCAATGGATAACGCATATCTCAAGTGCGGAGGGCGATCCATAGAAGCACTGCATGTTACAGTACCCCCTGTTTACATACCTCTACTTTCGCACACATTTTCATGAATCAATTATGTACGAAAGTAGAGGTTCGCCTGTATGCGTCTTATTACAATGTAATTAAATAAATTGTAAATCTTTTGACTCTCGTGTACATTATCGTGGCCCAAACTTAAAATTTCAATAAAAGTATATTTATTTTAATTTTAATTATCGTATAAAACACGGGACCTGTAGCCAACTGGTCAGTATTTTTGCATTTAGTTGCTGCTTTCATTGGTTGGTTCGAATGTCAGTACGAATAGTTTGATAATTTATGCCGGAATGAAAATAATGAATTATTTAACTTTTTTTCGTGTATGATAAGACAACTTATTTTGCAAGGAAACATTATATCTAGTCGAATATAATATGCCCACTACAAAGTTATTTGTCACGATAAGGATAGTGGGGGTACATGGTTTATAGATTTTTTCAGTTTCACGACGTTGTTTTCGAGACTTACATAATAAAAGTGGCTCCAATATCACATTGCCATTAAATTTCAAAGGCTTGAGCATAATAGTATGTAGCATACTAGCCGCCAAAAATATTTTAGCATTTGTTTATACAACTGCTTCGTAGTATGACAATTTTGTGGAATTATTTACCTAATGTTTTTCAAATATTTTGAGGGAATATAATCAAATTCAATTTGTGCTTTCAAAGTCAACAAATTTCATTTCCATTGAAAATTCAGCAACGTATTAATTTGTTCTGTACCTATGCCATATTTTCATTTTAAAATATTATGACAAAAAATAATTTGAAGTTGTTCTGAACAATAATTAAAAACGAAAACTTTTAATCTTAATTAAAATTATGTTTTATGAGGTGAATCTGTGAAACCGTTTAAGAATAAAACAATTAAAACATTTTCCATCGTGTAACTTTAAATGCTAAAGTTTTAATTTCTTTATGTGCCCTTAGAGATGATAAGCAATTTCATTTTGGCAAAAGACAAAGGCGCGACAGCTCTCCCTCTAAACAGAAATAATTAACTGGTTACGAAAACATTAACGAATAAATGCAGATTGTTATAATGTATTTATAATTAATATTGCTGGTTTTATATTTATGGTTACTTCAATTGTTAAAGTAAAACGCTATGGGTAGTTTAAAAATAAAACAAGAATAGTGAAAGAATTATCCAATAACGTGGGTATGTAATTACGCGTTGAAAATAAATTTTATTAGGATAACTAGCTCGCAATTACTTTCGATGGAACACTTTAAATCGTTAGTAAATTGAAAATCGTTACGTTTTTTCGTAATAGCTTACTGACCCATACATCGCCAACATGATATCTCATATTTTCTTGTGTGAATATGAATGAATTAATTCTTTCAATAGATTCGGCGGTAAATTTGTGGAAGTTCATTGATATATAAAATGTATTGTGCTAATAACTGTGACACGTGTTTCGCCTCTTTCAAAGGCATCTTTGAACTTACTATCGCAAAGTTTGCTTAAGTAATGAAGCAAGATTGATTCTAATATTTTATAATGATAAAATTACAAAATGGAGTTTTGGATTTTTCCCTTTTACGGAAAGCAAGGAGGAGGTTATAGAATCAAAACAAAGCAAACAAATAATTATACTAATAATGACGTTAGCATTACAAAATATATTAAGTAATGAGATGCAATCAATCGGGAATGAGTTAAACCTGTCAATGGAAATAATGTATGCAGTGGCGAGCAGCCTGTCATATTTAGGATATTATTTAAAAATTCTTCTAAGTAGGGGCTGGGTTAAGCTCTTTAATATGAAATAATGTTAGCAGTGGCGAGCAACCTGTCCTATTAGATAGTTAATCCGAAGATGACTTTAAAATAGGCGAATCACGTGTCACAGTTAGTAGCACAATACGTGGAATAATCAAAGTTATTTTAAATTGTATATTGAATGAATTATGTTTAGCAGTGTATTTCAAATCCAGTGGAACGTTGATTGTTTTTTTCTTTTGTTTATGATTAGGTGCTCACGGGGGGGGAAAAGAAGATCAATGCATACTTGTATTTGAAACTGAAACAAAAATCAGTAATAATAATTGTTCATATCGACACGTCCGTCAAGGGTCCTCAAATACCACTCAAGCTCGCCGCAAAACTCACAGTGTCAAAAGCAAAATTAGACCCTGCTTACCGTATGTCGTAAGCTTAATTGGCAACGGCGTCGCAGGGGTCCTTCGTACCTCCACCGTCGCTCGGAAACCACGCACGAGTGTTATACGACCTCTGGGAAATCAGCATGCTATATCTCACTTACCATACAAAAGGAAAAGCAACTTAACAGTTAAAATATCCCCCGTCTCTCACTAGCGACTTGGGTCTATGTGTGCTGTTCACGGCATAATTAGTTACGTTTGACACATGTTATTTTCAATATTATTTTGTATTTTATAACATTTTCTTATAGCCATTGGTTGGAGGTATCAAGAGACTCCGCAAAGAATTGAATATTACGTAACATAATTCAGGAGGTAATTTTCAAAAGTGGTAAATTCCAAAATATAAACTGCCAGTTTTAGATTAAACTTTTGAGACCTTTTTTATTCACATGGAAAAGTTTGAATTTTTACAAAATATTCGTAATTCTTTAATTTAAAACATTTTGGTAGTAAATATAAAAATATGAGGAAAAAGTACTGAAAATATTTCACATTCTTAGTTTTTCAACAAATCGTTTTGAACACTTTTGAAAACTACCTCCTGAATTATCATGTAAACTCTGACTTCTTAAACAGTTCACCGGAGTGTGTGGCAGTCATCGGAACTAAATAAATGTTCTTCCCTCTGACATAAGATCCACCAACTGCACTTAGCCTACGCGTTTAGTCTACATATATCAAATTAAAGAATTAAAAATTCTGGCAATCTTTATTTTTGTGGGCATTCAGGACATTCTCACAGCGCCACTCTTTTGGGTGCATAAGAAGCGTGGTCATTCTGTGTATAATTTGGTAACCAATAAAAATAATTATTTGGTCTTCAGCAAATTTGCGGCGTCATACGGTGCAAGGACGGATCTATTCGTATAGGTCCGTAACCGGCATTTGTTGATTGCATTAATGACAGCATTAAATAGCATTTCTAGAATCAGTAACGTATAGGGTTTGCTAATTATTTAGAGTCAGTAATGCACACTTGAGTGCCTTGGCCTCCAAGTCCTGGGCAAATGCTCCCGAGACAACTCCATACTCGCAAACAGAACAGATACGCTTAACGTTGTTACGCCACGGGACACGATCGCTGATACCGAATGTAAGGCCGTGGCAGGTGGTGGTTGGGAGTAGTTTAGCTTGGATACTTTATTTGATCTTGAAAAACTTAAAAACTGTTTAAAAAGTACTTTACCCCCGGCCCAAACGTATCGGTGACATCGCGACACCTTACTTTGAAAATGTTCTAACTGCTCTTCACACTTGTATTCACTTAAAATTCACTAGTAACAATGAGCAAGTAAAAATGTTTCAAATTACTTATTTGAAACCAATTTTTTCACAACTCTTGCTGAGAAATAATGATCTTAAAGATCTAATGATGACAAACTTAGAACTTTGTCAAATAAATCTAGTAAAAAAAAAGTGCATATGCAGTGCAACTCCGGAATTCTGTTAACTCCGTTATTCAACCATAGATAATTCTGAAATTCATATACATATATGATAGAATGCGGTACATAAATACAAGCTTTACCGATCAAAAGGTAATTTTATCCAAAAATGTGAATTATAACTTTTTATAACTCATAAAATTAGTACCTTTTCAAGGTAAGGTCATGAAATGGTGAAAGATGTTTACTGTACTTATTCTTCATTTCATTTTTTTTATTCCGTCTTGTAAAAAAAAACATGCAACCTTTCAAGTAACATAGTTTGATTCAAAAAAAATTACGATTTAAAATGTACTAATACGGTAAGAAAAATAACAATGTATTTTTCTTACCGTATTATAATGAAGTTCTACCAAGTAAATGTCTACTCAATCAATAAAATGTACTATTTTGTAATTTATGAGTAATTGATAAAATAGGCTCTCGGAGTGTTTGTCTTTCTTGATGGAAATATTCCTAATGAGAAAATAATGTCAACGCCCAACCCAAAACTGTAGTGTCTGATAAAAATAAGCAGAGTGAAAATATCCAAGGACTCGAATAAACTCGTGAGTGGGTCAAAAACACCCGGCGTATTATCCAATTCACTCAAGTCTTCGTAAAGTACCATAATTACCGCAATTTAACCCTCAAAGTACTGGCGTTTATTCATTTAGCAACGTTCGAGTTTATCTTTACAAGTCTGGAGAAAGAAGCACGAGTCATTGGCCAGTGGCGGTAATAACGCCCCCGCAGTGTCGACGATAATCAGGTTAGTTATAAAATACGTATCTCTGTTCTGCTCTTGAACGTGAGTTTTTATTCATACGAATATTCTTAAATCCACTTTCTTCGTCTGAATATATTCAAATATCAATTATTTTACTTAATAATTTAGCTTTAGATACTCTATATAATTTAATGGTTGAAAATTCTCGTGACGAGTGAAACTAGTCCTGATCTTCACAAACAAAATTATGTGCGAGTTTTCGAATACAATCGTGATTTATCTATTTAAATACAATAATGATTTTCCACCAAGAATTACATTTAAGACTATGATTACGGAGTGTAAATTGAGCTTTTACAATTGCCCATCAAATGCGAAATAGTTTGTTATTTAAAAGTGTGTTTTAATAAGTGTATAATTAATAATATGCAATTGGTTTTTATGTGTAATCCCTCCCCACCTATCCGATCCCAAAATAACGACGCATAGTTATAGCGATTAGCTAACCATTAGCCCTGTCCTAGTCCTCGTACCCTTTCCATCCATACTCTCTTCGAAAAAGAGAGGTTTAGCAACTGAGTAGATCAGTTCTCGTAGAAAAACATATGTTGCGATAAACTCCTTGAGGAGTCCATATGCTCACAGTTGGGAGTAGACGTGGTAAAAAAAATACTCGGTATAAGTTTTTCTTAACTTTCGTTTTGAATTACATCAAAATTTTTCGTAAAGTCTTCAAGTTCAAATGTTTGAAATAAACAAAAACAAAGTCTACATCAACGTAAACGTAATTATAAATAAGCTTTTTTATTCTTAATTTAAAATTTCAAAAATTTTGTTAAATTCTATCATGGTTTTAAAATCAAGCTTTGTGTTTGTTCAAGTTGCGTGTCACACGTGTTCTAAGGCAATGCCTTCTTAAGTAACCCTTCTAGGGCGTCGGTGTACACGTCTATGAAGCTCGGCGCAAATTTGTCTTTAATAGTCGGGCGTAGATAGTGTTAACGGGCTCACTCGAATGCACGTTACAGATAATAGACTCGGGGACACTCCCAACCGTTCGTCGAGATAAGACATCCCCTTCTATGCGACAGGGACACTCGCAAAGATTATCACCGGAGACGCAATTTATGTTGCTGCGATGCAGAAAATTGTCAAATTGGTGACTTATCGAGCAATAATAATAATAAGACGCACCCTTCTTTTTAATCTGCTCTTTTTTTAAAATTATTTTCGTTTGGGTCTCTATTTCGTAGAGTTTATATAAAATTTGGTAAACTATGGATATATGGTCACGGGACAGAATTTTTGTAAAGATTTATGAAAAATAATCACATTAAATGAAATGAATGTAAGGCTTTTTTTAAATGTTTCGTCTTTAATTTATACATCGCAATAAGTATGAAATCGAGTTGTTTTAATTTACAGGAGCACAAATGCAACCACAAACTACACAAATAATAAAATTATACAGATAGAGACAGTCACATAAGTTTATTATTTGCTTAAAATAAAAAGAATAATTTTATTATAGGCTTATACTAAAAAACATTTCTTCTTTTCTTCTGAAAGAATTCTTCTTTCAGAACTCATACAATAATCAGTAATATTCTTCAGATTTAATCATTTTGATTCCACATTTTATAATAATTCACAAGAACTCAAAGAGTAAAGTCAAAACATAAAATTATAAGCCAGTATGTATAAATTCTTTGAGCTTAGCTCGAGATGATTGGGATTCTGTCCCGTGACCATATATCCATAATTTACCTAAAATTTATACAAATACTCCACCGAGTAAATAAGAAGGGTTTAAAAATAAATAGTATAGATTTTTAAGAAATATGGAAAGTATTAACAAAAAAGAAGTATTATTAAATAATATCCTTAATGGGACAGGTCACTCGCCACTGCTTACATTATTCCCAATTAAAGGGTTTAACCCAGCCCCTATCTCATTGATTGCATTTTAATAGATAATATTTTGTAATGCTACATCATTGCGTCATTAGTGGTATAATTTTTTGTTTGCTTTGTTTTGATTCTATAACCCCCTCTTAGCTTCCCGTAAAAAGGAAAAATCGCATGCTCCATTTTGTAATTTTATCACTTTAAAATATTAGAATCAAATCTTGCTTCATTACTTAAGCAAACTTTGCGACAGTAAGGCCGAAGATGCATCTGAAAGAGGCGAAACACATAACACAATACGTGGAATAATCAAAGTTATTTTAAATGTTATATTGATACCCCCTGATATTGTAGGTCATCAGGACTCTCTTGAACGATCTTATTATCATAATATTTTCGATGGTTTCGGCGGTAACTTTTTATCACCTCAATCAATGATAATAAGACCTAAACGATTAATATAACGCGAATAAATTCACTAAAATCTTGTAACCGACTTCTAGAAACGCCGTCTCTCGTTCAGTTCATTCGCGACCGCTTTGCGTCGATTGGTTGAGCTCTTTTGCACCCTAGAATTGTAGTGTATAAATATGCCGTCAAAGGCCAAATTTCTCTCAGTCGTTCATCCAAAGCCGACAGACGTGTCGCCTCCTGCCTTTGGACAGGCAGGAAGTCGCAATATAATCGTTTGGTCTTGCGCTTTTAAATGTGGTTGTAACTGCAATTGTATCTGTGTTTTGTAAACAATGTAATCTAAAAATTTGAAGAACATAAACTAGCCTACTCTCGCATAGAGTACGGTCAAGAGAATACCGATTGAAATCTTTACAAGAGATACCTTTCTTCCCATCCTGTCCCTAAGTTCCGTCCTCAAACGCCTTGGAAGGATGCTGTCTGTTACTGTCAGATTGAGGAAGAAACCCTGGTCGTCTCAATATCACTTGTATATTATTTAGTTACTGTATGTTTTTATTTGCGCAATGACCTTTCCGTGTTTTGAAAAATAATTTCCATTACCCTTTTTTGTGCGGTAGATACGGTCGCACAAAAGCTAAGACTTAATATGGGAACATAGCATGTACAAGGACCCACATACCAAGGTCAAATAGTAATAAACAGGTGAAAAACTGGATTTTGAACGTACAGTATGTGAACAACGCGCTATTAATTACGTTCGTCCATATGTACGTTTATATAGTCGCATAAATATGTTTAAAATTGTACAGCAAAAAGAGGTGTGAGTGTATTGTACAACTCCATTTATCTGTATTTAAATGAAAAATTATTTCTTTAGAAAGGTCTAATTGAATATTTATGTATTTAAATTCCAATGCAACGGAAGCTAGGTAAAGCAACGGCGTTAAAATAGCTTCTGTTCATTTGTACATAGTGGGTAATGAAGGAAAAGCATACTTTTATTTGTATTGTAAAGTAAACTTGCTGAACGTATTTGTTTTTTTAAAACAAAAATCGCACGATTTAGTGAAAAGCCGAATAGCAGCAGGCAAGCATATTCCTGGTTTAGCGATTTTTCTTTTAAGTCGAAAACAATTTGTTATTATTTGTTTTGTATACAATTAACTGTATATATCATAATAAACACAACTCATATATTTTATACGTTCACCATTGTCATGTATCAAATATTTTAATATCCATAATAGTTCGCTTTAATTTATCAAAAATTAAAAAAACATTTCTTTGTTAATAATTCCATAATTAATTTATTAAAATCTGGACCGTTTTAGCTTATCGCGAAAATTTTCAACTGAATTACAAAATAAAAATGTATTGTGTACATTTTCTACACCACTAAACATAGATTCGATAAGTAAACGTATGTTTAAACATTGTTCTGAAATAGCTGTCAACCATATATAATATAATTTCTGTTGAAGTAAAATAC
The DNA here is from genome assembly GCA_028554975.1 of Himalopsyche kuldschensis. Lineage (NCBI taxonomy): Eukaryota > Metazoa > Arthropoda > Insecta > Trichoptera > Rhyacophilidae > Himalopsyche > Himalopsyche kuldschensis. The sequence goes on along the minus strand of JAHFWI010000029.1, from coordinate 7,129,889 downwards.
ATTGATTTTTTTCACCGTGTGTACTTAATACTGTGTGTGTACCAATTGTTTATGCTAATCTTGCTTCACTGTTTATTTCATCAGTGAGCAAAACTGGTCCTGATCTTTATGAAAATACATGAGGAATTAGTACAGTAAAATGTGTTTTATTTATTAAAAATAACTTTCCATCAAAAAGTGTCATTTAACATTTACCACTTTTAAAGGAATTAAATGAAATAAGCGAATAAAATCTTTCAGTTATATGCGAGACTATTCAAGTTTAAGCGTTGTGTAAGTTTCATACTTAATGCTGCAAATCCTTGATGGATGTATGTGTGATGCAAGACTTTATCGTACGCTTGAATAGTGTATCATGAGCCGTGACAAGATATACGACTGAGGACCTTCCGAAAGCCCTCAGCTTAAATGCTGTATGTGACTCCCACGCAAAACTGTGCTTGATTTGTGTTCACAATGTGTGCAATTAATCAAATTGTGTTTATCTTAATCTAATTCCTGCCTCAACATGATCAATATCAGAATTGCTTCCGATACAATAACAATTCGTTGGTTGATTAGTATAATAAATCGCGATTATCTATGTGAGTATTATAAACGTTTTAAGCTTTGGTTTTCGAATAACATTCTATAATAATGTCAGTGTGGCTTTCTAAGAAAAGCTTTTATCGAGCTGTTTAATTTATATAAAAACGTGCTCATATAATACTATCTGAGATTTATAATTTTAATAAAACGGTAAAGCCTTTTATTAACCCTTTAAACGCCAAGCCAATTCCATAGATTTTCGCAACAGGCCACCATTTTCAGTCATCGAATTTCCATGAAAATGCCACGTAACATGCCCAAATCATTTTATATCCAAATTATCTTTTGGTTTCAAATGAAAAGTAAAAAAAAAATCCAGGGATAAACCACAAGAAAGGTGCAAGCCCTAGTGACATCTGTTAGCTTAACCTCAAATAAAATAAAAACCGCTTAATATATCGATATTTTAACAATCACATTGCTTTGAAAAGATTTGTTTGTAATATATTTCATTTAAAAATACGATATTAATTCATAAGTAAAATCGTAGTGGCGTTTAGGTGTCTGCACGCCGTGGCGTATGAACAGTTAAATCAGTAGTGGCGAGTACCACTGATTAAGAATAATGGAAGAATAACTTAAAACTTTAGTACTTATGTCACATTAAGTTTATTAGATCAGGACCAGTTTGCTCATAGCGAGCATTATTAAGTTGATTTGTAAAAGTAATAAAAATGTTATATTATTTTTATTATTACGCCATTCCGCCAAGTATTGACAGCTAAAAGTGAACAATGGAAGTGTCTTAAGAATTGTAGATATGGTGATGTGAAAATGTCGACGAATAAAAAATTATTTCGCCTGGATATAATTTTTAAATGAACGAAACGGTGTGAACAACGGTAAATAAAATTGAGACAGAACGAATTGCAATGTGATGAAGAAAATAAATTTACACAGCTCGTGACAACTGGAGAGCGGTCAACTGGGCGATTCACAGAAAACTGAATGACATCTATTAGATACGACAGAAACATATAAATCTTTTCACACGTTAATGTGATACGTTTAATAAATGAAGACGTTGATTATAATTTTTCTTAAAAAAATCATTTTAATTTCAAGAAGAGTGGTCTTAAGTTTCTTTGAAAATAAATATGTATATTTAAAAACAATTGCAAAAATCTAAGAAAATACTAATAAAATAATTTTTTCATAAATAAATACTGTCGATTTTTTGATAAAATTTTGAGCTATTACGTAACAAGCAGTTTTCATGGAAAAAATTTCTGGTTTTAATTGACAGCACATTTTCACATATTTTTCCGTCGCCTAACTGACCATTGTATACTCGCCATCCGTAGAACGTTTTTTTAATATTTTAAATTTGGTATAGGTAAATTTGAGATTCCTAAATAGAATCAATCTATGAAAATTTGATTTCATTTACGTATAAATTGTATGTATGATTGTCATATTTTTTACGCTAATTGTTTTTGAATAAATTTGTACATAGCTTGTGTTTATTTAGATTGCTAATTATTTTATTTGCTATTGTATTTTAAATATAAGTTAAAAGATATATTTAATTTCGTAATCAATGTCAGACGTAAATATTCTACTGTCTACCATGCATTTTTTCAAATATAGAACCAATTTTTAAGATAAAAGTTTTTGACATTTGCATGATACCTTCATACACATTAATAAAAAATGTATGCCCAAAGTCTTTGTTTCATAATACGTCTGTAATCTTCTTTGATATTGATTTCAAGCCCACAACAATCTCAAATATTCTAAAACTGTTATATTGTCAAATTCTGATAGACAGTTTCGTATTACATATTAAATTTCAAAAGAGTAATAACTCCAAAGAAAGCCTATTTGAATAGGAATATTTATAACGCATACCAATAACGAAATTATTTTTGTAAAAAATATCTTAATAACTAAGGAATATTTGAATTTGGCTTTCAATAGTGTTAATTCACTAATTGATCAAGTAATTGCACGATGTCCATATTATGATTTTATCGATTGTTTTCTACGAGGGGGAGAAGAGTATATTATTCGATAGTAAGTATACACACTAGCAGCATAGAGAAGCGGAATATTGATTAGGTATCTCTTATATGCATTCCAGGAACAAATCTTGACGACTTTTGTGACGAAAGCGGGGCTTGTTATATGACTTGGTTTGTTATATGACGTCATAACAACAACATAATACAAATATCTAATTATTCTTTTGAGAAATAAAAAAAACTGAAGTCAACACGGTGATATTTATCAATGGAACAACAGATGCGAGATGTTTCGATTGATACTGACGAGCATTTTTTGTTGAAAACAACCTTAAACTTAACTTTTGGGTGATGAAATTTATGAACGACTTATAGAATAACAGACAGTTTTCGCTTAGAAAAAACTTGTTTTAATATACACCATTGAGTTTTTACTATGCCCCACACTGTGAAAAGTCATAGTTTTTGTGAGGAAATTTTAACTTTGGTTGCTTAAAGCTTAATTAACTCGTATTGGTGGAGCTTTATTTTAATTAAAACAAAGCTCGTACGAAATGTCAAATGTCTTTAATGACAAGTTTACTATTTTTAATATGAATGTCAATAAAAAGCTAATTTTGAATACTGATCTGTCGGTCTCATGAATATTTGTAATAGTATCATCGGTTCGCCACTGATGTAAAATAAAAAAAGAAGTGCATGCACTAAGTATGCAGTTCGCGGTGCGCGCCTGGAAACGAATCATTCAACAATCGATATCGTGACACTCGGAAATTAATTAAAGTTGAAGTGTAAAAACGCCAATTAGTGTCGCCGTAGAGCTTTTTGAGAAGCTATATCCAAAGCTACATGGCGCATAACTACAAGCCACGATTTTAATAAACTCTATAATGTGCTGTTATATAAAGCGATACAAATGAAATATTTTCATAATATGAGACGTAATAATATACATTGTGAGAATTAATAAGCTATGAATTCGACGTACGACGGTATGTTTTGATTGGCAATTATTTTCTACTGGTTTTTCACCGTATTCAATATATTTTGGACGTACTGTACAATTACTGTTAAACAATATTTTAAATGAAACTGGCTTGATAATTATTAAGCGCGTCAAATATTTTCAAAATGTTAATAGGAATGTGATAAAAGCAATAAACCTAATTTTTTTTCAAAAGTACCGTGTCGAATAAATTCATTTATTTATGCATATAGTATATACAATTACAAAATTATTTTAAATTAAACTGGCTTTTGATAAAAAAAGATTTAAAAATTTTAGCCATCAGGCGATAGAGGCAAAAACACATTTTCAAAATAATCAACCACGTGAGTTCCGAAAAATCAGTGATAAAACAATAAAAATACTGAACCATGGTGTTAACTCAATTTTGATTTTACCCTATTATTTTGTTTTGCAAAAGTACCGTTTTGTCGAATTTTATTTTATTTATGCAAAAATAGTATTATGTAAACAAAACTAATTCAAAAATTATAAATTAAAATTATAACTGATATTGCTTTTGCAATGTGAAAAAAGATTTAAAAATTTTAGCCATCAGGCGATAGAGGCAAAAACACATTGTAAATTGGCAAATAATCAACCACGTAGTTTACGACAAAATCAGCTATAATACAAAAAAAATAGTACCCGTCTGAAAAAAAACACTTGAAATGGCCGCGCATATTTGCATGGACGTATGTTCGGTGTAGAATGTAGGGGCTTTGAATACATTACAGCTGTATGATATTTACGAATGCGCTTACATACATTTGTCAGCCAAATGCGCAATGCTTGTATCAAGCCCGCCATTCGAATAACATATGGAAATGTTTGAAAGCATCCCATTTCATTAATCAACTCTTCATTAGCTGAATAGTCAAGTGAAGTACATATCTAATGTTTTGTTTTCTTTCGATTGAATGCGAAATAGAAAAATATACACTCAATTCGCTAATTTATAAATATAAAGAACCTTTAATGGCTTTTCTTTGTTTTTAATTTTGTCAGTAATATTTATTAGAATTAGAGTTATTCCGAATATGATATTCTAATGACACGTTGATATAACATATGTTTGTAGTATGAGTTTTGTATATGTTACAGTGAAACTGTATTCTCAGTAAAAATATATTATTCTCCAAGCTGTCATTGAAATTAAATTTGACCGCCCTATCTTCAGCCCAATGTTTGTCTGTGTTTTGCTTTGGTTCTTTTCTTACGAAAGGTACTACTTGCTGATTTTGTTTCATTGAAGCAATCCAATATTTTAGGCCGGCAAATCATCGACTTGGGCCAATAATTTCAATGATCGTGACCAGTGAAATCTTGTTGTCATACAAATCTATTACTTGATACATTTTCACTGAGAATACAGTTTCACTGTAACATATATACTGAGCTATGGAGTTAGAGTTCTCTATTATTTTTTAGATGCTATTTATTTGATTAATAATTTAACCATGTTCACTAACTATTATGTAATATGAAAAATAACGTAACAAACAAAAATTATAAATATTCAATATGTTTCAACCCAAAATAATGTATGTCTAGTGCAAATTTTTTAACTATATAAGTTATCCTAGGCAGGCTTAAAAAAAGATTTTGGGTTTTTTAATTTTATTCGGCCACTTTTATTATCATAAAAGTGGCTGAATAAATAAAACTGGTACATAATAAAAGATGCTGGCAGATAAAAAAAAATATTTTTTTATCTGTACCAATAGTTATATGATATGAATGTTCAAAATTTTATTTGAAATTCTTTCTTATGTCCAATGTCTAACGTTTTTTTACTAATATTGGATACCAAATCAAACATGTTACGATATTGTAATGCTGAACTGTCACAAAGTAATCATTATGGCCTTGCTTATGTAAGGCGACAAATCTTCAATCTATTTTCATTATGACATAATAATTTCCTCATGAACATTGTTAAGCCGGGCTTTAACCTAGAACCCTTTGATGCAGAACATGTACTTGCGTGAACAGATGCAAAATACTAAACGATACGAGGCTCGTAGCACAAGCAGTGCATTGTGCAGGGGTTGCACGCCCCTTGCCGCATCCCTTAGTCAATATTTGAACTTTTGTATTTGTATGGCAGGGATGCTTAGGATTCAAGTATATAAATTTTCCAATTATATGTTGGGTTATCAAATAATCTAATGTAATGATAATAAAATATGAGTAAATTATTTGAAAAATAGGATAGTTTTTTGTTTTATGAAATTATAATTAAAGCTACATATATTTATTAATTGATTTTGAGAATCTATAGAACCATTTCTTTATTTGGTTAGCAGTGAATTATTTGTTTGATCAATTTGTAAAATACTCACTGCAATTTTAATTCTGGAAATTATTATCAAACTTTAATACCAGTATTCTCTTCGTTTGATCCATTTGAAAATTATTGGTTTATAAAGAAGGATGGTTCACTCCAACATGGTCAAAATTAACAGTTTTATTAACTGAATGCTCTCAACTGATATTCGTGAGGGGTTTTCCTGATTATTATTTTCCTCGTACAACACCTCCAGTTGACATTATATATGCCAGAAAAGGATATTAACGTATGTTTCTCTGGGCTTGTATAATAAGTAAGAAAACTGAGAACTTTTTCGTAGGTTCTATACAGTAAGCTTCTTAGAGTCCTCGTTTTTTTTTTAATATCTGACAAATAAATATTTTATATTTTATGTAATTAAGAATTTCGACTGAAGATGCTTCATGTAATTTAAATATCAAATTTAAATCGTTTGAATTTTGTACATTTCCATGAGTTTTGTCGCTAACGACATGGGTTTCGCTTTTCGGCATCTTCGTGAATTTCAAGTGCACGGCTGTACTTAAACTGACCAGTGAGCTGAAGTACATCCGTGCACTTGAAATGCCTGAAGATGCTGAAAGGGGAAACCAGGGTCGTTAGTGACAAAACCCATGAAAAAGTACAAAATTCAAATTTTTATATTTTATGATTTAAAAAATATTTCACCTGAAAATAACAATCATTAACATTCTTACATTAATGAGTTTTGTAATTTTGTTTAATCATTGTGTAGAGGTGTATAATTAAATTCCGGTTTCCTTGGTTTATTATTAAAATCCTCTAATAGTACTTTATCAATAAGAATTAGTGAAGGTTCGAGTAAAACTAATTATAAGTAAACTTTCTTAGTCGACAGCGTTAATAATAAACAGGATCAATATCGTATCCTGTTAGTTTCTTCATTGCTTATGGCTTAAAATGAAAGCTTCAATTCATTTAAACTGTACCAGATAACAAGTATTCAATTAACGGTTTAACATTGAAATTGACAAATTTTACAACTTCATCGTGACTTTAGGGAGTGTCTATTGTGGCCAATTTATTACTATGTAATTTTGGTTTATCTTTCTGAGAGTGTATCAATAAAATTAAATAAAATCCATCGCTGGCGGCTGGATGATTTTTTTCAGCTGTCCATTGAGATGGAATCGTTGCGATGATTATCGAACAGCTTAATTGACATAGAAAATAAGTATAAGGAAACAGAATTAATTATTTTTGTTTGCCATGAGCGGGAATAGCGATTGTTGATAGTGGTGCATTATCATTTCAATAGATAATAGATAGATACATATATTTTTTAATTCTAGAAGCTATAATACCGTAAATATTTTTCTGAAAGTGGTGTGTAATAGATTTTAGCATGCTCCACCCCAAAAGATTTTTCTTTTCTCGAGTCTTCATTTTTTACCTTAGTAATTGCAAAACTTTTAAAACAAAAGTTTGATGAGAAGTAAAACCTTTCGTTAGCTGACTCGTCATAGTCTGCACACGTTTTCTAAATATAAAAAAAAAAAAAATTTAAAAACAATGAACCTTCATTAAACGTCATTAAAAAATAAAATTTTACAATTTTTTGGACTTGCAGCATGCAAAATGCCTTTTTTCAAAACTGAATATGTTTCGTCGCACCGAAAGTTGCATTTGCGATTATCTTAAACTTTTTCTAGATATAATTATTATAATTCAATTTATTTAGTTTTACAATGTAAATTATTACAGTTGAATAAATTTCCTATCCTTTTACAAATATTTGCCGTCAAACCCATTACTTTATTAATACTTTGTTCGTAAAATTTCTTAATTAATTAATATTTTTCTTTATGGTACAAAAAAAAAAAATTTCGTATACTGTCAAACGCAATAAAGTGATAAAATGAAGGATGAGGCATTCTTTTTTGTCACGTTTTTCAACGGTGGTATAATAACATCGGTGTTAAAAAATAAATTAAACAACCCCTGGGCGTGGGGGATGGTAGGTTTTACCACCTGGGTCGCTATCACCTGGCTAATGAAGTTTATGGGGTGGTGGGGAGGCAATGCCAGCCTTGTTAGTCTGCATCTGTATCTTCATAAATATGCAAGGCGTCAAGCTGATGAATGAATAGCTGCTTCGTGTGTTAAATTAGTTTCATGAGAGACATACAATTTGTGTGTAATACCATGAAAAAGATGTCAGCTAACATGCTCTACAAAAAACTTTGTGGAAAATTTCTTAATTCTAGCAAAAACTACACGTATTAATTTCCTTTGATAAATGAGTCAATTTGACACAAATTTTGCATTCGATGATTCGTTTGTTAACTATAAGTAAAATTGAGCGATGAAAAAAAGTGGCTCGCGGTTCTAGTTATATTTTCCGCGAGTCGTTCGATTCGTCACATTGCTTGCTGTTGACAAAACACTTTTAATTTAAAAAAAAAAAAAAAACAAATGAAATACGATGATGAACTTTCGTTCACTGTAATTCTGAACTCACTTTACGCCACTTATTTGGATTGGTCATTTTACCTTAACAATTGAATAGAATAAAAAAATTGGTAAAAAATTACGACTTAATTTATTATATGCATGAAAGATTTTTCTAGCCAAAATACATATTTTTCCGTTTCGTATGCCACACAAAAGCTAAATAATTAATATCAGAATCTTTCAATCTTTGTACAAATGTCTTTGGGGAAAAAAGCTTCTTTAGATTCAACGATTGTTGGACGAAAAGTCAAAATACCTGTATTTTTAATTGTCAAACGGTGACGGTATTTTTCATTAGCCCTTCCTTTGTACCCTTACTCTTTTTGAAAACAAGACGAGGAGCAACAGAGTTCCGGTAGAAAAACTAAAATTGAGACAAGCTGCAATAGGAAAAAAGCTCTACACTGAAAACGAACAGGGTAAAACATAAATGAAGCCCATCGCAGTAGAATTTTTCGAATCTATAAATCGAATAAAAAAACAATTTATAAGTCTACCCGTTTTGTGACTCACTTAGCTATCCGTAAGTATTCTTTTATGCATATTCGTGCTGTTTTTCAAAGACAGAGATTGGGCGGATGACTTAAAAATATAAAAAATGGATTTTAAATTTGCATCATATTATCAAAATATTGTTTAGACTGTTTAGTGCTTAGACGAACCAAAATGGGGAAATAAAATCACTTTTGAATATAAATTATTTATTTAATTGTTAATAATATAAAGGGTTCCAAAATTCCTTCGCACACCCATCCGATCCTTAATACGGAACACAGCGAGCGCGATCAGCTAACCCTAGGCTCGTCCTAGTTCTATCCTTTATATTCATCCTTTCGAACGGTTGAGTAACTGCATAACAAATATTTTATTTAGAAAACCTATGTTGAATCAAACTACATTAGGAGTCCATCTGCTTCACAACGGACATGGCTTTAAAAAGAGTAAAAAAAATAAGTTAAAACTACAGAAAAAAATCTTTAAAATTTTATTTAATTAACAAAAACATTTTCCTTTTGAAAAAAACAGCCAATACTACTCAGCAGTAAAATATAAATATAATGAACCATACCGGCATTACCGATATAATAGCACTATTTATTAACATCAAAATAAAATACTTCAAGAGCTTTTGATAAAGCTCAAATAATTGTTACATAATAGTACCCGTACATTAATTCTAGACAACTAATTAGAATCAGACATGATTCCTTTGAAAGCGAATTTGTTCTTACTCGAGGTGTTAACAAGTCAGCCATATTATTTCCATATATCTCTGATATCTCGAGCCATCTATTTAATAAGATGAAATGTAATACAGGTAGGTGTATTAATTATTTCCGTCTCGCAATGTTCTGCAAGATTCTTAAATAATGTAGTACACAACATTTCTTGTAATTTGTACTCGTTAGTAGTAATTATATATTATTAATTTAACACCATACGGCAAACAACAAGTATAACATGCAATTATCATCTTTAAGAAAAATGTTTATGGAGTTTAAAGAAATTGACTTCTTACTAATTAAACAATATCTTATGTTGCACTGACTCGCAATAAGTTGATATAATTATAGAGACATGGTTTTTAGCATTTGTTTTTAACCAAATATTCTCGGCAAAGTTTTTGATTCATTTAATATGATTTACATATACCGATGCAATATATCATTGCATGTCATTTTTAAACGGTTCATATTGTTATGTACCTTGGTTCTGTCGTGAAAAGACAAAATTAGATCCACTGTTAGTATAAATTTGCCACTTTGCTGAAAAATAATCGGGTATTGTTTGAATTGACATTTACTTGTTAGAACTCTATTATAACACGGTGACAAAATAGCAATGTATTTTAGTTTTATCTAAATTATATGATATATGGTTGATATCTATTACGACTTACGTTCATAGTTCTGATGATGGCATAAGCCGAAATAACTTTCAACCATGTATCACATAATTTCTGTAGAGCTAAAATACATTGCTATTTTTTCACTGTATAACAATCGGGTATTTTTTATTTTTAATAATATACTTTTGAAATATTTGATACAACAGCACCAAATAAGTAGGTACAATGAATTTCTTGTATTCTCTTTTACAATGACAGATGAACCAGGGATGTGGAGTCGGGTGTGGAAAAAAGTCCGACTCCGACTCCGACTAAAGCGTTAACCAAAACCACGACATTTTTTCTCCTAATTTTCCTATTTATGTGTATTCAATTAAATATCAACCCATCAATGGCGGCCACAAGCCAAATTTGACATATTAAATGCAAAAATAAAAAGTTCAAACTTTTCAAAATTTCCGACTCCGAGTACGACTCCGGCCAGAACGCCGCGACGACTCCGACTCCGGCCAAAAATCTCCGACTCCACAGCCCTGGTTGTAATTATGCGAAATCGAAACGAATATTACCATTTCCAAAAATAGGCCTTTAGTAAATACTTAGTTTGGGTAATGAATATAAAAAAAAACCACAATTCGAATATTTATCGAATCAATCAATACTAGATGTAATCTGTACTAATCAGTTTGTTAGAAGTAAGTGTAAGAGAAGAAGTGTAAAATTTTTAATATAATAAATGATTACGTTTCATACATATGTATTTTTGAAATTTATTACGGTATAAGGTTTTTTATAAGCAATATATTCAGGAACGGATATTAAATCGCCGAATTGATTGTTTGTTTTATTTACTAAACTGCAATGGAATGTTAGACTGTTTTAATTTATTTAAATGGAAGTATCGGTTTCTCTGATCTTATAGGCGAGCTACTAATTACTGGAAATACGTCCTCGTTCTCCTTAAAACTATTTAAATCTACCTAAAACAATTAAATGGCTACAGTCTATTGAGAGTCGCAGCAAAGTACGCTCACTGCGGTTGTCAAACTTTGCAAACGTTAAATATTGAAAAAATATTTGATCGTGAATAAAATTCTTATAAAATAAAAAATGGTCAATTATCAACAGGAATTCGAATGGGGAAAAATTTATACCGAGCTTGTGCAAGAATCACTATTGTGGAATACAAAATAACCAATTAAACAGCTTGTTACTGATTCACTGTGAGTATCAAAAGTGTCTAACAAGTAAGATTAGTATTTGGCGATACACAGGTATTGTTTAATTAAAATACTTACTAAGGCAGTCTTTCTTGTGTTATTATGAATTTCAATCAATAAAAGTACTTCTAATAAGTTTTATTTTATGATACTTCATTGCCTCTAACGGCAATTGCTTATAACAAGTGATTTGTTAAAAGTATTTTCTTTATCAGTGGTGCACAAATTGTGGCCCGAAATTACATGTTATGCGGTCCCATACGAAAAAAATCAAACACCAACTTTTCACGATGGAATTTTCAATCCAGTACACTAAAAATAACGATAATTTAGCCAATTTAACCCATGCATTGAACAATCTGTAAATTGATAAGCTGACAATTGTACTAAAAAGGTTGTGCATCCTTGCTCGAAATGAACCACTGCTTACAAAATACAATGCTATTTCGGCTTATTAGTTTTCTCCGCGAATCATTCATTTTCACAATTTATAAAATATTTTTTTTATTTCAATTTTTTTAATTATTATATAATAATACTTAATACTTTCAATGGAACAGCGGTTGCTTTGCGGAAGATAATTTTAATATAAAATTTAAAATATCTTTGATTATTTCACGTATAATGTCAAAATTAGTAGCTCAATATGTGGAACAATAAAAGTTATTTTAAATTTTATATTATTATATATGTACTTATTTAGCCAGAATATCTTTCTATATTTCATGCACTCGAAATGCTTGCGATTAAGTTTTCTCTGTAATAAAAATACATTTTGACAATCTCTATAAATATCTACTTTAGAATTGGAGCAACGACTGTAAAATGGCAGTTTGCCTTTAATCAGAACACAACTGCTTTGTTCCAATTGCATTCATGTCATTTAATGAATTAACGTAAATTCACTAAGCTTCTTAGCGATTTTGCTAAAAGCAACATTCCTTAACAGTGGAATTTTATTACCAGTTGAACTAAGAATAATTATCAACAGTGTACGATTTAAAAATTCAACTGGCACATATCCATAGCATAAATATATTGTTGAATGAAAAATTACTTACTTCTGACAGTCCGCTGTCGAGTGGCTTTGGTGTTTGACGATATTGACCTTGATAGTTCAAATCGATTATATAATTACTGCTTGAAGGCACGAGATTAAAGGATATCTAAAACTTCTTCCTACCCACCCAATTGACTAAATATTAGTCCTCTTGTCGAGCTCCAACCATCATTCTCTATTCTTTTCGCGAAAAAGGGCAGGAAGAACTGCGATAAAGAATGACATATTATAAACAGTTCAAAATGCGCTTTTTTTCAACTATGCCAAATATCACTTTTAAAGATGTCCACTGTCAATACTTGAATGGAAATATAATAATAATAATAAAATATTTTTAGTACTTATTCCACAGTGAATTTATTTGGATCAGGGTCGGTTTCGCTCATTGCGATCATTATCAACCCTCGCGATCATCGCGAATTCAATGTGGGAAAAGTAGTAAAAATATGTTAACATATTTGTATAGAAGTTGATAGACATGTTTAGCAATGGACTTGGTGTTGTACAACGCGAGCATCATCAGCTGATTCATAATTCTCGCGATGAGCGAAACCGGGCCTGATCCAAATAAATTCAATGTGAAAAAGTACCAAAGAAAAAATATTAATTTATTATGTAAAATACAGGGCTGTGGAGTCGGAGTCGGAGTCATGGAGTTGGAGTTTTTTGGCCGGAGTCGGAGTAGTCGCGGCGCTTTGGCCGGAGTCGTACTCGGAGTCAGAAATTTTGAAAGGCTTGCACTTTTTATTTTTGCATATAATACGTCAAATTTGGCTATTGGCCGGCTTGGTTGGTTGGTATATACATATGTAATTGGATACACATAAATAGGAAAGGTAAGAAAAAACCGTGACGAAATTATTATTAATTCGTGTTTTTGGTAAATGCTGGAGTCGGAGACGTAATTTTTTTTAACGACTCTACCGCCCTGGTAAAATATCATCAATACAATCAACTCACTTAGTTGTTTAAGAAACTGGATTATGCACACACGTCATCTGCTTTGTAATTGCTTTCCCGAACAATCTCCAAGGAGCAATGGCCTTCTTGCTTAGGGTAGGGGGGGTGGATAAATTTTAATGCTAACAGTATTGTACAAAAACATATACACCCGCAAATAATACACTCGACCGTTTCTTCGCCTTAATTCACTTATGCGCGAATTAATTAAATTCAACTTTGCGGTATGGTATTATGTTGCGAAATACCCAGCGGGTTAAGTTATTTCATGATTGCGTCTTCATGTTAATTGAATTGTATATATATTGAATATAAATTATACGTAAAGCCGAGTCCGTAACCGATTGGTCAACGTCGTTGGCTTCGGTTGTGATTCTCACAGACTCATAGTATTCGTTTTTGGATTTCTGTTCGAAGTCAAGGCTAAAAAATACTTGATACTACGACACCTTACATTGAAAAAATTCCAACTGCTCTAGACACTATTTTGAGATATGAGCGTTTGAAGTTTCGATTGATTAAAATTCCTTAAAAACTACTTATTTTAAGCATATTTTTTCACAACTCTTGCTGAGAAATATTGATGAACCTTGTCAAATAAATTAATAAAAAAAGTGTACAAATGCAGTGCAACTCTGAAATTCTACTAACTCCGTTATTTAACCATAGATAATTCTGAAATTCACATACATGATAAAATGCGCTAAATACAAGCTTTTCCGACCAACAGCTAATTTTAGGCAAAAGTGTCAATAAGAACCTTTTCAAAGTAAGGTAACGACTAGTCATCTCTCAGCCCCGCTCTTCTACCGTTATTTTTTCTAAAAAGCGCTTTAGCAACTGTAAAACAAGCAATTGATGTTGAAAAACTTCTGTTGCGATTAGAAATACATATATTCCACATTTAAATCGAGCATGGTTTAATATACACATATGGCAGAACCTATTTATTTTCTTAACATTGTGAAAATATTTTTTACAGTGACAACAAACATACATGTTTTTTAAGCTTTTTTCCATCCGTAATAATTAATCGACTCTCATCTTTCAGCCAAAGGAAATGCCCAAAACTATTTACAAAAATAAATCAAAGACCATATTGTAGCACATTGGTCAACGTACTTGAACGGTCATCTTATTTTAATGCAATGTTCATGAGCTCGAATTACCATGCACACACTTTCTTCAAATGATTTTTCATTTGATTTATGTACATACATACATATATATATAAAACTAGTTTTCTAAATAACTTATGTTGAGATTATTTATAAGGATTCAATATTTTCTTATTCCTACTATTAAAGGAAATTTTATTTTTTAAAAATCAATTATAAAAATAGTGAATGTTATAATATTACATAATATACGTTATGTTTTTTGCAAAGGTTCTGTACATGAATTATAATAAATCAATACTTTTACTTCGATGTTTCATTAAAAATATAAGTTCCTTAACATATCTTAAAACATATCTAACAATAAACAGAAAAAAATCACCTTCACAAAAACATTAAATGTTTTGTTACTTTCGATAAATTAAGAAATGGCCCCAAAAGGTTACTTAATTAACGGTGTGAGTTATCTTATGATTCTGATTTTCGTGCAAAAGAGGCGCACTGTAGAAAAGGACAACTCAACTACAAAGTGTGTTGAACAAAAAAAAAATGGAGTGTCACACATTGTAATCTATCCAAACCCATAGAAACCGCTATCAAGCAATACAAGTGACCTATGATTTTGATAATTTGTTCACAGATAGTCTTTTTCTGTACCCATTTGATTATTTTAAGTTGAGCAATTGAATAACTAAATCTTTCGCTTAAATATTTTACATATATCCTATTACTATAATGCTATATTAGATGTTATTAAAATAGGAAAACATTTTTGGGACTTATTCCAAATTGAATTTATTTAAATCAGGACCAGTTTCACTCATCGCGAGCATCATCAACTGATAAAAATGGTTGTCTGTAAAGTCGGTTTACGGACGATAGTTTAACGTGACAACGTCATAAGAAAACATTGATGAAATGATTGCATACTTTTATGAATAAAATTGAATCATTTTTATTGAATTATCATTATTTTGTATGGATACGAAGAAGGAGTGAAATGAAATCTGTTTTTATTGATATATTTTATTCGCACTTTTAATTCAGACGCATCGACCAATTGTTGTTGTAATATAAACAATGAAAACTACATTAACATTTCACTTCACTTTATAAACAGTTGTAAACAGATCACGTGTAGGTACTGTAGGTGTATAAGTTATGCCGCTGCTTCTTTTCGCTCAGACGCATCGACCAATCGAGTGGAAGAGAGATACGGCAATCCGAACGGACAAACCGATCGTGCCTCTCTTGCTTTCTCGCTCGCACGCTTGCTTCGGCGTAACGCGACAAACGGGACAATGAGTCGTGTTTTTTCGTGCGTGCAGCGGGCGTTCATCGATTTATAAGACGTTGTCACGTCAAAAAATACAGCGTAGTGTATAAAAAATTTAAGCAAGACTCAAGGTAAAACAAACAATTGGTAATACAAATGAATCAAAGTAAAATAAAACAATATACCATACTTAATAGCAATACAGGCTACTACATTAAAAACCTATTTAAGTAAGATTGATAATTAAAAATTTAAAAACCAACAGTTGTATGCATTTAGCAAACGGGCTATTTTATGTATTTTAGAAAATGTATGAGAAGTCTATAATCATTTCTACATCGTCAAAAGTTGTAATTTTATTTAATCTGATATCATTTTCAAAATTTCGTACATCCGTCACAGTGAAAAGTAATCAAGGATGTTCTCTAGATTTGTTACCTGAAATCCTTCGCGTTCAAGTAACTTACTCCTTGTACAGGCTGTATAAAACAGCATAAATTGTTCATTAAGCTTCTCGTTGTACGGCGTTTAACAATTAACTGAATGTTACAAGGAACTGTGCAGAGAGCGAAGAGAAGTCGGATGTTGCCCTTCGGCGAAAACTCCATTGAACAGATCCAAAATGTCTTACTTTATGAACGGTGAGGCATGGAACTAAATGTTACTACAGCAAGTAGCTTGTTCTCTCAGATGATTTATTATAACTAATAACAATGATTTTGCAGAACTACAGGTCATTTCAATATCACTGAAACATTCAAGAATTCTCGTTATCTAATATTTTAAGCAACTGCTTTTGAAGTTTACAAACTAACTTATTTTTTGTACTTATTTCACATTAAATGTATTAGGATCAGGACCGGTCAATCACCGCTCTTACTATATTGATTTTCAATGTAGTAGCTTTTATTTGTAAAAGGTCTTAACCATTTCAATTTTAATCTATTTGATATATGTAAATTAAACTTATTTTGTTTTATTTTCTTTAAATACCTTTTAAGTCTTGATCTTGAAACCGGTCCTGATCCTATTAAATGCAATGTGTATTATGTACAAAAAATGTGTTTTTATTTTTTAATATAATGCCATTCCATCTAATATTTACAGTGGACACCTTGAAAATGATAATTATTTTTTTAGTAAGTGATACTTTTGTATATCCATTGAATGCCATGTAAATTTAAAAAAAAATATCTTTAAAATGCTGTCAATAAGTACGTTTAACGACCCAGATTTTTGTTCAGATAAACTGAATCTTTGATTTGTCTGTACTCCATCAAAACCACAAAGATTAAGATAATATGAAGTATCAGATGAATAACACCAGGGCTGTGGAGTCGTTAAAAAAAAATTATACTACAACTCCAGCATTTCCAAAAACACGACTTCGACTCTGACTCTGTCTAATTTCGTCACGTTTTGTCCCTACCTTTTCTATGTATGTGTATTGAATTATATATCAAACAACCAATCCGGCCAATAGCCAAATTTGACATATTACATGCAAAAATAAAAAGTTCAAACTCTTTCGACAAATTTTCGACTCCAGCCAAAACCCCGCGACGACTCCGACTCCACAGCACTGTATAATACACAAGCTAGACGATTTTTTACTTTAAATTAAGGAAGAAAAAGTTCATGCGTTTTTGAGTTACGTTTACTTTTCGTTTTTTTCTTCTTTTTTTAAGTTGTCGAGACCTTGACAAGCACACGCCAAACTCTGACGATTAATTCTTGATTTAAATAAAGCCCTAATGTAAATTAAGTTACGTAGTTACAATGTCGTCCGCTTGTAAGCATTAAGAGGAGGGCGCAAACATAATGTATCCGGTAATTGAATGAAAGACGACTGCGGTCCTTAGTCTGCAGAAGGCAAGCACCCCCTTGTAAGTGATAATTTAACCCGCTTTCTTGCTGTTTTGATCCACAGCGAATCAAGAACGCTTACGTCACCATGGCCATAACCAACAAAATCATTGGCAAACACGAAGCAAACTTGTTTCTTGAAACCACAAAACTTTGCGTATGATTAGATTTTTCAAATTTATTTCCGCTTCCAATGTGGAGATGTCAAATTCTTTATGGAAATTTCTCAACATTTTTTTTTATATGGGAACTGCTTGTTTGTCAGTGGCTCAACTTTTCGTCACTTTGATGAGAGAAGGGAAAGTATGACAAGACTACGCTACTCAATTTTAGGATTTATTTGTACCACCAAGCACCTTCAGTAAAAAGTTTCATGGTTAGTTCTCTTATCTTCA
Source organism: Himalopsyche kuldschensis (assembly GCA_028554975.1). Classification (NCBI taxonomy): domain Eukaryota; kingdom Metazoa; phylum Arthropoda; class Insecta; order Trichoptera; family Rhyacophilidae; genus Himalopsyche; species Himalopsyche kuldschensis. The sequence continues at coordinate 7,111,780 of JAHFWI010000029.1, read as the reverse complement.
ATTTCCTTACAAAATCAAATCATCTAACCCCTTAAAACAGACGCATGCATATATTTTCAATCAATATATTCAAACCATTTCTGTACGATTTCAAAGTTATGTTTTCTTTTTATGCAATTTTTTCTTTTTCATTTTCTTGTAACTATATCAACGAAATAACGTAATTAACAGCTCTTTTTGTACATGCAAAATCCAGTGTTTCACCTGTTTATTACAATGTAACCTTGACATGTACGTCCTTGTACATATTATGTTCCCATATGAAGTCAAAGCTTTTTTTGTTCAATTTTCCGCGGATTTCTACTACACAAAAAAACTTTAGGTGTATACAGTTTTTTCAGAGTCAAATAATATGAATGGATTGAACATAATATGATGCTTAAAAATATATTTATAGCTCAATAAGAATGTAATTATCTATTCAAACAATATTTCACAAAATAATACGATTCATAAATTCCGTTACTAAAACTTTAGCAATATTGAACTAACACTTAATTAAGCTATACTAATGGGTACTTTGTATAATAAATATGTTTCTTTCATCAAATTATTTTTCACACAATATATCTTTTCATTGTTCTATTTATTTATCGAAATTTTTTCAGTTTCTCTGATACTGTGTATTTTTCAGTTGTTAGTTTTTTCTTTTATTGCCGATTTTAATGTTTATATTATCGTACCGTTTCCTTTTCTTTTTAGATGGATATTTTTTTTGCTTCTTTTGTTCAGAGCTGATGTGAGTTATTCGTTTAAACGTGCCATATTTTTCATGTTTTACATTTGAGAAGAAAAACGGAAGTTTTATGTTTTACCAAGAATTAATAAAAAACGATTTGATATAAAAATACAACGAATGTTTAATTGTAAAATTTGTAAATTTCAACGAGAGCCTAAAATAAATGTGAAACACAAAATATCCTTCGAATAAAATTAATCTTTCATTTTTAATGTGTTCACTATCAATTCTTGGTGGAATGACTTTATAGTAAAAAAAATAATAGCACACGTTTTTACTTATTCCAGATTCGATTTATCAGATCAACACCCATTTCACTCATCAAAAATGTGTTTTTATTTTTTGTTTATTTTACAAAAAAATGTGTTATTATTTTTAAATAAATTGATCTTCATTTGATAGCTAATCGAGCCTGGGATTGAATGTTGGACCGTCTGAACGTTTCTTTCGCCTATTGCGAGAATTTTCAACCCATCACGTTCACGGTGAGCGAAACCGACCCTGGTCATTATTAAATATAATGTAAGAGAGTTGTGTTTTATTTATTTACTTTTTTAGTGGCGTGTAGAAATAGACGAAATTATGGCGTTGATCATAATATGTAAATCGGGCATAAAGCTAAGTGACGTAAACATATTACCATACAATGAATGTCATAAAGTCCATCCAATATGTTTAAAAGTACATATGTATGTATGTTCACTTGCATTGTGTCGTGCTTTCGTACTATCACGCTGTGCTTGATGTATGAATGAAATGCCTCAATTACGGGAATCATTGCTTTATTAAATAATTCCCTCTCACAATTTGTTGAGGCGTGCATGTTTTTTTCTTAATTGTTTCCTGTCTATCCTAATAAGAAATAACATAAATCACTATTAACGTTTTATAAGCACGACCGAAGTGTATAAATATATATTTGAATCAAAACCTGGCGACAGTTCAAGTTCAGTTCAGTTTAGCTGTTCAATTCAGTTGTCAGTTCAAGTTCATTCGCGCACATTAAATTCCTGAAGATGCCGAAATCATTTCTTTAATAACAGTTCGGATAAAACCCACGAATTATATTTATCGACATTTCCATGTTATTATCTGGTTATTAGTATTTACGATACTACATTGAAAATACCCATTAATTATAATTTACCCAAATATTTTATTGAATCTCACTAACATCAAAATGTTTGCGAATTCATATAGATTACGTTAATAACATTTGAACTTTGTGATCTGCTTTTATTTTTGTTTTAAACGATACAAACTATTCTACGCGTCAATTCAAGTACTTTCGTGCACTTGAAATGCCTGAAAATGCCGAAAGGCAATACTCATGGAAAAGTACAAAATTCAAACAATTCCAAATTGAGATTTAGATGTGGAATACAAAACAAACTATATCCTGTTAAAAAGCTTCTGTGAGCATGTTCTTTTACATTGAGAATAATTTTGAGTTCAAAACTGCATTTAAATATTTGTTTGTTTTATATACGAGCTACTTTAATTCGTATTAATCTTCTATCCAATACCTTTGTAAATAAAAATCAATATTTGCTTGTTTGTTTGTTCGCACCCTGCCATACCGTTCATCCGATAACAATGAAACTTTGGCAAAATTTTGGCTTGCACTTTCACGAATGTTTTTGGCATAGTAAAATTAATTTATAATTGGTCATTTATATAAAAATCAATGTTTTTTCATATTTTATGCGCTGACATACCGTTAATGTTGACAACTAATTGCGGCACTCGCACAAAGGCTATAGGCATAGTACAATTAACGTATAGCAGGTGGTGCGTGTGTCGTACCATAGACAATCTAAAAAGACAAACAGCAAACGTGAAAGTTAGTGAAATTAAATCAAAATTATTGTGCATCCGAAAGCACTTCAATAAACACTTTCTTTCTTTGAGTGGCATTGCAACGCTTACCCGGGTACCAACTAGTTATTAATAATTTGGTGAACAGTGCGTGCTATTCAAAAGTACACCAGCGAAGGTATAATAATAGTGTTCTGCCTTTTGTAGCCGTGGTGCGTGGTCTGTATTTTCCTCATACGAAATTCACAACACTTTATAAATAAATCTTTTGAAAGTAGTAGCATTTATTAATAGAGCTGGAAAATATTCAGAATCAAAGGGATAAGAAGCTTTCACAGTTAATAAATTTGTAAGCGCTATCCCATGGGGGCAAGGTGAGTTTCACTTGGTGAAATATGTTTTACAGTCAATTACCAAAAAGGGAAAGTTATTCAAAAGGACTGGTACGGCTATCCCAACCGAACCAAGCATACTAACCGGCCAGTATGTTTATTACCATATCTATGTATATTCGTTATTCGATGCGAGATTTAGAAATTTAATGCTTTGTGTTAAATCGGTGTGTTCTTCTTAAAAGCTATTCATAAAATAAAATAATTTTGATCAAATAGAAATCCTCTAAATTCAATGAATTTGATATATTGCGCATGTTTTTTTAACCATGTCCACTTCCAACTTAGAGCATATCACGGAGCTTATCTAAACATGATTTTTCTTCGAGAACTGATTTTTACTCAACTCTAGTTGCAAGGATACGACAACTAGTCAGGACCTGTGATTAGATAACCGCTTTGTGATATCGGAAGGGTAGGAAAGGAAATTTCTAACAACACAAGCACCCATTACCTTCAAACAGAATCAATTTATCGAAAGAAAAAATCTGCGAGAATCGAGCCCAGGCAGACCGTCACGGAAGCCAACGACGTTGACGACTGCACCACGTACCATTTGTTAAGCAAAAAGATCTAACATTTGATTTAATATATAATATATAGATATGATAGATTGATTTAGTATTTTTTTTTTCAATGCACAAAAAAAACAATGTATATTTTATGGCAAATATATGAATAGTTTATTGTATTATTTGATCTCTTGAGCCTATCTCAGCATTATCAAAATGTTCGGGCTTAAATCCTGGAAATGGCTTTTTAATAAACGGACGACGTATTCTGAAGGTAAAGAAATTCAGATGCCTGTTGTGTAGATACTCCAATTTGAGTATCGAATACTCGATAATACATTTTTCAAGTACTCGTAATTTCTGAATGAAGATTTAGATAAAAATGTTACTCTTTAATAATATATTTGTAATGTTTAACTGAGTCTTTCGCGTGGATTTAACTGTCAGTTACTGTTTGTTTTTAAAATGGGTTTTCCGTTGACTATGCTATGCGAGAATTTCTTTTGATACTTTTGCTTTGGGTCCTACTGACTTATCTTATCAAAGACAAGTATATGATGACGAGATTATATGATGACAAGAGACAAAATAAAATATTACATACTTATATTTATGTATATACACTTATTTGAATTAATAATATATATTTTGGTATATCTGAAACTACTCGAGTACTTTAAAATTCAGCTACTCGATACTCGAGTAGTTGACATGTCGAGTAATTGGAGTCTCTACTGTTGGGTAATCCATCAATCTGATAATGGCGGTCGAGAGGTAACTGTCCAAACTTTTTGTTCAAGTACTCAAATAAATAATGATACTTAAATTGATGAATGGTTTTTTTTATCGAATGGATAAGTTTTTGTGATGCTTTGTTTTCTTACATACATTACATTTCCTTGAATATTAGTTGACATTGTCTTTCTTTACATATTTATTAAGCCATCACTCACAAAAGAGAGGGTTTAATAACATCCAGGCCACGTTGAATGACGTTCATTAAAACACTGGCTAATCAAAACATGTAATTTATCTATAGAGCGCAAGAAGTGAAGAACATGAGTGGAATATTTTAATGATCATCTTTCAATTAACCAAAGGATATTGTTTTACACCGACAAAACGTTGCAGACCTCATAAATATTTCAAATCTTATAATAAACTGGCGAGTTTACGCCATGCATTGAAACGCCACTCAAAAAAAAGTGTTTGTGTTTTAATTTTGTTTCTTAAAGTGCTTTTGGATACACAATAGAAAATATATAGATATTTAAAAAAAACATTCGTGGGTGGCCACACAACAAATCACCAAAGTTGTATCGCAATAGAATTAACCGTATGTGAACGCAAAATCTTTTGTGGGTGTCTACACCACAAATAACCAAAATTTTATCGCAATCGGAGGAACGGTATAGGAACGCATATGAGACAAAAAAACAAACAAACATTCATTTTAAAACATAAAGCTTACGAGTGCTTTTATATAAATATGTACGAATGTTAAAACAACTTCGGAGATAAAAAAATTATTCCTCGCAATATATTGCAATCCAAGTCAAAGCAAGAAAGCAGCAGTTTTGAAAAAAGAAAGCGATATCTTACTATCAACACCTGCATACAAGAAATTATGAATAAATATTTTGCTCTGTTAAAGAAAAGTATGTTTTATTTAAAACAACCAAGTCTACTGAGTTTTTCCATTGTTAAAACTGCGTGTTATAACATCATTTACAGATCTAATTTATTCTCGTTGGCTTAAGTTTCTCCGTAGTTTTAGATTTTAAAAGTGGACAAATAGCAACATATGAAAATATTAATTCAACTTTTATATGTCAATTTTCAAAATTTATTGACTGAAATATTTTGTTCTTACTCCCCGAAGTACTTTCATTATTGTCAATTCGCCAAGATCAAAGAAACAAATACCTACATGTAATATTTAATATCAGTAAAACAAATAGCGCTGTACGGTTTTTAAATAAAACTTTAAAAACACTCCGATGAGGAACACGTGCCACTTCTAATAACACTATCGGTGGAATAACAAATTTTATATTAATCCACTGGGATGTGTTCTATACCAAAAACAAAATCAGTCTACGCAACATTAGGCACTTTAAATTTGATTTGAAATTACACGAATAATAAAAAATACATTTAAATGACGATATGAAATTAAAACTTTAATTGATTACGACTTGATATATTCTGTTAGATGTTTAAAATATATTGCTAATGCTTTTTGATTACTCTTGTGTAAATTAAACAATCAATTTTTTTAAGGATTACTCAATAAAACAACCCGATCCGTGGTTCAGTGGTCACCTTCGTTGGCTTCCGTGACGGACCGTCCGGGGTCGATTCCCTGTACGAGCAGATTTTTGCTGTTGATTCTTTTCGAAGGCAATGGGTGTTTGTGTTGTTAAAATCCATTACCACCCTTCCGACCCTAAATAAAAGAGGCGGGCAGCCAGAGCGATTAGCTAACCCTGTCATGTGTAAGTCCTGTCCTAGTCCTCGTATCCTTTCAATATCTACTGTCTTCGAAAAAGAGACGCTAAGCAACTGACTAATAATCAGTTCTCGTTGAAAAAACATGTTGAGATAAACTCTGTGAGTAGTCCATATGATCCGAATTGAGAGCGGACATGGTTAAAAAATATGTAATGGTATACAGCAGTATGAAAAAGATCTTAAACTTTATTACGAATAATTCTTTAATTCAATGACTATGTCTGACTATAATAAAACAGGAAAACAAAAAATAGCTCGGTCGAATTTAAATCGGCGCGATGGAAAGCTTTAAGTTGTGAAAATCTTCAAAAACTTGGGCCATTCGGCGTTACAAAAGAGGGAGTGTAGTCAGCCACGAAGGCTCGACTCGCATAGCCCGGGAGATAGAGGAATATAAAACCTATAAATTCAACTTTGGTACTAACCAGACCCAGTAAGGTTGACTGTTTTCAAATTTATGACATAGTCATCCGATTTCTAAATCTCCGCTGTAAAGTTGGGAGATCAGCTTTCGGGATCAAAAGAAAGGGTAAGGATATTTCTGTCTCATTCAATAATTATTTAACATTTGAATAATTATTCCAAGCTGTGTCTTCGTGAAATTTATACGTTTCAAATGTACCGGTTCTTTAAATACATACTGTTTACAAAGATTTTTCTCTCAAGCAAATCTTTATTTATCGTATGTAATAGTTATCATATAATATTATCATTTTAATGGGCTTGCTGTTAATACTTCGTGAAAAGTCATTTTATTATAAAATAATAACACATTTTTGTGTACTCATTACAAATTAGATTTATCATGATCAGGACCGGTTTCGCTCACTGCGGTAATTTTAAGCTTATCAGTCGAAACCTTTCCAGATACTAATAAATATAATACTTTCGATGGATTCGGCTATAACTTTGTGGAAGTTCATTTTAATATAAAATAACTTAAAACACGTGTCACAGTTAGTAGCACAATACGTGGAATATTCAAAGTTATTTAAAATTTTATATTACTAATAAATATAATTTGGAAGAAGTACAAAAAGTTTCAAAGTCATGTTTTAATATCAATTTATTATCAATTATAGGAAAACAGATTGTTCACATAGTGAAAGTATTGCGTAATAGCAATAACAGCAAATGAGATGATGTCAATAAAATAATTACTTTGTTTTAATACGTCAATCAAGATTGTCTTGTAGATTAGATTTTTTTTTAAATTCAGCTTTCATTTGGTTACTTGTATTTAAAAGAGGCACATATGAAACATTTTTAGTTTCACAAGAATCTGTTAAAACCTTTTCTAGCGTCACATTGTTCTAATCATTTCGTTTTCTGATAGCCCTCGTGCCCCAATCCTGGTCACATTACAAAATTTCGATGTCAACATCATTACTAGGGTCATGTTTTTACAAATACAATATAATATCCTTTTAACAGGAATTAACATTTGACACAACAGACATGATAAGAATCTTGCGTAATAATGAAATGGTATTAAATTTAACGATGCCCCTACAATGGCTGCTTAGTATTATTATCTGTAGGATTGTATTTTTTATGAAAGTTATCTGATTATTTCTTATCCTTTTTAAAAATACTCAAATTTAAGTCGATTGGATTTTGTGATATTTATATTACACCAAACACCTTTAGTTGAAATTCTAAAACAAATAAATACTTTAAATTTTATAAGTGCAGTGATATAATTTTTCTTCTGCCAAAGTCTCAAAAATACCAGACTTAACAAAAATATAAAAATAGCTTTATTTCATTTATAATTGTATTCTATAAATAAACATGCATTTATTAAAAACTTAAAAGAAAACGCTCTTCTTAGAAAAATTAAAAAATAATATCTAAGAAAAAAATCATTCAGTCTTAGATATGTTTATTTTTCTCAAAATAATTCCTTGAAAAGCTGTAAAATTATTTCCTTCAATACGCAATCACTGTCTACAGACTACCCAATATAACATGAAGTAAACCTAAACTTTTATCAATATGACAGTATATTCAGCTGGGTACTTAATTGAATCGAAAACAAACTTATAGTACAAATTTCTTTAGTCAGATAATAGATTCCTTTATTGGGAACATATACAATATTATTGTGATATGATTTTGGTTTGGGACAAAATGTTATGTATTTCAAATCAGGAGTCCGGTCCGTGGCGCAGTGGCAACGGTTTTGACTTGCGTGCCGGACCGCCCGGGTTCGATTCCCGGTACGAGCGATTTTTTTTCAGTCGATAAATCTGTTCAAAGTCATGGGTTTTTGTGTTGTTGAAAATCCCAATCCCTTCCCACCTTTCCGATCCCAAAAAAACAAAGCATAGTGACAGCGATTAGCTAATCACTAGTCATGTCCTAGTACTCGTATCCTTGCCATCTCTACTCTCTTCGAAAAAGAGAGGTTGAGCAACTGAGTAACAAGCAGTTCTCTTATAAAAACATATGTTGAGATAAACCAAAAACTGATCAGTTGACAATTCTCGCCATGAGCGAAACCGGTCCTGATCTAATAAATTTTATGTGGAAAAAGTACCAAAAATGTATTATTATTTTTATTATAATGCCTTTCCACTAAGTATTGACCAAGTAGTGAACACCTTAAAAGTGATATGGTGAAATAAAATTAACATATATAATTTCTTTCGTAGTGTTCTGTTTAAAGCGACGCAACTCTCTTTGCCATTACACCGTAAATCATCGACTCTGACACTTCCATAATTCAAATAAACATGAGTTACGCATAATCCTTATCATCTTGTGAAACGAGTTAAATATTTTGATTTGATTTCTACTTATGTGGCTATGAATAATTAACCATGTCCGCTCCCAACTTGGAGCATATGGACTCCTCACGGAGTTTATCTCAACATATGTTTTTCTACAAGAACTGCATTTAACTCAGTTGCTCAAACTCTTTTTTTGAAGAGAGAAGGGATTAAAAGGAAAGAGGACTAGGACATGACAAGTATTTAGCTAATTGTTCTCATTACGGGCCGCTTTTTGGGATAGGAATGATGGGAAGGGATCTATAAACAACACAAACACCCAATGCCTTTCAACAGAATCGATTTATCGAATGCAGAAATTGACCATTGCACCACAGACCGGGCAAATTTACATTTAATTTAATTGCAGCTAGCTGAAATAGCTACTCATTTTATTTCAAAGGTTTTCAATGAAGTATCTTATTATTTTCGCCCCTTTTGACGTAGACAATAACAGTTGTTAAATTTCTAATACTAATAATATTTAAGTAATGTGTATGAAATATTCTTTTGGTGTAAATAATCACTTGTTATGCTCGGAACATAATGAAAAATTAACGTGCTGTTATGGTTCTTCTAAAATACTGAAATAACGTTTATTGAGTTACGATTTTTTAGAATTGTTTTCAATCAGACGAGTCGAGTGAATCCTGGAACCATTTCTCAACCCCCGTTCCATAAATTGATAAACAACTGGGGGTTAATCTTGTAACGAAAAAGAATCGAGTCGTAAAACTGAATTCAATTTTTTCCATTCCGAAGCCAATCATTCGAGAGCTTGACGGGTTTCTACTCTGTTCCACCTATACACGTATACACAAAAACGACAAATTTGTAAATGAAAAACAATTTATCAAACCTAAAAATATAAAACAGTTTTATAGATACAATATTAGAGGTAAGAATAAATCGAAATGAAAAGATATTTTACGTGAATAAATGTTTATGTAGTAGATATATTTTATACATATATTATAAATAGCACAAGAAAAATGTATGACTTTCACATATGATTTTATAAAGCTCAAACGGGTTACGCTTCTCTTTAATTTATCGGTTATTGATCAGTCGAAAATTCTTTTGAAAAAATGTGTTTTATCAATTTAAAATAAATACCTTTCCATAAAGAATTGACTGTTATGAAAATATTCAATTTTCCGTGTATATAAAAATCATAATTTTAATATACAGTGACGTCGTACGTATGTAGTTGTAAGATTCATATCTTCTATATATATAAAAATGAATGTCCGCTATGGACCACTAAACTGCTCGACCGATCGATGTGAAACTTTACAAATTTATTGAGTGCACCCCTGCAATGCTTTCTGGCCTACCAACCCTTCCCCCCAACCACCCCCCAACCTCCCCCCCAATTTTTTTTTTTTAACTTTAAGAATTTTTCGAGTTCACTTCTTCGAAGGTTTTTGGCATACCCCCCCCCCCATACGCTCCCCAAACCCCACCCCGCCAAACAACCCCCTTCCCCCCAAAAATTGATATCGAATTGAAACGAAAAGCTGCAATTTCTTCAAACATTGTTTTCAAAATGAACGAAATCAATAAATTGACTTGAAAATATTTTTTTTTCTGGCGTGGCAACGCGCGCAGGGTACAGCTAGTTAAGAATAAAAATATAAGTAGGTTTAAATAATATATGTGAACAAAATGCACTATTATATTGATTGAAAAAATATAGTAATGCTGAAATCAGTACTTTGATATTTGGGATTGCTGTTTTTTTTACAACCTTGTATTTCCTTGCGCGATTTATTGGAAGTCACTATATCTTAACTAACCTCAACTTTAATAATGTTATCAAAAATAAATACAGTTCATTTTGCGAAATTATCATTGATAAAATTAAATCAAAAAATAATTTCATAATCGTTAAAATTCAATTATTATCAAATATCACAGTTTATTAATTCGCAGCCACCGAAGACGGTACGGTTCAAATTATTATAATGTTCTTTCGAAAAACTTATATTGTATCGAATTTATTGAAGAATAAAACTGAATGGTCAATGTTAAGCACACAATTTTGAACGCAATCACTAAGGTTAATAAAACAAGAGTATTAAATGGGTCAATATCTTATTCGTTTTCGTCAGTAAATTACAAAAATGGTTAGTAAATATTATAAACGGTCAGTATCAAATGAGTCAGTATGAATGTGTTCAGTTATTTAAAGAAACGGTCAGTTAGGTATTGAAAATTCTAATTAATTTACCGTTTATAGATATCGGAAGACTCTTTTACAAAAAATACTAACTATTTTCATATAAAATACTGACCAAAATTAATTATTTACTGATCATTTAATGTTTTTATTACTAATCATTCATTAAATATTTACCGACCGTTTATCGAATTAGAATGACCAAATAATAAGTTTCCTTAAAACTATATTTAATTTTCTCATTCAGTTGGTCTTATTACTAAACCAGAATTGAACGCTTGTAATACATCGTGTTAAAAAAATAACGTTCATAATAAAAGGCATCTCTTTTAACAATTTAGATTACATTAAAAAGCTCCGGTTACAGAAACACTTTCCCTGAAAAAAAGATATATATCCGAGCGAGCTTTTAGCATGCGGTAGCTTTTATCTCATTAGCTTACAGTCCCACTTTATCCGCGCAGTATTATTATTAGTAAGTAGGTAAGCAACATTAATGAAACTTTTAAATAATCTTTACCCGAGTTAAAATCTGGAAGAAAAACATTTTTTTTTACAAAATTATATTAAATAAAGAGAATATTCCGTTTTTGTACGAGTTCTCTAAATGTTTTATGAAAACTCTTCTCTTGAGCTTTCATATGCTTTTAGTAATCACGGACGGATCATGTTATAGAAAAGCTTTTTCTTTACATTTTTAGTTATTTAACATCCTTTACATATAATTTTAAAAGTGGACGTTTTACTTTTTCATAAAAATTCATCATTAACATATTAAAGTTGTTAAGGATTTTTTTTAAATGCGTCAAGTCTATTTTATACTGTAAGAAATCATTACTATATTAGTATATTGTGTGGAGCTTAAATACTCAATTATTTGAATAAAACCATTATCAAATCAAAATAGTGTTTCACTGTAATAAACATGAAATCTGCCTGGTCCGTGCTGCAGTGGTCAACGTCGTTGGTATCTGTGACGGACCGCACGGGTTCAAGCAGATTTTGTCATTTGATAAATCGATTCGCTTACGATTATTCGATAGCAATAGCGATAGGCTTACCGCTAGTTCTGTTCTATTCCTCGTATCTTTTCAATAATTCTAACTCTCTTTGAAAAAGAGAGGTTTAGCAACAAGCAGTTTTTGTATAACACCATTTGTTGAGTTAATCCCCGTTAGGAGTTCATATGCTCAAAATTGGGAACGGAAATAGCACAAAATTACATAGATCATTATCATGAATATGCGGTCAAACAAAAATCTGTCGACTCAGACTTTTAATAAAGGGTCTTTTTATAAGGACGCTTAGTTTTGAAATGTAAATAAAACAAGTTGTTTGTGAGATTTCGACTAAGCTTTAATTTCATTTGTAAGTATATTTTACGGCATTAAATATGGAATATAGCATCAAATGTCTGCCAATATCCATTCATTATAAAATGGGCCATGTCGCTAAAGTTGACTTTTTTGACAAATTTTGTTAAACTTCCAACTGCTCCAGAACCCAATCAGGCGTTGTCTGTGGTCGTTTACCTGAAGTTCCTTGGTTAGTTGGATTTTATACGGGTGCAGACATAAGACCCGATTCAAAATTCGCCAAGTTGAAGTCGCAGGAAAGCCAAGTTCTTGTGAACAACGAGAAATAAGCTGCCTTGGGTTTTCCTGTACACTTTCACACACAGCAGCAATGTTTTCACCAGATATTGTATTTTGATGACGTACAGGTAGGTGTTGGCCGATTATTTACCAAACTGGTTGACTCAAATTTGGCCACTAAACAATGAATAATCTACTCAGCAGGACAAAGTAACATATTTTGAGCGTCCCTATTGAAATACCCTTTATATGTTAACCTGTACGTCTTTATATGTTCATATTTAATTAGAAGTCATATTTCCAACAACTACAACATTTAATTGCCTTTTTACGCATATTACAGGTGATATCGATTTTTTGATTTATTGCAAATAATTTAGATGAAATCGACTTTTTTTGACTAGTCCTCAACTCCGAATCACACCCTCACTAAATATTTTACAAAGAACTTGTAATTTTATAATGTTAAAATGAAAGCTTAAAATGTGCTTTGCAAAGCCCTTACATTTCTGTAAAATCTTTGAATATATTTTGCAAACTGGCGTAGTGGATGACAGTAATAGTAGTTTAAAATCAACGCGCAATCGAAATCTCGAAAAAAAAAAACAAGTGTTTTTTATTCCGGAGGTTGGTCGAATTTTGTGAATAGGAAAAGTTTTGCACCGTAAACGTTGAATTGAGCTCCCTGAAAAACATTAGTAGGAGTCTAACTGTACTTGGACACTTTTAGTATGATTAGATAACACAATTAGTCTGGCGAGATGAGCGCATTCGGCCTGTTGTAACCTTACCAAGTTTTAATCGCAAGGAACGACTCACAATTATTTAGACTACCTGAATTTTGCAATTTAAATTCTCTTGTGTTTACGCAAAAGTACAAAAATATTGAATCTGGCACGATTTTTTTTTTTAATTCTTCCAAGGTTTTTTAATAAAAATAAAAGAACATTTTTAGTACTAATTCCACATAAAATTTATTGGATCAAGACTGCTTTCGCTCGTGGCGAACATTTTTAACTGATAAGAAGTACAACCAAACAGTGATATTCATACAAAAGCTAAGCAAGAATTACAAGGTATGACAAACAGTTGGTATTACAACTAAGCAAAATAGACTATTATTCAAATGTTGAAAGACCTCTTTTAGCAATGCAAGCTATTCATTTACTATCAAAAATTGTGTGTCATACCATAATCCAATTGTTGTCATACCTTGTAATTCTTATTTCGTTGTATTTCTTATCAGTTGATAATGCTTGCCATGAGCGAAACCGGTCCTAATCCAATTAGTTTAATGTGGAATAATTCTAAAAATGTTTTATTATTTTTATTATAATGCCATTCCACCAAGAATTGACAGTGAACATCTTAAAAGTGATCAAGGTCTTTTATTTGTCAGAACTCATTCGGTTGACTGCCTTGAAAATTTCTAATGTGATATTAATAATATTTTTACCTCTCTGTTTTTTATGACTATTGTAATTTTCATCTTATTTTTAATTTTAATTAATTTTGATTTTTATTATATATTTACATGTATGTATGTATATATATATAAATGCATGTATTTATATTTGTCAAATCCATGGCGCATTGGCGTCAGCTGTAATGCCATGATTTGCTTTTTCTTAAATAAATAAATAAATATTAATTTTTTTTTTAACTATTGAATAGCATTTAACGAATCTTCACTGAGTATTTTCTCTTGAAGTTCTTCATTACGATTTCATTTTCTCCACATTTATACGATGGAAAATATGCATGATTTTATTTGCCTCCATGATCGTGGTACAAAACTACACTAAGACATCAAATGTATGAAAGTTTATTTGTTGGATTTATCAGTTCATTTTTGATCATAAGCCTATATGACCTGTTTTGACAAATATAATATCGAATAACTTTCTTTCCTGTTTCTTTTGAGTTTATATCAACGGGCTTATATTTAAAAAAACATCTCCTTAAATATATTACTTTATTAAGTTTAAATACATAAAATATAATAAAACTCAAAATGTTAAAGAAATAATGATTTGAAGTTAACATTAATAATATGATACATCTATAAGTTCCACAAAGCTTTCTCAGTTGACATCTTGATTTATAAGTATTACAGATTATTCGATTCGTTATGTTTTAACTAGTAAGTTTGTATGACAGACTTAAATCCGTTAAAGTATAACTAGATAACTATGATCAGTTATCAAGTAAATACTGCGGAATAAATAACACATCAAACATATTGATTCGATACAATTATCAATATTATTGCCGATAGTCGTGGGTGTAATCAAACAATCAAAAAGTAATATGGTCAAATATTGGGTGATTGCCACCGATCTTAACAATGGTTTATTCTTAAAATAAAATATTTAAAAATACGGTCATGGAAAACATTTTTTTGTAGAACCGTTGAAATCTCCTTTAAATTTCATTAAATAATAGGAACAGAATGTTTTTTTTTAATATGGCCTCGTTACCAATATTCTCATACCTTCAAGAATACAAATGTCTTGTACCCTTCTAAAGCCATTAGTAACCATAATATATTATTTGTTTTTTTTTTGAATATCGATTTTTATGTTATAAAAACAAAAGATAAATTACACTTTTTTATGATCCCCACATGTGTTTTGAACAGAAGGCAAAATATTTACCTCGATAGACTTTTCGAAAAAAAAAAAACGGCAATCGTACATGATTCGAGCTTTATTGGCTTCTGAATTTACTGCGTGAACCCAAATACGTCAGCTCTCCCCCCATGTATCACTGATAATTTCGCGTTATATGCCAAATCACAATGCCATTCCTATACAGCAATAGGCAATTGAACGTACGATAAGATTGTTTTAGGAGTTATAGCTTTTATTGGAATTCTTTATTTGTGTCAACGGAAGAAAGTCGGTGTAAATTTACCTTCAGACATTTTTAAAATAGAAATACCAATGCTTTGTACAAATGTGTCTTATAGTACAATATTTCGTTGATATATTTTACAACTTGTATCTTCGTTAACTATTTTGGTGGTCAAATTAATGAACATTTCGTATGGTTCAGTACAACAATGCTTATCAGTCAAGTTGGAGTATCCTGTCTTAATCTACACCTCTCTAGCGATTAAGAAATTCATGGGGTCTGTTTGAAATAACACAGGGTGCTTTTATCGGACGCACCTGATTGGAGTGAAAGATGACCACAGTCCAATGACCATCTACTGTGGAGAAGTTGACCCAAAGGGTAACGAGTGGCTTGAATAGAGATTTCTCTGGGTGACCACAAAACATCTTTAACCCACCTGCTTAGTGTCAATCTATTAAATCATTGTAAGCTCAACTGGATGATTTATATAAATAAGCAGAGAAGAAATTCTACTTAATATGCATGACAAAAACGAATAGATCGGGTTGACTTTTAAGCAACGTAATTTTTCAGTGACAAAAAGTTATTAGCATTATCGATTACTTGTATTAGCATTTATTTGTACGAGCTCCACTAATATAAGACAAAAATACCAAATAACCTAGGTTTATAAGAAAAATTTGTATTTACGAAATAGTTCAATAGTTCTGAGGATAGCGTCAAGTCCACGCGCTATCAACAATATCTAATAATTTTACTGGAATTAAATACTTTTCTAATTTTATCTTGTCACCTTATGAAAGCGGATATATTTGAATCCTCATAGTATTGAATGTGAGCTTATTACATCTAAAATACTGTATACAAATTAATAAACTGACCTTTTATTTAAAATGCTGATTATTTTTCATTTCAACGTATTTATTACAACTTTGACCTTTAAATTTTTTTTTTTCAATAAATTCGATACAATATAAGTTTTCCGAAAGACCATTATAATAATTGTTTTTATTTCATGAATGAATGTGAAAAACCGGGTTTGTGGCTGTGTTTCAACGACGTTAACTTCAACACTCAAGTTTGAGTCATGGTATATTAGTTTTAGAAATTGATTCCTATTCGACATGGACGTTTGTTATTTCTAAGATGCGTTTCACCCATCCGATCTTCAAGCAGAACGAGAAAGATAAACTTACCATGACATCTGTCTTAAACCTATCTATGTATACCCACTTTCTTCTAAAAAGAGAACTTGACCAACTGAGTAATCCATTTATCTAAAAAAAAAGCTACTGTTGAGGTAAGCTCCACTAAGAGTTCATAATTGTATGCTTCATATTAGTAGCGGACACGGTTTTAAGAATGTGGAAAAACACGTACATATTTGCAAAAACATTTCCGTACCTTGGAACGTTCATAATATACGCTCTTATTTGTATCGTCATATTATGTTGTAATTTTGTAATCCGTTCTGATATTGAAATATTAGACATACAGTTATATAAATAAACAAAACATATTATTTTAGTACCACTTCCACATATATTCTGATGAAGATCAGGACCGGCTTTGCTCATCGCAAGCATTGAGAACTGAATGTTCATTATAAGCGAAAATTTGTTTTTTTTATTTTTATCTTTCTACCGAGAAGTGACAGTCAACACCTTAAAAATGATCATATAATTATGTTTTCAGTATTGCTAGCCTGTATAAAATTTCATCCTTATAAGTAGTCCTATCCCGAGTCAGCGAAATAATTACCTTGGCTTATTTGTTTCTCTGGTAAGCGTCCGCGGCTTATGTGGTCCTTACTAATTTTCTGCCTACTCAGGAAAGCTCTGTCAGAATGAGCGCAGTGCGAGGCAAAGCTTGGCAACCGGTGTGGCGAGAAATTTCGAAAAGCTTATTAAGAAATATTATTTATATTTTGTTCTGTCAAATTACTTCAGTAACAACTTACCTGTGTACTAATTGATTTCTTGGCCTTGAATAGTATGAAACAATTTGATTGATATTATTAGTTAAGGACAAACTTCTTTTAAATAGAAAATAATATCTGATAGAAATGATTGTAATGAAAAGATTTAAGTGCTGGGTCGTTATAAGGAGCATTTGTTCTTATTATATAAGAAGCATAGATTTATCCATTACTTCATTAGCTTGAACACGTGTACAGATGAAATAAAAAAAACTGTTCTGAAAAAAAAAGCTAATTTATTAGTTGTTATGGACAAATAAATAGTTTATTTCGTGTGTTCATAAAATATTGTATGCTGTTTTAAACGGGTTTCACATAAACTTTTACAATTCAATGAACTATTATTCCATTCCAATTTTTAATATTTACAATATTTTTACCGTATTTTAATAAATGTGATATTTTTTGTATAATACAGATAGAAATCGAGCTGGTCAATTGAAGCGTTAAAAAGAACATGTCCTATCTTTACATTCTGGTAGTTCAGATTCATATATATCTCAGTTCTCAATATATCCTATTAATTTAAAAACTCAAAGCGCTTCAAATTAAAAACAGATCCAAACATTTAAGATAAATGTGAATGAATGAATTTACAAGAGCTTAGATTTATTTTTATTATACATGCAAGAAATTCGCTAAAATACGCGTGTTTTGTCAGAGAGAGAAAATGTGCATTTTTTATTTCGGGGCAATTTCCACTGACTATGTTTCGGTGGAAAAGCTCCGACGACTTAATTTCATCTGTATATTAAGACAAAATACAATGAAAAAGCTTTATTCTGGTTCGTGACAGTGGGTAAGGTAGGCGAGATAGGTATGCGGTAATTTGTTTCCTTTTAGCATTTCCAGACCTTTTACGCTTCAGCATTTGTTTGTAAAAGAGTATCCGGTTTTTATTTTTTTACATGCATTTTTTCTTATAAATATTTTTCACCGTGTGAATTTTTCCATGTTATACAAACACTGTACGAATTGTTAAGCATTTTAAACACATGCGAATATACATAGAATATTATTTCACAAAAACAGTCGACCGAAGAAATTTTTGAATCATGTAATTTTGTTAAACTGATATTTTTAATATACTATGTTTTGGTAACCCTTATAGAATTTTATTTTTCTCATGTTACGATAAAAAAATACTTCTTTTCAAATATCGTCAAATAATAAATTAATGTTGATGGATCAATAAGTAATTATTTAACCTTCTACAACACTATAATAATATAATTTTTGAAGATTCGTTAAATTGATTGAATTGGCATTTAATTGGTAGAACTCTATTATAACACGGTGAAAAAATAACAATTTATTTTAGTTCCGTCAAAACTATGTTTAAAGATAAATTCATTTATCTTTTCTACACTAGTATGGTGTAGAAAAAGTACACAAAACATCTTCTCTTCTGTTTAAACATCCTCATTTTATATTGTAATAATAAATTATTAAATATGACAAATTGTTTTGATGTATTTCGTATATAAAGTTCTGACGAGTGCCTAAGCCGAAACAGCTATAAACTATATATCTTATAATTTTTGTGGAAATAAAAAACATTGCTATTTTTTCATCGTGTTAGATTCGTTTAATTTGACTAGATTCGTATTATTTAAGATATAAGTATTTCATAATTTTTGGAATAATACGTTTGAAATTTTGTTTACACAATTAAATGAAAGTTTTTTTTAGCGCTATGATAATTCTTGGGAAAGGGATAATAAGGGTGTACTTTCTCCGAGTGGTCGACGCGTTGTATACTCGCTCTCCTCAATTGCAGGGTTACGGCTTGGAATCCCAGAACGGAAATTTTATTCGATTTTTTCAATCAGTGTGTGCCCGAGTGCAAGTCTGTGATGTTTTATTCCTTCTTCCTCATCACCAATCTGACCCTTAAAACGGAGCGTAGAGAGAGCGATGAACTTACTTCTATTATTTTGCCAACCCATTTTTATATCCTTACCTCCTTTAAAAATACTGCTTGAGTGAATGAACAACAAGTTGGTTTTTCCCACCACCACCCGTTGTGTATATGCAGCCAATGTTTCATGACCGCCTTTCACAACGCTATCGACTTGTGTATAATCCGTATACTGATAGCCCGTCGTGTTAGACGAGTATATTGACTCTAGTGAATAATCGAGATTATGTCGATCCCCGAATAAATTTGCAAATTTTTCAAATGCAACGAAGTTAGCCTTAGTTGCAATCAAATCAGCGTGGCCTATTGGGCCCGTGTGAGTACGGACCACGGCAAACAGTTCTGCTCGTTCGGAATTCACTTGGGGCAGTCCCATAGGATGTGACTAGCGTCCTGGTGGGCGTGCCCACAAGTACAGTCCGGCCTTAAAACCAACTTGCCCAGCGAGAAGAGTTTTGCATTGAACTTGCCATGGCCGGTAATAAACTGGCTAGTCCAATGGGACGGTGTTAGTGATTTAATTGCAAGCCTCCAGGACACATCCTGGAAAAATTGATACGTTTGATGCCCCTTGGAAGATGCAGTCCATCTGGTCTGCCATGCTGGGACGGAATGAACAACAATCATTTCTCGCAAAACAACTTTTTTTGAGATGCTCTCCGATTGGTAATCGAGTAAAGAAAATAAGATGAATATTATATATCTTCGCTGTTTAAATATTTACCTTACGCTTTTATACTGAAAGTTGAACGATTATTCCAAATTTCATTGAAACATCCAATGATTTAACTTTGGTATTAAATTCCCCCATCCAAACTTTACTACAATGGAGTGGGTCTAATAATCATTAAGTATCGGCTCTTCAATTTAATATTGGGATCCAAAGTGGTTTTCGTGATTTAATGATAAGCACTTGGTTCAGAATAAAAATCTTATCGTCCTAAACACTAGCAATTCTGTCAATGTTTTAGTATTTCTGTTGTTATATTTGTATAATCAACTAAATTTAGTTTTCTAAATTTATTTATGAGCGATTTAGTTCTATGGATCTCAGATTCTTAATATTTTGATCGAATAATCGTTAAATAGTTTTTTTAAAACACTAGCCTGTGTAAACTAGGTAAGTGTTGTAATGCCTCTCAAAGAAAGAAAGTGTTTGTGTTTATGGAAGTGCTTTCGAATGCACAATATTTCAGATAAATAATTTCGATTTATTTTCACTAATATTGATCGGTATCGATGAGATTTACCGTTTGACGTTTGCTGTTTTTCTTTTGACGATTGTCTATGGTACGACACACGCGCCACCTACTAAAATTTAATTTTACTATGTCTTTTACCTTTGCGCAAATGCAACAATAAGTTGTCAAAATGAGCTGCATGTCAGCGCATAAAATATGAAAAAACATTGATTTTTGTATATAATAAAAGACGGACTGTAAGCTAATTTTATTATGCCTATGGCCTTGAAAGTTTTATCGCAGTCGTATGAACGGTATACAAACAAACAAACATTGATTTTTAAATAGAAGATATATAGTTTTATAAACTTCTTGACCATTTTCATCATCTAAAATGCTTTTTATTTTGTATATCGTTAATCGTTTTTCCCTCTTTGTTTGCTCGTTCCATAAACCTTTTCAATCCGTAACAATTGTAAGTTTATTTCTTTATTTGTTTGTTATGCTCAGAGCTTGTTGTTATAAAATTGTGTGCACTTTTTATGTTGTTATACTTTTATATTAATACACATGCATACAAACGTAATGTTAACTTCACATGTACATAGATTCGTAAAACGTTACATTTACGTGTACTTGTGCGTATGTTTGTCATTACATTATTGTAATTATGTTATTTTAGTGTGGTATTAGTTAAAATCATTGATTTCATTGTATTAACTGTCAAACTATTCACAATTATAATTTAGATCTCCGAAACAGTGGTTTAATTTAAATACAAATGTGTGTATAAAAATCAAATAAATATGTATTTTACATCTGTTCTAAAAGTGTTAGGTTAAATTAACAATCGAATATATTTACTTATTATTTATGTAAAAATAGCACTAAACTGAACCCTATACTTTTATTTAATTTTTTTTTTTGGAATTTTAATCGTTTGAACATTTTAATCTTGGGGCATTTTGGCGTTAGCGACAAAAATCATGGAAAAGTACAACATACCAACGATTAAAATCCTATACTTTTCAAATCCTATAATATCCAAAAAACACATAATATACATATCATATATTACAATCTTATTTTGGTATTTAGTATGTACCGATTTAAAAACGAATTATTTATTTATTTAAGAAAAATCAAATCATGGCATTACAGCTGTCGCCAATGCATTTGACAAATATAAATACACGTATTTATATATACATACATAATAAAAATCACTAATTAATTAAAAACAAGATACAACATTGTAGTCATAAAAACAGTAAGAAAAAAATTATAAAATCATATTACAATATTTTCAAAGATGTCAACCGTGTGAGTTCTGACAAAATCAAATTTTATTCATAAAATATAGTATTCGTCTGAACTCACTCACGTCAATATGAAATATGTCGACATCCGAAGCAATGCCGCTTAAAATTGTTAAAGCTCTTCCCAGTGTATATATAGGTTTATATAGGTACATGCAGTGAAAAATAATAGCAGGCATTTTTAATACTACTGATCAGTTGACAATTCTCGCCATGAGCGAAACCGGTCCTGATCTAATAAATTTTATATCGGAAAAAGTACTAAAAATGTATTATTATTTTTATTATAATGCCTTTCCACCAAGTATTGACCAAGTAGTGATCACCTTAAAAGTGATATGGTGAAATAAAATTAGCATTTATAATTTCTATCGTAGTGTTTTGTTTAAAGCTACGCAACTCTCTTTGCCATTACACCGTAAATCATCGACTCTGACACTTCCATAATTCAAATAAACATGAGTTACGCATAATCCTTATCATCTTGTGAAACGAGTTAAATATTTTGATTTGATTTCTACTTATGTGGCTATGAATAATTAAACTACTTTCGGAAAACTCCCGAATAAATTTCCGCACACGAATACTATAGTTTGAGCTTTTGATATGGTCTGCAGGATCCATTTGTACTGTGAACCTAAGCTCATAACTAATATTTGATTTCTATGGAACATTTTTACAATTTAATAGTGAAAATAAATTGTGTTAAATTAAATTACATTCTTATTATCACCAATGGATTAGTTTCTTCATTCTAAAATGAAAAGCATTGCATTTTTATGATGAAGTGTATATAATTCTGGTATCATACATCCCTATTATTGTCTGTCTCTTTACGACTAGTACAAGAAAAAAAATCAATTCGTTGGCTACCGTGTTATAGCACCCGGGTTCGATCCCCGATACGAGCAGATTTTTTTCAGTCGATAAATCGATTCTGCTCTGAGGCAATGGGTGTTTTTGTTGTTGAAAATCTTTTTCCCACCTTTCCGATCCCAAAGAGCGACGCATGACAGCGATTGGCTCACCACTAGTCCTGTCCCTAGTCTTCGTATTCTTTCCGTCCCTACTCTTTTCGAAAAAGAGAGGTTGAGCAACTGAGTAACGAGCAGTTCTCGTAGAAAAACATATATCGAGATACACTCCGTGAGGAGTCTATATGCTTCAAGTTGGTCCGCTCCCATGGTAAAGATAAATAAATAAATTTCAAAATCTCATAATACTACAACAGTGTTTTGATTTTAAGTAGTTTTAAACTTTAAATCAATTTAATCGATTGCTTAACGCTTATAGTTTTTCTGCCGCATATATATTTATATTATACGCAAACTTTTCTTGAGAAAGGTTAAAAAAACAAACATGACCTCATCTTTTGAAAACCGTTTCCAAAATAAACCTTTGATATAAAGCCTGGAATAGAACGGTGCTCTATTTTAAACGATGCCATTTTTCACACGGGAATAAATGATTTATCCGCTCATATTGAGTTTGTCTTGTAGTTACATGTCCCTTCTTGCTTTTTTGTTAGAAACTAAATAATCATTTTTTTTATGTTCTTCGTTATTTGAATCATCTTATATAACTGACTTTTTGAGAGAAACACTTTATATTCATTGAATCATGATAACAACAATATAATAATTTTATTTTTTGTAAGTTACATCCACTCCTTATTAGAATAGAATAACAATTAAAAATTCTCGCGATGAGTGAAACCGGTTCTTATATTTATAAAAAAATCATGACATAGTTCTTAAATAGTGATTATTATTTATATCAAAAATGTCTTTTGACCAAGAAATGGTTGAATATCTAATCATTCTCTTGTTTACAGTGTGTAATAATCTGAAAAATCAATACATGGAAATGTATTTTCGGAAATTCATACTCTTCTGAGTACGAAGAACTTACTTATACACTTGGGCCTCGTATAACACGGTTATATGGTTCCACAAAAACGTCGTGTTATACAAATCCATGTTATACAATGTTTGAAGTTCATACAAAATTAGGGTTTGCGTTCCAAAAGGCCATATTTTACTTTATTTTTTTAAATAAACAAATATAAATTTACATATTTATTGAAAGAAACTTTAATTACATAATATACCAACCATTCATCATCGTTATCACTTCTATATGTTGTACTCTTTTTTGAGATAGGTTGTGAGTTTTCATCATCGAAAATTCAGTAATAAGCGATTGTGTGCTTTAAGCTTTTACATCTTTACGTATTTCCTTAAATGGCTCCAAAATATTTCGTAATTCCCTCTTGAATTTCAAACTTTTTTCCATTATAGGATCATTTTCAATAAAAAAATAAACGAATTTAATAGCCAATTCCAAGTTTTCATTCATTGTTTTTAATGTGAAACATGTAGCTACTTCGCTGCAACTGCTTTCTAAGTCTTTATTTGTGGTAGGTTCAACCAACATTTCGACTATTTCTTCTTCGTCCTCCAATAATCCTCCAATATTTCTTGGATGTCATGAATATCCATGTCATAAAAACTTTCTCCACCAATAAGTATTTTTTTTCACCTTAAACCGTGTTATATAAAGCGTGTTGTATAAAAATATGTCACAATTTATTCATCCGAGCTGTGTAAAACCATGTTGTATAAAACCGTGTTATACGAGGCCCAAGTGTACTTGATACATCGAAAGACAAGTAAATAATCAAGATAATCGAGTTCTTATAGCAAGCATATAAAAGTCTGAACTGAAATGTTTTTATGAATATGTTATATATAAATTACAAATGGACATGTTATAATTAAAAATGTTATGGTGTAATATTCTTCTTAAGGTTCTAGCCCCAATGAAATATCTGTATGTGTATGGCTAAGAAATTCGTAACAGAGTATAGGAAGACAACTTTGCGTTGTTTGCTGAAGCACAAATTTGTGACTTTTGCACAATAAAATATACCACAACTAGTTAGCAACTGTCATCAATCAAAACTAACTTGTATTTCATTACATTAAAAGTTGAGGCGACACGGCACATTTCGTTGACAATTATTCAGAGCGATTCTGGCCAGGCTAAATGTTTTCGAAATTTTTAATAGCTTTTATAATTGAATGAGTTTTTCGTGACAAGATCGGAT
This sequence comes from Himalopsyche kuldschensis, assembly GCA_028554975.1. Classification (NCBI taxonomy): domain Eukaryota; kingdom Metazoa; phylum Arthropoda; class Insecta; order Trichoptera; family Rhyacophilidae; genus Himalopsyche; species Himalopsyche kuldschensis. The sequence continues at coordinate 7,086,887 of JAHFWI010000029.1, read as the reverse complement.
TGATCTAAATTTGTTTACTATGTGAAAGCTTTATTTGACTGTCATTTGTTTCATAAAGGTCGCAGTATTTCATTATCACCATTCTATCAAGGGCGTACAATTAGACGACGGTCAAAAAGTTGAGAAATATGCAGTTGATAATTCTTTCAGCCATGTCCGCTACTCTGGAGAAGCAATTGATTACTGATAAAACATCTTCTTCTTTCCCTGCACCAGATACAAATTTAATAGATACGTTTGTATTAGAGACTCCAATTCGATTATCAAATACTCGTCCATTTTTCAAGTACTCGATACACGAGGATTTTGAAAAATACTCGTAATTTATAAACTTAGGTTAATTTCCAAATTTTAGTTTCATTTAAAATATATACATAAATGATGATTAAAAGTGGCGTTTAACTGAGTTCACATCAGGATTTTTTTATTATTTTGGGTCCTGCTGACATATCTTATCAATGACGAGTTTATGATGACGGGAGTCTATGCTGACAAGAAACAATTTATCTATTCATATACACAAATTTGAATGAAAAATATATATTTTGGTACATCTGAAACTACACGAGTATACTCGAGTACTCGAGTATTTCAAAGATTTACTACTCGACACTCGATTAGTTGAAATTTCGAGTAATTGGAGACACTAGTTGGTATATTACTAGACGCAATGATATTATAAAAGTTGAACAAAGCATGGAATGCGTATATACGCTTTTGACAGCACATTATCTCATCCATTTCAAACATAATAAGAATGTATAAATTCACATGATTTACTCTGATGGGAATGAAATGACTGTATATAATTATAATAGACATGATCGCTCAACTAGTTCCACAAAACTTTTCATTAGTTTTTGTGAAACATAAAAAATTCCATTAGCTTCTTACTATACTCGTTTATCAACACGACTCATGAGATAACAATTTTAATACGGTAGGAAAATTGTAGGTAGATAAATAAAACGGTAGGTATTATAATGGAGTTCTACCAAGTAAATGCCTACTCAATCAATAAATCAACAATGTTAATGTTCAACAAAAAGTATTACAAAATATTAGATTTTGTTATCAGTACATAGCAAGAAGAATACTCAACTTAATTATTGGAAATTATTTCTAATGATTTTTTCATTAGCTCCCAATGTTGAGCAAATGAACACATAATAGAGTTGTTTCAACAGAAGTTTTTCTACGAGAAATGCTTGCTACGCAGTGTCCTTACATTCCATTTTCGAGAAATTAAAGAGAACGGACCGAAACGATTAGTGGTTATGTGATGGCTCTCGATATGACATCCATGTCTCCAAATATTCATCAATAATTCGATTGTAAATAAAGTTGCCCACGCTGGGATTCGAGTATGCGCGTTTTGCAACTGATAGCCAAGTCGATACTCGGCCACGGAGTCTACTGTGAATTACTGATTGTTACTTTGTATAGAGATAAACTGGAACTTATTATTTTCAATATTCTCATTTTCCTCCTAAATTATTTTTTTCATATCCGCTCCCTATTCGGAGCAAATGGCCAACACACGGTGCCTCCAAGATTCTCTGTCTCCCGCCAACTTCCTCGCATCTTCTCAGGTCATCCCGGCGTCCCTTAGCTCCCCTGAGTACATCCTATGGATGGTCATCAGATGCCTTCCGCGGCGTCGGGATCCATCAGGTTGATAGAAGAGGCAGCCAGGATTCAGGCTCCCCTGGGGCATCCGCAGCACATGTCCAAGCCAGGTCCATCGTTGCCTTTTAATTTTGGACGTAATAAGGGGCTGGTTTGTCCGCTCTCTTACCTTCGTGTTCCTGACAAAGTCAAACCACCGTACTCCTAATATTCGCCGCAGGCATCTGTTTTCGAAGCACAGTATAGGTTACCCTGTGCTTTTGTGATGTGCCATGACTCGCAACCGTAAAGCAGCACAGTCAGTATGCATGCGTTGGATAAGTAGCACTTAGTTCTGACCGAGTACAAACGTGAGTCCCAGGCTTTCCGCATTGAATTAAATGTTGCTCCAGCTATCCTTAATCGGATCGCGATCTCATTACGCGGGTCGCCATCTCCCGTGATAAGTACTCCCAAGTACCTAAAACCATCGACTCTCTCGATATTTACCAAATATTTTTTTTGTTTTCATAATCTAGTGTCTAGTCAATCCTTATATATTCGCTCAAATAGTCAGCTGATAATTCTTTGTTGTCTTTATTCATTACTCAGTCTTTTCAACCCTTTATTATTCGAAACATGCAAACTAAACAATCGCAGTACTGTTCTTGGGTCGTTGTCTATTCGTTGATTTAATTAACACAAGACAAGTCTGTGTGGAGGGTATTAGCAAGTTTAAAAAAAGACCATTCAGCCAAAATGTGCCATCGTTTTAGTTGCGGTATCTTCTGGATTATAAAACTGGCCCATATTTTTGTATTCCAATTATAATAAACAAACATGTTAACTTTATAAAAATATAACAGGATAAATAACAAAACCAGGCCCAACTTAAAATGAGCGCTCATCTACTTAATCGTTTACTCCGTTAAAAAATAGAATGTTTCTATTTCACTTGCGACTAACTACTAATTTATCGTTAAGTTACTACTTATGACAGTGTTTACACGCCCGGAATCATTCTAAATTAAATTTATGTTTAGTTTAAAAGTTAACCAATCAACACGTGTAAGCGAGCCATAAGAAGCAGTGATTCGAAAATGACTCTTTACTCCCCATTTTCAGGAAATGAGTTTATCGTACATTCTTTATAAAATGTAAAACACTCAGACTGCTCAGGCTTAATGATACAATTTAGAGCGTGATTAGATAAGAATCGTCCCTTTTTCCGAGTGATTAACATAACAAATATCTGGAAACACGACGTATAGGTTCTTTAAACCGGGATCAGGGAAATTCATCCGCAAACCAATCCAAATTGATTGAAAAACTTTCGTTTTAATAGCAAACATTTTCATCGGAATAGTATTTATCGTTAATGATTATATTTATTTTTTATCTCACGTTATTTGGCGTTAATGTGATACATTATTTCAACAAAAAAAAAATTTGAAATGATTTATTGAAAAAATATACGTTCCAACGGTAATGTCTGATTCCACAATGTGTCAAAAGATTCGAATCAAAATACTTGTTCTCTATTTTCACAATGAACATTTTATATTTTTGTGTGTTATGAGATGGAAAGGTAATGTAGTTTTCATTTACATATATAATTAAATATATTTAGTTATCGGTTTATAGATTTAATTAAATAAAAATTGGATATTTTACAACAATTCAATTGAACCAATTATTTTGACATAAAGCCTCGTCCAAACAACTTTTACCTAATAAATCTAATTTACTAAGCTTAACTCCGAAAAATATTTTCTTTTGAAGGTTTCTTTTGAAAAATTGATTTTGTGTTTTTCAGTGGCTTACAATAATATTTTATATATATTTTTTTTTTTTTAAATATGTGTACACAGTGAAATTTACGTATCACTCGTCGTTCAGTCGATGGCAAATTTGTTTTTAAATATTTATTTGATGGAGTCTTTGTTGATAAGCTTAGTTTTTATATTCAAGTTGCATTCCCTTCCTATCATTGCTGACAGGAGAGCGCGATCGTTTCAATGCTGAGCAATTCCTTGTAAAGCCTGTTCAAGAAGTCAGCTTACGTATATAATATAAAAGTCTGGACTTATAGTAAACTTTATATTTAATTTCATATTTGATCGGATCGTTTAAGAACAAAAATCTGTTCTAAAGATAATTACTGAAAAAATAACTTACATTAAAATTTCATTCGCCTATATTTACTTTAAGGCTTCATTGAAAATTGATTGAATCATTGATCATTTTTTAACCTCTACTATCCTTACGGTCTCATATGGTACCAGTGGTTATGGTGAACTTCGCTATCGACTTACACTGATTTATGATAATAGTTTTCAACGTATGAATATGAGCTTTCATAAATAATGTCCTTGAGATACCTATCCATAATTTTATTTTCGTTAAATATATTTCCCATAATGATGAATATAAACATCTGCGTTACAAGGTTGACTTTTGGGATATGCGTTGTGTTATATCCGGTGGACCGTAATAAATCAGCTTTATTCACACTATACAATATATTTCAATGCAGAAACAGATTTTTTTTCATGCCTAGAAATTTGTCCTTGGGGCTAACCGATTCTTTTTTCAAGATAGCTGTAGCTAAAATGGATTCGTTTATTTGTTCATCTAGAGAATTAGAAAGCGTACAAGTTACGGTGCTGGCTCGTAAATTATAAGGGAGTACTTTATTTCGCTAATGCTTTTTATTTTACCAATGTAGGCTGACTTTTTTTAGAGATATAATTATTTTTAATTTAAGAGTTATGGGTCGCGCGGATATTTCGCAAAAAATGCTCGGGCGCATAAAGGTTAAACAACGATTCCCTTTCACCAGTCTTGTAAAACGAAGGTATTTGGCAAACATTATAACCAAGATTTGCGTTCAGCACACACTCTTGTCTATGAACGCAAAATTCCAGATAATCTTCAATTATTTTTGGTTTTATTTTCCAAGAGGTTAGCCAGAGTATGTACGTATTGCTTGAATGAATGGCGGAAGTATAAATAATGGTGTTGTTATTTTTCATGTAGGCTCTTTCACAACAGCGCAGCCATTGTGAGATTCTAAGATGTCTTCTAAAAATGTATTTTCCAAAGAATTCCCCCGTTGTTTCCGGAAAAGGGAGAATCTTTGGAAAATTATTTGTAAAATATTACGCAAAGATTATGGTATAACATTTAAAAAAAGACGTTTTGTTATAATTTGGCCGTGTAAAAAATTTTCCGGTCAGTGGTGCAGTGATCAACGTCGTTGGCCACCGTGTCGGACCACCCGGGTTCGATTACCTGTACATAAATCGATTTTACTCAGAGGGAATGGGTGTCTGTGTTGTTAAAAATCCCTTCCCACCTTTACTTTCCTAATGAGCGACGCATAGTGACAGCGAATAGCTTACCACTATTCCTGTCCTATTTCTCGTATTTATATGCCTATTTTCTTCGAAAAAGAGAGGTTGAGCAACTGAGTGAAGAGCAATTCTCGTATAAAAACATATGTTCAGATAAATCCCGTGAGGAATCCATATGCTCCAAGTTAGGAGCAGGCATGGTCAAAAAAAAATTAGAATGCCTGTCTATGAATTATTGATAATATTAAATACATGTATTTGTATTCGGAATATAAATCAATCACTTTTTAATTCTAAGTAACGCACAGCTTTTTACACTTGTATGTTAGTAAAGATATAATACCGTGCTATATTATGTATAAGCTCATAACTCGTTCCTGCACTACTTATTTAAAAAAAATATTTCGATTTATACCATTGGTTCTGTAAATGCTTAATATTAATAATATTTTATGATAAAATCAGCACTTAAATAAATAAATTGATTTCATAGATTCATAATATATTAAGCTTAAGAGTACAGTACGTACATGTTTCGATATATTTTATTACAATTTTGATTTGTCAAAATACATTTGTTTAAGCATCTACTGACGATTCTTGATATAAATCATCAGGAAGTTTGTTTTGAAAAATCCGATATTTTTTTTTTTATTACAACTGACCATAATGTCAAGAAGTGAATAAAAGATCACAATTATCAATGCCTAGTTTACAAATGCTAATGGCTTCAAACATAAATTGTTTATTCGGTAGCGATTAGAAAAAATATAATCAACATAAAATAAAAATAAATTTGCTGCACCAAGTTTTTCGTGACACGTTTTTATTTATGTTTAATTTTCGCGATTGTGTTTGAATTACACACCTTTTGTTAAATATATAATGTTAATTTTATTTTAAATGGCCTAAAACTATAAAACCTTTGAAAAATCATAAAATTTTCTAGTGAGGGAACTTAATATCATAATAAAAACACCTTCGAGTGAATAAAATGAAAACAGTTTAAAACGGCTTTTCTTCGACCTACCATTATTATGACGTCTTTAAATGGAAAATTTCATGTACTAAAAGTAAAGGCAATAATTTTCCCGTTTCAGATAATGAAATCAACCATAGTAATTTATTATTTAATAGCTGAAATGGTTTTTCCTTTCGGAGCGACAAATAAAACCATAAATTAAAACCCGAATAAAAGGTTTTATACCCTAGGCAAGTTTACAAGTCGGGTGTCCCTATATAACTATAAGGTCGTTGATATGTGCTATATTTATGGATCCATATGTCCTAAACTACGTCATAAAGCAAAGGGATACTATCAAATTTGAATTTGAAAGCAACACCCGTAACAAGCTCAAACGACCTGCATATTTTATTCTCAAATAATTTATAATCAGACATTCGTAACCGTTCCATACTAAAATCATCAAACTTTTTTAATGTATTTATTTAGATATGACTGTGGTAAAACACGATTTTTTTTACGATGAATTAACTCTCTGATATATATATATGTGTTTATTGAAAGATAGTAAAATATTATGTATTTAAGCCGCGATAAATTTATTACGATCAAGACCGGTTTAGCTAATCGTGAACGTTTTCAACTTTTTTTTTTAAATATTTTAGTTCAGGACTGGGTTCGCTCATCGTTAAATGGTTTTCAAATTATAAATAGCCCTGTTTCGATTTAAATGTTTTAAATTGACAACTTTTGCGATAAATGAAACCGGTCCTTATTTTTATAAAAATAAGTACAAATACAGTTGTATTTTATTTATTCAGTTATAATTTCAATAAAGGATCTATAATTTTTCATTACTAATCTAAATGACAATATAAGTATAAATAAGTATAAAACAATAAAATAGTTACTTCCTGGAAAAAATTGTTTTATTTTTAAACAATGAATGAAAATACGATTATTATAAGTTTTAATAAATGAACATGAAATTCAAGTAGTGAATTCTTCTACTGTTTTTTTTGATGGGATTTAGTCGATAAGATTATGTAGATTTGATTTTATATTCCAATTCGTCAATTCGACCCCTTACTTTGAAAAGGTTCTAACTGCTATTGACACTGTTTTGAAATATGAGCGTTTGAAGTTTCGATTAATTAAAATTCACTTGTAACAATGAGCAAGTAAAAATGTTTAAAATTACTTATTTTAAGCATATTTTTTCACAACCCTTGCTGATAAATAATAATCTTAATGATCTAATGATAATGATGACAATCTTAACTTTGTCAAATAAATTAAGTAAAAAAAGTGTGCGGATGCAGTGCAACTCTGGAATTGTGATAACTCCGTTATTCAACAATAGATAATTCTGAAATTCATATGTATGAAAGAATGTGTTCAATACAAGCTTTTTTGACCAAGTAATCATTTTAAATTACGAAATTACGGATAATGTGTAACAATTCAAACTCTTCCATGTGAATAAAAAAGGTCTCAAAAGTTTAATCTTAAACTGGCAGTTTAAAAAAGTATTTTGGAATTGTCCACTTTTGAAAATTAGCTCCTATATATTATAATATGATGAAATGCAGTAAATACAAACTTTTCCGCCCAAAACGTCATTTTAGGCAAAAATGACAATTAGAAACTTTTTAAAGTAAGGTAACGAATTGTCAATTCATCTTTTATTAAATTTATCACATCTTATACACTCATACATTTAATACACACTCACATAAAAAAGTGCCTTATCTTATATATAAAACCGAAACGGCGTATGTATGTCTGTGGGTCTCTAATTCCCTTTTGCATTGTTGGTCATTAAGTTGCCATAAAAACGAATATGAAAGAAAATATGTTTGAATTTTTATCGGCGAAGACATTTAGTCAAAATGTAATAAATTAGTCTTCTACTGAACTTTTCCCGGCTTTTATTATTAATAATAATGTTTATTATTTACGTGAAGGTATTATTTGACATTTCTTTGACAGCAAATTAGATTTTTTCCTTGAATTTTGACATTTTAATGGGCGAGAATCAGGGGATCAGAGAATCAGAGGCGTCATCAAATTAAATAAAGTTTGTGATTTTATTTTAACTCTATTTTGGATGTTAGATTTTGTGATATAATTATGACGAATGATATAACATTAAATAATTATTGGTCGCTTAGTCCGAGCGACGCCAGGTAGCAATACTAGTATTTTTATAAGTAAACAACGTGATTCCTTAACAGCTATATGTATGTATGTATATACAAGCACAAAAGGACTGCTAAAGCTAACGGATAATGTTTTACGAATTAACAAAATGTCATAATTTCCTCGGTCAAGGATCCCTTTGTCACATTATTTGGATTTGCGTGAAGAGCAGTGGTGGTCGATCAATGGAGATGGAAGGTTGCTAAGTGTTGGAACATCTCTGGGGACTTGGCGTATAATGGACAGTGGGAAAAACCACGAACCCGGGATTTGAATGTTTATTTACCCTTTGGGAGGTGCTTCATCCCAAAAGTGTCACCGACATTTATGGTATTAGCAACTGGCGTCCTTGGGGAATTTTTATCACAACGAAAAGGATTCAAAACAACTTCCAATATATGAAAAAAGAAAAAAAAACTAATACACTTAATTTAAAAAAACATTTTTTTCCAAACGTGTGTTACTTATTACATGTACATCATAGTTAAAACAGTACAGAATTAGTTTTTATTCTATAATCAATGACAAATTAAATGTTTATAATGTACAAGAAATACATGACATAATCTTTTAAGAGACCATTTTTTGGAGCCTATATTTTACATCAAAAATATGAGTAAGGTTGATTCGTTTGAATTTTGTAATTTCCATAAGCGTTGTCGATAACGACCCGGGTTTCTTTTTTTGGCATCTTCAGGCATTTCATGTGTACGAATGAACTTGACCTGACCCGTTCGTTAGCGAGAAAACTCATGGAAAAGTACAAAATTCAATCGATTCAAATTTGATATTGAAATTTCATCAAGTACCTTCAGAAAAAATTCTAAAAATATATATGAGGAACCTACAAAGCGGACTTCTTATTGCTAAGCTTTTTAAATGCTCATTCTGTAAATATTTTTCTGAATATGTGTAGGCTGAAAATATTATATAAAAAATTTCTTAGTCAAACTCTGTACGAATACTGACTACAAATTCTCAATAAAAAGTGTATGTATAAATATACTCTTAACAGAAAAAGTTGCTTTAATGCATCATTAGAGGACCTCTCAGTATAGATTTATTTTTTTCTATTTTTATATGAGAAAATATAAATATACTGACATAAAAAATTAAATACCACCAAAAAATATTTTATAATATATACGGACTCACCTATGAAATTTAAGCGGAGAATTTCTTTACGTTTTCATCCTTAATTTGCAAAAAATGTGAACTTCAATATCGCATGCCTGAATTGACAAATTTGATACGGTTTCATATAAGCATATGCCACATATTTTAAAGCTAATATCTCCAAAAAATTCCATTTAACTTGACTCACAGAAATTTTTCAAGCTTCGCCAACCGTATTCATATTGGGGCTGAGTTATTACTATTATAATCATCCCACTCCCTCTCGTACATTTAGGTTTAAAAATAGGCAGTAGAAACGAATAAGTATTCGTTTTTGTTGATTTTCGGTGTGGGTTCAGACTGTTCTTAATAAAATATTGTACAATAATCCACTGTGCCACTGTTTCCACCATATAAATCAGGCTTTTGTGCAAAATTGCTAATTTTGTTTTGCTGTTTCGTACGCAAAATTAAGCGATTATTACAAGATCATTTTCTCACAAGAATGTTTTTACCAGGGCCGTGGAGTCGGAGTCGAAGTCGTGGAGTCGGGGTTTTTTGGCCGGAGTCGGAGTCGGCGCGGCGTTTTGGTCAGAGTCGGAAATTGTGAAAAGATTGAACTTTTTATTTTTACATATAAATTGTCAAATTTGACTATTTGCAGGATTGTTTGGTTGATATATAATTGAAACACATACATAAATATGATAGGTAGAAAAAAAAAACGTGACATAATTAAACTTTCATAGTTGGAGTCGTGTTTTTGATCAATATGGAGTCAGAGTTATTTTTTTTCCCGAGTGTGGTTGTTAAGAATATTAATACCATAAAAATAACAATCTCTACGATAAAGTATTTTTTTAATTAATGAATCAATAAAATCGTTCTTATTTTTGATTCACACATTGTTAAATTGGTCCCACTTTTATATGACTAGATTATAATTTATCAAAATGGAATTATACACTTTACGAATAAATTATAATTATATAAATTAACGAGATGATAGTGATAATCATTCAGTATATGTATGTTAAGTCATGTCAGGTGAAAAGAAGGATTGAAATTTGTAATCTATCATAATGTATGGAAGTGAAAGGGGTTTTATTAGAATATAATATAAGTAAGGTATTCAAATTTCCTTTGTCTTCTGAAAATTTTTTACAGGAAGTGGTTGTAATTAAATAACTTAGCTTCTCTTTTCGTAAAAGGTAAGCTTGGCAGTTTATGACAATTAGTTTATCAATCGCTCTCAAATAAATTGATCAAAGTGATCAGTTGAAGGTTAGAAGCTGTGACCGTGCTACAGAGTAAAGCGAAAGAGAGCTCTGAAGCGTTTCACCGAAGTAGTCTAATGGTAAAGCTTTACCCTAGCGATCAGAAAGTTTTGGGTTAAAATCCTAGCAGATTCAAAATGAGTATTTTTTATTCCTTTCATTCTCGATTTTATTTCGAGTGACATTAAAAAACCCCTCATTAGTGAATGACTATTGGCTTATCATTTTACATAGGAGTGCTAATCCAATACGGATAGGAAGACGAAATAATAATTGATTTGTCCCTTACGAACTAGGTTCATATATTGATATCGTATTTGTATTGGAATAAACAATCATATTACAGTGTTAAGCCATGTTTACACTGTAAATAATCTAATGTTTATCTGGAACAACTGGCGCACGTTTCGGATGGCCTTAATATCAGTTGCCCACAAGCACTTGGTTGGGATAGGTAAAGTAGAATTAGTGGAATATTGTATTGTATATTCTCAATTCGACTTGTTGAACTAAACAATTTTACTAATTCAAAACTTGTGCTGGCCCTTGAATCTGAATAGATTTGATAAAACAATTTGTTCCCCGCAGCAGCAGTTTGTTTTGCCTACAATGTTTAGTTATTATATATTTCATTACACAGTTGTACAATATTGAAGATCGACAATATCATAAAATGACAACGTCAATTCGAAGGTTTCGTATTTTCAATTTATTCAAAATGAAAAAAAAACTGTTTTTCCAATAAATGTAGTCCTCGACTAACGACCGAGATATGTTCCTGAACATTGGTCGTTTCCAATTTCATACAAAATATTGATATGTATTCATGTTATAATGAAACTGTATTCTCAGTGAAAATGTATTCTTCTCCAAGCAAGTTAAATTTGACCGCCCTATCTTCAGCCCTACGTTTGTCTGTGTTTGTCGTTGGTTCTCTTTTTATGAAAGGGACTACTTGCTGATTTTGTTTCATTGAAGCAAACCAAAATTCTAGGCCGGCAAATCATTGACTTAGGCCAATAATTTTAATGATCGTGACCAGTGAAATCATGTTTTCATACAAATCTATTACTTGATACATTTTCACTGTAACATATATACATAAATATACAGTATATATTTTTTGACGTGACAACGTCTTATAAATCAATGAACGCCCGCTGCACGCACGAAAAAACATGACTCATTGTCCCGTTTGTCACGTTACGCCGAAGGCAAGCGTGCGAGCGAGAGCGCGGATAAGCGATAGAGAGGCACGATCGGCCTACCGTTCGGATTGTGCCGCATCTATCTCTCTTCCACTCGATTGGTCGATGCGTCTGAGTAGAAAAGAGACAGCGGCAGCACACAACTTATACACCTACAGTACCTACACGTGATCTGTTTACAACTGTTTATAAAGTGAAGTGAAATGTTAATGTGGTTTTCATTGTTTATATTACAACAACAATTGCGGCAATAAAGGTAATTAATTCTTGCATATTAAAAATCCGATTAACGTATAACAAATATACAAAATATCGTACCCATACAAAATAATGATAATTCAATAAAAATGATTCCATTTTATTCATAAAAGTATGCAATCATTTCATCAATGTTTTCTTATGACACGGAAAGAAAAATAACAATGTATTTAAATTCTACATAAATTATTTTATATATTTGTTGATAGCTATTTCGGCTTACGCCTTCGTCAGAACTATGTTTAAAACGTGTATTAGAGATAGCTTATATACCTTTGCTAGACAGGGTGCCTCCTACATAATCTCTTTCTGTTGAAACCATACCTACGTCACATGAAAGAATTTTAATAAGTTTGATTTATTGGTCTAAAGTAATGGTGGGAAACAATAATTTGGGTATTTTTGGGTTATTGGATCGTGTGAAACCACTTAAAATCTGCAATGTCTAAGTGCATCTATTTTAAATTGTTTTAAGTTTATTGTTTGTTAAAGGTTTTAACAGAGGTGAACTATTAATTGTGATCTGATCGTTAAGAATTTCATTGGACTGATTATACCTATTTCTTCTTATGACGTTGTCACGTTAAACTATCGTCCGTAAACCGACTTTACAGACACCAATTTTTTTAAATCATTTAATTTGCAGTTATTTATTTACTAAAAACGACATTTACTAAATAAATAATTAAAATCCGTCGTCATCTTTACATATTTAAGTTCAATCCATTGGTTCATCATCAGTGGAAGAAGAAGCAGGAGTAGCCATTTCTATAATCCTTTGATTTTAGATGTATAACAGTTCATCGTTTGTGACATCTTTTAAATCATTTTCTGTTTGTTAGTTTATGTATTCATAATCAATGTCAGGGTTCCGGCCAAACTTGCAATGAGATTTGTAATGTTGAATTTTACGAGGTAAAAGACATGGACCACCCATACTGTATAAATCAGTTGCACCAAAAATACAATTTGCTTATCAACTAAGCAACTAAGATTTTTTTAGAATGCAATGGTAACTCGAGATACGAGTGCCCTACATAAGTGATATTTGAGATACGAGCCGCCGAGCGAGTGAAGTTTTACTTTGAGCGAGCAACATTTGAGATACGAGGAATGGCCGGGAATCCGTTTGCGCTTTGCGTATGTGTGAAAGGGGTGCACATGAATGTAATGGTGGCAAATCCGTATATGTATATCTGTGCTGGTATTTGATTCTACTTTGACTGTCAATCGCTATGGACCTACTATAAAAAACATACTTCGCTCCATTTCTTTCGCACAACCGACAAATTTCATACGTAATACGTAATAGCGCTCTTCCACTACTCCACAACACCACATTTTGGGGGCTGGAACGGATTAATGGCATTTCGGTTAATTTCAATGGGAAAATTGCTTTGAGATACGAGCAAGGTTACCGAAAAAATTAATCTCGTATCTCGAGGTACCACTGTATAATATAATAGTCGAATATACCAACGCGGTCGTAACCAAGACAAATCAATTTTCTTAGTCAAAACTTGTTTGTAATGTAGGTCTTTTGAATCTCCAGTCGCAAGGGCTATTCGGCTGATGAATGCGCTGCCGGTTTATGATGACATCTTTGGCAGTGAACTTGATACTTTGTTAATATCTTATGTTAATATAAAATGTTATGTAATTTTTTCTTGGCGCTTGCCGTAATGCCATGTGTTTTTATTACTTTTTGCCAATAAATAAATAATCTTATCACATGATATTGGAAACTTGACAAATTTTGGCTATGGTATATATTTTTAAGTGCGATGCTTTTCTGTGATAAATTTAACTTCTGGCATAGAGACGTTCCGCTGAATAGAAGAGTAGAGACTTATTGGCCAAACGTACCAAGGCATCTCCATTGTTTTTATTTCTTTTTTTTTGTTTTGTTCCCGACAATCGGCGCGCGAGAGGATGTCACGGAGGCTTGACAGGGGCGGCTGCGATCACAATAAATCACAAGTGTAACGCTGGGACGGCACGCGGGCGGAGGAAGAGGAGAGCGGCAACTCGGTCGCAATAAATAAACAACTCAATTCACGACCGGAAAGAAATAGGTCCTGTGAGCCCTTCATCTCAACCTTTGCTGATATACAATATTTAAAATGATTACTGTACCAATACAAGCAGTTTTAATAAATAATAAATTCATTGATTCAAATAACATTCAGTTGGTAGAACTCCGTTAAATTATGACCTAAGATATTGCTTAAAAATTATTTCCAAAGATAGTCTTCTGCCGAAATATGTCTCAGCAATATAAGGTAGTTCTTATAGAACAGGGGTGGCCAAAGTGTCGATCGTAGCGATTCCTAGTCGATCGCCTATCTGATCTTTACAAATCTCTGGTGCCCGTCCCAAGAAGCGTGCGAGACAAGTCGTGTGACAGGGACAGCACGCTAAAATCTCGAAAGAAGCCGATTATCGACGAAAATCTCTTTCTAAAACCCGGGTCAAACAAGGATTGGCAATTAATATAGGCTTTAAATAACTACTTTTAGTGTTGGTCGATCGCCGCCAATAATTTCAAACGAAAGTCGATCGTGGGCAAAAAATTGGGTTTGCTATAATTATAGTGATTATAGCAACGACCCGGGTCCTAAGTGACAAAACTCATGGAAAAGTACAAAATTCAAACAATTCAAATTTGATTTTGAAATTCCATCAAGCACCTTCAGCCGTAATCCTTCATATATTCATTGATTGAAATAACATTCAGTTGGTAGAAGTCTATATAAATAAGAGAAGATCTAAGATATTGCTCAGTTAAAAATAAGTTCTGAAGATAGATTTATGCCGAAATATGTTTCAATAATACAAGCTGATTCTAATAGAACTAAATTGCTTTTAATTTTTATTATTTTTTGACAATTTTCTTTTACGTTATCACCAGTGCTCATCGAAATACAAAATTCATTTTTTTACCACGCCCACTCCCTATCTAAAATATTTTCCATGTCCGCTTTCTATTCGTAGCATATGGCCTCCACGCGAATTCTCTATCACCCGCCAACATCCTCGCTTCTTCCCAAAAATATACATATGTACTCCTTGTGGAATTTATCTGTGTTGCCTGCTACTAAGTTCCTCATTTTTGTTTCCAAGAGATTAACAGATAATACAAGGACTAGAGGCTAGAGAGGGAATTTGGGGCATCACACATATTCATGTCTTTGAATAATCATTTATAAAACTGGAACTCGAACCCGGGAACACCTTAATTGAATTCAATGACATTGACCATTTGACCAGTCACCTTTAAAAAAATGTTTTTTTTGACAACTATGTAAGCTTTCGTTAGTCTTTTCGATATACTAGTTTTATGTATACTAAATCATGCGAAAAAGATCATAAAACAAAATTAAGATTTTATAAGAAAAGTAATAGATTTGATTCAATATTTTTCCTACTTACTTTGAAATAAAAAACCGTATAAGATTACTAAGAAAAAAGTCTTATAGAAATCATACAAATATTTACAAAGAAAAATTTATGTCTTATAAATATAACATTGTCATTTGAAACTAAAGTATTAGTCATTTCAAAGAAATTCAATCATTTATTTTTTAAATTTAATATTAACAATCCATTGCAAATAGATATTTAATATCATGTTTCATTTCAAATAAAACTCTTTGCTATAACAGACAACAAGTCAATACAATCGTTCTTCATCATACCCGGTTACTCAGTATTCAAATTATGTTACTAAAATTGGATTGTTTCATGTGTGAGGTATTGAATTCTGGATGATTACTGTAAAAACAATTGGTGTTTTTACATTATTAAAATATAGATTGACGATCGTTGGATTAAATGTATTGAATATTTTTTTATTCCACTATTTCTTTAGATGTTCTTCGGACTCAGTGGCGGCTGGTGACGGGGTGTTGGGGGGTGCAAAGGAAGATTCAACTATTTTTCCGTACTACGGAAGAGAAACAGTTGGTATTGCGAACATCTGAATTGAAAGTCCATGCTATAGAAGTGTTTTAAAATCCAATGAATAGGAAAGAAGTCTTGCAAAAATGGTTGAATCTTCCTTTGCACCCCCTAACAACCCGTCACCAGCCGCCACTGTTCGGACTTCTTTTGATTTCTGATCTGTAATATATTATTATTATTTTTGGTGGTATTATCATTTTTTTTACCATGTTAGCTCCCAACTTGGAGCATGCATATGGACTCCTCATGGAGATCTTAATATGATTTTTCTTAGAGAAATGTTTGTTATTAGTGATTAGCTAATCGCTGTCGATTCGCGCCGCTTTGTGGGATCAGAAAGGTGACGAGATTTTCAACAACAAAAAACACTCATTGCTTTCGAACAGAATCGATTAATCGACTGAAAAAATCTGGAATCACGGAATCCAACGCGACGTTTATCACTGCACATGGACCGGTAATTATCATTGTCATCACTGTAAACTATACTTCCGATGGATTCGGCGGTAACTTTGTCGAAGCTAATTTTAATATAAAATTCAAAATAACTTTGATTTTTCACGTATTGTGTAACAGTTACACTGGTTTTAGAACCACTTAAGCAAACATTGCGATAGTAAGTCTGAAGATGCCTCTGAAAGAGGCGAAACACGTGTCACAATTAGTTATGCAATACGTCGAATAATCAAAGTTATTTTGAATTGTATATTACTGTAAATTATATTTAAGTCAATTCTGTCCGCGAGCAGTTATTTTCTGAGTTTCTGTTATACTCAGTTACTCAATTAAGTATTCGAATACCAAAATGGAAAATTTCATAACATAGATATATTTTTTTCATCCTTTTCCATCCACTCCATACAACCCTGAAAGCGGTGCGTTGAAATAACATTTCGCTAACATACGTTTAGGTAACTTTTAGTCCTTTCTAATCTCGTAGTTTCTTAAGTTTATTCTGAGTGTGAGATCGAGCGACGCACAGCCATTCGTCGATATGATATACATTTCCACTAAGATATTATATATACTCCACATTTAAAGAGGTTGCCTATGTCCATTATATAAAATAATAAGCCGGAATGAACTTAGAAAATTAATTTGAAAATCTTTATGTCTATACATATGTCCTCTATAGGACTTCTAATAAATCGCGCAAGGAAATACAAATTTTTAAAAAAACAGCAATGCCAAATATCAACAAAAAAAAACTTTTTATACCATTACTAACATTAATTTTTCAGGTAATATTGTTACTGAACATTTTATTTACATGTACTATTTTAAACTACTTTTATTTTTATTCTTAATATGAATTACTATCTAACTAGATATTAAAGTTATAATTTTTGTATACGCAATTATTTAGGACTAAGCTATCAATTTTTGGTGGAAAGACATCATTTTAAAATTAATAAAACAAGAATTTTTAACTGATAAGTAAATCACTTTTACGGTGTTCACTGTTAATACTTGGTGGAATGGCATTATAATAAAAATGATAACACGTTTTACTTCTTAATTTCACATCGAATTTATTGAGATCAGGACCGGTTTCGCTCATCGCGAGTACTATCACCTGAAGCTTCTGTTGAGATGATCAATAAAAATCTTATATACTCGTTGAACATATAAATATACTATCACAAAAGTCTCATATTATAGTAAGATTTAACATTTATATCAATATCAAAACCCAGTCATTTTCTTTCGATACCTGGCCATACTTTTTTTATTTTGGAAACTTTTTTCACGTAAAATAGGTATTTAAATCTTTGAACTCTTCAAAACTGAAACGTGTACGAAATAAACAAATCGACGTTTATCACATGTTCGGAAACTTTTCCGAGAGCAGCCAGCGAAGAAGGCTTTCACGGCATTTATTTTTATCATCCCTCTCGTACTATCATTTGACAGAACCATACATCAGCAAAATACAATATTTTTTGATCGGTTCTTTAAATTCTTGACATTATCATCTGATCTCATAAATGTTTCCATTTCTTAATTTGAGTTATGATTTTTGAAACGTAATGACACATTGTATATCATACTATCAAGATATTCCGTATTCTTAACCTTTGTATAAAGACATTTTATTTTCTCAATCGGCTAGTAAATTAATTAATCCATTATATTTTTTTATTTTCTTCTTATATGTCTGGTTTACTTAGTGATTCTACTATATTCAAACAGCTGTGCTGACATGAATAAAAAAACTCCAAATTGATAAAATCATTCACCTTTTCAAGAGTATTTATTGTTCTTAAAAAATATTTATATGATTGTGTAGTTTCAGTTTTTTTAATTATAATTTTTTCAATCAACCTTCTTAAATTTTGGCTCAGTGTTTCATAAGTATACATTTTGTCAATTAATGAAGGCATCGGTAATATATAATTTATTTACACTTATTTTGGAAGATGATCTGCCAGCCTGTAAAACAAAGTAAAAGATGCTTAATTTGAATTAATCTCAAAATTTACTTCAAACATACTTTTGATTATTCCACGTATTGTGTTGCAAGGATTGAAACGTATTTCGCCTCTTTCAGAGACATCTTCAGACAAAGGTTATTTTAGTAATTAAAATCTCATTTATTCATTAATCAAAATATTCATTACTTAAAAACACCTTTGTGTTCCAACTATGAAAGAAGCGAAACACGTGTTACTATTAGTAACACAATACGTGGAATAATCAAAATTATTTTATATTAAAATTAACTTCCACAAAGTTACCGCCGAATCTTTTAAAAGTAATTGATACTTGGTGGAAAAGCATTGAAATAAATAACATCATTTTTAATCTTATTCCAAATACATTTTGTAAATATCAAGACCGGTTTTGCTCATGGTAAACATTTCCAATTGTACTAAGAAAATGGTTTAAAGGTGTGATATTAAAATAATGGATTAGAATGAATTTTTTCCTCTAAATATTTGCGATTCATTTTTATCTAAGTAGACTAGAAGACTATTTTTCATTTGAAATATAACTTGTTGACAATGCAGGCATAAAAAATTCTCAGTCAATGATTCGATAAAAAATAATTTACGACAGTTTTATCGTTTTCACCGGAGTAAAGTTTGCCGGATCCACTGTTCTTTTAAAAATCTTTTGTTTTATATCTGAGATTTCTTTGTACTCACCTCCTTTCCGTCAAGTTTAAACAGCCTCTTATTCCGTATTTCATTTTTGTACGTTCGTATCTGTGCATGATTTATGGGTAAACTTTCTTCGAATTGGACAAATCAAATATTGTAACAGCGCCGCCGCTCATGCATAATTATTTTACTCACAAGAATGATTCCTAATCTTAGATGGAACACAAACTTTCACAGGTATTGATAAAACAATTAATCAATTCATGTCTCATTGTTATAAAAAAAAACGTTTGATTAAAAACTGGCAACTGAAAAATTGAGAATCTCAGAAACAAAATTGTATTTTAAAATTCGAATTTAGAACACACAATTTTGTTTGATGTTATAATTGTTATTGATTTCGGTTGGCATTTACTTGGTAGAACTCCATTATAATACGGTGAGAATAATAACAATTTATTTTATTTCTGCAGAAAATTTGTCACATTCAATAACTTATTATTACCATATAGAACTCAGATAGTGGAACAGAGAAGATGTATTGTGTGCGCTGTCTAAATGGTTTATTTATGTGATCTATTGCACATTTAAACATAGTTCTGAAAATGGCGTAAGCCGAAATAGCTATCAACAAATATATCAAATAATTTCTGTAGAATTATTTTTCTCACCGTGTTTTAATTGTTGTGCAACCAACATTGTTATCCTCAAAAATAAAATAAATTTTTTAATTAATTTTATGTTCTACACCAGTGGTTCTCATGTGCGGCCACCAGAGGATTTTGTTGCTAAGCTAATGAAGCATAGTTAATATTGATATTTCATAAAAATGGGTTTTTACAAGTTAATTTTTCAACAAAGACACTGAAAATTAAATATTTTGTACGCATTGCATTGTGCATCAAGAATTGCTAGTTATAAATAACTCAACACATACATGTTTATTTTTTTTTTGCAAAAATGACTCGTCACAAAAATTTGGTGCGGCCACCAGACATTTCCGTAGTACCGCTGATGTTCCAAAAACGGCCACAGCCAAATTTTACGTGAGAACCACTGCTCTACACGTTGAATAAATAATACCAAAAAAACGACATGTTTATGTTTTACGGACACCACTGCTTAGCGTGATAAATTTATATACAATTAACAATTTTAACGATTGAAAGTTTTATATTTTGTTGATTTTTGACTTTCGTCGTAATTATTCACGTGTCGCGTTACAGTGTCGCCGTTCGTTTCCTGCTTTCTTTCACACTCACGTGGCGCTGATGGCTTCTCATCCTTCACTAATTAAACGTATCAAATTTCTTAATGGACAACCTGTTAATGGTTTGCAAAGAGTATAGCCAAACACATTAGGGAATAGACTTTTTATTTCTCAATTGGAAAGGCGATTTGTTCAGAATGGCGCTCAGTGCTTGCTTTTGTGCAATTGGGATTCGGAATCCCAGTTGAAAATTTACATATATCACTTAACGCACTCACAGTAATAAGTTCCATTGATATATTTTTCTCCTCGCAATTAAAACTGCATTATACAAATTCTTGCTGGAAAGACATTAAATTATACGACAAAAAGAAGAAGAACTTCACCCAGAACTAATTAGTTCTTTTTTCAGTAAGTAACATTAAAGTGAAAGAGGTCCTGTTTTTGTAAATATTGGTTTTTGAAATATAAGGTTGTATTTAATATTACAATGCAAAAAATATGCTGAAATGGATTATTTGCAAGCAGATCAATGTTGAAAATCGATTAGACCGGGAAAAATACGCAGTTGTCGATTTAGCAACATGTTGATTCGAGGACTCACCCACTTTAGAGACGATCCCATTAGGACATGGACATTGGTATCTACAACTTTTCTTAAGAAAATTACCGCTATCATTTAACTCCCATTTATTACTTACAATCAGTTTTTGTTTAAAAACCTTCTGTTAAAAAGCAGTATCTAAAAAAAATCCACATTAAATAGCATAGTTGAAAGTTGCGAATATTCTACCAGCGGACTGACAAATCGAGAACTTTTATTTCAAACAGATAAAGTCGTGTTGACATCGAATAATAATATTTATTATAGCGAATTCAAAAGTTTAGTTTTTTCCAAATGCTTTTTTTATATTTATATCTATCGCATTGTTAATCTAGGCGGAGGACAAAGATGCGACACTCGAGAATAAAATGAATAAAGCCAGGCCAATATTTTTTTGGCTTTTATAGTTTCATTGAATACGCACTCAAACCTTTCCGAATACTTTTGTTTTATCGTGTGACAAGGGGAAAAGCAGTAAAATTTCTGTAAACATCCAGTAGCATGTTTTGTAACAATGTGAATGAGATTGATTTTTTTCTACTGCCTATTATACTTTTAAAAAACAAAGGTTATGGCGTGTTAACAAATGAATACTTGAATGTGTTTTTTATTCAACGCATATTATATTTTCACCATTAGTTTTGCATTAAGGGCTATAAAATCTAATTAACAATGAAACTTTTCTATAAAAACATCAATGTTTTATTTTGATCTCTAAGTTCTTTAATGGTTTAAAACAGTTAATTTACCATTAAAATACATTCGGCGAAAATCAAACAATACACGAAAAACATTAAGTTATTTAATTTATCAAGCTAAAATAAACTTTTCTGTCATAAAGTTATTAAATTCAAGTTATGGTTATTATTCAGCTTTATGATAACACTCACACAGATATGTCCTTTTCCAACACTATTAAACGTTTTCAACAATATGTATAAAAGACTTTATACTGAAATAGTTTTCGAGATAAAACGTTTATTTTTTCGGTGACAGAATCAAATTTATCCTCACCTTTTGTAAGTGTTCATAGTTGCCTATGAACTTTATAAAAGAAAACTATTTCGAATAAACGTATAAGGGATATACCAACGATAAACTGTCGGTGGCTTTGAATGAAATTCAGGTAATCTTTAAGTAGAGTGATATACTTCCAATAGGGGCATAGAAAAACTCTCTATCGCTTCCATTCAGCTTAAAACAAAAGACAAAAAGAGTATTTGCTACGCTTCTGAAAACCTCAATCATTTTCAATGAAGAAAAGAATAAAGCGCTCATGATTGGAAATTTATGCTTCGTATATTATAAGGATTAACGTCAGACGAAAGTCGAAGTCAACTAACTAGACATCCATAAAATAGTATAATAATGAAATATGTACATAATGTATTAATACTCGATGGAACTCAAACAAATATCTCCGTCGTTTGCGAGTGATTTTCGGACTCCTGATTAGTTCATGTTGTATGTACATATTTTGCATTTCATAACTGACTTTGATTCATTAATTTCGTTTTTCGCGTTTCTGGACTTTACGAGTTTACGGACTCCTAAAAAGTACTAGGACCAACAACTTACGTAAGCTCATGTAAGTTAATGCTGTATTTGAGAATAAAACATACGCAACCTTCATTCACCACAAGTCCTGTCCTAGTCATCGTATCCTTTGCATCCCTACTCTCTTCAAAAAACGAGGTTGAGCAACTTGTAGAAAATTATATGTTGAGATAAACTCCATGAGGTTTCCATATGCTCCAAGTTGGGAGGTTAGTATTTACATATATTTTTCATAATATACGGTGACGTCAAAGTACTATACGAAAATAATTGCAAGGTATTTTTTTCAAAACAGCCTTCCTATAGCGCAATTAAATTAGCTTAAGCAACCCTCATATAGAACGAATCTTTCACCACATATTTACATATGAACCTTGATTCCATTAATACGTCTTTATTTTTATCTATGTTTTTAATGCCGTGCATTTTATATATGTTTGTAAAATTTATGTCAATATTGAAAAACACATCTTGTTCTGACATATACAATATAATGTGAAAATCAATCATTTTTATGTCTGACTATCAAAATATAAAATATTTTCCTTATCGAACCAGTAAATGTTTGTTTTTTAATTAAATTTCAACCAGTCGGCGGAAGCAAAGACAGTCCCATCACACATTTTTGACAGCGCTGCCTGAAAGAACGAATAGCTCGAAATGAATACCAACGACAATCTGAAATCGATTGAATTAAAATAAAATTATACTGCGCCGGAAATAAAGCAGGAGCGCTCGAAATGTTTGCAAAATGGCAAAGGTGAGTATTGTTTAAAAGAATGCCGTTACTTTTGTCGACAGGGTTTAAAATTCTTTCCAAATTCAATTATTTGCTCGTAATCATTTTGACATTGGTGTGTAAACTGCTACCCTAATACTTTAGCGAACCAAATAAATAGAAATGACTCTCGTAAAAAAGGTGGCCCACATTATTAAAGCTTTCGTTTTATCCATTCAAATAACGGACTCAACAAATAGATATCTACATTGTTTGATAATAAAATGTTTTTGACAATCGAAACAGTTATCAATCGTCATCTCGAATACATTCATCTATTTTAACAGCGGTATCAAAATCGAACACATACAAATCTAAATTCATTAATTCCTTAAATGTACAATATGCTTTGTGACTACTATACGCTATTTTGTATTGTCGAGACAGTCATTGCGATCATCAAAGGCCATCTCAAATTCATGGTTGATGAACAGTGCTTATTAAGAGTCAGTGCATTAATAACATTGCTCTTCTTACACAATCACTTTTTTTAAAAGAAGACAAGTAATTTTTAAATTTTAAGGTCTAAGATTTTACTGCTAGTAAACAGCGTTAGTTTTACAGGATCAGATATAGTTGAAGGGATGGTACGAACTACGAAGCTATTATTGATATTCGGGCTTCTTATACATATAAATTGTGTCTATTTTGCCGAGCCATCATTTTCATGTAAAATTAAATATTAATTCACAGATTACCTAACGATCGATGGACTGGAGTATTCTTCCAGGCATTCCTGACTCTTTACAGATTACGGACATTAAAATGTATTACCTATTTATTAAATGAACTTATTTGTGGTTTTTACACTGTTAATTTTGTCCGGTCCGTGGCGCAGTAGCAACGGCTTTGACTTGCGTGCCGGACCGCCCGGGTTCGATTCCCGGTACGAGCGGGCTTTTTTCAGTTGATAAATCTGTTCAAAGGCATGGGTGTTTGTGTTGTTGAAAATCCCTTACCACCTTTCCGATCCCAAAGAGCGACGCATAGTGACAGCGATTAGCTAATCACTAGTCCTCGTATCTTTTCCATCCCTACTCTCTTCGAAAAAGAGAGGTTTATCAACTGAGTAACAAGCAGTTCTCGTAGAAAAACATATGTTGAGATAAACTCCGCTAGGAGTCCATATGCTCCAAGTTGGGAGCGTACATGGTAAATAAATAAAAAAAAAATATGATTATTCTTATTTCATTATTTTTTTGATGTAATAGCTTGTATTGCTAAGAGGTCTTCAACATTTTAATTAAAGTCTATTTTGTTTTTATTTTGTATCGATTTATTTGCTTAGTTCCAATACCAATTGCTTGTCATACCTTGTAATTCTGGCTTAACTTTTGTATAAATATCGCTGTATTATTGTATTTCTTATCAGATGATAATGCTCGCCATGAGTGAAACTGTTCCTGATGTATTAAATTTGAAGTGGAAAAAGTACCAAAAATGTGTTATTATTACATTAAATGAAATTTACATTATCAACTGTTTTTCATCGTTTAGTTTATTGAAATAATATGCACGATCATGACAAGATACTTCATTCGTTTAGCTCGTTACGAATTTTAAAAGCTCTATAAATCTTAATCATTAGCTAACAGTATAAAGTAAAGCTTATTAACTTCATGTCTATGTTTGAACTGCATAATGCATTTTGTTGGCAGGGCTGAAATAATGTACTTAATCACCATGTGAAGCGGCATTGTTTGTTCGCCTACATTATGATATTGCATAAACAAGCTTTGAACTTATACGTTTATACACGATTTTTTGTTTATCCGCTTAGCTTTATTTAATTTATTAATAAAAAAAGTCGATTAATTGCTGTAGCTGTCAGATAAAGCAAAAAATAACTACTGATATGTAAAGGGTCTTTTTATAAGGACGCTTAGTTTTGAAATGTAAATAAAACAAGTTGTTTGTGAGATTTCGACTAAATTTTAATTTCTTTTGTAAGTATATTTTACGGCATTAAATATGGAATATAGCATCAAATGTCTGCATTCCATTCTTTATAAAATGGGCCATGTCGCTAAAGTTGACTTTTTTGACAAATTTGGGTAAACTTCCAACTGCTCCAGAACCCAATCAGGCGTTGTCTGCGGTCGTTTACCTGAAGTTCCATGGTTAGTTGGATTTTATACGGGTGCAGACATAAGGCCCGATTCAAAATTCGCCAAGTTGAAGTCGCAGAAAAGCCAAGTTCTTGTGAACAACGTGAAATAAGCTGCCTTGGGTTTTCCTGTACACTTTCACACACAGCAGCAATGTTTGCACCAGATATTGTATTTTTATGACGTACAGGTAGGTGTTGGCCGATTATTTACCAAACTGGTTGACTCAAATTTGGCCACTAAATAATGAATAATCTACTCAGCAGGACAAAGTAACATATTTTGAGCGTCCCTATTGAAATACCCTTTACATGAAAAAAGCATTTTTGAAACATCGTAGCGGTGTTATTATATATCCTCTGGTTAGAGACAAGCATATTTCTTTTTACCATGTTCACTCCCATTGTGGAACATATAAACTACTCACAGAGTTTATCTCAACATATGTTTTTGTTCTTCTACGAGAAATGCTTGTTACTCAGTTGCTCAATCTTTCCTTTTTCGAAGGGAGTAAGCATTGAAAGGATAGGATAACTAGGAAGGGGCATGTGATTAGGTAATAATTTTTGCTATGCCCCACAGATAGGATCGGGTGGGTGGAAAGGAATTTTTAAACAGCACATGCCTTCAAACAGAATCGGAAAATCGACTGAAAAAAATTCTGCTCGTACGAACTTGTAAGGTCTGTTACGGTAACCAGCATCGTTTACTACTGAACTATGGACCCGACAAGGATATCCTAAGTCCAATAAATTACCAGATTAAATATATCATCGTTTCATTACTGTAAATATTTTTTGAAAATAATATATGGTTTATAAAAAATCTTCATGCTACGTATAATTAAAAGGCATTTACAGTGAACGCTTATCATTTTTTATAGCTATCATAGCATTCTCGGTTTAAATGGCTTTTAGCGACCTTTAGTAAAGTAACATAAACCAAAACAATTCATTTTAGTCCGTGATTATAACCAAAGTAAAGTTTGTATTATTACGATTGGAAAATAAATATTTACAAAGCTGAATTTGTTTAGCTTGTAATTCAAATTACTGACCTCATAAATTGTAATAAAAACACAATCTTACAGCTATAAATCATTGTGACCGAATCTTTCGGAATAGTTTGCGTTTGAAATTTGTAAAGAATTATGTATGCATTTAATTAACCTCATTTCAAATATTATTCAAAAATGTAAATTTCGCTATGTTTTCTTATTTGACATGCATTTGTAAGAAAACGATATAACTATTTTCATCGCCATAACTATAATTATAACCAAATTGAGATTTCAATATGTGCTTTCCAACCTTATGTACAGAAATATTTTTCTTATTTATTTAAATATAATGCTTATCGATTTATTGATTGAGTAGGCATTTACTTGGTAGAACTCCATTATAATACGGTAAGAAAAATAACAATGTATTTTAGTTATTTTATATATTTGTTGATAGCTATTTCGGCTTACGCCTTCGACTTAATGCTTATCCACCAAGAGTGTACAGTTTTCATCTGAAACGTAAAAATTATTACCAACTCAATTGAATATGTAAAATATCTTCCAACAAATAATTATCAGCAATGTAATTTTTTTGGCTCCGTGGTCGAGTGTCGTTAATTTAGGTTGCGGACTTCACATGCTCAAATGCCAGTACAAGCAGATACATATTTCAATCGAATTCTTGATTCTAGTACGAAGTTAAGGTCTTATAGACTGACGTCTGGTATGGCTGGTATTAATATGAACTTCCAAAAATGTACCGTTGAATAAATCGAAAATATTGAAGCTAGGGATGTTTATATTGTTTTAAATTTTCTTTCACCGATTCTAAAAATGGGACATATCGAGAGCAATTGGCCAACCACTAGCTTTGTCTTAGTTCTATCCTTTCTATCCCCACTTTGTTCAAATAAGAATGGTTGAGTATAAAGCAGTCGTCGTAGAAAATTATTGTTGAAATTAATTTCATCAGGATTACATGTACTCCATATTGGGATACAGAAAAAAAACATAAATGTATTATTTATTAAAAGGTTATCCATCAAAATTATTTTATAATTATTTTTCAATGAATTTGGAAATAATCCACATATTCCGATAATTCAATCATTTTTCGAATAAAACACTCAAAATTTTTATTGAATGATGAGTAAATTCATTTAACGGAAAGCATTTGATATTGTTTGTTTTTGAGTTCATGTTTAACGGTCCGCTAAAAATTAAATAACTATATTGTTTACAGAGATTAATTAAAAATGAAATACTGCCAAAACGAGTAAATTGAATTATTTAATTCAGCCATAAGCACGCCATGAAAAAAAATACTTTAAATCGACGCTAATTAAAATACCGCACAAATAGTATGATAAATAAAGTGCATTCTGTTTTATTAGAAATTTCTTTTTTTACTAGATAACGCAAGGATTTTTTCAAATAACATGCAATACATAACGATCGTTCAAACTCGCTGGGCAATTAATTTGTCTCGAGAAATATTATTGAATTCTTTCATATCTTTATAAAATTTTCCATCTCTTTAAATATAATACAAAATTATGGAAGTAGAATTAATGATCGATGTATATTACCATACATACAGTAACGATGACTCAGTACTTAAAGATTGTACTTTGAATTTACTCGAAACAATTTACTTACAAATCATTAAAAGAACTAAGAAAAAATAGTCAAATGTGATTAATTTTGCATACGCCTGTAGTCTTTCAAGCCTGAACTAATTTTTTTATCGTTTCCATTTTTGTTATCTACATATAGTGCCAAAACATAACGTTAATAATAACGATGTGGTTATGTGCAAAAATTTTAACTTTTTATTTATGCATATTAAAAGTAAAATTTGATTATTGGCCGGACTGGTAGGCTAATTTAATTCAGATAAATAAGAAAGGTGGGAAGAAACGCTGTTTAAATAAAAAAAAAACATTTAATCGGAGTCGTTTTTCAAATCAATGTTGGAGTTGGAGTCGGGGTTGAAGTCGTGTTTTTGGTCAATGCTAAAATCGGATCGTGCTTTTTTCCAATGACCCCACAGCTCTACAAAAAACATCTACAGTGATAATATAGGCTGTTTTTATTCCAAATATTTATACTTTCATATTTTCTGTCAGTTTTTCAAATATTGTCATTTGCACATATCATTATTGAATTGATATGTTTTTATTTTTCACATTTTTCCTTACATTTCCGACCTCACTATTAGAGACTCCAAATCGAGTATCGAGTATACTCGAGTATTTTGAAAAATACTCGATTAATACTCGTTTTAGTAATAATTGTCGAAGTTTTTCTACTGCGAGAATTATAAAAAAAAAATCAAACCAATTTAAAATTTGAGTCGTTTACTTCTCTATTATTGTTGAAATATATGTTGCATAAATGGAAATAAATGTATTAGTAATATTCAATAAGTTTCTTTAATTATTTGTCATTTATAATATACACAAATTCGAATTAAAAATATATATTTTGGTACATGTGAAACTTCTCGAGTATTTTGAAATTTTACTACTCGATACTCGAGTAGTTGAGATGTCGAGTAATTGGAGTCTCTAATCAGTAGCCTAGTAATAAGAAGTATGTACAGTGCATCTGATGGATCTGAACTTAATCTCCTACAAGGTCAATACCAAACCAATAATTTGTCAATTAAATTCCGTAATGGGTTTATATCCTTGGATTGATGAAAAAAAAAATTGTAATATCTGACCTATTGATTTTAAATAGCTGCAATAATAAAAATATATTAGCACTTTTATTTTATATTTTAATTAATATTTAAAAAATATTCATAGGCACTCAGCACTGAATGAATTAATCAGTTTACGTCTTAAATTTAGAGTCAATAGATATCTCGACGCCGAACTTTTTTTCTATCAAGACACATTAACTATTTTGGCATCTTGTTTGACCTTGTCAGCCCATTTCTTGCGAAGACGGGCGGCCCTAAGGTCAGCCGCCTTCCGGATTATTATCATAGACCCTACGGATAGTTCAGGGATCGAGTGTGTGTACGTTAATTTTATTTTTTAAATGATTTCCCTGTTTTTACTTTCCATTTAGTTCATTAAAGCAGATTTCTTCAACTTTTTACATTCGCGGATCGGTAGAAAATTGAAAAATATTTTACGGACTGGCGTCAACCATATTAACATATTTACAGTCAGTTCTCGAATTCTGGACATACGAAGGAGTATAAATAAGATTTAAAAAATCTCCGGTTTCAGTCAAATATTTTATAAAATATTTCTACCACGGGAGACCCATATAATGTCAAAATTAGACTATAAAATATATTTGAATTTCTGATTTACGTCGAAGGTGTCGGGAACGTACATGTTTGCTTAGGATAATAAATTCAAAAGAAAGTCAATGCTATAATATATAGAATTTTACTAATCAAAGCTAATACAATCAAAAATATTTGCAGACCAGCAATAAGCTCTTGTGGACCGATGCCGTTCCGCAGACCACCGGTTGAAGAACTCTGCATTAAAGCATCCATCGAATAACCTACGGATAAAAGTTTCCATATAGCCACTCTTGCTTTCGATCAAGTGGTTGAATCAAACATATATTTGTGTTCTTATAAAAAAACATATTTAAATAGATGATTTGATAAAATTAGTTTATTTTTTATAATGTGCAAGAATCGGGACAGTGAGTAGAAACATTGAGCGATTCCGCATCTATGAATGTAAGGATGGGCGTTTGTTGACTGTCCGTTTGCCACGCAATTACAAATAATGCACGGTATTATTCTAGTTAATGAAGAGAGGGTGGATGTTGGTGTTTATAGCAAACAGCTGGGCAGGACATAAATGTTAGCGATATGACAGAATGAGAAGCTTTTTTTGATTTTATTGTGAGACTTTTTCTTTCGAAGGGTAATATTCCAATTACCAAATATTTTCATTAAAGTGTCCTTCTTGTAATTATCTGAACACTTAAAAAGGTTTAAAGATAACAGTAAAAAATAATTAATAGCCGGAAGTAAGCTAATTGCTTTCAATGCTCCTTGCTTTCAGGGTCATATAATGTTTGAACGTGGATGAAAAATAAGTGTATGGTATGTACCCCTAATTTTCTAGTACAAATTAACAAATATATACAAACATATTTGTCCATTTGAGGATTCAAAAATTGACTATGCATCTGAAGACCATTGACGGGACTGCATGCTTTATTCCAAATTATATAAAATTATCTTGAGTATATTTTATATGTATTGAGACGACCAGGGTTTCTTCCTCAATCTGACAGTAACAGACAGCATCCTTCCAAGGCGCTCGACGACGGAACTTAGGGACAGGATGGGAAGAAAGGTATCTCTTGTAAAGATTTCAATCGGTATTCTCTTGGCCGAAACTCTATCCCAGAGTTGGCTAGTTTATTCTACACAAAATTACATTACATTGTTTATAAAACACAGACACAATTGCAGTGAAAACTACATTTTATAGCGTAAGAAGAACAAAACGATTATATTGCGACTTCCTACCGTCTGACGGCAGGACTGTCGGCTTGGGATGAATGATAACGACTGACTACAAATGGCTTTAGAATAGGCATATTTATACCCTACGATTCTAGTGTGAAAAAGAACTCAACCAATCGACGCAAAGCGTTCGGGCCTGAACTGAATTCAACCAATCGACGCATAGTGGTCGCGAATGAACTGAACGAGCGACGTCGTTTCTAGAAGTCGGTTACAAGATTTTGTAATATTTTGTGAATTTATTCGCGTTATATTAATTGTTTAGGTCTTATTATCATTGATTGAGGTGACAATAAAATCGTTCGAGAGAGTCCTGATGACCTAAAATATCCGGTGGTATCAATATGTAACAGCGAAACTGTATTCTCAGTGAAAATACATTTTCACGGGCATTTCAGTGAAAGCATATTCTAATACATTTTCACTAGCAAAACTATCAATAGCAAGAATATTTTCTCAATAGCACTCGACAGTGAAATCATATTATTCCCCAAACTGTGATTGAAATTAAATTTGACAGCTGTAAAATGAAAAATCAAATCGTTTGACCGCATTGAATTGTCAAACGTGTTTCGCCTCTTTCAGAGTCACCTTCGGACTTCCATCCATTTGTATAACCTGATTAAAAACATCGATAGTTAAATGGATGATATTTGTATGTTTTTGACATCTTTTTCCATGTATATTTTTCAATAAAGAAAATAAGACGATCATAAACCATCACTTAACCAAATAATACATACAGATAGTTAACCTCAATTATATTGATGCACTTTAAAAATTATATAAGCACAATTTTTTTCACTAGTAGTAAATAATATTAATCACTACGAATAGTAAATAATATTAATCAAAATATTCAATTTCAATCACTACTGAATATAATTTATTAGCACATATAAAATTCGTACTTTCATGACGCTCGTCGCTGTCAACATGGGCATTTTGCGCATGCGTAGCGCGACCCGTGAATTTTCGGCTGTCGGTGATGCGCGCGCATCTTAAAATT
The DNA here is from genome assembly GCA_028554975.1 of Himalopsyche kuldschensis. NCBI lineage: Eukaryota > Metazoa > Arthropoda > Insecta > Trichoptera > Rhyacophilidae > Himalopsyche > Himalopsyche kuldschensis. Next base: position 7,055,046 of record JAHFWI010000029.1, on the reverse strand, counting down.
TCACTCTCATAAATTTTCATAGCGAGCCTAAAGAAGTATAACTTCAAAAGTATAACTTCAATAAATTTACCACCGATAAAATGAATACGGTAAAAGCTACAAATAACTTACTATGAGGTTGGTTTTGTATTTCTCGTGATGTATTCCATTATAAAATAATCAATGTCTACAATATCATAATACGGATGTCTAGTAGTATGCCATGACATTATTTTATTCATCGTGTCAGTGATTGCTTTTCGTACTACATCCAATATTTATAATTTAAGTGAGTAGTGGAAAGCAGCTACGGCAAATTGGGGTGCAAGTGAATTTGTAATCATGACGCTACGGCATGCGATGAGCTTAACGTACAACACATCGTTAGATTTCAATTATCCACTGAACTTGTGTACCCAAAATGTTAGCGATAAAATGAATTGTTTATTTGTCCGGAGAGCCTCCGCGTTATTCGTTGTGCCTGGATCATAAAATTCCACGTTAATTGGACAAAAAGAAATAATTATTTTAAATTGTACAATGGTAAATAGATTATTTTGCTATTGGTGTAGTTGAGTTTATTGATTAGAGCTCTATTTTAATGGTGATATGCGTCTTTTTTCACGTCTCGGCAGGAATTTTATATTCTAGATCAGGGGTCACCAGAATTTTTGAAAAACTGGCTTGATTGAAATTTTTTTAAGCTTGGCGGGCCGTATGGAATATAAATTCATGTTGGAATCCAATAAGTATATTGATTTATATGTTCTAATATAATTATATAACGGAAACAAATGTAATTTGTATTGGAATTTATAATAGAAAATATTTATTATATTTCATGGGTTCATACATTGTCGTATATTATAGGTACCAATTGATGAATTGAAATAAATATTTTTTGGAGGGCCGGATGAAAACCTTCGGCGGGCCATAGTTTGGTGACCGTTGTTCTAGATCTTTGACATGAGTGTTTGAGTCATTTTTTCTAATGTGTTTGAAAACTTTGGCTGCTGTGAAAATGAAATATCATTACCCACTACTTATGTTATGTTGTTTCGAAGCTATGCTCAAGTATCCTTCACATATGTTCACACAGCGGATTCTTCCGGAAATTATTGCTTGATAAAATGTATAGTAGATATAGGAATAGAGATAGTATATATCAAATTTCTAAAACACGCTAAGTTATGCGAGTAAATGCAACCCGCTACTAAAAGGATGGATATTTAAGTAATTCCATGCGAGGCACCAATTATTGTCGTCGTTGATCCTTCGCATATGGACTATTAACAGTGACACTGGTTAAAAGTTACTGCTACAACAAAGTAAAACGTATGTGTAACAACCAATTTCCGAACAGAATTCAGGCACATGCAATATTGTACTCAATTACCCAATCAGAGTTGCGCTGAAAATGAATATTGATTTATTCACTAACGCACCTCGAGCGTTTTCATATGTTTTTGTCAATTTTTCATTTAAATACTAGATAGTGTGCCCATGCTACTTTAGATTTTTTTATAATAATATACTAACAATCTTTTCATACGATAAAAACTTATATGTTATTAATTAACCTTCGTAGGACTATCCTTGAAAAATTACTCTAAGGCCGAAGAGGGGTAAAAAAATACCCCAGTGTTTTGGCCTTATTGGCATAGACTGCAATAAAAAAATGATTGATTATGCTTGGAAGAATATTTATACATTTTTCTGAAAAAAAAAATCATATAAAAATCCCTATTTTTCCTATAAATAATTATCATCATTATTCATATTTAAGTCGCGCATGAAAACGACGACGTTTCCACTCCAACGGCTATGGCGGACTCACAAGCCAATAATCGTGCACGAAGTCACATTACCTTATCTCTTATCTTATCGCTTATAACCTTTTATTGTTGCCAGATATGAAACACCCCGTCCATGTTATCTATGACTCACTATGGTCACGTTCTCTTATCGCTTATGGTTGTGAAATTTTATGTTAGCGCTTCCCAACAATTGCTTACATTGACAATTATACTGAAAAATTCCGACTTTTCTCTTTTTTAATCGATTACGGCGCAACTAGCCAATAAATATCATATTTTTTTTTCTACAAAAGGTGTAAAAAACTACGATTTAAGATTACCAAAAGTTTAGACATCGTATTAAGTACTCACTAGTATTAAGATAGATATTTAAGGTAAAGAAGCTGTTGGGACAAAATCTATACTGTTCGGGATGGCTAGGTTAATCCACAAACAGTAGAATAATAAAGTTATCAATTTTGATATAATATTGGAGATTACTGATTTTTCTTTACATCTTGTACCTCAAATTATTGTGTAAAGACTCACAATTAAGTACCTCAACAGAATTTGTTTAGGAGAACTCCTTTTTATTTCGTCCTTATTTTTATTTTTAGTTTGTAAGAACGTTCATTTATGCCAAATATAAGAAATGATTAGTATGTAACTAATATTTTTATGTACGTCTTTTTTCTTTTAGGATTAGAGGTGTGTGAGTTTATTTTATCATGAAAAACATCACTTATTTTGAGAATAAAATCGTTAATTGAATCAAAAATTCAAAAAGTGAAGATGTTCTATTACGGATTCAAGCCAATCGCTATCAAAGAAGACGAACGCTCAAGAAAGTTACCGGTTATTTATTATAGACAATATGCCACCCGATGAAAGTGCTCACGATGAGTGAAACCGGTCCTGATCTAAATAAATTTACTGGGGAGTAAGTAGAATTTCTTTTTTTATATTCTTTTAATAAAAAGCCTTTCCGCCCTTTTCCATGTATTGACAGTGAACACGTTAAAAGTGGGATTATGTTACTGTGCAGGACGCCACTGGCATCCTTTCCACCTTATACAAACAGTGGAAATTTTTTAGGATAGTATTTAAATGAAAACCTTAATCAACTAAGACGCGTTCTTAATTTTAACCAAAAATAATGTCGATATCAGACGACAATTTTTGTTACGTTATAATTAATAACATTTCATTATAACCTGAAAATTCGGTTGCAATAAATTTTCGCTTATTTCTTGAATAAATATTTTCTCCGGATTATTTTTCTCTGCCGTTTTCCACCTACCTTTCGTTGATATATAGCTGACGTCACAAACGACAGGAAAAAAACATTAAATGCCTGTGACACGAAAACACCCTACGATAATTATTATGAAAGAGATGTATGAACACAATTTAACCTTTTTCCTGTAAACGTGTACAAATTTTCTAGCAAATACTAGCACCTAAGGCCCAAGATCCCCTAATTCATCACCAGTCGTCCAAGAGTGCGGCTTAGAGGTGGGAGGGAGAGAAAATTCGGGGTTCTAATGACCGAGTGCGGATGGAGGGGGGGTGGCTCTCAAAATGTGAGGCGCTTAACGACGATTCGTCGACATCGTGATGGTTATTTATTACCTTCATTTATTTATATTCCAAATCTTTCCTGTGCGTAAATAATTATGAAAAATTTTGACCTTAATTGTTGTAAAGTGTTTTTCATTCTTACGCTGGAAACATTGAAGGGTGCTCTAATTAGAACTGACAACTTTTTACGAAAATTATCTTTGACCTACTGAGAATAAGCAGGTAGATTTAAAATACACTTCAGTAATGGCTGTACTTACAACTACAAATAAATAGTACGCTACGATTTTGCAATTATTTTCATCGATACCAAACTGACTTCACCAGTTCAACTGTATTTTGTTGTTACCTTTAAGGTGTTCACTGTCAATACTTGGTGGAATGGCATTTTAATAAAAATAATTTTAAAAAAATTTGTACTTATTACACATTAAATGTTATGGATTAGGATCGGCTTAACTCATGGCGAGCATTATCAACTAATCAGTTCAACTTTAGAAATTTCCTCCCTTCTAATATAATCTTACTGACGAGGCGTAGCGAGAACGTAACGAGAGCAAATAGCTACACTAGTCCTGTCTTATCCTTATCTTTTTCATCCCCTCTCTGATCAAACTAATGAGAGGTTAAGCGACGGACTAATTTTCATATGTCGTATAAAAATTATCTATGGATACTTCTTTTAAGAGGCCATATGCTCAACAATAAGAACGTACATGAATTTTAAAAATAAATAAATTTCACAAAGTCTAGCGACATCTAGCTACCCAACCAGTATAATATGGATATTTTTTGTATAAAATATGTTTATACAGGTTTTGCTTAATCCACCTTAACATAAAAAATATTTACGGCCATATATTTTTATTTTTTTATCAAATATATTCTGTAAGTCCATCCAAATAATTTGAAATTTCTGGATTGTCCATATTAAACTAAGAGCTTTTATGATTACAGTATGCAATCTGCAATGATGTGGTACAGCTTTCTTCTATACATTTAAAAGTAAACAATCAATGTAGTTTTATAATTACCAATTTTATAAATTCTATAACCGTGCTAGTGAGCGTGGCATGTTTTTCAATTCTTTGCGAAGCATCTACATATGTATTGAATATAATATGTATATTGAAGAAAAATGGTAAGTAGTATAATTTGATTTTAATCACGTAACTTTTAAAAGTATAAAGAAAAATTAGGGATGCGTGGGATATTTCAAACAAGTTTAACTAAGGAGAACTAACAAAAAAAACTTTTGAAAATAAATTAGAATAAAAGGAAATTATACCTGTTGTAAATTTTTGTTTAAATAATAAACATCAATAAAACTACTAAACATGCCTTGTAATTAATAAATAATTGATGTGGTCGTACAATTAAAGCCATATTGTATTTTTGAATAATTCAATTGTAACTTTGCTATATTATATTAAAACCAAACTATTTTCAGTTTCGTGTATGTGTTTTAATAACCGATTCAAAATCAGTGTACTTAAACAGGTCTTAAATGAGTTAAAAATCGTAATCAAAAAACTTAATAAATATTTATTACAAAGTTCTATGAAATCGTACAAATTACATGTGTGCGTATCGTTTTAGTAATTTTAACATGTCAGCAAAATTTCTGGGAAAATATTATTATATCTTTTTGCTATGTTAAATGTGATTATTTTTTGATGTATTTTCTTTTATGTTTGTAAAACAAATTATTTAAAAATCTATTTCTTTTGACACACATCAGAACCGTAGCTAAGGGCTGGCGAATAGGGCGATCTTCTTGGGCGCCGTGGCGCTGGCAGAGCATATGGGGCACCAAAATGATGGCAGGAATGCAAAATCTACGCCTTGCCCCAGAAGCCAGAGGACCTCACTACGGCCCTAACACACATCTCGTTTATGTTGAATATATACTTGGACTATTGCACACTGTGAGCAATGGCGTTGTTTCACATAAAACAGTGTCCAACACTGCTTTATTAACTTATATAATAATTACACTTTTTCCAATATTTATTAGATATATTTTCCAATATTTCATGAGGTGGGGTATCAATTTTGTAAAAACAGTTCTCAAATTTTATATTTGGTAATTTTGAAAGCTGATGCATTAAAAACGTACCGGGTTTGACTTGGTTGACTTTGGTCCTATTTTACCACTTAATCTGGTCTTGAAACTAATGATTTTTGTACGCTCAAACCTCTTTTTGTGCGTCTTTTTATGTACGATTTCAAAGTTATTCGGTTTTTTTAATACATTTTTGGGACTATATAAACGTACGTACGTAACAAAGTAATAAACAGCGCGTTGTAAACATACTGTACGTGCAATATCCAGTGTTTCACCTGTTTATTACCATGTGACATAGACGTGTGCGTATTTGTACATGTTATGTTCCCATATTAAGTCATAGCTTTTTTTGTGCGATTTTCCACGTAACGCATCTACCGCACAAAAAATGTGTATAAGATTAGTTAGCAGCATACTAGAATCGAATGAAAATGTTTACTGACAGTTTATGACTTCTGCTTATATTGGTAAGAATTATTAATCTACTACATAAACGACATACTACAATGTAGTCAATCACATCAGATCAGCTTTTAATTATAATGTTTACTCAACCATCAACAGTATTCCTTTGTGTTTTTTAGTATTTTTATAATGTTTCAATGATTTCTTTTCTGCTACCAAAATCGGCTTCGAAATTTTTACATACCTTCAGCGAGTATCAAATTTAAGCATTAAAATATAAAAATATTCGTCAGCCATGAACTTTACTCTTTATTAAAATATGTAAACCTGACAACGTATTTCAGGTATCAATTTTTCACTATTTTACCATGAAAATAATAGCGACCGGAATTGTCTTATTTTGTATCAATTTTACCTCTTCAATGTTTTGTAAAGAAAACTTCTCGAGTATATCTTAACAATTAAAGCGACTTCGTTTTTGTTTAATAAATATTAACTTTTTTATTCAGTTTGACTGTTGAATATTTAACTTGGTGACCGTTTTAATTATTTCAAATTGTGTTAAATGCCAAGAGGACCTGGACCAGTGATAGTGAACAAATGGCACAGTCTTTTATTTTCACACGCTTCATAAGATAACTAGTACGACACGGAATATTTTGTATTTTGTCACTTACCAGAATGATTATAAAAAAAGTCAAGAATTATTTGAAAAGTTAAAACACATTTTTAATATTTATTCTACATTGGATTTATTGAGATCAGGACCGGTTTCTTTCATCGCCCTCGAATTCAATTGGTCAAGGTGATCAAAAACTATTTTTTAAAATTGTGTACTTTTTCATTTGTTTTTGTTTCATGAGTTTTGTCGCTAACAACCCGGGTTTCGTCTTTCGGTGTTATCAGTGTTTTGAAGTTCACGAGTGGACTGGAACTAGAACTTACTGGGTATTATATATTAATCTAACTGTCTATAGGCTGAACAGGTAGATTCATAATTTCCATCCTACTTTCCGAAAAGATTTCGAAAGGAATTCATTTTCTCCGTAATGGATACGCGCGCGCGGCTACGCAGCAGTTTTCGAACCTTCTTGCAATAGTTCTTGACTGGCGCGCACTCTAATTGTCGATCAATTTTACGACCTGATTAAAAAATATTGCCTGAAATATTTATAAAGAGAAGCATACATTAATAAATTATGTCTTCAATCCATGTTCGATCCAGTGTGGAACATAAGGCCTCCAAATCAAGCATTTCAAACAGAAGTTGCTCAATGATTGAAATTATGCTGCGCATTCGTTGGATTGACCTTCTAATCCTTTGAATTTTCCGCGCAGCTAACTTTTTGACTGAAACATTGATGCGGACATGGCTTAAAAAAACATGTACTATATATTAACAATATTGCTAAATCATACTATTTGTGCCAAATAAAAAAACAACATGGGTTACTTGTGAAAAGGTTTTCCATAGTGTTCGTAGAATGTACGTTGAATAGAATAATTTCTTGCCCTTGCCTTTTCGCTAGTATAAATTTGTGTTTGAACCACTAACGATCCTTTGTGCTGGCCATAAAATTTATGGAAATGGCGCTCAATTATATGAAATGGTGTAAAGTGGAGGAGATTGCAGAGAGAGAGAAAGAATCAAAAACTGCCATCAAAGTAAATTACATTTGCATTCGAAAAAAATCAATGTACACAAGAAAGGCAACTTCATACGTATATTATTTCAAGCGTTCGATTCTAACAAACTCAAACATGGAGCTTCGTGGAAAAAAAACAAAATACTTATAACTTTACTTAATAATTATTGCCAATGCGATAAATATTTTCAAATCACTATTAGTAAAAAAAAATTTTACTTATTCCATAATTAATTTAACAAGATCAGGACCGATTTCGCTAATCACGAGCTAATAAACAGAAAGTTTGATAGTTTTTAGATGAAAATGCTTACAGTGAACGATACCGTCCTTACATTAATAAATTAATTGTGAAACATGTACAAAAAAACTTTTCCATCAAGTTTGGACAGTGAACATTGGGTAACTTTATATGGTAAACTATTTTTACAAGCTACTCACAAGACTAATTCTTGGAAAAAAAATACTCCACTGTTTTCCAGTGATAAGAACATATCCTAGAGATTTGGTGGTTTTAGATTCAAGTAACGGCAAGATAAAAATCAAATATAGTTTTTTTCATCAGGACCGAACCATGCTCGCCATGAGCGAAACCGGTCCTGATGAAATATCTCATGTGGAAAAAGTACTAAAAATGTGTTATTATTTTTATTATAATGCCTTTCCACCAAGTATTGACAGTGAACACCTTAAAAGTGATCAAATATAGTGTTTACAAAATTACAGTTTTGTGGATTTTGACATGGTTGTTTATTGTATGACATATTAAATTAACGATTTAAAAATTCTAAATATTTGGCGCAAACTAAGTTCAATTGTCGGATTGGAACCGAGAACCATTTATTCTAAAATATACTTCATTTACTGTATTATGAGTCTCTTTAATGAGAATTTTTTTTTTATATATTTATTGATTTGTTAATAAATTGGCCACAAAAAATTTATAATCTTATCTAAATTTTAAAATGAAGCTTTTGAAAGAAAGAGTACGATATTTATTCGAAGACTCAAACTGATTATTACAAATATATTCCCATCTATAATAATATAAATTTATTGTTATTCATAACCAAAACAAATCTAAGCATATTATATAATATATACTACACAATGTTCACTATGTAATATTTCTATTAAATTGTACATTATAAAAGGCTGTGCATAGCGTCCATATAAAACAAATGTATATAGTTTTTACCGTCACCGACCATTAAGCACCGCATGATCCTGGCGACGATTCCTCCTAATGGAGTTGTCACAATTCTCCAAATGCCTCACGCTATAGTTATTTCCTCCCTGTACATTTCCATTTTTATTTATCTCCGTCCAGTTCTTGTTCCCTTTTGAAAGGCCCCGTTTTTCGCACGCCGAAAGGGTTGAATCTTTTTTTTCTCACTGTCGTATAAAATAAATTTACCTACAATTTTAATTCACTCGAGTTGTTTTCGAGGGCGATTTTTCAAAGTTTTTGAATAATTTAGCGGTTTTGGTTATCTAATAAGGGTCAACATTAGAACTTCCGTAATTTGACTACAGGGCCTATTCTGAGTCGCGAGGATTTTTCTCGCTATTTGCACAAATATCATACAATATATTAGCAGTGCTTTTTCCCCATTTAACGCGGTGGAATGGCGTTCCGGCACCATTTTTCACAGATTTCAAAATTAATAAGACAAAATTTTACTTAAATGATATTTGCATATAATTTTATTTAGTAAAAAGCTTGACATGAAGTGAGTTCCGGCATCTTTTCTTAAAAAAAAAACCCTTAAGATTAGTATATATTATCCTTAATAGTAATATATATAAATAATTCAACTTAACAATTAAAATCGTTAATGTTTTGGCATAACCTGATAAATGCAAAATATTGGATTTGCAGCAGGAATGTTTGAACAAGAAATAAATTATGCGAAAAAAAAAATGAGAATAAATAAATTATTATCAGAATTTTGTTCATTTCTCTTATCATCAAAATAATAACGGCTTACAGGGGTTCAAATATTAATTAGCAATATTATTTTTATTATATAACTTATCGATTACTTTTTTTTAAATGAGATTATAAACTAACACCACCGAAATACTTAAAATTTATAAAGAATCATTTTTAGTTTAAATATAAAGTAAGATACGCAACACTCGACAACCCCCAGATATAATTTTTAGGTTTATTTGACTGTAGAAGAGTTATGTTAAATTGATATTTACAAATTTAGGTATAAACTCGATAGATTTTTACTGATTCTTAGATTCGAGTACATGGGAAACTACAACTCAAAAACATAACATAGCCACTTAAATTGGCCTTGACCGTTTATATGCCAGGGCGTGCAGGCACGCAAACGCCACCACAAGTTTATTTATGAAAAAATATAATATTTTTAAATGAAATCTAATGCAAACACATCTTTTCAATGCAATTTGATTGTTAAAATATCGATATGTTTTGCCATTTTAATTTATATAACAGATGTCACTAGGGGTTGCACGTTATTGTCGTAAATATGTCTGGAAACATTTTTTAAATCTTACACTTTTGATATTTTTTTTCACTTTTCTTTGAAAACCAAAAATAAGTTAGTCATAAAATGATTTTCCGGGTATGTTACGTGGCATTTCTATGGAAAATCGATGGTAGAAAATAGTGGTCTGTGGCAAAAATCCATGGAATTGACTTGGCGTTTAAGGGGTAAAAATAGTAAAAATAATGCAAAACCTTTGTTAGCAATAGATAAGATAAAAAAAAATCAAATGTGATGGGCATTCATTATAAGAAAGCTTTGTTTGTTTAAATTCTTTATTTGGTAACGTTTTAGCAAATGATTCTTATAATAAATAACCTAAGATCATGGCAGATAATTACGGTAAAATATTCACCGAAATCAAATTCTTAGTAAAAAAAGATCACGCATGTTGACGTTTCGGCCTCCCGCCATAAAAACGACTTCCTCAAGCAACCGGAAAATTACGGCGCCCTAATGAATTTTTCACTAAAAAATAAAGTGCCTCTATGCACGAATATGCTCTTTTGCTATAAAAGGCGTCACGCATCCAGCCCATAGATCAGAAATATATGCCATTGCAGTAGCTTTCTGCCCAAAGCTTGATCCGTAAAAACTTTCACTGTTCTTCAGAGATACAGAAACTTTGCTAACACAATTATTCATACAACATGAAATAAATTAGTGGCTGGAATATTAATTTAAGCCAGGCATGTGGAGTTGGAGTCGGAGTCATCGCGGCGTTTTGGCCGGAGTCTTACTGTCGAAAATTTTGAAAAGTTTGAACTTTTTATTTTTGCATATAATATGTCAAATTTGGCTATTGGCCGAATTGGTTGTTGATATACAATTGAATACACATTAATAGGAAAGGTAGGAAAAATGTGACGAAATTAATCTTTTTTTAGTCGGAGCCGTGTTTTTGGTCAATTTTAGAGTCGGAATCGTGTTTTTTGTAAATGTAAACCCTGCCTTAAACTAATTATAATTGGTTTATATATATATATGTTACAGCGAAAGTGTATTATCAGGGAAAATATATTATCACTAGCAATAATGTATTATCACTGGCACTTGTTAGTTAAATATATTTTTTTTACTGAATATCTATTTTTTACAGTGATAATCGGGAAAAATACTCGCCCACATTTTAAAGTCAGAAATCAGTTGTATTTCGGTATTCTCTGCGATTTAGTTATTTGAAAACTATCGAAATCTTTCGGCATAAGCGATCATATCTTTTTTCCATAGTTGACTTATTTCAAGAAGCAGACAGTTATAAAAAAAACTTTTATAGACTTTCAATATATTGCCAACCAGAACGGCTCACTTTCTAAAGCTCTTTTTTTCTTGTCAGATACTCGGACATCTTACATTTGGTATTCGCGTATAAATCAATTCAAAAAATAGCTTTTCAATGAATAAAACACATTTTTTCTGCTGATTCCACATATGTCACAATTTCGCTCATCTAGAGCATTTCCTACTGAAAATCAATATGAAATATATAAGAATTGGCAATGAAAATATTAAAAACGGAGCAGGTGATTATTTTGCATTCAATTATAAACACCATTTAATGAATTTCTCTTTTTATTCTTGACGTATATTATAAAAAAAGAATTTTCAATCTAAAATAATATGCTTTGCGAAAATCAGCTCTTATTAAAGTATATATTATATGCAACGACAGTGCAAACGTAGTACTATTAGTAACGTTTTAGCTCTTTCTATGACATCAACTTAGAAATTAACGGATGGGAAAGCATGGGCGAGTGGATGAGAACAAGCAAAAAGCGCAAAGAATCTAGGACGAGGAGGAGCAATAACGACACAAACATCCTGGCAACGCAACACATAAAACACAATTAATCATGGACGGATATATTTTATAGATTTGTCCTGCTAGTTTTCAATTTGGTATTTATTTGTAGAATGAAATTTAAGCCAGAACAGTGCTCTTAAATCAAAGATTACAAATCTCTCATCCACAGGAAGAGTATTTTGAAAATGACATTGAAACCCATACACACACATTCAGGAAGGTGACTTGAGTACGACGTGGAATATGGCGAGCACATTATGGAATATTGTCTTTTTATTTGAAATTAAGTTGATGTTTACTGGTTTTATGTTTCGCACCCTCCAATGGGAGGGGCTAGTATATCGTAAGATTATATCGGTTCTTTATGGATTGTGCTCGGGGAAAATTTAAGACGATTTTTATATTGTTTTTAGTGATCATTCAGCTCAAAAGCTTTATACGAATCTTTTTATAAGATTGCGCGATTACCTCTGGTTTTCAAAAATTCTTTATTAAAGATTGCCGCGATGAAAAAATTCAAAGAATCATTTCCTGGAGATGTAGGGTTTTTATCATTATTATTTGGTAATAACAGTTGAAAAGTTTTCATAAATTATCAGCATGTGGCAAATACGTTATCCATTTTAGTACGCCATTTTTATCATCCATTTTTTCTTCTTTTATTCAGTACGGGCCATTAATTTCATACATATTTTTTGACATCATAATATTCTCATGTACAGTATGAGTCAAAAAAGTTGCTACAAACTCTTTTTAATTAAAATTCAAATAAAATAGAATCATTTTCTTTTTAAAGCTTTTTTCCGGCATTTTTTTTCATGCGCATTTACTTATTCTACACACTTCTTCATTTCACCAATTCAACTCAGATTTAACGCGAATTGTGTGGTTTCAAAGAGACTAATTATATTTCGTTACTAAAATAGCATTATAACGCAATATAAAAATTAAATCAAAAATGTATGTCGAAAAAACTCCCCTCTCGAGAAGCGACGAAAATACCAGGTGGAGTGAGAGAAAATGTAACCTCATTCAAGGTCAAATCTTTAAAAAATACAATTTGTCGTAGATATCTAAAAATAACGGCAAAGTAAATAGTCGCTATATTCGACATTTTAATGAGCAAAATCTTTCAACGAAATATGACTGACATAACATAATTATATCTTATATTCGAATAACAGTAGCTGAAACGTGTGAAATGACCAAAACTAAAGAAAATAATAATTATCATTGAATTACTATTGAAAGATTGCATATCAGAGTTTACCAGTTTTGCTCCTTTTAATAGAATAAGTACACCGTCACTGCTAAATTAAAATTGGTTTAACCCTGCTACATTGATGCCACTCATTAGTTAATACTATTGTAAAATTAATGAAATTAGTAAATTTCACTATCGTTTGTTTGTTTATTTACTCACCTATTTGCTCCCCGTTTTTATAATATATCAAGTTAGAATATTAAAATCATTCTTACTTTATTATTTAAGCTACCTTTGCGATTGTAACAGTCTTACGATACCTCTGATAGAGGCGAAACACGTGTAACGAACAGTATCACAATTCGTTTAATAATCTATATTAGAATAAATACAGCTTATTAAGAATGAAATATAAAAACATAACTTCAGTAAGAAAACTTGTCGTCAAACAAAACACAGTAATATTTGTAAGTTGAACTAGACAACAATTTCATTAGTCACACAATTCAAAATGTCTCACTAACACTAATTGTATAATTATCATAGTTCGAATCTTGTTTAGTAGTTGTTTCTGATTGTTACGCCATTCTCCTCAGAGCTCACGTTATGGATATGGGGATGATTATTTTTTGCGCAATTGAATTCTATAATAGGAACAGCAATCCGACTTTTTTTCTGCATATAATCAGGATACAAAAAATATACTTTCGATGGATTCGGCGGTAATTTTTTGGAAATTCATTTTAATATAAAATTTTGCTTTGTTTTGATTCTATAACCACCTTCTTTCTTCCCGTAAAAAGGAAAAATCCCAATCTGCATTTTGTAATTTTATCATTTTAAAATATTAAAATCAATCTTGCTTCATAACTTAAGCAAACTTTGCGATAGTAAGACCGAAGGCGAAACACGAGTCACAAATAATAAAAAAAAATTATATTACAAAAAATATGTTATTTCACATACTCACTACACTATAATGCAAATCTTTGAAAATGAAAAGAAAAAATCGAGATCTTATTCAAGGTAAAATTTAGTACCCAACTTTAAGGAGTTATTTCATTCAACATATTAAATTGAATACATATCAAAAATTAAAATTATGGCTCAAAATAGATTGATGACGTTTTATTATTATATTTTGCAAAGATAGAATCCATTTCTTCGACGTCAAGTTATTAATATCCATTTAAAATCTTATTTTAGTGCTGAAAAGTTTTATCCAGCTTACCTAAAAGATTTTGATCTTTCTAAATATCATGAATATTTATACAAACTTTCTAAGCTCAGCTTGAAACTTATGAATTATAATTATGGTGTAAAAAGTAATCTCTCCTTCAACAATGTCAATGAAAATTGTTCTTTGAGTAGGTTCGAAATGTTTGGAAAACGTTTAAAGTAGGAGAGGTACAATGCGTGGGAAATTCGCTACATTATCAAAATTTTCTTTGCCAATACATTTTATTTTGAAACATTATTTTTTGGGACTCTTTTAATATACCTATATTATTAATTTATTATACCTCATAATTCGAGCTGCATAGTTTTATATACTAGAAATAATGTTGATCTTTTTCAATACTGTAACATTGAACAACAGAGAATCTTATTTTTACGTGTAGTTAAATGAAATTATATTTATAATAACATTATTTATAAGTAATCGCAATAATCAGAATAAATAACATGGTAGAAATTCATTTTTATATAAAAATTTAAATTAGTCACTATAAAGCATCTACACAATTGTTTTTTTATTTAGATACCCATTTGATGGATGTTCATGTTCTTAGTCCCGTTAGCGTCAAAGTTTTTCCCGTCTCCTTTGTCTCTAAATTGAGATTTCATATTCAAGTTCCATTCTTTACCCATCGCTGCTGATAGGAGGCCAGTTTAAGAGGTAAACTTACTTTTTCCTTTTACATATGGAGGGTCATCGGGAAGAATGGTTCTCGGTCTATAACGATTCTCAAACGTAGACATAGATCCTATTTCTTAACATATAAATGAGAAATGAAAAATTACGAATATTTAGGCACTTCTATCGGACGTAGGGCAAAAATTGGTGACATATATAATATAGTCCTCATTACAATATTAATAAATTTTGCTTGGAAAACCTAATATCAGGGATTCAGTCTCATTACAATTTTATTTCCATAAGGGTGCTTTTTTATTTCTTCAAAATTAATACTTTGAAGTTTTACCTATGTATGTATGCTGAATAGTTATGCTTCTCAAAGAGGCGAAACTCGCATCACAATTATCAACACAGACAGTAGAATAACAAAATTGTCAGATTTAATTTAATATTTAAAATAATTTTCATAAAGTAAACAGCAAGTTATATTTAAAATAGCATTTGCAGTAAAATTCTTCAAATTTGAAAAAAAAAATATTGGATTTTACTTGTCATACTTAAAAGCTTTTGCCCGCTTTTCCAGTAACAAAAGATAATTGAAGTGTGCTCATTGGCACTTGACTTTGTTCGTGAAATTTATGACATAAGCACTCTTGCTTTTTGCGATTGACTCTATTTATTCATAGCGACAAGTGATTATTCATTATTTTACTGGGACACTTTGTGTTTTGGACAAGCATTGTATGTAACTGATTGTGCTTTCGGTTATAGCGTTCATGGGCTCGATTCCTTACATACTTAAAATTATTTCCCGCACATCTGAACCAAAAAATGGGCACAGTGAGAACGATTAACAAACCCATAGTCACTTTTATGGTGTTCACAGTCAATGAATGCTTTGTAGTATGGCATTACAATAAAAATAATAAACACATTTTTAGTACTTATTCCACATAAAATTTATTGGACCAGGACCGGTTTCATGGCGAGCATTAGTTTTATCAGTTGATAATGCTCGCCATGAGCGAAACCGGTCCTGATCCAATAAATTGTATGTGGAATAAATACTGCAAATTTGTTAGTATTTAAAAAAAAAACTATAGTCTTATCCCCTACTCACTACGGAAAAGAATGGTTAATCTACAGAGTTTTCATCAATTCTCGTAAATAAACAATGTTGTTATTATCTTGATTAAGCCATCATTCATTTCACATTACAATTAGACATGTTTTTTTATAAAAATATTAATGAGGCCTCTATTTTGTGTACATTTATTATTTTAAAACATTTTTACTACTTTTTTCACATAAAATTTATTTGATCAGGACCGGTTTCGCTCATGGCGAGCATTTTTAACTGATAAGGAATACAATAAAACAGTGATATTTATACAAAAGTTAAGTGTGAAAAACAAGGTATGACAAACAATTGGTAAAACAACTAAGCAAATTACAAGAAAAATAGACTATAAATAAAATGTTGAAGACCTCTTAGCAATGCAAACTAATGTTTAAATTGTTTTTCATGCTTAAATTTTGTATAAATATCACTGTTTTATTGTATTCTTTATCAGTTGACGATGCTGCGCCAAATATTCTTAATTGTAAGCCATACGAAAACTGATTAACGAAAATAACATATGAAAAATTTGACCTTGCCGGGAATGAACCCAGGTCAAAGCTGCCACTATTTTTGAGCGAAACTGGTCCTGATTTTTAATTAAAAAATGTATTTTTATTTTTATTATAATGCCTTTCCACCAATTATTGATAGTGAACACCTTAAAAGTGATTTATTATCAATTAAAATAGCAATCCTTTACTTTCTAGGCATAAATATTCAGATAGTTAAATAGTATAATATACATTTTACTGGTTATATAATTTTCGTATATGTTTTCATAATGTGTTGTTCGATAAATATGCTTCAATATTTTTTGTTTATAAAACAGCTTTTTGTTTACATAACTTACGATTACACGACATTAAGTATAGTATTTCGTGACTATTTTCAACCCCTTGCCCGGATGTTGTGAGCGCCCTCAAGCTCCAAGTTTGTGTGTATTATATATCTTATTATGTATGTATCACAAACAAGTGTTAGTATAGGAGCATACCGATTAAATATTAAAATTATGCGAATTCTATGATGGCTTCCGTTTGGGTTGATATATTTTTGACGTCATACGAATTAAGGGTTGCCCATTAAATTACAATTTAATGAAAAGGGGCTGAATGTAATTTATATCATGATCACATGAACGTAAAACGCAGTGAGCCGAGATGTTTTATTATCGTTTTTATACAAATGCGTGAAGCGAAATTAAATTGAAAAGTAACTGGAAAATGCGATTTTCCAAATCATAAATAATTTAATACTATAATTAATTTTAGGCATTCAGTTTGTTGAATTTCTGATTTAGTTTTCATGAGTATGCTCGCTAGAACGTTACTGCGAATATACGACAGAAATAAATATTTTTACTGTGAAGTGGGATATGTAAGTAGATGAGAAGTTTACAAGTATTATTAAGAGTATTCAGTTTTATTTTGGAATAAAAATTTACAATCATAAGCTGTGCTTCTTACTATATATGACACGTCTTTCGCCATTTTGAGAAGCTTTTCGAACTGAATTTATAGTTACACTCGTATACATAACGTAGACATTAATTCTTAAGTTATAAATGAAAAACTAGACTAGACGTGAACAAAAACATCACTAATTTCCATATGTTTGTTATGTTTGCTTAGCGGGCTATCAGTACATTGAGAAAATACAAAAGTGTCATCACAAACTTCAATACATAAAGAACTTATCATAAAAAGAAAAAATATATATTCAGTAATCTACGTTCATAAAATCGAACCAACATTGCCGGTTTCAACGATCAATTCAACGGTAATATTCCCGCACCATTAGATTATACACTACTGCGAAAAAAATCCATACAATTTTTCTAAAAATGATTCTCAAATAATCCAAGCTATTCTCAAATTTACTAACACAACAATTGTCACTATCATTTTCAGTGCTATGTTATGTGTGTACAGAACCTTGCGTAGATAACAATGATAATTGATTTTACTAGAAAAAAACCTTCCACAATATTTCTTTTTTATATTTATATTGATGTGCAATATATTCTTTTTCTTCTTGTTAAATTAGGTAGATGAATTACTGTGAGAATGTTACTTTTATTTTTAGTATGAGTACTGACATAGTTGTTTGTCTGTTTTTGTTTGTAGTGAAAGATTTCAATAAGGTAAACTTTCAATAAAAGCACCTTTTTATAAAAAAAATATGTGTTGTTCAATTCAACTTTCTTTAACAATCTCAATCTGATTGGCTCAAAAGTAAGCATTTAGACTTTCTGTCAGACATTTGCACTCATTTGCAAATTTTCATTTGAAGCATGCACAATATATTTCTTACTTTTTATTGGGAGTTTCCCATTTTCGTCGAATGTCAAAGCCGTTGGCTTCGATTGTGGAACGTACTGGCTCGAATCTCAGTCCGGGCAGTTTCACTGTTCAATCGCAGTATTTATTTCTGCTCGGAGACATAATGCAGCGAGAGTGATTAGCTAAGCCACTTGTCTTGTCCTAGTCTTATCGTCTTTATCGCTACTCTCTTCGGGCATTTCAAATGAGCTGGAACTGACGAGTAATAAACAGTTGTAATCGTTTATATATAAAAATAAAAGAAGATCACTTAATTTATCGATGAAATTTTTACCAACGTAATCTGTATGAACTAACATTGTATGAATATTTTGATGTCATTGAGTTTCGAAGTATTTTCAATGTAGTATCGTAAAGACTGTCGACAAGAGTTTTGTCTCTAACGACCCGTCAGTTCAAGTTCATTCTTGCACTTGAAACTTTGCAAATGAAACCTGGGTGGTTAGCAACAAAACTAATGGAAGAGCACAACATTCAAACGACTAAACTTTACTAACTATTTGTTGATATCGAATGTTTGAATCAATGCAGTCTCACATACGTATAATAACTTTCCGACAAGTTTTGTGTGAGTACGGTTTATATATCGGAACAATGCCAGGTATGGCGGAGGTATAACGATAAGAGAAGCCAACTTATAATAATACAAATGCTTGAATAATAAACTTCAATAAACTATAGATTGTATATATAATCGGTTTATAAATTGTGTTTTGCATGTTCCCGTTCAATTAACTTTCATAGAAACTCTATTGGGCAAACAGGAATCCACTTTATAGAGCTTTGCTCCGCTCTATATTATAGAGTTCTTTGTCAAAAGGCCAGAAGATATTTTACAGCTCGTGTGTTGTTAATTTTATTACAAAGCAATTAAGCGTTAGCTTATTGATATTAAATTTAATTCTGTATGCATATTGGAACAGCATTGCGTTTAAATAAAATTCCCAACATACATAATTAATTAGTACACTAATATAGCAAAATTTATACATCAAAGTATCATAGTTATTTTAATGTATTATATTTATGAAATAATGGGTTTTTTCAGCATATTATGCCTGACTATGCCTAATGAATATAACTGCTGTGGTCTTACGTAAATATAACGATAATCAATACCAGTGATGATTGTAATATTTGATACAAACACATATAAAAGCATTGTTACCGATCTTATGTGAATATCTGTGATTTAAATATCATCTTCTTTCGCTTATTTCAACAGTCATTTGCTCCATGGTTCGTGCGTGGATCGCTGTTACAGAGAGAATTAGGTAAAATATAGTAATAGATACACGGGACAGAATCCCAATCCTCTCCTGCTTAGCTCCGCCTTTAACTCCTCCCCCAATATGGTCGATATATACCAAGAACCATTCTTCTCGATTACCCTCCATAAGTAGAGACTAAAAAGTAAGCTGACTTCTTGAACTGTAGCTATCGTGCCTTCGTGTCAGCAGTGATGGGAAGGGTATGCAAATATAATAAAAAAAGCACTAAACTAAGAGACCAAGGAGACTGGAAGAATTTTGACACCATCGCGCTGTAGCTGTGTTTAGAAGCTCCGTCAAATAGATGCAAAAAAACAGACATTTTCCGTTTAATTAATTTCAAGTAAAACAAGAGTTTGCTTATACAATTAATTATTCATAGATTGTAATTAAAATTAATAGTTGATATTTTTTTTCAAGAAAAAAAAATTATCAATGCGTAATAAACATCGTTTTTTTTTTAAAGGAGCTATCTTTGTATCTAAAGGCTTTTAATCAATCGATTATACTAGTGACATTATTTACAAAACAATTGGAAAAAACTTATTTTTCTTAGACAATTTATGGATGCTTATAATATGTACATTTAATTTAGACATAAGCAAAAATAAGTTGTTATATTAAACAATATAATATGATATAATATTGTTTAGTATATTAATTTCATACTTCCTGTCTCAATTGACAGATTTATCGATAAAAGCTTTTATTATTCTGGTAACTGTTGTCTGTGATTGTCTATTTTGTCTTTCTATGTGAAATATTTTGATGGAAAATTTTATTTATGGTTATTTTAAGTGGCACGAAAAAATATTTTGTTTTTAGCTTTAACTTAATGAGCTGCATTAGTGAAATAATATCCTCAAATAAACATGCAATAAAAACATTAATATACTACTACTAACTACACGTTCACATGTCAGAGAAAATATATATTAGTTTCATGACTGATACGGAATATTATTTCATCCGTTACCTGTCAGGTGGCACCAGATAAGCGACGTCTTTAGGAACAGCAACAAAAAGGGTTTTTTTTCGGTAGATAAAAATGTCTTTGTTTCGCCAAAAAAAGAATAACATTTATGTTTGGAAACGAAAAAGGGACAAGGCTATCTTTCCAGGCGTTTTGATACCAGCCCTGGCATGTCTTTAATATTTTACACCGAGGATTATACGCGACATACCGTTTTAGGAGCAAAAAGTGTTTCAGAACACTATACGCTTTTGGATCCGTAATACATTATTTATGCTGGATGTTTGTGCAAATATTATTTGTTCTTTTGCTTATCCTAATATTTATTTACGGTTTTGTTTGGAATATGGATCCTTATCAAAGAAGTACCACCGTATACATTCATGCAATTCACGTGTGTCCAATAAATTGAGATGGACCACATTTAACGATTTTTTTTTAAATAATACAAACAGAAACACAAATGTATTTAGCATAAAATTGTCATAAACAATATATTTTTTATATGGCAAGAAATCATCTGGTTCCAGAGATTTTTCTTTTTAACATTAAATATACTAGTCTAGTAGGCTTTTATGTTTTAGTGTATTCTTCTGTTTGTGCGTTAACTAAATAATTTACAATCATTTCAAATGTATCTCGCTGAATTCTTTGAGTACGGTTTCATTAAACTACACACAAATTTTATTGTGGCTTTCCAAAAGCAAATGTTATGTGTCTCGTTCTTGCGTTATGTGATAATAGTTCAAAATTATAATCTACAGGATTTTTTCAATCGAATTTTGGATATTTTATCCAAAGCTTGGATTTTTTTTGACGTTGTCAACACACCTCAACCAACTCCATTTAAGTTCATAGTTTTTATTGTATCATTGTTGTATTACTAAGAGAGAATTTTAAAGACTGACTATGAGTTCTCGCTATGCCAATTCTGTTGAGGTGGTCCATTATGGATGCCGTTTAGTACACATAAAAATATGTATATTTCAGGACAATAAAATACAATACACATTGATGAATTATTATCGGACCTGACGTATACTGCTCAATTCGCATTAGTAATGACATTCATGCATTTCTTCCAACCAATTTGATCTTTCGAAAGCGTGGCATATTAAGAGTTTTTGGCTTACTAATTAAGTTAAGTCCTGTTTCATCAGTTCCATTCTTTAAAAGTATCTTTAAGCTATCAAAAAAGATTATTGAACGACAGAATAGCATCCAGTTATAGTATTGTTGGCAGACACGATTTTTCATATTCAATTTATCATTTATTGAGATGAGTTTCAACTAAAACTGAAATAATTTTTGATGATGGTTTACGTGAAGGAACTTTTAAATACTTATTTTCAATGACAAACAAATATAAACTTTACTGTATTTGTACACGAAACGAATAAGACGTTAATTTTATTCCTTGCCAAAATGTTTTTTTTCTCCTACTGCATCATGAAAGGAAACGCTTCCAAGCGGTAAATAATTATGTACAAACAAGCATTCTTCCACGGTAGAGGTCTTCTTCACTAGTAAAAATGTAGCCCATGACAAATTTAGGAGTTCCGTTGTAAATTTAATTTAAAACAGTCAGTGACGTCGGCTTATAAATAAAATTAAAAATAATTATCTAAAGACAAAACATAATACATTAATCACAGCACAGTGGATCTGTGTACATCGACACGCACATCTGTGATGTGTATATCTGTCTTTCTCACTTATATGAACCTATTAATGAAGAGTTGAGAGGGCAATTACACAACTAATGTTCATTTCTCACTCCTCAAAAAACGAAGATTAATTTGAACTAAATTTTGTCTTATGTCCTTATGTTTCACATGGTTGAAAAACTTGCACACATCATAACCTGGAGATATATTTTTTGAAACCATTTACGCTCTTAATGTTTAGCAGATTTAATTCTTATCCAGCTTAGCTCAACAGTATCGTGTCCACATAAACTGATTGTTACTAATTTGCTCAACATACTTTTCAATCAAAAAAGTGGCGGAGGGAGATTTCAGACATCATAAATAACCATTTCTTCGAACGGAACCTCATAAATCGATTGAAATCGGTCGATGTGGTGTAGTGGCAAGAGCTTTGTCCTAGCGATCAGGTGAGCACGGGTTCAATTCCCGGCAAGTTCAAATTTTTCAATTGAAAAAGAGATCTTGGGCTGGGTGTATGTAATTTATCATTGAGTTGTTTACGTCTGATTCATAATTTATCATCGAGTTAATCTCTTATGACTTTCACAATTAAAAATATTTGGCGCATTGGCACTAGCTGTACTGTCAAAAAGAATTTTTAGTTTGAAAAAAATATATTTTACAAAACTGCCTATTTTGCGATTCAAGCCTGTGAGCTCCGCAACGTAAGCCAATGACATTAACACTCGATTATTTTATTTAGTCTCTTTAACCTTTTTGTTATTCTTAGATGATTTATTATATCATTATTTTTCAAATAATAAATCTAAACCTACAAAAAAAAAATATTATTAAAAAAAAACAATACCATGGGTACCAATGATTTTCTGTCAGAATACTGTTTAAGCCGCGAAGTTTAGTTGTAAGTCTCATATATAATTTTCTTTCTAGCAGAAACCTAGCACGTAATGTGAACTGCTAACGAAAATTCTGTTAAGAAAATTGCTGTGTAGAAAATGTCATAGAGGCAGCGTAGTCCCGCCGCCGTAGAGTAGACTTTGTATTATGCACCACCTAGCTTGGCCTCTCTCCAAAGAAGTGACGAAATATAGCAATGAGATAGAACGAACTGAAAAATGAATAATAATTTACGTTCATTTATATTAATACTTGGAGCATTGAATATATATTCTTCAGCATATGATTATTTTTAAATAATTCAAGGAATGTACGAGTTTATCCGATTTTCAGAACCTTAACATGATATTTCATCTTAAAATGTTTTGAATATTATAATTTAAAAAGAACAGGATATAAAAAAAACGCATTCAGTTTGACACAGATTCATAAATCCATTAAAATACGTATATGTGCGTATTTCCGGATATCAAGTCACCATATTCAATATAAATAAAAATAATATTTAATTATAATTGAGGATTTCGATTAAAGGTGCTTGATGGAATTTCACTATGAAATTTTGTAATTTTCCATGGTCTTTGTCGCTTGCTGACTCAGTTCAAGTCACTCGTGCACTTGAAATGCCTGAAGATGCTGAAAGCTGAGACCCGGCCCGTTAGCGACAAAACTCATGATAAAGAAAAAAAAAACAAACGATTCAAATGTTATATTTAAATTTAAATGTAGGTTAAATTTTTAATTATATTCAGCTCAAAAAATATCTTATTTATTTAAATATGATAGCTTTTGAATTATATTAAAATATTAAGATTTCAAATATTATACTAAAATTATTTTGACTGACCAAAATATCTGTCAAAGATATTTTACTATTTTGTTGCGTACAATCTATTTTCATCGTAAAAATCACATCACAAGAGATTCAAGTATACATACATACAACTTTCGGCTTAATTTCGTGGCAGATTGCAATTTAATCAAAAGGCTTCACTTCTCAGTAACTAAGCTTTTGAATAGTGAGTTAATTTTACCGTATACTATGGGAACTGTGATACTCACAAATATATTTATTTCATTCATTCAACCGCTCGTTTTAGCCCGCATCTTTTGTTTGAGCTACGAATGTGCTTTTTTGAGATAGAAGTCTATTTGATGACTCTCTTTCATGATTTCTTGATTAATGGTTTTCGTGCATCAGGACCTAAGACCTTTTTATTAACACCAGCATAATCGGAGAGATGTTCATTACCTATACGTACATGAAAAGTAATTCTGAAGGATTGAATAATAAATATCAATGAAAAAAAATGAGTGGTGATAACCAATAGCGGATATTTTCCGAACAATCGCAAATAATAATGAAACAAAACAGTATTAGTGAAAATATTCTCCACGAAACATTGTCAATATTCAACATAGTCATATCAATATACTTTCGTTGGATTCGGCTCTAACTTTGTGAAAGTTTAAATAGCAGATTATTCCACTCGTGACACGTGTTTTTTCTCTTTCAGATGTATCTTCAGACTTAATATCGCAAAGGTTTCCCAGGTAATAAATTAAGAGTGATTCTAATATTCTAAAACATGATAAATTATAAAATGGAGGTTGAGATTTTTCTTTTTTACGATGCGCAAGATAGAATCAAAGATACAATAATTATTATACTAATGATGTTAACTTCACAAATAAGTTAACTAATGAGTTGCTTTAATTTGGAAAGGTTAAAGCCCAAATTTGTCCATGGTTCGGTCCGTGGCGCAGTGTCCGTGCTGGACCACCCGGGCTCGATTCCCGGTACGAGCGGATTTTTTCAGTCGATAAATCTGTTCAAAGGCATGGCCATCTTTCCGATCCCAAAGAGCGACGCATAGTGACAGCGATAAGCTAATCACTAGTCCTGCCCTAGTCCTCGTATCCTTTCCATCCCTACTCTCTTCGAATAAAAGACGTTGATCAACTGATTAACTAGCAGTTCTCGTAGAAAAGCATTTGTTGAGATAAACTCCGTGAGGAGTCCATATGCTCCAAGTTAGGAGCGGACATGGTAAAAATGACAAAAAAAACCGCTAAAACATTGTTTCCACTGTTGCTTTTAATTCAGTTATTGCAGAAATAACAGCATTCGCACAAATTTATACTATAAATTTAAGTTTTTCGGCATCACATTATCACCACAGCTAAAACATCAGTTTTCCTATTTTCAGCAGAATATCATATACATACATATATCTCTACATATTTCAAATCAAATATAGATTACTTTTATCTGTTACCCAACAGCCAAATTGGTTTTAGGAGTGAAATTATCAATAATATACACATCAGTATATTTTGGAAACGCAATTGACCAGGAATGTCAAAGTTTTGATTTGCAGACGCAAAAAAAATCATGAATAAAAATAATCTTCGAATAATATAATTTGATTCTGATAATCGCATTGTTAGTTTTTTTACCCTAGGAATATAATAAACCGTGGATTTACTGTTTTACCACCGAGAAAAGATTAATTTAGAAAAATCTGTTGCAGTTTCATTTCGGGTATCGGAAACGTTGCAAATAGGAAAAGTGCGAAAAACATGTATTTATGTGACATGGATTTTGCAAAATAAATTTATATCTACATTCATTTTAAATAAAGCGAAAAAATATCTGAGTAATATTTATTTTCAGCAAACTTCACGTTTTAATAGAAATGTCGCACACCTTGAATCTTCATTCATATTTTCTGGCTTGGATTAGATTGGTCCGGTCTGTGGTGCAGTGGTCAACGTCGCATAACTTCCGTGACGGACCGTCCACGTTAGATTCCCTCGACGTAAAGATTTTTTCAGTCGACTTATCCATTCTGTTCGAAGGCAATTGGTGCCTGTGTTGTTAAAAATCCCTTCCCACGGTTCCGATCCCAAAAAGCGGACGTAGCGAGGCAATTAGCTAACCAATAGTCCTGCTCAAGTTCTCGTATCCTTTCAAACCTTTCTCTCTCCGAAAAAATGAGGTTGAGTTACTTAATAACAGCAGTTAGCAGTTCCCGTGTAAAAACATGTTGAGATATACTCAGCAATTCTCGTTCTCATTTCATTCTCGTAAGGGGTTTTTCTTAAGTGTTTTCCCCACACAAAGCCCTCTCAGACAGAATCTTTTAGAAAGTCAATACTTAGCTAGCTTGTATGCGGGAAAGGTAAACACCAGTGACGGCTGGTCTGTATTCACCCTAGCAATGGAAGATTGAACCATTTTGCAAGAGTCTGCCTTACGGACTCATTGGATTTTAAAACAGGAATGTATAGCAGGAAAATAAAACTCAGCAATAAAGCTATGTTCAATGTTAGAGACAGACATGGTCAATATATATATAGTCTGTATATCTTTTGCAATGTGTTATTCTGGATACTTGCCTAAATTGAAATTTCCAATGCGACCCTTAAACTTTAATGTTAGGAGCAGACATGGTAATATATATATATATACATATATATCTTTTGCAATGTATATTCTGAGAATGGATAAAAATGAACCCCTTAGACTTTAAAAGGTGGGACAGCCCCACTGTATATTATGAGAAGGATAAAAATGAACCCGTCATTATTTACAGTAGTGATCCTTTTACAGCCGCAGGCGTTTTTTCTACGCGACTAACGTATTCTCACCCAATTAAGGGTTGGTAAAGGTCTTTATTTAAGCCCGTAGCAGAGTTTTATTGCTATATAACTTCATCATTTCATCCCTTTAAATTGTCGCGGTCATTAAACAGTGTTTTATGGTCAGACGCCGGCATAGTTAACAGGACCTCCTCACAATATATTCCTTGCAGAATTTATTCCTTTCAAATTAGCATAATTATTTATGCATTCAGCGGGACTTGTTAAGAGGAAAACATGTTTTATCGTACAACAGTTTTCTGGGAAAATCAAAAACAAAGAATTAAGTGATTAACTGTTATCTTTTTTTACTAAAAAAGATAGTTTAACCTTTTAAACGCCAAGCCAATTCCATGGATTTTTACTGTAAGCCACCATTTTCAATTATCGATTTTTCCATGAAAATTTCACGTGACATACCCGGAAAATAATTTTATACTAAAGTTATTATTGATTTTCATAGAAAAGTGAAAAAAATAAATCAAAAGTAAAAGATTTAAAAAACGTCTCTAGGTATGTCGAAAACAATAAATATTATAAATAAAAATATGAAATATATATATATATATATATATATATTTTCTTTAATAAAACAAATTATATAGGTAGCACAAAATTGCATCTAGGCTGCCACAAAAAAAATAATGTAATTTATGAATAAATTAGAATTATTTTGTTATGACTGGAAAGTTATTTTTTACTATTTTATAAATAGCACAAAATGCTGTGTGTTGTCTACTCGCACTTACTGATATTTAGCTATTCTCTTCTCTCTCTGATGCGCTCTATCAATCGAGCGATCATTGCGCTAATAAGGTGCCAGCCCTAGTGATATCCGTTAGCCCAACTTCAAATAAAAAGAAAACGGTTCTACATATGGGTATTCTAACAATCATTTTGCCTCCAAGAAGTGTCTCTGCATAAAATTGCATTTAAAATATTTTTAATTTATTGATTAATAAGCTCGTAATCGCGTTTGCGTGCCTGCACGCCGTGGCGTCTGAACGGTTAATAAATTCACCAGCTTGGTTAAAAAAATATATAAATAATCATTTTATGAACATTCAGCTCGACCCCTTAGGATAAAATAAACATTTCTCGATCTTTTTGAGCTATGAATGCTACTTGCTACAAAATAAAATGTTACATTTTGTGTCACGGAGACATATCAATAGGAGAAGTGGATACGAAGATATTTCAATGTGTATTAAAATCACTTTCTTGTGCATTGCTCCACTTAACCTTAAAACAACACATCAGAGTAAATAACTATTAAATATTTTACAAATAAATCAGAAAGCCTTTCAAGATAAAGAAAATAAATCTACCTGTTAAAAATAGGTTAAAATTGATTACTGGTAAAACCTGTTTATTAGCTTTCCTGAATAGTAGACAACAATGAATTAACACGGTGAAAAAATAACAATGTTATTAAGACCAACAGAAATTATATGATATATGGTTGATAGCTATTTCAGCTTACGCTATCGTCAGAATGGAACGAAATAGCCATCAACCATATATAACATAGATAATAAAACATTTTTAGTACTTATTCAACATTAAATTTATTAGATCAAGACTGGTTTCGCTCATTGTAAGCATATCAACTAATGATGCTCGATACAACGATGATGCAACTGATTATCAACTCATCAGTTGATAATGCTATTCAAAATAAAAATAAATCACGAACGTCTCCACATTGCTTTATATTATAAAATGAAACACCTAAAGTACTAATAAAAAATATAAGGAAGCTACAGTGACATTATTGTGACTACAAATGATAGATTTTTTAGTGGTGATTCATTTCTGCCCCGTGATAATCACGTCAGAGCCGCCATTTTTATTATTACAATAGTTGGTAGTCTAATGATGATTTGGGAGCCACATTTTCCCCTCCCATATCAAAAGAATTACTTTGATTACAACACTTTTTTTATAGTGCAGCTGCCCAAACTTATTTCCCCTGTGGACTTGAATCTTTACACTTCATATGTATGTTGATTGATTATTGGCTTTCATTTTAAATACATTTTAACGAAAATTTCTTCATTAGAATAAGTATTGCTTCACATTGCTCTTATATTGCTTGGAGTTTGGGGGAAAAAGTAGAGTAAATATTTCAGTTACAACTTTATTTGGTTGAAAAAGTGGTTGTTCCACCACCTTCCGTTATATGTGTGCAGCTATTTTCACAGCCGCCTTCCATAGTGCTATAGATCAAGAAAAAAGAACGAATTTACTCGGCACGATACAGAGCTGCACGGAACTGATCTTTAAACCATGCGCATGGAAAGAAAAATGCAAAGGAAAAAAAGTTACAACCTTGCTGGCATTACTTGGTGGCAGTGACGGCTGGTGAGGGGGTGTTGGGGGGTGCAAAAGGAAGATTAGGAAAGAACTCTTGCAAAAACGGTTGAATCTTCCTTTGCACCCCCCCCAACACCCCTGGAATGGCATTATAATTAAAAAGAATAAAACATTTTTGGCATTTATTCCACATGATGTTAGTAAATATTAGGACCAGTTTTGCCTATCGTTGGCATTATCTACTGAGAAGACCTACAAAAGTACAAAACATTTATTTAAAAAAAATCTTTCTTTAGTTTAGAATTGATACTGTCTCGTTAAATTAATTTTCAGAACCCTCATGACCGTTGCACTGGAAGCGTATTTTTCCCACTTTGCGCGTGATTCAGCATTATAAAAGTTCTCCATTTGTTAATGCACATATCTGTTAGATTTTATACTGTCAATGGTCATTCTTACTAAATTGGTTTTTAATAAAGTTACTTGTACTGCTGAGAGGTTATAAAGAAATGTTAATTTCTCAGACAAATACAATTCAAAGTTATCAGTAGACTCAAACAGTTATTATGATTATAATCAGTTTATCGTATGTATTTTATATGTATACAAATATCAAAACTCTTCGCTGAAAAGATAGTCAACAAAGACTGAAGTCATTTATTTTCGGTTCCAAAATTTAAATTGAAAACTCTCCCTAAGGCTTGGCTAAAAGTGTATATTCCAAACTTTGTTGACGAAAAATACGTGCATTTGACGTTGACAATAATTGACACAGAATAAAAAAAAACTGCTTTCATAGCAAGTCGCTAAGAGCGCCGAGTAATTATTTCCCAATACAATTTCCGCCATCTGTTTGAAGAAATTCGTACGGCCTGATAAAATTAATACGTACCCTTAATTTGCGTATAGCGTTAATTTGAAGAAATTTCACAGGGATTCCAGGGGAGTACGTGCCCACCACTAACGAGTTAAATCTCTGCAGGTTTTCCCCTTTTTCTGCTCCATTGTTGAAGTAACAAATGGGTTCCTTCCCGGTGGTTTCCTTTTTTTTATATCCGACGTTAATCGCATTCAACTTTTCATTTGAATATAAAAAGTATGGTAACACTTGGGTGTTATATTTTTTTACTTTCTCTCAAAACTAACAGAAAACAAGCAGCCAAAAAACAATGATTTTTCTTTTTATCCTTCTGTATGTTAAAGAAACATTGACGTTATATAGAAAAAAAGTTTAATCGCATGATCGCCGTTGTATTCTGAATCATAAATCTTTGTTGATAATCACTTGAATGATGTTTACTTTTAAGGTGATCGCTGGCAATACTTGGCAATACAACAATATTAACTGAGTTGATAAAGCTTGCGATGAGCGAAACCGGTCCTGATCCAATAAATTTTATGTGGAATAAATACTAAAAAAATATTTTTAACTTTATAGAATGAATTGATTGAGTAGGCATTTACTTGGTAGAACTCCATTATAATACGGTAAGAAAAATAACAATGTATTTTAATTCTACATATTTATTCTACATACTCTTCAATCTTATTCTACATACTCTTCAATCTAATTCTACATACATGTAGAATTAAAATACATTGTTATTTTTCTAACCCTATTATTGAATGAAGTTTACCGTCGATAATTGATTTATATTGCATTTATAAATACTAAACAGTCAAACTAGATTTCTCTCAGCGAAGCTTTATGAAGACAGAGCGCTACTAATTTTTATATAGTTTTTACAAATATTACAGTCTTATATTTATATTCGTAAAATACTTAACATCAGCGCAACAATATTATCAACATTAACAGCCATACTCTTAAACTCACAATCAAAAGTTTCTTTTTTAAGAAATCAGCAGAAATATTATATTTGAACTGTTTAAATTTTTTACTTTTCCACGAGCTTTGTCGCTAACGACCCGGGTTTCGCCTTTAGGCATCTTCAGGCATTTCAATTGCACGGATTTACTTGAACTGACGCGCAGTAAACAGTTTGTATACAAAAATAGAAGTAGATCACTAAGTACAATTGCTATTAAAATGTAAATTATGATTGGGGGGGTGGGGAAGGGGAGTGGGTGTACGCCAGAAAGTTTCGCGGAAGTGTAGTAGAAATTTGTAAAAATTCGATATCAATTTTTGGGGGGGAGGGGGATTGTTTGGTGGGGTGGGGTTTGGGGGGCGTATGGGGTGGGGTATGCCAGAAACCTTCGAAGGAGTGAACTCGAAAAATTCTTAAAGTTTAAAAAAAAAAATTGGGGGGGGAGGTTGGGGGAGGTTGGGGGAGGGGTTGGTAGGCCAGAAACCATTGCGAGGGTGCACTTAATAAATTTGTAAAGTTTCACATCGATCGGTCGAGCGGTTTAGTAGTCCATAGCGGACATACATACAGACATTCATTTTTATATATATATATAATATATAGATAGATATATATAGATATAGAAGATAGATGACTTGCGCATCGGCTATTTACTGATTTAGTTCTTTCCCTTACACTTTATATGGAAACGAATTTATAAACTTTGTTTTATGTACCTTAAATTGAACGTATGCACATCATTAAAAATTAAACAAAACCATTTACAAATCATTTATTGCCAAAACGCTTCATTTAAGAAAAAAAAAACGATTTACTTACTACGTGACTTTTACCTGACATAAAATAATATACATATTTTCATAATGAACTCCATTATGATGATTTTTTTACGGGGAATAAACTTTTTATATGAAAAACTATAAAAAGTTTACCAATATTGAGTTTCGCAACTTTTTGCACCGGAGTTAACTGGTTGGTGATAGATCGCAAAAAAACATCTGAAATATCCGGAAAATTTTACTTCTGTTTTTCAATAGTTTTCCTAAGATTTCCTTTTACGACCTTTTTTGTCGTTAGAAAACTTGTTTTACTACTTTATTTGCCTACTTCAAAAAAAATAGACGAAGTTATTTAGCGTAAATTTAATACATTTAGATATCCAGTGGGGTATTATTAGAGCTATTCGGAGAAAGAAGAAAATTACCTGAACATTTTATCTACCAAAGTCTTACAATATTATGAATACGGTCGGTTGGTTAATGATGAAAAAGCTTTCAAATATTGCTATGCATAATTTATAATACTTTTTTTTACATAGATATAAAATATACTATAATTGTAGACTCAAGCCTATTTTTGTGCGACTTCAAAGTTATGCGTTTTTTATTATTTTTTAAATATATTTTTGGGACAATATGAACGTACATGTGGGAAAAAAACGTAAGTAACAGGGCGATTTTCACCTGTTTATTTCAATTTGACTTTGACGCGTGCGTCCTTGTACATTTTAGTTCCCATATTAAGTGAAAACTTTTTTTATGAAATTTTCCGCGGAATGCATCTACCGCACAAAAAGAGGTTTAGGTGTATATGAGTCAATGAATTTTCTAAGCTATGTATTTTTAAGAAATTATTATTCATTTTTAATTTCAACTAGTAAAAAATAGATATTCATATTTGTAATATTTTAAGATTAACTTAAATTTAATTTAAAATTTGAATATAATTTTTAGCAGTGTTTTAACGCACTCTAGAAATTGTTTGTCTTGGTAGATTACTCGAATTCTTCTATATCCATTTAAATAGATTGATTTTTCAATCTGTAATTTTTTCATCCCATAGAACCAACGGCAATACCTGTTCTTGAAAATTAACTAGATCACCCTTTTCAAACTACTATACAAAAGTGTAACAAAAATAAAAACATAATTTAAATTAAAAGGAACTTCCACAAAGTAACCGCCGAATAAAGTATATTTTTAGTACCTACTTATTTCACGTTGAATTTATTGAGAATCAGAATCGTTTTCGTTGATCGCGAGAATTATCACGAGCATAATCAGTTGAGTGAACCCGGCCCTGATCTCAATAAATTTTGTGTGGGATAAGAACTTAAAATGTGCTAATATTTTTATTTCATGCCATTCCACCAAGTATTGCCAGTGAACACTTTAAAAGTGCATTCATAATCTTCAATATATATATCTGCTGCATTTATAAAATAAACAATATAGAACAACAATTGTCTCTCTGATCCAGTGGCAGAAAAATTCTCTTTGCTTGTGGATAACGGTGCATCCAGATTTGCTGAAATTGTTTCTTTAAATAGCAAACTGGAGTATGTACAAACGGATGTAGTTAAACTGTCAGTGCAAATCCGTGCACTTGGAATGCCTGAAGATGCCGAAAGGCGAAACCCGGGTCGTTAGCGACAAAACTCATGGAAAAGTACAAAATTCAAAAAATTCAAATTTGATATTGAAATTCCATCAAGCACCTTCAGTCGAAATACTTAATTACTTAAAAATAACATCATTTATAAAAACCTCAAATTTATTTAGAAGAAATCTTTAGTTCATAAAAACCTTGTCGGGGTTTGAACTCAAACCCATCTGATCGCTAAGGCAAAGCTCTTACCACTAGACCACACACGCTGTCGATTATACACATCGGTAACGGAGAAGCGCACGTGCTGATGGCTTGGGAATCTTGAGATCGTCTGGAATATTGATTGCGTGAAGTCAAAACAGCTATTAACCAAACAATATAACTCTTGTAGAACAAACAACTTTGACATTTCCAACTTATTATAATTAGTAAAGTTAATGTTAATTCAATCAATAAAGAGTTTAACAATGAAAAAATCTATGACCATTGACTCCTATAATCACTTGCTTAAAGAACTTGAAATGTTTCTCTTCACGTAATGGAGGAAGGTAAAATTTAATTAAAATACTTGACGAAAGGCTGTCACAAAAAGTATATTCGAAAATTGATTTACTTATTCATTATAATTTTAGATAAAATTTTAATATCTTTACTGAATTATGTTTATTTTTTGTAAAATGGTTGTGTATATATGTAACAATACAGTCATGTATTAATTGAGGATTTTGACTAAAAAAGCTTAATGGCATTTCAATTTAAAATTTGAATCGTTTGACTGATTTACTTTTCCAAGATGTTTGTAGATAAGGACCAGGGTAACTGACAGTTCAAGTTTACTGATGCACTTGAAATGCTTGAAAATGCTGAATGGCAAAACCCGAGTCGTGAGCGACAAAACTCATGGAAAAGTACAAAATTCAAACGGTTCAATTTCAGTGTGTGTATTATTGATAATCATCCATCTTTTTATCAATGTATAACAGTACATTATACAAGATGGTTGCCACATCACCTCCCGTTATGTTAATGCAGCCGTTGCTCACAGCCGCCTTCCATAACGCTCTCCGATCAAGAAAAGAGACAAATTTACTCCTTACTTGCTTGGCCTGATACATGGCTACACGGGACTGATTGTTTAACCATGCACTATGGTGTTAGTGAAATTAAGTATGCTGTGTATCCGTATACTGAGATTCCGCCATGACAGTATAGCTTAATCGACATCGCGTTGAAACGAAAGAGGAATTAGGAGTATCTCGTTCCCCCATATGATGTTGCAAATTTATCGAATGCCTCAAAGTTGGCTTTTGTCGAGATATAGCATGGCCTATTGGGCCCGTGTGAGGACGGACCGCAGCAAACAGTGCATATAAAGGGTCTTTTTATAAGGACGCTTAGTTTTGAAATGTAAATAAAACAAGTTGTTTGTGAGATTTCGACTAAATTTTAATTTCATTTGTAAGTATATTTTACGGCATTAAATATGGAATATAGCATCAAATGTCTGCCAATATCCATTCATTATAAAATGGGCCATGTCGCTAAAGTTGACTTTTTGACAAATTTGGGTAAACTTCCAACTGCTCCAGAACCCAAATCAGGCGTTGTCTGTGGTCGTTTACCTGAAGTTCCTTGGTTAGTTGGATTTTATACGGGTGCAGACATAAGACCCGATTCAAAATTCGCCAAGTTGAAGTCGCAGAAAAGCCAAGTTCTTGTGAACAACGAGAAATAAGCTGCCTTGGGTTTTCCTGTACACTTTCACACACAGCAGCAATGTTTTCACCAGATATTGTATTTTGATGACGTACAGGTAGGTGTTGGCCGATTATTTACCAAACTGGTTGACTCAAATTTGGCCACTAAACAATGAATAATCTACTCAGCAGGACAAAGTAACATATTTTGAGCGTCCCTATTAAAATACCCATTATATTTGGGTAAACCAGTTCGTTGTCCCACCACCCTTCCGTTATGTGTGTGCAGTCGTTTTTCACAGCCGCCTTCCATAACGCTATACGATCAAGAAAGGAAACGAATTTACTCCTCACTTAAAAAACAGTCCATTTAAGTGCAATTCTTATTTTCATTTCAGCATCAAAATCGTTGCCAACTTAAAACTTACTAAGGAAGATACATTGATTACCGCTGGCCTATGTAATATACCCTGACAGTTGGTATTGTTTGTAAGTGAGGGTCAAAAATGTTCAGTCAAATAATTATGTATCTGCTTAAGCACGGTGACAGAGATAGGGATAAGGATCCCGTCTCGGGGACGTCGGATACACTCTTTGTTTCACTTAATGAAATTTTCGCAATCCCTCTGCATCCAGCGAGGGGCAGGAGAGAGCAATGCGCCGTCCGTTCTACGCCGAACACAAAAGGGCGCCCTTATTGAAACGACCGCAGAGGGCGGCGCAAGTGGGAAAGGACCGTTTTCCTTCCGATCATATTTGGGCAGAGATTAGCAACCCCGTCTAGCTTATTCATTTATTTAAATAATATTCAATACCACCTAACAGTACAAAACATAATTTACTTCATTTCAACGAGAACCTATCAAAAAAGTTTAAGTTATAAGTAAAGGATCCACAATCTGTGGACCCTGGTAATATATTGTTAGAAGTAAACACATAGTGAAGTATCTATTTAGTTTGACATTAATAATGAAATTAAATATTTGATAGCTATTTGGACATCGCGCTATCATCCGTTTCTGACGGGATATTATTGTATCAAATTCAGAAGAATGTGGAAAAATCATTTTAGTATTTTAAACCTTCTAATTTATTTAAAAAATATAAATTGGCATTACAGCTAACGCCAAATGCGAAATATTTTATATAAATATATACCAAAGTAATTTGAGACAAACTCGATGGCAGTTTTATGAATCAGTCGAGAACAACTCAGCGAAAAATGACGCACACCCATGTCCAAGATCTCTTTTACAGAGATCAAGAACCCAGACCCACCTGACTGCTACGGCAAAGCTCTTGCCACAAGACTACAGCGACCGAAAATTGAATTTATCCATAGCTGTTCTGGTTTGTAAATATACAAAAAAATAATATGCTTTTTACTCAGTCACGCAAAAGAATTAAGAAAATTTTGAATTTGAATTATAAATTGAGTCTAATTCAATTTGAAGACTTCTGCTTCGTATGCATAAATGACACGCGTGATACAATGGCCCTGTCCCTCTAAATTGTCGACAATTACAACTATGCATTTACCCGAGGGGAGCTAAAGATATACCACAGCCCACCACATCCAAAGCATCCACAGCACATATTATGCTTTCGTAAATTGTTGTAAATATATTCAAAAAGTCTATCAAAATTATATTCTGAAGGAATAAAAAATATAAAACTCTTTCCTTTCCATGTTGGCTCATTTAACCCGTCAACTGAGACAAATACATGAGATATTAATTTATATGTAAATATATTCAGAATTATTAATATACCCATTAAATAGTAAATAATATGCTCTTAACACCGTTTCCAAGTGGCAACTGAACTATGATATTGGATTGAATTGTTTGGCATGAACAACTACAATTTTCTTTTATACATACATAGGTTTGTGAGGGTCAATTTTTCTGTCCTTATTTGACCTTTGAGATTACTATTTATTCCATGCAACGTAGGAAACTTTGATTTTTATAAGCTACTAGTATTCGAACCCGGCTTCGCTCGGACCAGTTTGAGGTTATGTTCAGCTCGGCGCGTAAATTCAGACGGGCCAAGTTGAAACAACTTTTTTCAAAATTCAAAAGTCTAGGTTCGAACCCGGCTTCGCTCGGACTAGTTTGGAGTTATGTTCACCTCGGCGCGTAAATTCAGACGGGCCAAGTTGAAACAACTTTTTTCAAAATTCAAAAGTCTAGGTCAATTAAAATGAACATTTCAGACTGGCATTGACATTTCACAGCCCCTTTCATATATTGACAGCCCCATTCTCGCCCATTAAAATGTCCAAATTCAAGGAAAAAATCTAATTTGCTGTCATAGAAATGTCAAATAATACTTTCACGTAAATAAAAACATTATTATATTAATAAAAGCCGGGAAAAGTTCAGTAGAAGACTAATTTATTACATTTTGACTAAATGTCTTCGCAGATACAAAAATCAAACATATTTTCTTTCATATTCGTTTTTATGGCAACTTAATGACGAACAATGCAAAAGGGAATTACAGACCCACAGACATACATACGCCGTTTCGGTTTTATATATGTACTACTCGATACTCGAGTAATTGGAGTCTCTACACACACATTGATAACGAAACAAATTTACCGTCGAAACTTTCGCGAGCGAAATCAATTCGTTTGTTTGAACTTGCAACAACAATGCAAAAGGGAATTACAGACATACATCCCCCGTTTCGGTTTTATATATAAGATATGATCTCGTAAAGTAACAACTCAACAGAGATTATTTCATATTTATTAACACAAATACGGTATTTTAGATTTATCGAATGATAAATCTATGTGAGAAAATTTACATTAAGGGATTTGATGCATTGAACGCGCTACCGAAATGCACGACAGCCCAAGACTACCGACTCCAAGAGCAGTAACCAGGGTAATAAATCCATATATTTCACAAGCAATTCTATATTTGAATGCAGAGAAAGGTAAGGTGGCAGCAGTGTAATAAGGAAATGTGCATTAAGTCCTAAAAATGACAAATGAGTTGAATATGTCTAAATAACTACAATGCATACACAGTGGTTATTTTGGCATATATGTACATTATAATGCGTCATTGAAACAAGGTACCGTCAATTCCATGGCGCTGAAATAGTAAATTTTCCATAAAATTTTAACGAATGTTCTTGTTTTGGCTCTCTTGAAAATCGATGATTTTTTATTGGAATTTCTTTTGCTTTCGCGAGATGATTCGGTCATTTTAATTACGAACCATACATGGCAGATATTGGCGGTCTAATAAAATTTCAACAAGGGTTAATGTTTATCACGTACTACATATTTAATACCAACATTTGACAGCTTCAAAGTAAACTAAAAATCTGTCGTTTTCTATATATGTATACATTAATTTGTTCGTTCGCCAAAGGTTGGCAAAATACGTCCATATAATATTGTTAAAAGGGTTACTATGTCAACGATCGAGTCGATACATTATCGCACTATCAATGACCCATAAATTGTAATAGAATGATATACTCCGCAAAAGTGACTGGTCCAATTACGAGTTAAGATCTTAACACTGCCCAGATGATATTGTATCTTCGTTCGTTTCATCGCCTATCTATCTATAGTAAGTCAACTGTAGTTCATATTTCCCATAATTAATTAATTATTTTCCCCATTTAGGGGAAATAAATGTACAAAACTTTGGTATTGGTTTCTTGAATAGAATTGCTTCTGTAAGAATATAGTTTTCATTGAAGGTTGATAACATTAAAAAATGATACATACCGACTCCGAGTACGACTCCGGCCAAATCGCCGCGACGACTCCGACTCCGACTCCGGCCAAAAAGCCCCGACTCCACGACTGCGACTCCTCAGCCCTGCTCAAAACACTGTGTGATGTTAAGCAGTTAGAACCTTTTCAAAGTAAGGTGTCGACTTGTAAATATGCGAGGGCTGCCACTATATTAAAAAGGTATGTTTTAGAAGAAATGCAGACCCATGCAATATGAATAACCAGACCTCCAAAGGGAATAAACATAAATTAGAATATGATCAAACTGAGCCGAGAACGTGTTCCAATAGTTCCACGTATCGAACATCCTGTGTCAAATATAAAATTATTTTTTTTATTTTGTACTAACTGCTCTATAGATGTCTCTACATGGTATAAAATATTCATAAGATTTGTAAAAAGGAACTCAAACAAAGAAATCAATATTTGTATGCTTGGCAGTTGAGCAGTTTAACCATATATTTAAATTTACCAATAAAAAATCACAAAATCTGCACTTCATCAAATGTAAGCGTGTGGCAAGGGTTACACCATGTGGCTTAAAGTAGGAATGATATTAAATTAATTCCTAGAACTCCTATGTCGAGGCTAGCTCGATATTGTATAGGTAACGCGCAACTCCTATTCCAACTTACCATGCTAATAAATTCGCAAACCCTGTGATATCAATCAATTTCTCAAATCTATTGAGGAGTTCCTGAAAGGAAAGAAATAACATATTGCGGAGTGCAAAAGGTTAAATTAGGAGTAAAACAAGTCTTCACATTTAATTTTTATTTTATTTCAGAAAATAATATACACATTATTTACTACTAAATAAATAAAAATTCACTTTTATTTTGAATTATTCTTTTATAATTCATCTGTTTCCAATATTTTTCTATGTTGCACAATTATAATATAATGAATGCAGAAAATATATCCTAAGAATACATTAATGGAGATCTCTATCTAAGATTCACCAAATCTATGGAAAATATACAAATTATTCTTTATACAAAATATAGTAGACAATAAATACTTTGGTTATAAAATACACGTCAATCCAAAAAAATCTACCTGCAGAAAAATGCTTTATATATGTAAATACCATTTTTATATTTTAATGTATTTCCTTGTATTTTTATTTCCTTACGAGTGAGTGATAAGGTTCTGGTTCTGATTCTGGTTGTAGTAAATTCTGCTGGGAAATTTTTCTCATTAAATAAATTTCACTGTCTCAAAAGGGGAACTTTTAATTCATCCTTAAATAAAAATTCTTTTTCATGGTTTGATAGTAAAATTCTGATTACTTACTTATATGTCAATCTTAAAATATTATTTACATTAAATTAACATTACAATAATTTGTACATTGAATAAAAAAGAGTCAAATAACATTTAAAAATCTGATGAAAGAATTATTAATGCCAGTGAGTTATTAATTACACAAAAGATTTAACAATAACAAAATCAATTTTAATTCCATCTTTGATATTATCATTATTATCAGACACGTTAGATGACATTACAGAAAAAATACAATCATCCTTTTCCCCAACTGAAATATCTGATTAAAACTTCTAGTGTCAGAATTGTGCCTAGATTTACATTATGGATCGCATGCATGAATTCTTTGCTAAATGAATATTTAGATATTGACATACCTTCTACCATTAAATTTATTGTCAATAATGTCAAGAGGATTTAAGGTCTGATGTAAATTCAAGCATACATTAAACTAAACTTTCAATGTTACTTTTTTCTAGATAAATATTTAAAATATGTGTCGGTAAATAAAGAATTAAAATATTTTGTAAAACAAGAAATCAAAGAATACATGATTTAAGTGTGTGGACATGTGTCATTTCAATGACCTTTTTAAACTGAGATGCATCAACAAACTTTTGAAGAACTAAATTTCAGAATGTATAAAAAGATTCTAAATATCAAATGGTTGACTATTCACTAGTTATAAAAAAAATGATAAAATTAGTATCTTGAATATTTTGTAAATTTCATAATAATGAATAAATAAAAAAAATATTCAGTATATTTCTAGCATTTTACATTTCATAACAATCAAATTTTATATTCTTATATTCTGTCATATTGAGCCAAATATTTATTACTTTCAGATGACTGTTTACGGACTGTGAGTAGTCAAATTGATAGAAATAGAGGTAGTTACAGGTATCAAAAGATGTCATCGGCATTGAAAAACAATGTCAATAAAGTGTATTCATTTTACCTCATCAATAATGCTGTGCAACTTGCAACATTAATTTATCCATGACGTAAGAAGCCAAAAAAGAAATCCGTTTAAGGGAAGGTCATTTGAATGAATAGAATCACTGGAGTTGATATTGTATTATCAATGGATATAATAAAAAAACATAATTTCATTTCTTCACTTTGATTTGTCTTAAAAATATATGTTAAAAGTATTTTTGCTTATATAGATATATCATTGGTGTTTCAAATGCAATTGAATTAAAAGTTATT
The DNA here is from genome assembly GCA_028554975.1 of Himalopsyche kuldschensis. Taxonomy (NCBI): domain Eukaryota; kingdom Metazoa; phylum Arthropoda; class Insecta; order Trichoptera; family Rhyacophilidae; genus Himalopsyche; species Himalopsyche kuldschensis. Next base: position 7,013,770 of record JAHFWI010000029.1, on the reverse strand, counting down.
CTTTATAAATAATAAAAGTATAGGAATACCAACTTAAAAACATAATATACAATAGACTAGAAAGATGCTTAGGTTGTAGGTGTACTGGGTTAAACTGGGTTTTTTCCACTTATTTTATCTTTACAGCATTAACTGATTCGAATGTACAATAAACTTTATTTGATATCTTCATAGTTACTGTCAAGTAATATAAAAAAAAAATGATATATACACATCTGACAAGAATTTACTCATTGAATTCTCAAAAGTTCATGTAATACTGATGAAAGAGTTAATATTTCAATACACCAAAATAACGTTGTATTTTATTTGTATGGATTAAAGTATTTACAAAAATAAATTATCATTAGTTTACTGATGGCACATAAGATGACACGATTGTTAATATTTACATAAAAAAATATAATATACAGCAATAAACACAAACTTTCAAGATGTATTTATATTCTTTGAAATTTATTTCAAGAGTTTAGTCTTTTAAAACCAATTTAGATTATCCACTATCAACTTCGGTTAAAAGCAAAAACCATATTGATTATCCTCTTGTATATTTTCACACAATCACTTTTAGATATCTCGCACCAAGGCACAAAAAACAGATACCAAGTTTGTTTTTCTATAAAAGATACAGAATACATTATATAGAGTTTTGGTGAATCTTTTCTATGTATTTAGTCTTTGGTTTTCATTGATTAGACTTATTTTTGACAGTTCAGGATTATATTCACTATGTTTTTTGTGACCATAGTCACCCGGAAGCTGTTACCACTTTTTATTCACATGTAACACAACATCACATCACTTAAACTGATTTTCTTAATACCCGTTGAGTCATTTTTCAAAACATTTCTGAATTGGGATATAGATTAACTGAGGAAAGGGAATTCACATTCACTATCATCCTGCGATCCATCGTAACTTGATGGTGGTGTATCTAATTGCGGCAGACCGAGATCTAAGTATTCCTGGTTGGCGGTGATGGTTAAAATTCTGTCCAAATCTTCTACCAGCTCGCTAAATGAAGGTCTGTCAGCAGGCTGGAACGACCAGCAATCTCGCATAAGCATATATCTGAAATGAGAAGAAATCACCAAATTGAATTCATGTACTTAGTGAGCTATACATATTATAACGGTTCGCGTTATCTCTAAAATTCCCCAAAGATGCATCATGCATCAGATTGGTCTAGGCTAGAGTTCCGGCAATGTATTTTATTTTTACAATTCAAATCGGAGAACTTTGACATGGGTTTTTGAGACGTCTTTTCTCCTCGAGTTGATTTTGAGAGACTTATTAGCTGTATTGGCAATTCCTTTTTTTATTTCTCAAAAAAATTATAATAAATATAACAATGATTTTCAACCAGTTGAAAACGCTTGCATGGAGCAAAACCTTAGGTCCGGTTTTGCTCCATGCCTTCACAAAATAGATACATTTGGTAGTACAATAGTACAGAAAAGTGTTTCTTTTATTAAAATAATGCCTTTCCACCAAGCATTGACAGTTAAAACCTTATGTTCTAAAATAATAAGTTAATTATTTTACTATGAGGGAACCACTTAATTTAAAGGTTTAATTAAATATTAAATTTAAGTTAACTTTGTAAGGTTTAATTGAAAGATCAAAAAGTTCTGTGGATTTCATTTCAAAAAAGCAAACTGTGTTTATTAGTTGATTGATTTCTTGACTCATCAATTTGCCAAAATTTTCTTGGAATATTTAAAAAAAAACATGGCTGAAGACGAAAGGTATTCAAAATATAGACGTGTTATCATGATTCATTTGGTATTCTATTTTAGGAATATATTATGACCCACTGTTGAAGTCATTACCATAGCACTTATTATTTTTTAACTCAATGTTGAATAATATTTTGGTGTGATGCATTTAGGTGTATAAAATTATTTTAGTGCCAGCTACATTTTGAATGAAATTATTCAAATTATTTGAATGCAGTACATGTTTTTTCTATGACCTTGAGGATCATTATTTTGAATTTAAAACATAATAATTATTAGATGGACACTTGCAAGTTCCTTTGCCAAAACAATAGATTTAATTTGATACACGCTACATCTATTATGTATGAGCGTTTATTGTATTGTACAATTAAAATAAAATCAAGTTATGAATATTCATTTGTCAGACCCATGTGTCAGAATCTTAAAATATTCCAAACAAACCAATTCTGTATTCAAATGACAAACAGTAGCATTCATTGGTCAGGTAAGGTGACATTTTTTTTATTCTAAAATGGTGTAGAAGTTTTGACAGATAGAATAGGTAGGTACCTACCTATATCAAAATGTATCCATAGCAGTAAATAATTAAGTAGATGAATTTTATGACTGAAAAAAAATCTATTCCTCCTTGGGGGGATAATATCACTACAAATACTGATATTGCCATTATTTAAATTATTTCATTTGTTTTATAATTATGTCATTATGAGTATCTTTGTATGGGTTGTATCAAATCCCATGAAGAGAATAAACACTTACACTTCTAAGGAACAACATGGAGGCTTCTCCATTCTATGACCAGCACTCAAATGGTGATACATGTATTGGCCGGCCACCGTAGGGTATGGGGTACCACCAAGGGTCATTATTTCCCATAGCAGCACTCCAAATGACCATCTGCAAGTAGATAAATGTAAAAATATTTATAGTAAATTTGACAAAACTTTTGGATTTACAAGCTATATTTATAAATACGATAGATATGACTTCTACATAATAAGAATAAATTGATCTTCATAAACTTTGTTCTACATATGATTTTAACCAAGGTTGTACAATCGTTACAAAAGCACCTGATTTCAATAAACATAGATTATTTTTCTCAAGAAGTTTCGACAATTCCTAGTTTTAGCATAAATGGTGTCCTATTATAATTCTCGAATCCGCATGCATGTAACCTGTATATAAACAGTGAACTTACACATCTGTTTGTGTTGTGAATACTTTGTGATACAAGGACTCGGGCGCCATCCATCTGACTGGCAATCGTCCTTCTGTTTTTTTTCTATAATAGTCATTCGACTGAACATCCTTTGCTAATCCGAAGTCAGCAATCTTCAACACAAAATCATCTGACACTAGTACGTTTCGGGCTGCCAAGTCTCGGTGAATACACTAAAATAAACATAACAATATTATAAACTTTGGTGCTAATTATTTCTTCGATACACTTAAAAAAAGTATTTTTATGTTATCATTTAAGTGGAAGCAAGAATAACTCTCTGTGAATTGTAGTGAGTATATCATTCTGTTATCGTTATTCATTAGAGCTCATTCAAATAAGTTTGGCTATTAATTAAAATAAAACAAATTTCTTCAGAAAATTCTCACAATGAGCATAACCCATCCAGTTTGTTTGATAAAATTGTGGAATCAACCCATAAAATGAATGTGTCGGAACAAAAATATATACATAAAAATATAGAAGGTTTTTCATGACACCGTTCAATTTTTAGACAACACCAACATCCATGCCTTCAAAATAATCGACTGAAAAAGATGCTGCTTCTACCAGGACTTGAGCCCGTAAGGTCCATCAAAGAAGCAAATGATGTGCACCACTGACCCGACTTAGACCCTAGTACGGTGTCACATTGTGTACCCATAAACAGCAATTAATTTTCGTGTAAGCTTACTGATGTGCCATGAATGTGTGCAAAAGTCAACATATTCGGGCTTTATAAAAATTATTTGATAAATTTAACAAAACATAAGCTTACTCTTCTTGAAGCCAAATATTCCATTCCTCTGGCAACTTGGTATGAGAATGAAACCAAATCTTTTTGAGTCAATGCTTTCTTTTCTTTGTAGGGATCATCTGCACCATTTGTCGGCTCATACCTATAATTAATTCAAACAATCAATACTCTGACAGTTATATTATCTCAATAATATTAACCACGATTGCTTTCAGGATATATAGCTGGAAAAATGTGTTTTGACCTACCCAGTTCCTGTTCGGTGGTTTCTAAGGAACTCTCTAAGATTACCATGCGGTGCATACTCCACAATTACAAACAGTGGTCCTCCTTGGGTGCAACAACCGAGCAGATTTATGATATTGATGTGTTTTCCAATCATCTTCATCATTTCCATTTCAGATACTAGTGCCATCATTTCAGCATCTGTGTGACCCTCTGGAAAAAAAGTACAATGCAAGATATAATAATTAAATATATTTAGATATATTATACATAGACACAGTTATTAGTTAAAGTTTAATAAGTTTCATATTAAATAAGAGTCTTACCTTTCAGCATTTTCACTGCTACTACAGAATTGAGTCCCTGCTTCAGTAGACCGTTGCCTTCGGCTATGACGACTTTTCCAAATTCACCTTCACCGAGAATTTTTCCTAAGTTCAAGCTTTCTCTCGGAAGTTCCCAATCAATATCCACAGGAAGTTCATACTCGGATACAAGCATTGAATCACTATTCAAACTTGAAACTTGAGATAATTTCTGCTTTTCTATTTTCACAATCGGCATCAGCTGTGGAAAAGCAATCCAACACTTATAAAATCGAGTGATTTTTTAAATATTAAAAGTGCAACACTTTTTTGATTGATCTTGTAAAAAATAAATGATAATCAAGCTTTAAATAACTTGAATAAAACAATTGAAGATTCTTTAAGATAACAAACTGTGATGTGAAGTAAATCAAATGATTGATGTATTCAAAAATTGTTTTTGATTCTACTTAATTGATTCCAAAAAGCTTCAATACTAAAATACATTGATTATCGAATATACTGCTGGAATAAAGAGATTTCTCTTGAGGCAAAATCAGGGTTCCGCGTTTCATTATAATACCTCTCATCCATATTCTTTAGTTTGCAACGTGTAAGCTGGCGTAACACATATCAGTTACTCGATCATTTATTTGCATTATAAATTTAAAAAATCATTAATTGCTATTGAATTTTAATCTGTAGCGAGTGCATATATAATGTGGCTATTTATTTGACAATGTATGGTGATAAGATTTAAGTGTACAAATAAGTACTTACTAATGGTTCAGTAACAGTAGCTGATGAAACACCATTTTCTAGATTTTGCTTCTCAACTGTGACTCTCTTCGTCCAATGCGTAACAACTGAAGCGGCTCTCGCAGTTTCAATAGCAAGAAGCTTCTTTTCTCGTTTCAGTTTTTTCAATGTGTAAATGAAAATGAAGCCAGCTACGAGGAACAGTGATCCCAAGACGGCAGCCAAAATGATGATGAGCATTGACTGTGGTCGGGCAGCCACCGTGGGCTCTGGGTAAACTATAAACAAACATTTTATTACTATTATTAACTTTACCTGTTTACAAAATTCAATTCAATATGCCAAAATAATTTTGCAAAAATATGGATTATGGTATCTGCTAGTATTGCAACGGTTGTGAATGAACGATTCAATCCCTGACCTTGATCTTTGTAGTGAAAAAAGATCACTCGTTAAGCTCAATGTACATATGAGAAGTCTAATAAATCACTTGCTGTTTCACTTGGACACTGCTGTGTGAATAGCCGGAATTGAAAGAAAGAAAATGACTAGCGATATAAAGTGGCATGATTCAAATGAACGAATCGGAGAGGAATTGTTCAATTCATGACTCTTTTTTAATTGGTACCATAATATCATAATCCATGGAATCTTTGTAATGTTTACATACATTCACTTTTCTTAAAAATATTACTAATAATAATCTAAATTGTTTTGCTTACATTCTAAAACAGTCAAATATGCCTTTGCTGAAGTCTGACCAAGAGAATTTCCAGCAACACATATATACCATCCTTCATCTTCCATTGTTATATTGGTTAACTCCAGTACGGCAGAGTTATCACTGTTTTGACTTGACTGGAAAAAAAGAATACATACTTCATGTAATTCAATATTGAAAACACTATTTGCAACATTTTACATAAAATATACGTGTTAAGTTAGCTTAGTTCTTTTTATGAAACTCTACACTTTGTACTAACCAAGAAGAATTATTATTCACAAGACTTTTATAGAAGATACAGTTCAATATTATGGTATATTTATTTTTGATGAATTTGGTCAAGTTTTGTATGTATAATTAAAACTGATTTGAATTTCACTAATTGTGTAGTTAGATGTGACAAATGTTTGTTTCTGAGAAGCTAACTAAACTTTATCATAACTTTATGACTATATCATAAATGTTGATTTTATTTCTTTACATTACACAAAAAAAATTACAAGGGTTTTTTCACTGAACCCAGAATGAAGAGATTATGTTAGGTATTTTCAGAACATATTAGGTTTAGATCTTCGCTTTTTACCAAATTATAACTGAACAAGAGTAGCAAATATATGAAAAGATATGCAATAATTTATTGCCTTGCCTATATATAAAAAAAAAAAATTACAACAATGATTTAGATTGACAGAATATTAAATAATATATGATAGAATTTATATATGGACATGCGTGCATTCCTCCAGAAAAAAGAAGTCCCATAACCAAAGAATTATACCTTCACCAAAATAAGATTTTGTTCCATAGACAGATTGAAATCAAGAAATCCAGGAGCAAGCTTAAACCACTGGATGTGTGGATGGAGATCGGAAAGAATCTCACAACGGAATGTGGCATTTTCACCGACCAGCTTTGTGGTGTTCAATGGGGCTGTCGTCAACACCGGCTTGTGGTGAAGTCGCTCTAAAAATTTTAAGCATAAATAGTTAAATAAAGGAAAATATTTGATACATATCAGTGCAAGGAATGTTAGAAGTCCACCATATGAGAAAATATATCCACCATGAAAAAACACATTATATTGATGTGAAAAATAACAGGAATGGTTAAAAAGGAGAAAAACATATTATGGATATCATTTTGGAAGGTGAGTAAAGTATGTAGACCAGGCGATGTAAGATGGTCTGTGATGACGATGCAAAATTCATGTAAATTGGGGTGAGTTAATTATGTAATGATAATTAAAAAGAAGGAATAACAGATCCACCAACCGAAGACATAAGTCAATATTTTATGGAAGAACACAAATAATTTCCATACACCATGACATAATTTCACACAAATTAGCAACGTTGAGGCAAATTAGATACGTTAAAGACATAATTATAATACAGAACACTTATTTATCCCCCACCAATCCTTACACCTGGATGCCATCCACCAGATTCTGTACCTGTATTTCAATACCCGGGGGTATGATTGGATCGACGTCATCATTCTCGGGCTCGTAAGTTAAATTATAAACACGTAACCATTGGACAAACGGTTCCAGATCTGAGGTCGGTGGACAATAAAAGGAAACAGACGAGTTGACCAATGCTGTTTTATTGCCAGGGAATCCTTCTTTGATGTATGGTTTTGATGGGTATCGCTCTATATACATTTACATTTTATTACAACATAATAATCAAATTGGCATTGACAAAGTACTGTTTTGGTTTCAAAGTGTCGTGTTCAAAAGAGTGCATTTATTTCTTATCAATTGAGCTAGCTAGCGTATTTTAAAAACAACTGTGAAGGATGTGAATGTACTTTAGGATAATATACTTATGATTTTTTGACATTTTTTTATTTCATGTTACATGTTCTTTTGTGTATTTTCTTGATTAATAATATATACGAAACTGGTGGAATAATGTTTGGAATAGAAATATTTCCAACTAATGCTTATAATTTGGATTACCCATGCCCGGCAAGTCTGCAGTATGCAACAATGATAACAAAACATATGTCCATATAATGTTTCAAAAGACAGTGAAAAATACTTTTCTCTAATTTGATGTTGCAACCAACAACTCAGACAAGAAAACGACACTGACAGATGGAAACATTTATACATTGAAATAAAAGAAAATGATAGTAAAAAATACACACCTAGAACTTCAAGAACAAAAGTAAAGTCTATGCAACCCATCTCATTGCATACTTTACAAGTATAGCTTCCACTATCTTGTGTTATGAGATCTTCCAGAGTTAATGACCACCTCACCATCGATATGTCACCCAGTTGCCTTTCGGGTGGACTTTGATCATTCTTGAACCATGTTATATTTGGAGCAGGATTTCCTATAAATGAAATAAATATTTTAAAATTATAGAGTTTTTCCTACTAATATTTTACTACTAATACTACTGGGTCGCAAGCTAAATTTGAACATTTGATAACATCTTCTTGAAAATCATGAGATATTTCCTATACATCATTCTGTGTGTCGGCAAATATTCTTGGGAGTACTTTCAAACAAGTTAAGTTGCAATGATGATATTTAATGTGGATATAGGAGTGTATTGTGGTTCCAAATTACTATTTTTACTAGTCCAATCTCTAGCTATAACGATGTATTATACAATATTTTGTTTAATCAAATTATCTTCAACTAATAAGCTACACATCAAAAATACATCAAAAATACATCAAGAATACATCATGAATACATCAAGAATACGCAGGAGAAAAAAATATTTTATTTATGGATACAATTCTTTACAAATATTTTGTAATATTTATGTATTTAAAAATTCACCACTTAAGAACCAAGGCTATCAAAAAAATTATAATCAGAACCTTCAATTAGAGAGTTTTTCTTGATCAAATAAACTATTGTTACTAAGAGCCCAGCCCAGTCAGTAGCAAAAGAATAAAAAAATACACACCCTCTGCTGGACACTTCAACCGAATGTAGTTTCCAGCGGGTTTGGCTTGAAATCTATGCATCTTCTCTTGATTCTTGAAATGTGGAAGTGTTTTAGCGGCACTTGCATCAAACGATCCTTCTACACCTTTATTGTTGTCCTATAAAAAGGTTTTGAAAAACATTATACATATTACAAAAGACAAAATTACAAATTTTTAAAAATTTCTTGTACTCACATAATTGGAATGCCAAGACCTAAATTTAAAAAAAATATGTATTGTTTTACTGAAATAACAATTTTCACAATTGGGGTCAGGGCGGATTGTGGATTATATAAAAACCCAACGACTTTACATAACACCTCATTTAAATAAATATTGTGTCAGGCCGTGGTGTAGCCTCAGTAGACTACTTTAAACTAAGGATTTCAACTGAAAGGACTTGATGAAATTTCAATGTAAAATTTGAATTGTTTGTATTTTGTACTTTCCAATGAGTTTGAATTGGTCATTCGTGCACTTGAACTGGCTGAAAATGCCGAAAGTCGAAGCCCAGGACTCTTAAGGTGCCTACTGTCACTTCTTGGTGGAAATACATCATTTTTAAAATATACAATTATTTTTGTAGTGCCGGTTTCGCTTATCGCAAGCATTTGCAACTGATTGTAGAAGCAAAAAAAAATAGCAGTTCATTATGTTTTTAGGTTGGAAATTTTCATGGTATTGGTGTTAATAATAAATAGGAATCAAATGGAAAAGTTCATGAATTAAATTTCAGTGTTTTTACCTGTTCAGTATCTCGTGAATCCGTAGTCTTCGTATTAGCGGTAGCGTCTGGCTGACCCTCGTTCGATTCCTTTTCGCCGTTGTAATAATTCTTAGCTTTCAGGTCAAGAGTCTGGTCATCATTATCGTAGCTTTCATCGTCGGCTGACTCTGTAAGTGACACTGTATCCGGTAGACCGCGCTGAGAGAGAATCTCAAGGCGATCACGTTTTGGGATATCAGTATCGGCCTGATAACCTGAAATAAGAACATTTTTTATTTTCATTAAAAATAATAATGGCAATTAAAAATTACACATTTCAACATTTTGCAAATGACATTTCGCAGTTTTTCAATAACTAATATTATTCAACTAATTTTCAAATCATAAATATGTATTGAATCTGTTCAGTTCAAACAATTCGTTTCTATTCTTAAAAAAAGAATTTTAAAAAATATATATTTTATGTTGTGCATGAACATATTCCCTATTCCACAGTTTGCCGATGCACAACATTTTTGCAAAAAGGGCCAGATAACAATTCTCAGATAGCTCGAGGGCCGCATTGGTAAGAGTGATTAAATTATCGGTATTTTTAGTGTATATAAAATAAAAAAAAATATAATTTTATATTCTTCTCCCATCGTCCGTAAAAAGTTGTGAAGAAAAAAGTTTATTGATATTTGTCATATTGGGCCGCATGAAATATCTTTCGGGCCGCAGGTTGTGAATCACTGCATTAGGCTGACTAACCACAGTATAATTTTTTCCCTATTTGTTTTTATTCATATAATTTAAGGGCTTTATTTCTTATATAAGCTGAATATTTTTTAGTCTAGTCAAATTAAATCTCGAAGGTGTGAATAGCTATAGTTTTTTAATAAATAAATAACCAATTTTCAAAATTGCACCAAAAAATGTGAGACATTACAAAAAACAATAACATCATTAATTCAATTATGATTTAATTATCTCATATAATTAACACCAAACAAATGCCGTATCAACGAATCGACTGTGGCCTTATCTTTGTAGTAAACTAGAGTCACTCGTTTAACTGTATGTAAATATTAGAATTGCTTTTCCACTTTGACACTGCAAGTTAAAACGACGATTTGTATGCTGGAATTTTGACGAGACGAAAAAATGTCATAAATTACGTTATCCAGTCAGATGGACAGCTAATCTCATATAATTAACACAAAACAAATAAGCCAGTGACTGGCATACCATCCAAGACGTCTTGTAGATTTTCCGTCGACTCTGCCCCAGTATTTTCTTTTTCGTCGTTCATTTTCAGTGTAATGTTTCGGCTGTCAGTTATAATGTGCTTTTTCTTGTTCCAAATGACGCAGGCATATGTCCCAGCGTCTCTCGGTCTAATCGTCTTGAATATTAACCTAAAGAAATAAAACAATATGATATTTAGTAATCATTTTTCAATCTATTTTAATTTGTATGTTTTTGGAAAAGCGTTGGAATACTATATGTTGAATATAACCGCCGATTGGTCGAAGAAATCATCCGTGCAAACGAATTTAGCCCCTTAAACGCAAAGCCAATTCCAGGGATTTTTGCCACAGGCCACCATTTTCAACAATAGATTTTTCCATAAAAATGCCACGTAACATACTCGGAAAACCATTTTATACCTGACTAATTTTTGGTTTTCAATGAAAAAATATCAAAAGTGTAAGATTTAAAAAATGTTTCCAGGGATATTTACGATAATAAGGTCAAGCCCTAGCAACGTCTGTTAGCTTAACCTCAAATAAAATAAAAACGGTTATACATATCGATATTTTAACAATCACGTTGCTTTGAAAAGATGTCTCTGCATTAGTTTTCATTAAAAATACGATATGTATTCATAATAAACCCGTAGTGGCGTTTGCGTGCCTGCACGGCCCGGGTGGTTAGGCAGATTTCGCGTGAATGCACGCCGTGGCGTATGAACGGTTAAATATCGTCTATAAATGCGAATAATACACCATATTATCTACGAGTCCTGCAGACTTAATCAAAAACCAACTTATAATGTGAACGATAAAATACACGTTGATATTTTTGGTAATTTTAAACCAGCGTTCCACCAGAAAATAATAATAGTAAATATAATATCTATAATGAATCAATAGCATACACTCGGCAATAATATTTTTAGTAATAGAATAACAAAAAATAAAAAATATGGACAAATAAAACAGCGACTGGAACGGCTTGTAATGAAAACGGAGATGGAAATAAAAAGAAAACACACATCGACTTGAATAAACAAATCATAAATCTTGGTTTGATTTTCGTTTGTTCAGTCGTGCAATCAATGACTTAACTGCACCTATTACTTTTATATCAGCTCTGTGGCAGCAAATTTTTTATATTTTAGTGTGCAATAAAGATTGCGATTCTGGTCCCTTCCTTGCTATCACAAATGCTATCCCAGGTTGATAAAAGAATGATGATTAAATTACAGTCAGTTCTTGACGACCACCTCAACAATTCAGACTTACGACGGAGACCAAAATTAAAAAATAAAATAAAAAAATTTAAAATAATTGCTGATTATTAACAACGCTCCGGTCATCCTAAACACTTCCCGAATCCCATCCAAACATTAAAGTTATTTATTTACCACCCAACACTACAAGCATTTTCCAGTGGATTGATATTTAAATTGCATTATTTAAGAATTATTTATGCCGTTGCAATCAAACCAATAAAAAATGACGAGATATTGAGAGTATTTTGGAAAAAATATAACATCTTTTAAGGATAGTCAAATGTAACGACATCATATACGAATAGCATATGGAACAAACTATTAAAACGTAATAATAATATAAATTTAAATAGAGGAAATGAAGTAAGAGAAGTAACAAATATCGTTGTACAATTTGATTATTATACATATTATAAATATTTATATTTATACTTATAGTCAGGGCTTTTTTTACCCTGTAACGCGGCGGAACGGCGTTCCGGCACCTTTTTTTCTCGAAATTTTAATAAATGTTCGTAAAATTTTATTTTTTCTATTTTAAAACTTCCGTTTCTTTTCTTGGAAGCCATTGACTGTTAATCCCTTTTGAATATATAGGGTATCATAGGACCCATAAATTAATGTCATACAAAAGATTATCAGGAATGTACTTTCTTGGAAATGGCTTGTTGTACATTATAAAAATATGTATATTTTGTTTTATTTTCTATGCATTATATGAAAATCCGCCTTTGATTCTATCAAAATGATATTCGAATATATAAATAATAAACCTTCTTATAAAATGTTCGAAAAAAGTGCGTTCCGGCACCTTTTTTTTTCAAAAAAAAGCAATGCTTATAGTACATATTCTGAAATAAATACACTTTTTATGTCTATCATTTCATTGTTTTTTTGTATGAAATTCAACCTTTGACTTACGTCCTATGTGGTGGAACGGAACCCCGTCGTAAGTCGAGAACTGACTGTATATGATTATAAATATTACAAAATAATAAAAAACAGTGAACAAAATGTGTACGAGAGAAATTCGAGTAGGAATCCAACAGAAACTAAAGAAAAAGAACATTTTTTCAACGAACATTTAAAGCATAATTTGTACATACAATATACTTAGCATTAAATCGGTGCATTTTGCTTACCATTGTTTTTGAACTTTGACTCTGCTCTCCCCCGTCGTCTCCCGGAGCTCTACATCATCTTTGTACCACTTTACGGAAGACATTTTTGGTATTCTAGCATTACAACGAAGACTTAATCTCTCTCCAGCTGATAGATCCGCTGTACCATTGTGGGCATCTAAAATAAAAAAGGGATACACTCAATAAAAGAAAAACAACAATATGACCATTTTGCAACTCGAGACTAGATATTTGCAAGATGTATCATGAATGATAACAATATGCGATGTTTCTATAATATTTATAGGGCGTAATTTGTAGAAGGTAATCAATCTATGGAAGGTATAAAAATGAGATTATTACAAGAGATTAAGGGGTCACAAAATGAGCAAATAGAGAATAATTTGTTTTTTAAGATCATCACTTGAGGAATGGTTATAATTTCAAACAAAAAATCCTTTAGTATAACATTTAAAATAACTTTGATTATTCCACGTATTGTGCTACTAGCTGGTGAATCCCATCGAAAGTAAGTACCTAGTGGGGGATTTAAAATAACCAAAATCTTGTGAGTTCTTATGTCATGTATTGTATAATGTATTGCAGGGGTCGTCAACCTTTTTATGCCTACCGCCCACTTTCGCTTATTTTTCATGGTAAAATTTCGTTACCAACATCGCTATTTTTCAATCCAGATATGAGTGAAAAAATCTAAAAGGAATTTAGGAAATATGAAAAAACATTCAACAAAAAATGATGCATATGTACATTTTGGAAAAACAATGATTCACGATAACCTTGAGCCTGATGCTGTGAGACCTAAATATTACATGTATGGTTCAATTTTCGTTAACACAGACGAAGGTCTGAACATTCAGTGATTTACAGACAACTTCTTGGTTTTGTCATGATTTTGGTGTAAAAGCAACAATCGCCCACCGCCCACCACGGAAGCCTTTACCACCCACCTGTGGGCGGTTAGGACGATTTTGACGGCCCGTGATGTATTGTATGAAAGACTTCTTACGTTTTTGTCCTTCGTACTTGTTTTCAATTCAAATATTTGTGACTGACAGGAAATATAATACGATTTAACAAATCATGTTGAAAAAATGTTAAAGTACGTAGACATTTTCAACACTAAGATTGAGAATACAAATTAGATGCAGTCAATAATCAAACTTACAATTCGTTTACATTCGAGACAAATATCTGGTGATTTACCTAGTTGAAGTTTCGCAATTACATTCGACACAAAATTACAGGATCTAAAAAAAAAAAAAAGAATTTATGACTCCTAAAGCTGTTCACACGTAGCCAAGAAGGGACAATATTCATCGAGCGTACCTGAAATGCTCATTCATTTTTTGATTAACTGCACTAAATTTCGCAGGGATCTTCCTTCTGATGTATTTTTGGATACGCAGGGATTGAAAAATATAAATTAAAGTTTATGTGCTTATTCCTGCATTTATATTTCATCGTCTTAATTACGTTATTAAAATTCGACGACATGTGAAATGAGACATATACCCGCCTTAGCGATACGTTCAAAAATAGCCGTGCATTATTTTTACGTCTTATAAAAAAAAAGCTACAAGCAAAGCTCGTTCAATGCACTGGACTGCACCAGTGACGTATGGCAACTGTCTTTCATCAAATTTGTACGATAATAATTAACAATACTGCATCAAAACGTAGAAAATTAACCTATGAAGGAGTATGGACGTATGTACTTACGTACTGGTTCAAAACAGTAGAATGAATTAAATTCAATAAAATTTTAAAATAACTTTGATTATTCCACGTTTTGTGTTACTTATTGTGACACGTGTTTCGCATGTTTCGAAGGCATCTTCGGACTCACTATCGCAATGTAATAGAGCAAGATTATGTTTGATTACATTCAGTAATCCTCAGTACAGTGAAACCCCGATTCTACGTTTTTCAAGGGACCGTATAAAACAAACGATCAATACGGGAAACGATGGATGCGGGAAAGTTTTAAATATGAACTAAATGCCGGGACTATATAAAATGAACGCACCACGCGGGAAAACGTATAATGCGAGAACGTAAGATCGGGGTTCCACTGTACTCACTTCTTGAAAGTTTGAGATGAAACAATTGAAGATACAAAATTGTAGTCATGTGTAAGAAACAGCCGTGTTGGAATTTGCTTTTCATCAGTTGAAAATGCTCGCAATTAGCGCAACAGGTACTAACATAAGAAAGTGAAATGAGTTTTTCTTTAACCATATCCGCTTCCAACTTGACACATATTGACTACTCACGGAGTTAATCTCGACATTTATTTTTCTTCCAGAACTGCTTGTTGCTCAACCTCTCTTTTTCGAAGAGGGAAGGGATGGAAAGGTTAAGAGGACGAGGACTAGGACAGGACTAATGGTTAGCTAATCGCTGTCACTCTTTGAGATCAGAAAGGTGAGAAGGAAATTTTAACAATACAAACACCCATTGCTTTAGAAAAAATCTGCTCGTACCGTGACTCGAACCCGGGCGGTCCGACACGGTAGCCAACGACATTGACCACTGCACCACGGACCGGGCTGTATTTATTTTAATATATTTTTATTAAAACCATTTCAACTAATTGCTTGTTTCATGAATGCGTTGTTTCAATCGGCCCAGTTTTATAATTACAATTATTATAATATGCAATATGATCATGTTTTGCATTGTTACTTTTAATGTCTCGAAACAAACAATGACAAAAGCTTTAACGAGTATTAAATAATAATTATTAACCTTCAGATAAAAATGTATTTCGAGCAGCTACTGTTAATGGTTTCGTCCAGAATTGGAATTTCGCTAGCTGAGCGTGGAAGTAAACACATGGCCAAACAATAAATTCAATGTATTTGTGAGTCTGCATCTAAAGCTTTCGCAATGAATGAAATAATCAGAATTAGAATGTCCATTATACAAAAGTTTAAAGGTTAATCTTAAGAAAATTCTTATAATACCGTATAAATATGATTCATTACTTCATTGAACTTAATTCAATATACAATCGACTCTCGATCGCGTAATGCATCATCGAAATCAATACAATAAACCTACGCTTTATTTGTAAGATGACACGAGAAATGAACTTATGGTTTCATTGCATCCATTGCCCATACATCATGACCACCAAGTGTGCATGTCAAACTACATAGCTCTATTATTGTATTCCAACAATTTACCAAACATTAGGTAAATGTATTTTGTTTGAAAACAATTGAATCAAGATTTTCATGTTTCGGAAGATATTATACAAAATTACTTGTTTAATTTATCATCAGTGTGTGTGTGTTGTGATGATAAATGTTTAAAATTTCAAAATATTTACACAGATGCGTTTGTATATTTTTAATTACTTATTCCCATTTGAATTTATTGTTCAATATAAAGACAGTATATTATATTGACTACGTTACAAACTCAGCAGTTTCATTTTCAGATTGATTAGACTATCATCTTCTGATAAGACTCGCGGAGAGCGAAACCGGTACTGATCATAATAAAATGCACGTGGAAATAGTTTATTTTTTTAATATAATTCCTTACTACCAATAATTGACAGTCTATACATTAAAAGTGTATAACTGTATTCTGATTTGTATGACAACATGATTTCACTGGTCACGATCATTGAAATTATTGGCCCAAGTTGATGATTTGCCGGCCTAAAATTTTGGTTTGCTTCAGTGAAACAAAATCAGCAAGTAGTCCCTTTCATAAAAAGTGAACCAAAGAAAAAACACAGACAAACATTGGACTGAAGAGAGGGTGATCAAATTTAATTTCAATGACAGCTTGGAGAAGAATATATTTTCACTGAGAATACAGTTTCACTGTAACATATATATAATAATAATCTGGTAAAGGATAGAAATAAATACAATATAGGAAGACGGCAATGATTGAAAGAGATACTAAATATAGCCATATAATATGATACAATTCAGCTGATATAAAGCTTAGGCCAGAAAGATTAAAATCATAAAAGGCTTTCTAGATTCTTATTCACATCAGTAAACATCCAAACCAAAAATCAAAAGCTCCCTATCTTGAAGCTTACTCGTCTACACAAACAATTTTAACGATATGTTTACATTTTTTATTAACCCTACGTTTTTATTAGAAGACATTAAACTGTGCCCACTGAGTAATGTTTGCTTTTCCTTTTTTTAAATCCATGTCTGCTCGCAATCATGGAAACTCATAATGGAGCTTGTTTGAGCTTTCTAGGAGAACTCCTTGTTACTTTGCTGAAAAACCTCTTTTTTGAGAGTATCTCAGTATGTTTAGGACCTAGTGGTTTGCTAGTCTAGGATGGATTTTTCAAACATAACAGACACGCCTTCAAACAGAAATCAATAAATCGATTGAATAGTCAACTAATGAAACTGTCCGTACTGGGATTCGAATCCTCCAGCTCTTCAACCAAAGTCAATGACGTTGACACTCGATCACAGATCCGGCATTTTGTCTTTTCTACAAGACAAATTCATTTATAATAATGAAACACATTTGTTATAATTGCAATATTAGAGTTTTAATCGAGATTTATTTGTCAGTCATTGTGTAGAAAAAATACTATGCACATAAATAAGTTGTAATCGAAGATCGTAATCATACTTTCTGATGGATTCGGTGGTAAATTTGTGGAAGTTTATTTCAATATAAAATTAAATTGATAACTTTGTTTTCCACGTGTTGGGTGCAATAAACGTGGAATAACAAAGTTATCATTTAAATCAATGCAGTAATGTGTTTTGTATATTTAAGCCATCAGTATAGAAATTTGATTATAACTGACAGCTGCCAACTGGCTAGTAAAAGAATAAGCTTAACTTCATTGCATTTTTAAAACTAAATAGGTTTTAAATAATAATTTGTACCGGTCATGAAGAAGAAAGCCTGCAGGTAGAAATATACAGAGTTAAACTCCACACGTGGTAGGCACGTGTGCCCTAACAGCTACGGAAATACTAACATTTTAAAATCACATTAAATTCCGTACTTACTTACATACAATGTCCGTTAGTTAACTGAAAACAAGCTACAGTACACTAACTGACAAACTAAATGGTTTTTAAGCTTAGTTTTTTTTTCTGTAACCACATATTTTTGCCGCGTTCTATGTTTTATTTGGGATAGCATTTGTTTTATTCAAAAATTCTATTCATTAAATATTTCAATTAACAATAACGTGTGTTCTTGAAACATAAACATCTTAACTAACAATACCAAGGGCTTTTTAAATGCAAGTAAAATATTTGGAAAAGCAGAATGATTGTTAGTTTTAGTGCTACGTCTCGGCCGAGGAATTACGCTCCTTTACTTCGAATAGAGATCTCATTGACTTGGAAAGGTCGTTTGGTTGATTTACAAGCTTTTACAACTCAACATAAACTTAAGAGTAAAAGTTCTGTAAAAGCTGACTTATATGGGCATCTGCTTCGAGTTTATAGTTTTTAGAATTGGATCGAGAAATAAATTGTCACGTCTCCAGTTGTATATGAAAATAGCTTGCTATATTTACAATTGTATTGAGTTAATATCTTAATAATAATTCTAATAATTGATTGCAGTTTTATCAAATTTGAATCATTTGAATTTCGTACTTTTCCACGAGATGAACTGAAGTCAGTTTCTAGTTCATTCGTACACTTGAAATCTCCGAAGATGTCGATATTCGAAATCCGGGTCGTGAAACTAACGGAAAAGTACAAAATTTGATATTAAACTTCCAGCACCTTCAGTTGAAATCCTCAATTGTTGTATACAATATTATATATTAGATCGACTTGGGTTCTAAGTGAATAGCAGTATATATCCATATACATTAATACAGCATTAGTAGAAAATCTACCATGTTCGTGTTAAGACGGTATTTATGTAATCCACCATACGCTTAAAATCGCAAGTGTATTATTCTTTACCAGTCGCCTGTAGCAGATTGATCAGCGCTATTATTTGCTCATTTGTCCAACTTGGTTGCGGGGACGGGTTAAGTGTTATAGATAACACTTAAATACTAAAGATTCTTCAATCGATTGTGCCTAAAGAAATATAGACTCGTAGTGGCGATTGCGTGCCTGCACGCCGTGGCGTATGAACGGTTAAAACTGAATCACTCCGGACATGAGACTCGAGAAAATAATAGAATACCATTCATGTTCGTACGATGATTTTGTTTCACACACTCACAATTTATTTTCTCACGTCTTATATCGACATGTGTTTAATTTGCTGATAAAATATATACTAAACAAATTGTTAGGATCTTGATATTATTGCTGGATATCAATTTCAGTTGACAAAAATAATGTTCATAAACAATGAGACCACAGTTCTAAACTGCGTCCTTTTTTTTACGGCGGGAAATAAAATATGAATGTTATTTCAGGAATGAAAATATGCATTATGTGTTCAATAAATTAAAGATAACAAAGCGCAATAGCACTAGACGTGAATGTTATCAAGAGAGTGATGAGAGCTTGCGTAGTTAAGACGTAAAAACTTATTTTTATTCTTGACAAACAAAAAAGTTTTTGATTAGAATTGATTCATTCATTTTCGATTGTTGAAATTCACATGCCATGTAGGTGCATATTGTTTTAGTTATTGCTGAATAGCTGAATGAAACATATCTTACAAAATGATAGCATAAAATGGACATTGGTAAATTTTAAATTACCCCTTCAGTTCTTCTCGGAATCAAAAATGAAAGTTAAAAGGAGTATAATTTTTTTTTTTTAGCCATGTCCGCTCCCAACTTGGAGCATTTGGAATCCTCACGGAGTTTATCTCAATATATGTTGTTCTACGAGAACTGCTTGTTACTCAGTTGCTCAACCTCTCTTTTTGAAGAGAGTAGGGATGGAAAGGATACGAGGACTAGGACAGGACTAGTGATTAGCTAATCGCTGTCACTATGCGTCGCTCTTTGGGATCGGAAAGGTGGCCATGCCTTTGAACAGATTTATCGACTGAAAAAATCCGCTCGTACCGGGAATCAAACCCGGGTGGTCCGGCACGCAAGTCAAAGCCGTTGCCACTGCGCCACGGACCGGACAATATAATAAATACAGGAATTAAATGTATTATTTTACTAATTTCTTTTTTCCATGTTCGCTCTCTATTCGGAGAATATGGCTGCCAAACGGTGCTTCCAAGATTATCTTTCACTCGCTAAACTTCCTTGTTTCCTTTCATGTCATCCCGGCGTCCCTTAGATCCGCTGAGTAAATACTATGGATGGTCATCAAGGGCCTTCCGGGGTGACGGGATCCATCAGGTTTATAGAAGAGATAGGCTGGGTCAGGCTCCACTGCCAGGTCCATCGTCGCCTTTTTATTTTGGATGTAATGAGGGACTGGTGTGTCCGCTCTGTCAAAGCCATGTACTTACTACTGAATTTGTATTATCCTTAGTGATTTTAAAGATCTATTCTTCGTGATCAGAATGAGATGAGAAGGAAGATGGTAGAAAGATAAAATAATCAAAAAGCAAAACCGGTCCTGATCTAAATAAATAAACTGTAGGTGAAGTTAAAAAAATGTTAATTCTTTTTTAATACAATGCAAAGTATTGACAGTGAACGAATTAAGTGTTTTTTTCCACTACATTAGGATAAGCTGACAAGGATTCTGTCATCTTAAAAAATCGAACTATGTATTTTGAAATTGGAACACAATACACCAACGTCGAAAAAAAACAAAAGAACTTAAATTTCGAACATTTTATGAAAAGTATTGTTTTTGAATTGTTACTCTCGCCTCGTAAAACTCCCTTTTTCATGAGTATATTTATTTGGGTATTAAGAATAATTTAGAAAACACATGTGCGTTTACTACTTTTGTTTCAGAACACATGGTTTTCAGAATGGTCATTTGGGGGTTTTTAATTATTACAAGGGACTTAGTATATTTAAAAGGAAAATAAGGATGATGAATAGATCGAAGAAAAAACAAAGCCGAGGGTTCTGTGCTCAAATATTTAGGGCGGTTATTTTACCGTTATACATGAGAATATGTTCAATCCCTAGGATCTAGGAGACAAAATCTGACATGACAAAATCAAATATGTTTCTAATACATTGTTGCGAATGCTTCTGAAATATGAAACCATGACGTCACTTCAGTGGCGCAGAAAAAAATATTTAATACATCTGCGATAATATATGTGGAAACCAATACCTTTGATTTCATCAACAAATAGTTGACAAGGTAATGCTATTAAATATAGTATGGAGATCAGTTTTAATAGGGCTAACCGTACGCAAATACAGAAACAGATTGATTGAGCATTTGAGTAACAATCAGTTCTCGTTGAAAAAAATAATAATGCCGAGATAAGCTCCATGAGGAGTCCATATGCTACAAGCTAGAGCGGACATGGTAAAAAAACCCGACACAAACTATAGGAAAAAAATGGTATAAACAAATTCTTTTTTTTGAGTTGCAGAGAACGAAGTTACTTGTCTATATTAAATAGAGACCGCGAGTTTTTACATTTGGGATCATTTGCCTAAAATCCTTACATTTAAAAACAATTTTAAAATAACACTTTTATTCGATTTATGAATTTGTATCCAAAGTTGACGATGTTTTTTTCTTTGACATCTAACATTGAATATACAAAAATAGAATATTCTAGTATATTTTTAACATCTCAGAAGAAGAACGGCTACGCTATTTATTGTCTAACAATCGACTCTCGTTGAATGAGGTCAGTTAAATTGCGATAAATTGAGAGACTTTGGTTTTTAGAATAGGGCGAGTTGACATTGCTTTCAAAAAAATATCAGTTATTATTGTTCAAGAGCAATAAACTTGTGAACTTATTCGGTTAATATGTGGGCTTGGAGTTCAATTCATAGCAGTGGGCTTGACGTGCTTAGCGGAAAAGGTAATGATTATTAATTTAACAAAAATATACTTTAAAATTATAAGCCATACAAATTTATTACCACAGTAAAAACGGCTGTCACTGCGTTGCATATTGAAAATATTTCAGATGATTCTCATGCGCTGAGCCCTTAATTAACGCGAATACAATATTATTTATACGGTAAGAAAAATAACAATCTATTTTAATTCTACGGAAATACATAGTTATTTTTCTAACCGTATTATAATGGAGTTCTACCAAGTAAATGCCTACTCAATCATCAATATTATTTTATGAAGACATGTGCATGCTATGTTTTGTTTTTCCCATGTTCGCTCCCAACTTGGAGTATATGAACGGCTCGCGAAATTTATCTCAACATGATCTTTTTTCTAAAAGAACTACTTGTTACTCAGTTGCTCAACCTCTTTTTTTCGAAGAGAGTGGAGATTGATAGGATACGAGGACCAGTGATTAGCTAATCGCTCTCGCTACGCGCCGTGTTTGCGGATTGGAAGGATGGGAAGGAAATTTTAACAATACAAACACCCAGTGCTTTAGAAAAAATCTGCTCGTACCGTGACTCGAATTCGGCTGGTCCGTCACGGAAGCCAACGACGTTGTCTACTGCACCATAGAGCGGGCAAAACTCCGAAAAACATGTTTTCAATCCAAAAATATACATACAACTTCACAAACAAAAAATGTGTAATTTAAATCATAATAGTGAAAATATCGTTTTTATAGAATTACTGGAAACGAAAAGATGTTATAGATAATTTATTTTAATGTTATAACAGTCTTACTTGTAGCACTCAGTCGTTAAATTTTTCAAAACTCATCCATCTCTAGCAGTAGGCACAACACAAATTTATGAATATACCAATAATTTCTTGCCCACTAATGGCACACAAGTCAAGATGCTCTTTTGGATTTCAATTTATGAATATGTTCGAAGAAAACTTAAAATAGACCAATCGATGGGCCGTTAGTGTAGCAAACCTAACGAGTGTGCACCGACATTTTTGTACTCAGCACTATGTTTTATGATAAAACGCGTGAGTGGGTTAACGGTGTTATTTGATAATATCGGTATATTGTAAGCAGTTAATTATTGAAAAAATCATATATTCCACGTGAATTTATCTACCTGGCGTTAGTCTGTAAAATAGAGCTTATATTATATTGTATCTACACCATTGATGCACAACCTTTTTGGGAGAAGGGCCAGATAATCAATTCTCAGATAGTTCGAGGGCTGCATGGGTAAAAGCGATTAAATTATGGATATTTGGTCGGATTGATTGGTTGATATTTAATAAATATACATAAATAAGAAAGGTAGGAAATGAAACATGACGAAATTAAGCTTTTTTTAGTCGTTTTTTGTTCAATGCTGGAGTCGGAGTCGTGTTTTTTAACGACTTCACAGCCCTGGAACTAACACTAACATAAAGCGTAGGTTGACAACGCGTCTAAAAATATTGTTTTAGCTTATTTACTGTGGTATGTAGCTAATTGAGTTTCTTAGAAAGAACATTAAAAAACATTTCACTTCGTTGGATTTAAAACCAATCAAATTAAAGCAGTAGTCACCTGCAATATTTTACATTCCATTAATATAATTATCGAAAAAATGTCTTTACGTTGTAGTCCAAAACATGTTCCAAACGTGATCATCAGGCCAAACAAAAAATCATTGATATCACAATTCACCTCAAAAACACCTCTGCCATGAATATGCAGAAATGCAATAATAGTTCATTCACTTGCATTCATTGTTCTTGAGTTATTTTTAAAGAATTATTTACATTATTGAAACGTATTTGGTGAGTATAAAATAATAAAAATCGACACTAGAGTTCAGTTGTATTGAATTTAAAATATATCGTGATGTTTGTTTGGCTTCCGAACTACGACGCTTCGAAACAAAAGATACACGAAATCTAGAAACATTGTAAAACGCTTCTCAAATATTTGCTATCTTCCTAAAGTAATTGAAAATGGGCTGTCAAAAATATTTCTTACCATGAATGATTTCGACAATGCCATATTAACATTATATTTGTACCAGATTAAATGCAATAATGTACATATAAGAAACACTGTCCCTTTTCTATAAACAAAACAACGAAAACTTTTCCCGCCATACAGTAGTAAAAAAAAAACTTGTCCCGAAACTGCTGGAATTTTGTGACACCAATGATGCAAGTTAATCTGGGCAGTGTTTTTATAAGATTTCAAAGAAAACTGATGGACACATCCCACTAATGACGGCATACTGTGGATGCCCCAAGAGATCGAGTAAAATATTATTTAGCGGAAACATTTTTATAACGATACATGAGATAGACTCTCATCCGACAAAATACTTTCCACAGTTTGATGACATTCAATACAGATGGCAGCGAAATATTTATACCTGGGTTGGTTCCGATCAATAATTATTTTTCAGAACATTTTGTTTAGGGGCCATTTTAATTACTTTGGTGACCAACATTTTATTTCGCTACTAATGGCCAATTATCAAATATTACAAATGTATGCACTCCGTAAACATCGCCTCTTTGAAGAATTCAATCTTAACCTTACAATATTAAGTTCGAACTATTTGCTACACAATACGTCAGAACAAAAATTTATCAATTTAATTTTCTACTTTAAAAATATTATTTACTAAGTTTATATAAACACATTCAAAGAGCTTAGAGATCATGTCAATTTAAATCAAAAGCATCTAATTAATTACTAATTTACAGATGAAAGTGATACGGTACTTTTATGGTCGTATATATTGAGTTAAATAACCGTAAAGGGTCAATAAGTTTGGCGATATCATCTCCAAACGGCGTAAACATGCTTATAACTTCATTAACATAAAGACGTACCTACTCAAAGATTTTATATACTGAACAAATCAAGAATCAACTATGTATGTTCTGGTACAGGGTTGTGGAGTTGGAGTCAAAAATCGACGACTCCGAATATTTTTGTACAGAAAAAATTTTTTAATATTTTTTCATACTTACATCCTCCAAAATATAATATATGGAATGGCGGCAAAAGCATACTATCGAATTGATATTTTACACACTGTTGGACTATTGCAGTGATGCACAACCTGCACCGCATGCGGCCCGAAATGTCGATCACTTGTTTCCTGAAACCTTTGCACGGACGATGAAAGAACAATATAAAATAATAAAATTTTCAATTTAATATGCAATAAAAATAACGATAATTCGATCACTTCTACTCATGCGGCCCTCGTTTTTTTCAAATTGAAAAGCTATCTCTTTTGCCAAAAAGGTTGTGCTCACTGGACTTCTTGCTCAATACAATTAATTGAGCATATTTTTAGTAAGGGTTTTTATTATATTCAGTAGTGTAGGGATGCACTTGTAATGAAAGCCAACGAGCGCTATAAAGTGGCGACTTTTTTCCTGATAAGGGCTAGGGTTGACAAAAATATGGAGGCACTGTTTTTCGGAATACCTATCATAAGTAGATTCTTTTTAAACGACTGAAGCACACAGCCCTGATCACTCGGTGCTTCCTGTCACGGTAATGTATAATAATATATATCTATATTATCTATCAGAATAATTAAATCCATTAACAAACTCTCAAGATTCTAACATAATATTTGATGAATTCAAAAAGCTACTTAAAATATCAACACCTGTGGAGTTATGCTAAGTCAGTAAGCTGTTTGTATAGCGTGTAAATGTATTTGAGAAAAATCAAAATGTTTTTGAATATTGAGAATTTACTCGAAGACTTGACACAAACTCAGCAAACCATGACTGATTTTTATAAAATCGTAAAAGGAACTTACGAAAAGCAGATTAAAAATAGAGAACGCAAGGATTCATAAAGGAGAAAAATATCTAGAAATCTCGTTAAATCAATCAATATTAGCAAATTTAAAAAAGAGCTTAACATAATTCTTCTTCATAATGAATTTTAAAAAAGATGCAATGGGTTCTTTTATAATGAAATCAACACAATTTTCTATAATTGCATATAAACAACGGATTTTTTTAGGAAAACATACATTGAATTAATTGCATTACTAAATATAATACATTAATTTTGCTGCCTGTATTTATATAAGATTCAAATTGATTTAAAACAAATTATAAGTTTTTGCAAGGTTCTATAATAGATTCTACAATTTTTTCACCACTCTAAAGAGTACTTGAATGGAGTTCTACCAAGTAAATGCCTACTCAATCAATATATTCTATAATAGTTTCTACAATTTTTTCAACACTCCATCGACAAAAATTGATATTATCAGTTCTTCTAAGCGTATACATTGTAACACTTTGTGAAATAGAAGCTTATTTAATCATAATTTTTAAGGTGTTAAGGTGTCACTTCTAGGAGGAAATGCATTTTTAAAATAGATATTTTATGGCACCACATATATTCTGACATAATATATCAGGGCCGGTGTCATTCACCGCGTGCTGATATCAGATGACAATGATCGAGATGAGCGAATCCTTTCGTAAGATTATTCATTGAATGTTCCAAAATAAGTCAATAGTAAAATCAATGTCACGATAACAAGTAACGAGTTTTGAAATTTTAGGCCATGAATCCACCTCTACTCATTGCATTTACGGCAGATCGATTAACCATTTGGTTTGGTTATAAATCATCGATAAATACAGGCATTTTAAAATCAATCTGTACAAATTTTCATTGAAATACTGCATACTTAACACCAAAACAATTTTCTCTAGAACGGAAAGAAGTCAAAAAACCAATTATTGTATTAATTTATCTTGTTCTATAACCAATTAAAAATGTATAGATCTCAGAGTGAAATCACCGTACCCATATATTAAAAGATGAGCTATTTCCGAAAAGACAACATCTGTTGGTTATTTATTACCAATAATAAGCGATAAAAATGAACGGGAAACATTGAATCTTTTGGTTATTAAATACCTGTAAAATTCTATGAAGTACATACGGATCATTTTTATTTTAAATCAACTAAATTTGTGTGGAAAATTGTCAGGGGTTTTTTTTTATAACTTGTTTTCAATTCATAAAATCAGGAGATTGTATATTGAAATTATTATTAGAATTAATGGAAGAAGGATTATGACACGGTTTATTGAATTTTCTATGCATACAAAACAGCTACTAATTGCGTCAAATATTTTGTTTTATATCTCGCGACGAAAGAGAAGTAATCACAACAGTCCATTTCATGCCCATGTCCACGACCTCGGATATCAATATGAACAAATCGAGATTCAATTTTGACCTTGCCGGGACTTGAGCACGAACCACCTCTCCAAGGGTAAAACACTTGCCACAGAGCCTTTTGAACAATCATCTTTTATAATTAAGGATTTCAACTGAGGGTGCTTGATGGAATTTCAATATCAAATTTGAATTGCTTGAATTTTGTACTTTTCCATTAGTTTTGTCGCTGCCTACCCGGGTTTCGCCTTACGGCATCTTCAGGCATTTCAAGTGCACGGATATACTTGAATAATCTTTTAAAGTGCATATTTAATTTTTTGATTGAATTTTCAATTACTTGGTAGAACTCCATTATAACATTAGTTCTACAAAAAATATAAGTTTTGTATATAGTTGATAGCTACATATTTCGGCTCGCTGATTCTGACGAAATAGCTATAAGCTATGTATCTTATAATTTTTGAAGAACTAAAATACATTGCTATTTTTTCACCACGTAACATATTTGATACTTTAACAAGTACACTATTACAAGTCACCGTCGAATCAAATCGAAAGTACTCGATTGTTTTATTCGATTAAAATTATTCCAAGCGTGGTTAAAAATGTAAACTTAGAAATCGCCAGACAATTCAATTGATATTCCAGCAATGTGCGCTATGTACTACAGCACCATTTAGATTCATTTTGTTTACATACATTTAAATGTCCCTAACCAAGTACATAGATTGGCGTATAAATGAGGTAAGTGTACCGTAAGCGGAAGATAGAAATCGTATCGCCACATTACCATGAGAGGGCACTCCAGCAACGAGGTTAAATATCCATTAATCCTGACTTGGAGAAATGTATCTGAACTGCAATTACTGGAATACCAGCCCAGCGTGATCCAATGATAGATGTGTACACCGAGCAGTGGCATAGATGTACATTTTTGATACATAGTTGAAAGAGAAGTGAGGCAATAAAAATTATCATATTATGTAAGATGTTCGTGTGTTGTTTTCATAAATATCAGATCAAATTTTTACAGTTTTAATGCATATGATATTTTCTACGAATGAACATTTAACAACTATCTGGTGAAATTGTTTGTAGTTATCAAAAAAATGCATTATGTAAATACATCTTCGCTTCCAATGCAAAACCACGTATAAGGAATAAAAAAAAAATGCGATTTTGACTTTTGAACGCAAAAACTCTATGCAAATTAATATTCTACACCCACGGGCAAAACCCTGGGGACAAGGGACCACTAGGAAGGCCTCAATTTGATTTTTTAAAAACACTTTTTTAAAACTCTTCATTGCGAAGTTATTTCTGATGTTTTTGCCTTCTCCTGAACAATAGAAAATATTATGATAAGCGTTTATGCATTGGAAACGACGATATTGAAATTTAATATACTTTTTGATAACCCGTCTAAAGTAGTAATATCGATGGGTGGGAGAAATAGAATATTGCTTGTAAGAATCCTCATGATTTTGTACGAATGAGAATCCATCTTCGATTTTGAAAAATCTTTACTTTTAGTCATTAAATGATCGCTATTATTTACGAAATTATTTCTTAAGACTTGGGCCGCAGGCATAGTGGAATGTTGGACATCGCTGAGTACATAGCTTATCACTAACGCCACTTTATAAAAACCTAAGTGGGGCACTAAAATTTGCACAAATAAATAAATTATTAGCCTCCCATCATTAGACCATTAAAAGATAAAACCTAATAAATATTCAAACACCGGTGAACTTTTTGTTTTTGTTACAGTGTGACGTGACACGTGCAGATCTATTTCTAGACATTTAATTACCTGTAGAATTTTATACTGGTTTTGAAAATAGTGACGCAATAAATACATATGCTCGAATACATTGAATTCGGGAGATGTATATATTTTTTTCCACGATTAGAATATAATGAGATTTTTTAGAATTGGTAAGAATCTGGCAACAAACAACACACCCCTTCTCTCTATGTCAGCGCATCAAGGACATTAAGCTTATATTGACAGGTGGCACTGTTACTTGGTAATAACCTCTAATATAACAGAACAATTAAGAAAAAAAGCAACCGTAGAATACGTATTAGTAGAGTTGGTGAGTAATATATCGACAATAATAAAATAATCCATGATTTGGGTAAATTTTGAATTTGAAAAAAAATAAAGCGTCAAAATAAAATTTTAAATATAAATATTTAATTTTAAACTATTTCACTGTTTTGTTAGTGCCTCGAGCTTTCCAGTAGACGTTTCATAATACTAGGCCGGTACCGCTTCAATGTCCAATTTCAATAATTGCAGCCCATTAATAAACTAGCGACGTATATTATCAAAATAAGTATCTGGAAGATTTGTTCAAAACGAATACGAAACAAATTTAAGCTATATTTCCACACTGAAGTCTTATAGTGAACAGTGATATGAAGGTATAACAAAAATTGTATGCAGTTTTATTCATTTCGACAAAATAATTTTGATAAAAATAATAAAACATTTTTTGTACTTATTTCACATAAAATTTATTGGAATCTGGACCGGTTTTTCTACTGATGCTCGCCATGATCGAAACCGGCCCTGATCCAATAAAGATTCCTTCAAGATTCGACTTCAGACTGAAGATGCATCTCAAAGAGTTGAAAGACGTGTCACTTACAGTACTTATATATTAAAATTATTAGGTTCTTATAAATACCAACATTCTGTAATAATTCTTTAGAATTCAAATAACAATCAAATTGAAAAATAATAACGCATTTTTATTACTTACTCCACAATAAATTTATTAGGATCAGGACCGGTTTCGCTCATCACGAGCAGTAAACGAGTAGAAAAACCGGTCCAGATTCCGATAAATTTTATGTGAAATAAGTACAAAAAACAATGTTATATTTTTTTCAATAAGTCAACAAGTGAACTAACTCAAAAGTGAACAAGCAAATAAATGAGTGCATTTTTTTTATCACACTAAGTAATGTAATCCATATTTTGAACTCGCAGTAAATTTCTGCAACGTAACTTTTACGAATTGCGAGATAAATCTATGCAATGAATATAAAATCAAAGCACGCCAATGGCCAGCTAAACAATTCGCCGAGAGCAATCATTCATAGTAAAATTGTCGTGAAGTAGTGATACCTCGGGCAAAGATAATGACGATCATCAGCCGGGTAACGAAAGCGATTCCCGACCCAGTACCGTGTTGGCATCGCTGACGATGGAAATCACAGTGAATTAAATGATTTATACGCATTACTGTCGTGCCGTCAAGATGGGCCACTTTATTGGCTCGGATCGCACGAAGAAGTGGTTGGGCTAATTCGACTTTCACTTGTCGATTTAAATACAATAGCACGAATATTTGTTTCTGATTAACTTAACGGTAAGTTATTTGATACGTACATCGATGTTAAGGAATTGAACAGGTGCGAACCGAAAACAATGGATATTTAATTATGGAAAAATTGTAATAAAAATAACATATTTTACATATTTACTGACAGTTTATGTATATGTTATGTAAAAACAAAGGAAGAATGAGAGAGTTGAAGCACAACAACAATTACCACTTATATACTGCCGATCCAAGGACGAAGGCAGTAGCTAGCAAAATTTATGAAATTGAGTTATGAATGCCATTATATGGTGCTCACTTTTTTGCAAAAATACTCAAAAAATGGACAACTGCTTAAAGCATGGGTGACCAACCTTTTCAGCAGCCGGGCCCAATTTTAGAAATGAGATTTCCTACCGGGCCGCACAACAAAATTTCTTTTATTGTTCATAGCAAACAAGAAATATATTCTTTTATAAGAAGATATAACAAACATATTTATTAGATTAGGTGTTCGGCAAAACAAAAAAAAAAATAATAAAAAATAAACAAAATAAAGTCAATTTTAGTGAGACTTCTGATTTTGTTCCTCAGGACTAAGTGCATCAATGTTGATATATATTGATGTTGTTGCTACACGCAAACAGTTTTCCGAATGCTCATCAGTATTTTGTGTTCTCATTTGAAATTTAATATGCTTCATTCGACTAAAAAGCTGTTCACACGTGTAAGTGTTTCTAAATAGCGAAATCATCGATAGAGCATGTTTATAAAAAGCAGGAAATTTCTCCTTGTTCAAATGTCTTGTAAAATTCTTCCAAACCAACCTTATTGAATTTTTCTTTTAACCGTGCATCACAACACATTTCCCAATGTTTCATTTGCAAAATTCCTGGCAATTAACTCACGTCTACGGAGAATGGCGTTGCAAACGCAGCAAAAAGCACGTGCCCGCTAAAATCAGCTTTACGTTATGAATGTTATGATTATTTGCTTACACGAATAATTTAAAGCACTAATAATAGAATTGCTTTTTTCAAGAATTGAAAAAAGCCGAGACTTCAGAATCCCTAATACGAACTACGCACGTTGGAATGTTCTTTTGGTGATTTTATGTACACTTAAAGAAAAAAAATGTGTGCATATGCTCCGCGGGCCACAAGCAGACACCCAGTAAGCCACACGTGGCCCGCGGACCCGCGTTGGCCACCCTTGGCTTAAAGTATAATAATTACTTAGTACAATAATCATAGATTCAAGTTTTCTTAGCAAAGAGGCAGTCAATACAACTTCTTTCTGCTTGCCTATAACGAAATTATTTCATTTTCGCATCAACTGTTTTTATAAAAATCTGAATACTAAAACTTCAAAAATCACATAATGTTATTTTTCTCAAAAGTTTGCCAGAGTCACGTAATGCCATCTTGCTTGGAACGGCAGTATATTACTTCAAATGTGGTAACCGTCACTTCTTGTTTAACAGTTATTATTTAAATATGTATATAAAAAGCAATAAATAGTTAGTCACCTGATGACAATGCTCACATTGAGCAAAACCGGTATTGATCTTAATCAGAATGTTTGCGGAAGTAGTACTATTTCACACGTGTATACTGCCAATACTTGATGGAATGGCATTAAATTAATAACATAATAAGACATTAATTAGCTTTATATTTTAAATATATGAATGGTAGATAAAAACGATCAGATTAGTATGTTGTATGTCTCTTACATTTTTGAAACATCAACGCAATGTGCTCTGAAAAATACGGATAAGTTTTTTTTTTATAAAGCAAATATTTGATACAGGTGACATACAGTTTGTTAGTTCTGCGTGGTAAATTAATAAATACGCAGGCGGAAGAATAATGGCTGAAGCCAGAGCGGAGCGGAGATTGGAGACGTCTCGCTGTGCAGGGACACCGAAGACAGCCGTAATTGGCATTTGTTTGTTGTTCGTCTCTACATCGCATTACGTCCCATTATCCAATTGAGCTGAACATCTAAGAGCTGAGCAACCCTCGCTGCCTCGACGGCAAACTTCGTCTAATGTAATACGACGGTAGAGATGTCAATATAGCATGACATCAATTCAGCGTATGGACCATACATACGTGGGGATACTAATCGAGAATAATTGAGATGCGCATCGCTTGACTGAGATTTTGTGTACGTGAATTACGTTGCAATTTTTACCTATGACTTTTCTTGATCAACAGTTAGTTAACACATAATAATACGGTGAGTAAAATAACAATGTATTTTTATTCTACATAAATTATTTTATATATTAACCCAGATTAGCTTTCACTTCAAGAATACATCAAATCAATTTGTCACATTCAAAAACTTATTATTACTATATAAAATTTTGATGGTGGAACAGAGAAGAAGATGTATCGGGTACCCTGTCTAAACGGTATATATACACATGATCTAATGCACGTTTAAAACATAGTTCTGACGAGGGCGTAACCCGAAATAGCTATCAACAAATATATAAAATAATTGCTATAGAATTTATTAACATTATTATTTTTTTCACCGTATTATAATGGAGTTCATCCAAGTAAATGCAAACTCATTCAATAACACATAATACTTTGGCCGAAACTATTACAAAGGCATGTGTTTAAAAATTGTAGATGTAAGACAACGTTTCGATTTGGGTAGTATCGAGATTAAAATAACGATACAAATATTTATTGATTGAATTGGCATTTACTTGGTAGAACTTCATTATAACACGGTGAAAAAATAGCAATGGATTTTAGTCCTACAGAAATTATATTATATATGATTGATAACTACTTCTACAGAACAGAACACTTTTTAACAGAATTATATTTCTGACGATGGCGTAATACGACATAGCTATCAACCATTATTTTCATTGTTTCCAAGGTGTTCGATATTCAAAATCATAGAGAATTGAACTCATTTACTGAAGAGATTGTTTTTTTAATGAAATGTGTAATTTGTACAGCTGGCAAGTACCTAAGACATAGTTGAATATGTGTGTCGTATATTATTTGAATAATGTTTAATGCTTGACCGCCTATTGACCAAACAAAATATTGATGGTCAAGTTATTGCATACACTTAACCCTCGCCAGACATCAAATTAATACAATGACGTTTGATTGACGTTAATTTACTTCGGACATATTAGAGGGTGATAACCTGTGTCATGCTTTCAGTTTTTATTCCAACGGTAATTATTCAAAATAAAATACATTGTTAAAAAATTCATTCAGATCATAATTGATTCCATTAAGTGTACTTATCAATTTGGCTGCATCGACAATTGTCAAATTCTTTTTTAGTACATATAAAAATTAAACAATTTCTTCATCTGGTTCCATTGAAATGCACGCAATGAGCGAAACCGGTCATATACACAAAATGTGCTGTATTTAGGATCATATGGACGCCACAAGGTCCAGCCATGATTTTCTGTCACCCTCCAGTGATCACTTCCTCCCAAGTCATCCCGGCGTCCCGTAAATCCACTGAATACATCCTATGGATGGTCATCAGTGGCATTCTAGGGCGACGAAATTCATGCGGTTGGTAGAAGAGCCAGGCAGAATTCAAGCTCCCCTGGGGAATCCACAGCATATGACCAAGCCAGGTCTATCGTCATCGTTTTTATAAATATCCTTTCCTAATTATACGTCCGAAATCCGGGACAGAACGCTCAGGGACTTAATTTTCATAATGGATGTAATTCAAGGAAGATAAATGAACTTGATCCTGGTATTCTAATCGTTATTAAAACATTGTATGGTTCACTTATTCGAGAATAATATTGCAATGAAAGTTCGTTACCTTACTTCGAAAATGTTCTAATTGACGTGTTTGCCTAAAATGACATTTTGGCCGGAAAAGCTTGTATTTACCGCATTTTAACATATGTGTATATGAATTTCTGAAATATCTAT
The DNA here is from genome assembly GCA_028554975.1 of Himalopsyche kuldschensis. Classification (NCBI taxonomy): domain Eukaryota; kingdom Metazoa; phylum Arthropoda; class Insecta; order Trichoptera; family Rhyacophilidae; genus Himalopsyche; species Himalopsyche kuldschensis. The sequence continues at coordinate 6,979,317 of JAHFWI010000029.1, read as the reverse complement.
GGTTGAATAACGGAGTTAGCAGAACTCCGGAGTTTCACTGCATCTGCACACTTTATTTACTAAATTTATTTGACAATGTTCTAAGATAAGATAATATGCTTAAAATAAGTGATTTGAAACATTTTTACGTGCTCGTTGTAACGAGTGAGTTTTAATCAATCGAAACTTCAAACTTCAAAACAGTGTCAAGAGCAAGTAGAACCTTTTCCAAAGTAGGTGTCGAGTTGCCAAATACTAACAACATTTTAAAATGAATACAGCGGCCAAAAATAATGTTCAAAACTTCAAAAGGCGATATTACAAAATATCGTATGATATTTTACTAATGAAGCTTCTTTGCTTTGATTATAATCACGATCGTAAGGCGAAGCTGGTCCCCCCTCAAGCAGACAGAGACGAGACAAATTCCCCGTATTGTGGGCTGGAAGATGTTTCGTCTGATGAATCGCTGACATGACGGTTGGGAAATATGAAATTAACTTCATAGAAGAGTAGTTGTGTCCTCCTCGACCAGAAATAAACTCGCTTGCAATTAGTATCACGCGGTAAAAAAAGAGTCAAACACAACAGCGCCTGCTTTTGATTTATATTCATTCATTAAAATTTTGACGTTTTTTTCTATGACAATAATTTGTTCTGACGCAGCTTTAAAAATATCTAAGATTATTATGTTATACTTCATATTTTCATCATCGGCATATTATGCGAAAATCTTAGATTGAAAACAGAAAATTATTAGTAGGTGTCAAAACTTCCTTCCTTTGAATCCATTTCGGTATATGTACTGTAATATGTATATTGATTGAGTTGACAGTCTCTTGCTTATGACAATGTGGAAAAATTATAAAAGTGAATTGCGCAGTATAGTTAATGAGTGTTTCTGCATCACGCCATCGTTGCAAACTATCTGATTGATAGAGCAAATATTATATCGTCGGTATATTTTTAGAAGGCCATAAGGCAGTTATCGGATGTTTTGAGGTATGAATGCAATCGATTGATGTTAACATGGTCTATCAACTAAAACAAGCTCACCATTGTCCATCTAGTTTTGTTCGTAATTTAAAGAAGTAACAATAACTAAGACCATTTCACGGACGGTGTTATAAAGTGGTAAGATGAACAATTAAAGGTAAATGTGTAAAATAGAAAAGTTTCAGTTTTATGATTTCAGTTTTCAGTCTATTGTCCCGAAACAACGTTTTTTTACTTAAACTTTCTGCTAGTATAACGAAAATTATATTCTTATGGAACTTAGTAATAAACGATTGTTTACTTTATAAGGGTAATATATTTTTGAGAATGAATTGATACAAGCATGTTTTTTTTAGTAATGAAGGAAAATGAGGAATTGACTTACCTAGAACCAGCTCTTTTGCTAATGGTACGCAATGGTGGACTTGAAGAAATGCCAAGCTGAGAAGAAATGATGTGGATAGAAGTGAAAAGCTGCAGCGAGACATTTTCGAGGCAGTATATCTTCGGTCTTCTACTTCTAGCGATTCATACCTTCCTTCCTCTTCAATTGTTCATCGTTGACAACTGAAAAAAATCAAAACTCTTTCTTAAAACCATGTTCTTCTTCAAATTGAAGATACATTCATAAGTATTGTAACCATCCATTATCGCTTGATAAACTTGAGCGGACAGTTAGCTAATAAACAGTTTATAAAACATAAAAAGATTTAAGAAAATTACATAATATTATGACGACTTTAATATGAATGGTAAATAATCTTTTTTCAAAAAAATATTCACATTAATAATGTATAAAAAAAACTTTAGGTAGACTTTTGTTATTGGTCGTAAGAATCAGTCATGATTAAAATAGTGATCGGGGAAAGGGATCGTTACATAGAATCAAGAATTTTTAATTAATAATCGTATTATCAGGTATAGAAAAGAAAATTATATTATAATGTATGCACCGACATAAGAAAAAGATATAAATATTTTACGTCAACTACCGAAATGAATCATTAATTATGCATAGAGATATTAATATTTATCGAGATAATTCTTACAGCATCCTGTTTATTAAACAAATTTATAAGTAATCTTTTTGGCGATTTACCTACATCAGTTGTATATTCACTAATTTCTGAGTAAATTTTATTAATTTATCATAAACACGGACAGGAAATTCGTCGGAACTCGCAACGGTTTAAAAATATTGGTTTCCGTTTATAATTATATTGATATTTTATTAAGGGCCACTTGAGTTTACCATTTATTTGGAGATCCGTAATAAATAAAAAATATCGTTGGTAATTAAAAATCTTACGATAGAGTTAAGATGTTATACTATAGAGACAAAACACGTGCCATACGTATTAAAACAAACTTAAGAATATGAGTAATGATTGTATATAAAAGACTAACTTTCCAAATAGTTACCGCAGAATCCATCGGAAAATTCATTACGATCAGTTCAAGTTGAATGAATAATCTAACTAACGCTTTCACCGCTAATATATTTTACATATAAGACTGTTCATGGAAAAGTTCGTAATGCAGTATAAAAAGTATTGTTCTTATACTTTTTTCAAATTTGCATTATAAAAGTAAGATATTTACGATCCATTACTAATAAGAAAGATTCAATCTAGTCGACAATTTTCAATAAAAAGCAACTGAACTTAGCCAGAACCTAACCGAAAGAATCCCTACAGTTCACGATACATAGTGTTTAATTTGTAATCTAGCGAGTAAAACGTAGTGAGGAATACTGAGATAGTGCTTTGGTAAAATGTTCACTTTAGTACAGTTTAAATTTACGACGAATCAATTTGATTTGGGATGTTTGTTTTACATCGAGTAAAATATAAACAAAACGTACTTTCGAGTTGGGCTTAAAATAGCTGGCAGAGATTTCTGCGTAAAATCTTTACGGCGGTACAAAGGTGTCTGGCAAAGATTGACTTGATGTATTGGTGTATTGATCGGCACGCGTCTAAAATTACCAGTTTTAACCATATTTTTTTAAGACAGATTATGTTTTATCCTATGTCTAAAGGAAGAAATTCTCTGCGCAGAAAGTCTATGGTAAGTCTGAACGACCAACAAATGCCCAGCATAATCGTTACCATTTTGCAAACATTAATAGGTACTAAAATATTATGAAAATAGTGTTTTTGTTATTGCTTTACAATATAATTAATATCATTACCTTTTTTCTGTATATATTATAGAAATACAAATATCTAAAATGGTTAATTTTAATCATTTTTCAACGCATCACATATCCTGTAGATCTATAGAATATTTATTTAAAAAAAAAACATGAATATACTATTTAATGACTTTTTCATTTAAATAGTTCCTATCCGAGTGCACGAAAAGATGGGCCGAGGCACGATGCTATTTAAACTGCTGCGCGGACGCGCGGGCGTCTTCCAGGAAACATTGGTCGACCTATTGATTATTTTTACATAAACTTAAGTAATAATAAGTGTAATCGCTCCGGCTATAAATGATTTATAAATTGGGCTGTGGAGTCGGTAAAAAAAAGTCCGACTCCGACATTGACCAAAAACACGATTCCGACGAAAAAAGTTGAATATCGTTACTTTTTTACCTAATTTCCTATTGATGTGCATTCAATTAAATATCAACCCTAGCAATCCGGCCAATAGCCAAATTTTACATATAATAGGCAAAAATAAAAAGTTCAAACTTTTCAAAATTTTCGACTCCGGCCAAATCGCCACGTCGGCTCCGACTCCACAGCCCTGATAGATTTAATTACTAAAAAATAAATGCTTTTTTCCTGGTGGTCATTTTATTCCATAAGTAAATGAATTACAAGATGATGATTTTTGCAAGATAAATATGTGACATGTTTCTTTAATGATTCTCAGATTGACCCGAGGGCAACATGATGTTTGTCAATTGATCGTAACTGTCAATACATCAATATACATAATATATTGCGATGTTAGTAATCATCATAAGTGATTGGCTATAGAAACTGCATTAAACAATGAAATATGAATTCAACCGATTAATACCGTGAACAATGTATTGATATAACAAAATCGCGTCCAAATTAACTCGCCTGAGTATTTATTTAGTACACAAAATGTTGAAACGTGTATCTATGAAATTATTTACGTAACGTTTTCGCGTAATTGCGTGTTTGGCAATCAATCTCCAAATAAAACTATACTCAGAACCAATCATATTCATGTATTTTCATAGCTCTGTAATTTATTTTCCAAAACCCTCATGACCGTCAGACTGCAAAAGTATTTTTTCCCACTTTGTCACCGAATCGACTTTATTACTAAAAATCCCTTATTTGATTATGTAAATATTTGTTTTTTTTTTAAATTTGTTAATGTCATTTCTTACTTAATTGGTTATTAATGTAGTAGCTTATATTTGTAAGAGGTCTTAAACATTTTAAATACATATAGTCTAGTTCGGCTTATTTTGTTTTATTTTCCTTGAATTATTTGCATACTTGTGTTACCAATTGTTTGTCATACCTCATATCATATAAATAGTCTTGCATAGTTTTTGTATAAATAACGCTTGATTCAGTTGGTAATTCTCGCGATGAGCGAAACCGGGCCTGATCCCAACAAAGTTTATTTGGAATAACTTAAAAAAAATATATATATTATACCATTCCACCAAATATTGACGGCTTATAAGTGATAACTATGCAAAACGGGGCAGAAAAATATACCACATCAAACACAAGCCAACATGTAAAATAGATACAAGAATTATTAAATTGTTTATTTCACCAACATCGAAAAATGATTTGCTTAAGACACAAACACTTGGGTAAATAACTACTAAAATGTTGTTAGTTTACCATCTTCATTTCGAAAAACAATATTTTTTTGCGATTAAAAATCCAATTTACATGGGCACACTGAAATTAAAAACCTTTAAACAAAATATTTTGTATTGAAATTGTTTTTCTCACCGTGAGCTTTAAAATATAATATGGATTGAAAACGGATGTTTGCAGTTATCGCAAGAAAGATGATGTGATGATGGAACAATAACGGCACACAATATCTTTCACGTGTGCTTTTAAATAAAGCTTTCTAGGCTAGTACGGCTAAAATCAAAAGCTCAGTGCAGTGCTAAGAAATTCGTTATGGAAAATTAAATATAGAATGAGTGCCTTTCAAAATTTCATTTAGAGCTGATGAATCAATTAAGCATGCGTATAACGTTGGCGATGAATGGATGGAGAGAGGTGAACTGTGAAAAAATTACTGATATCTGCATACAAATCTATTTAAAAAACAATATATACGAATGTGTATAGTTGGGAATTAGAGCCCTGACCGCGTGACCGACTGGAAGAATGCCCAATAACATTGCATTGACCGATGTGTGTTCATATTAAGCATACGACTATATTCAAATCATTGACTATTATGATAAAGTAGGTATACACATATTGATTTTTTAATTAATGATATTCAAAATAATTGAATAGGAAGTCGTTTAAAAGGGTAGTTATTTTTGCAGTCGAGATCCAATCCACACATGTGTCATTCTGAGATAATTCAATATTTGAGAATAGATTGATTTAAAAAAAATGTTAAAAGAGTTTCATCTCGGGCATCAGAAAATTTTCACACTGATAGTGTCACACATATAAATAACGAAAACATCCATGCTCTTGACTTGGATTTATTTGGAAAAATTCTATTGACAGAAATGTCGAACACCTTGAATCTTTTTTTTTATATAGACTACAATTTGGGTTGGTATTAGGGACTCCAATTACTCGTCATCTGAACTATAGTATCGAGTTAAAAATGTAAAAAATTGAGTACTCGAGTTGAGTACTCGAGTATACTCGAGTAGTTTCAGATGTACCAAAATATTCTTGACATAAAATCTCGTCATCATAAAGTTAGAGCCAACAAAACGGATGACCGTTTAAAAAAATATTACCTGATCGCAAAATCCACGGGTTCGGCAATGCAATGGTAAAATATTGTGTATATTTTTAGGTGAATAAAATTTGGAAAGAGATGTTCATAAGCGACGAACGAGTATTATTCGAGTTTTTTCAAAATACTCGATTATCGAAAAATGGACGAGTATACTCGAGTATCAAGTTTTTTATATAGAATTGGAATTTGGGTTGGTATTGATTAGTAAATTTTGGTCATTTTGTGGATTGGATCTCTTTTGAAAGAATACGTCAACATTCTATAATTTTTCACGTACATTTTTGCCAAACGTCTACGATATCTTAAGCCATGACTAACGATGCTATTTTTGCAGCCGAAAAAGAAAACAATATTTTACTAGTGATCGGCACGTTACTGAGCTTGAATAAACACTGCCTGTGTTAATGTTTTGATTTTTAATCGTTCAGTATGAGTACGTATGATCCAGGCTTACGTTCTGTCGGTACGGGAAGTGAAGTTTATCATTATCATCGGATAGTAACAGATAAACTCTGGTTTGATTTTTTTACCATGTCCGCTCCCAACTTGGAGCATATGGACTCCTCACGGAGTTTATCTCAACATATGTTTTTCTACGAGAACTGCTTGTTACTCAGTTGCTCAACCTCTCTTTTTCGAAGAGAGTAAAGATAGTAAGGATACGAGGACTAGGACAGGACTAGTGATTAGCTAATCGCTGTCACTATGCGTCGTTCTTTGGGATCGGGAAAGGTGGAAGGGATTATAAACAACACAAACACCCATGCCTTTGAACAGATTTATCAACTGAAAAAATCCGCTCTTACCGGGAATCGAACCCGGGTGGTCTGTCGCGCAAGTCAACACCGTTGATATTGCACCACGGAATAACTTTCTGAAATTATTGTATCTTATATAACTAAGGACTACGTCGATGTTTACGATATACTGCCTAATTTGTAAACCGGCCACAACTGGAAAATAAATGTTTTTGCTTTTTAAATATGAAAATGCGTTTCTACACCGTTCATCCGATTGCGGTTAAACGTCAGTGATTTGATGTGTGTGCGCCCGCAAATGTTTCTGTTAAAAAATACTGCATTTAATAATGATGTTCTGTCGCCACGCATCCCAATGAACCCAACAGATATGCCATTCGAATTAAAACGTTTGCAGATTGCGGTGCGACTGCGAAGTGTGTGGACTAAATTTGGAAAATTCATGCTTCACACGTGAACAACTCGCGTAGGAAAACCTCCTGATTTATCCGTAAACGAACCAGACAGAAAAACAAAAAATATTATGAAGCCAAAAGCACTTCAATAAACAGAATTAAAACACAAAATCTTTTCTCAGGCATTGCATCACGTGCCGGGTGCTCGCTTATTATAAATAAATGTAACATAGAATGATAATTTTTGGCCCAAGTTAGCCAGCCGGCTTGAAGTGAACAAACTTGAACGCTAGTAAACAAGCATTCTGACTACTAAAACTATTGACGTATTTGAGAAGCACACAAATTACCAATGATATTCAATTGTACAATACCGATGAGTAATTTGTTTGCAGTGCCATCGTCAGTTTAATGCTTAATTTATTTGCATAAACTGCAGTAGGCTATGTCGAATAATAAACATGTTGGGACACTAATGTTAATGGTATTTACATGCATTTAAATAGATACTTAAATAATAAAAAGTGTGGTACAGCTAAGTTACAGAAATATTCTGTCATCCTACATTACTTCTGTAATTGTTTATCGGAAATACGTGCAAATAAACTGATCTTCTTTTTCTGACTTACAAATCATGTTAACCTATATATAATCGGTTTAAAGAAGATAGTAAATACTGAAGCTTGTATGAAGTATCTTTGAGATATAAAATGAATAAAATGAGGGTTTGAGTATATGTTTGAAAATTAACCTAGGGCCGGGTAGAATTTTGAAATTTTGACCCCTTGAAACTTCTAGTTTGAGCGATCAATGTTCTGCGTCTGAATAGGCCTGTCATTTAGGCCCTGTTCGTGGTGCAGTGGTCAGCGTCGTTGGCTTCCGTTTCGGACCGCTCGGGCTCGATTCCCGGTATGAGCAGATTTTTTCAGAATTCTGTTCGAAGGCAATGAATTGGTGTTTGTGTTGTTAAAAAACCCCCTCCTACCTTTCCGATCCCAAAAAGCGACGCATAGAAATTCAAAGCATTCGAAAAAGGAAGGTTGAGCAATTGATTTACAAGCCGTTCTCGTAGAAAAAGTATATGTTGAGATAAACTCCTCAAGGAGTCCATATGCTCCAAGTTGGAAACGGACAGGGTTAAAAAAAATTGGCCAAGGTTGCCGAGGACAAGATGTACTACGGCGGCCCATAAGCACTACGCTTAATTTTTTATGTTTGATTGAAAATCAATAACAATTCGATTTTGCCAATTTTTACATTTAAAATCTCGTTTTATTCATCATTTAGAACAGTTTTATTCATAACTATGTCACAGATAAAATAGTCGAAATAAGTCTTACGATTGCTATTTTGGTAAAACTGATTAGCTATGTATTTGGTAAAACTGTTTAAATTCTCTAGCCGTGGCCTATCGTTTGGGAAACACTATTTATATTGATAGAAAGATTTAAAATTCGCCAAGATTGTCTACAAAATGTCTACCGCGGCTTAAAATATTATTCATATGACAAATCGCGATGACAAATGTCAGTCCTGGCTAATTCGAGCGGGCAGATGTATCCGCAGGCATGCAAAATGAATCCAGGAATGTAAAATGTACTAAGTATGGTTCTTAATGACACCTACACACATCTGTGGAAGTAAACTTAAGGAGTAGGAAGAGGTGAACGAATGCTCCAAGACGTCTTGAATGTAATTGCGGCCGAGAAAGCGGATGCTTTTAATTTCGCCTGAACACCAATTATTATCCGCGAGACATGTAAATAATGCTGTGCAGCAAGGAGTATAAGGACCGTGTAGGCATTCTTTGTTCTTTAAATCCAAACAGCAGGTGACTTGAAATGCTGTTGCGTTTTAAAATTATATAAAAATATATTGAACTACTTATTACTTGGGTTTAATTTTTGGAATTATAATGCGTCAAATATTTTTGAAATTGTTGAGTTAGATTATATAGAGAAGTCACCCGAGAACAAATCAAGAATAAAGGACATGTAACTTGTATACTGACCTAACTGGGTGTTGAACTCAGACGGATTGCATGGGTAAATGTCTCAGGGGCCAAGTATCTGCAAAATGATTATGACGTATCTGACTAAGGACGGGTCTAATATATTTTGAAATTTTTAAGTTAGATTATTTAGAAGTTATCCGAGAACAAATCGAGGAGAGAAAAAAACTATCTATTACTAGCTGACCCGGCGAACTTCGTACCGCCTCAGAATCAATAGATGTGTTAACGTATTAGCTGAATTAAATTTAGTTTTTTATTAAGTCAAAATCAATACTCAAAATGAATATGGAAAATAAATGTGCAAAAATCAAAATGAAGTATTTTAATTACATTGAAATGAATGTAATTCACGTGGCAGCAAGGCATTTGCTTTATTGAAGAGAATCAAAATGATTCGCGTAGCATTCTTGCACTGCTTTCTGTTAAAACTATTTGCTGGATATATATATAAACTTTGATGTGATATATTTTCATACGATTATGAAAAGCGCCTCTTACGACTGCTTTGCTAAGCTTAAATTTAATTCGCTGTATGAAATGTCAAACTTCACGCGCGCCCTCTGTGATTTAACAACAAAAATAATAAATAATGACAGATGTCAGAAATATTAAAATACGTCTTGATAGAGACATCCTTCACTTAGCGGTATGAAATATACTTTACAACCTTCTCTCATATCTAACAAATATACATACAAAATTTCATAATAATCGGTCCAGCCGTTTCAAAGGAGTTTGGCGACAAAGATTTGTGTCGAGATTTTTATAGAGAAGATATTGACCGAGCTGGGAGTTGAATTCAGGACGATTTCATGGGTAAATATCTCAGGGGCCAAGACTCGGGCAAGATGATTATGACGTCTGACTAAGTGTTATCCCCACAGAAAAATTGAGCTCATTGTGTTTTATTTGATGAAAGAAGGCTTAATGTTAGGAATGCTGTACATATAACACTAATGTATCACTGGCTTCCAATACTCAGCTCGGAAAAGGCAAAAGAACACGGATTTTATATGAAAACGAACAGCGAGCGCAGTGATGTTTCACGTTATGTCGCGAAACAAGTGCCCACGATGTTTTTTTTACATTTGCTCTGGGCGAAACTCGAAACACAGCGGTATCTATCGACCACTGTCAAATAATGGTCCAGTCCAATCCTAGAAGATTACTAAAAACATGTAATAAAACATACTGAAAAGATGCATACCAATTGTGTGGTTGCATTTTTCCGTTTGTAATTATTATTGAAGTCGATGGCAAACCAGTGGAAAGTAAAAATTGGAAAGGGCGTGAGAGCAGAAAGCGCATAAAAGTTAACTCATGTTATAAACACCCTATTTTCTAGTTAAGTAGGCGTTCTTACGATAATCATACCCTTGACTATTCAATGTTTATATTTGCATTCAATATATGTAGGTATCGCAATACACATACCATAAATAATCTCCTCACTGATTAAACGAAGGGGCTTCGAGGGTACTCAATGTCAAGAATATATGGAATTATTTTAATCGGGACTTGCATTCTTAAAAAAAATACAGATTAGGTGAATTACGATGATCGCCAAAGTTATTTTATACAATTTCAGTTGAGTATCTCAAAATTGAAAATAAATATATTGCACAACTTGCATTATTTTCCGAAACGAACGTTTTACAATAATTCCAGATACATTTTTTGGATATGATATAAATACATACATGGCTTGTGTGGGTGTGAGCGAAGTGCACAATACTGCAACTACATGCATTTCAAAATTTTTATGGAATAAGTATGACATACTTTGGCAATCAACCAAATTTATATTTGTGATATTTTTCACTCATTGGCGGCTTAGGTTTTGTATCGACACGACCTTCAAAATATGTATTTGTTCATGATATCGATGACTAAAACTGCTACGTAGTCTATAAGTGTTTTCGTCGAAGGAAAACCTCAATGGCTGGGACTTTCATTCAACGTGATAAAACTATCCACGTACATCGATAACGAAGCGATTACATAGAAAATTAAAATCATCAAATCTTAAGTAAAATAGAAATCAGCCGATGATACTCGATGGCTTATTAAACTCATATTATATAACGGCAGAATAGAATGCAAATGCACTCCCAATTATTTTATTTAACCATGTCCGCTCTAAGCTTGGAGCATATGAACTCCTCATGGAGTTTATCTCAACATGTTTTTTATACGAGAACTGCTTGTTTCTCAGTTTCTCAACCGTTCATTTTTGAAGGGATGGAAAGGATACGAGGACGAGTGGTTAGCTAATCGCGGTCACTATGCGTCGCTCTTTTGTGATCGGACGGTGGCAAGGGATTTTTAACAACACCAACACCCATTGCCTCTGAACGGGACAATTTATACTCCCTGATTAATGATAATCTACTCTTTAGAAATGTAAATTATTCCTACCTCATGAATTTAAAAAAAAAAACTATAATATGTCCATACAACCGTTTAAAATGTCAAATGAATATAAATTCAACTACTGAATTAATTTTGGAAATCTGTTTAGTACATTCTGTGATGCGATTCAATATTCCCGCGTCAACGTAGTAAAACATCAGGTCATGTTTACATCAACGTCAGAGACCAAACCTTTGGATCCCAGCTCCCGTGTTAAATTTGGGTCTGGCGAGGATTCCACATCTGGTGCGACGGCTTTGCCAGATGTGGCTCGGTAAAAATTTTACGATTGACATTTTGCGTCCCTTTTAAAAGGTATGATTACCTAAAATGTTCGTTCCTTACAGAGTGGGGTATTATAAATATAAACGACCGACTTCGTATTTTGAATGCTCGTTTTGGAAAGCTGTCGAATTTTGAAATTCAAAATAACCGCCAAAATTTAACAATGTAACGATTCTTGTTACCAATATGAAAACTTATGTTTTAATTCAACTATAAATTACGAAATAATTTATCACATGCAAGCTACCACCAGTCCATTAAAAGATATACAAAAACATAGGTTAGCTATTCCAATAATACGGTAAGAAAAATAACAATGTATTCTGTAGAATTATAACATACATTGTTATTTTTCTTACCGTATTATAATTGAGTTCTATCAAGTAAATGCCTACTCAATCAATAAATTAGCAATTCCAGTTTACATATGTATATTTTAGTGCAAATCTTATAAACCGTAATAAAATACATAATATTAAAGATAAGTATAAAAAATCATTTGAATGGTTCAAACTGTCATAAACTCTTATATCAGGAAATATAGGTACTAAAATTGTATATATCAGCTACAAAGAATTTTACCGTAACTATTATTTTAAATCAAATAAAATAATACTAATATAAATTTAATGAAAATAGATATAGTGGAACTATAGAATAATATATTATGTCAGTTATCCATCAAATACGGGTATATTCATCGTCTCCTGCCACTCCACTGCCGAATGAAGGTCTCCCACACACCTCTCGAGTGTCCATTATTTTGGACCGATTCCCAATAGGCCAAAGTGTGGGCAATTCATTCAATTTAGTAACAAGTCATTTTGCTGTCAGTGATTCTATTCATCGGGCAATAATGTATCAAAATACATAATTCATTTCCAAATTTAGGATTTTGGCAAATTTCATTACCACGCACACTCAGGTATGTTCCGTTATCTATGAGTTCTTATTCCGTTATTAAACGTAACATGGACTTTAGAAACGTGTAAACAAATAAATTTCTAGCATGGTTTCCGAATGAAATCATCAAATCAAACTAGATAGATCAGATATTAGAAGACCCTGAACAGAGTACGGCCCGCTTCGTATTATATTGGGGCCCATGCAACAGCGTATTTTCAATTTAAAAACAGTACATCACCGTGAATAAAACTGAATTTTATACAGTTCTCTAAATTCGGTTAATTTTAGAAAATACGTATCAATCGCGTTCGAGAAAAATATTGAGCAAAATAGAACCCTACGCATTTAACTCTACTTTAGTAAAATGCAGTTCCTTGAATTTGAATCGGTCCAAAGTATTATATATAAAATGTTCTTAAATTATTCATTCAGCTTGTATCAATGTAATTGGTTAAGTCTTCATCGATTATATTTTTATACGAAATTATTCCGCGATTCTGTCATGGTCACTCCCAGACGACGGACTTAAAAAACAATGTAGATTCATGATTACAGCTTATACTGATAATAAGCTTTTCAGCACGAAAAAGTTCCCCAATCTTAGTCTAATAATCATTTCTAAGCTCTTCGGCTAGAATTTATATATCTACACATAAACGAAATCACTATGGTATTATTTCATATAAACTTATAAATTATTGAGTAGCAGATTTATAAGTTTATAAGTCTCCTGTTATAATACATAAAATATTGTTTAAATATATATGGAATGGATAAACTATAATATATTAGTCATACAATATTATTATTGTGGAAACGATCGTGATGCTATTGTTCAATAACGTGTATAGTTTAAATTATTGTCAATTGGCTTCATCAAACATTTACAGATCTATTGTTAAACATGATGTCCCTCAATTTATTGATACGTCGTACAACAATATTTGTGCCAGGACTTTATTGTAGGCAAAAACAGATTATTGTTTGTTAGTTTCGCCAAACAAAAATGTTGGTCATACTATATGAGTTTGTAATTTTTTTAAGTTAAGACAATAGATTCATTTTCGGCTTGTCGTTTGAACATATTTCAATTAAATAAATGATGATACACGGTTATCTCATACACTACCCCTCCTTATAATATCAACTGCATACAACTCGTAATTTTATAAATATAGCGCTAGAGTAATGTTTCTTACTTTTTTCAACGTACAGAGACCGAAATATTAATAAATTATTTCACGTGCAACCCTCAAACACTCCCTGCTTGCCCGTTAACCGAAACCGGTCCAATGCATAATCATAATTAAAGTAATAGTTTTAAAGATAAAGCATACAAATTTGATGTCCAATTGATAATAAATACACCTTTGGATACAATTACCTATTATTATTTGAATAAGTCAGTTAGTTGCGTTTATATTCAATAGATATAAATGGTAAAGCTTTTATATGATAAAATTTTAAAATTGGATTTAATAATGATTATATACATACATTATAATTAAATTGTATATCTGTTATGTTTTAAGTGTGTTATACAATTGTATGTAATATAATCATACTAATAAAAAATATAGTGATACAGCATGGTACTAACAAAAATAACCGATCAATCTTTCTTAATCCAAGGGATGGTAAAGGTAAATATGAAATGAAGCTTAGTGTAAGGTGATAGGCTTTATAAAAACCGTTACCCCAGGTAAAAAAAAAACAAATAAATATTAGACGTGATAAGGATGCCTAGGTAAATAATACCGGCGCATCATTTACTTGAATAAGCGTCAACTTTAGAAAGCACGATAAAATGAGATAAGACATCTTGGCTCACCTTATGTTGCTTTTCTTGGAGCTTAATTTAATCTGCCGTAAAAAATCCTCCATATAAAAAAGCACCCAGAATAAACACCAACAATATTCAAAACACGTGCAAACGGTCCGCGTAGAACATCAACACCCAAAACACAACAATTTTTTAATAACCACTAATATTTACTTTAAGAATATCGTAAACTTCCTGGTTTACGATTTGATACAAAAATATAAGATTGAACTTTAAAAAAGATTTAGATATTAAATGTTTTTCGGAACAGAAAACACTAACACATTTTTTTATTTATCGAAGCTGTTTTTTTTTTAATTGTTTTACCACAGTTTTGATAACGACAATATCTTACGAAAAATCGCCAGTTTAAAGTCACAACTTTTCAAAGCGAAAAATTGAGCTTTTTATACTTGAGCGCTGTCGAATATAGTAACGCGAGAACGAAATTTAAGAATATCTTTTTTAAAATTCGCGCGTAGACGTGTCTTCCGACCGGCGTACAATTTGAATCTGACGTCTCCCTGACGCACCAATAATTGCGTGCGCACTGCCCGAAAGAGCTTTTTCTAATGCGCCTGCGCGGTTCGTAAAGTTTTCAGCTTTGGACACGTGCTGATGTTTACCGATACACCCCGCCTAATATTTTTTCTTATTATTTACATCGCGAATGCAGCCGGCGTAAAGCGCGATTTCCATCAGTGCTAAGGTAAAGTAAGGGTTTTTTTTAACATGTTTGTGTGGTTTTTATGTCGCTTTATCATAATTCATGGCTGCGGTATTTGAAGTTGTTGACAGAATCCTGTTAAAAAGTTTCAACTTACACATTGGTAAAAACAGAAGCCAAGTGGGTTTTTGTGTTAATCTGCACTTATTAGAGCCACAGACTTAATTCCGAATATGTAAACGATTAGTTTGTTGAAATAAATATGTGTTATCAATACACAAATCATTCTATATTAACCGCAGATCGATTCTTAAAAAGCAAAGCATTTTTAATACGGTAAGAAAAATAAAAATGTATTTTAGTTCTACAAAATTTTATATATTTGTTGATAGGTATTTCGGCTTACGCCTTCGTCAGAATTAGTTCTGACAAACGCGTAAGCCGAAATAGCTATCAACAAATATATAAAATTTATGTAGAACTAAAATAAATTGTTATTTTTCTTACCGTATTATAATGGAGTTCTACCAAGTAAATGCCTCCTTAATCAACAAAGCATTTTTATGGACAATATAGGTAAATCGATACATAAAATTAATGGAAGATAAATTTGGAAATAATTACATTATTTTATTTCAACTTATGTCAATATATGTTTAAATAATAAAGGAAACATGTTTTAAGATCAGAAATTAACTGGTGTAATATTAAAATAAAAGAATATTGACTCCTTTCCCATGTAACATGTCACTAATTTCAAAATATTCAAGACATTGACACAGTCACACTGCAATTTGGCCGTGTAATCATTCTCAAATGATTACCGTGTATAATTAAGTATTTCGAGGGTGCTTGATGGAATTTCAATATAAATTTGAATTTTTTGAATTTTGTGCTTTTCCATGAGTTTTGTCGCTAACGACCCGGGTTTCGCCTTTCGGCATCTTCAGGCATTCCAAGTGCACGGATGTACTTGAACTGACGCGTAGTAAACAGTTTGTATCGTTTATATACAAAAACAAATGATCTTTATAAAATAGTTTAAACTCACCCCTGTTGGTGACAGGGGTGAGTTTAAACTATTTTATCAAGAAATCTTAGAGATTAATCGAGCTCAGCTCAACGGTCTGCCAATTTTGAACGAGCAACTTTATTTGCCTAGTTCGCCATTGTTGTACCCTTTTAAATAATTGTTATTTTTAATTTATTGTCATTTATTAATAATTGTCATTTATTTACAATTCAAGCCTTGCTATTATTAAATATCAATTCACTTACATTATCATTAATGTAATATAATAATAAAGGCTTGAAATCAATCAACTCATTAACGGGAGGTCGGATAGGACCCTAGATTTATTTTAAATATTCTTATGTTATCATCTGGTCATTAATATTTTCAAAAATCCCCGTAATTATAACAAACCCACTTAAATCATTGAAACTTGTATTCATTCAAATTTCGCTAATTTACATTTTAATAACCTTTTAACATAGTGATCTACTTATATTTTTGTATATAAACGATACAAACTGTTTACTACGCGTCAGTTCAAGTACATCCGTACACTTGGAATGCCTGAAGATGCCGAAAATGCGAAACACGGGTCGTTAGCGACAAAACTCATGGAAAAGTACAAAATTCAAAAATTCAAATTTGATTACCGTGTAATTCAAGGAAGATATGTTGTCTGATACTAAAACTAATTTCATTTTCTATAGCTGGTGTAATCATTTGTTTTTCAAAAAAATACGTTATTTTAACTGTAAGTAGTTGAAAGAGTCGCTCGTTTTTAGCCAATTGACTGACCTTTTATTTAAATATATAAATAAAAAAATACAATTTAAAAAAAACCATTCACCCTTACACTTCAACATTCGACTCGATCTCATGATCGTATATATTAGGAAGGCATGAAATTTTCAAGTATCGATTTCGTGTACATATAAAAATATGGTTTTACTTCCAAAATAAAACCTACACAATAAAGCTGGAAAGGCTGTATAATATTTATATAGGTAACTAACTGCGCTTACAAAAACACAACCTTTGTAAAATGTTAATTTAAAGTAAACTGTATTTCAGAACTTTCTTTGAAAGTTAAATATCGGTATTATATCAATAACAAATCAATGCAGGAAATGCTCATTCAGGAAGAGGATCTATTAATCGCAGGATGTATTGTAGATATAATAACCTTTCTCGTTAATTGGCGATTATCAATAAGTATTATATTATGTACACATATAAAATATATTATAACAAATACCTTCATCATTTTCATTTTGTGGAGATTATTACAAATCAAGAAGTAATTTCACATAGAAAATTTAAGCGAAATAATACTTTTGATATGTATGTATATAAGTGTATATTAATGTATGTATATGTATGTATATAAGCGGCTTCTAGCATTATTGTACAATTTTTAGAATAACCAATATAAAATATTTGGAATTGATGAGACCTACAACGAAATGTGAATCTAAAAGGGGCGGCCGGAAAAGCCCGTGCTCACGAAAAACAAACGAGCTTTTAAATGAGCCATTGGCCACATCGTTTGTTGGCATTATCTCTTTCAGTTATAAATTACTTACACTTCCTTTTCCTGAAAACAAAACGAAAAAGACAATCGAAACGTAGAAATTCATTGTCGTCGTTGAGATTTATTTTACAAATAAGACCGAGTAGAATGCATAGAGACACCGCCGGATGTAACGGATAGAAAGAATGCTAGACACGAATCACAGACAAGACAAGAGGTAATAGACAACTGCCGCAGCGGAAGAGGTCTCTGCGTTATTAATAGCAATATTTTTGTATCTTTTTATAATGCTATATTATTTCCATGGTCCGCCCGAAGGGAAGAGTTGTTAAGTCAAAGTAATTGAGAAGCTAAACTAATTGGATTCGAAATGCAACTAAAATCATCCACGGCAATCGCATATGTTAATAATCCATTATTAAGTCTCTTAGATTTGTAGATAAACTAAAAAATGATATATGTATATATAAATCAAAAGAATTTTCATAACGCGTATAATTGAAACACTTTTTTTATGATATCGTCGATGTATTATATCGAACAACAAATTTCACGGAATTATAAAAAAAACAGTCATCAGGAATTGTACAACAAAAACCTCATATTGTTTTCGCTTGGATATCATTTTCAAGTTTTTTCAAGAGTTTCAAGTTCGAAACAAGTTATTCCCAATTGTTTATAAGACTCTTCAATAAAAGTGAATCTTCGATATTACTATGTTTTAACTCATTTCTAACTCACCCAAGTCACTCGACGTAAAGAATATATAGCACACAAATGTTGGACAATGATCTTAAATACGCTTAGCAACCTCCAAGCGTATTAATTTTCATCTTTATTTCATCGGCATAACTATAATCATTTTATATACCTTCTGATAAATCAAATGTGTGCAACTAGCCAAATTCGAAGTCTTTCGAATGATCACTTGGAGAGCAATGGCTTTCTTGCTCGTAGAAAAAACTTAATAGAAAATACTAAACGCTGTGTTTTATTTTATAAAAAATGTACATTTATATTTCAATAAATCAAAGCCGCTGACTTTTGTACTTCTACCCGTGAGCCACTCCATATTTCATACAATATTCTATTTCCTCGTTTTCTATAACCCCCCGGTATTCTTCTTTGAAATCAACTGGCATCTGTTGCTCTCGTCTTCATCAATTATGAAAGAAAATGTCAAATACGCGGTTTATGAGTGAGGTAATTTTTTGGTAATTAATAAAGCAGGAAATGTAAATATTGAGGTACATTTTGATTGACATGGTATGTAGGACGTAGGTAAACACACTGCTATGCGGTTACTCATATCTTCTATTTAGCTATGTCGAGAAATAAGCATTGGTAATGGCTGTTATAAATATTATACATATTACTGCGAGAAACTTGGTAGCAACTTACTCAAATGGCTTAATTTGGGCCCAATTTTCTTATTTATCATTTTATAATATTTTTTAATTTTAGTTACCATGTCCGCTCCCAAGTAGGAGCATATGGACTCCTCACGGAGTTTATCTTGACATATGTTTTTTCTACGAGAACTGCTTGTTACTCAATTGCTCAACCTCTCTTGTTTTCGAAGAGAATAGGGACTAAGAAGATTCGATGACTAGAACATACATAACTAGTGATTAGCTAATCGCTGTCACTTTGCGTCGCTCTTTGGGATCGGAAAGGCGGGAAGGGATTTTACAACACAAACACCCATTGCCTCTGAGCATAAAAAATCTGCTCGTACCGGGAATCGAACCCGGGTGGTCCGACACGGTAGCCAACGACGTTGACCACTGCACCACGGACCGGGCGGGACCGAACTAATAATATCGATAAACATATTTTCTTTACTAGTTTCATTTATCTACATATGTATTCAATTACATAAAGTAACGACTTCAAATGAAGATGTTTTGATGATCCTGAAGACTTCGGCAGCGTTAATTACATATGAAGTTAATTAAAATCACACATTCACCGTCTATGGAACTATAAGAAGCTTCGAGAAACATTTTCTATCCCAGTCACATATGATATCCCTATTACACGGCGTTTTGAAACACATAACAAGTGAGAAAACAAATGACTCGCAAATAATCCAATAACCTCTATACAGAGAGTCATTTATTTTCGTTAAAGATTGATACGACTCGAACCACTAAGAACGGATCGGAGATGGGAATTGTGGGTCGATTTGCACATGCGATTTACATTCGCTGTCTGGTTATAATGGTTATATATTGTATATATATATTGCCTTGTAGCCCGCGAAAGTAACTCCTTTTCAAAAGCCCCTTCGTATGCCACATTTAATTATGCAGTTTAATAGAAAAAGCATTATATTTTTTGAATGTTTCTCAATTATTTTCTTGGTCACGTGATATGGTGGCATGTAAACATCACGAAGAGTTTCTACCCTTCATAATACCAAATCAATCATAACAGTGTGCTTAAAAATATGTGCGCATGGCATAATATGAAGTATAAGAGCTATTATTTTGTTCGCAGTAATGCCATGTAGGGTAATTGGAACCACCTTATAAAAATGAGTGCAGAATTTTTGAGTTGAGCTATGACCAAACTATTACGAGATATAATTGAGAAATATTTTGAAAAATCTGCGACTATTATTCTTGTACTATTCTCAAGTGGTTGAATAACTAACACTTCTCTGTAAAAAAAAAATGGAGATGTTAAATTACGAGCCGACATGATAAAAAAAATGGAGTTTTTATTAATTCTATCTCATCACATCAACATTATTTTTCAAAATTATTTTGAGTTTATACTATCATGCATAACATACATTTCAATACCACGTTTGTGGTGTCAACCAGTGACGGCTGGTAACGGGGTGCTGGGGGGTGCAAAAGGAAGATTCAACTATTTTTCCGTACTACGGAATAGAAACAGTTGGTATTGCGAACATCTGAATTGAAAGTCCATGCTATAGAAGTGTTTTAAAATCCAATGAATAGGATAGAACTCTTGCAAAAATGGTTGAATCTTCCTTTGCAACCCCCAACACCCCGTCACCAGCCGTCACTGGTGTCAACTGTCACTTTTTGTGCATTGTCAAAGTATTGTCAAACTTGACAACATTTGAAAATGATCGCGATGAGCGAAACCGGTCCTGATCTTTACAAGAATGCACATATGTAGAAATAGTCATTTAAAATGTGTTTTATTTATTTAAATACATGATGATATATTTGATTCATAATTGCATTCAATATAAATTGACATAATTATGTATTCAATATTTATCTTGTCACTGAATCGAGAATTTTAATTGAAAATATTTTTTAATTTCAAAGCAGCCAACATGTATAATTTATGTTTCATGAGAGTGTTTATATAGAATGTATTTAATAAGAGACACTACATTTATTTAACTTAAATTAATTTTTTAGTTGAGGACATCATCCTTCATAGATTGATGTTTATGAAATGTCTGAAAAAAGCTGTCCTCCCGCGCTAATACAAGCCAAGATATAAATTATGGCTCCCCTATTTATCGTCTATATTTAGACATGTGGAGCGTGCTCTTTGGTGAAATGCTGAATACGTGAGCAGATTTAAGCTGAAATAAACCCCAATATGGTTAAAAATGTTTCATTTTGGTTTAGTTTCACCAATAGCCCAAATATGGGATTTTTTCAATCTCCGATACTATCGGAATACAGGCAAATGGGAAATAATTCCATGAGAAAAGAAAGTGTTTAATGTTAATATTTAAATATTACAATATGCAAATTAGAATCGTTTGAATCTTGTACTTTTCCATGAGTTTTGTCATTAACGATCCGGGTTTCGCCTTTCGGCATCTTCAGACATTTCAAGTGCACGGATGTACTTGAACTGAGAAAATTCAATCGATTCAAATTTGATATTGAAATTACATCAAGCGTTTTCAGTCGAAATCCTTAATTACAAAATGCTTCAAATTATTTATTATACAAGTCTATAATGTCGTCAATTAACCATTCATGGTCGGTTAATTTGCACTTAGATTAAAACGCGTTGCTTCTTGATCTTCTTCCTATACTTTCCTTATTACCATTACGCAGAAATTAATATACACAAAAGAGCTATAAATTTTCTTAAAATAAGAACGTGAAATAAAAAACCGCAAACAAGTTACATATATGTAAGAATATTTTACAGCAAAGTAAGTTATATGTGAGAATTTTTTTCTAACTAATATCTCAATTATAAAAAATAAATCTATTTATTTAGTTGTATTACAATAACGTGCCTGAACACTTGAAAAGCCTGAAGAAGCCGAAAGGTGAAACCCAGGCCGTTAGCGACAAAACTCATGGAAAAGTAAAAAATTCAAACGATTCAAATTTGATATTGAAATTCCATCTAGCACCTTCAGTCTAAATTATTAATGTGAATAATTCTATGTATATTATTTATCAACACAACTATTATAGTTCTTGTTAAACTTAATACTGCTTTGCATTACGTAACGGTTTTATTTTCATAATTTCAATGATAAGAGTTTACAGTGTAATAAATCGTTTCATGATACTTGTCATTCCATGATACATGCTCAGTATTTGCTTAGACATTATTTTTGCTATCATACTATTATCTCATTAAGAATCATTTAGAAATTAAATTTATCCTGCGACGAATTGTTTAGGGAGAACTGTATGTATCCTGTGTTTCTAGCACACTGTACGTGCACCTGGCTGGAGATATCTGAGCCAATCGTGCGATAATCTGCTGTGATATCCTCGTTTATGGTACGTACCCCAATTTCCACCACAAGAATAAACAGCAGAACGTGATGACATATTAAAATAACACGTAACTTTCGATACAATGCATAATAATATCGCCTTATTATTCAAGGCGAAAACGAAGCTATCCTTTTAGAAATTATCCTTTCCCATTCTAATATATAAAAATCAATATTTGTTTGTTTGTTTGTTCGCACCCTATGCCCTGCCATACCTTTCATGCGATCGCAATGAAACTTTGACACAACTTTTGCTTGCACTTGCGCATAGTTCGGCATAGTAAAATTAGCTTACTGTAGGTCTTTTAAATAAAAATCGATGTTTTTTCATATTCTATGCGCTGCCATACCGTTCAATTTGACAACTTATTGTTGCACGTGCGCATAGGTTATAGACATTAGTACAATTAACTTTCAGTAGGTGGCGCGTGTGTCGTGCCATAGACAATCGGAATTTAAATAGCTAATTCCTGTATTGTTGAAAAAATATATTTTTCAATAATGTCATGCCCAGTTGATTTACACCCAGCTGTAGGAATGTATAAGAATTACGTCTTTCATTCTGACGTCCATTTTTGATACTAAAAATAGTACACGGTGAAGAATGATGAGTAAAACATTTTTCTTAAAAATAGCGATTGTCTGAAAATAGTCGCATTGACAATTACGGATAAAAATACGCTTTATATGCGTGATGATTCAATAGGAATGAAGAAAATAACCGTTTAGGTACTTTCTAGCAATAGCGTTTTACTTATAAATTATAGATGATTAATAATTCTTTAGTATTGTAAACACTTGCTTGATATGTACTTTCAGTTGTACACAGTTATCTAGCGAAACCTATATTTCGTACTAAGCGTTGGACGAGTGAATGCATACATATGTAAAATGAAAACAATCACTCGTTTCATCTTGGTAGGTAGATTTCCAAAGGACAATGGAAGGATAACGCTGATCATTGTACGGACAATTAAAAAGAATAGTCATGATTGTGGCCTTAAAAAATAATTATGAATTCAGAAGATGTTTAAATATCTCCGATATAATAATAGTTTTATTGTATGGTATTGTTGGCTTGTAACTTGTAACAATGTAGATATAGAAACTATAAGCATCCTTTCTCCATTCGGCAGTGAGCCAATAATATTTTTAATGAATTTATTAAGTTAGTTAAATATCCCTCTGAAAATATTTATTTGATACATACAATATTGACGCAAAATTCTGTTTTATAATAATAACATTGTCAAAAGCGTAATCTTGTGCTTCATGATACTTTATTAAAATGGCTGTATATATGTAAGTAGCGACAATTTTATCAAAGATTCTTGGTGTGACAATTCATCCACAGGGCCATAGTCTTCAGTGGCGGATTAAGCACTTAGATGGCCCCAGACACAATACAGACTTTTTTTCGAATGATAATCGCAAAATTTATTCAAGATTTGACGAATCATAAATATTGTGTTATTGACGCCAATTTCATTTTGAGGCAATTCTCCAAATTGTAATTTGAACAATGTATGGTATTACCCGCAGTTCACTACAAACAATTCAGCATGTGTACCCAGCTCATCCGCAAACCGTACTTAATTATTTATGGCCTATCGTTCATTCAATTTTTTTAGTTTTTACATTTGAAATATTCTCAACCAAATATATGTATGAGACGAAAATATTTATCCGTTTTCAAAACATATTATGTGGGCTTGAGACCCCGAAGATTTGGAAGCCTCGAGCTCGCGCCTCTTGCTCTTATGGAGTAATCCGCTACTGAAGATTTTGTAAATTTGCTGATATGTACATATATCCAATAAGGATCGCCATCACTGGATATACTTCTGCCTCGGAATGTATTATGTGTTTTTGCTATATGGAGTATTCAAATTGTACTGCAATTGTGTTAAAAAACAAATAGAAAAAGCTACAAAGTGATTTAGTGACGAGTCTTTTAAAAATAGATGTGACGTTTAACAAATTGGAAAAACTTCACGGCCCATTTTCTTTTCACAGATTAAAAACGAGGCACGCAACCAGACATAAAGTGAGATCATTAATTTAACTGTTTTTTAAAGTTACACCCCAATAAATTACACAGATAGGCGCTATAATACGTCAAGTTTTATAGCAACTGTAAAAAATTTCATACAATGTGTCAAAGTTTATTTACCAAAATATTTGAATAGTGTCATTCAAGAAACTTTCAAGTACGCGTTCCAAATAAAAAACATTAACCAAATCGCTTTCTAAGGAAAATACGTTTACCCTCTTATTATATGTATGTGGACATCCTTGGATATTAATATTTCAATAGGCATCTTGTATTGGGCCATATTACAAGAGAGCATACGATTTAATAAGATTACAAGCATAATTATTGTTATTATGTGATTCGGTCAACTGTCTAATTATGGTTGACAGGGCACGCCGACTGAAGCGCGCCGACATAAGCGCGCCGACACAAGCGCGCGCGCAATACAACCCCGACATTAGCGCGCGGGACTGAAGCGCGCCGACATTAGCGCGCCAAATATTTTTTTTTTCATTCATTTCAACCTAACCTAACAATATGAATATGTAAATGTAAATATGTATGTTTTTTTTATAATTATGTATGTTATTTGTATTATTGTATATATTGTATGTGTGAATGATAATAAATTATATTTTTTTGTTATTTGTACTTCTGTATATTTTGCGTTTTTATTCAATCTTTTTAACAGTTTTTATAATAATGAAATATAATTTATGAATGTAATAAATCAATATATGTATTTATAAAAATAATAAATTGCGCACTTATGTCGGCGCGCTTCAGTCGGCGCGCCTCGGTCGCTGCACCGGTTGACAGACATGCAGATTTATAAATGCACTCATTTTTGGGCTTTTACTTTGATAATGATAATTCATACTTAATTCATTTTTTTTATTTATTTATTTATTTATTTATTTATTTATTTATTTAAGAAAAAAGCAAATCATTTATATGCCAATGTATCTATATACATTTAAATACATAATTTTAATCATTAATTGTTAAAACAAGATGAAAACATTGTAATCATAAAAACAGAGAAAAAATTATAAAATCACATTAGAAATTTTCTTTTGACAAAATCAACTTTTATTCATAAAATATGTGCCGTTTAAAATTATTTGATGTTGCGTTGCTAAGAGGTCTTAAACATTTTATTTAACAGTCTATTTTTCTTGATTTAAAATTTAAATTTTATTGTCATACCTTTGTTTTTCTTAAACTACTAAAATGTTTTATTATTCCTTTGACGATTAAAAAACCGGTCCAGATCAAATAAATTTTATGACCAAAATGTATTATTATTTTTATTAAAAAAATACGTGTAAATCTACCACCAAACCTTTAACTCCCATTTAACCCACGTCACATTTGATGTGACGATTTTATTTATTAAAAATCATTTTCAATTTGGCCTGAGATGTCATAGTCCCGAAAATATATAGGAGAGTCTTGGTCTTAAAACCGCAGATGGTAGTTACAATTAATTAATAATAGGCAACATTATATTGTGCTATGTTAATCCTTGCCAGTCTCTAAAATAAATAAAACTGCGTTTCTTACACATTTTATTATAAATATAGGTATATATTTAAAAGGGCTGTTATCTTTCGTATCACATAAAAATTACATCCTGTCGCTATTGGTGAAACTGTTTATGACCTAAGGCAACAGTCACCAAACTACGGCCCGCCGAAGAATCTCATCCGACCCTCCGGATTTTTGTATTAAACTGTAATCGAATGCATCTAATTGGATTTCAATGAAAATTTATTTGTCATCCGGCCCGCCCAAGTTTTTGAAAAATTCAATCCGGCCTGTTGCTCAAAAAGTGTGCTGACCCCTGACCTAAGGTATTGTATGGAGTACTTTCAAGCAATTAACTAATTTACAAAAAAGATAATGATTCTTGAATCCATGCGAGAATCTCCTACACTTGCCACCATTGTACATTACAAACATAAAATCTTCCCATGCAGAAACAAGGGTCGCGTTGTCTCGTGTAATCTGGCCTTTGTATTGGAACGCAAAGCACAACAAGATACCCTCTCATCTACAGAGAGCACAGAGCTTTCGTGTGATATTTAAGATTTTCCTTTTACTCTGGGCTATTAAATTTGATCCGTTTTGAGCACGAGCTAAGTCCTTAACTGCCCATAAAATCCTAAACAATGTGGGCTGATTTATCCCTCTTACAATAATATCCCCAGGTGCTTTCTTTATTCACGCCTCACCATTATGTTATTATTATTCAAAACTCGTATCATACAATTCTTAGTATATCTTAATTTGAGAGGTATTTAATTTCTGGTTTCAGTTAATATCAATAGCGAAATAAAAACAATTGTTAAACATAAAACGGTACCAAATAAAGCTAAATATTTAATGTGTCCTCATTTTTTTTTAAATTATTACGGAACGTTCTGTAAATCAATAAAACAATAAAATTGCTAAATAAGAAAAAGCATTAAACTTAATTACAAACAACAGCAAAAATAGGCACTCATAATGAATACAAAATTTATAATGAATATAATGATAATGTAAAGTAAATTTGAATTTTTTACTTTTCCATGAGCTCTGTCGTTAACATTCCGGGTGTCGCTTTTCGGCATCTTCAGGCATTTCAAGTATGTACACGGATGTACTTTAACTGACGTATAGTAAACAGTTTGTATCGTTATATACAAAAATAAGAGTTGATACGGAAAGAAAAATAACAATGTATTTAAGTTCTACATAAATTATTTCATATATTTGTTGATACCTATTTCGGCTTCGTCAGAACTATACGAAGGCGTAAGCCGAAATAGCTATCAACAAATATATAAAATAATTTATGTAGAACTAAAATAAATTGTTATTTTTCTTACTGTATTATAATGGAGTTCTACCAAG
This sequence comes from Himalopsyche kuldschensis, assembly GCA_028554975.1. Classification (NCBI taxonomy): domain Eukaryota; kingdom Metazoa; phylum Arthropoda; class Insecta; order Trichoptera; family Rhyacophilidae; genus Himalopsyche; species Himalopsyche kuldschensis. The sequence goes on along the minus strand of JAHFWI010000029.1, from coordinate 6,951,899 downwards.
TAAATGCCTACTCAATCAATAAGAGTTGATCACTAAATTTAATTGTTTAATACGAATTTTTTATGATTAGTAAAAAATTGGCTTTTGGCCGGAGAAGTAAGTTGATCTTTATTTTATTTAACACACATAAATAAGAAAGGTAAGAAAACAAACAAATTAAATTAAATTTTACTAGTCGGATTAGGTGTCGAGTTGTGGGTAAAGAGTTTTTTAGCTACTCCACAGCCCTGTGAAGAACTTTAAAGGTTTTCAAGCGTAAATAACATAATTAAGGATTTCGACTCGAATTTCAATATCGTATTGTTTGAATTTTGTACTTTTCCACGAGTTTTGCCTCGACCAGGGTTTCGCGCCAGTTCAAGAACATCCGTGCACTTGAAATGCCTGAAGATGCCGAAAGGCGAAATCAGGGTTGTTAGCGACAAAACTCATGGAAAAGTACAAAATTCAAACAATTCAAATTTGAAGTAAAGAGCATGGTTTTATAATACATTCTTTGTTAACAGACAGCAAGAAAACATGCTGCTAGCGGGACAGTGATAACGATCATATAAAACACGGAAACAGGTGAAAACATAACAATTTGCATTATTGTCGAATGCGGCCTAATAGGGTGTGTACATGTGCGAAATGTGTGCACTGTGCAAATAATAAATGCCTGCACCTGTGCTCTCAAATTAGAATGAATGTTTTTCGAAACGGCAAATAATAATGATTGCGTTTGTGTGGTAGAAAGTGTTTTCAAAACAAAAGAGTACTGACTCTTGGGTGTGTTAATTTCATGGCGCCATGTCAGCCGTGCAAATATTAATGGCACACATTAAGTTTGCTGTCTTTAATAAGAGAGCGATGCAGATTTTTCCTCAACTTTGCCGCCGATGACAGCTCACTTATAATTTATTTATTCGCAAGCATAATTATTGCCATGCAAGATGTTAGCTTCACTGAAAGATAATGCGTTTTTTTTATAACTAAATTAACTATCGGAGTGAAGCATATGGACTCCTAATGGAACATATCCTTAGAAGTTGTTTTTGCTTTCTACTTGGTCCCTCAAACTCATTTTATAGATAAGAGCAAGGGTCGTCAACCTTTCTATGCCTACAGCCCACTTTTGATTATTTTTCATGGTAAAATTTCCTTATCGCCCAACAAAACATCGCCATATTTCAATCCATTATATGAGTGAAAAATTTGGGGTAATGGCAAAAATCGCCCACCGCCCACCACGGAACCCTTTACCACCCACTTGTGGGCGGTACGGACCAGGTTGACGACCCACGGGATAGAGTAAGGAGTAAATCGTTCTCGCGGAGAAAATTTAAGCGTACGATAAATCCATGATTAAATGATGCGTTTGAAGATTTGAGCCCACGGATGCCGCAAATGGGTATGGTGAAGTGTTTGCCACTTGCCTACCAGTCCAGGAATTTTTTTCAATAAGATTTTGTTTATACTGTTGATCAAGTCAGTTTTCATATACATATCAATGTATGTAAGTATATATTTTCTCTGAATATCGAGCATATGTCTTCTTAATGTTCATATATTTAATTATCAATATATGTATATTTTCTACGATAGCTGCGTGTTTTCGAAGGAAAGGTATTTCTATATGGAAAATATTGGGTAATGGACTTATGGTAGAACTCGTGGTTAGCAGATAGATCTCGTTTTGCCCCGTTTTTACGATAGGATGGGCGTGGGAGGTAATTTTAGACACCACAGACATGGATGTCTCCAAATACTAATCAATGAAACGATTTAAAAATGACTGCCATGTATGAGCGAATGAAATCTACCATCAAAGCCAACGACGTTGACACTCGATCACGTCGGTTTTTATTTTAAAATGTTTCGGCAAAGCCTAATCTTACCATCATTTTATGATTTCCTGGAATTTCCTCTCTATGACTGTGGAGAATTCTTGAAAATACTTTTGTATCATACCTATATTTTAACACAAAATATGCACTAAAAAAAATACTTAATTTCAAGAATATTCATGTTCTATGTTGATTACTTAAAAAAGACACAATTTTTTTATTTATATGCCATCAAACGAGTAAAAAAATGTGTGCAATAAACAACAAAGAAATGCGTATAGTCCTTTAATTCAATCTAGTAATCGACATTAAGTCATAAAGATTGAAATACAGTATTTGAGTTTCGAAGATTAAAGTACCATGCAGTTCTTGCCTGTTGATTGTATATTATATTATATAATATCTGAAAACAGTTATCAATAACTATTATAAACGTTGTTTATATACCAACATTGCGATCCATTATTATTCGGTAGATAAAACTAACACTAAACACCTGCACATAAATGTTCCGTTGAAGTTGTACAGGTGACAATGTTATTACCTACCGAATATTTGTATTATATAAATAGACACACTGTATGGTGCTATAAAATCTTAAATTATTGAGACTTCTTCGTCGCTTTTTAACAAAGAGTCACATACTTGTTTTAATTACTTCACTGCACTTCATATACGGCAAACGTCGAGCGAAGAACGTCGTCCGCAAAGGAAGACCAGCGTCATGTACAGTTAGCGAATTATGGACACGAGAACGCCGGCTGAGTGCCAATTCACTTTGTCATTTCGTTACCTTACTTTGAAAAGGTTCTAATTGTCACTTTTGCCTAATATGACCTTTTGGTCGGAAAAGCTTGTATTTATCGCATTCTATCATTGCAGAATTCTGGAGTTGCACTGCATCTGCACACTATTTTTACTAACCTGATTTTTTTTAATTTTTAATTTTTTTATTAAAAAAATATTTGGCATTACAGCTTACGCCAATGCGCCAAATATTCCTTATTGTGAATGTCATACGAGATTAACTCGATGATAAATAATGAATCAGTTTTGCACAAAATCAACGATAAATAACATACACCCAGTCCAAGATCTCTTTTTTCAATTGAAAAATCTGACCTTGCCGGGAATTAAGCCTGGGCTCCCTGATCGCTAGGACAAAGCTCTTGCCACTAGACCACAGGGACCGACAAAGCCGACCAACAAATTTGACAAAGTTCTAAGATTGGCATCATTATTACCATAATTAGATCTTTAAGATCATTATATTCGGCAAGAGTTGTGAAAAATATGCTTAAAATTAATTTGAAACATTTTTACTTGCCCATTGTTACAAGTGAATTTTAATCAATCGAAACTTCAAAAACGCTCATATCTCAAAACAGTGTCATGAGCAGTCACAACCTTTTCAAAGTAAGGTGTCAATTTGCTGAAGCGTGGGGCAAACTATATAAATCAATGACAATAAAAGCAAAGTATCCTCGCGGAATGCCGTGGATGACTTTAATGATCGACGCCTTTTTTTGGTACCCAGCGACGACGTCGCGGCGCTGTTTATAACAAGGACGGCTACATGATTCGCTGATGTCAATACGGCTCTTTAGGATAAAAGAAACGTATCTCTATTTTTGCCGTTATTGCGTTATGAATTCCACTAGATAAAAAATAATATAATATTTGTCATAGTGACATATCAATGGGAGAAGATATTTCAATACGACATAAAAATCACATTCTGGTTCATAAGCCTAAAAAAATACTAAAATATATTTGTTAAAAAATAGGTAAAATTGATTACTGGTGAAACCTGTTTTTTGGCACTCTCGAAAAAAAAAATGAGTTAAAATTCTCTTAAGTAATAAGTTTCTCCGTCTCTTTTGGTGGAAGGAATCTAAATTCTATAATAGTGATTATCGATTTTTAATGTGCTATATTTATTTTTATACTGCGATGGTAAGGTTCAGTGCATTAATATATTTTTATAAAAAAAATATTTATAGTCTATTTTCCTTGTAATTTGCTTCAATTTATTTTTTAGTTGTTTTACCAATTGTTTGTCATACATTGTTTTTCATACTTAACTTTTGTAGAAATATCACTGTTTTATTGTATTCCTTATCAGTTGACAAGGCTCGCCATGAGCGAAACCGGTCCTGATCAAATAAATTTTATGTGGAAAAAGTACTAAAAATGTATTATTATTTTTATTATAATGCCTTTCCACCAAGTATTGACAGTGAACACCTTAAAAGTGATATATTATTGTTTATTTAAAAGCGAGCTATGTCAAAATTTCATTTAATCATATACATTTGTATATTTTTTAGTTTGCAAAAAAAATCATTATAGTCAACAAAAGGTATTCGAATGCGATTAGCTAATAACCAGTTTTATATCATTCTTTCCTTACCCTCTCCCAAGTGAGAAGTTGAGTTAACGGCTTACAACCAGATCATGTAGAATGCTGATATGGTCCATATTTTCAGCTTTTTATTCTTTAAAAAAGCGGTGACAGTTGTATCGGACACAAATTAATCAAATAAATGATTTAATTCCCTGTTTCATCAACACATAAAAAATTTATTCAAATAAAGTGAATCCAATAATTTTTGGCTGCTGTGAAAATGATGAATATACCAGACAGAACTTCAGATTTTTATTTTACATCTTTTTTCAAGATAACAAATTACTCTGAGTATCTTTTTATATACGGATGTGGTTGATCAATCTAATCCGTTCATATCTTTGCGGTTCGGCGGTATCGTAGCTATGTTTTCTTTAGCGTTATAAATTGCTATACATTCTACACATAGTCCAATGTACACATTCTCTTAAGACCGCTCACACATTTTGAAATTGCTCTCCTGAACGGTCGATCGATCTATTTCATGAAATCAACTATAAGTTTGTATTTTTTTTCCGAAAAGCTCAACCGATGAGAATATTATCAAATTGTATCACGTCCATCCAGAATGAAGATGTTATACTGTAAAACAGGCACGGGCTAACTGCGGCCCGCCGTTTGTTTTCTGCGGCCCGCCATCATAAATCCTAATTCTATATAAGATTTTTATCTTATATTTTTTTAAAAAATATTGAAAATCAAATAAAAATTCTTTAAGATATTGATTATACAAATATTCCCTTTCACAGTAAAATTCGATGGCTTTGCTTGGAAAAAGTGCTTAGAAGAGTTCGGGATATTAAAAATATTATAATTTTATTTTTGGAAATGAAGAATGTTACGGACTTCCCGATACTGATGATAAGGGATTTGTGATTTTGCATTTACTCTGGACATCGTGCCACACTTAAATACTATTAACTCCGTGTTATGAACGCTCTGAATGACGATTTTTCACAAAGATTTGGTGACTGAAATTGAGACAAGTTTGGCGCTAGTAAACGATCCATTTTCAATAGATATTAAAACTGTATTGAAAGAGCTACAACTTGAGATTATTGATCTGCAATAAAACACTGATTTAAGAGAATTACACCGTCGTGACGAAATCTGCAAATTTTACAATGATCGTAATTCAGACAAATTCGACCAATATAAAGATTTTGCACGAAAAATTTTAAAAGACATTTTTGATCATGAACCTCAGCTTAATTCTGATTCCATCTTCTTCTTTGGCCATTCACGAGCAGTTTAAAAAATTTTTTTTGAAAAAAATATTTTTCGTGATAATAAATAGAGTACACCCGGGCCTCTTTTTAAACGATTTTTTTCAGTGATTTCGATTTTACGTTGAAATTTTATGGTGCCGTCACAAATATTATCCCGATTTACCGTTTTGTTGAATATTTCTTAGAAACACATTCGACTCCATCCTATCAGTTCGCAGAAAAGAACCGAAACTACAAATGTGCGAGTTAGTGAGACATCACCGAAAACATTATGACCATAAAACGTAAAAAATTGCACACTCGCAGTGCTCAGTAAGTGAGATATCACCGGAAACATTATGACCATAAACGTTAACAATAGCACACTTGCAGTTTCGGTTCATATTTGTGAAGACTGGCGTCTTGCAGCTCAGGAGGACCACGACTTTAATACGTATGTGCAGTGTGACAGCGAACTAGCCACATGTGGCGTCATTATGTGATGCTACTAATGACAGCAGCGAAAAAGAAGATGGTCAAGAAAGCAATGGTGAACCTGTCATTTCATTTGAAGAAGCGTTATTGACATTACAAAAAAAATAAATTGTCTACTCCAAGGACATAGATGAATCTGCAGTCAGGTAATTATGCGAATTCGAAGGATCACTGTTAAAATTGAAGTGCAAAACGGCAAAAAAGCAACTAATTATTAAGGATTATTTAAAAAAATGTATGTTAATAAGTTTTTTAAATGTTTTTACTATTTTTATTTCATATTTTAAACTTTCCCGCATTGACCGTTTCCCGCATTTATCGAAATTTTTTCACGGTCCTTTGAAAAACGTAGAAACGTAGCCAAGTTGTAAATAATTTACAAGAAAATTTTCAAATTCATTTGAATTTTGAAATACCGGGATCCCAGCGACGTAATACCGGTATAGAAATCCCTTGCTGTCGTTCTTTTATACCCGCGCATAATCTAAAAATGGTTGGCGTATCATAGGTTAGCATTCGTCGGTGTAGATACAAGGTGTCTAAAAAGAAACAATCGGAAGTCGCCTAAAATAAGATTACAGTACTGTTGACTTCAATTCCGTACACCTAATATTTTTTTTCAATGATTTGAAATATCAAGGCGAAAGCAAATAAACGATTTTTCAAAGCTGATTTTTGCCAATTCATTGAAGTCAATTCATATTGGAACGCATTTTAGTAATAACAAAATTGTAGGTTACCACAATTATGTCAGTACTTTTTTTAAATTATAAAAAAAATATATATATCATATTTTTCTAAAGAAAAATTATAGATCTATGTATGTATTATATGAAAGCAACACTAGATATATGTTTAAGGAAGACCAAAGCCTATGTAAATAAAAGAATGCGGTAATTAAAACTAAGCACGTTAAAAATCTAGATATTTTAATTGTATTAAGCACGGTCCGTGGTGCAGTGGTCAACGTCGTTGGACGTTCCGTGAAGGACCGGCCGGGTTCGAGTCCCGGTACGAGCAGATTCTTTCAGTCGATAAATCGATTCTGTTTGAAAGCAATAGGTGTTTTTGTTGTTACAAATCCCTTTTCCCACCATTCCGGTCCCACAAAGCGACGCGTAGCGAGATCTATTAGCTAACCACTAGTCCTGTTATCATCCTTGGATCATTTCAATCCATAGATTCTCAGAGGCTGAGCAACTGAGTAACAAGCAGTTCTCGTAGAAAAAAACATGTCGAGATAAACCCAACTTAGGAACGGACACGGTAAAAAAAAGCGACACAGAAGAAATATTTTTATTGAAGTCAAAAGCCTTTGAGTAATGCACAGTTTTTACGCGATGGTGGCGCCCTTACAAGCGGACAAGTTATAATGGTACATCTATAGTAAAATTAGTCTTTTCTAAGTAGGTTAATATATGTCTTATTTTTAATGTTTACTGTACATTTTTTACACGAATTCTTCAAATCAAAAGCACTTGCATTGCCAGTTGCTGTATAAGAGGAGAATCTGTTTTATATTTTTTTTTACATAAAAACAAACATCAATGTGACAAAGTTGGTAAATTCTTTCAATTTACAAAATTCATCACGATTAAAATAACATTGCAGCCGAAAACTCAACAATTTCTTTAATTTAATTATCCTAAAGTTAGTATCAAGAAAAGATTAATGCTTCTCGTGTGTGGTGTTTTTGTCAAATTACGTGTGTATATTTCATGTTTTCTTTTTCTACTTTTTGTTCGCGTGCAACTCAAGCTCGCTATACAATGGACCGAAGTGTTGATTTTATTTATGAAGAGAAACGAAGAAAGCTCTAAGCTCAATTTTCAGAAACCGATAGCTTTGGCCGTTTGGGTGGTAGAAATGATAATATTATTACCGTACGTAAAACTTTTTACGCCGCATTTCCTGCAATATGGTCAGACTATTTACTATTTAATTAATATAAGGTTTTTGTATTATTTATACGGTTATTCGGAACTATTTCGTGTTTTTAAGAACTAAATCGTTTTCAAAATACCAGAAAATAAAAATTCACAAAAAAATGTTTTTTTACCATGTCTTTCCCAACTTGGAGCATATGGACTCCTCACGGAGTTTATTTCTACAAGAACTGCTTGTTACTCGGCTGCTCAACCTCTCTTTTTTCAAGAGAGTAGGGGATGGAAAGGATACGAGGACTAGGGCAGGACTAGTGATTAGCTAATCGCTGTCACTATGCGTCGCTCTTTGGGATCGGAAAGGTGGGAAGTGATTTTCAACAACACAAACACGCATGCCTTTGAACAGATTTATCTACCGAAAAAATCCGCTCGTACCGTGAATCGAGCCCGGGCGGTCCGGAACGCAAGCCAACAACGTTGACACTGCGTCACGGACCGAACATGACCAAACAAATCCGTTTTTTTGATTCTACAGATTGACATTCTTACTTTAATGCGTATTATTATTGTTTGCATCTTACTACGAGTATTTTCAACAAATGAGAGACTAAAAATACGTTTTATTGTTAGAAATAAAATGCCTATCCATCGTTTATTTACAGTTAAAAGCGTAAAGGCGATTGCTGTTTGTAATTATTAATAATAACATTTTATATTCATGGAGACTGAATGATTTCGCAAAGTGAGTGCTTATTTTTAATTGTTTTAAAATATAAAAATATAGTTTAATTTGTATGTTTAAAAATTGAATTTTACAATTAAATAATATTTGAGCGAAACATCTATTTTCTTAGGTTTTTAAATAATTTCATGAAAGAGATATTTACGGACATAATCTATTTAGTAAACTATGTAAATTGTTGTCATTTATATTATGTAACTACCATGAAAATAAATTTAAAATCAATACTATGTTGTCGGGCACCTCGAACAATAGACTCAAGCCTGTAGCGGGCGTTTTTTTAGCGATAAGCGCAAAAATATGTTACTTTCTTAAAATCAACACAACTTCTAAACGAAACAATATTTTCGATTGAAATTTTCAAAGAAATCATAAATGATATTTAATCATTGAAACACGCTTTTTACACCATAATTGCAATATATTTCTAAGCCGATTCCGATTCCCGATCCGAATTCTTCCAAATCATTATTCCATGAAGTCTGATAAATTATCGGCGTACACTTCATCGTCACTATTATTATTTTCTGAAGACATTTTTGAAAGGATAACTTCTTGTGCAATGTTTATATAAATTCAAATAACAAAATACGAAACGGTGAACAAAGCAACGCGAGCGGAATGAAAAATAATCCAACATGTGTCAGGGCTCAAATTGAACAAGCAAGGGGGATCGCAAAACAAATCTATAAGACTGTTTATTCGCTCAAACTCCGAACCTTATAATCTGGCAAAGAAGTAGAACTAATTGTAATTACATAGTTGCGGCGTGAAATGAAACGCCGGCAAACAATTCTGTGCTGACCTGTTCAAATACGGCATTTGCCGTGTCCCGCATTCAACCGACAGTCCGAAAAATACGGCAAATGCCGTGTCCCGACAACAACGTGTTATCAACATAAATTGATGAGGAGTGCGTACAATATTCTTAGTATTTTTTTAAAGCTTGCTAAGCATACATAGTACGAGACAAATAATAAACAAACAAGGTACAATTCCATCCTTAAACTTGGTCACCGTAAAGTACTTTGTTCCATTAATTTTAGCGATAATTGAATCCTAAGGATAGCAATAAATTGTTTATCAATGCCATGCATATAGACATTAATTTATATTCCAATGTGTGCTTTCCATTATCAACCTTTTACCATTATAATTGACGTAAAAGGAACAAAGACACACTGCTGGTGTGTTTTAATTACTCTTTGCTGATGATTTTTATAATAGGTATGCCATATAATTTTAAAATATAAGATTGGTAGGTATACAATTATTAAAAGTAGTATATTCAAAAACTATACATACACTATTGATTATGCGCATGTTCATTTGGCATGAGAATATTTTAATACTTTCTCCGAATTTATGGGCATATAAAAAAGATGCCGTATTTGATTCAATTTAATTCTGCCCGCTTTGAGCCCATCGTGAAGTCGAGAGTGTAGTTACACATAAGTTATTCAAAAATGTATTGTTGTTGTTCTTAGTTATCAAATATGTCACATCAGATTCCAATAGCGATCGTGTAAGCATGCACAAATAAAGAGGTGTACAAACACGGCTTGACTACACTTACTCGCTTATAAAGTACTCCAAGCGTAAGCAAATAGATAGTTGTCCATAAAATAAAGTCGTGTCAACATGTCACGAGCGCATACCAGAGCGTTGGTACTTGGATGTAATGCCGCACAGCATGTGCACTGATACCTAGTATTGATGTGTGCTACCACAGATTGAATTGCTTCGATTAGACTATGTCTTTGGCCCATTTGGTAAAAAGCATAATTTCAGTGAAGTGATTAGAAAATTACAGTAATATTCCACCAACTACGGCGGATTCTTGATTTATCACTAATAAAAAATAACAACGTGTACCTAATACCTATGAATTTCAAAATACAGTAGATAAGTAGATTAAATGTGCATTAGCGACGAGTTTACTTGCCTTTTATTGAACGTCGCGGAGTATGCAAATGATGAAGATATCTGAAAAGAAAACAAAAACAATATATTTAGTAAGTAAGTAGGTGATAACTTTTAAGGTGTTCACTGTAAATACTTGGGTGGAATGGCATCATAATAACACATTTTTAGTACTTATTCCACATTGAGTTTATTACATACTCCCTCGCTTTTAATCACATGGTAATGCAAGCAATGAGCGAAACCGATCGGACCCTGATCCCGAAACTGATCTGAAGAAATCCAATGTGGAATAAGTACTAAAAATGTGATATTATAATTATTTTTAAGTGATTATTAATAAACATCAAAATTATGGAAAACTCATCATTACGTATGGTTATAATTATAACCAGACTAATGCATTTGAACGGATTAACAAACCGTTCAATACGCTTATTTTTACCACGCTTAGTACTGTTGAAATAAAATTAGGTTTGTTCTTCATTTATATTACACACAACATTCCCATTCGATCATATCAACTAAATTTTGTTACCTAATTTCATATCGAATGCAATCTACGTAATGTTCCATCTTTCAGTAAGCTGAAATTATCGAGTTAATCAAGAGAAACACTTTTTTAATCGCTTTAATAATTATACGATACAAGCATTGGTCATATTTTCGAAGATGTATTGGTTGTAATATGTGGTATATGTGGTATATGCCTTTTATTTACGTGACTAGAAGGTATAACGTTTTCAATGAATCATCCAAGACTCTATGATCACGTAACTTCTTTTTTTGCCTACGCTGGAGATAAAATAATAGCGACACCCAATACGATAAAAGGTGATTAACATACGGAATGATGCAACGATAAACATTAAAAAATGAATTATATCATTGGTGTGGTTATTGAGAAGGTGTTTTGTTAAAGCGTTGTGCCATCGGCTGCGGTTCGCGGCTCCCACGCTACGTGACTTGGGTTCGGTTCCGTATCAGGCGTCCCGATCAAGATTGTATGAGTGGTGACATTAAGACATCACCATGAGGTTTAAAGCTAGGGGTTTTTGTATTCACGACATAATCGTTTGCTCTTTTCAGTGGTTATCTGGCTTTGGAATTATTTATACTAAACTCGTGGTATAATGCGAAAAAATCGATGTCCCTTAAATACAGATGCTCGATTAATGTAAATTTTGTGCCACTGACAAACAAAACTAAGTGATATATTTTATTTACAATGCTGGGTAGCACTCTTTAAAACATTTTTTGATTTCTTAATTTATCGTTTACGTACGAAAAATGCCAAATGATAAAACACCCAATTTTTTATTGATAAAATAAAGATTAGTAAAGTGCCTCATTTTTTACGTTACTATAACTTACCTATATATATCAAGAAAAATGGTATTAATTGAGTTCAACGCGTAAGGACCGTTGTGCTAGAAAAGCGCAGCAAAAAAATTCAGTAGAGTCATATTATTATTTGGGTATTACTTTTAATTTGGCAGACCAGCGAATACAATACAGTCAATACTAGACGAATTTATAATAAAAATATGCAACATCATTCATTTATTATATATTTCTCGCTACAAAGTACCTTGAATGGCAAAATACATAGTTAAGATAAAATGTATACAGTCTTCTTTCTATTCACTTCTAAGGTGCAAACCTGTAAACAGTCATATTTTGGTAGAAAGGCAAACATTTTAAGTTGACAATGCCCACGATGAGTGAAACCGGTTCTCACTTTTGTCAGAATATATGTGGAAGTAGTACTGTAATATGATTTTTGTCTGTCTTCTATTGTTTATATGTATTTAATATCTTCCAAATGAGAAAGGTTTGCGGTCAGTTGACTCCGCGAACTTAGAGCTATCACGGTAATACTTTTAATAAATTTGTAATAACGCATTTATTTTCATAGCAACGGAGTAATTATACTTGACTCAATGTGCCATAATCTGATAAATACAATTTTCGGGCTAATGCGAATTAATGCTAAACGAACGATAATTATTTTACTTTACTTTAAGGTCTGCACAGGCCAAAACATAAAAATTCTGCCCGCGGGTTTAGCCCACTAAGTCGCATAATTTTTAATGGCTTAATTATTCATTTTCAAAAAAAAAAAAAAAACATCGCTCATCAGGGTTATGAAAATGTGATGCTGCTCAACTTTCACAATACAGGCTTAAAATCTATATTTTGATTCATTTAAATAATAATGATTGAATATATTCTTATTTTGTACAAGATATATACTTGTGGTGATGTTTGTTATCCCAAGTAGCCAACTACTTATGATTCAGCATACAGGCCGCACTGTCAAAGCTTACGGCGAGCCATCCAATCGGAATTCACAATGACACTCATAGATATTGAATGAATACCAAACGATTGGCTATATCAACCGCCATTTTATTTCAAATATATAAATGCAAATGGAGGATATTAGAATTGCGTGGAAATGAATTAAAATAATAGAACATATTATTCCATTACACTTTTTTAATTTCCAGCCCAAACTATGACTGTTGGAATTTCGATAGATTTCACGGTAACTTTATTATATACTAGTATTCGAAGCGAAGCGGGCCTGATCTTTATAAAAGTATAGGTGGAAGAAGCACAAAATTCTATTTATTTGGAATAACAATACATACATCATGTTCGGTTAAATATCGATCTAATGCCTGGAATAATGTTAGAAAATTTATTTATTCGTTGCAGTCATAGAGTTAAATTACGACACTACTAGCAACGTGTTAACACCGTTTACGGTAAATGATTTATTTTTAAATTGCTTTTTAAAACAAAGTATGTAGAAAAGTCTCATCAATCAATCTTATCAGATAGTCATCTATTCATTGATAGATCGTTATATTTTTTACGACATTTATTGAACAGTAAATTGTTTTTCAAGATCGATTTATTATCTACGTAATAGTTACGGTGACCATATTGATTTGCGGGTTAAAAAAATAATGCAATTCCTCATAATATTTTAACTCGTACATTCAATTGGGGATGCCAACTTTTTCTGAAACAATTCCGGGACATATGGGTTGAAATGATGTTTTTTTTTGGGTGGAGGTAATATTTTCGATAGCTTTCTCTGACATTCTGAGACTGTTTGGCTTTTTTTAAAATTCAAATCAGGACTACGACAGTATTTACGGGACAATCTCGGCCAATCCCGGATGGTTGGCAACCCTACATATAATACGTTTTGAATTAATTATTCATGTAACAATGTAAGGTAAAGGAAAGTCAAGATGTATTCTTATCCTAATTGCATATTTTATATATATATCACAAAAATCAAGAACATTTTAATATTTTAAGACTGTACCCCAGTGATGCACAACCTGCGAACCTAAATAATATTTCATGCGGCCCGCAATGAAAATATCAATCAGACTTTTTCCGGATATGGAAGAACAATATAAAACGATCAAGTAAAAACAATTTATTTAAACTAAAAATATCGATATATTAATCAGTTTTACCCAAGCGTTTCTGGAACTATCTGAGAATTGATTATCTGGCCTTTCTCCCAAAAAAATATTGTGCATCACTGCTGTACACGGATATCAGCTATACTGGCACCGGTAAAATTACCATTCTATATACATATGTATTTGTCATCACAGATATCTGCCTAATTTCAATTCACCAAATAAAAAAATAGCTAGCCATATCAACACATCGATAAATCTAAAGGGCAACTTAATGATATAAAGAACTGTCTTAAATAAAGAATATATGGTCACTATATCTATGAAGTTTACAAGGAAGATAACTATTTTAGCCGTAGCCTTGCGATATCCTGATAGGTGTCTGATGATGTCAGGACATGTAATAAAAACCATTAGTGAAATAAATCAATTAAAGTAATTCAGAAGGTTGTTTAATTACTGTGAATCTTTTTCCAATTGCAATCAGCTCAATAACGATTACGACAGTATATTTTTTAATTATAAGCCGAACCATTAGAAGATAGATCGCCTTAAGCATTTGTCGACCATGCAGCTAATAATTTACAAGTGATTTTGAACCCTGGAAGCATCCAAAACAATGTGTTTATTAACCTGTTCTCTGCCGCCAGCGAGTTAACACGCTATACAATTTCGAGTACATAGGACCGGCCATACAAAATACCCGTATTAACACACAGTACTTGGGATGTGGTTTAAAGGCCCCAAGGAACGTATATAATAATTTTAAAATATCGTTCGTTTAAAATGTAGTTATGTACAACTCTTGGAATCGTGGTGTAATACTTTAAATTAAAAGATATTGTATAGTAATCTATAATACATCGATTTAAAAAAGATCATTTCGTTGTGTTGAAATGTGTCGTTAGCAGGGTATGCGTAGAGCCTTGTTTTGAGGCATACTTAATATGGCCATTTATTTTTGTGTTCAAAACGGGACATTTACCATTTTTTACGTAATAGTATGTATATTCAAGAAAACACGTATTTTTCATAGTTTTTATGTATTAATAAAAAGAAAGGGAATGTTGATAAATAAAACAACAAGAATTAATACTATAAATATGAAAAAAATTATGTTGTTTTATATTTTTCTGATGAACAAATTTTCTTATGTATAACTGGGTTTTCTTTTAAATATGAATGGAATTCTTGGCAGGATATTTTAATATTTATTTTGACTAACAACATCGCTTTAAGTACTCCGACTTGTAATTGTGTTTTTTCTGTCGTCCACAACTGATTCATCTGTGAAAAGACTCTTTCTACGGGTGCATTTGTTCCGGGCAAGCATAAAATGTATTCAATGATTACTCTAAAGTTTTTATGGTTGAAATTATTATTATGAAAGTGTTGTAACAATTCAATCCAACGATTTTCGATTGCACTTTTTTTAAATTGTTACCGTTCGACGCCCCGAAAGTGTACTTGGGGACAACGGGACAGGCTATCTAAAAACGGGACGTATGGTCACTTTAGGCATACTACACGGTGGAAGAGGGTGGATTAATTTGCTTTAAAAAAATTTCAAAGCATTTTTTATATACAGTTAAATTAAAATTTATTATGAACTAGTTCCGATACTAAATCACGTTCACGTATTTTCTGTGTGAGTGTTGTGACAACACTGAAGTTTTGTGAAAAATTTGCTTGTGTTTTTTTAAATAAATGAAGGTGTTAATGACATATCGTAAGTGTTTGTGATGTACTATTAATATATATATGTCCAAAAATTATATATTTCGTAGGCTCTATTTTTTTAATGAAAATCACGGCCCTCCATACACGGCTATACTAGTCCCGATCGGCACAGAACTGGTTAAAATGCAGCCAAGTACGAAATACATATAGGAATAGATTTAATGCAAGTCACATACTTCGTACAAATATTACGACAAATTGTTATGACAAACCGTCTTTAGCGTCGACGGATATAGCTTAACTTATCGGTAGGCTATTTTCAACTCAATTTCTGTATGCAGTCAACGATAAAGTAAATTTCTGACAAATGACAGAAGTTTGTAATATAAGATTTTTCACATTTAAAGGGGTGATAATTGGGAAAGATTTTTTATAATTGATCGTTTCGTTTGAAACTGATTCTTCTTATGACATTCGCTTTGATGGTGACGTGAATTTTAATTTGTATTCAAAATGACGATAACCCAAAGATATAGCCGGCACCCGGCAAGCGTTGCAATCCCAATTAATGAAACGACAATCATTCATTTTTATATTTTATATAGGTAGATAATTAAGAAACGACGATAGTTGAAAACGAATTTTTAACTATCCTCATTTCGGATACCGTATTTATTGGATTGTGTGACTTATTAAAAGTGCGTATCATGTTATAATTTGGTATATTTTTCGATATTTTTTGTTTGGTTTAACCATGCTAATTAATACGCGAATCCTGTGATATCAATCAATTTCTCAAATCTATTGAGGATTTGCTGTAAGGAAAAAAAATATAAATTTATGAGTGCAAGGGTTAATCTGTTTAATCAACAGTAGAGACTCCAATTCGAGTATCGAGTACTCGATACTCGAGTATACTCGGCTATTTTTCAAATACTCGATACTCGAGTAATTTGCTTTATAAATGAAGATTTTTTTCCGATTTTTTTTTTAAGCAGTGGACTGAAAAACTATATAGCACTATTTAATTCAATATTAACTTTTAAGCCGACGACCACAGCAACAGAGAGAGTTTCTACTGCGGAATTAAAAAAAACAAAACTTTGAACCAAATTAAAATTTGAGACGTTAAATTCTCTATTACTTTTGATATATGTTTCATAAATTGAAATAAATTTATTAATTGAATATAATAAGCTTATTTATTTATTTATCATCTATTTATGTACACACAATTATATTTTGGTACATTTGAAACTACTCGAGTATACGCGAGTACTCGAGTATTTTGAAATTTTACTACTCGATACTCGAGTAGTTGAGATGTCGAGTAATTGGAGTCTCTAATCAACAGCAACTCGATTTGTTGGAGCAGCTTTCAATATTTTACAATAATCCATTAATATTCAGTTTTTAATATGGAATAATTCAAAATGAAATCTGATCTCCAAAAAACACCTTATTGATATTTATATATTATTCCTATAATTATAGGAATCATAAACAAGGCAATTTGGATTCAAAATGTCATATATTTTCATTGATCTTTAATTTGCATTTCGTAAGATTTGGTATGTGCATGCATTGCTGCGTCTAGTTAAATAAATCATAACATACCAGCATCATACCTCTCAAAAGGCTTTAGAAAACATCGATACATTTACATATGTCCCCAGGCAGTAGAGGATAACCAAGCTTTATGTAAAATGCAGCCAATGATGTTTCATCTCTTCGAAAAATTTATAGAATTTACAACTGAGTAACAAATGACTGATTATAAGAATATCTCTATTTTCTCTTCATTGGGGACGGATATTGTTTCCAAAAAATCTATAAAACATCTTCAAGCTAAATTTTATATGCTTATTTCGTTTAGTTATTCCATTATAAAATTGTACTTTCAAGGAGGCTATGATCAAAAGTATTCCTCAATCAGAATACAAAAAAGGTCAGATAAAAAAAACAATGCACACAAAAACATCCTTTCAAGGATAAGAAAACGGATATCGTAAAGATGAACATTTGACACTTTTTGAATTCTATTTAGGATGCAAGACATAATTTAGTCGCCATACATCAAGAGATCTAGGTAATTATTCGGTATCGGGGCCTCAAGAAAACAGCTCGGAAGACACTCGACGCGATCTGATTTGATTCTTATTTTTTAAATGAATAAATTGTCGCGCTACCACAAAAATACGGATTGTAATAACAGTAAAAAATTTACAAATACAATTTACAAAAATTGCAAAAATTTACTATAATAGGATTGGTAAATCCAATTTTTAGAATCGGATGAGTGAAACGGACAATGCATATATTCATGTATAATGTATATTATCAATAGATTCGGCGGTAACTTTGTGGAAGTTCATTTTAATATGACATAAAACTACTTAATTTATTCCTCGTATTCATTCAGAGATGAATGAAATTATTAAAGCAAACTTTGTGACAGTAAGTCTGATGATGCTTCAGAAAGAGGTGAAACACGTGTCACGAATAGTTACAGAGTACGTGGAATTATCTAAGTTAGTTAATATTATATAAAATCGACTGAAAAAACAATTTTTACAAGCACAGGGGTCGAAAATGTTTTATCTATATTACATTTTCTTGCCCACTAAATTCAAAATATTTTGTAGCAAATATTTACGTATAAGGTAACTAATTTTTTAAGATACATGCTTCTTTATGAAAAAGTTTTATTTGTTTATATTGTTGATTTTAATTACATATATTATTTGTATTAATCGGGTAATATGAACAATCCAATAATGTATGGGGATCGCTTCAGGATATCAGCTGTCAGGTGGGGAAGTGGTATGTTTAAGTTCAGGTGAACGCCCGTCAAAATATCACACGCGTCAATTACAAAGATAAACTCATTCTGTGTTCATTTCGTAGATTTAACTGTCTAAGGATAAGGAAATTAACTGGCATATTTCTTAGGGGTCATTCTTAAGATTAATCTAACATGCTCCCAGTTCACTCTCTATGAGAGTCCACTTAATTATTACTATAATGTGTTTTACTATCTTGTCAAATCAGTGATGCACAACGTTTTCGGAAGAAGGGCCAGATTATCAATTCTCTGATATCATCATATTATAAAATCATAATGTATTGCTTTTCCTTGGTCCTGAAAAAGTTCTGAAGAATATGTTCTGAAAGATATTTTATTTTTATATTTATAACAAAATATAATATTTTCGATGGATTCGGCGGTAGTTTTGTATCTTATATATAAAACCGAAACGGCGTATGTATGTATGTGGGTCTGTAATTCCCTTTTGCATTGTTGGTCATTAAGTTGCCATAAAAACGAATATGAAAGAAAATATGTTTGAATTTTTATCGGCGAAGACATTTAGTCAAAATGTAATAAATTAGTCTTCTACTGAACTTTTCCCGGCTTTTATTAATATAAAAATGTTTATTATTTACGTGAAAGTATTATTTGACATTTCTTTGACTAATTAAATTTTTTCCTTGAATTTGGACATTTTAATGGGCGAGAATGGGGCTGTCAATATATGAAAGGGGCTGTGAAATGTCAATGCCAGTCTGAAATGTTCATTTTAATTCCATTTTAATTGACCTAGACTTTTGAATTTTGAAAAAAGTTGTTTCAACTTGGCCTTTCAGAATTTACGCGCCGAGGTGAACATAACCACAAACTGGTCCGAGCGAAGCCGGGTAGCAATACTAGTTTAATATAAAATTAAAAATAACTATGAGTATTCCATTTATTACTATTTTTGTTAATATTTGTGACACGCGTTTCACTTCTTTCCGAGGCATCTTCGCACTAACTATCGCAATGGTTGCTAAAGTAATAAAGGAAGATTGATTCTAATATTCTAAAATGATAATTTACAAAAATTGAGAAGAAAATAAGAGGTTGGGATTTTTCCTTTTTACGAGAAGCAATGAAGGGAAGATAGAAACAAAACAAGTAATAATTATATGTAATACGCACGATGTTAACAATACAAACAACCCTTCACAATTGATGTACTAGTTAATAATAATTGGCGATACGCGTGCCACAAATAGTAACAAAAATGCGTGGAAAAATCAAAGTTTTTTTATATTATCAATATAGTATTTATCAATAAGTGATATTAGCATTTATGCCATGAAAAATATGTACCAATGAAATTCATTTGTTCAAAGTTCACTTAAAAGAATTAACAGAAGATCGATCGATGACCGACTCGTCATGAATGATATCTTTTACAAGTATGTAAATTTACGAACATGCGTAGGTTTTATAAATAGAACATTACAAATTAATTTCAATATAAAATAAATAAATACTAGCATGTGCCTAACCTACATTGTAAGTTTTATACTAAAAACTTAAAATTATGTGAATTTGTAATAAGATATTTTTATGCGTTTACGGAACAGATGACAGCACATAAATTATTATTTTATTTTGGATGCTAATAAATTTTGTTATATACCCAGGAATCCATAAAATGATGCCGATGAAAACGATATTATATTACTGTCATGATATTATAAACTGTGAAATTTATGATATAAAAATAACAAAATAAAAAATACGATAAATACAATACATAATGATGTTTCTTTTGAATTGTATGAATTTTGTACTTTTCCATGAGTTTTGTCGCTAACGACCCGGGTTTCGCCTTTCAGCATCTTCAGGCATTACAAGTGCACGGATGTACTTGAACTGACGCGTAGTAAACAGTTTGTATCGTTTATATACAAAAAATAAGTAGATCACTAAGTTAAATGGATATTAAAATGTAATTTAGCGAAAATTGAATGTATACAAGTTTCAATGAATTAAGTGGGTTTGTTATAATTATGAAGATTTTTGAAAATATTAATGACCATATAATAACATAGGAATATATAAAATAAATCTAGGGTTTTATACGACATATTATTAATGAGTTGATTGATTTTAAGTCTTTGAAATAATATTAAATGATAGCTTTAGATTAATATTAAGTGCTTGAATTATTAATAAATGACAATTATTTAAAAGGGTACAACAATGGTGTACTTGGTAATTAAAGTTGCTCGTTTAAAATTGGTTGTTAAGCTGAGCTTGATTAATTTCCAAAATTTATTGGTAAAACTTGAAATGTCTGAAGATCCCGAAAGGCGAAACCAGGGTCGTTAGCGACAAAACTCATGGAAATGTACAAAATTCAAACAATTCAAATTTGATCACTTTTAAGGTGTTCACTCTCAATACTTGGTGGAAAGGCATTATAATAAAAATAATAATAAATTTTTAGTACTTTTTCCACATAAAATTTATTTCATCAGGACCGGTTTCGGTCATGGCGAGCATTGTCAACTGATTAGGAATACAATAAAACAGTGATATTTATACACAAGTTAAGTATGAGAAACAAGGTATGATAAACAATTGGTAAAACGACTAAGCAAACGAATTGAAGCAAATTACATGAAAAATAGACTATAAATAAAATGTTTAAGACCTCTTAGCAATGCAAACTAATACATCAAAAAATAATTAAATATGAATTATCATTAACAAAGTAAAAGCCCAAAAATGAGTGCATTTAATAAAATAAAATAAATTAATCTGCATGTCTGTCAATCATAATTAGATGGAAATCCCGATAATTATTTCAATTGAGCCAGCAAAATGGTTTCCTGTGAAAAGAATATAAGCCATATCAAATCTTACAAATTAGAAACAAGCAAAGGAAATATTTTTTTTCTTTTTTATATAGAAATAAAAATGTACAAGGAAGAAAAACAATGAGCTTAGATTAATGAATCGGATATAACAAAGGTGAAGAAACGAAGACTAACTGATCTTTTAATAAATTGCAAGATGGAATAAATTTATATCGGTTTATTTCAAGGATTACTACATTATTTAGTTTTAAAGATTTATTGAGAACATGCAGGATTTTAAAGTTTTTAGCGATATCAAAAGTATGCTTATTTAGGAACAAATGGTTTCCAAATGAAGATAATTCATTCCCTTTACGTGAAAAGTCTAGATGTTCTTTAAATCTGGTATTAAAAGTTCTTCCCGTTTGACCAATATACCTGGCTCCACAGGATTCGCAATCAAGTAAATAGATCCCACTTTGGTTGAGAATATTGATTTTATCTTTATATTTTACTAAAACATTTCCGAGATTGAACGAATTGTAAAACGTTACATTAAAAACGTCTTGTCGACGAGCCCTGTTTTAATGACGTTTCTGCAACCACTCCGCGGACCATCGGTTGGCGTCCGCCGATTTATTTAATTATCATCTTTGACAATTTTATCCGTTGTCTACATGGAGTTCTCTTTTCATTTCCAAATGAAATACATAACAATTAATATACAGTAATTTTAACTAAATATGCTTATTGCTTACGTGAATTTTTAATTACATATGTTAATCCGTATTGGATCTTAATTTATTCTAAAAATAATAAAATATTTTTAGTATGTACTTATTCCACATAAAATTTATTGGATCAGGACCGGTTTCGCTCATGGCGACCATTGTCAACTGATGAACGAGCATTGTCAGTTGAATATGCTCGCCGTGAGTGAAACCGGTCCTGATCCAATAAATTGTATGTGGAATAAGAACATACTAAAAATATTTTATTATTTTTATTGTAATGCCAACAAAGAACACCTTAAAAGTGATCTTAATTTATTAATACAAATAGATGAAGCTATTGGAATACCGTCAATGTTACTAAGCGAAAAATTTCAGTGTTTTCTTATTCGCAAACATAGACCACCTTTCGAAAAAGCTTCGAAAGTTCTGTTTTATGAGCTTCATTTTAAGACAGAATATATATATCGGATATTCTCTTGGGTATTCAGTGCCGAACGTTACCAAAAAAACGATCACCCAGCCAGCGGCTGTGAAAGCTGCAGTAGGTTGAAACATTCATTATTTGTGTAAAAAACCATATCGAGTTACTTTAAAAACAAATAACTCATCTTACGTTTCTGCTACTAGACAAATAGTTTAATTTTAACATGCGGTGGCTGAGATTTAGTACGAGTTGTAAATTAGAGTCAGTCAGCCAACTATAAAACATGTCCATATTTACCATGTATTAGTAACAGGGTGGAATAAGCTCGGAGAAATAATATTTTCGTTTTCCTTGCCAATAATGAACAACGGCACTCCAAATTAAATTATACATCTGTAAGGAAATGCTGAATTAAATAATTTGCAAGGTTTTCGGAAACTTGTCGGGTTGTGTTTATTTAATTTGTATCACAAGTATGTTTATCTCACTTCTCTCTTTTTTCTTATGATGATGGTCAATCACCTTTCACGTATGATGATATTTCAATAGATTGAACTATTTACTTCCAAGGGCGTGGGATTGGGTCAGCTAACGATTGATACTTGCTAAAATTTTGTTAAGTTAAGTTGCGCTTCTGATTTTTAATCGGCTCATCTCCCAAAAGCACTTAATGTCTTAAAAAGATTTGTAGTAAAATTAATTGTGATAGATATATTATATCATCGTGAAGCTGTTAGTACTTATTTTTCAATGAATAAATTGATATAATTGTTAAATTATTACTTTAAAGAAAGACATTTTTGTATTAAAAATACTGCAGACAAACAAAATACAACAGAGAAGAGCGCTTTTATAGCACTTATGTACCTTAATTACCTATTTTTAAAGTGTCAAGACTTGGTATAAAAGGCATTACATTAAATAAAATGTATTTACTCCTCATTAAACTCACATAACTTACGAGATAAGAACAGGTTTCACTTAACGTGAGAATTATTAAATGATGTTGTTGATCAGTTGAAAATTCGATAAGCGAAACCGATTTTGATCTAAATAAATGAGTAGAGGAATAAGTTCAAGAATATTTTATTACTTTTTAATCTACAATTGTTGTAGATAGAATTAAATATTAAAATTACCAAAAATATTAACTGCATGGCTTGTAATAAGCAATAATTAATAAGTGTTGCAACATATAAATTTTATTATGTCTTACTACGAGAATGCCAAAGAAACTTTTTGACATGAAATAGTCATACTTTATCCTATTACGTGTTTCTCCAATTGTACGTCATTTTGTACTCGAACGTAGGTAAACATAATACATTATTAGAACGTTCGCATGCTTGTCAGGTTCTTGCGCAGCTTCCGACAGTCGCACACTTCCTGCGGCCAGCTTTTAAAAAAGCCTCCACCGCTTGCCGTCGTTCTATTACGATACAATCGCTCAAAAATATTGCGCTGTATATCATCTAATAAATTTAAAAGATTATCGTAAAAATTAAATACAAAATTTCGTGAATTTATACGAGAAAATTGATAATTTGCGACTATCTGGAGAAGGCTATCACAATCTATTTAGTTATTTTATCGTCAAAGTTTTCGTGAGACAATTTCAACTTGTAACTGATATTCTATTTAAATTTAACTTTAAAACTTTCTTTAAATTATCTGAGCTAAACATAAATATTTTGATTTTTTTCAAATAGCTTTTACAAACCTTAAAACACATAAAAAATATTAATTAACGATTTTTTTTCCAACGATGTTACATCCCCTCTAACCCATTGCTGATTTCCAATGTGTTTCAAAGCCCATTGCTTCTGTCTGTACTGTCACTAAAGATAGAGGTTTAGTGACTGAATAACAACTAGTTCACAAAAAAAAATCCATTACTATACTCCATAAAAAGTCTATATTATTTTAAAGAAAAGAAAAAAATGTTGGCATCTAATTCGGCAGATATTTTATACATTATATGAGATCATCTCGATGATAAGTTTAAATGTAGAGAATCGACGCTCATGGTACATAATAATAACACATTTTTAGTACTTATTCCAGTAATAAAAATGCAGTATTATAATGCCAATTCACCTACAGTAACAGTGAATACTTTAATAGTGACAAACGCTCATGCAAAATATTAAATGTATTATATTATCGTGCCCTGGACATATTTGATCGCTAGGGTCTTACGTCTCACCATTAGACTACAGATGTCAACATAAACTGTGTATTGGGAGCGGACATAGTTTGAAAATGATATATTCATTTATATACTTTTATTGAGAAGGCAATTTCACTAACCTATTTACACATACCTGGTCCAAATCATTTCGTTTCGGTAGGTTAGTATGTATTAATCGCGAAACCATCATTCAAAACGTCTTCGTTTTCCAATTTCTATTCATTGAAAGCAATTTATTAGGGACAATGCTTATGCGGTCGGCATCTGTTTATTGTTTGTTGAATCGGTTTTATTATTCGCCGCATTGTTAGCAGTTGAATTCAGGAAACGGTACCTAAGCTTCTCTTATACCTAGCCGGGAACGACAGTCATAATTTGCATTACAGAAAACAGAGATATTTACAAAATCAATCTTACAATAATTCGTCATTGTACTATTTGATAAAAAACTTTAAATTCTTCATATAAGTTTTATGTATCCATAGTTTTTTTGTGTTTATGTTCGCTCATAATGTGAAGCATATATACTGCTCATGGAGTCCATCACTTTTAAAAAGAAAATTATTGTACATCTTCAAACTTTCTCCGAAGAAAAAGAACTGATTCGACTGCGACTGATTCAAAAGTAGTTCTCCTAAAACAACGTCTGAAGTCACTTTTAAGGTGTTCACTGTCAATACTTGGTGCAATGGCATTATTTTTAAAAATAACAAGATTTTTTTTGTACTTATTCCATGATTATGATCAGGACCGGTTTAACTGGACAATTGAAGATTTTAACTATATTGTTCAACCAGTGGTTATCAATTTTAGTTTCAGACTAAAAATGAATTAACACAAATTAAGAAAAAACACCTGATCATGATGACCATGATCAAGTCGAGGAAAAAAGACATTGTAAAAATATTTTTCTAGTTTATCAGATGATGTCTTAGCTACAAAGGGAAAACGTCAATCCCTCGTTAATATATATGTAGTTATATCTATCTTAAATTGGCTAGCAATTTCCAATATGATCACTGATCATTTTTAATTTCATTGTTGGCTTAGAACTAGTGAATGCGGGAATATTTATAATATGTTAATTTAGATTTCATGGAAAATCTAATTCGCGGAAAACCAGAACTTTTTATTTGGCAGACATCCGAATCTTGATAAACATTTTCGTGAGAACGGATGTTATTATTCAGTACTTAGTTAAAATAAATGCACAACATTGTGAGAACTTTTTGCTTGAATTTCATTATTAAAAATATCATAAATCTTATCTCGACTTTTTAAGAGGAAATTATAATCATACTCTTTTATTAGCACTTCACAATCCCTGTATCAGGGTTGTGGATTCAAAATTATGGTTGATTTCATGATTTATAGATTTATAGAAGTCGTTAGAAAACTGTAAATATTGAATTTCTACGTCAAATTGGAGCTGGAGTTCATTTTCGCTGTATTATTTTTCTTTCGCGTAACAACGTCTTATTACATCAATCAGTGGCGGCTGGCGACAGAGTATTAGGGAGTACAAAGAAAGAACTATTTTTCCGTACTACGGACAGCCAAAAATTCATAAGACTGGCACTCCGTTGGTATTGCGAATATCTGAATTGAAAGTCCATGTTATAGAAGAGTTTTAAAATCCAATGAATAGGAAAGAACTCTTGCAAAAATAGCTGAATCTTTTTTTGTCACCAGCCGCCACTGACATCAATCAACCATAAATCATCCAATCATCACCATCATTTTGTATATTTTATTTATATTTTACTTTGATTTATTTGCTTAATTGTAATACCAATAGCTTGTCACACCTTGTAAGTCTTGCTTAATTTTGTATAAATATCGCTGTAGTTTTGTATTTATTATCTGTTGACAATTCTCGCTATGAGCGAAACCGATCCTGATATAATATTTTTTTGTAGAATAAGTAATGTTGAAAATATTTTATTAATTTTACTGTCTTATTACATATTACATGAATTGTATTTTTTATATAAGCTGTGATCGGTATAATTATATCTCCATAAAATACATGTATTTAACGTAATTGTTGTTGATATAGGCAGTAAATAAATATATGAAAGTATTTTTTCTTAACTCGAGATTTTCCTTTGTATTGAAGGATTATAAAATACTAGTATTGCTACCCGGCGTCGCTCGGACTAAGCGACCAATAATTATTTAATGTTATATCATTCGACATAATTATATCACAAAATCTAACATCCAAAATAGAGTTAAAATAAAATCACAAACTTTATTTAATTTGATGACAGCCCCATTAAAATGTCCAAATTCACGGAAAAATCTAATTTTCTGTCAAAGAAATGTCAAATAATAACTTCACGTAAATAATAAACATTATTATTAATAATAAAAGCCGGGAAAAGTTCAGTAGAAGACTAATTTATTACATTTTGACTAAATGTCTTCGCCGATAAAAATTCAAACATATTTTCTTTCATATTCGTTTTTATGTCAACTTAATGGCCAACAATGCAAAAGGGAATTACAGACCCACAGACATACATACGCCGTTTCGGTTTTATATATAAGATATACTCCCTGGTTCCTCTAGTTTAGAAATTGTGTAAAACTATTTATTTGTAAACAAAGTCGTTTGTAAAAAAATATGCACTCCTTAATTTTTATTGTGATTTTTACTAATCAATTAATGTATTCGTATGAAACATTTGTTTTCTTTTCAATGGGCTTAAAAGCTTGTGATAACTATATTTTTATACGAAGCAATAGATAAGCTTTCATGTATAGGTGGATGTGCAATGAAATTAAGTTATATCAAAACGCACATGGAAAAACGCATGATACTATATGCAAATGAATTTATATTGTATACTTTTAAAACGTAATATATTCGTTATTACTTCTGTCCGAGATGACTCTTTCTAAGAATCTTTTACTCATTTTATTACGAAATGGTGCCTTAATGTATATTGTAGAGTTTACGATTAATATTACTGGAACGAGCAGAACTTTCATCAAATTTTCTTTGAACTTTATTGACGTATTTGAATAAATTCTACCTTTACAACGCATTTAACATTGAGTCGGCCATTAAAAACGAATAAAATTGAGTCGTTTCAAAAGTGTGCGTTCCAAATTTGAAAGCTCGTGGCTAACGAAAATACGATGGGAGATCGCACATGGCCTGATTTAAAATAAATATACTTAAAATCGGCATACCGACGTGTGTACTAGTGTCGGTGCATCAGAGCTTTTACTTCCAATTTACCTTCGTAATTTATTTTATACTAAAGAAGCTTGGAAGAAGAAAGTTGATATACTAATTAATTAATTATATATTAATATGATTATAAAAAAAAAATCTGTAATTTTTCGAGTTTAAGTAGTGCAGAGGTTAACTTCATTGGGTACTGTTACATACTTCACGGGCTCGAATCCCAATACGAGAAGCATTTTTTTCTGTCAATATATCGTTCTGTTCGAAGACGTAGGCTTTCGTGGATCAGATCCTATATAGCGAAAGCGACCAGATAACCATTAGTCCTGCCCTAGCCTTCCTTATCCCTTCTATTCCTACTATCATCGAACTAAGGATAAGTTGACTGACTGAGTAGCCAGTAGCTCTCGTAGAAAAAAATATGATGGAAATGTCATTGGAAGCAGACATGGAATAAAAATAAAAATATATTTCCCTTTAAAGGGTTAATTATCACTTCTCAGTATTAATGCATTACTTTAATAAATACGCACATCTTTCTGAACAAATTTTGAGTATAATTTTACAAAAAAGAACAGGTTTCGCTTATTGCAAGAATTTTTAACTACTCAATTATATGTGACATGAACACCTTGTAGAATTTACTTCCAACTATTTAAAATACATCATTAGATTTTTTACTAAATTAAAAAAAAATACCCAAATTTTTTTTGGTAGTTTTGATTTCAAGGGACAAAATCATTATTTTTAAAAAGTGACTGAATTCATGATAAAAATAAACAATCATTCTTAACGTTGGTATTTGTACAACAATTACAAATAGTTCACCCCTGAGACGAAAAGCTCAAACACTACAAGTGATCTTAGTGCTTTTAGTAGTTTGCCACTTAACTACCACCCTGACCTTTGTATGTGTAAAATTGGATAAGCTCTAGTGTTAGTAATATTAATATTTTACAGTGTGCCATAAAAATAATGTAACATCTCACTATGGACGTATCATTTCTAATGAAGCTCATAAAAAAAAAATCTACTTCAATGTAATAGAACTAAAAATGCGAGCTTATTATTTGTTTTGCGTAAATAATAGTTTTTTTTAAATAACTTCACGGTTTCTATAAAACGTTTTTTTTTAAATTATACCGTTAAATATTCCGGTCCGTGGCGTTTGTAACGGTGTTGGCTTGCGTGCCGGATCGCCAGGGTTCGATTGCCGGGCCGAGCAGATTTTTTCAGTCAATAAATCTGTTCAAAGGCATGGGTGTTTGTGTTGTTGAAAATCCCTTCCACCTTTCTGATCCTAAAGAGTGACTCATAGTGACAGCGATTAACTAATCACTAGTCCTGTCCTAGTCCCGTATCCTTTTCATCCCTACAGGGAGGTTGAGCATCTGAGTAACAAGCTGTTCTCGTAGAAAAAACAAATGTTGAGATTAAACTCCGTGAGGAGTCCATATGCTCCAAGTTGGGAGCGGACATGGTTAAAAAAAATATTGAACCTACTACTCCCTTTTAATGTGTTCACTGTCAATACTTTTTTTAGTTGTAATACCTTGTAATTCTTGCTTAGCTTTTATATAAATATCACTGTTTCGTTGTATTTCATCAGTTGATAATGCTCGCCATGAGCAAAACCGGTCCTGATCCAATAAATGTTGGTATAAGTACTTAAAGTGTTTTATTATTTTTACTAGCCATATATGTGTTTGTCTAAAAATGTTCGAATAGAGACAGTAAATAGTTCAAATACAATCGTCAATAATATTACCATTACGTTTGAGCCTGTTATTCCGATACCCTTTCTTCGTTGAAAATGTATACGAATCATCGAGTTTATCAATCGTTTTGTTTATCATTTCGCCGTAGATATAACGAGAGTAGATTAAATTTAGCAACTCTCTCTCGGCTGTCAAGGAGTAAGTCTCATTGTTTATTATTCGCCTTCAATGATTACAAACGGCTAAATACGTACTGAATCTCAGTTTATTCGAACACCGCTTATTGTATCTGATTGGAATCATTCGTTCAGTTCATTGAACGGATAATATCTACAAATTTGTCGATCGATTACTTAATTAACAATCTTTATTAACTAACTTCACACTACAATCCGAAAACTAAGTCATCTATAGCAGATTTGTCCGACATAAATCATTAAGTAGGCCACATACAAAAAATATTTGATTACTTCGCAACCAATGTGACATGTTTGGAGTCGGAGTCGTGGAGTCGGAGCTTTTTTGCCGAAGTCGGAGTCGGCGCGGCGTTTTGGCCGGAGTCGTATTCGGAATAGGAAATTTTGAAAAGTTTGAACTTTTTATTTTTGTATTTAATATGTCGAATTTGGCTTTTGGCCGCATTGATAGGGTTGATATTTAATTGAATACACATAAATAGGAAAATTAGGGGAAGAAAGTGACGATATTAACCTTTTTTTTGTCGGAGTCGGACTTTTTTTACTGACTCCACAACCCTGTTTAAAACAAAAAAACGTAGCCGAGTTCGTGGTTTCCTAATTCTCGTAATTGTGCTCACGAGCCTTCTATAGACAATTTCATTTTGATTTTTCAATTGATTAATGGGTCTTAAATTTGGATCCTAAAGTTATTGGATATATTTATACATTAAGAAGTTTTTAATTGTCTTTGTCCTATCTCTATATTAAGTAGAGAAGAAAATAGAGGTTCAGTAACTGGCCAGCAAGCATTTCTCGTAGAAAATCTTCTGTTGAAATAAACTCTATTACAGTCAATATAAGGGGCGGACTTTTAGCTCATTGACTCTGATACGGATGATTTTTTCCAAATCAACCACAAGAAAGGAAAAAATATCAATAAAAATTTTCATCAAATTATTTTATAATAATAAAGATGGAATAATGAACTATGCTATGTACGTCGGCAGGTTATAATATAACTCAAATATTCATCACCCGCAGTATACATTTTCTGACCACTTTTGTCTCACCTAAAACGTAATTTCGGGGCTTCGGATTTATTAATGCTAGATTAATTATTTTTCCCTTAAAAATAAAATCCAATCATAAAACTCACAATAAATGTATGCATACAGGTAATTTTGTTTAACTCTTTCACAACAGATGCATCACAGAACGCTTCCACGAAATAGTGCTTATCGGGTACCAACTCACGTACAAGGAATCTTTGATGCATGCAGGAAATTGTATCTTAATGTAAAGTGGATATTGTAATGTCTGTTTTTATAAGCATAGACCACACACCTTTATTATTTAAGCAAACACCGCCCTCTTGAACTTATAAGAAATGATAAGTTTACTAATTTCAGGGTTTAATTTTAACCCCTTATGGTTTTGATTATATGTATGTGCGTGTACAACATATTATCTAGTTTGCTTTTAGTTACTTATTAATATTTCATTATCTTCAATTTTAGTCTGTTTTTATGAGAGGTAATCTTATTCCACTAACTTAATAATAATATCCATTATATCTCGATCTTTGACGAACGGTTTTGCCGACATAAGTGGAGGACAATTTGACTACATATATATGAGACAAAATGAAGAAATTTTACGTCAGAAAACGTTTGTAACTGGTTTATGTTATGTCCACGAAATATAAATAACATATATACAAGAATATTGGACACATTTTATCAAAGTTATCGTAACATAATTACCTTGACTATTTATAGGTGAAACAATTACTGTAGAATGATAACGTTAACGTCTTTATTACTATTAAATATACATACATATTATTTCAATAAGTCAACAGGACTTTTTTACAAGCACAAAAACGCCATTTGACCCTGCTGTAAATTAAAATTATGAAGATAACTTCAATACTTGACAAAACCATACATTGTGATTTCTATCATATAAATAATACAGTTTTTCTCAATCTGATGCCAAATCAATCGATAAATATTTTAAAATCCAACGGAAGTAACAATTGATATTTTAACGTCCAATATGCAGTTATAATTAAATATTTATACTAAATTAGATTTAACAGCAACGACCTCCACGTGACCGACGAATGCATTGAATATATAAATAATATCATTTATAATTGTAAATTAAATCAATTAACAACCGTCACATAATCTACAATTGTATTCGCATTTTTCAGTAGGTACGTGAAGTGTTATCGCTTAAATATTCAAATTTTTATAAACATACATAAATATGTACCCGCATCAAAAAGTTTTTGTTTTTGTATGAACTTATGATTGTAATTATTCCCAGTTTTATTTGTATTTATAAATTGATTACATGAATTATTAAAATTTTATTCTAAATTGGAAAAAATATTAGCTGTGGATGATTTTTATAATTACATGTTACTTCCACTTTATGTTGCTACTTCGGCTTTGAGGAAATTTTAATAAACAAACTACTGGATAATTGAAGATAGTTTTCGCTGAATACCAGACCCCGATACCCGATCGATAGTGGTGGCGATATTGATACCAACATATCACCAACGTTGGTACGAATAGCGATATATAATGGGAGCTATCTTATTCTGCATAGTATTCATATTTGTATTTTGTATATATATGGATTCAGAGCCTAGACTAGACTTGGGCTGCCACATACGATCAGATTTTTCGTTGTTAAGTTGTGGGTATTTTGGCGTTTGTGTAATTCTGAACTGGTCATGTCACCAATCACGAGATTTTCAAAATGAGTCAAAAAACTAATAAATCATTAAGAGACACATTACTTTTTTAATACGAGGAAATGGTAACATGTAGTATAAGATTTTCTTATTATTATATGCCTAAGAATACTGCTCAATATCGTAGGCATTATACAACTTATTTGGAATAGGCAAAATTACAACAATTTGGTTACTAACCATGGACAGAAGTCGGCACTAGAGACTCCAGTATCGAATAGTAAAATTTAAAAATAGTTGACAAAAAATAGTTGACTTATTTAAAAAATAAAAGTGAATTAAACGTCACAAATTTTAAATTGGTTCGAAGTTTTGTTTTAAAATCCATGCGTAAGACTCAGTTGAATGCAACGGTTAAACAATTTATATACTTTTATAAAATAATTCTAAATTACGAGTAATACTCGAATCTTTTTCAAAATACTCGACTATCAAGTACTCTATACTCGAATTGGAGTATCTAGTCAGCACCCATCAGAAAGAATTCTTCATGCGATTGATATATTATCGTTAAAACTATCATAGCTTTGAGTCTTTGATGAATTATTTTGTGGAACTGTCAACCATTACATATAGTGCACACAAATTGAGTTGAATGTCAGAAGAAGAATGCATAAAACAGTTTAAAATAGTGTTGAGTTATATAATATGGGAATCGTTTAAATCACAGTAACAAGTATAATAGAGTGTAAAACTAGGAATAAAACACTCCTAGATAGTATTCGTGAAAATTTATAACAAAAATGTCTACTCTAGTTGGCGCGTTGCCGAAATAATTACTATCGGCGGATAATTAATGGCTGCATTTTATTTTTATGGGATCAACAATGTCAAAATAATATCATTAACTTATGTAAATGCAAAGTTCTCCCAGTTTTTAAGTGGCCAAAGCTTTTACCATCCGGCCTCAGATGTAATCCGATGAAATTATGCTGTCATTAATCAACCGAACAATTATTTGTTAGATTCTACAATATAGCTTTCGCGTTCTTCCATTTAAATATATTTAATATTGATTTATCTTTGTTTTGAGAAATACAATATAAATATCTTTTTTGGCCATTGGTATGAAATATTCGAAATAAATACAGTCAAACCTCCGATATCGCCGAGATAGAGACTGTGTTAGATTTGAGGTTGCAATATATGTATGTCGACGATGTATAATATTTTCCATTTTTGGACATAAATACATATAATAAAAATAATAAAACATTTTAAGTACTTTTTCCACATACAATTTATTAGATCAAGGCGGTTTCTCTCATGGCGAGCATTGTCAACTGATGAACTCAGTTGAATTCAGTTGACAATGCACGCCATGAGTAAAACCGGTCCTGATCTATTAAATTTTATGTGGAAAAAGTACTAAACATATTTTTATTATAATGCCATTCCACCAATTATTGACAGTTAACACCTTAAAAGTGATAAATACATATTATAAATGACTTTCTACTGTTTTTGTATGTAACGTGCTATATTTTTATGTATGTTTTATATTACATATTATCGAAGTATGTAATTATGACATTACTTAAAAAAGAAGCGTTTTGTGTAAAATGGCGCTCAAGGGGCTGTCGATATGGGGGAGAGACGTAAACGTTTTAGAAAACCGCTCTATATCAAGACGCGCTATAGGAGGGTTGACTGTATGACATATCTGTAGCCATTTGATCTTATATCCTATCTGGTCATGCGCTAAATTTTTTGCAACCCTGAATATGTCAATCAATTTAGTAATCTGTGTCCAATAGAATTACAGACAGAATGTCTATGACCATTCTAAACTCCCCCCAAAAAACGAAGCGTAGCGAAAAATATATGATTACAAATAGTCTGTTTTTTGTTAAATTCTTCTCTACTCGCATTATTTGAAAGTTAAGGTTGAGCGATTGGTTTTCGCCAGTTTTCAAAAATTACAAGGAATCAATATGATCCACAGTGGTATGGCTTCAAATCCGTTTTCAGAAGCAAATTTATATTTTATAGCACCAGTGAATACAAATATTTTATATTTATGACGGAAAGTAAGAAGGTGAAAATCGCTTTACAATAATGAAACGTACGTCAAGCTGAATTTAAAGTCATAGTAAACTATTAACTTGCGTGCGCGTTTCTGGAACAGTACATAAACTGGATGATACATTTTTAAGTAACTCGAAATCAATACGAGGAGAAAAGATATAACACCTATGCCGAAGAACTCAACTTCGTATTAAAAAAATCTAAATTGTATAATGACGTTGCTGGGACTTGAACCCAGAGATCCACCCAACTGCTGTGTAACAGCTCTTGAAACTAGACCAAAGATGTACATATGTTAGCAATGTATTTTTACATATGCTTAAACGCTTTTTCTCGGTTTACTTCGGAGTATGTGCATAGATAATTACACACAATATAGATTTTTTATTGTCATGTGTAAATACACAAAGTTCATTTAATTTTTTCAGTCACATTCAACATTCAACGGGGTTTTATTCGTAGGCCAGATTTCAAACGAGAAAGCGAATGAAAAATTATTAAGGCTTAATTAAAATAATATTTTCCCTTTTTACTAATAAATTCTCGGTTGTAAGAGCGAAGTGCATTCTTGCATTCAAAATACCTAAAGATGGTGAAAGGCAAAACCCGGATCGTTAGGAACAAAACTCATGGAAAAAGTACCAAATTCAAACGATTCAAATTTGATATTGAAACTTTATTAAGCACCTTTAGTCGAAATCTTAATCGAATATATGTGAGTCAATAATAGGTGAACCAAAAATTTTACATTCTGCATTTCTTAAACAGAATTTGTTGTTTATCCAAATGGCATATTTATGATACTATCTTAGGTTTGCTAAAAATATATAAAAGAAGGTAATGCCATTTGTCAACTATCACTGATATAGGATGTAAGCGAGAGAACCGGAAGCGACACGTGTGAAGAT
Source organism: Himalopsyche kuldschensis (assembly GCA_028554975.1). NCBI lineage: Eukaryota > Metazoa > Arthropoda > Insecta > Trichoptera > Rhyacophilidae > Himalopsyche > Himalopsyche kuldschensis. Next base: position 6,916,492 of record JAHFWI010000029.1, on the reverse strand, counting down.
GCCCCTCTTGACTGTAAATATGGAAACAACGTGCTCGCAATATTAAAGTGTTGCCATAATATTATTTCACAATGACATTTACAATCTACAAAGAATATTTATTAAGGCTTTAGGAAAATAGCCAGCAATATGTGTTATATATCTAAGATTATACTATGATATAAATTGCTGCCGGAAGAGTGGGTAAAGAACGGATTAGGAACCTTTCCGTGACGGAAGGCCGCATACATTCCAATGGTGTTTAGGAATAAGATGATTGATTTAATTTTATATTTGAACTCCTGGAAACCGTAAATATAGTTTGATGATAAGTAGAATAATCAATTTTATTTGTTGTCACTTTTTTTTCACAGTTTCATATTAATTTGTATGAATACCGGATTATATAAATTCACTTTATTTCATTTATCAGGTGATGCACAAACAGCACCGATTTATAGGTAGGAAATCTAAAAACCACGCACTCGAGAAAATTCACTAAGATATAGGTATTTTTTTACTAATTATTTTTTAAATCAACGACAACAATGATATGACAATTTTAAATTCAGTCCAAATGCCGTATTTGGATCCTCATCTTTGATTTGAAGACAGGCTTAGCTTTAGGCTGTGCTGCAATATATGTAATTATATTTAATGATGATACAGGTTATAGAAAATCATAAGAATTCATCAGAGCATTGATTAAGAAGATTTGCGCATGAGTGTTGCTACTCCAAGATGCAACATGTATTATTTAATTTATTGTTAAATCGATCTTATTTAAAACAGTAAACTTTTCGGCCGACAGGACTACCGTGTCGATACGCACTCATCGTGTTTAAGAGAACTACAAAACAAAGTGTCCTCATTGTTTATGAATTAAATTTCACTTTATTGTATCTTTATACATTGGTACTAATATTGATTTTCACTAACAGGCATTTAAAACTGATTTGAATCATAATGCTACATGGATTGATTTAATTATAAACGCAGTCATTTTGAGTAAATTAAATAAGATAAATAATATACAAATAAGCAAAACCATACGAAAGAAATTATACGAAGTAGTAAAATAAGTCGTTACTAAGTTGTATTATTTGTGTTGTCTTTTGGTTGGCCACATTTTGTAGCGTTTCCGAAAATTGTCTATCGTTATTAAAATCAGGTAATATGTTCCACAGTCGTTTTTGGCATAACAGTTACCTTTTTTTGCTAGAGCCATACATGGCCCTAACATTCACAATGAATTTTAAATTGACGGTTGCAATAACCTTTCAAATAGCGTATCTAACATCTAAGAATCGGAAACAACACAATATACCGTTATACAAATGATTAAATAATTATTATATTGTTAAATGTCAAAAATTTTGCTCGATTAAGTTTAGCTTAGGAAAAAAATTAAATAGATTTATCAGAAGTTTATAGTATCTTTCGTTATAATAGTGAACTTCCAAAACGACAATATTTTGATAAGATTCATTTTTTTTTATTGTATTTCTTTATTTGTAAAAGGTCAATATCATTTAAATGAAAAACAATTTTAAAAAATAGGTTACATAATTTGTGCCATATTATGGAATTTTAACTGTTTTATAAACTTTATATCAGGGCTGTGGAGTCGGAGACGGAGTCGTGAAAACTTTTGAAAAGTTTGAGCTTTTATATTTATTTATGCACATAGCATGTATACTTTGAAAAATTTGCCTATTGGCCGCATCGGTTTGCTGATCTTTAATTTAATACACATAAATAGGAAACTTAGGAAAAAAACCTGACAAAATTAAACTTTTTTTAGTCGGAGTCGTGTTTTTTCAACGAATCCTCAGTCCTGCTTTATTATTACCCTGTTACGATTTCTTTTTCACAAGTTGATAATGGTCGTGATACGAAACACCAGTACTGATCATTATAGAAAATATTCTAATATTACATTTTTCTTTTAAATTTAATTGACAGCTTAGACATTGCGTGATAATATAATATTAAAACATAGAGATAACGATGACGAGATGCCGGATATACCATCGAATATTTTGTATTTGACAATGTTTGTTGAATTAAATATGTTGCTATTTTTTTTAGTATGATAAAATTCTACGACAATTAATTCTCATCTTGTACTGAATAAATTCATCTTACTATTGCTTTTCATCAAAACATGTGAACATCAAGCGGATTACAATAGGCAGACGTATGAGAGATGAATAATTGACGATCCTATTTTTGAGATTGTCGAACGCGCTGCATTTTAATTAAGTATTTCCTACGTTTAATTTGATTATATATGTATATACTCACAATGTAAATGTACTAACCCTCCATATTAACGTCTGATTTATCCATCATCGCATATAAATTGTTTAATTTATAATCGATATTTTTTAAACTTCATATTATTCAATAAAGAAAATTAATAAGAGTTAAACTATATTCCCTGGATACAAAACTTTGCTCACAATAAGCTTGGCGTATTCAATACAGCAGGGCTAAGCTTTGAAATGAAGAGTGTCTTATGAACAATTTTGCTATACCTATATGTACTTCAGTATAAGATTTAACCTCATAAACAGTGGCGGATAAGCGCAAGAGGTGCGCGCTTGAGGCCTCCAAATTTTGGGGGCCTCAAAAATAGTTTACATTAATATAGTCCAAATAATGTTTTGAAAACGGAAAAATGTTTTTGGCAAACATATTTGATTTCGATTATACTGTGCTGTTCCACCGAAACATGTATTTTCAATGGTAGTCAAATCATAAAATACGGTGTGCGGGTGTGCAAAGTATTCGTACTGAATCGATTCTAGTGAACTGCGGGGAATACCGTACATTGTCCAAGCCATAATTATATGTTTTTTCACAGTTTCCAACAGTCACAGAACAGTTTCCAACTAATTTGAAGAAACGACTCAAAAAGAAATAAAAATCATAACAAAAAATATAATTTAGCTATAGTATGTATTCCCGATCGTTAACGTTTCTTGTACCTTCAATGGATAATTTAAATATTAAATAGACGACTCATAGATTAGACAGCTCCAATCACAGGAAAATTACAATTTATTAGACTATTTCTTCGTATTTCCGCAATGTTTAATCTGCAGAGAACATAAATGTTGCTATGACGACATCACGACACTCCACCAGCTGTCATTATTAGTGCTTCGTATTTGTGAAATTATACAAAAATTAGTAATTATTCACAGTTTATTTCTTCAGGACTTTACTGTTGCAATATTTTAAAGTGACCAAAGTATTTCTATATCTATATATACATATATATATGAGTTAAACATAGTTTTCAAATTGTTACTTTACAATTTTCTATTAGAGTTCACTTGTTTTCACCTGTTAATTAACTGTAACATTTTTTTCAAGTGTATCTTGTGTAAGTGTATTGTAAATCAAAATGGATTTAAGCAGTGAAATAAGAGATATTATTCAATGTCTAAAGGCTCTTAGAGTTGAAGCAGTTGAAGCTTCATGTTCAAACTGCTTCATGAGCCATCTCAGCCACGCCAAAGACGAAGAGGATCACTGTTCAGTGACCTTACATCATACCAGTACACCTACCAAAAACCGAAGGGCCTGCCTCAGTGACCTTACATCGCCTCCAACCACCCACTAGTCAACCCAAAGTTCTAATGATTGAAGAGTTAAAGTGTCTAATGATAAGCAGTCAACCCATTCCATCAACTTCATTGATTACGTCCCACGATTCTATATTGAATGTTGAAGAATGGACAGCGGTGAAACATAGAAAAACAAAAGCTATACCACTTCTTCAACTTCTTCCACTTCACCTTCACCAGTGAGTGCTCGCATATGCGGCACTAGAACTGGGACTACTGCTTGCTCAGGAATTGAGCAACTTCATTATATTCATGTATGGTCCCCTACATGCTGATACAACCGTCGAGGGACTTACTGATTTTTTGATTCAAAGTGTACCAGATGTCGCTGTCAGTTATTAAATTGTTGACAAAAGCAAGGTACGCTTCATTTAAAATTGAGTGCCTAAATCTAAGTTAAATAAATTTTTTGTGTCCTGATGTGTGGCCACTTAATTCAGTGGTAAAAGAGCAAAATATAAACCAAAAAGCTTACCAAAAAGATGTGACTTTTCTTTTCAGAATATTGATATATATTATCGTTCGGGGTCTTCGAACCAAGTCTGTTGGGTTTTTTCGTTAATGCTCTACTGGCGAACAGCTATCCAGTTGTTTGCCTGAGTGAGACGTGGCTCAATGAATCTGTTAATGACGTTGAACTTTTCACTGATGAGTATATCGTATTGCCATACGTACCGACTGTGTTGAGAGTGTTACTAGGATTGAGTGTAATCCATGTGTCCAGGTTGATGTTGTCGTTGTTGAAGTGATGTGCGGTGGGTCACTTCTGAGGGTTTGTTGTATTTTATTTTCCCTAAGTGCTCACTGAGTCATATGAACAAATTTTCAACTTTTTTTTGAACTTGTCAGTGCGAAATTCTATTGCTATCATTGGTGATTTCAATTTGTGTATTCGTCGGCACCCGGAGTTTGAGTTTGTTTTTTAAGCTGTGTGAATCTGAAAATGTGAAGGCAAGAGTCCTGGACTTGGTGCTGGCTGATGCAGATTGCTGTATCGGTGTATGCAAGTGATGACCCTCTAGTCCTTGAGGACAGTTATCACCCAGCTATAGTGGTTGAGTTTCCTATTGCTTTTAAAAAGAGATTATGCGCTTATCGTCGTGGGCGATACGTTGAGGGTGATGATTACCCTGATATCTGTGATACTAGAGTTTCATGGAATTTTTGCCGAGGTGACCTATTGCACATGTACAACGGGATACACAGCTTGGATTGGAGTGATATGTATTCAATCAGTGATGTAAATAAAGCAACATGTATCTTTTATAATAATATTTATAATGTTTTCAATGATTTTTTAATGTGTATGAGTACTCTGGCGTGAAACGTGGATATCCAAAATGGTTTACATCTGAAATATTGAATTCTATAAGATTAAAATATGAATGCCATAAGAAATGGAAACGGTCCAACTGTCATAGTGATTATATATTTTTTCTGAGAAGCGTAGAAGAGTTCATGAACTAATTTCGTGTAGCTACAAATCATACATCAGTCAGATTGGTCGAAATATCAATTCTGATCCGAAAACTTTCTGGTCGTATGTCCGCCATATTCGTGACTCTTCTGCTCAGCTCTCATCTATGTCTCTTAATGGTAGTGTGTTGAATGGTCACCAGTCTATTGCTGAAGGATTTGCTAATCACTTCAGGTCGGTTTACTCAAAACTCTCCAAACTTCACCCACTCTAAATCCGAGTATGTGCATTCTAACTGGCCAACACTAAATATCAACAATTTTGACGAGTCCGATATGAAATATGCTTTTTCACGTCTCTACCCAAAATCTTCAGTGGGCCCTGATGGTATTCCACCACCGTGGTTACTTAAAGGCTGCAGGGAAATTTTAACTACCCCACTACTGTATTTGTTCAATTTAAGTTTAAGTACCTTTCACTTTTCCTGAATGTTGGAGTTTGACCCGTATAAGACCGGTTCATAAAAAAAGGCTCTTTGTCAGAGATAACAAACTTTCGGCCTGTAGCTATTTTATCAGCACCAGCCAAGCTTTTTGAATCACTTTTGCATAGATATATCTATATGCATGTTGATTGTCAGCTAACTAATGCCCAACATGGTTTTAGATCAAAGCGATCTACTGTAACCAATCTTATGGTGTATAGTGAGTATATTTTGCATTCTCTTGATTCTCATTGTCAAGTTGACGCCATTTATACGGATATTTCCAAAGCATTTGACCGGGTTGATCATGTTATTCTAATAAATAAATTAAAAGCAATAGGAAGCTCGAACAAGGTTATCAATTTTTTCATTCTTATTTGTCAAATAGACGCCACGTTGAATATGCTGGGTGCGTAACAAATTTTTCCAACATATTCTGGAGTGCCACAGGGATCAAACCTTGGTCCTATTTTATTTCTCATTTTTATAAATGACATTGTGCTAAGTATGAGTGGAATAAAGTATCTGCTCTTTGCTGATGATTTAAAACTGTTTTCAACCATCAGAATGAGTCGGATTGTACTATTCTACAGCATAATATAAACTCAATTGTAAATTGAATAAACAAACTTGACTTCAACATTTCGAAATGTTTCTGCATTTCATTCTCTCGTTCAAAATTTCCTATCAAATATAAATATGAGATATCGAATATGTCTTTACAGCGTTTGTCTGAAGTTGTTGATCTTGGTATAACATTTGACTCTTCTTTCACGTTTCATTCCCACATTTCTTCAATTACCCTGCAGGCTAGTAAACTTCTTGGATTCATAGTTCGGCAAAGTAAACCATTTGAAAACCCTACTGTGTTTCGTACTTTATGTTTTAGTTTTAAGCAAACTAGAATATGGATCTATTATTTGGGGGTCCATATGAATTTAAATTTAAGTCGCAACTGGAGCGAGTTCATAAAAATTTCTGCGTTATTATTATTTCAAAAAATTCAACTATTTTCCGTATGACAATTCATTAATGGAATATTATCCAACCAAGTTTCTTTTTAGAATGCTGTCATTTCACTCACTTGAAGCTCGAAGACTAATTGCAATATTAAAACATTTTTCTTCTTCTTCGGGGCCAAGTTGATAACTCTGACATCCTTGAAAATTTAAATTTGCATGCTCCCAGCTTTTACCTACGTGGTCGTAACAAAAGACAAATCAATTTTCTTTGTCAAAACTTGTTTGTCACGTAGGTCTTTTGAATCTCCAGTTGCAAGGGCTATTCGGCTGATAAATGCGCTGCCTGTTGATGTTGACATCTTCGGCAGTGAACTTGATGCTTTGTTTAAAAATTATGTTTTCTTATGTAAATAATATGTTTCTGTTCTGTTTCTTATTTTGTGTAATATTTTATGTAATCTTTATTAATTTCTCAAATGCATGGCGCATTGGCGCTTGCTGTAATGCCATGTATTTTTAATAGTTTTTGCCAATAAATAAATAAATAAATAAATAAATAAATATAGAAGATTACTGCATTATTAGATAAATTAAATTAACGTGTGCAAATATCTTTCTTATATCCTTATAAAATTTATCTGCCTATTCTCAAGAAAGAGATCAAGAAACCTTTTGTGATATTTATGATCTTTTGATCATTGTCCGCTTTGTTATACATACATAAGGACGCAGTAATAGCTTACCAAATGAACACAGAAAGAGTTAAATAAACGTTGAACGGAAGTTCAACTACCGTACGTGGCGAACAAGTTCCTTTTGCTAGCAAGTTAGTAATACGAAATGCATTTAGTGAAACTGGTTAATATTCCAAAAAGGATACACAAGTCGTAATTTTATTTCTTGGCGACAGATATTGGACGTGTGGCGTTGAGATAACTCTTAAATTCTATCGTCGTACAAATTTTACCTATCGGATAGAATTTATTTTAATATTCATCGCTGCCTCAACAAAAAATATACGGAAGATAATTTTATTCAAGATGTATAATTATTATGTATTCACATGTATGATTTTTATGGAGTTCACTTATAATAATTTTCAGCTGGCAATAGAAACAGCTTCAAGAATGACGTAGGTTTAAAACTGTAAAGATTTTGTCAATCGTCGATAAAGTAATCAATGAAACTCATCATGCTTTCTAGAAACATCCTAAATGTTTTCTGAATCCTGGTGGACTTCAAGGTTAACTTATATTTAAGGCTGGCGAAACACCTGAAGGTGAATCAAACCGGCGGATTGTAATCTAATAAAATTTTATCTGATTTAGCAACTTCAATTGTGTTTCTGCGATAAGGAAAACAATATCTAAGTATTTAGTACACAAATAATTATTAAATAAATATGACAGCATTATCAATATCACGCCATCATCAGAACTGTGTTTAAATAGATTTTGGTTTAGCTACACGAGAAGGTGCTGTTCGTACCGGGACTCGAGAACCCGTGAGGTGTGTCAAGGAAGACAACGACCACTGCACCACAGACTCGAAATTTTATAGTAAAATAAAACAAACAATACATACGCCTAATTATTCTAGCATTTTCATTTTTTTTTCATTTTTATAGTAGATACATTTAAAAGCCTTCCTCGGCTTAGTAAAAAATATATTAACATGAAGATTTTGTTTCATTTATAGCTTGCATATCATAATGTGTTAGTAAATAAACTAATTTTATTGAGTATTGCACAGTTTTTACGCGATGGTGGCGCCCTCACAAGCGGTCAAGTTATAATGGTACATCTATATATAAAACTATTACAAATTATCATGGTAAGTGCACCGAGTCCCGCAAACGTCAAAAAAATAAACGCATATACATACATACATACTAGTAACAATCAAAATATTTTTTTTCCTTTTTAGGATATATACAGTATAAGCATGGAGCAACGCATACCACCACCATACTCTTCCCGTTTCCCAGGGAGTGCGCGTACCACAGTTTGGTAATCACTGTTCCAGGGAATTTGATGTTGTTTTTAGTGGCAAAAATTTTGTATGTTTATAGTCACTACTCACTAGAGAGGTAGAACTGAGAGAATGCAAGCTTATTGTACAAGCTCACATATAATGTAACGTGTGCTAATTCAAATAATCCACACGTATAATATATAAAAACGAAAACACAGCCCGAATATTTATTTTCAAAAACGGATGATCATATCATATTGTACTTTTATGCGGTTAAAGATGCTACACCTCTGGGTTCATATTGGTGAAACCGGACATTGAGTGGCATGTGAGAATTTTACTATTTCCGGTGACTATTAGTTCTACAAATAAATTACCTAGATGATTTTTCAATTTCAATGGATGTCTTACGCGGCGTGTTCCGCTTGGCCTCTTCTTACTATACATAAAAATACGTGGCGCCACAATATTGCTATTTAAATTTCATAATGAAGATATTGTGTGTTTATTATATCCTTCTACCAAAAATCTGCAAGACTTCGTATCTCACCTCACCGTTACGCTGCACTGATTCTGATGCAGACGTATTTGATCGCATCGGGTTAAGGTATACATTTCTGGATATCAACCGACGAAAGAAGATTAACAATGTTATGATACAAAACTTTCGCACCAGCATATTTGTCAGTATCACAGCTTTGCTTTTCCAGCTTAATCTATTGAGTGAATCTATCTTAACAATGTTCCGCTACACAAAATAATATTATTCTGATCAGAATCTCGGCACTCCGGAGATGGAAGAGAATTTTTTTTAGACAGGGATGAATTGTACTAATATTTTTCTTTGACATCAAAGCAAATAGAACTCAACTTGATAAAGTTATAAGTCGTGAATTATTGTGTCCTGTTAGTACACCAACTTTACTTTGTAATTGTGTAATTACTGTTACAAGAAAACTGGCATTTTTTAAAACCGCTTGACGTTGCTTTGTTTAGAGATATACGCAGTAAAATAGACGGGTATCTGTAGTAGGTAATTTTGAACACAACGTTGAGAAGAAGACAGAAAGATTCGTAGATTTCAACTCTCATTAGCTCATAAATTATATTTGACACGTACTTTGTACAATGAGTAGATAGGAATAGGTCATAATCCGTACACAAATTTCAAATCTACTTTTTAGAAAAATGCTAGTTTGCTGGTTGTTGTTGTATAAAATATAAAAGCAGGATATTGAGTGATTGTAATAAAATTTTTGTGTGCCACTTCAATAATTGAGAGTCCTATATATTTAATGTATTACGTCGTAATCTTTATTAACAAAAAATACATGCAAGGTTTACCGTTTAAGCAGTTGTATTACTTAAAAACCCAGAGACTACAATACATATAGACATTCTCTCTATTATTATCAACTCTTCATTCATGCGATACTTGCATCTGTGGTATGCGCACCAGCTGCAATTAAGTCGAATCTCGGCATGAATGGATTTCTCGTGCAGCAGCTGGTTATCCTGATGCAGTGGACGACGATTAAGCACCAGGTATTACTTTGATGACGCGCCAGCGCGTGGAGCTTTGCCAGAACTATTTTCCGACGCGCTAATTCCGTCGCTGCGAGAGCTTTTGTGAGTTTATTTTATAACGTCCGACGAAGCGCGAAGCAAGGTATGCTCGCTTTATTATTTCGGCAGGTAAATTTTAGAGAATAGCTTTTTTACCAACAGATTAAACTTTGCAGCGAGCTTTTGTAATCTTGCGGCTGATGTTACGTAAGAAAATGTACAAAATGTGCTAATGCCCAGAATCAACAGATATAGACAGGAGACGTTAACGTTGGAAAAATTTGATTCTTCGTATTATCATAACTTCTGGGGTTTAGGTAATTTAGACTTCTTTACAGTGTGAAGTCACATATAATATAAACGACTTCAATATTACATACCTACTATAGTAATTTCGTGAAGTTTTCTTCACACCCTTCCTAACTTTTTCTCCACAAGACAATACATTGTTCCAGACACTCTTGCTGCTGCTGTCATACATATATACATTGAATATATGCACAATTTGTAAATCATTTGAAATGAAATCGAAAATATCCAATTCTCAAATGTTACAGGTAATTAAATTTATTACGCCTGTCAAACATAATTTATCGTAAAATGATAGCTTTTGACTTCATTTTGAAATTGGATTGCGTTCAGATTAATAGAATTTTCCGGTTAAATTTAACGAAATAAGAATAAGAGACATCAACAAGTAAATCATTAACTTCGTTCGTTATCGGTTTCAAAATCTATTATTTGAAATTTATAGCGTCTAATAAACACATTTAACATTATTTGAAAACATACAAAGGTCTTTTGATGACTGCTCGTAATTCATTTAGTTATAAGGTGTGAAAATTATTACATATATGGCAATAGAAAATGTATGTATCTAAACTGCACCATATTCTTAGAATTGAAAATTTCTCTTTCTTTCATCCGAGCAAACACTTCTTCTAAAGAAACGGACGCTCTTACCTCTCGACGTTTGATTTCAAATATTATTAATAAAATATACTCACTTCCTCTGTAAACAGAATGATGATTGAAGGATTTTTCAACCGCTCTATCTTATCTCTTCAGTTCTCTTTGAGTTAGCAGTAGACATGTAACTTTCATTTCTAAAGGAAATCTCAAAATGTGGTTCGATTAGTACATTTATTAGTGACTTGATATAATTTAGAAATTTTGGTTTTTTGTTCTGTAAATATTACAGTCTTAAATCATATATTCATTGTGTAAATTGTTGAATGTTTTTATATCTCGCACAGGCCTGTTGCCGGTAGCATGCTAATCTTAACCTTTCAATAACAACCGGGCTAATTAGTTTTTCAACACCGCTCATTTTTACTGATTCTTTAAGTTTAACATTAACACAGTCTGGGCTTAAAACATGGGGCTGCATATTTATAGCCATTCGTCTGTACATTGTCTCTTTAGCTGGTTTAAAACAATTCATTATCTTAATCGACTCCTGTATTTTACTGCAACATCTATGTACTCCTAGTTCAATTAGCAGAAGTGAAGTTAATAATCCATTTCATTATTCATTATTCCGGTTTATTGTTACTCCATTGCCTTGGATAATTTCAATGTATTTTTAAATAAATTATTTCTCATTTACATTTACTCATAACATTTTATATTAGTGTCCAAAATTTTATTCATGAGATTACATATTACACTTTAGTGATTATGGTGTTCAGTCATTATGCATACCGTTGCCGAGTAGTTAATACGCTTGGGCTGGCGTCCTATACGTTTGAGCGGTCGATGTTTGAGTCCTGTAATGGAACCATTAGTTTAGTATCTAATAAATTTATTGATTTATTTTAAAAAGTCAACCACGGTTATATCTTTAAATAATGACGAGGACAGAGTCACTTACAAAAATACCTCATCTCGTCTTGCATTCATTACAAAATCGGAAAAGATGTTTGGTGTCTTACAGCCAAGACTACCCATTAAATATCAGCTCTACAGTTTTTCCATATCTGCTCACTGTATAGATAAATGCGCTTATTTATTTTACGAGAATTAATTGTCTGACTGTTACTCAATATTTCTTTTAAGGTACAGCTACGATACGGTTAGGGTTGAGTTCTGCGACTGTCTTCGAACAGAGATCGACTTTACAATTTATAAAACTGCCCGTAATAGGATTCGAGTCTGTCAGCTCTGATAGCGATGCTGACGTTGATATGCTCGACCACAGAAGCGACGTTTTAAATATAGCTAATATAATTAAGAAAGTATTGCCCCTTGTGATGTTTTATAACACTGATTATAAACAAGTGAAAATGGGGTGCAAAGCTTCAAAATCCATTAGAAGCTCTGGTTCGTAAAGATAATGAATCTATCTTCAATGGCCCAATGCGTCGGAAAACAAGCGTATCCGTTCTAGCAAGCATATCCGCTGTCGCAGTTCAAACCGCGCCGAAGAATAGTATCCGTGTTAAAAAATAACAAGGGAAGTGAAATGAAAAGCTCGTTCGGGACTTATTAGCGGGAGCTTCCGACGTAAACTTATATCGAACTTTTGTAAAGTTGAAATAAATCAAGTCACAAGGGGCAATGAGCAATGTCACAATGTTGGAGACCAATGATTATTTCCAGGGCTGTGGAATCGGAGTCGTGGAGTCGGAGTCGTCGCGGGGTTTTGGCTGGAGTCGGAAATTTTTAAAACTTAGAATTTTTTATTTTTGCATATAACATGTAAAATTTGGCTGTAGACCGGATTAATTGGTTGATATATAATTGAATACACATAAATAGAAAAGGTAGGAAAAAAACGTGACGAAATTAATCTTTTTTTAACGACTCCGCAGCCCTGATTTTTTCCGACACATACTTATGTTGAAAAGCGTAGTAAAAATACTTCTTATTGATTGAATTGGTATTTACTTGGCAGAACTTCATTACATGACGGTAAAAGAAATATCAATGTATTTTAGTTCTACAATTTACTTAACTTAATACTTTGTGTGTAAACTATACCTATTACGAGCCAGTATGCACTATCATTTAAGCATTTCATTAACTGGAGTTTTTACGAGAACTAGTTGCCATTCAGTATCTTCACTTTTCTCTTCGCTTAAGATTTTATGAGTAAAGAATAGAGATAAGATACATAAGCTATTCAATTACATTTCAGTCAAACATAATACAATAGTGATTGTTCTATTGTATGCATATCTCTTGTAATTAAGTATAATATATATGCGAAATCCTTTTCCCTTATCTGATCTAAAGACATGGTGCCTAACGAGAACAACTCTGTTTAGATGCTCCATTAAGCGTCCATATGCTCCGCGCTGGAAGTACTAAGTAAGCTGGAATACATATAAGCGTATTAATTTGCTAAGCATAATTTCTTCGATGGCATGATCGCGGAACAATTATATATCGACAATATTCATATCTATAATAAATATTATTGTTGAACATTATATATACATATAGCAGTGATGCGCAACCTGCGGCCCGAAACTACATTTCATGCGGCCTAATATGACAAATATCAAAGAAGATTTTTCATCCGATGTTTTCACGGACGATGGAAGAACAATATAAAAAAATAAAACTTCTATTAATATACACTAAAAATTACGATAATTGAATCTTGAATCAATTCTTTTTTTTTGAATCGTTTAAATTTTTTTTAGACTGTCACTTTGTCAACCCGGTTCGTTAGCGACAAAGCTCATGGAAAAGTACAAAATTCAAACGATTCAAATTCCATCAAGCACCTTCAGTCGGAATTCTTAATTCATCACAATCTCAATTACGCCCGGTTCGTGGTGCAGTGGTTAACGTCGTTGGCTACCGTGTCGGACCGCCCGGGTTCGATCCCCGGTACGAGCAGATTTTTTCAATCGTTAAATCGATTCTACTTAGAGGCAATGGGTGATTGCGTTGTTAAAAATCCTTTTCCCACCTTTCCAAAGTTCGACGCATGACAGCGATTAGCTAACCACTAGTCATGTCTCTAGCCCTCGTATCCTTTCCATCTCTACCCTCTTCGAAAAAGAGAGATTGAGCAACTGAGTAGCAAGCAGTTATCGTAGAAAAACATATGTTGAGATAAACTCCGCAAGGAGTCCATATGCACCAAATTTGGAGCGGCATGGTTAAAAAAAAAGTGAAAAAATCAAATCAACCAAGCATAATGCTGAAGGTTAAATGTAATGTTCCCCTCATAAGTTGGTTTACCTTAAAAATTTAATTTATTATGGCTGGTGTTTGAAATAACGCTGTGACCAAATTTGTATATTTATGTACAAGGTGGCAAAATGTTTTTTTTTTTAAATTTAAGAACGCTTCAAAATGGCTACTTGCATAAAACAACTGCCAGTCAATTGTGTTCGTTGTTCGAAAACGGCGACTGTTTGTTTGATTGTTTCCAATATACGTCTTTGAAGCAGTCAATCACGCCATCTGTCGGTCGACGACGAATACAAAATGAGAAAAAAAAGCTTACCGAAGCAAAAGTCGCTCTTACATTTCTTTGTGTCCGCCATGTCGTTTAGGCTTGTATTTGGTGATTGAAACAAATTGTTTCTTCAGACATGTATTTGTTTTTTTTTTAAATGCACCGGGAATGTACATACACTGAAATATGTATGGTGGTGCTAAAACCATTAAAACAAACGATTTACTTGGTAGTGAAATAGTTGGCGTTTTATTTTTTTAATACTTAAACTCATCATCAGATGTTAAATTACCGCTTGAAAATTCGCATCATTGCTGTTGCAGTGATGAACACTATTACATGATGACAAAATATAAGTATAAATATAGTTTATGCGAAGTTGAAAATTATTTGATTTTTAGACCAGTGCTTCCCAAACTTTTTATATTAACAAAAAACATGTTTTTTACGGCCCACAGTTTGGGAATCACTGATTTAGACAATTTCATAAAATAGCGATCTTAATTAACTTAAGATTTAGTTTCAGATTTTAACACATTGGGTACGGGATTCAAAACACATAGGGAAACGACGCGTATTCCGCGTTCGCCGAATACGCGTCGCCAAGGACTGGAATGACCGAAACGAAATATTTGTTAAGAGGAATGGGCAAGCTCAAAACAAGTTTATGGTGTACCATTCCTGTGAAATGTAATAAATAGTAATTAAAGAATGCAATATTTTTCCGTTATAATTATGAAATTTGATGACACATGGAAATAAATTACAAATGTAGCCTTCTCTTTATCTGAAATTGAATAGTGAGAACATATAATTTCATAATATGAAAACAATTTACGTTTACAATTTGATGATTTTGAAGGACACGCCTGAACTGAAAGGTTTTTGTTGTTTCTGAACAATAGAAAAGGATAACATATTATGGATGGCCAGTTGAACGTCTTCTAACGTTGGTGCTTCGTTGGTGGGTGAACATGCTATGCCGTTAGTCCCGCAGGTCGCCTTCAAGCTACTAATCGTCCCTATAACTCTTCGCAAATTTAAAATTCTGATATCGCCTTTGTCAAGGCGAGAAGGTAATCGAATCATAATTTAATTAATAATTTTAAACTAAATTCTGTGTCATCGTAATGTTATCTGTAATTGTGTTAAATTGTGAATTCCGTGTATAGCTTGTGTAATTGTCTAGTGTTAATCGCACTTGTTTTACCCTTTGCGATCGTTTTTAAATCAGAGCATCCTAATTTCTCCTACTCCGAATCCTAATTTCCTCTTCCCGAGTGTCAGGTCGGAGGTTGTCTCTCATTTTACGAGAGAGCTGAGATCGAGGTCGTCTCAATTGGCCAATGAGCGAGTAGGAGCTCTTGTCTGGATGAATTCAACGTAGTTAAGGAAAATTATGCTAATAAGGTGATGTGCATATACAAGTTTGTTAAATTATTGGTGTCCAAGTAAACTTATATCTTTAATAGCGCCAACGCGCTAATTAAATGGTTGAGACCAGTATCGCTTTGCAAGTGACCTGCAGCAATGATCCTTTATAAAGATTATACTTTTTGAGCCAGAGCATTCATTATTTAAAAAAAAAAATGAATATGTTTTTCAATATTCTTATTAAAATTGGCTTGATTATACTTTGAGTGGCATGGAACCATTAAAACGCTTTAAATATTTGTGTCTCTTTACGTCTCATTAAAAATATATATTGTAACCACAACAAGCCGCAGTCCTATTTTGAAGGATAAGTTCCCATCAAAATTTCCCAAGTGTATATCTACCCATTGTGGAATCGTCAGTTAGTGGCAAACCTTTATTGTCGTTTCTTGTTTCTTAACAACTACCAAAATACTAATGGAGTGCGGAACTTGGCGGAACAGTTCCACAAAAAAATAAAGCTCATTAATGACCTCCGAGACCGATGACAGATATTACTCTAGAATAGTGGAAATTACAGTTGAAATTTACTAGTGGAAATGTATCTTTATATTAAAAGAGAAATTTATTTTAAGAAATTTCTATTTCGAAATAGAACGGTTCTATCCGTCATCGATTTCGGATGTATCATTCATCCTCGTATTCCACTTCCCGTTTATAGAAGTATTTGAAAATGAATTCAATGGAAAAATGTATTGTTTTTTCTACACAGAAATTGTTACTGAACACTTGTTAAATCAAAGAATTTTTTTTTGCAACTTATCCCAAAAAATCTTGTGATTCACAATAATGTATTACGTCTGCACTTGATATCGCTAACATCAATTGGTATAAAAGCATCTTTTTCTCAATAAGTTTTGAATAAAGAAGTAAATGGAATACTCCATTGACCTATTTTTTGGGTTTTATTATAATCCTAGTTAGCACTAGATGACTAGCGATCAATTACATGTATAGTAATAACCAGGGCTGTGGAGTCGGTAAAAAAAATCCGACTCCGACTCCAGCATTTACCAAAACCACGACTCCGACACTGACCAAAAACACGACTCCGACTCCAACTCCGACTAAAAAAAAGTTAATATCGTCACTTTTCCCCCCTAATTTTCCTATTTATGTGTATTCAATTAAATATCAAACCTATCAATGCGGCCAAAAGCCAAATTTTAAATATTAAATGCAAAAATAAAAAGACTCCGGCCAAAACGCCGCGCCGACTCTGACTCCGACTCCAGCCAAAAAGCTCCGACTCCGACTCCACAGCCCTGGTAATAACTCTTCTAAATCATTAAAACAGTGTGAATTATTCGAATGAATGGAACAGTCGGAGGAAAATAATTTTCAAAATGTAACATCTTCATCAGTATAAATTAGAGTCGGTCCAATCCTATGCAACATGGAAAATAAGTTAACTTTGTTCAATACCTACCGGCATTGTCCGAAATAATGCTGTTGCAATTTTATGTTAATATGCATGTTTGATGTGCATCAAAGCAATAAATTCACTTTTATAAAAAAAATCAAATCATGCCATGCTATTATTTGAATTTTTCATACTTGATAATTACGCCTATTTTATGACAACGGATAATTGGTATCCAATTACGTTGTATGAATTCTCCAATTAGAAGAATGTGATGTTATGTCAAAGCATTCATTTTAATTGGCTGTCAATTGCTGATCATAACTTGAAGATATTAATTAATGACCAATCAACAATAATTTGACAATACCATACAGTTGAAACAATTTATAAATATACCGCTCTGTAAAGGATTATTCTAAATAGCTCATGAATTAACATAATTTTGTTGTATATGCGTACTAAAAGTTGCTAAACCAAATAGTAACTTTTAGTACATATTATTATGTACTTGTACATTTACAGTAAATAGAATGCATTCAAAATACACTGCAATACGCATACGTTGTCAACATAAACGTCGACGTTTTTGAAGGAAGCTAAGCCAATACATTACTATGGCTACTTTGTGGAAGTTCATTTCAATTTAGAATTAGTAAAGCACCCGTTAATCTGAGATGCTGTTAGAATAGTAGAAACACGTGTCAGTATTGTTTACATAATAACGTTTTTTGAAACTATTTAAATTTGCACGATATTGTGTGTTCCGTCTGGAAATCATATTGATTCAGTAAATAATTCAAATGTCAATTAAGAATGAGTGTGAAATATAAAAAAAAGCTGCCATGTAAACATAATATAGGTAAAGTAAGTAAAGTAACTACCTCGAGAAAATGATTTTTAACAGGATTTGAATAAATTAAATCAGCGGAATGACATGGTGTTTAAATTGAATTCAATGGAATAATTGAAAACATTATAAAATCCATCGTTTATCGTCGTAAAAAATCACTGCCTTGATACGATTACTTTCAATTTATCGAATATATTATATAAGAAATTAGATTTGTTTCTTAGATACTACATATTTTTGTTCAGGAACATGATCGAAATTAGAAACCATTTAAAATACTTTTCTTTATAATTTTAATCTACATTGGAGATTATATCAATAATTAAATCATTACTGTTAATAATCTGTCTAAACAACAAAAAAATACTGAGACAATGAAATTGATGACAAACAGCTGGCCACATCATTCGTAGGTGAATACTTCATCTTTAATCTATAAAGAATTTATGATTTGATTGTTAGATGTGATAAAAAACATAAAAAATAGATATTCAAGGTTGTACATATCCATTATAATATAATAAGTTTATAATCTCAGTGTATATCCTAGTTACACCACTGGATTTAATTTAAAACAATATGAATACATGAGACGCCTCTCGCAAGAGCTTTGTCTGTTTAATAAACCACATTTAAATTATTTCTTAATAATTGTACATGCAGTCAATATCTGTGATATATTCATATTTGTTCTTAAAATTTCCTTGATAAATTATGCTATCAATTTAGTCATTTTTATTTATCAGTGTGTTTTCCCTTTGTAAAATATTGATGATAGTAGTGTATTTAACTCACTATTTATATTATATGTGTAGAAATACATTTTCTAAGTATTTACTGTAGTTTTTTCAAATGTTTATCGATTTAAAACGTGTCAATATGAGTCAAATCATGTTCGTATTAAAAAATTGTGTCGGCAATTTTATATTCCCGATATAAAGGATCTATATTTTTTTTCAAATTATAAAACATAAGAGGTGCTTATGAGAAGGCCGAAAAATCCAGGACGATTGACCGGGATTTTTCCGGATTTTTTTTGGTTGAGAACTTCACATCCATTATATATATTACAGTTTTGGGACATATGTCCAGGAATTGTCTTTTAAAAAGTTGGCAATCCTGAATGTCATTAAGATCAAGCGAACATAAAGTTTCTTTATACTTATTATTTTTAAAAAATGTATCAGAGCACTGTTTCCCAAACTATGTTCCGCGGACCACTAGTGTGCCGTCGAACCTGAATATGTGTTCGGCGATACTTTGGAAAGGTTTTATAAACTGCAACACATTTGAAGATCTTCTTCTTCAAATTGAAAGGCGAGTGATGTTCTATCTTCAGTGATTTAAATGACGTCAAGTATCTAAGTACAGGCGGAAAACCATCTTTTCTCACACCGTTCCCATAAAAGAGAGAGGTTATATTGTTTTTACCTGACCGGCTGACCGAAATCTTGTCAGTTAAGCGACAGTTGCCAAGATTGACAAAACGATTGGTAATACTTGTAAATATTGATCATAAACCCAATAAAAAACAACTTGTAAGGAAATGTTACGGAATACCCAACCTAAAGTGCAAAGTAGCAGACAATGTTTGTGATACCCTGCATTAAATAAATGCTTACATTTTTGCTAACATAATTGCTGTCCATTATTTACTTCCACAATAACAATTGTTCTTATTTAAAAATTTTACAAATATTTAAAACATCTATGATTAAAAATACAAAAATAGTGTTCCATGTTAGAGTCGGGATATTTTTTGTTTTACGTCGCAACACACTTTGCCGCATAACATTATTCTAATTTCTGACTCGTTTCGTACAAATTGAGACGTAAGACGTAAGTTTAGACGAAATTCGTCAAACTGACAGATATATGGCCCTCAATGTCATGTATATTTTCGCGGTATTTGTATTACTTACTCGCACAATTGCCATGTGTGACGACATGCCTAAAAAAACATTTATTTTCATCACGCATGCACAGTCATAATTTATTGGCTGGTGAATGATTTTGAATAGGAACAATGCGCATATTTTACTTATACACGAAAAATATGTTGCCATAGTTTAACATGAATCCCGCATATTATATAATTAATAATAACTGAAATAATTATGTACTGAGTAAAATATCTATTTTTTTACATGACGATTTACCTATTTTGTAAAGTATCTCTAGAAACAAAATGTATGACAGATACATGATGGATGGTTCGGAAGTATTTATGAATACATTTTCAATATGTAAAAATTGATCGAAAGTTTTCAATTTATTTATTACTATATAATTAGTTATTATATTATATAGTTAGTTATATGGCAGTCAGTGTTTTATTTTAAGGATATCCGTATTTATTTCATTATTAAACATCGTCTGTTTATTTGTTGTTATTAATGTGTAAGTATGCCTATACATACTTTCGATGGATTCGGCAGTAACTTTGTGGAAGTTCATTTTAATATAAAATTTAAAATAACTTTGATTATTCCACATATTGTGCTACTAACTGTAATACGTGCTTCGCATCTTTCAGAATCATCTTCGGACTTACTATCGCAAAGTTTGTTAAGTAATGAAGCAAGATTTATTCAAATATTTTAAAATGATAAAATTACAAAATGGAGTTTGGAATTTTTCCTTTTTACGGGAAGCAAGATGGGGATTATAGAATCAAAACAAAGCAACCAAATAATTAAACTACTAATGACGTTAACATTACAAAACTGTTTTGGTCAGAGTCGTGAACAACTTTTGAAGTCAGTTCGAGGTACATGCGTACACTAGAAATGCCTGAAGATGTCCAAAAGGCAAAACCCGGGTCATTAGCGACAAAAGATCATGGAAAAGTACAAAATTCAGACGATTCAAATTTAAAACACACAAGGTAGGAAAAAAAATGTGACAAAATTAAACTTTTTTTAGTCGTAGACGTATTTCTGGTCAATGTTGGAGTCGGAGTCATGTTGTTTTTAACTATTCCACAGCCCTGCTTAAAACAAAATGAAGGTCTGATTTCAGCTTTCACTGATAATTATGTATCAATACTATTTTTAAGAAGTCGGAAAGTTACCTTCTATTTCTTTGTATTTAAAAAAAGTTGTTTCATGATCATAAATTTTATATTGACGATGAAATTACAAGGCGTAGCATTGACCTAATAGCGTCAAATTAAATTCAAAATATTAAGCAATAAAATTGTATTCTTTCAACATATCATCCTTGTCCAGTTTTTTTTTATTATTAAATTCATTCAGTAATATAATCAAGTTGGAAGTTGCTTGTTCCACCACAACATTATGAGTATGTAACTACCTTACATATGGATCAAGCGAACAACAAATTGACTGCATTCTTTTGGTCCGATACATAGCTGCACGGTATTGTTCTTTTTTCCTTGACACTCAACTAATAGAAAAAGGCATGTATTTAATGGGTCAGTAACTAATTCAAGTTTTGATCAGTTAAATAAATAAATGGTCAGTTAAAAATCAGAATGGTCAGTTAATATTATAAACGGTCAGTTGCCATTGTATCAGTGTGAATGTGGTCACAATTAATATATTTTAATGGTTAGTTATTTAAAAAAAATGATAAGTTTTTACCAAATATGGTCGTAATAGGCAAATTTATGACATGTTCTTTTTATTTTAACTGACCATTATTATTTTTAACTGACCGTTTTAAGTATTTATTACTGACCGTTTTAAGAATTTATAACTGACCATTTATCGAATTAGAAACTGACCAAATAATTAGTAGTCATAGAAAAATAGGAGCAAAGTGTATATGGCTTAAGTTTTATTAAACTAATTCCATTTACATTTTCCTTGCCTGCCAATAAATTTAAATTACGCGGTAAATAATTTTACCATGTCCGCTCCCAGCTTGGAGCAGATGATCTCCTCACAGAGTTTTTCTCAACATGATTTTTTCTTCGAAAACTGTTTGTTACTCAGTTGCTCAACATCTTTTCGAAGATAGTGGGAATTGAAAGGATACGAGGACTAGGACAGGACTAGTGTTTAGCTCATCGCTCTCGCTAGAACCCGCCGCTTTTTGAGTTCGAATGGTGGGAAGGGATTTTTAACAACACAAACACCCATTGCCGACTGAAAAAATCTGCTCGTACAAGGACGTTGACCACTGCACCACATACCTGGCAAATGGCTATTTATATATAATTAATCTGAAATAACTATCAAATAAAATATTATACCTTGCTATAATAGGGATTGTCCGAGTAGATGGTAATTCACAATTCACATTTAATGTTTATTTATACCAGGGCTGTGGAGTCGGAGTCGGAGTCATCATGGCGTTTTGGCCGAAGTCGTACTCGGAGTCAGAACGGAAATTTTGAACTTTTTATTTTTGCATATAATATGTCAAATTTGTCGATTGGCCGGATTGCTAAGTTGATATTTAATTGAATACACATAAATAGGAAAATTAGGAAAAAAAAGTGACGAAATTAAGCTCGAGTCGGAGTCGTGTTTTTGGTCATTG
Source organism: Himalopsyche kuldschensis (assembly GCA_028554975.1). Taxonomy (NCBI): domain Eukaryota; kingdom Metazoa; phylum Arthropoda; class Insecta; order Trichoptera; family Rhyacophilidae; genus Himalopsyche; species Himalopsyche kuldschensis. Next base: position 6,893,896 of record JAHFWI010000029.1, on the reverse strand, counting down.
TTGGAGTCGGAGTCGTATTTTTTTTAATGACTCCACAGCCTGATTTATACCCATATATTGGATATCAGCGAAAAAGAGGAGCATTTATCTTTGACTTACCATTCAAAAAATATATATTACATATAATTGTATAAGAGCCCTCAGTGGTGATATTTAATATTCATGAATATTTGCCTCAACGCAAAAATAGTGGAAAATGTACTTAAAAAATAGCATCCCTCTAAGTATCCATTTCATAGACAAGGAATGCCCAATGTCACGGGATGTTTTTCTTCATTTAGCAGAAGATCTTGGATATTCGAGAGGGCGATATATTATACTTTCGCAAAATAATATTGTTGCAAGGGCGAGACGACTTACAAAGGTATTGATTTCAAACTAAGCGCGGATACTTTTTCATAAAAAAATAAAGAAACATTTTTAACAACTGCTTAATACCACTTCTGGTGCAATATCAAGCTCCATTTTGCATGATAAATATTATGAAGGAAATTCTAGTGCTTGTGTATTTTTATGATATTCAATTTGAAATTGCCACTTAAATTTTTTAGTATTATTTAGTAATAACCGAATTCCAAACATTACTTATTGATCAATTTTGAAGTGTTCATTGTCCATACGAGGGGGAATGACATTTTTGTACTTATTCCACTTAGATGTATTAGGATCAGGACCGGTTTCACTCATCGCCAACATTTACAACTGGTAAGTACAAAAATACAGCGTTTTTTATAAAAAACAAAGCAAGACTTATAAAGATACTTAGATATGACAAACAATTATTGGTCATACAAATATGCACATAATCCAAAGAAAATAATACAAAGTAAGCATAATTGATCTCAAATAGAGCCATAATTAAAATCAATCACAGACATAAATTAGTACATTAGAAAGCAATTAAGTAAGAACAGTTAATTGTCATGGTCAATGGTCAACAACCGGACCTGATCTTAATAAATCAAATGTGGAATAAGTAAAAGAAATGTATTATAAATTTTTAATATAACTTCTTGAATTGCGTAACTGACAATATCATGTTGTATCTTTGTAAAAATATTGAATGTGTCGGTCGATACTAAAAAAAATATAAAAATTAGCTTCATTAATTACTAAACTGCAAATCAGGATTTGTTAAGTGTACCAATGACTTCGCTATCATTCCAGAAATGAAATGATTTTTGCGCAGGGCTATGGAGTCGTTAACAAATTACGACTCGGACTCCGACTCCAGCATTTACCAAAAACACGACTCCGACTCCAACTAAAAAAGATGTAATTTCACCACGTTTTTTATCTTCCCTTTTCCTATTTATGTGTATTCAATTATATATGTACAAACCTACCAATCCAGCCAATAGCAAATTTGACATATTATATGCAAAAATAAAATGTTCAAAATTTCAGACTCCGGCCAAAACGCCGCGACGACTCCGACTCCACAGCCCTGTTCTTGCGTATGCGACAATATTAATGTTATATTTTCAGATTTACACTTTCTGAAGTTTGTACTCTTTGAAGAAATTCCTCTCCATAGTTAGTGAAGATAAACACCACGTGGTGACTCCATGATTCCTTGTCCCCTGCAAAAACTGCTTCCACTCATAACATGCCAGAATCTAATATGTCATAAGAAGAGGCAAGCAGAACAAAATCTATCAGGAAACATCCGTAACACGTGTTCCAGACAGTAAAAATAACTATTTCTTACCACTGCATTACCTTAGAAATTAGAACCACCTGTCCGTTTACTTCAGGGACTCACAAAGTGTGTCCCGCGGGTTAATTGTGGCCCTCGTAACCTATTGATATGTCCCGCGTAAACTATAATAGACAAAAAAAACGTCGAGTACATAAGGTAAAATGAAAATTTTAAAAAAAATACAGCGTACTAATTTGTAATCGAATAAAAAACATTGTTTCGTGTATCATTTGCAAACAAAATATATCCAGTATGAATGAGTAAGACATAAAAAGCAGGGCTGTGGAGTCGGTGAAAAAAAGTCCGACATATTTTACGATACACAGTCGGCGAAGTGCAGGGTTATCGATTATTCAAGACAAGATTTTTCAGATTATTCTGTACTTTTTCGGTTTTGATTGCTTCTATTCACTCCGAATGACACCAGCCGACTTTTCAACGACAAGTTTTATATCCAATAGTAAAGGGGTTTTTAGTACATTTAACCAGGGCTGTGGAGTCGGTAAAAAAAAGTCCGACTCCAGCATTTACCAAAACCACGACTCCGACTCCGACTCCGACTTCGACTAAATAAAGGTTAATATCGTCACCCTTTTCCCTTAATTTTCCTAATTATGTGTATTCAATTAAATATCAACCCTATCAATACGGCCAAAAGCCAAATTTGACATATTAAATGCAAAAATAAAAAGTTCAAACTTTAAAAAATTTCCGACTCCGATTACGACTCCGGCCAAAGCGCCGCGCCGACTCCGACTCCACAGCCCTGATAAAAGGACACTATGATAAACAAAAAACCACATCAGTTATTAATAATTGGGGATAATCGAGCAGTAATATTTAAGTGTTTACAAAACATAAAATGCTGAGAAATCAATGTTCCAAAAATTATTTTACTCAAATGTTTTAACACTAGGGCTGTCGGAGTCGTTGCAGTGTTTTGGCTGGAGTCGGAGTCGTGAACAACTTTTGAAATGTTTGAACTTTTCCTTTATGCATATAATATGTAAAACTTGGCTATTGGCCGGATTGGTTGGTTGATATTCAATTTAAAACACATAAACGTAACGTTTTAAAATATTGTTTTGTCCGTATAAATAAGTAGCTAGAGTAATAATAACGTTTATTCAGTATAAAATATATGCTATGACAGCCATAGTATTTTCTTACTATGGGTGGCACCGAAATATTTTTGATTTAAAAATTGTCCCTTCAACGGAAATGTTTGTGAACCCGTGGTTTACCTTATCTTCGAATTCCTCACGAGCGGTCGTTGGAATGGGCGCATATAGTCTAGCGGTAAGAGCTTTATCCTAGCGATCAAATGGTTTCTGGTTTCCGGTAAGGTCAACATCACATATAAATTTGTTTCAATTTAATACATATTTGAGATTTCCGTGATCGTGGTGTATTTTCCTCTCGTGTTGATCTTCAGTAACGTATTTTAGTCGCATTTGATCATAAAAAAATCTGCAGTTGCAGTAATGATTTGATGTAAGGCCATTTATTTGATTTTTTTGATCAATGAAAAGAACTTCATTGCTAATTTTATATATATAAAAATATATTTGATTCTCCTATAACACCTAACTTTGAAAAGGTTCTATCTGCTCGTGACACTGTTTTGAATATAAAGCTTGGATTGATCATACTATTGAATTGAAAAGATAAAATTCACTTGTAACAATAAACAAGTAAAAATGTTTCAAAATACTTATTTTAATTTTAACTCAAATCATTATAATACGGTTAGCAAAATAACAATGTATTTTAGTTCTACATAAATTATTTTATATATATAAGTTGATAGCTATTTCGGCTTACTCCTTCGTCAGATAGTTCATATAAGATAAGAGTTATAGTTAAGTATAGTTAAGTTCAGATAAGAGTTATAGTTCTGACAAAGGCGTAAGCCGAAATAGCTATCAACAAATATATAAAATAATTTATGTAGAACTAAAATACATTGTTATTTTTCTTACCGTATTATAATGGAGTTCTACCAAGTAAATGCCTACTCAATCAATCAAATCATTATATTGAGAAATAATGATATCAATCATCCAATGATGAAAATCCGATAACTTTATCAAATAAAATTATTAAAAAAGTGTGCAGATAAACTTTTGAATTCTGCTAACTCCGTAATTCAATAATTTATGATTCTGTTATCTTCTATGCTAGAATACGGTTAGTATAAACTTTTTTCGACAAAAGAGTAATTTTTTACTTAGTCAAATTTAGTAAAATTTAAGCTACAACCTTTTCAAACTAAGGTAACGAAATCTATTGCGTAGATTTATTGATGTCTTGATTGAAACATATACATATAGAATAGAATAATATACACATATTAAATAAACATATACCATGATATTTTATATAATATTAATAACAGGTGCTAGTTAAACATGCACAGATTGTATGGAAGAAGGTAATTAATTATTTATTTATCAATAAAATCGTGATATTGATTGCGTAAAAATAGTATGTGTAACCAGCTATCGAAATTATCATATTGTATTACGTGGACATAATCATTTAACTCATTATGTGCTGGCACACTTTATTACAATATTGATAAATCATCTAAAAAATGTGGGCTATTATTTTATTAGATTTTCGGCTTTTTTATATGATAATATTGTGACGAATGATGAATAGGGTTGTCACCAATTTTTTACTCTATCCCGGACCCCGGTATAATTAAAGTCAAAATATAAAAAAAATATAAGTCAGGCATAAGTAGATATATTGACTGAATTGGTATTAACTTGGTCGAACTCTATTTAAACATCGGGATCCTTAACAGGGGTATACATTTCGATGTGAAATGAAGAGGCACTTTTTAGGTATCCTAAGTCCACAGTTTGAATTCAAAGTTGGAGCATCATATAAAATCAATATATTTATCGACAAGCTTTCTGTAAAAATAACTATAAATAGATCAGATATGTATTTTTGAAGGTTAATCTTATAATAATATAATTTATTGAAGTGTGGAGAAGTACATTTTTCAAATAAAAGGTGAGAACAATTTGGATTTGAATTGTTTGAATTTTGTACTTTTCAATGAGTTTCGTGGCTAACGACCCGTATTACTCGAGTATTTTGAAAAATACTCGAGTAATACTCGTTATTATTTCCAAATTTTATTTACTTATTCAAAAAAATTATACAAAATTTTTATCGTTGCGTTTAACTGAGTCTTACGCGTGGTTTTACTGTCAGGTAATATTTATTTTTAAAGGTTTTGCCGTTGAAAATGTTGTGCGAGAATTTATTTTGTTACTTTTGCTTTGGGTCCTGCTGACTTATCTTATCAACGACTATGATGACAAGGGGCGAAATAAAATATTGAAAAATAGTCTTTTGATTTTCCGACTATGGATGCATTTGTGGCATAATCAATTAAATACGATTATTTTTTATTAATCATTCATTTAAATACACAAATTTGAATTAACGAAAAAAAATGGTACATCTGAAACTACTCGAGTATACTCGAGTATTTTATAATTTGATTACTCGATACTCGAGTAATTGAGATGTCGAGTAATTGGAGTCTCTAGTCGAGATCCTTAATTTGGATCTGTTGATTGTTTTCATTTAAATCGCTGTCGTATCTGTGGTGCATCGGTCAAAGTCGTTGGCTTCCGTGACGGACCTTTTTTGATTAGAGTCCGAGTAACAGGTGTTTGTGTTGTCTAAAAAATCCCGCCTATGCTAATCCTAAAAGTGCGTTTAACCTAACCTATCCTTGCTCTCTTCGAAAATTAGTGGTTGAGCGATCAGTTCTTGCATAAAAATGACATGTTTAGATTAACTCCGTCAGTAGTTCATATTCTTCTCATTGGGACGGAAATAGTTCGCAAAATCGCATTTTTTGTCGGCAGACTTGAATGGTTGAATGCTCGAAATATAGCTTTGCTCTTCACACAGAGAACAAGTTTAGTATCGAATCATAGGAAATATCTTAATAAATTCCCTATATTAGCATATTTTATTATACACATAGTCTTGTGTCTTGTTTAATTGTATCTGTGAACTCCTTGTTTTAATTACTTGAAAGCGGAGAACGTTATAAATACATATGTTGTAGTCACAGCATTAAACTCCACGAGAAGGTGAATTTTTATTTCCCAAGATTTAATACTATGTATGTTTCATAAGGTCCTTAAATCGTTGACGCTATATGAGCCGTATGAATATTTGTATAATGCATTATTAACCTCAAGACTATAGTCACTGACATGTGGTTAACCTTGAACGTTATACGTGAATAGTAAATGTGATTATGAGAAACTATTATTATCAAAGAATGACTTTGTCGAGAACATAATATATCTCAAATCAAATATCAGCCATTGATACCTTCTTAGAGCAGTGCTCGAATTGGACGGAAATGCACCACTCGACTGCCTTGCCGATTCGCGAAATCCGTGGAAAGTGATGCGTCATTACATAAAAAATGTGAATCTTATATATAAAAATCAATATTTGTTTGTTGGTAAATTATGGATTTACGGTCACGGGACATAATTTTTGTAAAGATTTATGAAAAATAAGCACATTAAATGAAATGAATGGCTTACAATTTTTATTGAAATTATTCGTCCTTAATTTTAAAATTTATTGTAATAGAAGATCCTAAAGAATGCTTCGCAATAAGTATGAAATCTAGTTGTTTTAATTTACAGGAGCAAAAATGCAACCACAAAATAAACAAATAATAATATTTTACAGATGGAGACAGTCGCATAAGTTTATTATTTTCTTAAAATAAAAAGAATAATTTTATTATAGGCTAATATTAAAAAACAAATTCTTCTTTCAGAACTCATACAATTATCAGTAATATTCTACAGAATTAATCATTTTGATTCCACATTTTATAATAATCCACAAGAACTAAAAGAGTAAAGTCAAAACATAAAATTATAAGCCAGTATGTATAAATTTTTAAGCTTAGCTCGAGAGGATTGGGACTCTGTCCCGTGACCATATATCCATAATTTACCTGTTTGTTTGTTTGTTCCTACGTTATGCGATGAAACTTTAGTGATTTGTTGTGTAGACGCCCGGGAAGGTTCTTGCGTTCCCAAATAGTTCATCCGATTGCGATAAAGCTTTGGTGAATTGTTGTGTGGACGCCCACAAAAGTTTTTTAATTACCTATGTACATATATTAAAATGATTTTTTTGTCTCGTATGCGATGCTATACCGTTTATTTGATTGCGATAAAACTTTGGTGATTTGTTGTGTGGGCGCCAGCGAAGATTTCTTAATTATTTATGTATCTCTACATATAAAAATGAATGATTGTATGTTCCGTATGCGTTGCTATAATGTTCTTCCGATTGCGATAAAACTTTGTTGATTTATTGTGTGTATACCTTCGAGGGTTTTTGAATCAGTACAGTACAATACAGCCATACACAATTAAAACACAAACACGTTCATTCTTTGAATAGCATTGCAACGCTTGCCGGGTACTGGCTAGTATAATTATATATGTTAAAGTGAAACTGTATTCTCAGTTTTTTGATTTGTGAATGACAAGGCACTCGTTCACCTTTGTCGAAATATTAGAATCGTCGCGAATCACTTGCTATCCCACTCGAACACACATTTTTCAGTCGCAGACAGAGCGAGAAAATAAATTAACCACGGGTCATTTATTTTTATTACCCAGTGATTCGACATCAATGAACAAATCAGAGAACCTTTGAGTCTTTAATGTCCCACGTCTTCTTTCGGACGTTCGATAAAGAGAGACGAGACGTAAAAATGTGGGAACGTCAATCTTAATTTGGATCGCTTAGCATTTATTATTCAATACATACCCATCAACATATTTATTAATTCTTAACCATCATTATTCAAACAATCTGCATTCATTTTTTAAGTTGCATTGAGTAGATAAAGGTATAATAAATAATATGTAACCGTTTTAAATTTTAGCACTGCCATGTTATGTCGATTAGTGAGGATTTTTTTGTTCACACATTATTAATATACATATATGTAAAACTACGATAGTGATATTAAATATATTGAGACTACCTTTATTCCGGCTCCCTCGTAATCGAGAAGGAGCCTCCTATCCGACACTCAGGAGAGGGATTTTGGGGACGGAGTAGGAGAAACATGGAACTCTTTAAAACAAAACACGATCTCAAAGCGTTATGTGGGTGCGTTAGCACCCATTATTTTATTGTTTATCGTTTACACAGACGTTATACAACACACAAATATTACGATAGCGAAGAAGATATCAGGAATTTGACGCGAATTTAATTCTGAGGGAGAGGATTAGGCGCGTGCATTCTCAATGCAGTCCAATCTCTCACTGCTGTATGAAAACAAACGGTTACTTTAGAAAGAAAAAACAATGGCCGTTTCAAAAATCGTTAACACATGCGCCCGCTGATAAGGGATGATTTATCGCCTTATGAACTTTTTATGAAGCACATGCATTGTCGGGCGTCAAGAGATAAGAGAAATTGAAATAACTCTACATTGCACCGCTATAGATTGCAATATAGATTATTATAAGAATGAATTTATTTCCTGATATCGACTGACTCATCGACTGAGGTGAACAATAGATCGTTCGAGAGAGTTCTGATGACCTACCACATAAGGCGGTGTCAATATATATGTGATAAATTAAAATATAAGTTTCCATGCCAACTGACACGGAAAACACTTAATTTTTAAAATATGATTATAGGTGTATGCTTTCCAAGATTTAATACTTGTAAAATATACTTTATAAAGATAATTCATTCAATTACGAGTATAAGTATAAGATATGTATATTCGCTTGGGTGGGTAAGCTTACCATGAGGGGTGAGAGAAACTAGCAGAAATAAAAATATATATCATTTTCATTTAACCAAGTTTTGATGAATATGCAATCCAAAAATGGGGAGTATCAAAATAATTAACGGTTACAACGGCCCACATTTTTATTTTTGAAAATAACAGCAGGGGACAGTTCATGGAGGACCCATATTATTAATAATTCTCTCAAGAATGAGGTATATCATAATGGTGAGTCGCTTGCCTTTTTTTTATTTAAGAGTTGTGGACAATAGGCTTAAAATGAAGATCTTTAATGTCTATATCACTTCGTTTAAAAATGTGTTTATCAAATTTTTATACCTGCCAAACTTTTGAAGTTTTAGAAAGAGATCCTTTTTTTGCTAACGATACCAGAGGATTACAAATATCTAATGCCATTCCTTGTTTATGTGAAGATTTGTAGTAAGGTAGATATACTCAAACTGATAATAATTAATACAATCTGTATAATCCGGTTTTTCAGAAAAAAGTTAGATTTTTTCGGCCCTAATAAAAACAATCGATTTCTAATCGCGACTTTCAAAACATTAAGTACCTTGAAATCTGAAACTAAATGAAATTTTATATCTGGGATATCGATCTGTTTGTATCGCCCGAGTAGGACGAGGAAGGGGACCGTGGGGAGAGAGGCATCATCCGACGCGACAGGTTTTCATTTCGACTATTACCAAAGCGCTTCACGCTCGCGTAGTTCGCTTGCAACTTGATTGCACAAAACATTATCTCGTTCATGCCTTTCATTATCATAGTATTTTTTTTCCAGCCGAGTAATAATATTACCCACCGGCCCCATATCGCGTCAGTGACACAGTAACGTCAGTTCGTCAGTTGCCGCGTGGCCTTGCTTGTAGTCTGTCGCGTCGTTCATTCCGCCCACGCCGCCGCTCATCGTGTTTACTTTCTTCGGATAGTGCCAAAAAAAGTGTCAATAAACATGCGTTTCATTTCGTGCGGCGGCCGCTAGAAAACTGGCTGAACGAAGTGCTGTTCCGACTTGGCCAAAGTGATCGGAGTAGGAATACTGAAATCTGCGGCAACATGTCGCAAGTGACAGGGTGCTTGGCATACGCCATATTCGCAGCTGTTCTGGGTATGCTCCAATTCGGTTTCAATACGGGAGTGATAAATGCACCGCAATCCGAAATAGAAAAATTCATCAACGCCTCGTATATCGGGGCGTCCGGCGAAGGTATAGGAAAGAAGACGGTGCAGACTCTGTTCTCTTTGGCCGTCGCTCTTTTTGCCATCGGTGGAATGATCGGAAGTCTAAGCGGAGGATGGGTTGCCAACTATAAAGGGAGAAGAGGCGCGCTGATGATAGCGTCTTCTGTTGGAATTGTAGGAGCAGTTTTTATGGCCGCTTCAAAGGCAGCAAATTCCTACGAACTATTGGCGATAGGAAGATTAATAATCGGCTTGAACTGTGGTCTTGCCACTTCAGTAGTACCCATGTTTGTGTCTGAGATAGCTCCTGTAGATTTACGCGGAGCTTTGGGAACTGTAAATCAATTGGCAGTTACATTTGGTTTGGTCACGAGTCAAATTCTTGGAATTGATGTGATCCTCGGGACAGAATCCGGATGGCCATGGTTGCTCGGATTAGCTATAATTCCCGCAGTTTTACAAGTGGCGTTGTTAATACGATGTCCAGAATCTCCCAGATATCTGCTTATTACCATAAGAGATGAAGAAAAGGCCAGAAAAGTTTTAAGAAATCTCAGAGGAAGAGTTGATATAGATAGCGATATAGACGAGATGCACGCTGAAGATAGATCTGAACGATCCGAGGCGCCCGTTACTCTGTGGGAGATAATTAAATCGAGCTCATTAAGAACGCCGCTGGTAATTGGAATAGTCATGCACTTATCTCAACAGTTTAGCGGTATTAACGCAGTATTTTATTACTCCACAACATTGTTCGAATCAGCTGGCATAGAATTAGAAACGGCAAAGAAAGCAACAATTGGCATCGGAGCGACCATGTTTGTTATGACTCTGGTGACAATTCCTCTGATGGATATCGCAGGCAGGAGAACACTGCATCTTTGTGGACTAGCAGGAATGTTTGTTTCTTCAATACTCATGACAGTGGCATTGTACACATATGAAGCAAATCCAATAATGAGTACGTTCGCTGTAATCTTCACATTCCTTTACTGTGCATCTTTCGGGTTAGGTCCGGGGTCAATTCCTTGGATGATAATGGCAGAAATATTCTCACAGGGTCCAAGGCCAAACGCGATGGCTTTCGGAGCGTTAATTAACTGGCTGGCCAACTTTATAATCGGATTAGTATTCCCAAGCATGAATTCCGGACTAGGCAACGCTTCATTCCTTCCATTTACAGTTTTAATAGCAATATTTTGGGTATTCACATATTATAAATTACCAGAGACAAAAAATAAAACAATCGAAGAAATAACTATGCTATTCAAAAGATAGATTTTGTTGCATAATCGAGGTGACATCCTCGCCTTGTTGTCGTGTGACCTACGATCATCTTCGTTAGTATAAAAAGCTGATTTTAATAGTGATATATGTGATTTGATTACGTCTCTATGTTGCTTTTAATAAGTTACATAACAAACTTGTTGGGCAGCAATCAAAAACAGTATTTGCGAATTCGCTGACTGAATCGTATATATATATAAAAGTATCAAATCGTAATTTTGTTTTGATATTAAGATTGTTTATTTTTGTACTTATATAAATGATGATTTTATTACTAGGATAATTTATTTACAAATCAATTTATATTTAAGACATTCAAATGTGTAAGTATCGTAATATAAGAAACTTTAAAATGTCCTTTAATATTAAATACCAAAACTAATCAGTTATAATATTTTTGCTACAACAGCGTGCGAATTTTGTATGTATGCTCTAAATAAATTTTATAACACAAGATTGCATTATTTATTGGCCTTGAGATATCATGTTCTAATTATCGAGATTTAAATATTATTACCACGCTAAGATATTTTTGTAAATTAATTAATTATTGGCCTATGTTTTTATCAATGGGTTTATATAAATTGGGTTTATAAACTTGTGCCACTTTGAACCATTATAGACAATTCTTGTTATCGAAAAATATATTACTCCAAGCAACTTAAATAACACGTGTAAGATTAATCAGACAATGCCAAGGGAGAGAGGAGATGAATAAGTATAATATTCAAATGAATAAAACAGCTTTATCAACTGATCAACCGATACACTCGATATGCGAAACCGGTCTTTATTTATTATATTTATTTTTGTATTAATTTAAAAATAACACCTTCGCCAAAAATTTACAGTAAAACCATGAAATCACTTGTAAGGTAAGATGTAACAACACAAATTTACAAATGTATTATTTTCTGCATGATTTTCTATTAACTAATTTAATATAAAATGGGGTGCTAAATATCCTAAGCCTCACTGTAGGGTCAAAGGCGATAGAATAAGATAGATACATATTATTATATTATGTATTTGTGTAAGTAAAATACTACAATAAATCTTGTGGAATAATTATGAAGATATTTACTTCAATATCGTTTCTGTATTTTTTTCTAAAACGACAATAAATTAAACATTTTTAATATATGAATTTCGGGAACCTTTGTTGCTTTGAAAATATGCTCAGTTGTTTTTTTTAAACTGTCTAGTCCAGTGATCCCCAACCTTTTACACCTGCGGACTGTTAAAAAGGAAAAAAATGGCGGACCACTAATACTGAAATCAGCATGTTTTTATTCATATTTTTTAAATTAAGAATTTCGACTGAAGGGGTTTGATGGAATTTCAATATCAAATTTGAATCGTTTGAATTTTGTACTTTTCCATGAGTTTTCTCGATAACGACCCGGATTTCAACTTTCGGCATCTTCAGGCATTTTAAGTACATGTACTTGACCTGCCGCGTAGTAAACAGTTTGTGTCGTCGATCTACAAAAATTAAAGTAGATCACGAAGTTTAATTGTTATGAACGTAATCTATATAAATTAGTGATAATGTTGATGTAAATGAGTTTCAATGAGTTATGTGGGTAAATTATAGTTATCGCGTTTTTTGAATGAAGTATCGCAATTCCTAATTACCAGATAATAGCATGGAAATGACGATAAAGAATTCGTGGGTTTTATCCGACCTATTATTATTGAATTGATTAATTTCAAATGTTTAGGTTTAGAATAAATGATTGAAATTTGGAATACTGTTTGCGGCCCGGCGGAAAGTCCCAACCGGTTGGGGAAAACTGTTCTAGTCTCTGCAGGTTCTTATTATAATAAATAGCGTGACAAAAACAATTTCCATACGTTACCCGTTGCATGATATTTGTAGAAAATAAAAATAACAAAACTTTATTAAACACGAAGTACAAACCCGTTTTATTCTTATCTTCCTATAAATTACCATACATATTCTGGTGAAATAAAAATTATTATGTTGAAATAAATTTTCACATTTTTACTAATGTAGGGCTTTAAAAATATAAATTTATTATATTTAATTCTCAGCGGGCAATGAATTTATTCATATAAAAGTATGTAAGTATCATAGAAAATTGATAAACTACGAGGCCAACATAAAAAGCAATATATTGAAATATTAGAAGCTATTTTAATGTATAACTTGATTATTTTTTATGTGCCTTTTAAATAAAAAGTAATATAACTCGATAACACCTAATCACGAATGCCATGTTTAGACAGTTATTCAACTATTTTTAGAATGACTGCAATGATTAAAATATATGTACATGTTATAGTGAAACTGTATTTTCAGTGAAAATATATTATTCTCCAAGCTATCATTGAAATTAAATTTGACCCCCTATCTTCAGCCCAATGTTTGTCTGTGTTTTTCCTTGGTTCTCTTTTTATGAAAGGGATTACTTGCTGATTTTGTTTCATTGAAGCAAACCAAAATTTTAGGCCGGCACATCATCGACTTGGCCCAATAATTTAAATGATCGTGACCAGTGAAATCATATTGTCATACAAATCTATAGCTTGATACATTTTCACTGAGAATACAGTTTCACTGTAACATATATAATAATATTGGTAAGGTACCAAAAACTTGCATTTCGCATATTAATATAATATTAACTTGGAACATAATGAAGTCAATATTTTTTTTCTTTTTAAATTGCAATATTATATTTCAACTCCACAACAATCAGGGTTGTGGAGTCGGATTCATGGAGTCGGGGCTTTTTTGCCGCAGTCGGAGGCGTCGCGGCGGTTTGGCCGGAGTCTTACTCGGTGTCGGAAATTTTGAAAAGTTTGAACTTTTTATTTTTGCATATAATATGTCAATCTTGGCTATTGGCTGGATTGGTAGGGTTGATATTTAATTGAGTACACATCAATAGGAAAATAAAGCAAAAAAAAGTGACGATATTAAACTTTTTTAGTCGGAGTCGGAATCGTGTTCTTGGTAAATGCTGGAGTCGGAGTCGAAAATGTCGTCGAAGGAGTCGAACTTTTTTTTACCGACTCCACAGCCCTGAATTTCACACATTAATATTAACTTGGAACATAAACGTCAATATTTTTTTTCTTTTTATTTTGCAATATTATTTTTTTATTACAATATTACAATAAATATTTTTACTGTTGATCTTTGGTGTCATGCATTAATTAATAATAATTACGAAACGTTTAAGTGGCTAATCGAGTCGGCTTACTTCAATAACTTTTTTATTTGATTTGATGTCAAAATAGATGCGACACGTGTTTCGCCTCTAATATTAGTTTCTCCGGAGTGAACTTTACAAATTAGATAATAATACAAAAACTATCATTTATGTTACTAAGAATTTCAACTGAAATCGCTTGATGGAATTTCAATATCAAATTTGGATCGTTTGAATTTTGTACTTTTCCATGAGTTTTGTCGCTAACAATCCGTGATTCGCCTTTCGGTATCTTCAGGCATTTCAAGTGCACGAATTTACTTGAATTGACGATGCCGAATGACAGAACCCGGTCGTTAGCATTGAAACTCGTGGAAAATTACATAATTTAAGCGATTCAAATTTGAATCATTAATGTCTTTAAAGAAGGTGAAATTAACATTTCCGTTCGCTGTCTTTAAACTAATGACCGGATAATTAATAATATTATTGTGATATTAAAGATACAACTAGATTTAAGCAGGGCTGTGGAGTCCTTATAAAAAACACGACTCCGACTAAAAAGAGTTTAACTTCGTCACGTTTTTTCCTACCTTTCCTATTTCCTAATTAAAAATCAACTAACCAATCCGGCCAATAGCCAAATTTTACATATTATATGCATAAATAAAAAGTTCAAACTCAAAATTTCGAACTCCGTACAAAACGCCGCGACAACTCCGACTTCACAGCCCTGGATTTAAGTCAAACACACGATAATTTATTGCAAAAATAGTTTTTATTATCAATATAAAAAAATAATAGCAAGTTTTTTTTTATGTGAAAAAACGCTGAAAGGCATTTCGTGAAATGTCTGAGTGATATGCAAATCAAGAATCATTACGCAATCTGTTATGTTAGATGTTACAAAATACATTGATTGCCAAGCACCACACCACCACAATTGATATTATTGTAATTCTTTGAATTCCTTCTATTTTACATTTACGTAATTGATTTTTGAATTAGTAATTCTGTCAAGAGTAGGCACATTAAAATACTGCAATACTAATGAGTCGCTGAAATTTAAAACTGGCCGTTCGGATTGGATTCCAATTAAAAATGATTACTAAAATTAGATCATGTTACTTGCCAACTAAATTAACACTAGTATAATCCATCGTAAGTACACATGAATGTTATGAATCACAATAACAGAATATATTTATGACAAACGAATGTCAATCGTATACTAGTACTGTCATAACAAAAACATTTATCGTCGATTGAACAAATATGCACAAAAATGACGTCCTTTTATTCCTATTCCATTGTTTCGCCTCTCTAAGTGTTAAACCGAAAGTCAAGACGTCTACTATTGAATCACTGCGTACGCTACGCTAGAAGCAGCGCCTAACGCCTTACTGAGGGCTCACACGAAGAAGCATATTCAGTATCAATAATCGGTTCTAATTCTCAATCCTTCAATTATTGACACTCGATAAATAATGGTTAGGGGGGGGGGTTGTGGTTAATAGTGGTTAATATAGCCACATGCTAACCACTAGTCCTGTTCCTAGCCACAAAGACAGACTTCTTAGGCGACTGAGAAGAAGCAGTTGAATATGTGGATTTATCTCCATTATGAGGCCATATGCTCCACATTGGTAGCAGACGTGAATAAAAAACTAATTCTTTAGTTTTTTAATGCCAACGATAGCCAAACAGCTTGTTATCTTTGAATTGGTTGATTAAACTTATTGAATTATTGTTTTTGGCCGTGTTGAAAAATAATTCAATGCGGAAACACTGGTCATATTTATTTTCCATCTCGACACCTTACTTTTAAAAGGTTCTAACGGCTCTTGGTACTGTTTTGAGATATGAACGTTTGAGGTTTCAATTGATTAAAATTCACTTGTAACAATGAGCAAGTAAAAATGGTTCAAATTACTTATTTTAAGCATATTTTTAAACAACTCTTGCTGAGAAATAGTGATCTTAATCATTTAATTATGGAAATAATGATGACAATCTTAGAACAATGTCAAATAAATTTATTAAAAAAAGTCTGCAGACGCAGTGCAACTCTGGAATTCTGATAACTCCGTTATCCAACCATAGATAATTCTGAAATTCGAGTGCGGTAAATACAAACTTTTCCGATCAAAATGTCATTTTAGGCAAAAATGTCAATTAGAACATTTTCAAAGTAAGCTATCGATCTATCTTACAATCAATCTCTCTCAACGTCAATCTGGGTTGATTCAATAAGTTATCTTTAATCTGCTTGATATAGATAGCTTATCGATAGCCCAAGAATAATTATTTTGAAATCATTTTTTTTGATATCACAAATTTATCAATTGCCACTAGCTAAGGGGAACATTAAACTAATTGACATGGTTTCTTATCAGTTAACAGGGTCACATAAAAAAGTTAAACGATGAATTACATATTAATTAAAAAAGTCATTCTTTTGATTTTTGTCAACGTTTTGAACGATTTATTTAAAGAAAACTAAAGAAATAATTTGTATCATATTATAATTTCAGAGTTTTACTAAAAAAAACACTACGAACAATATTTTTTGATCACATTAAATTTAATATGTTAACTGTAAAATCGGTCAAATCTTGGTGGAATATTACAAAAATAGAACGCATTTTTTGAACTAGTTCCACAATTTCCCGCTCGGTTACGCTCGCGTATTGTAGCTAAAAGGGTCGTGATCATTTTATAAAATTGTTGAATTTATACAAAATATGTATGTGCTCCATTTGACTAAATACCGAACTGGTCCATGATGCATTGGTCAACGTCGTTTACTTCTGTGACGGACCGCCGGGGTTCGAGTCTTTGTACGAGCACATTTTTTCAGTTGTTTTATCGATTCCAAGGCTGTAGATTCGGTAAAAAAAAGTTCGACTCCGACTCCAGCATTTACCAAAACCACGACTCACACTCCGACCCCAACATTGACCAAAAACACGACTCCGACTAAAAAAGTTTAATATCGTCACTTTTTTTGCCTAATTTTCCCATTTATGTGTATTCAATTAAATATCAACCTTACCAATCCGGCCGATGGCCAAATTTGACGTATTATGTGCAAAAATAAAATGTTAAATAAAAACCGACTCCGAGTACGACCCGGCCAAAAAGCCCCGACTCCACGGCCCTGATCGATTCTGTTCAAAGGCAATTGTTTTGTTAAAAATCCCTTCTCACATTTCCGATCTAAATAAAGCGCTGCCCAAAGCAAGAGCGATTAGCTAACCACTAGTCATTACCTAGTCCTCGTATCCTTTCAATCTCTACTCTCTTCGAAAAAGATAGATTGAGCAACTGAGTAATAAGCAGTTCTCGTAGAGAAACTTATGTTTAGATAAACTACGTGAGGAGTCCATATGCTCCACGTTGGGAGCGGATATGGATAAATATATGTAAATATTTTATAACCATAAAGACCGACCCAACCTCTTACCTTCGCTAAGATTATTCGATTGCAAAAAAAAATGAAGCTGTCAAGTTAATTCCAGTTCATTCAATAATCAAATTATTCCATGATTTTTTTAAATATATTACATAGTTTAATTTATTGACGATTGAAAAAAATTAGTAAACTTCCAAAATATTTATTCATTCATTTTATGTTCTTGTTCATAATTTAAATTATCTAAACGAAAGGTAAATAAAATGTCGCTTAGAATAAGTTTTCATCACTAAACCAGTGTTTACTTTTCATAAATGAATTTCTGTATAATCCGGTAAATACACATGTATGTGTTAACCCGCACTGTACTGACTTCTTATCAGAAATTCCATAACAATAAACGACGGCAATGATAAGAAGGCAATGAAAGATTATGCTATCATGACTTTTCTAATATTTATGCTAGTTTTCATTTACGATTGTGAATTATTGGCTTGCATTTGTTAAATAGGTATATGAAATAACTACATCGTCATTTTACATAACGTTGAGAATTGAAAATGGTGAATTATTTCAGTCAGTTACAAAAGCTAGAAATATGTATTAGACCATATGCTCCCAACCTTTTTCGGGTGGCGACCCCTTTTTATAAAACCCATCTGACCTGCGACCCTAAAGCAAATGCATTTTTAATAAGGTAGTTAAAAAAACAAGCATTATACTGAATACTTTTTTTAGTTGACTGTATAATTTGGCGACCCATATGTTGGGAACCCGTGCATTAAACAATAATCACGTAAATCAAATATGTAGTTAAATATGGTGGGGAACAAATTGCGTTCTAGGATACCAAGTGTGGCCTTTTGAATGCAGTTTTTCAACAGTTAATAGTTACCGAGCCCTGGAATAGTGAGTGATTCAAATAAATTCGTAAGCTAACATAGCATTGCCAAAA
The DNA here is from genome assembly GCA_028554975.1 of Himalopsyche kuldschensis. Taxonomy (NCBI): domain Eukaryota; kingdom Metazoa; phylum Arthropoda; class Insecta; order Trichoptera; family Rhyacophilidae; genus Himalopsyche; species Himalopsyche kuldschensis. Next base: position 6,875,320 of record JAHFWI010000029.1, on the reverse strand, counting down.
TTAGTATTTCATGGCGGTTTATAATTGTGCTTGACTTATTGTTTTATATGCCATGGATTAGTGGCTAATATTTGGCAATTTAAAAGTTCATATATTATATGAAATTCGAATCAGTTAAGTGTGTAGAATATTTTCTTTACCGTACTGAATGTACCTACTAAAGTGCTAAGTCCACTACTGTAGGTAAATGCGAACCCTTTTATAAATAACGGGTTCACGAGCTTCTTAGCTCCTGCATACAAATATATTTAAGATTAACTCAAACTAGCTCAACATCATATAAGTAACGCGCAACTGATATGTCGAGTCCTGCTCGACATTGTAAAACTTGGTTGAAAAAAATGTTTTATTAATTTTTAAGTATCCTTATTTCAAAAACCGTATTTATTGGATTGTGTGCCTAAGTTGCAGCTTTTAACTTGTAACATGTCATATTGTGCTATATGTTTCGGTATTTCGTTTTACCATGCTAATGAATGCGCATACCCTGTGATATAAATCAATTTCTCAAATATGTATATTGAGAAGTTGCTCGAAGGAAAAAAAATATTATTTGGAGGATTGCAAAATGTTAAAATGCTATCAATGATTAAAAAGATTTTGTGCGAATTCAGTATTTATAATACTTGATATAGGACATATAGGTCAACACCATTCATGAACGTAAAGGTGTGGATATCCGTGCTTTACTACTGTATTATATCGTCATATTGTATCACTGAATACGTATTAGATCCACTAACGATACCAATATTTTTACCAGGCTATTTATAAACACATTAATCTATTCTTCTTGTTTTCACACTCGCCACGTGGGTTGATGGACTATACCCAGCAATTAAAAGCAATTAAAAGGCATTTGCGCTAATTACACAGGCGCTTCAAAACACTTTTATTTTTATTTCATAATTCTATCAAAAATAGAAGCAAATGTCCCGTCCAAAACATATAAATCATGATTATGTAACATAATAACTAAGCACACACATAAATTCCAAAAAAATACATAAATAAGTTTACTGCCATTGTAATATCAACAGCTGAATTAATTTATTATTATATAAATAACAATATAAGTACCACAAGTATTGAAATTTAAAGACAACAAAAAGTCATTAACTCAGGTAAGTAATATACATAATGGATGATTGTATTCAAATGTCATCACCATCCATTTTTTATTTTGTTCAAATAACAACGAACAAATAATATAATTTAATCGTTTTTGTTTCACTAGGTTTTGATTTATTATCGAGTGAATAAGGATGAAAAATTGTTGTGATGTTACAGGAATCATATATTATATTCTCACGATGTTGCATAATGTATTTTTAATAAGAATGATAGATAAGATAAACTCACATTTAATTACCTTAGGTGCAGGTATATCTTGGTAATGAATATAATGTAACTCTTAACAAAAAAGAAATATTATTAAATAATATTCTAGGACAGGTTGCTCGCCATTACTTACATTGTTTCCAATTAATAGAGTAATCACTAACCTATCTGATTGATTGCATCTCATAAGTTTATTAGCTTAATAGTTTGTAATTTTTAACGTCATTAGAAGTATAATTATGTGTTTGCTTTGTTTCGATTCTATAACACTTTGCTTTCCTTAAAAAGGAAAAATCCCAATCTGATTGATTGCAGCTCATTAGTAACATTATTTATTTGCTTTGTTTCGATTCTATCACCCCCTCCTTGCTTCCTTTAAAAGGGGAAAAACCCGAAATCCATTTTGTAATTTCACAATTTAAAATGTTAGAATCAATCTTGCTTCATTACTTAAGCAAACTTTGCGATAGTAAGTCTGAAGACGCATCTGGTAGCGAAACACGTGTTCTGGGGTAGCACAATATGTGGAATAATAAGTTATTTTAAATTTTATATTAAAATGAACTTCCACAAAGTTACCGCCGAAACCATCGAAATTATGAATATAATGTCATTTTTAGTTTGGTATTTAAAATCCAACGACATTGTGAATGATATGTTAGTTTTTTTAATTTTCCTTATTATAACTGAATCAAATTACTGTATGTTGAGTTTGAAACTGAAAAAAATGAATAGTAGGACTACTAAATGTGGACCGATAAGTGAAATTTTAAATTTTATTATTCCCGCAATGAACAACTTCCACAAAGTTACCGCCGAAACCATCGAAATTTTTTTTTAAACTTTAATGTTTCAGTTTTAGTTTGGAAGGTTTTTTTCCCAACGCCGAAACATTAAAATGATATGATGTTAGTTTTTTTAATTTTCCTTATTATAACTGAATCAAATTACTGTGTGTTGAGGTTGAAAATATATCCAATCCAAGACTATTTACATACTACATACAATAAATGGAAAATGAGTTCAGCTTAAACTGACAAAACACAAAAAACCAATCACATAGAATGTACGACGCCAATAATATTTGTTTGTAATCCTTTTTTGTTAGTCAAAATAAAAATCTTTTATGTACAAGTATTGAAAAACACTGATTGTTATGTGTTTATTTATTATTTCATTCAGACTCTTTTTAAATAGAAAATGAAAAATTCTAGTAGTGTCATTTACGTCATCAATTACTATCAAACTAACCCGCTCGGTTGTCATCGCGCCCGTTTTATCGCTGTCTAAATATAGCATGTAAACATTTTTTTAAATAAATACTATAATTTTTATCTCCCCAAGAAGAAATCTTACGGTCAACCTCATAAATCCAATTACACACTAGAGCGCCCTCCTAAATAAAGATTTGAAAGTTTACACTAAAATGAAACATCACATTATTTACACAGAGATTTAAAATTCTAACAACACCTTTACATATAATATATTATATGAGATGTATGTATGTACTCCGTGTTCCACAAGCAGACCGTAAAATGAAATATAATATGTAAATGCTTTAATTCTTTGTATATTGAGGTTTTGAATTCCGAAAGGATGTAATTAAAACCCATTTTTTTTCAGTGTAGCGAAAAAACGATTTGTGTCACATACATTTTCAGATTCAATTGCATTCAAAGTCACTGACGTCTTTCTGTAATTATTTTTAAATAAAGTCAAATGGTAGTGAAAATAATTAAGCCTCTTTCTCATTGCCAGCTATCAAAATAATAATAAAATACAAAATTAATAAAAATATGAAGGTGATTTTGAACACAGTTTTTTTTACTCACTTGTTATATAATATAACTTCGTCATGCTATTTTGACATGATTAACTAAAATAACTTAAATTATTCGACGCATTGTATTAGCAACACGTGTTTCGCCATCTTCAGACTTACTGTCTAATCTATATGATTATGACATGTTTGAAATAAGTATCTTCAAAGATTATACAGATCAAACATTTGAAATAATGTAGCTTACGTTGTTTTGGCTCTCCAAACACGACATAAAAATATCTAGAACTAGGGGGAATGTAGTTGAATCGAATGATAATCAAATTACTCGGGACGGTCGCATGTGAGCAATTGGTGAAATATACATACATATGTATGTAGCTGCACGTTGAGTCTGCTGCAAAATTATGGGTTATATTGTTATATAAATGAAGACGACGACTAGCGGAGAATTTAACTACTATTATAATATTTGCTGTAATGATTGTGTAAGTTTGAAGATGATTTAAATTTAGCATTAAGTGTATACGAATATCTATAATTTTCAAAAACTTTTATGCCTGTTTTCTGCTCATTGTAAATGATTATTAAATCAACATTAAATTGTTAACTAATGTCTCCTAGATATCTACTCTTTTACACATTATTGTCTTATGTATATGTTACAGTGAAACTGTATTCTCAGTGAAAATGTATTCTTCTCCAAGCTGTCATTGAAATTAAATTTGACCGCCCTATCTGCAGCCCTATGTTTGTCTGTGTTTTTATTTGGTTCTCTTTTTATGAAAGGGACCACTTGCTGATTTTGTTTCATTGAAGCAAACCAAAATTTTAAGCCGGCAAATCATCGACGAATCTGGCCAATAATTTCAATGGTTGTGACCAGTGAAATCATGTTGTCATACAAATCAATTACTTGATACATTTTCACTGAGAATACAGTTTGAATATGTATGTTGTAGGCATTTACAGAACTCCATTATAATGTAACAATGTATTTTAATTCTAAATGAATTAAAATACATTGTTATTTTTCTTTCCGAATTGTAACATATGTACATACGCTTATAAAGGTACAGTGTATCAAAAAATATATCCCGTATTTAAATAGTAAGGAGTATCTAATTTCAAAATTATGTGAATCATAAATGCATTACCAGAAATCAGTAAGTATTTTAAGATTATTTTTTACTTCCATAACTACTTCAAGTGCTTTGCTCTCAATGTGGATCAATCATATAGATTCATAGTGCAGTTTTTTCTCGGAAGATTATTCTTCAAGAACTGCTTGTTACGCAGTTGACCATGAACCTACATGTATTCGAACAATAATTCAATGGAAAAATGAAACTGCCAGGACTGGTAGTAGGTGCTTTTGATATTAATTAACATTACATCTTCGCATACAATTAAAAGAAAAATCTTAATATATAATGCTTCTTTAATATTATTAGGTTTATTACATACATTTAATGCTGATTATAACGTGATTCATTATCGCATGTTTGAGGAGGCTTTTCAAACACAAAAATATGTGAGTAAATTTTTTAATTTTTAATCCACATATATAAAATAAAAATCGGACGCTTAATCCAAAGGCTCAATACGGCTGTGATATTTTTCATGAAATGTACAACTTTATACAAAAATCAGGAGCGGTATCCGGTCATCGATGGCATTTTAAACAGGTGAAAAAAGAACTTTGGCAAGTATTCGGTTTGCACTATTTTAATATTTCAAATGATGTTTTCAGTAATGATTTGAACAAGAACTAGTAGAATATTAACTGACGGTTAAATTTGTAAAAGCATTTAAAACAAACTGTCTTCATGCCTAGGATGATAACGTGAAACGTAATTGATAATTAAAAAAACTATGTTTTCAAACATTGCGAAGTATTTGCAAACTGAGATAAATGTACAAAGTTCATTTACAATCTAATGTATTTTCTGTGGTCGTAATTGAGTTGTGGCTACACTGTATTTTACGGAATAGTCATTTGACGTTATCGGTAAGTTGGTATAGGTATGCCATATATTTTATCACAGATAAGTCAGCTTTTTTTATTCGGTATCCAATTTTATCAATATTCCTGTAGATTTTATTTTGATTAAAATTGTTATTTTGTATTATAATGTGACCACACTAAAAACACTATTGTCAAATTAGTTGATAAGATTACTTTTAAAAAGCCAAACTTTATGTTGCATTTTTTGTAACGAATATGTTTATAATAAAAATAATAACACATTTTCAGTACTTTTTCCACATGAGATTTATTTCATCAGGACCGGTTTTGCTCATGGCGAGCATTATTAACTGATAAGGAATACAATAAAACAGTGGTATTTATGCAAAAGTTAAGTATGAAAACAAGGTATGACAAACAATTGGTAAATAAACTTGAACATTTTATTTTTAGTCTATTTTTCTTGTAATTTGCTTTAATTTATTTTCTTAGTTGATTTACCAATTGTTTGTCATACCTTGTTTTCATACTTAACTTTTGCATAAAATAAAATTTAAAATAACTTTGATTATTCCACGTATTAACTGATAAGGACGTGTTTCGCCTCTTTCAGGCATCTTCAGACTTCTAAAACAGATGGTAACATTTTAACATTTTAAATTATGAAATTTGGGTTTTCCTTCTAAAGGAAACAAGGAAGGGGATAGATTTTTCGAATGCATTAAAAAAACAAGATTAAATCAAACTAATAAGGTGCAAAATCAATTAGATTGGGCACCCTCCGCTGACATTATTCCCAATTCAAAAGAGTGATCACCCAACCTAACTGATTGATTGCAGCTCATTAGTTTATAGTTTATTAGTTTGTAATGTTTAACGTCATTAGAAATATATTTGTTTGCTTTGTTTCGATTTATAACCCTCTCTTGCGTCCCTTAAAAGGAAAATCCCAATCTAATTGATTGAGTGATTGCACCTTAGGATCATTATGTTAATGCATTTTTTTGATTCTATCACCCCCTTCCTTGTTTCCTTTAGAAGGAAAAAACCCGTAATCCATTTTGTAATTTCATAATTTAAAATGTTAAAATGTTAGAATTTATCTTGCTTCATTACTTAAGCAAACTTTGCGATAGTAGGTTCGAAGATGCCTCTGAAAGAGGCGAAACACGTGTCACAATTAGTTACACAATACGTGGAATAATCAAAGTTATTTTAAATTTTATATTAAAATGAACTTCCACAAAGTTACCGCCGAAACCATCGAAAATATTAAATACCACTGTTTTATTGTATTCCTTATCAGTTGATAATGCTCGCCATGAGCGAAACCGGTCCTGATGAAATAAATCTCATGTGGAAAAGTACTAAAAATGTGTTATTATTTTTATTATAATGCCTTTCCACCAAGTATTGACAGTGAACACCTTAAAAGTGAATATGTTTATGATAAATCCAGCACCCAGTAAATTCCGCTAGTCATGGTATTTCAGATTAATATGCAGTCGTCAGACATCGTTAAATTGAAAATTATTTTGTTCTCTAACTCATTGAACTCTAGGACATGAAAATATTTAGTGATTAAAACTGATAATTGTCTGAAATTCAATAAGCATGCAAGACAACATAATATATGACACACAGACAAGTTTATTATATTCAGATCGCGTTAGCCTTTACTAAGGTCACATCCACAATAACGTGCCAACTTTTGTTTCGACTACCGTACGTACCAAAAATTTGTGTACAAAAAAGTAATTGATTTTTTATCTAACGTATTTTTCAATTAACAATTAAAAACAAAAATCGATGCACTGTTGACGATTTTAATTAAAATAAAATTTGGATCGTTCCAATTTGTTACACTTCTGTCATTAACGATCCGGGTCTTGCCTTTTGACATCTTTAGGAATTCAAGTAAGATGAAGATTAAAATTATTTTAGTGAAATTCTTTTATTGAATTATGTTAATACCTCATCTCTATTAATATTTTTAAAATTCTTTCATTCGATAGCTAAACTTTCACAACGTAAGTGATTTGTTTCTAAATTATCTAGAATGTAATCTAAATGCCACTTCGCCCTTTTTGTGAGTGGTTTTAATTCAAGATTTCCATCCAACAAAAGAAACATACATATTATTGGATTCAGTTCAAATAATATGACGCTTTTCACAGATATTTTACTTGGCTGTTTTTTTTATATAAGCTCAACACGAATTTTCTCCATGATGACTCTCCGAGACGGTGAAAGCAGTCACTTATTAAACATTCTCAAAAAATTAGCTAAGCGGAAATACTTGAATAATATACGATTATTTTGTATGTGTTTTTTTGGGCCGTTTTGCTGTCTGGCTCTTGAGCATGGATGCTCCACGCAGTCTACTGCAAAACTTATTTTTGTATCAGTGGACAAACGGAATACCAAATTTATTTAAAAGTTTTCCTGTTTTGTACTGATGCCTACTTTTGTGTATTTAATTTCCAATACACCTATCATTGCAATAATACAACGACTCATGAAGAAGTCTAGACTACAAAATACAGTGTCTAAAATTTCTGCTTGACTTTGATTTGATTTGTTTGGCAATACATATAAAAAGCTACATTTAAAAAAGTGTAAGTAGGACAGGCTGCATGTGTGCAATCACATCCTTACACTGCAGTCATGACAACTGTACACATTATGTGTTACCAATTTAATTGTAATGATTTTCTTGAAAAAATCATGATACAATGTGATAAAGATAACAAGCTAACATTATAAAGAGTACCATATCAATAATTAATGCATAAATCGTCGTGAAAATAGCTCTTTATTGTTTTTTTAGATTTTCGATGGTTTCGGCGGTAACTTTGTGGAAGTTCATTTTAATATAAAATTTAAAATAACTTTGATTATTCCACGTATTGTGTAACTAACTGTGACACGTGTTTCGACTCTTTCAGGGGCATCTTCAGACAAACTATCGCAAAGTTTGCTTAAGTAATGAAGCAAGATTAATTCTAACATTTTAAATTATGAATTTTTTTTCATTTTATTCTGTGAAGAGTGAATATATATTGGGACTATTTTGCCAATGTATTGTGTTGTGACAACCCTAACTGACGCATAGATTTTTGGGTACAAATAACTATTTTGACCGGCTATGATTGATGCCTATTATATAATAAGGGCTTATTTAACATATATTTATTAATGAATTCTTTTTTTGCTAACTTTATTGAAATCGTGGGCTGTTGTAAGGTTAACAAGCCGTGAACTTCAATATGGCATACAGTGAAATAAGAAACGTATATTTGGTAGTTTTTTTTTACTATCGCAAAGTTTGCTTAAGTAATCATTACTTAAGCAAACTTTGCGATAGTAAATCTGAAGATGCCTCTGAAAGAGGCAAAACACGTGTCACAGTTAGTTACACAATACGTGGAATAATCAAAGTTATTTTAAATTTTATAGCTCTTTATTGGTTTATTTTCAATACAGACACATCTACATAGTACATAAAATTTATTTTTTTCGCAAAAATTGCAATCCAACAATTAATTAACAATAACGTTTAAAAACGAAAATTATTAATTGCTTCTAAATGCGATATAAATCTAAAATTTTGTCTCTATTTATCTGGTGATGTTTGAGTTTATTTGTCCTGCATGTTATTGTTTTTTCGTAATCAATGTATTTATAAAGATGCACACAAATTTAACCTGTCAAAATACAATTTATTACTAATCCGTGCACTTTGATCGTCTTGTTTTTCTGAAATAAAAAATGCAAGCTTTGCATATTGTGTATTTGTTAAAACTAAATGCCATATCTTATATAATACATATACGTAATTTCAGCAGTTTCAAATATTGTCCATGTAATTTTATTTATATAACAAACAGGTTACATAACAAAAACACGAAATAATAGGTATCATTGGTCATCAATACAAATTATGCAGTTTTTTTTTATATTTGCGTCGTTTTATTGCTAGATAGATTGATAATGTGAATATCAAACACAATTGTTTGACATCCAATTTATTCTGAGTATATTTTTAACAAATTATATTGGAATAATTTCGTGCTTATTTAATTAGTTTAATTACCGGATAATTTTAGAAGATTCATTAATAAATAACTTGATTATAATATACTAGTATTCGAACCCGGCTTCGCTCGGACCAGTTTGAGGTTATGTTCACCTCGGCGCGTAAATTCAGACGGGCCAAGTTGAAACAACTGGCAACTTAATGACCAACAATGCAAAAGGGAATTACAGACCCACAGGCATACATACGCCGTTTCGGTTTTATATATAAGATATTTTGGTTCATATGAAACTACTCGAGTACTCGAGTATTTTTTTAAATGTACTACTCGATACTCGAGTAATTGGAGTCTCTACACACACATTGATAACGAAACAAATTTACCGTCGAAACTTTCGCGAGCGAAATCAATTCGTATGTTTGAACTTGCAACAACAATGCAAAAGGGAATTACAGACCCACATACATACATACGCCGTTTCGGTTAATTGTATAAGAATACTACACTATCTAGAATTTTTTTTTCTATTTTTGAAAAATCGAGCATTATATGAAAGTTCTTTTCCCACGAATGTCTAAAAAGATTTTTTTTAAAGGACTTTGGAAAACTTACCAGCTTCTATGTGTATTCCAATATGTTGGAAATCTGGAAAACAAAAAAATATAGGTTGACATTTCATATGAGAATTAAATTAAATCAGAAAACATTAAAATATGCTAATCAATAGTGACCACTTATTTACAATATAATTAATTTCCCCTAAGATACCACCGAATCCATTGAACACACATGCTTACAGAATTTACTGCATTGAATACAACATTACAGAATGCATTAAGAATGCAAATACTTTTAAATGGGATTTCCTTAGTTCAATCAAATATTTAAGGATTATTGCTTATGCTTTTTAAATGCAGTGATTGTTTTTTTTAAAGATACAATATATTATACTATTGATTTTGTAGAATATATATACATATGGTTGTTTGGACTTTGCACTATAAGTCGTCGTTATTTTACATTTTTCCAATCTTAGCTTAGTCATAAAATATAACATATTGTGAATTTATTTGTCATCCCGTATTGACAACAGACACATGAGCATTATTATACCTATATAATTCTGCAGTACCAGTGACTCAGAATACAATTTGTAAAAGTGCAAACATGGAATGCAAACCAAAACTATTTTAGTACATCCCCTTACAAGTTCTTGTAAAAATTACTCATGAAATCAAAAAAGTATGCAAACATTTTGTTAAGAGTTAATTTTTTTCGTGATTCAATCTCAGAAGACTACTACCGATTATTTTAAGGAGCTCGGAACTTTAATACGCATAGACAAATAATTCAATGCAATTATTCAGTATTATTCCCAGGGCTGTGGAGTCGTTAAAAAAAATTACGTCTCCGACTCCGACTTCAGCATTTATCAAAAACACGACTCCGACTAAAAACGATTCATGTCGTCACGTTTTTTTCCTACCTTTCCTATTTATGTGTATTCAATTATATATCAGTCCAAAAATCCGGCCTATAGCCAAATTTGACCGATTTTATGCAAAACGAAAGTTAAATCGCCGCGACGACTCCGACGCCGGCCAAAAAACCTTGACTGCACGATCCCGACTCTAACTCCACATCCCCGATTACTACTTCAAATAAGTATTATGAAGCTTTTACGTCCAAAACGGACTCTTTATTAGGCTCATCTGCGGGCAACCGGTTCTCTATTGATGTTGGTTTCAGGAAGGACTCGAACCGAAGTGGATTTTTACGCGCATGAATATTATTTAGCCTCAGGTTTGTCTCCAAAAATAATATCAATCTTTTTACAAAATTCTTTTGTTCATTTGAAACAAATAAAATTTATGCGGCTAGCAATTATCATTGATATATATGATATATAAATTGTGTTTTCTTTATTTAAAGCTCAAAGGCAGATTGGACATAAGGTTTTTTTCTGAATTGAAAACTGGTAATCAATCATTCACTTAAATAACGCTAGCTTAGCCATGCACTTTGCAGTAACAGTAGTCAGTTGATCTATTAAAATCAATAAAATAAAGGTGAAAATAATACCACATATAAGTTTTCAAGTTGCATAGCAACATTATTTGCTTTTATTTTTTTAGTTTCTAAAATAGGGTAGACAAATCTCGCAAGGTAACAAACACAAGAGGGATTTTTTTAGGATTTATTTGTATGGTTTTAGGATAGCTACATATATAAAGTAAGATTTGAAAATTCTTACAATGAAAACAAAGATAAGAATTATGGATAAAAAGATAAAAAACTATTTAATATAGTGATGCACAACCTTTTTGGGGTGAAGGACCAGATAATCAATTCTCAGATAGGTCAAGGGCTGCATGCGGAAAAGTGATTAAATTATCTCTATTTTAAGTGTATATTATATTTAAAATTGTATTATTTTATATTGTTCTTCCATCGTCCGTAAAAAGTTCTGAGGAAAAATAGGTAATTGATATTTGTCATATTGGACTGCATGAATTGATGTCATTGCGGGCGGCTGGTTGCGCATTACTGATTTAATACATCGATGTTTAACCTCGAGCTGGAATTATTCGGTATCCCGACTAATTAGCGAATCCCATCATTTTACAGTCACGAGCAATTAAATAAATACAGTAATGGTCACATAATATTCTTTTTCATAGGTATATAATAATACCAATAACCACGCTGATAACTTTGGGCGCGTCTGTTCTGGATGAATGATATCGTGGGAACTGAATCGCTGTCACTTGGCATTTCGACTGATTTATTTGCTATTATTATTGATCTCAAAAACAATGAAACAAAGATGATGATTTATTTCATTTTTTCCCTGTATTTCTTTAACACACACACAGTCTCAGGCTACGGCCACAGTGGCAGGCGTATCTTCTGGCGTGGCGTGGCGTCACTTGATCCATAATTCGTAGCGCCACTTGCTAAATAATCGGCGTAAATGCCGAAGTCAAATCTGTTTGAAATTTAACAGCGCTTGCTTTGGCGTACAAATTGTTTACGGTATGACGCTGCGTTTCGACTTCTCAGACGGCGCCATCGTTAAAGCCATTGCAGCAACCTTTGATTATGAAGTGACGCTACGCCACACCAGAAGCTACGCCTGACATTGTGGCCATAACCTCAGCCGATCAGTAGCGTAACTATAAAAATTGGCCCGCATGCAGGTAAACAGGGTCCCTTATTTTTTACAAATAATTTTTATTTATAGTTCAGTTAGTATACAAGTTTATGTTTCAAATAAGCATCACTATCTGCCAAAGCGACGAACAAGATAAAGTTATTAATTAAGCACATGAATCTTTTGAAAATGTAATTGGTATTTAAGCAATTATCCGGGATACAAAGGTTTCTGTTTCTAAGTAATAAAAACTGTTTTTAACTGTCAATGTTTGGTGGTAAAGCGTTTTTATGAATGTAGCACATTTTTAAGTACTGATTCCACATTTTTTACAATGATCACGATATGATGGTGACTGAAATGAGTCCGTACAGAAATTATAAATTAAGTTTTATTTATCTAACGAAAACTCTTATAATGCATCCGCATCTGACATTTTAATTCTAATAGGTTCTAAAAAACTGAAATATGTTTTCTACATTCCAATACAACGTTCATTTGATTTGCGCTAGAATTCCATCAATAATGTCTATAAAGTATTCAACGATAAACAATAATTATTGTTCATTGTTTTGGAGACGATAATTTAAGCTTAGTGTTATAATATATAAACAAAATAGTGTTAGTGTTGTTTCACTTGTATTTTCAGATCATTATAACTATTAGTCTAGTGCAAGGGTTCACAACCTGTGGGTCGCGGCGTGTTTTCTGTGGGGTCGCAAACTTATACAGTCAACTAAAAAAAATATTCACTATACTACATTTTCGTTGTATTTTTTAATTATCTTAATAAAAATGCCTTTTTGAATTGCATGGTGGTCGCGGGTCACATGATTTTTATAAAAAGGGGTCGCCACCCGAAAAAGGTTGGGAGCCTATGGTCTAGTGATTAAAAACTAAAGCTGTGGAGTCGGAGTCGTGGAGAAAATAATATCTCAAATTTGGCTATTGGCCGGATTGGTAGGGTTTACATTTAATTGAATACACATAAATAGGAAAATTAGGCAAAAAAAAGTGACGATATTCAACTTATTTAGTCGGTACATTGGAAATTTTGGTAAACATGTATTTACTTTTCCAGTTAGTGAGAACACTGAGAACTGATACAATCGGCTTTATACATCACTTTATCCTTGGTTTATTTAAAATATACATAATATACATATTTCAATACCCTCCAACACGTCCCTCACGTGTATACACAGCTTACCCCCGGATCACAATCACTGCAGGCAGTCAATAATAATTCATTAATCACTTTTAAGGTGTTCAATGTCAATACTTGGTGGAATGGCTTTATAATAAAAATGTGTTATTGTTTTTATATAATAATTCATTACTTAAAAAATAGATGGCTCTCAGGAATATGGTTGAATGTCAACGTTGGTTGCGCAGCGCGCAAGTTCGCTTCCCAGTCCGGACAGTTTCATTTGTAAATCGAATTATTGATTTTGCTCAAAGACACGGATGTTAATGTTGTCTATGATTCCCCCACCACAAGCATCCGAAACTAAAACGGGATGTAGCGGGTCTTATCCTTTCCATCCCTACTCTCATTAAACAATGTAGATTGAGCAACTGAGAAATAAACACATGGGGTGATGGGATATTGGGAGCGGGCATGGCTAAAATAAAAATCTCAGATAATAAGACACAACGTGTATTTTGAGCAATGAAACATAAACTGTATTTATTGCAGATTTACTTGGTTCTTTATTTATCCAAAATGTATCGATTACGGTGGATCATTTAAATTCTATTATACAATAACAAGGTTGCTATTTCGGGCTAGGTTTTTTATGTTTAGAAAATTACTCGGCGCTGGGTCACAAAATTCAGTTTGATGTTTAATTCAATGTGTCTACTTGAAACTCTTGGGACGATAAAGATGTATATGTTACACTGAAAATGTATCAAGTAATAGATTTGTACGACAACATGATTTCACTGGTCACGATCATTGAAATTATTGGCCCTCGTCGATGATTTGCCGGCCTAAAATTTTGGTTTGCTTCAATGAAACAAAATCAGCAAGTAGTCCCTTTCATAAAAAGAGAACCAAAGAAAAACACAGACAAACATTGGGCTGAAGATAGGGCGGTCAAATTTAATTTCAATCAAGACAGCTTGGAGAAGAATACATTTTCACTGAAAATATAATACTGAAAACATATACAATAAACACAGTTTTTTTATTAAATTTAAATGGCAGTGCTAGTAATTTACCTATCAATTTTTAATTGATTAGGTATATTATTTTTTCTTGTTGTATTATGTATCTTTGTTAACGGTCAGTCGATAGAATATCTAATTACAAAACGGTTAGTAATGCGTATTTATAATAAGAGTTCGATTCCTCTTAAGAACAATTTGCAGACATTGCTTAAGTCATGGCTAAAATTAGTCCTGGCCAAAGCTGGGAGTTGTTTTTGTTTTTCATATGTATATTGGGTGCAATCTGCATCAAATGCCATGCGCTGAGAAATAATGTTATGATTTATTTGTATGGAAAAAGACAGGGTCTAGCGGAGCCGCTTTAAAAATGTCACGAGATCGCCGCTGTTTCTGAGAAAACCAAAATGTTTTTTTTGGTCGTAATTAGCATACTCAGAATGTTGCTATGCTTCAAGTATTCCGTTCTCCGTGTTTATTTTCAAAACTCTGAATAGATTCCTGCAAACAAGAAAACTGTTTAATTATTAGCAGGGCAGAGTTGTGGAGTTGATAAATAAGCGACTCCAATACTGACTCTCAATACAATTCTGTCACACAAGTTTTTAAAATGTCGAATTGATGTTTTCCTCTACGATATTCTGCATTTCTTACATCAAAAAATCATGGCGTATTGGCAGATTAAAAGGTTTGTATTGCTAGTTGTCGGCCATTAAGAAAACTGAAAAAAGTACACCGTGAGAAGTTAACACACGAGAAAATTACATAATTATAATATATCAAGCACATTTTATAGCTAGTACTACTTCCACATATATTCTGATAAAGATCAGGGCCGGCTTCGCTCATCGCGAGCATTGTTAACTAATGTCTCGCAAAGAGTGAACCGGTCCTGATCTGTATCAGAATACAATTAGGTATGTGGAAATTGTGCTCTAAAATGTTTTTTTATTTTTTTGAGTAATGCCTTTCCTCCCAGAACACTTTACTAGTAAACAAAAACATAATTAAAAATGTTTTTTCCAGAGCTGTGGAGTCGGAGTCGGAGTCGTCGTGGCGATTTGGCCGGAGTCGTACTCGGAGTCGGAAATTTTGAAAAGTTTGAACATTTTGTTTTTGCATATAATATGTCAAATTTGGCCATTGGCCGGATTGGTAGGGTTGATATTTAATTGAATACACATAAATAGGAAAATTAGGCAAAAAAAAGTAACGATATTCAACTTTTTTAGTCGGAGTCGTGTTGTTGGTCAATGTTACAGTTTGAGTCGTGGTTTTGGTTAATGCTGGAGTCGGACTTTTTTTTACCGACTCCACAACAGCCCTGGTTTTTCTATAAGTTTATGCTAGTCACAGAGGTCGTGTATGTTCTTTATACATAAAATATACACTTAAATTATATATGTATTCCACGAAGTAATTAAAAATCTGAAAAATATTATTCATCCATACCATGCCAATAATAAATGCTTGTTTTATAATCACTTACATTGTATTGGTTGCTTGGCACATGCTTTAAAAAAACAGGGGCACTTATTGAGAAAACATTGATTAATTACGATTAAAACAATATTGTTGTAATTATAAACAGACCTAAAATTGATTTATAGCCTTATTTTGTTTGAGCCGGATTTACTGTTCCCACGGTGACATTCCATAATACAGTATACAATATTTATAATCTATGTAAATAATTTATCCAGTTTTCCCACCATAGCGTGGAGAGCAGTATGTGTTGTTGTAAACAAGTCTTTCAGCAGTAATGATTCCGCAATGCATTATTGCACTTAGATAAGAAAGTGGTTAGGCCAATCAAAAAGACTTGATTGATTCAGTTCACTGGCCATGTGGAACGGTTTTTGACTTGCTTCGTTTAATTTTGAATTATTTCGCCGGGCTCATTGACTTGTGATGAAATCGAAAGTAAACGAGTATTTATTGAGATTGAAAATTAACAATAAATTCACTATCCACATTCTATTTAATCATAGATAAGTTACTGTGTTTACATATCTTATACAGTGAATGTATAAAAATGAAGAAATATTTCTTAACTTTCAATTCTATTAGTGATAATAGTTATATTCAGGGCTGTGGAGTCGGAGTCGTCGCGGGGCTTCGGCCGGTGTCGTACTCGGAGTCGGAATTTTTTGAAAGATTGAATTTTTTATTTTTGCATATATGTCAAATTTGGCTATCGGCCGGATTGGTAGGGGTGATATTTAATTTAATACACATAATTAGGAACAAAGTGACGATAGTAAACTTTTTTTAGTGAGGGTCGGAGTCGTGTATTTGGTCAATGTTGGAGTCGGAGTCGTGGTCGTGGTTTCGGTAAATTCGACTCCACAGCTCTTGTTATATTAGATACAAGTTGTACAGACATAATCGCAAAAATATTTTTTTCAATTGTAATTGCAAAATAATATATATTCACTGAATGGAAATCGATAGATTAAATGATAATTATTATAATTCGATGGGCGGTAACTTTGTGAAAGTTCATTTTCATATAAAATTACTTTGATTACTTCACGTATGTATTATTACACGTGTTTCGCCTCTTTCAGACACTTTTTTGAACTTACTATAGCAAAGTTATTTGAAATTTTAAGTTATATGATAATTATTCTTTATTTATTTTCATATTCATGTTTTACCAGTGAAAATAAATATGCTATAACCGTACTTTTCGGGTAGAAAGAGAGTACCATGTTACATGTTGTTGAGAGTACAGTGATGCACAACCTGTGGCCCGGGATAGCATTTTATGCGGCCCAATGTGACAAATATCAATCAGAACTTTTTACGGACGATGGAAGAACAATATAAAATAATAAAATTTTCAATTTTCAATACACTGAAAATAACGATAATTTAATCCGTTTCACCCATACGGCAGGCGAACAGTCTGAAAAATGATAAACATGCCCTTCTGCCAAAAATGTTGTGCTTCACTGTTTTAAGCAGATTTAATTATTTATAAACCGTCTAAAAAGAGAATCAAGTGCTAACAAATGCATTATTAAAAGTTGAAAATTTCACAAACATATCATCAAAGGGTAAATAGTTTATCCCATATCAAGGAAAATATCACATTTACTTTCAATTCTATAATATATGGATATGGTCAGATCAGAACTTACTCGCAACAAAAATTTTATAAAATTAATATATATAAATTGTATGTAAAGGTACAATTAAGAAAAACACTGTTTGTCGTCGCTATACAAATATAATTTAACTTAATAAAGATTTTGCTAGAGATCAAACTGCTAGATGGGGTCAATATTTCATCATAATATCCCCCTATACCTATAATGTAACATGAGGGAGATATCAATCTTCTTTGTTCACACTGTGTATCTATGTGATTTTGGTTTGATAAAGTAGTCATTATAACGTATTGTGTGCGTTTGCCTTAATATTAATACATTTGATATATATATCTGTAGTCCTGTATTGTGGAAAAGGGAAAGAATTGCTTTCTCATTCAATAATAAAATATTTTGTCAGTATGTTTGAGGAGTTTTTTTTCATATTTTACGTGTGTTGATTAACTCAATATCCGATATGAAATAAAATTGATAACCTAATATATAAAAATCAATACGGTAAGAAAAGTAACAATGTATCTTAATTCTACATAAAATATTTTATATATTTGTTGATAGGTATTTCGGCTTACGCCTTTGTTAGAACAGACGAAGGCGTAAGCCGAAATAGCTATCAAACAAATATATAAAATAATTTATGTAGAATTAAAATCCATTGTTATTTTTCTTACCGTATTATAATGGAGTTCTACCAAGTAAATGCCTACTCAATCAATAAATATAAAAAATCAATATTTGTTTGCTTGTTCGTACTCTATGTGCTGCCATACCGTTCATTCGATCGCAATGAAACCTTCACAAACTTTTTGCTTGCACTTTCGCAGATGTTTTTGGCATAGTCAGATTAACTTACAGGAGGTCTTTTATGAACCAATCAATGTTTTTTCATATTTTAGCCCGATCTAAATAAATTCAATGTGGAACAGTACTTACAATAGTTTTATTATAATGCCACTCCACCAAGTATTGACAGTGAACAACTTAAAAGATATTTTACTTTATATTCTCGTTATGTTATTACTTACATCCAGTATTGCACTCATCCACATGGGCGGTTAATCCTAGAGTTGACGGCAGACTTATTTTTAAATGGCAACAAAATAAATGGTCAGAATTAAAATGATGTTTCGGTCAGAATAAAAATGGTTTCCTTGGTCAGAATACAATTCAATATAAGGTCATAAAAGAAATAGTAACGGTCTGAATAAAATTAATGATTGTCAGAATAAAATTATTAAACGGTCGGAATAAAATTATTTAGCGGCCGAATAAAATTAAAAAATGATCAGAATTTGTAACAATTTTGGTCTGAAATGGTAAATAAAAACAAAACGTCAGAATAAAATTCGGTAAAGGTTTGGGTTCATATATTTATAATCTCATAATTGCGTGTGTTCTCACCAGAGCACACAGCCATTCCCCCTGGATAGAACTGTATCCATATCCGTGGTTCCAAGAACAATAACGGGCATCCCTTCCCATACTTATTTATATATTGCGCAATATGAACATTATTTCTGATTTTTGCATTCTTGAGAAGCCGATTTGTTGAAATTAAAATTCTGAATTCTCGGTGACTTTCATCATCAAAATTCTCCTCATTTTGATATTTAATTTTTAATATTTAGAGAACATATCTATGTTGACAGCTGTCAAATTAACGTAAATACTAGTGATTTATTCAATGGCCGCGGCGCTAGTAGTATCTACCGCCCATTGGACCATTTGTCGTATGACATCACTTTGCACCAATAGAAACGCTATTCGATCTCCAAAAAAAATTCTGACAGATGTCAAAAATAAATATGTCCAAATACTATTAAATATTACCAATTTCGATTAAATTCTGCCCAATGATATTTAAATTCTGATCAATTTGTTTAAATACTGACCATTCATAATTTATTCTGCCTCTGTATTCTAACCAATACATTATGACCATTTAATATAAATTCAGACCACTGTAATAAAGATTCTGACCATCTTATTATAAATTCAGACCACAACTGTATTACTATTATGACCGTTAAAATACGAGCCTTTTTAAATTCATGTAATATGAAAAGTAAGAATTTATGCATAACTCTAATCGATTACAAACATTCGACACTATATCGATACAATTGATAAGTCTAATTTGATTTGTAGAAGTTGTGATATCTCTATAGGCTATAAGCTGACCAAAACCATGATATATATAATATAATCTTTAAATATGTAATGCGTGCCTCAAAATTAGATTGAATTAATTATTTTCATCTCATTGAAATGGAAAAGCTGTGTAAATTAATGTAATAATTACCAATGATGATTTTATAGCAACGAGAAAAACGCAAGGCGAATTCTCTGATGAAGAGAAAACACTGCAGAATTTTATACCAACAAAAATATATTGGATTTAAAATATTGTTAAGTACATTAACCCCATGGTAAACTAACCAGGACTCGGTCGCGGAACGAATTGATCGAGACGCTATTGAGATTTAGGAAGATTAAAATATCCCAGATATTCAAAAAGTTCGGTTCAATTTTACTTATTTTTTGAATGATTTATATATGAAACACGAACTGCTTTTGATTTAAAATTATATCGCAGAATGGAATCACAAAACCTTACCAATAACTCGGCCAAGGCGAACGGCATACTATTATAATGGTTGAAGTGTAGTTGGTAATACGAGAAACTAGTGTTATTAAACTTGAATCTAATAGAAACCGATATTATTGGGTAACATAAATGATCTGGTAATCGATTCCATTAAGGTTAACTTACGTCCAATTAGTATGAAAGTTAGAATACTTAAATTAACTGCTAGATTGTTGCAGTGGTTTTGCTCAAGATATTGAGCCCTTATGGAATAATCTCGTGGCTAAGGTCGTATTTTAAAAAAAGTCTCTATTCTCAAAAATGCCTTCTACATTTACAAAACTATCTACTGGCAATTAAGTGATACCGAATTTAACATACTTATGGAACCTAGTAATTTTCCTGATATAGTTCTATCACCTTCAAGGTGTGAACATCTGTTAATTATACATTTAAATAACACACATTTTGGTCCTACTGCTACATTTATATAAGTTAAAGCAGGGAACCGGCTAGCTAACACAATACGTTTAGTTCTCTTCGTACAATGTACACATATATTCGTAAATTACGATACCTAAGCAATAGAGTATTATTTGAGTTACAATCAATTTATGAGATTTTTTTATTCGATTGTTCAAGCCTTTGAAATCACAGCCCAGTGGGCAAAAACCTTTGAAATTTCTTTGCAAATTTAGGGCCCCAATTTTTTACGAACATGAAGTAATCTTGCGATGGCATACATGTACTACGTATTTTTATCATCTGTGCATTAACACTTTAGATGCCCGTAACCGGCGATGTACGATATTCCCGTTGCCATTTTGGAGCGATTTTCAGAATGAAATTTTTTTTTTCAATTTAAATACATACTATCAATGCCATCCTTGGATAAACGTCAACAATACAATACATCGAATCGCGAATATATCACTGGAATAGACGGATCCCATAAGGCAAAATCGGGGTGCCCGCATTTCTTTATAATATCTCACATCAACGTTCGTTAGTAAGCAACGCGTAGGCGAGCATAACGCATATCAGTAATATACATTTATTTGCATTTTAAATAGGATTTTTTATTCTTTCGATGGTTTCGGCGGTAACTTTGTGGAAGTTCATTTTAATATAAAATTTAAAATAACTTTGATTATTCCACGTATTGTGCTACTAACTGTGACACGTGTTTCGCCTCTTTCAGAGTCATCTTCAGACAAACTATCGCAAAGTTTGCTTAAGTAATGAAGCAAGATTAATTCTAACATTTTAAATTATGAATTTTTTTCATTTTATTCTGTGAAGAGTAATTATATATTGGGACTATTTTGCCAATGTATTGTGTTGTGACAACCCTAACTGACGCATAGATTTTTGGGTACAAATAACTATTTTGACCGGCTATGATTGACGCCTTTTATATAATAAGTGCTTATTTAACATATATTTAATAATGAATTCTTTTTTTGCTAACTTTATTGAAATCGTGGGCTGTTGTAAGGTTAACAAGCCGTGAACTTCAATATGGCGTACAGTGAAATACGAAACGTATATTTGGTAGTTTTTTTTATTTTATTGACAGATGGTATGTTCTATGATTATTATTGCAAAACGATTTTGTAAATACCAGCTGTAAGATTCACCATTCATACATTTCCGCTAAAGACATGTGGTAGTCTGCTTGAAGAAAAAAAAATAGAAACACATTTTTTCTGCAGGAATTTCATCGAATGTGAATTACACGAACATGAATCATACTCGACGCCACGTTGTGTTGTTTAAATTTAATGGTAGATTAAATACGTGTCTACATTATTTTAAGAATAGCCTTTTCACACATTTACTATAAAGTTTTTTTTCGATTCAATTAACGTGACGCATATTTTACGATACACAGTCGGCCAAGTGCAGGGTTATCGATTCTTCAAGACCGGCTATTTTTCAGATTATTCTGTACTTTTTCGGTTTTGATTGCTTCTATTCACTCCGAATGACACCAGCCGACTTTTCAACAGCAAGTTTTATGTCCAATATTAATGGGGTTTTTAGTACATTTTACCAATCGAATTTATGATTTAATTAAGTGGATTTTACCCAAACAGAAGTGTTTCTGCGAGAACCGATTGTTCCCAAGTAGTTTGTTTTAACTCTTTTTGCATAGAATATGGATATAACGATAGAATTAAGACTCGCCAAATGGTGATCTAATCACTTTTGCAGCGACCTGTTTTTAAGGATTTTTAGAATCACAAAATGTCAATGTTCTATGCCTTCAAACATAAATAGATAAATTGATCAATCCATATATGAAACTGTAAGAATAACGTAATTTTCATCAAAATAATCAAAAATACATATTCAAATTGATGCTACCGGAAAATAACCTATTAATATAATAATAATTCTTATTGCTGTCCTCAAAAAATACCCAGAATAAGAACCTAAATGTGTTAAGTCATTTTGAAAATATTTTTCACTTGGCACATTGGCGGTTTAAGGTGCCATGTGAAAATAACAATATCTTTAAGATTTTCGTAGATTAAGATAGATATTTTAGGAACCGAGTTGGCGAAAGGCAAAGCTGTTCGAAAAAATTTTGTCTATACCGCGCGGACAAACCCGCATGTAAAAAATACACTTTTTTTTTTTTAACCATGTCGGCTCCCAGCATTGGAGCATATGAACTTAGTACGGAGTTTATCTCAACATATGTTTTTCTACGAGAACTGCTTGTTACTTAGTTGCTCAACCTCTCTTTTTCGAAGAGAGTAGGGATGGAAAGGATACGAGACGAGGACTAGGACAGGACTAGTGATTAGCTAATCGCTGTCACTATGCGTCGTTTTTTGGGAGAGGAAAGGTGGGAAGGGATTTTAAGCAACACAAACACCCATGCCTTTGAACATATTTATCGACTGAAAAAATCTGAGAATCGAACCCGGGCGGTCCGGCACGCAAGCCAACAACGTTGACCCTGCGCCATGGACCGGACGAGTAAAATAAGACATGTGTTTTTTCAGGGCTGTGGAGTCGGTGAAAAAAAGTCCGACTCCGACTCCAGCATTTACCAAAACCACGACTCCGACTAAAAAAGGTTAATATCGTCACTTTTTTCCCCTGATTTTCCTATTTATGTGTATTCAATTAAATATCAACCCTATCAATGCGGCCAAAAGCCAAATTTGACATATTATATGCAAAAATAAAAAGTTCAAAATTTCCGACTCCGACTCCGGCCAAAAAGCTTCAACTCCACGACTCCGACTCCGACTCCACAGCCCTGGTTTTTTTCATTCAATAATATCGATAGAAAAATACATACTCACGATAGTCAGCGGTATTTGAGATTAATACCGCTGCAGCTGTTAGTAGAGTAGTAATCCAAAATCCGCAAGAAACGCCGATTATTTTTAATGAGGCATACAGTCAGACAATTTATATACATTTTTTATTTGTGCAATATGTACGAAAACAAATATGTATGTCTCATTACTCATTTGCTTAATGCACGCGGATATGTCGGGGCGACTTTGGTCCGGGAGATCACTTTGGAGGACCGGCTCCTAGATAAATATACTTAGACCGGCTTTACCGGGAAAACGGTCTCATTTTTGGTGAGGAACGGTACACGTTTTACACCATAATATATAACATCATTCTACCAAGAATTAACAGTACACAATATAAAAGTTAATTGATGTACAGTGTAACCCCGATCTTACGTTCTCGCATTATACGTTTTCCCGCGTAGTTATACGGTCCCTTTGAAAACGTAGAATCGGGGTTTCACTGTACTTACAACGCTATAGATAAGGCATTTTACGTCTACGCTGAATACATGTGCCGTAAAAAGTTTTTTAACATTGTGAATATTTACGCATTTAACTAAGTACACATTTATATATGACAACATGCAACTTATCACTGGACTCACTTCTAAAAATTAGTTAGCTGAATTGTATGCTATTGGTAGTAAAACAGTTTACTGACAAGAATGCATTTAAAGGAAATGAAAAATCAATAGTTAATATAAAATGGCAGATTACACCATAAGCACAAGAGGCGCGTGCTCGGGCCTCCAATTCTTGGGGGCCTCAAAATATCTTAAATATTGCCCAAATAATACATTTTGAAAACGGAAAAATATTTTTGTCACATATATTTGGTTGAGAATATATCACAATATCACACTGAAAAAATCATGTTCAATGGAAGTAATATGGGTCATAAATTATGAAGTACGGTGTGCGGGTGAGCTAGGTACTCATGCTAAATTGTTTCTAGTTAACTGCGGGGAATACCAAACATTGTTCAAATTACAATTATGAGAAACGACTTAAAATGAAATAAGCATTTATAACAAAATAATTGTGATGAGTCCAGTCCAATCCTGAATAAATTTTGCGACGCTTTTTTATCATTCGAAAAAAGGGCCTCAAAAACTGTATTGTACCTAGGCCCTCCCAAGTATCCGCCACTGTTAATATAATCTGAGTATGTATTAAGCTTAGAATATTTGAATACACACATAGAACGACGACTTTTAGGTTAATTTGGTAAGACTGAAGCTAAGCACGGAGCTTTCGTCTTTTCTCGGAAACAAAAGTCGGCATTTCAAATGTATTGATATTTTGTCAAAAAATATTTAAATTTAACGAATTTCTAAGAAACTGCAAGCCATGCAAGGTTTTTTAAGTTCTGGGAAACTTATTCTCATTTAATATGTACAACTTAAACCCTTTTTATTTGTTATTAAAAACATATTTAAAAAAAAAATGTAAAAGATTGTTATAGTTGACGAGACGACTTTTAATTTAACGACAGATGTTTTTCTTTTTTTAACAAATAAAAAAAAAAAAGAGTTTAAAATTTTTGAATATTTTTTTTTTTGAATTTACTCAAAATTACATACAAAGATCGAAATCTATGGATATTTTTAAACGTGCTTTCTAAAACAACTATTGTTCCATTTGAATAGCATAATCTACCATCTCTGAGCCAAGTTCAAAACAACATCGCCTTAATTTATACGGTGATAATTTCCATAATTCAAAATTCTCTTGAATTGTTATTGACAGTGAAGTAATAAAATGAATTGCAAAGAGAGTGTCACAAATGCGAATTATGTATTGTTATTTATTTTCAAAAAACGTTAGCTATGGTTTAGTAATGTGTTTTCATTACTATGGTGGACTTTGAAGAGAATAAACAATAACGGAGTTGCCAGTTGTTATTTTTTATAAACAATTGTTAGTCTCTTTAGTGGTATGTCAACATTCAGCTTGAATAAAAGGCGGGAAACGGAACAGAAAATTTTCAAAAATGTGAAATAAAAGCATCCTTAAATAAAGAAAATATGATTACCGAGTATTAAGAAACTTCGAATTCATCTTCTGATCCATAAGGATTCAATTTGCCCTGGCTTTATTCTAATGGAGTGGGTTTTATAATTATAGCAATTATGTCCATTATTAGATACATCAGGACTGTTGCCAGTGCGATTCTAGTGAAGCGGAGTTTGTCACCGTAAACACAATGAAAATGGATTTAAATTGAACAATTCTTCTTGTGAGGTATGCTTCCGGTACTTAAAATCATTAGTTCTCCATACAATATCCGATTTTTCATGGGTTTTAATAGCAAACAAAGTGCGGTAAATTATGGATATATGGTCACGGGACAGAATCCCAATCCTCTCGAGCTAAGCTCAAAAAAATTGTACATACTGGCTTATAATTTTATGTTTTGACTTTACTCTTTGAGTTCTTGTGGATTATTATAAAATGTGGAGTCAAAATGATTAAATCTAAAGAATATTACTGATTATTGTATGAGTTCTGAAAGAAGAATTTGTTTTTTAATATTAGCCTATAGTAAAATTATTCTTTTTATTTTAAACAAATAATAAACTTATGTGACTGTCTCTATCTGTATAATATTATTATTTGTGTATTTTGTGGTTGCATTTTTGCTCCTGTAAATTAAAACAACTCGATTTCATACTTATTGCGAAGTATTCTTTAGGATCTTCTATTATAATAAACTTTAAAATTAAAGACGAAACATTTAAATTTTTTTTATTAACACATTAGCTACGGAGGACGCGGAATACGCGTCGTTTCTCTTATGTTTTGATTTCAATCGTAGCGGCCGTAGCCAATGTGTTAAGTGTGATAAGCAATGGCTAGAAGTCTAGGTTTGTAGGTAAGTTGCCATGCAAATAATAAGTGAAAACGTTATACGTAAAGTATAATATTGAAAATATTTTGCAATCAGAGCTGTGGAGTCGGAGGCCGGATTGGTAAGGTTGATATTTAATTGAATACACATATGTATATAGGAAAATTAGGAAAAAAAATAATGATATTAAACTTTTTTAGACGGAGTCGTGTTTGTGGTCAATGTCGGAGTCGGAGTCGTGGTTTTGGTAAATGCTGGAGTCGGAGTCGGAGTCGAACTTTTTTTAGCGACTCCACAGCCCTGATTACAATATATCGTGTGATGCATATGCTTACGATGTCACTTCGAAATCCAAAGTGAACCCGAGCGTTGAATTGTACGCGATAAACTAAATTGAGAGGAATTTTCCAAAGCTATATATAATATTTGGATCTAGAAATCTAAATATGTAACCGTTTACTCAAGTAGTCTTAGTACCAGATCAACGCCCACCCATGTAACTTGAGTCAATAAAGAATGCAAAATATATTTAAAAAAAAAAAACGAATACTATCTCGCACTTCATAGCGACACATCTAAGGGTCGAAATGATCAAACGAGCATGATGAAAAATTCCCATAAAACAATTAATATTTTCAATAAATTGTTTACGAAGTTTCATTCAATGTGTAATATTTGTTTGACAGCTCTTCAAAGATTATCGGACTTATTTTTTCTCCAGTGAGCTACATAGTTACTGAAAAAGACACTAAATTTATGATTCAATAAAATAATCCTTCATCGTTCCTACTACAAGGTTCATATGAGTTGTATTATAACTAGATGATATTATATCGTATACCGACGTTACCTTCGTCATTGTATGTCAAAGTCTAATAACCTTTAAACGCCCGAGCATTTTTTTGCGAATTATTCGCGCGACCCGTAGCTCTTGCAAAAATAATTGTATCTCTAAAACAAGTCAGTCTATGTGGGTAAAATAAAAAGCATTAGCAAAATAAAAGATTGTTTATAATTTACGAACAAAGATCAGCACCGCAACTTGAACGCTTTCTAATTCTCTAGGTAAACAAATAAGCGAATCCATTTTAGCTACAGCAATCTTGAAAAAAGAATCGATCAGCCCAAAGAAAAAAATTCTAGGTATGGATTTGTTTTGTCCGCATTTTAATATATTTTATTGTGTGAATAAAGTCGATTTATTACGGTCCACCGGATATAACACAACGCATATCCCAAGATTCAACGTTGTAATGTTGATTTTAATATTCCTCATTATGGCAAAAATATTTAACGATGCCGAAAATAATTTATGGATCGTTATCTCAAAGAAATTATTTAGGAAAACTCATATTCATATGTTGAAAATTATTATCATAAATCAATGTAATACAATAGCGTAGTGCACCATAATCACTGGTCCCATACGGGACCGTAGGGCTTTAAAAGGTTAAAACCTAACCTATGATTCTTCCAATATTTAATATACGTATTTATCATCTCTGAATTGAAAAAATGTCTACAATTTAAATCGAATTCCTTGTATTATTCCATTTAAAACATTTACAATAATTTATGACATTTTTGATGAAATGTGTTGTCCTGAGATATTTTTCAAACTAATATGATTACATCTTTGGTCAAAGTTGTCTAACATTAACGAAATTCCCAACAGCCCCGATCCCACTAAAAGACTCGAAATGTATGCGTCGATAACTGCAGCGTATTGAAACGCAAACAAGTCGACCGTTGCGAGTCTGGCTCTGATAAAATCTCTACCAAGCGTGCGACTTTTACACGCGTTTAGAATTCCATGTAAACACACTTAAAGTTAAATGACATCGTGTTAATTCCTTCGGTGACGAATGTGATTGATTATAATACCAAAGATAGACGTCCATGTTCAAATCGAAGGCGAGACCATGACAGATATTTACTATGATAAGGACATTTGATTATTTACTTGTTTATCCGTGTCATCGGCTAAGCTTTCAAAAAACTTATCTATGTTTTCGATAAGGATAAAATGTACTAAACGAAGGAATGAATGAAGGAACACGAGGAGTGGAACAGGAATAGTGGGAAGGGATTTGTAGCAACACAATCACCCAATGCCTTTGAACAAAAAAAGTAAATCGAGTGAAAAAATCTATAGGGACTTGAACCCTGGCAATCCGTCACGGAAACGGCGTTAACCACTGCACCACGGTCTGGGGCTTAAAAATAATAAATGCTTTTTTGTACTTATTCCGCAATTAATTTACTAAGAGTGTCCCTAACAGTAGCACAAAACGTGGAATAATCGAAGCTATTTTTAATGGTGTATATAAATAACTGCTGTATAACTTATGTATTGTTTTTTTAAACTGACATAATTATCTTATTAAAAAATTAAAACTGATAATACATGCAATTTTTATATCACTGTAAATCTTACCAGAAAAAAGTGTGATAGTAACAATATTGAATAAAATAAAATATATTTGACAAATGTCATACAGCTGTGAATGGTCCATGGCTTTTCCTTCTGTCTCCCACCCTCTGTATGAGTATTTTTTTTTAAATTATAAATGACACTAAAAACTATTTTCAATGTTTGGCCTTAAACATTTTTTTAAATTGGCTATTTGATCGCTCTATTTAAATTTGATTTGATTATTTAAAAGTGCACTTATTTTAACAATTTTAATATTATTGGAAACTAAATAGAACGGACGTTTTTGTTGTGGTGGTGTTGTATTTTGTCTCAATACTTTAATTTTGAATTTAAATACAAACTAAAGAAGAGGTATATATTTTAAAATCAAATAATTGAAAAATATGGTAATCATTCCTTTACTCACCTATTGGATATTATGAATAATTCGTTTTTCCAAGACTTGAATTCGTCACTTTCTTCTTCCAGAATATCCTTGTATTAGTGCTGCAATACTTTTGAATACCCACTTATTTCATTTCCAAAAACCTCTCTGAACACTGCTCTCACGATTAAAAGTAAACTGATAATACCACGAGTATAAAACAAGTGTTTGAAACAGTTTATTTTTTATCAAACGAAACAATGTTTATTATTATTCAGTTTATCCACGAATCCCGCAAAATTCGCGTGCAAACTGTAAACAAAACGATCAAATTATTTTTAGATCCATGACATAAGAAGGACTATGGTTTTGCTCACAATTTAGTTAGATTTCTGTTTTGTGCACCATAGACACAAAACAATTGAAAGAAAGAATATCGATGACAAATCGAACAATTAAATTTGGTCGTATTTAGAAGCACCAGTTTTATATTATTGTTGAATTCGTTTCACGAAAGCACTCGAGTTTTTAGGTTTATATTTTAAACATAAGCAGCAAAAACACTCAGATTTAAGTCGCGATGATTAGATCTACTGGAGCTTTTACGCTGAAAGTTTTTTGACAGTTATCTATCACTTGTTTTTATCTCTGTTAGAATAGATCAGTTCGGAACTTGGAGAGCTTTAGATCGCTACTGTATGACGTCTTCAGATGGACGCTCAACTTGCGGCGTCGTCTCCCTCTCTCCCGCCGCGTCTTGTCAGAATGCCGACGGCATTTTCAAAAATAATCCTAATGCAGTGCTTTCGCGTTAATTCTGCGATAGATATATAGATAGTGATGAAATTCGGGGAGCTTTCATACGGGAATTCGGATATTTGCGTGAACTTTGAGCTTTATAGTGCATGTGTTACTTACAGAAGATGTACGAATACTTATTTAAAAGCTTGGCTTGATGGATAATTGCAATGAAAGTATTTTAATGCCAATATTGCACTCGTTCATACATAGTATGTAATAATTTGTGCACTTAATTTTATAACGTAAAATAATCAAAAAAATGAATATAATTATGAACATAATAATTTAAGAATGTAATTCGAATATCTATATCAATCCTATAGTTATACATTCAATTAACCTTAAATAAAACAAACAAATATTACAATAAGTAATATTTTTCCATATGTTGTTATTAATATCGAAACAAGTTTCTATTTAAAGTTGAATATAATAATACGATATAATTTATTCCTTGCATTTAAAGAAATTGTTTTATGACTGTGTCGCTAAAATAAACATTAAATTATAATATTAAAAAAAATCGAATTATTCAAAGCTTATTAGAATGATAACTTTTTAAGTGTTCACTGTCAATACTTGGTGGAAAGGCATTATACAAAAAAAATCGTTTGTTTTCGTTCCTAAATTAATTTATTAAGACCAGGACTCGTTTCGTTAGAATGGCATTGTTAACAGGTTTTCATTTCAAATTTACTATAGTGTCGTGTCGTACATTCAACCCCTTGGGTATCCTGAGCGAAAATATGTATTCTTCAAGGAGTGGAATTTTTGACATCCAACCCAAAACCATTAAGAATTCTAGTTATTAAAATTATATGAGCTGGTAGTGTACAGAAACGCTTTATTAAGAAATCACTTCTCTTGTATTAAGTGTACCGTTATATGTCGCAATTTATAATTTGATGACTAATAATTGTCAGAAGAAAAATTAAAATTAGCTATGTACTTAACTTGTGTAATGGGCAACCACGTGAAAATAATCACGCGCCATCTGCTCGGATTTTTTTTTATTTCACTATTATTTTCGTCTAAATTCATAAATAACCAGACATACGTCTAGATCTGACCGGAAATTGAAGTTGATCCGTCTACCTACATTCTATCTTCTTAGACAGTATTATACATATATTTAAAGCGTGTTCGAAAGTGAATAAGTTTTAAGCTCAGATGTACCATAGAGAGTGTAGGTGCATTATAATAGTGACTTAGATATACAAGTCAAACAGCGAGGATACTGAAATTTGATTAACTACAAGTTTCATACATTCTCTGATAAATAGTTTGTACACATACATTTGACCATGTTTACTCTACAATGATGCAAATGGACTTTTCATTCTGCTGTAGTATTTCAAAAAAAGTTGATTGATGAATGCCGGCTGTAAAACTTTCTAGTTTTCCTTTATGCATTTATTTATTATTATTTCTTAACACATTTATGCGCTCAACCTTACAACAGATCAACATTTTAATATTGTTAAAAAAATTAAATTCATTAGTAAAATTATATTAAATAATCACTGACACTGACAAAAGAATCAATCAAAGCCGGTCAAAATAATTCTTCCTATCCAATTTTGCGAAAATCTGCAACCAACACAAAAGTAAGGGTTGTCACAATATCAAAATAGCCCCAAAATATATTCGCTCTTAACAGATTAAAATTCGATACCAAGAAATAAAAAATCTTATTTATACTGTAAATCAATTATCAAGTGACTGATATGCGCCATGACAGCTTACGCATCGCGAACTAATGAACGTGGATGGGAGCTATTGTAATGGAAGGTTAAATATCTGGTTGTAAGAAAGTCGTATTCTTTACGCACATTTATGAGAGTTCGTTTTTTATTTGCATCCCTGCAAAGAAAAAATCAATTCGTTCCATATGGGATCGTGAAGTGTGGACTGATTATTACTTTGGTTTTATATTCATATTTATCTGATTTATGAATACAAGGTTAAAACCTACCACAGATGAACATAAATGTGTAAAGATGCCGAAAGGAAAATCGTCTGTCTTTCGTAACAAAATGCATGGAAATGTCCAAAATTTAAGCGATTAAAATTTGAAATTACGCTGAGAAAAATCCTAAAAAAGATTATTTTCTTCCATTAATATGTTTTTATTCACTATGAGATAAAATGGATTAGATTATTTATTCAAAAAAAAGTGCAACTTGGCAATATTTTCATTTTAGATTTTACCAGCCTGTGGTTGTATGTCAGAATCTGAAAATATATAATTTTATCATAAATATCTACTGTTTACTTGTCCTCGTCTTTCAACGCAACCACCATCAAGATAAAAATATTTACCACGCTTTAATTGTCCGCCAGGTGATTCCCGAAGTTTTGAAAATCCCGGAAGCCAATAGGCGCCATGATTTTTATCTTAGAAGATGGCTACGACCCAAAAATATACACCGGATTGCCGAACTAGAATAATACAAACAAATTGCCAGAGTTGTGAAAATTCAAAACACTGCAGACATGATTTGGGCTAATATTAGACAGAATGGCATGGTAGCACAATATTGCAAACGTTGATTTCTGTAACATAAACGAATACTCAGAAGGGAATTCAGTGAGACGAAAGGTGTTTCAATCTCACATTTGAGTAAAACAATTCGAAAGAGAATATAATTGGACTTTACGGTATTGATAGAAAGGTCTTAAAGGAATTGATTTGTAATAAAAATAATCAGAGGTGTGGAGTCGGGGCTTTTTGGCAGGAATCAGACGCGGAAATTTTGAAAAACTTAAACTTTTTATTTTTGCATTTAATATGTATGTATGTCAAATTTGGCTATTGGCTGGAATGGTTGGTTGATATTCAATTGAATACACATACATATGAAAATAAGGAAAACAAAGTGACGAAATTAAACTGTCGGAGTCGTGTTTTTGATCAATGCTGGGGTCGGAGTCCGGAGCCCTGAAAATAATAAAACATTTTTAGTGCTTATTCCGCAGTTATGTAAGTAAATAGACGCCACTTTAGTTTAGAATATTGAATCTATCTTTAAAATTGAATAAAACACGACAAATTTAATAATGCTCACCATGAGCGAAACCGGTCCTTATCTAATAAACTTAATGTCATGGCACTAGCCATTCCATCAAGTATTGACAGTGAACACATTAAAAGGGCAATGTTAGTCAAAAAATCACTTTTCAAGGATTTTTCTGAAGGTGTTTGATTGAATTTCAATAACAAATTGGAATATTAATTAGTAAGTTAAACGAAAAAATAATAGCACATTTTTTTACTTATTGCACATTCAATTTATTAGGATCAGGGCGGGCATCTCTCCTAATAAAATAAATGTGGAATAAGTACGAAAAAACATTTTTTAATATACAAAATGCCACCTCATCAAGTATTGATAGTGAACACTAATTTTGAAATAAAAACCGATTGAAATAGCTTATATAAAGTGTAAAAAAAAATTAAATTTTGTCAAATCAATGTCCTGTTTGTGGATATAAATGGACTAACCGGCGCCAGTGTTTTGAATATATTGTAAGATATATTTCAGTGGCTGTTAACATCATTAAAGGTTCAAAGATACATAAATATCCACCGAAGAATCTTGTCGTTTCCTACCGCGCTATTATGAACGAAAAAAAGTAAATAAACGTGGAAAAATAAATTTTTATCTCGTCTTTCCGCCATGATACCGGAAGGAGAGCTAATGAAAATGCTATTTATGTGGCCGCACCGGCGGTATTCATGTTTTTGAAAACGATACAAATAAAGGAGTTTGAATGACATTTCCTCCTGGAATATTTTTGATTTAGGCAAGATGATCATGTTGTAACTTCCGCGTTTGGAATCCTTAATCAAGTCGTCGTTGATGCCAATGTGAATTTTTAGCTTTTGACAGAGTCGTATTAAGTTCGTGATTGACCCATTTATAGTGATGTGCTGCTAAAATTCTATCAACCGGCTCGCACCATTGTAAACTTTACCTTATTTTCTTTCCATTTTAGAATGGTTTATTTTTATTAGATAACTAGCTGCACCCTGCGCGCGTTGCTACGCCAGCAACTAAAATAAATTTGAAGGAAAGACATTACACAAATATTCAATTCAATTTATTGATTTCGTTCATTTTGAAAAAATGTGACATTGCAGCTTTCGTTTCAATTCGATATCAATTTTGGGGGAGGGGTTGTTTGGCACGTATGGGGGTATGCCAGAAACCTTCAAAGGAGTGAACTCGAAAAATTCTTAAAGTAAAAAAAAAATGGGGGAGGAGGAGGTTGGGGGTGGTTGTAGGTAGGCCAGAAACCATCGCGGGGTGCACTCAATAAATTTGTAAAGTTTCACATCGATCGGTCAGGCGGTTTAGTAGTCCATAGCGGACATACATACAGACATTCATTTTTATATATATTTTTATTAGATAATTTATACATTCCATAAATTCATTTCATATAGTGCTTTGATTTTCATACAACCGGTTCGGCAGAGCTGGTGCGAACCCATAGCAGCACATCTCTGCCCATTTATAATAAACATGTTATCGAATATAAAAATATGAGAAATAATCATACTTTATATATTATTTTATTTGAGACGCAAAAACTTTTTTACCACTAGTTCTGTCACTCCTGTCATAGAACAATAAGAATAACCTTTTTTTCTTACTCTCTGTGAAAAAAAACACGTCTTCCGTAAGACAGAATGTAATAAGTATTATTCTTCCTCAGACAATATTGCGAGCACATTTAAAATTATCGCTTCGCATTTGGTTCTCGTGACAACAAATTTTGCTTTATAGAATATTTTTGAGATCAATTTGGACGTACAGTCAGAAGTTGTAAAGCGGGTCTCATCGTGACGCAAAACAACCACCGGGACAAAATACCAAACCGACCGGGACCAATGCATAAAACTAGAGATAATCCCGGTCAATCCTGGACATAATCATACTCATGTGTAGGTTTTGATAGCAAAGATGATCTTCTTCTTCCAAAGCATTTAGTGATAGCTTTATATGTTATATAGGTATATATATAAAGCTATCACTAAATTTCTTCTTCAGTATTATTGTACGAACGTTCTAGGTTCGTCTCTGCAAGGTAAAATACATAGCTGTCAAAAATATGTCCACAGGAAACTGTAAGTCAAGTCAAATCGAGGCATGCCGGAATTGAATTTGTCAAATAATATCTCAAGATTCATAAGCATTCCAAATTAAAGAGACGGGTCAGAGTCCCTATGATTTGTATCAACACCACAGGTGTTTTCGTCCAAACTGAAAGGAATGCAAACTTTCAGATTTTCGGTGAATCATAAATAAGTATAAATAAGCTCCACGTGCGGCAAGTTGCCATTAGAAGAAAGGTTTCCGAAAATTGTAATTAATATTGTCATCATGTCCAAAAATACTCTTAGCCTCTATAAAATATATAAATAAGTCTTAATCATAAATATAAAACTTTTTCATTAAATTATGAAAGTGTGACTTTTCAACCAACTTGAAACATTATGAGTAAGGATTTTGCCTGAAGGTGCCTGATGAAATTTCATTATACTTATTTTTTACTACGTGGACTTGAAATGCCCGAAGCGCCGGAAGGCGAAATCCGGGATCGTAAGTGAAAAAAAGGAAAAGTAGAAATTTTGATATAAAAATAAAATTATTATTGTAAAATAAATTCATCTCCTTTAAAAAATATTATATATTATTTTTATTATCAAGATAGCTTTTTCTTTTCAAAGGGTCAGTTTTAATTAAATTCAGAGCAAAATAACTTTGTCAGCATTTTATGATGGTGGCACATATTCTGACTAACTTCAATAATATACCGGTAAAATCGGGTGAATAGAGACTGGCGGGTGAATAGAGACAAAAACAAGGATTGAACTATAGCACAACTTTACTAAGTATCCAATGTTTTTTTTACTAATTATATATAATTCTTTACAATGACTAATACTATCTCTCGAATGACAAAACCAAACCAACTAAATGATTGGCCATAATTGAAACAAACCTGTTTAAGTTTGATGCCTGTGCATGCATCCTTACATTTTGACCCGTTATAAACTTCTTTTTTATTGCACGAAAATTAAAATCAATCATGTTTTTTTGGTTAATAAGTACCGTAAAATGGAATGAATAGACTCGTATAGAATAGAGGTTCATATATTCCAACCATTAAAATCTGTATTTTTGTCTCTATTCACCTGCCAAGTCTCGATTCACCCCGATTCAATGTGGATAGAGACATCGAACAAAATTGACTGTTTTTTAATAACGATAGTAAATATTTGAAAAATATTGTCATGAAAAGGAGGGAGAAAAGTAAAATACGTCAAATATAATGAGGCCGCGTTGGCTTGATTTATCTTAACCAAGATGAAGAACTTATATTATAGTTTAATTTCTTTATGTTTATGAGGCGTGCTGTGGTGGTAGTTTGTGAATGATTGAATCTTAAGCTTTAAACTCTGGTAGCGTGGTCTTCGCCCGCTATTAAGCTTTTGATTCTTACGGTCACAAGGTTTTAATCAGACATGATGTTTATGATTGCCGCTATCGGATAAATAATCTTTAACCTGTTTTTAGTAATAACAATTGCCACAATAATAATGATTGCCGAAAAGCTGTTTATTTCCATAGTATCTGCGTTTGATCAGATCATCGTTGCAAAATCCGACCATTTTTGTTTTGGAAACTAAAAAATACTCAGTATTTAACGCATTGTGTTAAAACAAGACGCAACGGATCGTCACGTACTCCGTTTTATAATATTGAATCCAACGTAGAGATTTAATTTTCAGTATATTTGCTTTGTAAACAAAGCGAAAATTTTTGACGAAGTTAGTTCTTCTGAATATTTATCAAGTATCCTAGACACGACATTTAAAAACTGTAATACAGGAAATATTAACTGACCATTAAAAAGCGTTTGTGAACAACTTCAGCGAGGCGTGTCGCTATTTGCTATCTTCAACCAATTTCCCATCTGACGCAAACGGGCTGTCAAAACTTTGCAGGGGTAAGGTTGTTATTGATAAACTAGGAAACGCCGATAAGGAATATTACACTTAAAACAAAAAAACTCCTTCATTTGCCCAAGGTAAATCAAACATGGTGAAATGTAGTAGTTTTACTGCTGAAATATTGAATAACTTTTGAATCTAGAGAAGAATTATATGACAGTGTATCAAATCGCTATGGAAGTGGCTAATTTATGACTCAAAAAATTATTACTGCGCCTTAAGCATAAATAGTGCAAAGTATAAATTGTTTCCATTAAATTAGAGTAAGCCGCATGATGTGTGTGTAATATAAGTATTTTGAGTAATTCGTAATAGAATAGTTGTTAACAGTGCAATATTATGGCTTAAAGATGTGGAAAGCTACTGCTGGTGTCGCGATTTCTATCGCTCCTCCGACCGATGATGATGATTGGGAAACAGATCCTGATTTCGTGAACGATGTCACCGAGCAAGAACAGAGATGGGGGTCTAAAACAATTGATGGGTCAGGAAGAACTGGCGCATCAATAGAGTAAGCTACATAACCTCAAATAATAATAACTTGGCATAGTTCTCACGATTGTTCTCTTTATATCGATTTCTATTATTCAAGTTCACATGGAGTTTATTTGTTCAGTTATAATCCGGATTTAATCGAGTTAACTGAAGTTTCTATCATCTCAGGCATATTTTTTCGTTGATCTGTCATAGCTATGATTTCTTCAAAATACGGTTACTTGTGAGTGATTAATCATTTAATTAACTGTAGGATTTGTTAACACCTATTTTCCATGATGAGCTTACTTAACATTGTTCTTATGGTGAAATTGTTTAGATTCTTGCATACAATTTTAGATTCATTCATTTTTTAAATTCACCTAAAGTTTCTCTAAGTGGAATCTACTCATTTTATAAATTAAATTGAAGTGTCATTACTTCTGAAAATTGCTAAATTTTATTTTTCATGACCTGGCATACAGTGAGTGATCTTTAATTTCTGTGGATGAATCAATCAGTTTTGTAGAACACAGTTCTTCATTAAATTATCCATTTTGTTTTAGCATGAAACAATTAAGAGAAGAAGTAGTGGAAACTAATGCTGAAGGAAAGAAAAAAGAGATGGAAGATGCCCCTCAAGCCTCATATGGGTATGTTTCATTAAAATATTTAATTTACATAGTCAAAGCAATTAAAACTCAAATACAGAAATTATCTCAGTATAATAACATAATATTGGGACTGTGAAACAATGCTTTAAGGCTGAGTATGGAGGTACATATTCCTAGCGAATCGAAATGTGTCACTTTGGCATGAATCCAACACTTTGAGTATGTTGCTTTCTCTTATTTATTCATTCAAGTTGTACAACTGCACAATAAAATTAAACGACTAATTGTTCAATTATTATTGGATTTTCAGCAAATTATTTGTTTACTTACTCTGCCTCCTACTGAAGTGTTTTGCGATGGCTTTGGAGAAATGACATGTGTCTTTCATATAATATATATTTTTTATTTCTAAATACTCGTTTGTAGGCCAAGCTAAACCTATAATAACCTATATGATCTGTTAATGACTTGATAGAACTTTTATTTTGCCAGTATTTGTGAATTTCATATTTCTTTTTAGTTATGGTGGGAAATTCGGTGTAGAACAAGATCGTATGGACAGTTCGGCAATGGGTCATGATTATATAGGAAAAGTTGAAAAACACAGTTCACAAACGGATCACAGCACTGGCTTTGGAGGAAAGTATGGTGTCCAAACAGATAGAGTTGATAAGGTATTTTAAATTAATTTATTTTATTGCTCTTATATAACAACAAATATTTCACTTTTAAGGTGGCATTATAATAAAAATAATAAAACATTTTACTTAAAGTACTTATTCCACATAAAATTTATTAGATCAAGACCGGTTTTGCTCATGGCGAGCATTATCAACTGATTTTGAACACAATATTTGATATGATATGTTTTCCGCATTGATTATTGCATATTTTTGATAGTTAAATATCACTGTTGATGGTTTTTGTAGAGTGCAGTAAGCTGGGATCACAAAGAGGTGGTGGAGAAACATGGTTCGCAAAAAGATTACAGTACAGGATTTGGCGGTAAATTCGGTGTACAATCTGATAGAGTTGACAAATCTGCAGTTGGATGGGATCATGTTGAAGAAGTAAAAAAACATGAATCTCAAAAAGGTAACTTAAAAAAAATGCTTGTTTTAGTTACACCTCGTATATCTATTTTGACAGTCAGCATTTAAAATTTTAAATGCTACCTTTTCATTTAAAGCTTATTTTATAAATATAATTCTGCTTGAAATAGATTACACTGTTGGCTTCGGCGGGAAGTTTGGCGTTCAATCTGATAGACAAGACAAGTCTGCAGTGGGTTGGGATCATCACGAAGCCCCACAAAAACATGAAAGTCAACTTGACCACAAAAAGGTAAAAACACCAGGGCTGTGGAGTCGGTGAAAAAAAGTCCGACTCCGACTTGAGCATTTACCAAAACCACAACTCCGACTCCGACATTGACCAAAAACACGACTCCGACTCTGACTAAAAAAAGGTTAAGATCGTCACTTTTTCCCCTACATTTCCTATTTATGTGTATTCAATTAAATATCAACCCTATCAATGCGGCCAAAAGCCAAATTTCACATATTAAATGCAAAAATATAATGTTCAAACTTTTCAAAATTTCCGACTCCGAGTACGACTCTGGCCAAAGCGCCGCTCAGACTCCGACTCTGGCCAAAAAGCTCCGACTCCACAGCCCTGAAAAACACTAAAAATACAGTCTTATCCCATTGTTTACGGTGTGCACAAATTTGTGCGTAATTACCATAGTAATAAAAACCCGTAAACAATGTGTTAAAGAGATCATTTCTCCAGATTAAAACAAAAAAATGATCATGCATCCTTCTTCATAACAAACTCATACATACGGTTGTATTTTACTTGAGTAAAATACGTTAAAGTAAATCTTTTAAAAAACCTTGTGGGTGGAGTAATGAGTCATTGTATTTACTATGGATTAATCAACACAAGATAAAACAGTTTCCTGGAAGTATCACAGACTGATAAGTATTATACCAAGCAGTTTTTTAGCAACTGTGTTTTTATTGGATATGATAAATTTATTTATAGTATAATCTTGTATACTTAAAACTATTTTAAATTCTTTTATTTGTTGGTATTCTTCTATTTTATCTCCCATCCACACCTTTATTTAAAGATGCCATATACATACAGTAAAATTCCAATAGTATAACCTGTCATTTGAAACTCAAAGTAAAGCTCTGTTTAAGAGCAAGAACTTTTTTGAATGAGTAAAAAGTAATTTCATCCTATAGTATGGTACAAATGTGTTTAATTTTAGGGTTTTGGTGGAAAATTCGGAGTTCAATCGGACCGCGTGGATAAATGTGCCCTAGGTTTCAATGATCCTGGGGAAAAAGTGGGCACAGCTTACACCAAGGCAAAGCCTGATGTAAGTGGAGCTAAACCTTCAGCCCTGAGAGCTCGTTTTGAGAATATGGCCAAGCAGAGCGAAGAGGAATCATTGAAAAAA
The DNA here is from genome assembly GCA_028554975.1 of Himalopsyche kuldschensis. NCBI lineage: Eukaryota > Metazoa > Arthropoda > Insecta > Trichoptera > Rhyacophilidae > Himalopsyche > Himalopsyche kuldschensis. The sequence goes on along the minus strand of JAHFWI010000029.1, from coordinate 6,834,794 downwards.
GTTCAAGTAGAGAGGGAAAGAAGACTTAAGATTGAAAAGCACGAACGAGAAGCAGATGTCAATAGAAGTGATGTGAGTAATTATTTCAAATTTGGTCTCTATCTACGTGATCATTTCTAGGTATAACATTACAAGCTATAAAATAATTATTCTCTTTTTTACTGTGACTCTCTGAACACTTTTATATTGGGCTCATGCTCAATATTGCATTTCAGTAAAACAAGATAAATTGTCATTATTTCTCATCTGACCCCTTGTGGCCAGAGACAGCCTTTACCAATTTTCTTCTCCCATAGACAAATAACTTCTCTGTATAAATCTTAAAATAAGCGGTATCACCCTTTTACGGCCAAACTTTCTTGAAGGGATTAGCCAAAATAACCAAGCAGTTTATACCGTTTTTATACATTTACAAATACAGATCAGAGATTTCAATTGTTTTATTTGTAATTTTTTTTTTAACAATTTACATAATGTGAAAAATCAGTGCAGATAATCTGATCTTCAAGGATTGATTGACATTGAACATATGATTTTGAGAGGACTGTGAGAAATATTTTTTTTGTATATTTCATAGAGAGTAAACACCGATCTACAACCTACAATGAGACCAAACTTAAGACAGCCCATTAAAACTGGAAGCGATGTTACTGTACAGAATACGGCTAAACAGTTCAATACAGCAAAAGAAACTCCTGTGAACACTGGCATTCCATCTAAAATAAAGGTTTGTGACTATATTAGAATTCATTTGAATTGCATTTCAAGATTCTGATGCAATGTAATCATTATGTATTTACTTTGATTTTGATACAGATTTCGGATGAAGTGACAGAAATACCACCACCACAATCGCCTACCATAATTGCGGCTCCGGCAGTTTTTGATACTCCTGACATAATTCAAAATACCCCTAAGGCTTATATACCAACGGCCAAAACTGATTCACCCGAAACTGAGGAAGTGAAGAAAATTATTGAATCTGAACCCGAGCCCGAAAAGGTAATAAAATATTTTCTTGAAATAAAAATAAATTTCACCTGTCTATTGAATTAATGGTCTATAATTTGTTTGTCATTTTTGCCCAATTTCAGCTCAATCTTAATCAATCAAGTTGATTGATGATATTGATGATCTTTTGTACGATTCTATTGCAGAAAGTTGTGCAGCCAACGATTGTTGCATCACCAGTCGGTTGGACTGATGGTGACGATGGACAAGATGAAAATGATGGTGAGGGCTACACGGCGATAGCACTATATGACTATCAAGCCGCTGCTGAGGATGAGATATCCTTTGATCCTGATGACATTATTAAAAATATTGAAATGGTAAGTTTTCTTCTTTTCTACTGTTTTTCATTCATTTTTTATATTTAATTGCTGTATTTTGTCAGATATCAGTTTTCAGTTTACTTATACACCTCTCAGTTTGAATGTCTTTTGACGTAAGGGGACCAGTTTGGCCTTTCCTTTATTGGTCTCAATTCCCCTCAAAGAAATATTTACTTACTACCAATATTCAACTTGGAGTTTAAGCCTCTGTATATTCTTTGGTGTCTCTTTGTCAGACACTATGATTCAGTACTGAAAAACGAATGTTAAAGAAAGTGAATGTTGAATAAAAAGCTTTTGATTTAAACTAGATTGTATGCCTATTATATATCAGAATTGAATGTACACAAATTAGTTACTAATTATTAAGACGAGAATAAATTAATAACGTTTATAAGCTCTCTTCACTACACCTATTAGCAATCTTTTTTTATTCGTATAATTATTCCAACTATTTCTTTTTCTCCAGATTGACGAAGGATGGTGGAGGGGATTATGTAAAAATCAATACGGCTTGTTCCCAGCAAATTATGTGCAATTACAAGAGTGAATTATCAACAAATATTATCAATTACACCTGAAGCAAATTATCCCTATATTCCAAGAACTATTTCAACATAAATCATGATATTGTACCCATTATAAGTATTATTTGTAAAACAGAAGAAATATGTAGTAGATTTCTAATGTCACAAATTGAAAAATCAAAAATACGCGAACAAAGTCATATTTTGTTTATATATCATATTATTAGTCTGTTAAGATCGTTCATTTTAATATTGTCATGTACCATTTATTAAACTCACCATTGTTAATAAAACAATAGATTGATAAGATCGGGTAATCACCTCAACTTTACTAATTTTGTTACTCGCAACATGCATGCTTATTGATTTTAAATTGCTTTTTTTATGATTATATTATGTCTTTTATAATAAGACGTTCATTTGCAAAAACAACAGCAGATATTATTTTGTTATCATTAATATTCGAGTATTAAAACCTTCCAATAAAACGTGCAGTGCATCCATCTGCTTCTGTGCACATGTCCTCCACTATCATAGACTTACCGAGTAAAATCTTCACTGATGAAAAGGATCATTATCGAATGCGTTGATCTGAACAGGAACTAAGACAGAAGTTTTCGAGTGTGCTTTATAGGTGGTGTTTAATGAGTATATTTTTTTTAAATTATGTAAATGCCGAACATCTAATGCAATTTTTTTAGAATATTAATTTATTGTTTTTAATGAATTTCTTTTGATCCATGTCGAAATGATATAATAATTTTCTAGTTTGTCAGTGCTTTTGTTATTGGGTAAACGCTTAGCAGTATTTTTGTTTATTTTGCATCAATTAGCTGGTGTTAGTAAATATTATGAGTAGCAAAAAAGTACAAATTGAAAGCCTTTTTATAGTCTAATTTACATATAAATATTCATCTAACCCATTGAGTGGTGAGTTATTTTGTATAAAATTAGGTTTTTTTGAATGTAAAAAAATTATTTACTATTACTAATCTACAAATTTGAACTTTTTTTTGTTATGGGTCTGCAAAGAATAATACTTATTATTTGAATAAGTAGTTAATAAATTTATAAGTTAACATTTTAACACTTTGCTCACGGACTCTTTTAATCACTTTGGTAATTAACATGATGATTTTCATTTTGTGGTCAGTAATATTTGGTTCAAATTGATATCTAAAAGCTTTTATGTAATTTCAATTCGGTGTAGATATTTATTGCATATTTGTGGGCATGTGGTTCTCTATTGACGTTGATTCCATTAAGGAATAGAACCAAAATGTCTTCCCAAATATCCAAATTGATGGAATACTACAAAATATTTGAATGCATGATAAAGACAACACAATAATCTGACGTACCCATACGGCAATACTGCTCAAAGGGTTTAGCATGCTCACAATTCCTTTCATAATGTAAAATAAAATTTAGGTGTTTTAATATATGACTAGAAATATCAGATTCATTATGAAAAATAAATACTAATATCTAAAAATGTATGGTTCAATAAAATTGGAGGTATCCTTTATATCTGGTTTTTAATTTTTAACAAGTTTGATTTTAAATCACCAATATTAAAAACCTGTGCTCAAATTTTAAAGTTCTAAAATGTTCTACAATGTGGACATCGAGAATTAGGTAGGTAGTCGATATAAATATTACGCGGCATGAAAATAAAAAATTACATAGAAGGAAATAATTTATTTCTCTACTCGTGAATATTACATATTCAAAAGTATTAAAATGTGCTTGCCTTTCATCAGTCGTAATTGAAAAAAAAACACATTCTACATTCATGTATAACACATAAGTGTATAGTTATGCAAGATGTTTTAGTTATAAATATAGATTAATACTGTTAAAGTTAACAGAGCAGAAAAATAATTTTTATATTTTAAATGTAATACTTTCTGTAAATTAAGTTTTTATTGTATTTTTACAGTATTAAAATGAATACATATTATTGACTGAATTAATTTACGATTTTTTTTACAATCGCTATCTACTGCAAGTATTTTTTATGTTTGTTAGTATATTATACACTTTATTTTTGTATTGTGAATATTTTATTAAATAAGTTGAATCATTTTTCATATTATCGAAAAAAAAAATTGTAGATGCACTTCCAAAAAATGTAAATTTCATAATTGACAAAAATTAGAAATTATTATTTTCAAGATTGTCTAGTCCTAGAAGACTACTCTGTACTTATTTTTAAGGTTATACTTTTATAAAATTTTCAAATATATTACACGTTAATAAAGATGTAATTTTATATAACTGGTGTTTTATTTATAATTGAAACATGTTTTATGTCAGATTTATTCATGAATCAAACACATACTTATTCATCAATTTTAAGGTGTTCACTGTCAATACTTAATGGAATTGCATTATAATAAAAATAGTAAAACATTTTTTGTACTTATTCGGCATTGAATTTAATTAGATGAGGGACGGTTTCACTCAAGAAATACAAAAATACAGTAACAATTTTACAAAAGTTAGGCAAGACTTAAAAGGTATAACAAACAAATGGTAATACAAATATGCAAATAAATCATAGTAAAATAAAAAAATAGTCTAAAATTAAAATTTTGACGACCTCTTAGCAATACAAGCGACTATATTAAAACCCAATTAAGTAAAAATGTTCATTTACAAGAAAAAAAACAGTTAATGTAAGCATTTAACAAGTAGGAAACGTTATTCATGATGAGATGTGTTCGGCACAAAGTACGAAAAAAAAAACTTTTCAGATCAGCTTAGCCATACAAAAAGATAATATTGAATGTCCTGCTTTTGTTGAAATTGAGTTAACATACACAAATCGTTTATCATATCAAACCAAGAGTTTAACTCTTTCCATGTTACCACGGGGGAAGATCTACCCATGGCTTTATCCAACCGATTTTCTCTTAGACATGCTCATTCAGTAGTTTGAATGCTCGATGAGAAATTTACTTGGCCATATATTTCTTTCAGCTTATCCGAGTCCAAAATGAGAATTCCATCAATCTTGAGAATGGTAAATTGAATGATCCTGGTAAATTTTTGAGAATCATGAGGATGAGTTGTTTGTTCTTTCAAGGGATAGAACCATTTGCCAATGGGGATGCCACTCTGAAGAGCTTTAACGATTTTAAACGGCATTGATTCGGATGTCGACATACTTCACATTGACGTGAGTGAGTTCAGACGACTATTTTTTATCTATAAAAGTTGATTTTGTGGGAACACATTCGGTTGAGTTCTTTACCAATTTACTATGTAATTTTTTCCCACTGTAAAAGCAATAAACTTTGCAGTGTTTACGCGATACATTGTTTCCAAAAAAGAGACGCGTATAAAAATATTGTGTAAAAAAAGCTTATAGATTATTTCCAAAAATCAAAATATCCCGTGAAAAAGAATCAAAAATTCATAAATGATTTTTTTTTATTTAAATTAATTTATTTGGGAAAAATATCAAAAATGTTTTTTAATTCAAAAATATTATTTCATCTTCGATTCGTATTTATTATTATTCATCTAAAATATTTGGACGCCTGGAGTGAATTTATTTATCATTGTAATCTCTGCGATAAAATTTACGACTTTTTTATTTAATAAGCGCATTGCGCTTAAACAAGTTCAGGGCAGAGTCATCAATTACATCGCTTGATTTTGCGCAGGATCATCACTTCTTTGAACACATGGTCACAATTTCTTCTGCAAAAAAAATCGTAGACAACGAATAGATCGTAGAAAAAAGTAGCGGTGCTGTCTAAAAAAAACGCGTTCGAAATCGCGCAAAAAGAGAACTCTTTGTATAATGTGACACATGCACATGAGAAAGTATTTGAATGCGATGGACATAATTTCATATCTATACATAAGTTTCAATTGAAAAAACATAAAATGATTTCCGTATTAAAATCATTTATGTGGGTAAAAAAATATATTAGTATTTATTGTGGCCCCCAATATTTGGAGAGCCCAAGCGCGCGCCTCTTTCGCTTATGGAGTAAATCGCCACTGATGTTGTCATCAAAAATATGAATTAACTATTGTGAGAATAAGAATAAAACAAAAATATCCTTCGGTAACAACTATCCTCTTTCTAATGGTCCTCTGTACGGCGAAAGATAAAGCCTATCTCCAAAAAGAAGTCCTAATAATAGGCTGACGGCACCTGGATAAAGGATTAACCTTATCTTGACTCTATTGTCTCCAGAGTATTGCAAAGCAGCACCCCTCAAACATTGTCCAAATTTGACCTGAAAGAAAGATATAATCAGATTACGCTTTGTGTTTCGACAAAAAAAAAATATTAACATTATAGGTGAAGATATTAAATGTTAAAAAAATCACTTGATATTCAACATTGAAATTAAAAAGTCGATGTTTCACGAAAAACTCTAGGAATAATATAATTTAATAAATTGATAAAGTATCCTTCTACAAACATCCATTCATTCTATCAAGTCTTGGAAAATGAACATTCTATTTTTAAAAAAATAACAAAAGAATGCGTAATACGATCAATGTATTGCTTTGTTTTATTTCCGTGTTATTGTGCTGTAAAACCCATTATCCGTCAAACAGGGATTTTAAAATAAATCTAGGGTTTTAAAACCCTAGATTTATTTTAAAAATTCTTATGTTATCATCTGGTCATTAATATTTTCAAAAATCCCCATAATTATAACAAACCCACTTAATTCATTGAAACTTGTATTCATTCAAATTTCGCTAATTTACATTTTAATAACCATTTAACTTAGTGATCTACTTATATTTTTGTATATAAACGATACAAACTGTTTACTACGCGTCAGTTCAAGTACATCCGTGCACTTGGAATGCCTGATTGATGCTGAAAGGCGAAACCCGGGTCGTTAGCGACAAAACTCATGGAAAAGAACAAAATTCAAAAAATTCAAATTTGATATTGAAATTCCATCAAGCACCCTCAGTCGAAATACTTAATTAAATACTTTATGATGGTAAAATTTGTAATGTAAATATTTAAATTTTAACATAATATTAGCGAAGTAATTTAAATTACAATCAATCCGTAATAGGATTGTAAACATTCGATGCTCCCCTTATTATACTTTTATGAGAGGTAAAAGCGCATCCACTTTTCACCATGCCTGCTCATAATGTCCAGCATATGGCCTCATAATGGAGTATATCATAACAGAAGTTTTTCTACGAGAATTATTTGTTACTTAGTTGCTCAAACTTCATTTTTCGAATGGATTAGTGATGGAAAGGATATGGATAGGACAGGAATAGTAGACTTATCATGACTTTCAATTTAAAAATGAAACTGCCCGGGCTGGGACTCGAGCCTGTCAGCTCCACAACCGAAGCCAGCGATTTCACTAGATAACACTCGACGACGGACCTGAAAATTTAACGTTTACACATTAAAAGTGGATAGTTATTGTCATAGTTGACGGTGTTTACCCGATGATGACACTAAATAGAGCTAGAAAATTGAAATAGCTCAAATTCCATAACGTAAAAAAACAAATGAATTATCTTTCAAGCTTATTCAGAAACTGAGCAATGGCCCGACAGCTCCTCAATCACGACGAGCATATATATTATTTCATTGTATCTAACAGTACACTGATTTATACAGCAAAAATTACTTTGTACGTACTTTGTTGTAGATTTTAAATGGACGAGAAATGAACAAAATATTAAACATTTTCAGATGACACAAAAATTGATCAATCAAAAGATAATCAATCTAAAGTTGTGTCTATGAAATAAGGACCAAAACACGGATTCGGAAAACTACATGACAATAGAGACAACCGAGATATTACACGTTATGAAAAAATCTGCACATTGGTGAATACAAAAGAAATAGATGCAGTTGTTTAAATACGAGTTAAAATCTTTTTCTTCCGATGAGAATTTGTACGGACATTCTATATTTTTTATAATAAATTAAATATTTTTTTAGAATAGTATAGATATAGTCCGATCCGTGGCGCACTGGCCCGGGTTCGATTCCCGGTACGAGTGGATTTTTTCAGTCAATAAATCTGTTCAAAGTCATGGGTGTTTGTGTTGTTGAAAATCCCTTCCCACATTTCCAATCCCAAAGAGCGACGCATAGTGACAGTGATTAACTAATCACTAGTCCTGTACTAGTTCTCGTATCCTTTCCATCCCTACTCTATTCGTAAAAAGAGAGGTTGAGCAACTGAGTAACAAGCAGTTCTCGTAGAAAAAACAAATGTTGAGATAAACTCCGTGAGGAGTCCATATGCTCAAATTGGGAGCGGACATGGTTTAATGGCAAGTGGTTAAAATTAGCACAACTCTGTCTTATTTGTTGCAGCTATTTTTGAAGGTATGCTCGCTCCCATTGTATAATTTTTGGATTATCAATAGGGCTTATCCGAACAGAATTTTTCTTAAAATAACGATTTTGCTGCTCAATTGCTAAGTTGCTCTATTTCACTTTTTCGAATGAATATGGAACTACGTACACTCTCGATTATCCGGGCTAATGCTAGCGAGGATGGTCACGGATAATTGAAAAACACGGATAATCAGAATCATCAAATTTGTATTACATTTTCGAATATCATATACACAATACAAATTTTTAACGCATTATTTATATATTTATTATTTATCAAGAAAAAACAAACAAATAAGTAAAAATATAATATTTTATCGTATATAAGAACATCAAAATATAAAAAGTAGTTTTATGTGTATACAAATTTGAAAAAATCTTTTATTTCATCTGTTTTCGAGAATTTTTTAACGAATTCCTTATTTCCTTCGAAATATTCTTTAAGCTGTTACATTATTCTGATACTGTTCCAGTAATTCACACATTTCAGGTATAAAATTTTCTTCATTCTTTTCCGAATCCATTAAATCTGTTTATATGTCAGGAAGAATCTTTCTCCATTATCGAACGAATGTTTCTGGCTTTATTTTTGACCAAGATTGTGCTACCCCATTTATAGTATCCAATACTGTCATTTTTTTTTACAAAAATTGATCAGATTATCATCTTCCTCAACAAGAGTTTTCATATGTTATAAAAGAAAGACATGTAGTGTATAAAGAATTTAAATTCTTGACACATTCTAGTCCCATAAATTATGATGTTTATTGCGGTATATGCGAACATTCATACATTCAAAAGATACAAGTGGTTAAAAAAAAAGTCAGGCTTAGTTACGTAAACACAAACACATCGCTCAATTCAACCCTTTTTCAAATAAAGCGCATATTTAAGATCACAAATCATTAATGCGTCCTATAATCGTAATAGAAAAATCAATCAAATCAAATTTGAATTAAAAAATATTTATTTTCAGGCATGAATAATCCGCAAACCGGATAATCCATACACGGATAATCGAGAGTAAACTGTATTACAAGACTAGTGGTTAGCTTATGCTTCAATCCATTTTTAGAATATGAGTAGGAGAGTGTTTTAATCCAACACAAAAAACATGCCTTTAAACAGAAATCCGTAATCAATTTATAATTCTATGGACGTACTAGGGGTCGAGCTCATGAGTACCTTAACCGAAACCAACGAGGTTACCCACTCGACTACGGACCCGGCTACTGGTTTTTTGGAACTTTATGATAGTATATTGTATATAGAGCTGTCTGGTAAGCCAAAACCTTTGCCGTTTTGATGGTGTCAGTTCTTTCTAGCAATACCATGCTCTATTTCTCTGTTGCCTCTGTTTTGCGGGCTGTGTGGCTAAATAGCTAGGAGTGCGAAGAATGCTTCTTAAATCTAATCTTTGTATCCATAGTTACGTTATAATTTGGGCAAGCTGAAAGTTAATCTGATGAGTTTATTTGGAAATTGGGGAACGACGTCCCAAATATTTGACAATCGCAACGCTATATTTACTTTTCGGTTGTATTTTTATCCGGATACATTAATTACTGTCATCGCGTTTATTGTTCCGGCTAACCCGACACTACTCCAGTCTGACGGATGAAAATACACTCGGCGAACCGAAAACCCAGCCGAGCAATACCCACAACTCTATACTTCTTAATAAGCGGGTACGCGAGCGGGATCCACTGTATTCTTGAATTGTAGCTTTTTAGAATTTTCAGTATTTTATTTAATTAAAGTTCCTTTTGTGCTGGCCTCTTAAGTGAAAAGGTATTGTTAATTATTCTGCTTTGTTTTTGCCTGGCTCATTTTTATTTAGCGCAAAGATAATTGTATTTTACTCGTCTACGCAAGAAAAAGGTGAGCTGGAGTTGCTTTATTTACCTGCCGGGACGAATGTCTATTGTCTCAGGCGTAATACTGTTTTGTTTTTCGTTTGAATAATGCGTGCGAGAGATTGTGGATTCAGAAAAAGATTCCGACTCTTCGTCATTGTCTTCTTTTGTCATAAATTATCACACATTCATTATTAAGCTAGCAATTACCAGGCGGCAGTGTCACCTATCAACATTCACGGATGCGACTTAATTCTGAAACAATAATTATTTCCACTCAAATCACAGTAATACTTTTTTTTTATGTATTTTATAAGCATAGCTTAATTTGATACGGTGAAAAAAATAACAATGTATTTAATTGTACAGAAATTAATTTCATATATTTGTTGGTAGCTATTTCGGATTACGCCATCGTCAGAGATATGTTTAAACCATGTCGGTCTAACCAACAGGACCACAGCGTGCAGGCACGCAAACGCCGCTACGAGTTTATTTATGAATAAATATCGTATTATTAAATGAAACCTAATGCAGGCGCATCTTTTCAAGGCAATGTGATTTTTAAAATATCGATATGTTAAACCGTTTTTATTTTATTTGAGGTTAAGCTAACAGATGTCATTAGGGCTTGCGCATTATTATAGTAAATATCAATGGAAACATTTTTAAAATATTACACTTTTGATATTTTTTTTCATTTTTATTTGAAAACCAAAAACAAGTCGCGTATAAAATGATTTCTAGGGTAAGTTACGTAGCATTTTCATGGAAAAATCGATAGTTGAAAATGTAGGCCTGTGGCGAAAATCCATGGAATTGGCTTGGCGTTTAAGGGGTTAACGATGATCGATATTCACCAAATAATTCATAAATAAAATTTCACACAGTTTTAGTAATGTTTTTATAAAATACGGAGATTAATAAAATTTGAGGCCTTTCATTGTTAAAATATTTTTGAGAAATATAATATTAACGTTGTTTTCACCTTTGATGCCTGTTAGTGAGTGCCTCTCTTTAAAGCTACAATTTATTCGTAATTATAATTATCGGCTCTGTAAAAAGACAAGATTAACATTAATTAGGCAAGAAAAAGGTTGTCCCATTAACTATTAAAATATGTAATTTGATATTAATTCGAAAATCCAAAATTTCACAATAGATACACATTTGAGTCGTATAGTATCAAAAGAAGAACTGTCCACTTTTCGACTTTTCGAGGAAAATACGGAAAAAGTTTTGTTGGCTTTATGAATTTTATTTATATTTTTCAATTTTAAAAACAGCCCATAAAATCTTGAAATTTACAATTTGTTTGAGGGGGACCCATTGCAACATCACTTAAGATAACTCTGTGATTGGTGGAAAGTATGTATGTTTGACCAAACCATTCTACTTTTGTTTCCAAAGTCGTGAACCGTTCCAATTTTGACGCCAATCATCATTTTCTTTCATGTACATGATTTGTATACAAATATTTCATTGCTAGCCATACACTATGATCAGGAGAATAATGTGACAGCATTAGTTCAGTTGCGAAAAATATGGGATAGTTCTTCTTTTGATACTACACGAGTTATTTTATTTTTGGTCCACATTGGGTAGCGTAGCTACTTATTTTTAAAATGTATTGAAAAAACCGTCGTTTTAAAAAGACTTTTTATGATTTTCAGCTATAAATGAACCACGCTGGCTCGAATATAATGATGATATATTGGGAGCGAGACTCACAGAAAAAAAATGTAAAAAAATCATATTTAAAAAAAGAATGGAAAACAACAAGGCATCGGGCGGGCCGTAATGTTGCCCAAACGCTACAGACTGGACTGACAAGAGATGTGGAGGGAAATGCTTAGTGCGTACATTTATATGCTCTTATATATAAAAATCAATATATGTTTGTTTGTTTGTTCGTATTCTAAGCGCTGCCATACTGTTCATCCTATTGCGATAAAAATTTGGTGAATTGTTGTGTGGACGCATACGAAGGTTTTAAATTATCTATAAATATAAAAATTGATGATTGTCGTTTCTTTGAGTGGCATTGCAACGCTTGCCGGCTACCGGCTAGTAAATATATTATAATTTTTACGAGACTAGACTAGACGTATGTATAACGCAAGTACTAAAAAAAATTAAATATTGTTTCTAGTAAAAAAAAAGTTGTGTCAATATTGTATGAATTCAAGAACCAAAACGTTGTCGATTATGATCATAAAATATAATTTCCCTTTCATATCAAAACCAAGAAAATATGTGAGTACATTATTATATTGAAAAGAAACAATCATTGGCTGAGATTTTTATTAAATAACATTGCTTTTTACTGAAAGTTTAAATTTCAGTTTAAAAATAAAAACATCTGTAAAACGTTTTTTCAGCCATTTTAAGAACATGTTTTCACGAACAAAAAAGTTCAAAGAAAACATCGTTTGTCGCTCGACGCGAAAGACTACCTTAATAGCTAATTATTTTTTTTGCAAGTGTTTTGTCAACGGACTCCTTGTTAAAAATTATTAATTTCCATACGAAAAGAAAATGCTGTCGCCACTGAAAAAGGAAAAACTGATTTTTTAAGCGTTAGGTACCCACCGACTTGCTGAAGGAGATAAATAAAAAAGTAAAATACGCAGGGCTTTGATTGTATTGTGTAGATTTTATGACGCGATCTATGTAATTGTTCGTCTCCAAAATTATATATTTCAGTCCTCTATTGTTTTAATTATTATATAATGTATACCAATCGGTGTTTGACGATGGCTGTCTGGTAGAGTTGCTATATAAAAAAATCTATTGACGCATTTGTCTAGAACAGTGGTTCTCATGTGTGGCCACCAGAAGATTTTGCTGCGGCCAACAACAGCTTCAGACAAAATATAGATAGTAAAAAAATGTGTTTTTAAAAGTTAATTTGACAAAAAATACTCTGAAAATAAAATATTTCGTATCCATTGTATTGCGCATTAAATTGTTATTATTATTGTGGAATTAGCAGTGAGAACAGTATTCAATGCAATTAATACCAGTAGTAAATTGTCAAAGCAGAATTTGGTGCAGCCACCAGACATTTTCTAGGACCGCTTATATTTATTTACCATGCTGCCACTGCATAATTTTACGTGAGACCACTGGTCTAGACGGAGGACGGAATGGAAACACATACTACAGTAAAAACCGAACCCAGAAGTTTATAACTGTATCGTTATTATTTGTTGCTGTATATCCAAGAACACTGCATTAACATACATTATAACAGTGATAACACGTAGCCATCCCTTCCCACCTTTCCGATCCCAAAAGAGTGACGTATGGTGACAGCTATTAGCGAACCACTAGCCCTGTCCTAGTCCTCGTATCCTTTCCATCCCTATTCTCTTCGAAAAAAAGAGAGGTTGAGCAACTGAGTAACAAGCAGTTCTCGTAGAAAAACACATGTTGAGATAAACTCCGTGAGGAGTCGATATGGTCCAAGTTGGGAGCGGACATGGTAAAAAAAAAAAACACGGAGCCAAGAGCCGGAGTAATAGTTGTGAATTGTGAATACAAAAAGTGAAAGCCTATTTTTTTGTTTTCCAATAGTAAATTCATATGTTTTTTACCATATCCGCTTCCAATGTAGGTCATATGGACTTTCATAGAGTTTATCAAAAATAAAATCGCCTATGAGAATTATTTATTTGTAAAGAGAGTAGGGTAAGAAAAAATATAATTAGTGGTTAGCTTATCGCTCTCGCTTCGTTTCGCTTTTAGGATCAGATGGGCGTGGAAGGACAGATAGACATCCATGTTCTTGAACAGAAATCACTTATACGAATGAAAAATGATTCGTTTGGACTTGGGCTCGAGATCGTGAGCTTCGTAAGCAAAGCCACTTCACCGAGTTCATCTCGGTCATAACAACTGCATTACATCCAACTCAATTGCGCATGTATTTGAAAATAAATGTATGTATTTGTTTTCACTACCTTCAAACATAATGAACATTCAATTTATAGAGTAACATACGGTCGGGATTCCACGGTTCTTTACTCCAACCCTATCAACGGGCAAATGGCTTAAGACAGTCCTCCTCAAACTTTTTTGGTTTGCGGACAGGTATATATTTTTCAGTGTAACCCAGTTACCGGCATCATTTTGCGATAATGATATTGGTATCATACCATATGTAATTTGATGAAAATGTATAAAGAGTTGTCACTCAGGATTCATATGGAACTTAAAATTATGTTGTTAATTTTGGAGACTTTATCAAGTGCTACTGCACAGAATAACGGAAAGAGATAAACCATCCTCGATATGACTATTCTAATTTTTATCAAGGAACGCGGCCCTGTATTTGAATCAGTGGCTTAAGACACCACTGTTCACAAAAAAGGTTCGAGAATATTTTCTAATAAGCTGACACCGAACAGAAAGAAAGCTAAATTATATATCAAACATAATTTATAATGCGGTGAAAATTTTTTGCCGAAAAATATTTCGCTACGAAATAAGATTTTTATACGTTTCTAACAACGCCAAACAAAAGCTTTTGAAATGAATAGAATTAGATAGCATTAAATTACTACAAAACTCAAGTATTTTTTTCTCATTTTTAAGCATACTTGATAATACATATTGCAATTACTTATTTCATAATTGCTCCCCAGAAACTCTAAAAAAATATTCTTCTCAATCCAGCTCATATCATTAGTTTAATAAGCTTTTATCCAATGGCGTGTGGCATAGAGACTCCAATTCGAGTATCGAGTACTCGATACTCGAGTAATACTCGTGTTTTATTAATGAGAGTTTTTTCTATTGCGGGAATAAAAACAACAACACTTTGAACCAAATTAAAATTTGAGACGTTTAATCCTCTATTATTTTTGAAACATACTTTATAAATTGCCCTATTGATCAGATGAACCCGGGTTCAAGTCCCAGCAAGGTCAGATTTCTTCAATTTAAAAAGAGATATTGGACATGGGTGTATGTAAGTTTTCGTCGAGTTGTTCTTGACTGATTCATTGTTTATCATCGAGTTCATCTAGTATGAATTTTGCAATTTAAAATATTTGGCTCATTGGCATTAGCTATAATGCCAAATATTTCATTACATTTATAAAAAAATCAAATAGGCCTATTTATTTATTTATAATCTATTTATATGTATATACACAAATTAATAATATATATTTTCGTACAACTGATACTACTCGAGTATTTTGAAATTTTATTACTCGATACTTACGATACTCGAGTAGTTGAGATGTCGAGTAATTGGAGTCCTAGTGTGGCAATTATAAAAACTAATGAAAATAGTTAAAATTATATTTTGATATTTCTTATCCAGGTACATGGAACTGGCAGCTATGTGGAACATATGAACTAATAATGTAGCCTTTTACATAAAAAAAAACCAGATAAGACCCGTCATCAAATCCGTAATTCAGAAATCAAAGGTCAGATGTCTATATTTTCACGAAAATGAGGTATGAAAGCCACTTTTTTTTATCTAAATTGTGGTGAAAAAAAGTCGTCCTAACATGAAAAGTTAAGACGTTTTATGACGGCGGGTGTCCAACATGTAATTAACTAAAATCCTGAAATATAAAAATGTATATCCAAAAATTATGTTCGTTCTTAAGCGGTAAAAAGTCCGCTAAAAATTAAATATAAGAAAAATATTGTAGCTAGAAAGATAAACAAAAAATAAGCTTTAATTTATTTGATGCTAAGATATAGCATACAAGCTTTCGTAAGTTAAGGTACTGAAATTATAAGACCGTCTCAGACTGTGTGTCTGTGGTACCTATGTTATAATATGTTCAGTAAAAACCAGCTGTAACGACCATCGATATGCGACAAAAGCGCGTCGTTATACCTAGCCGGCTCGTTGTTGTAGCCAATATTAAAAAAAA
The DNA here is from genome assembly GCA_028554975.1 of Himalopsyche kuldschensis. NCBI lineage: Eukaryota > Metazoa > Arthropoda > Insecta > Trichoptera > Rhyacophilidae > Himalopsyche > Himalopsyche kuldschensis. The sequence continues at coordinate 6,818,804 of JAHFWI010000029.1, read as the reverse complement.
ACATTATCACAAACTTCTTCAACGTTGTGATTGTTGTGAACCTTAATTCAAGCTTACGGGCCAGTAATTATTTACAGTTTTTTAGATGGTGACCAACTAATTTCTCCCTGGAACTTTCACAAGTATTTTGATAGACGATGAATATATGAGATAATTCTTGCAATAATAGCAGTCAAGACGTTCGAAGATTATGAAGATTAAAAGCATAACGCAGCAATCATTGCACATTTGAGATAATACTTAAAGGATCCATACAACAACAAAAAAATCAGCATTCATTTTATACTTTATAATTCACGTGATGGTATATGTTTTTTGCTTACACCTCAATTTAATAGATTATTATGCTACCACATACCATTGTTTTTCTCGACAACGATTGTTTGAAATCTCAATGAAGATCATTAAATATCAAATGAATGACAATTATTAGTTTCTCTAGGCCTTTTTAGGCATTGTTTATTTCGTTAAAGATAGTAAAAACACATATCAGTGATTGCAACAGTCACGTTACATTATATATAGAATATTAAATTTAAGTTTGGATATTAAAAATGACGAAATAAGTGGCATAAGAAGATACATGCGGAGCAAAAAGAGTTATAATGATAACAATTTTACAAGATTTAAACTGTAATAATAAACAATATAATACTTGTGAATGATGAAATATATTCTTGAGAAAAAAATGAACAAGATTATCAGAAACATAAATTGAAAATCGACAAAATTACTACTGTATATAATTTAGCGAGATAGAGTTAGAATATTTTGCATCAGGATAGAGCTTCATATGGCAGGATTAAATTTATATAACGGCTATTTTAGTGATCAGACAAAAGTTTTTCCGTGTTATTTTCTTTGTCGAAGTACGCATGTTTTAGTTTAATTTATTAATTAATTTAAATTATAAGATAAAGGCACGATCCTTTGTCTCCATTGTCACGTGTTTGTAGATCTTCAGTAAATAAGTAGTAGTAGTATAAAGGAAAATACTTCTATTAATTAGTAAACTTTGTTTCTTTGATAATAAATTTCTTTAGAACTCTCGAGAAGTCCTGAGAACTCTTGTAACAGTGGTTTATACTTCTCTTTATGAGAAACGAAAAATTTAGAGAAATCTTTAATTGCACATAATTTCTTGGAAATCTAGGCTGTTGACGGCGACAAAACGAACATCATTAAGAAGTTGGAGACGGCGTACTGAGATAAAACGATTAGCTAAGTACTAGTCCATATCTAGTACCACCATTCTACTTCACTCTCTCTGAAGATACAGGTTGAGCGATTGAATTACGAGTACTGGCTGAACAATTTTGACTGATATATTCCTTTTCGAGATAATTAAATTCATGGTTTAATATTATAGTTTAAATTCCCTTTGGAGCAAATGACGCAGTTCCTTTTAATCTTTTAGATCGTTATTCGAAATAGCCAGACTTCACAAAAAATAATAATATCTATACACAATTAAAAATACATTAAAAGAATAAACGGAAATAGTGTTTATTCATGATTTTCAAAAAAATACATGATTATTAACAAAAATATACATATCCTTTCAGGGGAATTCAAGGTCTGGCTTTAACGATGTCTTTGATGCCCCACAAAAATCATTTATTCTAAACTATAGGAAAAAAATATTAAATAAAAATTTGAATGAGTTCTTCGTTGTTGTTTTTTGTGTAAGTTTTTTGCAAATTTATCTATAATTAGAAAATAATCTAACCATTTAATCACCCTTGGTCCGTGATCGAATTGTGTTGGATAAAAGCTTTCTTGAACGTTAAATAATCTAACATAAATGAAAATTCTTGATTTGTTGCATGTATTCCAATTTTTGTTTTGTAATTTCAAAACACGTATCCAGTTCAAATAAAAATTATTGTCCGTAATCATTAGGTATGGGATCTATGCATACATAATATTTAAAGTATAGATTACTTATAAAATTAAATAATTCAGAAAATAGTTTTTTCACAATATTATTATAGAATAATTAGTGCTATTATTTTCTCTAATATTCTGTTTTGATAAAGGCAGTGCCTGTTATATTTTACGTAAATGAAAATGATCTTAAAATTGAGATGTGAATGTTCTATATATATGTATTGAATTTAAATTTTATTAGAAGCCTTGCAGCAGAAGAAGGCAACCATTGAGAATAAGAAAATCAGATAACGTGTCAGTTTATAAAAAAAATGCGAATGATCTGCAATGACAAATGCTACATTAATATTTTCGTAAGTACTTAAGTTTAAAAAACACCTATTATAAGTTTGCATAATTTATTATCCAATGTTGTATACTATTTCAATAAAGTGTTTTTTTTGATTAATTTCAGTTGTTTTCAATATTCTTCATGGTCACGACACTTCAATTTAGAAAAAAAAAAGATATTGTGCCCTCTGTCATAAGCAAGCTATTTTGACCACCCGCTTAGTTAAAATGTGAAAAAGAACTGCCATACAGTACCGTGTAACGTAGTTCTTTTTGAATGGCAACCCTATCTTGATTATTCATACGACCATAGACAGCTGAAAAATAAATTACCGAGAAAAGTTGGAAAAAAGAGATTCGGGAGACATCTATCGTTGATTAACGATGGCCAGTGATTAGGATTATGCTAAGAAGCTTAACCAAGCTAATACTCTTAGAAGGGTGCTCTTTGTGGCGTAGCGTTGATTAAAGCTACTTTATTTAGAAATGTTTTTAGTTTAATGGAACTAAAAGAAAAAAAGAAGATACATTTAATCGATTTATGTAATTATTAGTGAATGGCAATTTTAATAGATTCAATTTAACCGACTGATCTCACGCGGTAGTAGACGCTCTGCGTTTGTGTTATGTGTTCGAATCCTATATCATACATGAATGATTATTTCGTAGTTTTTTCTCTTAACTCTGAGAACAGGTAAAGGTAGATAGCCAACAGTCATTTCTCCAAGCTTCATCTTTTGATACTATTCATATGTTTCTCATTCATAAAAGTTGGAATAGAGAATCTTTTATCAGATATGTTTCAATTTCAAATACATTTTATAAGACTTAGCATTTTAGTTTTGACTGTGATTGAAACAAAGAATATTACTTGAACTATTGCTTTGCAATACTACATGTTAAAAAAATATATGCATTTTGTTATATCTATGTATATTAAGAAGATTGTGTACAACCACTAATATAATGCCACCTTCTATGGCTCAAGAATGCTCGATACGCTCATGGCCAGATGCGGAGCTGCACGTTCCAAGTTTGTATTTACCTTAATATGGAAAGAAAAATAACAATTTTTCCTCATTTGCATTATTTAGCTGATCGGGTTTTCGGCATAATCTAGATTCTTCACTAGAGTTATTAAATTCGTCTAACACGACGGGCTCTCAGTATACAGATTATACACAGGATACTTTGTATCAAACTGATTTCAGTGGCTAAGCTAGTCACTCCAATTTGGTTTTTTATTCTATTTTCTATTTCAAGCACACAAGAAGAGCATGATGGTTCAAAATCAGTCCCATGCAAATCAGCGTTGCGAAAGGCAGCCACGAAACATTGACTGCATACACACATCGGGTGGTGGTGGGAGAAAAACCAACGTGGTCGAATGTACCTTTATATTTTGCTTCATAGTGATTTTCTAAGCGGTTTTTGTAAATTAAGAAATTCGAATCCAGTTTAAAACTACTTGCATGTGAATAAATGAGCTAATTAATTTCGCAACGTGAGCAAACAATTTATTTGTTAAATCGGGAACATACCGCTGAATGAGATGAAAGACTGTCTGTGATTAATGCTATTACTTGCAATGGCAGACTTTCCTCTTACAAATTGCACAAAATTAGCTTTTACTCTAGCGAGCGATAATAAATAGTGCAAAACGCATTCGCCTTGCTCGAGAGTGCAAGACGCTCCGTATAAATGTAACCTAGGTGTTTGAGATTTCCAATTATGACGGTGGACTAGTGTTGCTGAACATATTTCCCAAGGGCTGCACTTCGGCCCATTCATGAACTCAATAGCTAATTTAAAAGAAGTGCCTATAAATTAAAATTGATTTAATTACAAATGAAGATATAGATAGAGCTTAAAATCATTTGAAAAAAAGTGACTTCCATAATTGATTTACTGAAAATTTAAACATGTGATTTTCAAGGTGGCATATTTCATGATTATGTAAAACCAACATTGGACATATTTAGATCATTTCGGCCAGATATATAATTTTAAGCCAGTATTTAATACTTTCATTCTATTGCTACCTTTCCCGAAAAAATACTTGTTTTTTTAAAGCAATATTGAGATTTAATTATTAAGTGAAATTATCATAAACAATAAGTGAATTTTTATTGATATTTATCACCAAATAGGTTTTTCAATGTGTGTATTTGTATAGATATATAAAACGAGTGTTACAAGTAAGAGAAAAACATCGTGTTTTTCTTATTGCGGCAGACTAAAAAATACACAATCCCACTTTAAGCTTTGGTAATGCTGGTAATAGAGTTGTCGCTTTACTTGTTCATTCAACTGGTATATAAACATGCCTCAATATTTACGTGGAAAACAAGTTATTAAATTGATTGAGTAGGCATTTACTTGGTAGAATTCCATTATAATACGGTAAGTTCTTACCGTAAATTATTAAATATTTACTTTTTATTTTAGATTTTTATGTTATTGAAAAAAAATATTATCAGCATTTGATTGAACCACAATAATGATGAAATTAAATCTATATATATATAAATGAATGTTTGTCTGTCTGTATTTCCGATATGGACTACTCAGCCGCTCGACCGATCGATGTGAAACTTTACAAGTTTATTGAGTACACTTCCGAAATGGTTTTTGGCCTACCAACCTATCCCCCAAACCACCCCCAACCTCCACCCCCCAATGTTTTTTTTAAACTTTACGAATTTTTCGAGTTCACTCCTTGAAAGGTTTTTGGCATACCCCCCTCATACGCCCCCCAAACCCCTCCCCGCCAAACAACCCAAAAAATGATATCGAATTGAAACGAAAAGCTGCAATGTCACATTTTTTTCAAAATGAACGAAATCAATAAATTTACTCAAATTGAATTTAATATTTGTGTAATGTCTTTCCTTCAAATTTATCTTAGTTGCTGGCGTGGCAACGCGCGCAGGGTACAGCTAGTGAGCTATAAATTAAATGAGCTCAAATAATTTGATAGTTTGTTTATTAAGTCAATTATTTGGCACGAAAATAATTGGTAGTGGGTCATTATTGTTTGACTTTACAATTAACAATAGACTGATTTGTTAGCATACTTTGAGCTAATTGCTGAATTGTAAATATCAGATATTATCGATCTACCATCAAAGGGTAAATTAGACAAACTTTTACTTCTTTTGACAAGCCATTACGATCTCTTCTTCAAAGGTAAAGATATCAAAACCTTGAAGCTTTATAACTAGTGTCGTACATATCATGTCATTAATGAGAAAAAATTTTATCAGTGCTATAGGAATAAAAGGGTAAATCTAAAATACCTGAATTTTTAATCATATCAAGTAAAGTTACTGAATTGCAGCATATTCGCATAAAATGAGCACTGTTGAGATTCCTTATTGGAAGTACATATAGAATTTTACTATTTTTCTTTCAGAATTTTTGAATATATAATGTTTTGATGAATTTATTTGAAATATATACATACGTCAATCCATACTGTCGTCGATTGTCTTATTTTGCGTGAATTTATTGATTTTATAATAAATAAAAAAATAAAAAAATTGTTTTTACAGATTTTAATTAAATATCTTTTTTATGAATTGTGTTACTAAAAATATGTTAAATTAACACCACATAAACAAGCAATTTGGATAATTTGTAATACAATCATGTACATATTATATAATGAAACAATCTGCTCTTCAAATTCTTAATGAAATAAATACGCACGTCAAAATATTGTGAAAAGGTTCTAGGAATTATATAAATTATTTAATCGTTGTTGCAAAGTGTTGGGCTGTTAAATTTCTTAGAAGAATGTATTATAATATTAAAATTATTATGTATACGAAATTGCTTTAATTGAATATTTAAAAAATCGAGGTAGATAGATAGAATAAATAAAAATAATAAAACATTTTAAGTACTTCTTCCGCATCATTTATATTGGATCTGGACCGGTTTCGCTCATGGCGAGCATTGTCAACTGAAGAGCCATGAGCGAAACCGGTCCTGATCCAATAAAAAATGATGTGGAATAAGTACTAAAAATGTTTTACTATTTTTATTATAATGCCATTCCACCAAGTATTGACAGTAAACACTTTAAAAGGTAGATGTAATTCTTATTAAACGCAATCAACAAGTTGAAAAATATATGAAATAAATTAATGTACATCAAAACATTAAGTTAAAATTCCTTGGTTAGTGGTTTGAAAAGACCATTCCCGGGTTGGCATTGATGAAGTTGAATTCAATTTGGCTTAGATCTAGTTTCAATTCAAATTACACCACTGAAGATTATTGAAGCCAAGCATTGCAGTTTACTTTTTACGGAGAGATTTTAAAGTTTATTTGACTCTCTGGCAGATGGTGCTGATTAACAACCCCATATATATTATATTTATTACGGTATTATTGAACTATAATTTTAAATAAACAAGTGATTCAAAAGAATTTCTGCAAAAACAATATTGTTAAATCATTTCAAGCGTGTAGATGAACTATTTTTGATTCAGGCATACGATATTATTAATACTTTCGATGGTAACTTTGTGGAAGTTAATTTTAATATAAAATAAAAAAAAAAATATATCGATATTATTAAATTTACTTTGGATATAGGTATATATTTGAACAATCTTTCTAGAGCAGATTTTTTTTTTATGAAAGTGATGTTAAAAGTTTTTCAAAGGTCGTCCCGTACTTTCCTTGGATACCTCAAAAAAACAATATTTGTGCAATATCCACATATTGTATTTCTAGTCGCTTCCCAGAGGACAGACATCTTTTGTCGGTCGAAGAGGGTACAATCAAATATTTATTGTAACATATGAGAGTTTAGAAATGGTAAGTCAAAATAGCATACGACGCCGAAGAAAAGAAAGACTATACAAATAAGTAGAATTCTTGCTAACAAAAAAATGTCTGAAAATTATAGATTTTTCCAAGATTAACATAGGTCACTTTTTACGGTAGCAATCTATTGATTTACTATCACAATTTAAATGTGAACTATTTTTTATAATATAGAAGTAATATTTTTTAATATTGCAAGAAGGAAAATTTTTTAATCGAGACTAAATTTCATTTTTATATCTCTTTTCAAGAACTACTAATTGGTAAGTATTTTGTTCGAAAGTAATTATACAAGTGACTATTTTGTCACCACACCATTGTCAGAAAAAACGGCTTTAACGTTGGCGCGATGCTGAAATAGGTAACAACTATAGATTACTATTATAGATTGTTTTGGAATTACATACATACTTTGCATTGCTATAACTGGGAAATCGAATTATGGATCGAATGAAAGACCCATTCAGTTTGAGCCATTTAGAATAAAATTTTCAGTGATCGAAACGTAGTAAATTAAAAAAAATATGTCAATGTGGCTAAGGAAAACCAATCAATAAATTTTGCGCATTTTAAGCTTTCAAAAGAAAGTTGTTTTTCCGTTTAAAACAAATATCTTCTTAAAGAAAGAGTTTTCAATGACAAAGCATTTAGACGACAAAAAATAGTTGAAATCCTTACCGAGAGCTTGGAAATTATTATTTTTCTTCTAAGGATAGTAGTGTGCTATCGCGTACCTGATGTTTCTTAGAAAGTTTGGATCTGAGGAAATTCCGTGACGCGTTGAATTTTTTCAATCATTCGCAATCCGCATTGTACGCTGGATTCAAAAGCACTAAAAGCACTAAAATCCCTTAACTCATCACTTTTTTTTCTAAATGCTGAATAACCCATTATTGAAAAAGTCTCTTTTTGTCAAAAATCGTGATTTATTTCCGAGTGAAATACATTTAACAAATTTTTGTCTCGAAATTATATTGAAGCGAAAGAAAAAATTTCGGGTCAAACAAATTTTCGTCGTGCATTTCCAAAAAAGCGCTTTTACTACTTTTAAGGTGTCAAATCATTTCTTGGTGGGGATGCACTACATTTATAAGTGTATTATCACCTGATATTCACACAATATGTGCAATGAGTATTTCATTTAAATTAATAATTATATTCATATTTGTATTCGTTGTATTTAACACGTTTTTAAAATAAAATATAGAAAAGTTTTATATGTTTTTATTTGTCTTCAATATTGTGTGTTATTATAAATCAGTTTGTGACCCCAGAAAGCCAAGTTACATTAAAGAGCTTCATTAAAAATCAATAGTTTAAAACTCGATCAGAATGTAAATATAAAAACCAATTTTACTATTATTTTCTCTTCTGATCGGCAATTAATTAATTAATTTATTTATCGCCAATTAGTGAGTTTGATAAAAAAAAATGCTACCATATTTGGTACCAGTATCGTTAAAAAAATGTATTGAATGCCCATTAACAACCATTATTTAATTTAAACTGATTTTCCCAAACTCTTTGATGCGGAAAATACAGAGTAATCTCATTTTAATGATAACGAACAAGCGTGACAAAATAATCATTTGTTTTTTCAATTTGCCAAATTGATCTGCATTAAAATACCAACTGTATTAGTGTTCAATCACAATATTATGCACCATATTGAAATATATCTTGACACTGATAACATGGAATAAAACATCGATTGACAGCCGTCGAGCTATATTCTAAAAGCCACTCTTAAGTACTACCTTGAAAATAGTGAGTTGAATTTAAAGTCCTTTATGCAACTGATTATAACCGTTTTATTAAGGCCACAATCGTGCCTCCGAGTCAATTGTGTAAAAGAATCCACCTCAAGAAGAATATTTGGAATATTTTTTTTTATTGCGGCTGCATAAACATCCAGAAATAAATACAACCGACTTATATTTCTGGATAAGATTTATTTGTATTTTGAGTATTTAAAGATTAGTTTTTTTTTCAGAAATAAAATTAATAAAAAAACTAAACTATAATAGTAAAAGTATTCCATGTTTCATCTTACTCTTTAACTTGGCAATCGAGTCGTTACATATCATAGTTTTAAACCTCGGTTCAAACTGACAAGGAGTTAATTCACAGCTTGCTTTAGTATAACCATGTATGTATAGTGCTACATACGAAATCGTTACTTAGCATCTCAATAACTTTAACAAGCCGATTGAGTAAGTTAACAAGTCAAAATTCTTAGTACCGACATTGAAGGCTTCGATGAGGGTCTACCTAAAGCCCATGAATGGATCGTCCTTCATCTGAGCAATTTAGTAAAGTCTTGGCCTCTAGGATTTGTGAATCGAAGCATGATGCAAAATTTTGAAGTGAAGTCTCATAATTTTCAAGGAGTTACATGACCATTTTTGAACAATGTAGTGCTGGTAAAAATCTACTTGCTATTCTCGAGCACGTATTGAGAATGCTACCAACGAGATTAGCACACCAGAACTTAACATTAGCCATTTTACTCTACTACATAAACAATATGTATAAACATTAAATCTGATTGGTTGAAGTGAAGGGCTTTTTGCTGAGAACCAAGTGAAAAGAAAAGTGGCAAAAGAAAGATATCAATAAATTTATTTTCAAATTGAAATATGTTTTCTTGGGCGGCTGAAGTGTTCGTTTGCTTAGTTTACTTAAGCTTGTCATTGTTTCACTATCTGCAAGCTCATTCTTGCAATTTTCTTTTCACTCTACAGTTAAGGAAAAGAAACGTCTGCATTGTGTACAAATTGTTTTCGTAACGAAAACGAGCAAACAGGAAAAAAGATAATAGATTGCCAAGTGAAATGAAAATAAAAAGTAAACTGTGCATCTATAATCCTGGTAAAGGAGAATGCTTTCTTAACTGTTATGTTAATAATAAAGTTGTTTAACCAATTTTGTAAATAATGTATACATTCATAAAATGAAAACAATACATTACAATGACAACTATAATAATATATTCCTTATATTACAATTCGTCGAATGAATTCTTTATCGGTCCATGCTACAGAATTTTATTTTTACATCCTGATCATGTTTCAATCGTCAATACTATCTCAAGCTAATGGATAATTCTGTGGTATATTTTATTCAAACTTTTATATTTATTTATATTAAGCCGTTACGATTACTTAACTGGTTATTATTTGTAGCCATTTTATACGTTTTAAGTGTCATATTCATAGCTACTAAAACTGTTTGTTAACTTTGGATTTTTTTAAAAGTGTCGTAAATAACTCTACTGTATGTTGAAATTCGATAGACGACCTTGCCTAGGGGGTATATCTGTAAAGTTTATTCAGTTAAGATAGAGTCGTTGAAGGTGTCGTTCAAAAAATCGATCGTATGACAATGATATAAAAAGAAGGTTTTGTGAGACGGAAAATGGCAAAAGATATCATTTGTCAGTTAAGTTTTCCATTTTGCAGCTTCAAGATAAATGCTCTCTTGCTCGATCTTTCGTTTTATATATCCATCGTTAAAATGGACTCCGCCAGAGTGACGAGGGTCGTCAATGTGTCCCCGCAGCACGCCGGGGTCTGGAATAACAACCCTTATGCTTGAACCCACATCAGTGGTACTGCTTTTGAAAATAAAACTCCAATGAAAGCCTCTGAACTGTCAAAAAAACGGAAAATTACTGAAAAACAATGAGGATGAATATGGAAAAATGTCTGCGTGATTTAAAATAATCACTTTTTAATAAGTAATTTTTTTGTTCTCTGTATATATATTTAGAAAATCAAATACAAATAAATGCGGTAATCATGGTAATTCAAAAACTAAATAATTGACATTGTGTTGTTATTTTTTGGAGTCAATTGAGCATGGCCTAGATCGCGAATAATATATTTTTAAAAAAATATACATATTGACCTTACATGGATTTGATCGCGAATAAGTGAATTGAAAAATAAATCGACGATGATGTTAAACTACAATAGAACCGTTCACAAATTTTAAGGTAACTGTAAATACTTGATGGAATGGCATTATAATAAAAATAAAAAAATATTTTTGTAAGAAACGTTCACATGTGGTTAATTGAAAATACGAAGGCAATTTTTTTAATTCATTGAAGTAGTTTAAATTGTATTTAGAGATAAACGTAATATTTCAAATAAAATGATCATTAGATAACTATGAATTCAGAGTACATTTCCACACAACTATTTACTATGAAAAATATATTTTTGTGAAGAAAAGTCGTTAAGTGTAGTATTTTTTATGTCACCATTACTGGTCCTTAAAAATATTAAATTCTACATAATTAAAAAAAAGTTGGCTTCGTCAAATCGTATTTCAAAAATCGTATTTGAAAAAATCTGTTTTTGCGAATTAAATACAATCATCTAGAAATAAAATTCAAGGGAAAGAATAAATTAGGAAACAGTAAGAAAGTATGAATAAGTTATAGTCATTAGTGATTTGTAAGTAAATAGCCATGTTACTGAGAAAAAATTATATTCCGGATAATAATATCGAAATTTACGAGAACAAAGAAGCTTAAAATTATAATAACACTGATTGGGGGCTGTTGGGAGTTTTTCTCAAATTACAATGTTGTGCGAATGTATATTTCTTTTATCAAGCTTTCAGTTCAATGAGCTTTGAAACTTTTTATGAAGCTTGGTATGTACGTAGACATATTTTCTTTTACAGGTATCTTTTAGTAATGATGTAAAGAAAATTTGAATACCAAAGTTCGGAATGGGGTACTGACTAAATTTTTTTTCAGGTTCCGAATTTTCTAGAAAAAGGATACGGTATTTGAAACCGCTTTCAACTTTTTTCCGATTGTTAAAGCTTTATCTCTTTATATATCAGCATGTCAAATGTGTATAGTATTCTCGGTACTAAATGTAACTTTCATTTAGACATTGTATTTCAATAACCGTGTAAGTTGCTAATATGTCAGATCCGTGGTCGATGCCAACGTTGATGGTTTCAGTTACAGATGGCACTGTCTCGAAACTTAGTCTGGATAATTTAATTTATAATTTAATGTCTTTTTTGCCTGAATATTCCCTTTTACACCCATTCAATCATATGATATAAAGTGGACGTAGTGATTGCGTTTATATTATTACTTGTCCTGTTCTTGTTCCATTCTTTCTTACCTACTCTCTTATTAAAAGAGAGGCTAACAAGCAGTGAGAACATTCTTTTGAGATAAACTTTGTTTCAATAAATTTTTCAAAGGTATTATGCTTATATCGAGGCTGTGAATTCGTTAAAAAAAAGACTCCGACTCCAGCATTGACCACAAACACGACCTCCGACTCTGAATACAATTCTAACATTGACCAAAAACACGACTATGACTCAGGCTCTGACTGAAAAGTTATCAACCAACCAATCCGGCCAATAGCTAAATTGTAAATTTTAAATGCATAAATAAAACGTTGAAAGTTTTTCAGTCAAAACACCGTGACGACTCCGACTCCAACCAAAACACCGCGACTCTATAGCTCTGGTGTATATGAATGAAATACAAGTAATTATTCCATAATGTTATTATATGATCAGGACTCATTTCGTTCATTGAGCATTTTCAAATAAAAAAGCAACTATTTATAATGAAATGAAATGATAGCATATTACTACTCATTCACATAAAGCTTAATAATCCTTCCAACAGAAGGACTTAAAAGCTACCAAAAAATATTTATTAAATTTAATTATGCGTTTTTCGGCTATAAACATCATTAGGAATACTTTGGTATTCCTTTTTACTGTCCTGTAGTATAAGTAACTTATTTAGTGTATGTCCTGGAAAGATACCCTTGTTCTATAATCATGACTAGTGGTTTTTAAAAAGTCCTTTTGAACGAGAACCGCGAAGCATTTCCAACGGCATTAGACTGTCCTTCGAAAAATTTTCCCGTGACGTCATGGATATTGTTCTCCACAGAATAGAAAAATGGGTGAGAGGATGCTTTAAATAATATTACTTTATTTTACTAAAATAACGATTCGAAATATATGTAATGGCCGAGATTCTGAAAATCGTATTGATTCCAGCAGACAAAGAAACAAAGGAATCTTACATTTTTTTGATCGACAAAAAATAAAATTGCCCAGAGCTCTCGTTCTCAGTGAACATTTTCATGTTAGAATTTTATATGTTTTCCAAAAACTTATATTCCTGGATCATTTTAAAAAAATACTAAAATACGGCTATTGAAGAAAGTTAGTCGCGATCCAATGTTTTAAATTTTGTAAGTATTATAAACGTTATTTAGAAGTAAATGGGTACGTCCATAATTTTTAATAACAGAAAACCCACTCGTTTTGCTATTTTTATTCCATTGACATAAAATATATCATTATCAAAATCATGTAACTCCAAAAATTGTAATCTATCAATATTGATATTAGTTTTTGGTTTATTATATGAATAATTATGGATATTTCAAGTTCATTCGTGCACTTGAAATGCCTGAAGATGCCAAAAGACAAAACTCTGGTCGTTAGCGACAACACTCGTGGAAAAGTTCAAAATTCAAGCGAGTCAAATTAGCGTATGTACGTATGTTTCATTGGCCCGATTTTTTTTATGTTCTTACTTATGAAAACACTATATTATGTATCTGTTTACTTATGAAAACACAGTAGACTTGTTATCCAACAGCAGCGTAAATGCAAAGTCTGTAAAATGTGATAATTGATTAAAATGTAAAACGTTAGTACGCAATTATTTAAAAACATATGTATGTAGAAAAAATATCGCTGATATAAAAAATGAAGGCGTTGCAAATAGAACAATACAAACTCCAATATAATAAATTCCCCCCTGTCAGCAAAAAGCAGTATTTTTTAATTAATGGAAAATGCCTACACCGGGAAAAAATGATACAGATGTTTTTAAGACAAAAAAATATGAAACGGTTTTCAAATGTTTTTTTTGGCGTATTTTACTTTCGGCTCTAGCGCGGTTGTATTACAAATAAGCTTTTTAATTTTACTTAAAGACAAAGAACATTTTGCGAGCAGATTATTTATTAGATTAATTATTTGCTTGAAACCTCTTTTGCTGTGAGAATTTTAAAATGATAAATTTTTTTTTCATCGTTTTTACATAAACTTCCGCAGTCGAGTACACGATTAAATTATTTAAATTGAGAATTCTACCGATTCTCTTAATAATCATCCAATTTTTCCCAAATAACAAGCTTACAAAATATACATAGGTAATAGACGAGTATTTTCGTCATCTTATTTTAACGGTATTTTGACATTTAAACCAGTGCTCATGAAAAAATTCTGCAATAAGTAAAATGGATCAGGAGTGAAAAAAATACGTGTCCGCTCCCAATGTGGTAAATATCGTCTACTTTATGAAGTTTACACCAACAGTTGCTCTTCTGCAAGAACTAGTTGGTACTTAATTGCTCAACACTGACGATATGAAATTTAAGATAAAATAGTGTTAAAATTTGGTTTCACATGAGCCCCTGAGAAGTGAAGTGAGCCAAGTGGCATTTTGGGAAATAATGAGTTAGATGCAGTATCATATTATTCAGGTCTTAATCTATCCTACAAGTGAAGGTAGATTATTAAAAACACACTGACATAATGTTTTTTTCATAAAACAAAAGTATGCTCTGAGTTAGTAAAAATGTTTCATAATTTTGCTACTTGGCTCACTTTACTTCTTAAGGGCTTAAATGATATGTTATCGATGAAATAATCTCACCCCTTTATAACACTATTTCATGTTTACTGCTGTGTTGTTTAACTGTTTTACTGTCCATGTATGTATGTAGTAAGCATACACGTAGTATTAAAATATTAAAACATAAAAACGAAGTATAAACGTGATTGAACTTAAAAGGCCAATAGGATTCACTATTTCTAGACTTAGCTCACTTCTCCTCTCAAGGGCTCACATATGATAAAATCTACTTCCGCTTCCAATGTGGAGAATATGGCATCACAATGGAGAGATCTATGAGAGAGAGTAATATAATAATAAATTTTACGAAATATATGAATTTGTAAACATTTATCGATTCCTAATTTAATTATTGTAAAAGTAATTCTTGAGTAAGGCTCTACAGCGAGGAAGTGGTATTAATTTGGAAGCGAAAGATAATGCCTTGGCTGGATGGCAGGAGCTTAATCCGCAGAAGATGTGAAAGGATCGCGGCATCGGAATCAAAATCAAGATAAAAAGACTCCACGAGACCCTTTTTTTCTTTTCTTTTGTATGGGGTCAGTGAATGAACCTTCGTCAAATTAGCCGGGATTTAGGATATCGCGTTATAAATGTGGTGATTATTGAAGATAATTATTAATATCGACTCAGCAAGAATGCTTTTTAAATAAAATTCGCTCGAAAGTATGACATCGTTTTTATTTTGACTTAACGCTGAATTAAGAAAATCATATTTTCTTTATTCAATAAACTCCTTCCCTTTATTTTTTAATCCATATATATCTTATGTTTCTATTCCTTCACACAAAAAACTTATCCTATAGTAAAAATTAGTGTTGATTTACCTAGTTTCTATTCCTTGTTTAATCTTTTAAACTACCAGCATTTGCATGTATGGCGATCCCACGCACGCCACGAATTTTATTGTAAAAATGAAACGTTCTAAATGTTTATTTGTAAAAACTTACGATTACGATGCGATTGCACCGTCATTTATCCATAATAACAAAATTAAAATATTTATGACTCATCAGTCACAAATGATTTTAGTTACTAAAATCCCGCTTAAAGAAGCGTCCAAAGACGTCATTATTTGTATAATTGGCGTGCCTTTCACGGAAAATTTCGCGTCTCAAGGAGTCTGTGGCAGCCATCCGGTTAATACCAACGTTCTTCCATTACTATGATCGAACAGAAAAATGAGTGAACCACTAAACTAAAACTATTTACCGTTTTACAACTTAAGCTAAAATGCAACATTAAGATGTTATAAATAAATATAAATGAACACATTGACAAAAAGTTTAAATTATTCAATAAAACATTCATTGATTGCAATAACCTAAATCTATACTTTTTTCCTGCCCTAATCCATCCAACACTGTTTCCCCAGCTGCTAATTTTATACGGTAGTATCCAGTGACGTACAAACGTTAAATGTACCATACAGATTTTTTTATTATATGATTAATTAATAAATACAACTAATTTTACATAAATATGCAGCTTAGAATTACCAAATAGTTTTCTTAGTCACATATGTGAGCATTGAAGTAAGCAACGCCAATAAATATGTTATATATCATCATCTGTTTCAACTTCTTATCTTTGAAATTCAAATGTATTGTTACCGAATGCATTGCAATCGCGTTGGAACGAAAGTGGATAAAAAGTTCATCTAGTCATTCGATTTGGCAAAATAGCGTTTTTGCACACCGTTGTATTCGAGCACAGACGAACAACATTCCAATTGACTGTTTGAGTATATTGCGTTCTATTTTAAAAAGAAACTAATGAAACACAATTCGTTCGTGATTGATTAACACTCACTTATCCATGCAGTAGCCATATTAGTTAAGTTATTCCAATCAATAAAATAAACATGAACACGTTTGCCACGTATATATTTCTAAGCAAAGCTTCGTTTTTTAAATATACTTAAATAGTGAATGTTGTTAATTTTTCAACGAGAATATATGTTGAATGTCTTATTACGGGTTATCCATCTAAGCACATAAATTGATAAGAATACCAATTGTTTGTCATACCTAGTAATTCTTACTTAACTTATGTATACATATCACTGTTTCGTTGTATTTTTATCAGCTGACAATGCTTGTCATGAGCAAAACTGGTCCTGATCCAATACAATTTATGTGGAATAAGTACTAAATATGTTTTATTATACTGTAATTCCACCAAATATAAACAGTGAACACCTTAAAAGTAAACTATGTTATTTCTACAAACAATACGGGAGTATTCTATGTTAAAAGTTCGGTAGTATAGCGATAAAATTATAATTATATTATCAAACACTATTTTAAGAGACGATCTCCTTTCATGTCTTATTTACTATACCCTTTCATTATGATTATAACAATTCTGAAAATTGCACAAAGGAAAGCATATATTTACGATGCTGCGAAATGACCAAAAACGTGCACGGGATTCCACGTTTCCGGGCATTAGACTTGATCAATGACTGTGATTAATTTGTATTGTTATAGCACTTACCTGTCATCATCTCAGCCCCTTTTAACAATACCATTATTTCATCCCCAGTTGATTCCTATAATGACAGCGACCACAACCCTCCAATCAGAGGCTCTGCGGTTTGTTCCACTATTTGACTCAGTATTAATAATGACCAGACACGGCTGCCGTACTTCATGATTGATGATGCAATCCCCACCCTCTCGATCATTTTAACCCACTGGCAAATGGATCTCAATTGAACAAGTATTTTACTTAAAATAAGCGCTAAGGGAGTTTTCTTTTTATTGCCATATTAACTTCTTATCTGATGTACATAATATATGGATTTATAATCCACACGTACAGATTGATACAGCGACACACTATAGCTAGGCAATTAAACGTGCCACCTGTTCGATGCATAGATTCTGACTGTGCAACTTTAAAGTTGCGAGTCATGGCAACTTAAAAAAAGCACAGGGTAACCGTAGACAGATACTTGCGGAAAATATTAAGATTGTGGTGGTTTGACTTTGCTAGGAACTTAGAGGTACGAGCGGAAAACCCACTCCCTTATTACATTAAACAACGATGGGCCTGGCTTGGATATATGCTGAAGATGCCGTTAGAGAGTCTGAATCTTGCACGTTTCTCAAACCAGATGGATTGACGAAGGAAGGCCTCTTATGCCCATACATAGGATGTACTCAGCGGAGCTACGGGTCACCGGGAGGAAGCAATGAGGTTGGTGGGTGGAAAATCTTGGTCATATGTAAGAGTCTAGCTAGAGGCAGTAAGTAATCTGAGAAATGCAGCCTCAAAATCCGTTTCAGTGTCATTGGTTTCGGTGTGCGAAGATCATAGGTTCGAATCCCTGTACGGTCAGTTTCCACAAATTAATTTCCGCTCGAAGCCAAAGTTCGAGAGTGATTAGCTAACCACGAATCCTGTGACAAGCCCTGTCCATATAAGTTGAGCAACTGAGTAGCATCACTTTTTGTAGGAAAAATCGGTAACGGAGAGAGCGGTTATGTTTTTGCTTTTGTTCAAATGAATTATTTATACTTTTCATCGATATATCGTCGTAAAAAAGCTTCAAACGTGTACTTGTTAAATCTCAGTGAATGTTTTATTACTCGATGTTTGCCTTTTGATGTGTTTTTATTGACGATGTCAAAGTATTGTGTATTCATATCATTGCCAATCATAAAAAAAAATGTGGAAATATCACTGCCTAGAAGTTTTCTTTTTGGCTCAAAATGTCCGAAAGTTCATGGTTATGTGTATTAAAATACGAATAACACCGTATATGATATATGTGAAAAAAATCCGAATAAATGAAATGTTGCAAACGAATTTTAATTCATGTAGAATAAAGCAAAATTTGATTGTCTTTCCTTCATGCCTCAGAAATATTCTGAAATATTTTGGCGCGAGTCCGAATCCTTAGAATAGTTGGAAGAAGAAGATCGAGTGTTCTGATATCTTTTCATAGAATTTAGTTAGTGAATTAATTTTTTCATAAATATTTAACGCATAACGGGTTGCTGTTGTAGTTGTTTTAAGCCAGTTTCTTAAATCCGTGGTCCGTGGACCGGTACCGGTCCGCAAAAACTTTCATGCTTCGAAAATTTTGATTACAAAAACGCTTTTGGTTAGTAAGTTATAAGTTGAAAATTATTTTTTTCGATTTCGACTCCGTTGTTCAAATTGTCGTGAATCGAGAAATAACTGTAAATATATGTATCTGGTTGACGCCGGTCCGCGAAATATTTTTACAATTCTCATCGATGTAAAAAGGTTGAAAAACACTGTTAAATAAGTAAAATATTATGATAAATAGTAAGATGAACAAAATAATTCAAAATATTCTTTTGTTTTATTTTAATATACTGAGTCACTCCACAATAAGTTAATACCTTATTCAAAAATGTTTGATTAACTAACATGAATGGAGATATTTTTATGAGAAATAAAATGTAATTTTGAATTCTTTTGTCGGTGTATAAAACAGAAGTCTTCTAGTACATAATTATATTCGATTCGTATTGGAGCGTACAATTTTTATTATATTCGAGGTACTCAATTTATTTCTGTTTGGATATTTTTATGATATGATATATTGTATATTACATTCTGCGTGTAGAATTTATTGTTTTTTAATAACGAGCACAAAAGAAACAATGCGAGGTAAAAAGATTTTTCAAATTATGTATCAAAGCATTATTAATAATTTGAATGAAAGTATAATACAACTTTGGAAAGGTTTTGAGCGATATCTGATAACCATGATTTAAAATTTGATTGGCGTCGCGATTTTTAAACATATTAATTACATTCGTTGTGGTAACATGTTTTATAATATACTAGTATTGCTACCCGGCGTCGCTCGGACTAAGCGACTAATAATTATTTTATGTTATATCATTCACAAAATCTAACATCCAAAATAGAGTTAAAATAAAATCACAAACTTTATTTAATTTGATGACAACGCCCCATTCTCGCCCATTGAAATATCCAAATTCAAGGAAAAAATCTAATTTGCTGTCAAAGAAATGTCAAATAATATCTTCACGTAAATAATAAACATTATTATTAATAATAAAAGCCGGGAAAAGTTCTGTAGAAGACAAATTTATTACATTTTTACTAAATGTCTTCGCCGATAAAAATTCAAACATATTTTCTTTTATATTCGTTTTTATGGCAACTTGCAACAATGATGCAAAATGGAATTACAGACCCACATACATACATACGCCGTTTCGGTTTTATATATAAGATTAAACTTCATAAAAAGATATATATTTAATTCTTTTTTGTTTGTATTTTGCTTCAATTTATTTGCTTAGTTGTTTTACCAATTGTTTGACATATGTACCTTGTAATTCTAGCTTTACTTTTGTATAAATATCGCTGTATCGTTATATTTATTATCAGTTGATAATGCTCGCTATGAGCGACACCGGTCCTGATCCAATAAATTAAATGTGAAATAAGTGCTAAAAGTGTGTTTTTACTTTTATTATAATGCCATTCCACCAAGTATTAACAGTGAACGTCTTAAAAGTGTCTAAGTAAATACCTTTCCGTACAGAATTTTTTACTATATGTTTTTCTTTTAAAAACCCACAAAACAAAACATGTATAAATTGCAGGCGCTGAAAAAGTGTGACCCTATTAAGAGGTCGTAGATAGCTATTCTCCGGACATAAAAAATGCAAGAAACAATTTATTGAAGTAGTTCTCACGCCAAATAAAGTGAAGTGAATTGAATGGATACTGTAGCCATTTTATTTCCGCTGTAAATAAATATCATACTTAAACGCCCGGCTTAGTTTAAACCAATTTTTACGACACATGTTTTAAAATTTAATCATTCTAAAACGAATATGTACCTAGAGAGCTGTTAAACTTGGTCGCTCTACCCTGCAGTATTTATATATTTAATTTTACGCTAGAAGCAGGTACGTATTTGAGACTTTGTCATGCCAAGTAAACAATAAGAAAAAAGATTGTGTAGGCGTTGCATTGAGGGTGGTGGAGTCGGGGTCGGAGTCGTGGAGTCGCTGTTTTTTTGGCCGGGTTCGTACTCGGAGTCGGAATTTTTTTAAGGTTCAAACTTTTTATTTATGCACTAAATATGTAAAGTTTGGCTATTGGAATATTGGAAACATAATAGGAAAAGTAGGTAAAAACGTTAAGAAATTCGTTTTTATGGCAACTTGCAACAACAATACAAAAGGGAATTACAGACAGTGACGGTGGTGACGGGGTGATGGGGGGTGCAAAGGAAGATTCAACCATTTTTGCAAGAGTTCTTTCCTATTCATTGGATTTTAAAACACTTCTATAGCATGGACTTTCAATTCAGATGTTTTGTAAAATGTGTTTCTCTTCCGTAGTACGGAAAAATAGTTGAATCTTCCTTTACCCCCCAGCACCCCGTCACCAGCCGTCACTACTAGTATTCGAACCCGGCTTCGCTCGGACCAGTTTAGGTTATGTTCACCTCGGCGCGTAAATTCAGACGGGCCAAGTTTGAAACTTGGCAACTTAATGACCAACAATGCAAAAGAGAATTACAGACCCACAGACATACATACGCCGTTTCGGTTTTATATATAAGATTTTAGTCGCAAGGCGGACTTCGTAGCTTGCAGTAAATGTGTGGTAATGGTTTTAATCGCGTAACTCGAGAATTTACTGTATTCAAAGACCGTTCAACAATGACTTTTTCAACGATTTAATCCATTATTTGTTTCTGCTCTCCATATCGTCACAATTCGTCACAAAAAATGACCCTCCTTCTTTCAATGACGTCTCATCGTTGAGTCCCCTAAAATGTTAAAATGAACTAATCCAAATATTTGAAGAAAAAAAAATGTATTTTTATTTTGCTGTTTTTATGACATTACATTTATTTCCGACCCCTTACCCTTCCGCCACAGATCGCCATACTTTTTGACCCGCACTCAGAGTGTGACGTCTAATATGAAATAAGAATGGGTGGGATATCTTTTCATGACAGAAGGTCGTATTCAAAAAAATCGATTAGTTATGCCTAATATTTTGGCGATACCAAATAAATTGAAAAGGACGTTGTGCGTCGAATATTTACGTCCGAATAAAGCTGTGAAGGAGTATTGTTTTCTTGAGGAATCTTGAGAAATACTGATGAAACAATTAAAGTATGTTTAGAATGAAGTATTCCTTTCGTTGCGGATATTTGTCGTTCAATTTATCACTTTTAAGGTGTTCACTGTCAATACTTGTATATTGAGAAGACCTTGATTCGGCTCCCTCGTAAATCGAGAAGGAGCCTCCTATCCGACACTCAGGAGAGGAATTTTGGGAACGGAGTAGGAGAAACATGGTGCTCTTATAAACAAAAGACGATCTCAAAGCGTTATGTGGGTGCGGTTAGCACCCATTATTTAATTTTTACAGAATTTAATTCAAATACAAGACAAAAACACAGTTAGACGATTGCGACGCCGATATCAGTACTTGAACGCGAATTAAAGTTTTAGGGGGAAGATTGAGAGCTTGAAGGCTACTTGCCAATACTTGAAGTGGGACGATACCTCAACCAATCTTGCAAGCTTTATAAGGTTACCAAGTGCTCACTCGAAGCCCTCTAATCTCAGACTGCGACTGAAAAAAAAGCGGTTCCTTTAGGTAGAAATCCGTTACGACAAAAGATCGTTAAACGTCCGCGCGATAAGCCATTATTTATGACCCATCGAACTTTGCATGAAATACCATGCACTCAGGGCGTGAAAGAGCCAGAGACATTTTTGAGTGAGACGCCCGCAACACGATGTTCCGGAACATCATGCATAAATGTCTCTTTTACACATTCGAAATTACTCTATATTGAATCGCTATAGATTTCAATATAGAGTATTATAAGAATGAATTAATTTCCTGATATCGACTTAAACTCATTGACTGAGGTGAAAAATAGATCGTTCGAGAGAGTTCTGATGACCTACCATATAAGGCGGTGTCAATATATACGTGTCAATTGTATAAATATAAAATTGTGTAAATTTTGTATAAATATCACTGTTTCATTGTATTCCTTATCAGTTGACAATGCTCGCCATGAGCGAAACCGGTCCCGATCTAATAAATTTTATGTGGGAAAAGTACTAAAAATGTTTAATTATTTTTATTGTTCAAGTTATCATTTAATAAATGATGTTATATGTGTGATATAAATTTATGGATGATGAAATAAAATACGAATATCGATTGCAAAGTAATGACAGAAGTTGGCTACATAAGGAATTTAGAATTTTAGTAATTTAAAGCAGGACTGTGTAGTCGGAGTCGTCGCGGCATTTTGGCCGGAGTCGGAAATTTTGAAAAGTTTGAAATTTTTATTTTTGCATATAATATGTAAAATTTGGCTATTGGCCGGATTGGTTGGTTGATATTTAATTGAATACATATAACCAAGAAAGGTAGGACAAAAAAAGTTATGATTTTTTTATTTCTTCATTCAATCTTGGATTCAAAGTTGTATTTTTTATAACGACTCCGCAGCCCTGATTTAAAGCGTAAAAGAATAAATATTTTAGATACAGTCAAGAAGAATTAATTAATGAAAGACACCAGAGAAATACTTGAAAATCTCACAATGAATGCAAAGGAAATACAAATTTCAGCATTTGATATTTGACCGAGGACATAATCGAATTTGGATCGTCCACTATACAATTACATACTGATTCATTAAGTTACGAAATCGGTAAATAACGTTTGTAATTATCAGCTGTTTTAAATAATTGTATGGCATCTTTTATTATTTGCGAAACATAAACGTCATATTTATAACTGAAACAAACGCTGGGGAACATAATAAACGAAATTTTAAATTTGGAATAACAGATAGACACCTATTGCCAACATTTGTAACTATCAAATTGTCTTGCAAAATGAATGTAGTCAAATGTACATTTATATTGTGTTTATCTATGGTCTTAATACGATACTGTCGTTCGATATACGGGGATGTTAACCTTTTCCCAAATAAAGAAACAATGCAAACACTGGAGCATTATTTTCATTAAATTTATTGCTGACACTAAAAGTCTTGTAAGTCTGTAAAAGACGTTTATTGGATTTTTTTATTAATATGAGCGGAGCGCGTGCTTCCCCGAAATTTATCTAATATTTATATGTGTTCCTGTAAATACACAGGGTGTATTCGTGGAAATTTTTAAAAGAAACAATCGAAAATAGATACATTTGAATAACACGGAAATAAAAGATATTTTGGCAATAAAACATTCATTACATGATCTTGAATGAACTCAAATTTTGTTTCCGTTGAGACGACCAGGGCTTCTTCTTCAATCTGACTGTGACAGACAGCATCCTTCCATGGCGTTCGATGATGGGACAGGATGGGAAGATAGGTATCTCTTGTAAAGATTTCAATCGGTATTCTGTTGACCGTACTCTATCGGAGAGTAGGCTAGT
This sequence comes from Himalopsyche kuldschensis, assembly GCA_028554975.1. NCBI lineage: Eukaryota > Metazoa > Arthropoda > Insecta > Trichoptera > Rhyacophilidae > Himalopsyche > Himalopsyche kuldschensis. The sequence continues at coordinate 6,794,578 of JAHFWI010000029.1, read as the reverse complement.
TTATTTTCAAACACAGATAAATTGCAGTTACAACCACATTTTTAAAAGCGTAAGACCAAACGATTATATTGCGAATTCCTGTCGTCCGGAGGGCAGAAGCGACTAGGACTGTCGACTTTGACTGTGCGAGGAAAAGTGATCGAATTTTGGCTTTAAACAGGCGTATTTATACAGTTCGATTCTAGGGTGCGAGCGGCACTTCCAACAGACGCGAAACGGCTGCTCCAGCACCGAATGGGAGACGCCGTTTGTAGATGTCGGCTACAAGATTTTATACCATTTTAGTGAATTTATTCGCGTTATTTCAATCGTTTAGGTCTTATAATCATTGATTGAGCTGATAATAAGATCGTCCGAGAGAGTTCTGACACCCTACAATATCATGCGGTAACACAGTATTTCCTCGTAATAACATTTAATGGAACGATTACAATAGTTAAGAAAACAAACACAATTGTATGTACATGATGTTTCATAATTTTCAAATATTGTCCGGACGTCGACTCTTAATTCAAATATGTAATTTTCGTATATCAATTTGATCAGTTGAATATTCGCTTTTATTGTACGAAACTGTTCGTGACCAGTATTTTTTTTTAATTTTATCAATTTTTGTATACATAGTATAATTAGGTATGGGTGTCTGTAACGTTTAAATGACGTCATATGAAAGCAAAAAGGAAGCAAACGCAATCTATGAATAGTTATTGTTTTTTAAAGGGAATATTTGAGCCACTGACTTTTGTAAAAGATGCGCCATTATAGTCTTTTTTTTATTTTTGATTTGAAAAAATTATAAACATATTGAATTATTAGTATGCGGGCAATAAGTTGTTTTGCGTGAATAATGTTATTATTAAATACAAAAATATCCAACACGTGTCGGAAATAAAATCGTTAAAGTAAATAAAGGCACTTAGTGGCACATAATTAAGCATAAAAACACTATGCTCGTGTGAATTATCCATAAAATGCCTATTTTCGTGTGGTTGATAACGCTTATACTACATAATAATATACCATATAAAACGTTCGCCATAATACAATATTATTTAGTACAGAAACCAAAATAGGGATGGCGCTATCGGGATTTTTCATTTCACACGTGCAATGACGGGATAATTAAATAAACTATATCTTAATTTGCGATAGTGAGTCGGAAGATGCATCTGAAAGAGGCAAAACACGTGTCACAATTAGTAACACAACACGTGGAATAATCAAAAGTATTTACAATATTATATGAAAGTCTTTCTTACTTGCTCCGTACTAATTAAAGCCAGTGAATTGAAATTTTTCACTATACCATTTCCCATTTTCGTGTGTGGATGGCGATTTCGGTCCATGTCTCCGATCCATTTATTTTTTTTATTGAAAAATGAACCTACCATGACAGGTATTTGAGCTCGAGCGCTTAGCAACCGATGCCAACGACATTGATACTGTATTTGGTAAAACATTATTAACCGATGCATTTTAATCGGATGATATATTGCATAGATTCTCAACCTTTTTCGTTTGGCGACCCCTTTTTATAAAAGCTATGTGACCCGCGACCCCGATACAATTGAAAAAAGCATTTTTAATAAGGTAATTAAAAAAAAAGCACTCAAAGTGAATATTTGTCGGATGACTGTAGTCATTGGCGACCTATGGGTTGGGAACCCGTGATATATTGTATAAAAAACCACTTGCATCGTTTTGGGAAGTTTTAGCTAAATAATTAATAAGAGAGTAATAAGGCTTAATTAGTTTTATGTAGGTTAACATAAACAGTCGATATTTTTTTTATGTTCTTGTGAAGAAATGCTTGGAGAAAACCGCAAGCGTGGATAATCAGATCATAGTTGTTTTTTGATTAGTCTTACTTCTTCATGCTTAAAGATCAGTGCTCCACAAACGGTGTGCCAGTGAGCCGTGAGGTAAGATTTGATTTAAGTATATTATGTGTATTTAACATCAAATGAAAGAGAACAAAACTTATTTATATACACAAATTCGAATTAAAATATATATTTGTTTACTAGTGTTGTGCCGCTGACATATTGGTAAAATTGTAGTATGCTATAAGTTGAAAAAAGGTTGCGGAGCACTGCTTTAGATAGTTGAAGATTGTATTACATACTTAAATTGTCAAAATTCACACTAAAAACGATGCCAAAAGAAACATACATACATTGATCACTTTTTAGTTGTTAACTGTTTTTTAATATTTTATTGATGTTAATTATGATTAACTTAAATAAATAAAACACATTGATTTAGTGTTACTTTCACATATAATTTGACAAAGATTATTATCATATTGCGAGCATTATCAACTTAACCAGTTAAAATTCTCGCGAAGAGCAAAACCGGTCCCGATCGTTATCAAATTATATATGGAAGTTGTACTTAAAGAATTTGTTTATTTATTGAAAATAAATTCATTTTTTTTCTCTTAAAAAATATCAATACAATCGTTTTGTGCAAAAAAATATTTATTTCACATAATATGTTTCAAATATTTTTCTTACTCGATGTTTTTTCGTGAGTTTTAAGTGTTTTCTAGTAACTTTGACATCAACCAATTTTTATTTTACCAAACGTTAAATTTTAAAAGAAGGAACATTTTAAATTTGTTATTAAAAACACGACCCTTTTCAAGATGTGTGTTTTGAATTGTATTAAAAACCGGTACTTTAGAAGTTGCAATACAGTGGAACCCCGATCTAACGTTCTCGCATAAACCGTTTTCCCGCGAGGTTCGTTCATTTTCTATAGTCCTGGCGAAACACCTTTTAGAAAAATGTTAAAAATTCCCGCATCGTCATCGTATGGTCCCGTCACAAATATTATCCCGATCGAAAGTTTTTGTTGAATATTTTCCATAAGCACATTCGATCCCATCCAATCGGTTCATTAAAAAAAACTGAACTGCCAACAAATGACAGCAGTGAAGGAGAAGATGGTGAAGAACGAAATAATGAACCTGTTATGATATTAACAGAAGCGTTATTGGCCTTCAATAAATAAAAATATTTTTCTATCCCAAGGAGAAAGATGAATCTGTGGTTGGAAAAATATTCGAATTTGAAGGGTCTTTTTTAAAATTAAAGTACCAAACTACAATGAAGCAACTTGTCATTCCGGACTTTTTAAAAAAATGGATGTTATAGGTTTGATAAAAAAGTCTAATAAATATATAAGGTTTTAAAAGCTTTACTTTTTTATTCGATACTTTAAACGTTTCCGCATTCAATGATTTCCGAATTTATTGTTTTTTTGATAACGGTCCTTTGAAAAACGTAGAATCGAGGTTTCACTGTACCGAGATTTTCAATACAAATCTAAATTCCGTAAATGCAATCCCTATTCACAGGTTGTACTTGAAATACGAAAAACTTTCACAAAGAATGCCTAACTGGGTCATGAAGCTTTATTTACATTGTGTTTTAAACATAGAAAATCATTGAAACGCTGTCTTCAAAAGGAAAACTGTTATTCTTTCCGAAACGTTTTTTATTAAGAGAATATGACAAGAATTATTTTCTATGCATATTTGATATGTTTATAACGTGAGTTGTATTATGTGTTATGACATCCACCCTGTATGCAAATACGCTGGTATGTTTATAAGCTCAACGCCAAGGGAATTCGTATCATCGTACATATCAACGAAAATGTGTAACATTATATAATATGATTGTACGATGATTTTTATTACAGTTGAGATTTTTTCCGTATACCTCTATTCATGCCTCGATCTCATACGGTGATGAAAAATCTTTTTGAAGCGAAATCGGATTTACTGGCATTGGGTAATTCATGTAAAATGCGGGATACTATTTGAGAGAAACGAGAAGATTACAAAGTTCCCAGGTGAGTTTTTTTTGAAACGAAAAATGTGAATCGAAAAAGGATTTTGAAATTCATGAAAAAATTAGACTCGATTCTCTTTTTGCATGGTTTCGAAATAACACGTCTTAATAAAAATCAATACACTGATATTTTTTTCATTAACGCGGTTTCTAAAAATCTAAAAACAATAAAAACAATATGCACGTACATATTCTTCAAAAAATTGCGTTGCACTATCGCTTATATATTCAAGATACTCCCAAAGGTGTCTCTCCATTAAATATTTCCAGCGACGAGAGTAATTTTCCGTCAGCGAAAAATAGAAGTATACGAACACGTTTATTATCAAGTAGTGGCACTGAATGAATAAATTTAACCATGTTTAATTTAATTTAAATCAAAGAGTACTTATGTAAATGTATAAATATTTAATAAATTCGATTTATTTTTGAATTGAAAAATTTCATATTTTGAGTTGATTTTAAGTAATGGTACCTATGTATCTACCATGTTTGTTTGAGCACCTCATCTTTCCTCGGTTTTTTGCACGGTAGTATTTTTAACGTATCCCCAGTGCAAAAGATCCGAATCAGATAATAACCAGATTAACTAAACATACTGTGGCTGCAGTAATTACTAGTAATCAATATTATAGTAAAATTGGCGTGGCTTTAGGACGCCGCCTGAGAGTGCGACACTTTTTAAGTCGTGACTGACCCTGAATTTACTATTAACACGGCTTTACGAATGATCTCCATTCTGAATAAATCTAGTTTGCGAGCCGAGGTTTGAGGGAAGGTGTGCGACCTTGTAGTTAAAGATTCAGTATAAGAAGAATTTATATATTATGCGTATTCATCTGTATTCATAAGACGAATATAACCTGTAAATTTCTCCAAGTTCGTTAGTAGCATTTACATATTATAATATATTCATTAAGTTACGAACACCAAAAATAAGTTCATTGTTTTCACACAAACTTGTTTGTTTAAATTCAAAAATACGGAAAGTGTATAATTGTGTATTTTTTAATGAATATTGTTATGATATTTAAGAAAACAATAAAAAATCAAGAACGTTTCCTTAATTTTTGTTGACGTATAATTCTTGGTGGAAAAACATTGTATTTCAAAGTAGTCCTAATTAAAAATAATAACACATTTTTAGTAAGTACTTATTCCTCATTAGATTTATTGAAATCAGGACCGGTCTCGCTCATTGAGATCATTATCTTCTGAATGATAAAAACATACCAGTTGATAATGCTCACGATGAGCGAAACCGGTTCTGATCTCAAATCTAAAAAAATGTAGAATTAGTACTGAAAATGTGTTATTATTTTTATCATAGTGGCATTCCACCAAGTATTTACAGAGAACACCCTAAAAGTGAGTAACCCTTAATGTCCACTTAGTACCTTAGCCGTTTTTACTCATCGAAAAAACATTTTCAACTGAATATACTGTTTTTATGTTCTAGAGCAGTGATCCGCAACCAATGTGCCGCGGCGCATTTCTCAGGCACACGACAAACAATCAAATAATTCATCGACAGTATAAAATATTTCGTGAAGATGCGATCGAGGGAAATCAGAAATAATAATTTTATATACTTCGGTTCGACGAACATGTGGTCCCCATTCCTGCCTGCCTCTTCTATCAACCTGATGGATCCCGACGCCGCGGAAGGCCTCTGATGACCATCCATAGGATGTACTCAAGGGAGCTAAGGGTTGGCGGGAGACAGAGAATCTTGGAGGTACCGTGTGGCGGCCATATGCTCCGAATAGGGAGCGGATATGGAAAAAAATAAATATAAAATGTCTAATTATTTTCGAAGAAGCTGCCAAATTCACCATCCAAATATTTTCGATGAAAATTATTTGCTTTGCATATTTCCAAAATATTCGTCCAATTTTAAATTCAAAAACACTGCTTTAAATGTTATTTGCTGTTATTTCCTAATATGATATGCGTAAAATTGTTCAATATGTTTGGGCGGCAATTGGATCAGCCTTGAATGCTCGTGTCAAAATAACATTTTTCGATCGATTGAGAGCTTCTACTGAAGGTGCTTGATGGAATTTCAATATCAAATTTCAATCGATAAAATATGGATTAGTTCCTTTATTGCGAGTATTAATGAAAAATACGAAGGGATAAATTTTTTTAATGCTTTTTCATAAATATTGACTTTTTTATTTTTATAAATATTGAATTTGGAAAACACGTTGGTGTGCCGTGGAAGAAAAAAGGTTGCGGAGCACTGATCTAGAGGCACTAAAGCGTATTTTTGACAACACATACATCCAGTGATCTTATATATCCCTGTGATGAATCTATAGATATTTTCTGCTGAACCTATAAGCAGGGCTGTGGAGTCGGAGCTTTTTGGCCGGAGTCGGAGTCGGCGCGGCGTTTTGGCCAGAGTCGTAGTCGGAGTCGGAAATTTTGAAAAGTTTGAACATTTTATTTTTGCATTTAATATGTCAAATTTGGCTTTTGGCCGCATTGATAGGGTTGATATTTAATTGAATACACATAAATAGGAAAATTAGGGGAAAAAAGAGAAGATACTAACCTTTTTTTAGTCGGAGTCGTGTTTTTGGTCAATGTCGGAGTCGCGGTTTTGGTAAATGCTGGAGTCGGAGTCGGACTTTTTTTTACTGACTCCACAGCCCTGCCTGCAGATTTATTATCTGTTCTCTTAAAAGTCTGCCAACCTGTGTTTTGTTGACATATCTTGTTAGAATCACATATTTTCGACGTTGGAAGTAGTCATACTTTTTAGTCATAAATAATTTTTATCGTCATTCGATTATTAAAATGAATCAAAAACTTTTGATGAGCTATTTAAAATGTTCCGAAATCATTAAAGAATTGAATTATTTCATTAATCGAATGGCCTGTAAACTGATAATATGGCCACTATTAACACTTTGTTTACGGGCCTTTTCATTACTTTGGTAATTAGCAAGTTATTTCGTATCTAATGTCCAATAAGCAAACGCACAAATTTGTTCACTCCGTAAGCATAATGTTTAAGAAATTATTAAAACACATTCTTTATACTTTATACTTCTTTTACATATAGTGTCCAACGACCTTAAAAAGCGAAAACGGTCATGGTATTTAGAAACACATTAAAAGTGAAAATACTCAATTCAATTTTATTAACAATATTTTGCATTAATGTAACGATATACATATATTGAAATTCATCCAATTAAACTTAACGACTGTATTATTAAACCACCCTTATACTAAGAAGCTTAAACATTTCAGCCTGCCTCAACATTTTTACAGTCAGGGAATTTATTTAATCAGATCAATAATACCCTTTCTTTTATTCAAGCGTAACTAAAATTTTCGTTTTATTATTATTTTAGCGGGACTGTTACTACGGCCAAATTTAATTCATCGCACCTCATAAATCGTCGGTTCAATTTAGGTTCCCCGTGGGTGGTAAGGGTTGGTATCCAAGTGATCCCAAACTCACCCCCGGCGCACTATACGCCCAATGGCGTTCCTAGACGAGGGGAAACACGACTCTTTTGTGAAGGAAATAAATAAAAATGTTCAGTTTTACTTAAGTGGCTGCAGGGAAAACTCTCTTAGTACTTAGTACGTAATGCGATTCGTTTTTTTTCTATTCCACGTAGCAGATTTATAATGGATGGAACTAGAACATTTTTCAAGATTTATTCTAGGAAAATTACATAGGAAATTGATAACTTTATTTATTCTACGTATTGTGTAATAAATAGTGCCACGTGTTTGCCTCTTCAAGAATCATCTTCAGAAAGACTTTCACAATATAACTTGATAAATTGCTTTACCATTACTAAAGTAATCTTGCGATAGTAAATCAGAAGATGCTTCTTAAATAGGTGAAACACATGTCACAATTTTTTATACAAATCGTGGACTAATCAAAACTTCCAAAACTACCGCTGAATCCATAGAAAAAATTGAAGATATTTTATAATTATTGATCACTTTAAAGGTGCTAACTGTCACTTCTTGATAAAAAAGCATTTTTAAAATATAAAAAACACATAATAAAGGGCACAAGAACACCAGAACCGGCTTTGAACTATGAGCGAAACCGGTTCTGGTCTTTATCAGAATATATGTAGTAGTGGTAGTACCATGTAAAGTGTTTTATTATTATTATTATTGTTTAAATTAAGTACGATAAAATAATCAATTTTTACATTTTGCTATTTGTTGGAACTCGCTCAGTTGACTTCTTTGTCAATTTCCAATGTAATTGTTTTCTCACTACCTTTCTGTATTTTTTTCTTTTCTTACAGTATTTTAATTTTTTTTTCACATTGCAAAAGCAGTGAGCTTATAATTTGTGATTTTTGTAATGTACATATATACGTAAATAAATAAATACACACAAAATTTCTACGCTTCGAAGACGTCTCATTGTTTTAAATAATCTCACGAATAAGGTTTATTGAAATAGCAATCTAGCCTAATGTGCTGTTATTATTTGATGTGTCATTATTTTTTTTGTCGTCGAATACAGACTGACATGCTCGCTTCGAACAGATTTTGATTTTTTACAAGACTTGGCTGTTTCTCATCCAATCAACTTCTCTTTTCCGGTAAAGGAATATACTGAAGAATGCAACTGAAAGAACGAACAGGGTGGACGGACACTTATTATAATATCGAAATAAAACAAAAGTATATTATCAGGACTATAATTTTCGCATTGAAAGTTTGCTTATCTACTTTACTATAAATATACTATTAAATTAATCTGTTTTTTTTTATGAAATAATAAAGGATTTTTTTACAAGCTGATCAAAAATAATACTATATCAGTGGCTCTCACGTAACATTTTAGTGTGGCCGCATTGTAAAAAATCAGCGATCCTACGCAAATGTTTGGTGGCCGCACCAAATATTTATGTTTTGAGTCTTTAGGTTTGAGATTTGTCAAATAGACCTTAACAATTGTATAACCCTTTACTCCTGGTATTAATTGCATAATTATTTCCTCATTCTTCATTCCACATTTTCTATGCACTTAATACAGATTTTATAACTAGCACATCTTGATGCACACTGAAATGCATTCGAAATATTTCATTCGTCTCTGTTGAAAATTTTACTTGAGAAAACACATTTTTTTTAAAAAGGTGTTTCTAAGATGTTCGATATTATTTGTTTTGCAAGTTAAGGTACCACCACTGTTGTAGCCCCTAAACGGGTTAAAGCGACAAACACCTGGTGAATACGTGCGTATGTGGCAAGCTTTCAAACAGTCGCAAATTATGACACCGTGTATAAAACAATACGTGAATTTTAAATATGTATTTCGCGTAGGAAATTATTCCTTTGTTCCGTTATTACTGGAGAAACTAGGGTACTCGTGGAAAACCCATATTTTATTAGAATACTCCTCTCATGCTATCTTTGCGAATATTCGCGCGATGATGGGGTTACGATACTAACACATAATTGGATTAAATGCTTCCGAAATTGTTTAAGAGCCGTAAAGCTCTTACTTCATTTATTAAAGTGGCTTTTGAATATTCTTTATGCTGGCGGATTTAAATTTGACTTTTGATCTGCCTGCTAAGAGCATTATATTATTTTGATTATGTATGAGGTAATTTTATTTAAATAAGTACTTACGTACTAATAATGTGTAAACAAGGCAAACATAAATAATCTCATCTCATTAAATACCTGATGTTCACTGAATATTACAAGATTAATTATATATAAACTGATTTATTGAATTTGAATGTATGTATAATATTTCAAACGTCGAACATGGATAACGGCACAGAATGTTTAAAAAAATAATATATTTATCAATGAAGTTTATTTTATTAAACACAAAGTGTTTGTTTAAATAGAAGAGGAATTTGATGCAAATGAATATAATAATAAGAGCCATTGACTAAATCATTAGTAATATTAAAGGTACATTTTATTATTTTGAAATTAAAATTCGTTATAATGTATTGCATATAAGTGACGAAAGTATTCCAGTGTGAGCCTGTTCATATATTTTTTTAACTACTAATTTTTTATCAAATTTGAATCGTTTGAATTTTGTACTTTTCCATAAGTTTTGTCGCTAACGACCCGGCATTTTCGTCTTTCGACATCTTCATGCAATTCAAGTGCGAGAATGTAATTGAAATGATGATTGTACTTATGTAAGGTGTTCCAGTATGAGCCAGTTCATATATTTTTTTGCTAATAAGCTTATACTGTATTCAAATCATTTATCAAAATTTCATGTGACATGAGTTTTGTTTTAATCCTTGTTTATGTTTCAGTTTTTTTTAAATTTTGTTATGTACATATATAAATATTTAAAATACGTAGTTTCGCAGCATAAAGATGAAACAACTTATATTTTGAAATGATTGATGATATTGTCTAAATCAAGTTCACGGAGAGATCAAGCTCATGTCAAAGATATCAGATGTTAAATAGAAAAAAAGTTTATAATTAACTTTGGCAGAACTTAAACCTGAAAATTTTCAATCGCTACGAGGAACCTTTAACCAGTAGGTTTAAAAGGTTTAGGATAATAAATAACTTCATCGTGAAAATAACGATGTTATTAAAAAAAGGGTTTAATCGAAGTTCTTCAGTTTGGAGGTACATGTTAAAAAAGAAACACTTACTGTCTTGAAACGAACATAAATTTATGGCTGCTTTCCTCACGTACAGGTTCTTCGTCCTCTTATTCCTACCACCCTTTTCATTAAAGCACCTACGTCAAGTACCCGTCACCTTGTAAACGATATTGTACATTTTATCGATATACCATTAACATTATCCTGTGATTTATTTATACTCCATAGAGTATTTTTGGATTCTTTCTGTAATACGAAATCAATAACCTTTGTTTCTTGAAAATACAAACCGAGTAATATTATTTTGTCTGGCGTATTTTTTTTCACAGATTCTTTGTGTTGTATCAATTTAAATACTTTTGCCCAGATTGTACAAGTTAAATGAGTCACAAGTCATTGGAATGAAACTTTTCAATTACATTGTAACAAAAGTGTGGATCATTTCCATTCATTGCCTTAGTTGGCAAACTGAAGGAATATTTTTGGATTTGAGAAAGAGGTGAAACGAAGAGAAAACGGCTTATGCAAAGAAGGATTCATACAAACGTATATATCAGCAGACATTTTAAGATTCAAATGCCAAATAGAGCACAGTGTGATACTGAAATATACAAGGTGGCCATTTTATATTTTGACGTTGGATTTATCATAAATAACCCAAAGTTTGAACAAAAAAGGAAACATTGCAAACTTTTATCTTCATATCTTAACGAATAATGCGCTCAATATGTAACATTTTATAACGCAACTTTATTCAAATTTTCTTAGTCAGCCTAAGAACTTTAACTTTAACTCTAACAATTTAATTGAGTTTTGAAAGAAAAAACGATGTCAAACAACACCTAAAAATATGTATTAATGTGTTATAACGGAGTTCTACCAAGTAAATAACAATTTAATCAATACATAAATTACATTCTGTATAAATCTGTCAAATATGGAAACAAATAAGTATCGATGTACGTCTCAAATAAAATGCCTTATGGTGCTAGATTTTTAGCTTTCTTTCTCAATTCATTCAGTTTTACATAATATTATTTTCTCAATTAATTCGATGTGAAATATGTTATATTTAATTTCAAAAGTAAAATGCGTTGAATTTCTATTATTTAATTTACCAAAGTGATAAAAATATATTTTGCTATTATGAAATCGCTACATATGTATCTTAAAGATTTTATATAAATGAAACACATCTTTTTGTATGAATTTTTCATAAATTTTTGTAAATATCATGCATTCAGCATAAAATTCTCGTATTCTCAACTGATGCTAACGATGAGCAAAACTATTCCCGGTCTTCATTAAATATGTAAATTAGCACAAAAAGAAATTGTGTTTTAATGCCTTTCCACCAAGAATTGATAGTTAAAATAGCAAAAGTGAAAAGAAATAATTTTTGGTTTATATTGTAGCTGTAAAAAGTTTTGATTATTTATTATCGATAAGCCGTAGATTTTTTTATTTATTGATTATCCAACCACTACTGAAAATGTAATTCAAAAATATGTCATTAGAATGTACGTCTATGATTATGCTATAATTTGTAAGCAGCGTATAGAGCTGTATATGTATAAATTCATTATTAAAGGAAAACGCTACGACGAATGAAACACAAAAAGAAAGAGCGTTTGTCTGAAGTTGGCTTAGTGGAATAATAAATTTAATGTCGATAGTTGATTACTTTTAACAGCGCTTTTTAAAAACAAAAGCTTTCAAGTTAAACTGTACAAAATCCAAGGCTAAGACAGATCGAGCTTTCCAGCGGGGAGGCAAATGATAATTGGTTCAACCGCCGGAAGTTGTGGAGCGATGTAAGTGGGAAGCGCGGCGCGCGGAAGGCTTCGAGGTTAGCTTTGCAGGCGAAACCTTCCACTCACTTTTATCTGATGACGTAGCTCCTTCCGTTGCTTGAATTTGCTTTTACTGCGGATTATTTGTTTGCCGTATATTTTAATAGAGCACGTCTCAATGGTAATAAAATCATACGAGAAATCGAGCCAATTAATCAATTATTTATGCTATATGTGTATTTGGTTGCGTGTTATGATTAATGGAAATAAATTGTAATCCGAACGGTATATTTCATAAGCAAGTACACAAAAAAAAGTTACTTGTATAGTATCGTTGAGCAGTAGCTATTAAATCATTTAAGTTAATCTAATAGTATTGTAATAGCTTTTACGAATATAATATTTATGCTGACGATAGGAATAAATAAAATGCCAAGCCAAATCAATGAAATTAATTCAATTAGAACAGCTGTTGCCAATCTTTGAACTTCATGTACCACTTACTAGATTTTGTCATCTCTATAAGTTTTAAAAAAATATCATTAGCACACATACATACATATAATCTTTTACGATGAGATGATATTCACACTTTACTAAATGTAATACATTAATAAGCAGGTCCATGGTCGACTGTCAACGTTGTTTGCTTCGACTGTGAAGCACTCGGGTTCGAATCCAGTTTTATTCGTCAATCGAATTATGATTTCTCTACCGTGACAAGGTTCTCTGTGTTGTCAAAAATTCAGTCCCATAGACATCCGTTGCTAAAAAAATACACATCCAGAGCGATTTGGTGATAGTGATTAGTGAAATACAAGTTATGTTCTTGTTTTTATCTTTCCACCCCTTCTCTCTTTGAAGAATAGAGATTGAGAAACTAAGCAGAATTTTTAATTGTAGTAAACTTCTGTTGAAATGAAACCGTATTAAGAGTTCATATGATCTACATTGGAAGTGACATGGTAAAAACAGAGAGATATTTCTGGAAATATTGCTGGCGGCGTGTTTGAACAAAGTTTCTGGCTTCAATTACATAATAATAATATTGCGAATCACATTCACAAATTTACCAATATGTAATTTTAATAAAGCTCGTCATTTATCTGGATAACCGAAAAATCAATTAAATTGACTGCCAAAGAGTTGGTATATCTTCTATGTACAGGAATCTTTTGGATGTACAGAATAAATGTTATTTATTCTTTGTTCAAAAAGCTATACTAATATAGAAGATGCAAATATCTACCTGTATGTTCCATAATGCAAGAAGACTTATTTGCATGTGCAATAGCTCTAGCTTATGTCCAAATTCTCGGAAAAACTTTCCTCGCGCAGGTCATATGCAGGCAATCTAGAAGATATACAGCCTGTCGCATTAGTTCACAAGAAATCTTTCGTATATATTATTTCCCCCTATTTTGCATATTTAATATATAAAAACCTCGTCCGCTTTCAAATAGGAAAACACTAATGATTTTCTCAAGAGAAATGGTTATACAAGAAATGATATCTATTTTATTTGTTATTCTGTCATTTAACCTCTTCTTGGGGGAGTACATAGAGAGGTGGGTCTAAGAAAGTATTGGTAGTTTGTTAATTTATCTTGTAACATATCAGTTGAATGATTGAATTCGTGGGAGGAAATATAAACACAAAATTCTTATGCACAAACGAATCCTTAAATATATTGAAAGAGCATAATTAAAATCATCGCACCAAAAGAATGCTTAGAAGGAATAATGTTATGAACTAAACCGATATTTGAATACACTTTTATCTTCAAACACGGTTCTGAAACGCTGTAGTTTAGCACGAATTATTTGTTATAACGCGATTCATGGAAACAATATAACTTGCGCATTGTGGCATTGGAGTTTCTTTGGATGGCAGCAAAAATGCATGGATGACATCTAGTTTATAAACAAATGGTTTAACAAAGCTCTTGACATCCTGAAATATATGGAAAAAATACGATTAGTAACTGAGCTATAAAACGAATGAATTTATGATGTAAATTGAATTACTAAATGCGTTTAAACAAAACTTTATGCTACTCTAATTGCAGCACGATGTTATTTAATCAATGTTATGGAGATAATGAAAAATATCTTTGAGATTTATCAAATAAAAAAAAGAGCAAAATATTTTTAGCCAAGTTTAATTGAAAAAACAAAATATGATTTAAAACTATTATTCAATGAAAGTTTTGTAAATTTATAAATTTACTAACATAATTTAAGTAAGAAGATATCGATCAAATTTTCAAACAGATTAAATATGCTCATTGTTTGTCTTACTTAAAATATTTTTTTCTTAGGGCTTAAGTATTTTATAATAATACTATTTATGTGGGATGTGTTTTCCTAAATATTGTGCTCCAGTTGGTGATGTATTATTTTGAACGATGTCAAAAACAACTATTTATGCATAACTTTATTTGAATTGAGATTTATTTTAAATGTCAAGTTTGTGTATAAGCTTTTGCACGGGTTGTAATTCGAAAAATATGCCAATAAAAGAGCGTTATTGGGATTAATTTTATGACAGTAATAATTATTCCATCAGCTTTAACATTTTCACTTTTAATTTTTAATGATGTACCTTTTATTTGTAAGACGTATTTTTGAAACATTTGTCTATTTGATATCAATTATGCCTATTTTGTTTTATTTGCTTTGAATTATTTGTATTACCAATTGTTTGTCATACCTAATGTATTATTATTGCTTAGTTTTTGTATAAATAGCGCTGTATAGCGGACTCCACATATAGTTTCAGTAGGAAAGGAAAGGTAGGAAAAAAAAAAAAATGTATTTATTAACAGTTAAAAATGCTCGCGCTGAGCAAAACCAGTCCTGACACTAGTAAATTTAATGTGAATAAAATAGAAAATTTTATACCAACATATAGAGAACTACCAACTTAGTCGGAATTAAATGAAATAATTCAGTCAAAATGTCGCACTTGATGACTTGGAAAATTGCATGCTTCTGCACTAGAAACTGCACTTTTTTTAAGTGTCAACTATGACGCAAAGCGAGATGGTATATTAGCTTATTTTCTGAGTGAAATTGTGGTATTTATTCAATTACGGTGTGTTTTTTCACATGCATCCATTTTGTAATCTGAACTTTCTGTGCGTTCCGAATTTATTTGAAACATGATGGAAATCGTCATGGCGCAAGGTGTCACACTTTGTCGTAATATCAAAACTCGAAACCATTTTGAAAATGAATCATTGATTAATAACAAACCGTCTCTCATCAGGGAACATCTCTGTAAATTGAAACTATGATTAAGATTATGACATTATTTGAAAGCGTGCGTAGAGCGTGAGTATTATTTTGTCATTAAACGGAAACTGCCTATCAAATTAGACAAGAAGGCATTAAGGATGAACACTAATACAGAATCAAAATTATCGCCGCTTCCAGCCGGGAAATACCCATCACAGATATTATATGCTTCAAGTGATCTACTAACACTTCAAATATCTACTTTCATACGTATGATATCATTTTAACAATATCGAAACTGAAAGGTTAAAAGGGGGCAAATCAAAATTTTAAAATGATTACTATTTGTTTTGTAAAGTGGTTTTTATAAAAAAATTATGCCTTTTTTTACAAGCTCAACTGAATATATAAATCCTACAAATTATATTATTAAGAATTTCCATGCTATTAGCCGGTCGTGATGTTTCTACGATACTACATTTAAAATACCAGATAATTTTAATTTTCTCACACAATTCTTTGAAACTTATTACATGAAAACTTTCGCTAATTCACCTAGATTCACCTTAGAAATAAACCTAGTGATCTATTTTTATTTTTAAATATTTGCCATACAAACTATTTAATACGCGTCAGTTTAAGTTCATTTATGCACTAAAAATGTCTGAAGTTACTAAAAGCCGAAACACGGGTCGTTGGCGACAAAACGCATGAAAGAGTACACAATTTGATCCACTATCAGTCGAAATTCTTAATAATATCAACCTCAAACCAATTCATGAATAAAATATGACTTTTTAAAGAAGCACGAGATATCGTTTTCTATGCGTTCTTTTTTACCATTGGATAGAAAGTGGTTGGGCAGAGATAAAAACATCATAAACTTCCTCTCCTTCAAATAAATATCAATAAACTGAATGAAAAATCGATATATATTCGAAGATTCAAACCATTACCTGTGTGACTGAGTAGGAGGAATGCCTTAGAAGTTTTAAGCCTTAGTTTACCACTCGGTCGTGGAAGTAGCATTATCATACCTGATTGACTGATACCATATTTCTTCCCTTAATTAGCTATAGATTTTTTGGTTAGTAAGCTTTTCTTCTCTTTAAGAATTAATTAAAAACATGTGAATCTTGTAATTTATAATAATTTCAATGAATCTACTTTATTTCAATTGACATTTCATGAAATATTGTGAATGTTGCATAATACCCTTTTGGATTGCTAGCGTCGATTTTAGGATACATCTATTAAATTCATCAGCGTAAAATTTTGTCTATTTCAACCTAACAAACGTTTTGTAATATGCTTTCAATAACTCTGGTAATGTACGTAACAGGAAATGTAGCATTTCCATTGTCTTAATAATTCAAAATCAAGCTACTAGAACTGACAACCAGAAATCGCTGCGAAAATGTAATATTTTATCAAATTTGAGTACGACACCAAAAAATATTTATATTACTTTGCAACGAAATGAATATGAAACCTTGTGATCTGATTATCTAGGTTATATGTAATCAATGTATTTGTATGCCGTTGAGGTGTTCACAGTTCACGTAAAATAAATTCTTTTGCGATAGGCTACATTGAGATTCCACTTGGTAACGATAAAATGAATTTATTTTGAATTCTGAGATAATGAACCTTTAAAAAGTTATTACAATATCTTCAATATGATCGATTGTAGCACTAAAAATGGAATATTTTAATGCCGATCTACTCTATCTTTTAATCAAATTTACTCTTTCAAGTTTGACAAATAATATTGTAAAATATGTTTTATTTAATGACGGTTACAACCTTAAAAGTGAAATGGAAAATTGTGATGTAAGTTTTTCAGACGGGTGAGTGGTCAAGTTGTAGTGTCGTTGGTTTTGGTCTTGCAGCTCACGGCTTCAAATCATAGTCCGGCAATTTCATTTTTAATTCTAAATATTGATTTCAGAGATATGTCTGGATTGCTTCAAATTCTTTCCCAAACCCACCCTATCCTAAAAATGAGACTTAGCGAGAGCGATTTGTTTTCAATTTGTCCTGTCATTAATGTACATACTGTCTTTAAAAAACAGAGGTCATGAAACTAAGTTAAATGCAGTCTCATAAAAAATCGGTTCTATCTAATCTAAACTCCATTTGGAGTATACGTGGTCTACACTGAGAGCAGACATGGTTAATAATATATATCAATACAACCTCTATTATTTTTTCATTATGTAAACACTTTTATCGCCCAAGATGTGAGTTAAGCTGAGGGAGCTAAATATACCACTTATAAACAATAGCATATTTTTATATGTGATAAAGTTTGTGAATAAACTATTATGTTGAGATTCAGTTGTAATATAGCTCATCTCAAACTACGGTGCCAAGAGAAGAGTCTCGTAAAAAGTACGTCCTTGGTAAAGTGATATGCCGAAGATGTCTGCCTCTCAATTGTTTGGGAACAACCATTACATGGACATACGCTTAAATCAAATCCAGGTACCGGACCAACCAGCTAATACAACAATTTTAGATAAGCTACTTAAAAGAACTACAATTAAGATAAATGTACTAGTAGTTGACCATGTACCAGTAGTTGACCTTTTGAGAATAAAATGGCCCAAAATAAGAAATGAAGATGCGGGATTGCTCTAAATTATAAAGTTCAGACACTTAAAGGCATCTGTGGTCGGAATGAGCCACTAACACATCATCATATAGCCAATATAGTGCCAGGGCGGCCATTTGAAAACAACAGCTAGTAAGGAAAGTGTATTATTTCAAATTTCTTAAGTGATCAATCTAGAAACGGTGTGTACCCTGTTCCTGAACCACCCATTGTTACTTGATTCAACCAAGAGTCAGAAAGCCCTGAGGCAACTCTGACAGAAAGTTCACTACATAACTCCTGTTTAGACATGGTCAACTACTAGATTTTTCAATTTGTGAGATGGTCAACTACTGAAACAAAAACATGACTTCAAATAATTTAACAAAACTTTTTTTGAACAGGCCCTTTCGTAATTTTTGTTACATAATATTAATTAAGACATATGAGCCAACATGAGTATTCTTAAGTATTTCGACTGAGGGTGCTTGATGGAATTTCAATATCAAATTTGAATTGTTTGAATTTTGTACTTTTCCATGAGTTTTGTCGCTAACGACCCGGGTTTCACCTTTCGGCATCTTCAGGCATTCCAAGTGCACGGATGTACTTGAACTGACAGTCAGTTCAAAAACAAAACTCATGGAAAAGTACAAAATTCAAACAAATCAAATTCAAATGAGTATACTTGCTTTGCCTTCATTCGGTACAATGCTAAACCTTAATCGTTATTTTTGTTGAAATTTTCTCTTAAACGGTCAGCTACTGGTACATTTACCTTAATTGTGTATTATATTATTATATCTAAGCATTTGTAAACAAATCTAGATCGCCATCAACAACTTTTCAAATTATAAATAATACTTGTTTTCATACATTACATATTCACGATACAAACTATTCAGTCAGTTCAAATTCATCAATGTAAGTGTTTAATTCTTATCAATAATTAAAGTGATGAAAGTAGCTATGAATATAATTTTCAAAATAAGTCTTAGAACGAACATTAGCATAAGCAGAAAGTATCTCATCCTCAGTTGAAAATTTTTGCGATGAGCGAAATCAGTCCTGATACATATATTGTGGAATAAGTACAAAAAAATATTATTAAAATGCCTTTCCAACTAGTATTGAAGGTAAAGTCATTGAAAGTGAGCTCTTTTTTTAATGATTGAATGAAAGGGTCAGTATTTCAAGACATACCTTTGGACACAAACTCATACCACGATTGAAAAATTGGTTTGGACTAGGACTAGAACCAGTGAATTTTGCAACCTTAGCCAGATATTTTAAACATTTGGCTACAGGCGTATTACTACACATCCGTCGAATGCGTTTGTTCCAATTGCTCGCGGCATATTTTACTTTATATATTATATATGTAGATGGAGTGTTAAAACACTCACGTGATCGAAGCCCTTTAGTGGGACCGCTATTCTGTGTTTAAGGGTTGAGAGTGAGGGAGCCTCCAGGCGATTTATTGAGAACCAATTCACTGCTCACTTCATTACGTCAAATCAACTCGGAGTGCTTCATCAGAGTGTTGAGAGATGGCAAAAAAATGATTGAGTTTCCATTTACGACGGTGTGGGCTGCTGTAAAAAAAGAATCTTCCGAGAATATATTGGAAATTTTCGTCGCTGAGAAATATGCCAACAATCAATATAGTGTATAATTTACGTCAGCCAATATATTGAAACGTAGTTTTATCTGTATTTTTTGAAGTCCGTCTGTTGGGAAAAAATAGCAAAAAAAATACATTATTCGTTGCCGCAATATATTGGAAAATAAATCCTCACTGATACTGTGTATAATAAGATGTAATTATATTTATACATAATACTTTTATTTTATCCTGTATATTATGCTATGTTTTCACCATTGTTTCAACATTCGGTAGAAAGTTATTTCTGTAAATATGTTTCTTAGAAAATAATAATATTTCAACATTGTGTATTTTTGGTTATTCGCCTAATCCTTAATAAAGTTTTAGTAAAAAGCGGTGTTAACTAATCATTATCAGTTTATTACTATATGATAGGTATTGCTTCCGCATCTTTTAATAACCTTCTGTATAAAATTGTTGATCATATAAAAATATAATAAATTGAATTTTTAGATAATTTTAAGAATTAAAATCACCCACAAATAATTCAAGGAAAAAAAGCAAAAAAACCTACACAATATCGTAAGAATTATGAACCTTCTGATCGCTTAGCTGAGCGTTCGCTGTGTTTAAAATGGATTCTCATTGTTACACAAATATTACTTTATTTTTAAACAAAGCTCAGCTGAATAAACAGTTTTAACCTACATTATACGAGTGCTTATATTAAATTTTCTCCATTTTTTTTATTAAAGTGTTTTCATTCCGCCCGTGATACAATTCCTTTTTTCCATCGAGTTATTTATTCATTTGAATTTCTCAAAACGATTCCTACAGATTTAAATAAATGTAGAGACATCAACATTTTTGCTAAACATTCGGTATAAATATTTCATTTAAACGTAAATGTTTTTCGATAAAGTTAAGTTATAACGAAAGCCTTCTGGGACAACGTGTTTTTATAAATAGTTTATTGAAGCACAAGCTTCTGAGAAACTTTGTGATATAAATAAAACCGTTTGAAATTAAAAGACTCAAATTTTTCAATATGAAAATAAATAATTATTCAATGAATAATATCATAAAATTGAGTTGTTCTTTATAAAGTTGCTTTGTAGAAGCTTCTTTCTTTGAAAAATTGATAAAGCCACAGTCTGAAGTATGGAAAATTGCAAATACGTGAGAAAATACGAGCCATATTTTTTTATTAGCTATTTTTTCAGAAAATTTCAATGTTCCATGCTATAAAGCTTATCATCTATATCAGGGGGGGGCAAACTTTTCGGATGGCGGGCCAATTCCAAGAATTCAAAATGAGCCGCGGGCCGCAAGTAAAACACCATTTTTAGATATACACCCGATCTTTTTTACATTGGTTTCAAAAAGTGGCGCACATAAAAAAAACGTGGAAATGGTATCATAAATACAAGAAAAAACAAAAATTATTTTTCAAATTCGACCTAAAAAAATTTTTCAACAAATTTAAAAAAAGTGCTATTCAACGAATTTTATAAATGCATTGTGCTTAAATAAGTTTCAAAGCAGAGTCACCAATAATATCGCATGAGTTTGCGCACCATCTTGTCTGTAAAAAGAAAAATCACATACCTTCGAATAACTCGAATACTGTTGTGAATAACGTAAAATTGATATCACTAAAAAAAATCGTTTAAAAAGAGGACCGGGTGTACTCTATTTATTATCACGAAAAATATCAGAAGAATGAAGCTGTTTCGAAGATTAAAATTTTTCAACAAGCTCATTTTTAAAACTGCTTGTGAATGGTCATAGAAGAAGATGGAATCAGAATTAAGCTGAGGTTCAAGATCGAAAATGTCAGTTCACATTTTCGTGCAAATTGGTCGAACTGAGATCATTGTAAAATTTGTATCGTCACGATGGTGTAAATCTCTTAAATCAGTGTTACATTGCAGATAAATAATCTCAAGTTGTAGCTCTTTCAATACAGTTTTAATATCTATTTAAAATGGATCGCTTACTAGCGCCAAACTTGTCTCAATTTTTCGGAAGTCACCAAATCTTTGTGAAAATCGTCATTCAGAGCATTCATAACACGGAGTTAATAGTACTCAAGTGTAGCACGATGTCCAGAGTAAATGAAAATCACAAATCCCTAATCATCAGTATCGAGAAAGTCGTAACATTCTTCATTTCCAAGAATAAAATTATAATATTTTTATTTCCCGAACTCTTCGGTTTTTCCAAGCAAAGGTTTTGAATTTAACTGTGAAAAGGAATATCTGTATACCAATATCTTGAAGAATTTTATTTTATTTTCAATATTTTTTTTAAAAAAATACTAAGAATTTATTCTTACTTGAATTAGGATTTATGTTGGCGGGCCGCAGAAACACTCGGCGGGCCGCATTTTGATCTATATGAACGCTCTTTTTTTGGTGCCTAGAATTTAATTAGTAAAAAAATCATTCAGATATTATAAACTAACTCAGTGGTTTCCAAACATTTTTTAAAATTTTAATTTATATAGAAATGAAAAAGTGTTTTTTTTGTGCCATACATATCAATGGCGCCTCTCCTGACAAGAGCCCACGCATCCCGGCTTGGACACCATTGTACCGAGTGATAACTTTGGCTAATAAGTAATCAAAAAAAACTCTCATACTCTAGAAATAATAAAGTGTGGCAATCAGTTGCTTTTTGCGGTCCCAACTCGTAGGTTTAGAATCTCTGGAGCCATCTAAAAAAACACATGATTTTCAGACGATCACGGAAAAGAAAGTTTGTACCATAGGATTCGGCAAATAAAACATTTTTTTTTTTATTTGTTACAATGAAAACATATTAACACTTAATTTAAATACACTATATTGTCTAATTATTTATGACTTGATATAACTAAAAAACAGAATTTTTATTAAAGGTATACCAACAAATATTAATTTGAGCTTATAACTTAATATTTTTACTATGAAGTTTTAAAATACATAATTTGTCTAACTACATATATACCATCATCTTAAAAGGTTTTATGTGCAAGATAGCGCTATTTATCATAAATAAATAAGATTCCATCAGATTAAGATTAAGATTACCGGCACCGGGTTAAACTTGAAATGTCTATTTTTATAGTAAAGCTCTGTAATACTATGTATGTTACCTCCAGAAAGCGACTATGGCAGCCATATATTTTTAAAGCACTTGACGTTGAAAAAATCACTGGAATTCCCGATATAAAAAAATAAGTGGGCAGTAAATGGAATATAAAACATTCACTTTGATGAGTCCAAAGACTCTCATCATGAGTTTCATCAGGTATGTTGCGTCGTATCTTATTAATTTGGTCATAAACTTGAAGACATCTCAGGAACGACATCCAATCGAATATAGAGCATCTTTACGCCACGTCCTGCTATATCCCCCACCAAAGGTCAAATTCGTGTTGCCATCGTAAAACATTCGCTGTACGAAAAATTGTTTTCTTTTTTTTATACTTTCCTGCTTTGCAAGTTTACAGACAAGGTTACATGAAAGTTAAAAAGCAGTTTGGATTGTATGAGAATTTTACAAACTCAGCTATAAATTGCATGTGTGTATGTCTATAGTATAACGTATAAATAGATATATCCGTTTTCTGTAAAGTTGTCGAAAATGGACGGGAAACTTTATATTTTTCAATAAGAAAACATACATACGATGAAATCTCAAAATTTTGTATACGGAATGAAAGTTTTCTAACTTTTGACGTATGTTTTTTTATCATTTACGAATGTTCTGGTACATTTATATTTTAGATTAGATTTAAAGCATCAAAAAGAAGCAGATAAGAGGCTTTTTTCCGTTACACTTAGCATTTCGACTTACGTGTACCGTTTCTTAGTTGCTGACGACTGGAAACACATTTCCCATTACTTTTGACAGTGAAAATAATTAATATTAATAAGCCAGTTTCATTTCCGTTATTATTTAAAGCTCATTATTTTATCATAGTATATAATTTTATTGAAAAAATGTGCAACATTTACAGAATCATAAGCTTCATCTGTCAACAAGCACATCTAAACTTTATAAAATGCAATTCTAAAACCGATTAAAAAAAAGTATATGTAAAAATATTTGAGTTAAAATTCACATTTACAATCAGTATTCGTAAGGTGTTTTCTTTAATGATTTTCCTTAGTCAAAGATATTAGATAAAATAATTTTTTGATCATAAATTTGCGAAATAAGTAGCTGGAACTCCAATTGAGTGTGCATCGTCGATAGGTTTGGCTGCGGTGTCCATGGACTCGAACTAGTACTTTTAATTTTACTATATTACAAAACAAGGAAAGATTAAATGACTGAGGAACAAGCAGTTTTTGTAGAACTACTTATAAATACGTTAAAAAATCCATACGTCTAACATTAGGGGTGAAAATAAACGAATTACATCCTGGAAAGCAATATAAAGGCAGACTCCATATAATAGTATTGAAGATTTTCGCCAAAATGATGTTTACGATTTTTACACCCTTTCTAAAGGTGTCTTTCGTATTATGTCATTATTATGTAAATGCAAAGTTGGTCGGTGTCGACTTTTCTCAAACTATTTGCACGTTTCCCGTGCGTAATATAAAACGAGAAACGCAATAATAACACACCGACGCGGAAAGAAATATGCTCAAATGATATGAGAACGTTCTCGGCGTTGCGGTCTTGGGAAAAGCGCGACAGATTGAAATGTGAAGTTGAAAAAACAATCTTTTATTTTCACAAAAATTCAAGAGCCGCTCTAGATCCGCAAAAATCTGAAAGATTTTTATCGTTTATTGAATCAATTCAAGGAATAGAAAAAATACGCATCGCCGAACAATAAACCATAAAAGGAAATATAAATTTTCTGCGAATGCTAATTGTGGATTGTTACCACAGATAAATCTTTGTTGAAAATATAATTTTCAACGAAACTGACAAAACGCCACCTAGGTTAGAATTTATATAGGAACTACGGAATATTTATCTAATATATAAAAAATCAACGTTTGTTGTTCGTATTTTATGCGTTACCATACCGTTCATTCGATTGCGATATAGCATTGTCAACTTATTTCTTGCAATTGTGTGAAGGCTATACGGATAGTAAAATTAACTTACATTAGGTCTTTTACATAAAAAAATAATGTTTTTCATATCTTATGCGCTGCCATACCGTTCATTTTGGCAACTTATTGCTTGCACTTTCGCAAAGGTTATATGCATAGTACAATTAAATTTCAATAGGTGGCGCATATGTCGTACCATAGACAATTGGCAAAAGACAAACAGGAAACTTCAAACGGCAAATGTCATTGATACCGATCAATATTAGTGAAATTAAATCGAAATTATTTATCTAAAATATTGTGCACCCGAAAGCACTTCAATAAACACTTTCTTTCTTTGAGTGACATTGCGACGCTTGCCGGGTACTGGCCAGTATATTATAATATTTTGTTATTTTTTGATTGAAAATATCAATGTATCGCTTTTCTTTGAAACATTATAATATGGTCACTTAACTGAACATAGTTATTCCACGCTGGATAATTTTGCTAACGTTCACGGGGCTTGAAGAAGAGTGGTCGCTTTGGTTGCAGCGGCAACGGGTTCAAATCCTTGTACAAACATTTACAGAAAATAATTTTTAGTCGATTTATGTATTTTTATTTGTGTGAAACACTAGTCCTGTCCTAGTTCTATCCTTATATCTTAACTCTCTTAATTCACATGCTTTAAATTGGAAGCAGACATTAGTAGCAGGCGTAAGTCATTAAAAAAAATTGGATTGTGTTTTATATTTGGCGACGCTGCAGAAGTCTGAATGGGTGATTGCAACATTACATAGTGGAGATGATAATAAGTTGTGATACCAAGTCTTTGCGTATTATGCGTGTGGCTTTCAAAAGGTTAAAAAAATAAGCACATATTTTGGAACTGTTTCAGAATGCATGTCTTCTTTTTATGTAAACTCTCGTACCGTTTATCTTAGATCGGCTCCGATAATAGTTCTAATATCTTCAAACACTTACACTTTCAGAAGGATTATTTT
Organism: Himalopsyche kuldschensis; assembly: GCA_028554975.1. Lineage (NCBI taxonomy): Eukaryota > Metazoa > Arthropoda > Insecta > Trichoptera > Rhyacophilidae > Himalopsyche > Himalopsyche kuldschensis. The sequence goes on along the minus strand of JAHFWI010000029.1, from coordinate 6,768,836 downwards.
AAGCCAAATATACACTTTTTTTAATTTTACCGCACTGCTCCCCATTCGGGAACATATGTTTTTGACAGCTTAACATGCATTATGTTCATACTGAAAAGAAATCAAAAATGATTTACCGTTTTTGGATTTATTTCATATCAATTTCTATTGTTTGCATATGGTTGAAAAATTCTGAGTAGATAATAATTGTTTTACCAAAGAGAACACCAAAACTACCGTTGTTAAAAAAATGTATTTGATAATAAATTATGATACAAGTTTGTTATTTTTTGATTGCATGCCCGTTATTATAGTATTATTCGTTATATAAGTATACATTGCCATTTTTGTATGATGCAATGGCTATGGTCAATTTTAGTATAAAAACATATTTTCAACAATTTTAATGATCACCCATTATTCGCTCTATCGAGCACAATGATGAAGAATTTTCATTTTTAGCTGAATTTAAATAACGCATTATTTGCGACTCAAAATCTGAAATAAAACACGAATAAATGAATTACCCAATTGTAGTCAATAAAAAATATGATGACTAGATAAAATAAATTAAAGTGACATATTATACCAACCCAACCAAATAGATTTATACTAACTTTATTATAGGTATAGAATATGTCTTTATTCTAGTTGAGAATAAGAACACTTTAAAATAATAAATAGTAAATTTTGCTAACTACTAGTAAATAATATTCAGATACTGTATCTGTAATAAGCACAAAGCGGTAATACTTATATATTTATATTACGGTTTGAATTTTTTTGAAAAATAATCTCAGCTATAGATAAAAGACCACATTTTAAATATGACAAATAGTCTAGTTTAGCATTGGCGAAAATTTGCAGACGTCTCGAATATAGGGCTTAAGTATTATACAATTAAATCCTGTATAATTGAATATAATCGGAAAATTATTGTATTGACTGAGTTTATGAACCTCAATGTGTTCATATTAATTAATATTCTGTTTGATAAACAAAGGTAACAACGTAAATCTTCCTATTTTTAAAAATACTAAAAAAACGTTTACCAGTATCGCAGTTGGTTTTAATACCGATGTCCACGCCCAATATGAAAGAGGTACACTCCTAACGTGGAGCATATGGACTTCTTATGTGTTATTACATAATCTTTCGGCGAGAATTGATTGCTATTCAGTTTTTCAACCTCTCTATTTTGAAAACAGTAGCGATAGAAACGTCATGACTAGGGCAGGACTAGTGTTCAGCTCTGTCTTGTTACTTTCCGTTATCCGGATCGGAAGGGTGTGGGGGGCATATTAGACAACACAGGCATCTATGTTCTCTCTATATATTCTTAAAATAAAACTGCAGTTAGAAAAAGAAAAAGAATCCATTTGAAACTTTTTCATTCGTCTAAGTTTTTGATTCTTTTTTGTTTAATAACGTTATTTTACCTACGTCAATTTTTTTTAGAATTGAAGCGTACTTCTCGAGCCCCTGTAGAAAAAAATCACAATATACAACACCTGTAAGAAAAAAATATCATGTATTATCTCGCAACTAAGCAGATATTAAAAACACTAATATTGGAGTTTACAGTAATATAAAATGATTTAATGTATTTACTTTGATATGGAAATATATTTCTAAGATACAGGCGAGTATCTTTACTGGGACCAGAGGATTTATGCCTTGAAATTTGCAAAGGTTCGCATTAATTGGTTTGTTGCCTCCTCAAATATTCATAAGCTCATGATACTCGTATGTACGGTGATACGAAAAGGTATGTTTCCAAATTCACAGGTGAAAAGCAATGCTTGCTGGTGAGGAAATCTATCTTAGTTCAGGAAAGATGAGTTATATTTATACAAACATTAAAAAGTGGACTTCAACTTTCAATTGTTCCGCAATAATAAACGATTAAAACTGTTTTAAGTAGTGTTGAGAAATATTCTATATAATTTTTATAATTCTTGTTCACCGAGGCTTCTTTATTTGGATGAAAGACCAGGCTAAAATAAGAATTAAAAATTAACATAAATAAACTTTTAATTAAATATTCAATACTCATTTTTTTTACCATGTCCGCTTCCATCTTTCAAAATTGTTCTATGTTGAAAATAAGTACTTGGTGAGTTGAAAATGCTTGCGATTTTCTAAACCAGTCCTGATCCAAATAAATTTAATGTGATAATAATAAAAAAAATCAATATAATGCCATTCCACCATATACCATAAGTATTGTCAGTGAACACCAGAAATGTGAAATTTTGTCATTGAGAGTCTTAAGACTTAAGGGGTCCCCCCCAAGTGACAGCCGGTTTTTTTGGGATATTTTTTTTAACGAACCTTATCAACGTAGAAATTTGAAAATTTTACCATATGTTTATTGACATTTTAAAAGTAAGTCAAAATATTTTTAGACTGAAATCTTCATCACAATGTGTGGTGCACCACTCCAAACGCACCATGTCGAAAAACGGCCTCCATCCGACCGGCTGATTGGCTTATCGAAAATGAAAAAATCTAACGGCGTTTTAATCAATAAAACTGTAAAAATGGTTTGACCTAGGATCTTTTCAAAATGTGGAAAATTGAACAATTGACAAGTTTTTGAAAAAAAAACGTTCAAATTTCATGATTTTTTTCGACTATTTGGTTACGTAAAAACAAAATGGCACAGAATTTTTTCATTATCCAAAGTCAAACGATGACAAAACATGTTTTTGATCTACCATTAAAATTTCAAAGCAATCGGTTAACCCGTTCTTGAAATATCGTGGAGGCCAGTTAGGAAAACACAGTTTTGAGAAAAACGCGTTTGAAAGTTCAACTACGATTTAAACTATGAAATCTTTACTCCCCATCAATCTGCTATGCCGGGTCTATAGATAATTCTTTCTTCTTCCTGTTTTAAGACTTTTGAACCTGCTTGCTTTGCTCTTGCTTAAATTGGTTTGTTTTATGAATTGAAATTACATGTGTATTGAAAGTTCTCATGTAACAAGCCGAAGCAACAAAATGTGACCGATGTCCCGCCTCGAAACAAGTGTTGTCTAACTGCAATAACTTTCCATCGACTTCAAATATTGTAAAATCACTTCACCAGCATATTCTACATCTGTTTAACAATCATTCTATGCAAAAAAAAAAAAGATTGTTTCAAAATATCACTTGGGGGTACCCCCTTAAGCGTTTATCGGCGATGTATGATCGTTAAAGGTTCTTATTTTATCCAGGTTTGTGAAAGGAACTGTTCTCTTATTCTAATTCTCGTACTTTTTCTTCAAATTCTTTTATATTTCAAAGAAACCACATTAATATTAATAAATGTATTAATTTTTTAGTTACCCAAGCTTACTATAGATATACGCCTAGTGATCTCGATTTTAATTATTAGTACAAATATGCTAGTACATGTATGGTTATTGACGAAACAATTTATTTATATCCAATGAATAGGTATCGATGATAATTATTTTACCCACATAATCCTTTTCAAACCAAGTCTGATCTTATCAATATTGGTTTACAATATAACGTATGAAAGCTCTTCACAAATAAAAAAAATGTTATCCTCAACATAGCATATTGAAGGTCTTCCAATAACAGTACATATGCCAAGAAATATAAATAGCTTGTTAAAGAGAATAGCTCTGCCTAAGGTGGTTTAACATTAAATTGAAATTGAAAATGGACAAGAAAGGCAAATCTCTGAAAGCCCAAATATTATTTTCTATTAATAACTACTTAGTCAGTCATTTATACACAGGTCACAGTCCAAAGTCTCCCAAAGGATTTTGTGGCGTTCATAAGTTTTCACTGTGAGACTAGAGACTCCAATACGAGTATCGACAACTCGATACTCGAGTATTTTTCAAAATAATCGAGTAATACTCGTAATTTATAATAAAGATTTATTTCCGAATTTTATTAACTTAGTTAAAAAATATATACATAATGTTTAACCGTTGCGCTTTACTGAGTCTTACGCGCGGATCAGTTAATATTTTTTATCAAGTAGTTTTTTTATACTGCGAGAATTAAAAAAACAACATCGAACCAAATATAAAATTTAAAATAAATTTGATTATTCCACGTATTGTGCTACTAACTGTGTCACGTGTTTCGCTTCTTTCAGAGGCATCTTTGCCAACTTTGCGATAGTGAGTCCGAATAAGCCTCTGATAAGAGGCGAAACAAGTGTCACAGTTAGTGGCACAATACGTGGAATAATCAAAATTATTTTTAATTTTATATTAAAATGAACTTCCACATAGTTACCGCCGAAACCATCGAAAGTATTAACATCGAACCATTTTAAAATTTGAGACGTATAATTCTTTATTATTTTTTAAATATATGTTTTACAGATTAAAATAAATTAGCTTATTTATTTTCACAAATTTGAAATAATTAATAATATTGATACCGCATGATGTTGTAAGGTATCAGAACTCTCTCGGACGATCTTATTTATCACCTCAATCAATAATAATAAGACCAAACGAGTAATATAACGCGAATAAATGCATTCAAATTGTTATAAATTCATGTAACCGACTTATTGCGACGGCTTCGCGTGATTGGTTGAATTCAGCTCCGGCCAGAATGCGTTGCGTTGATTGGTCGAGCTGTCCATACTAGAATCACGGAATATAAATGTGGCTGTCAAAAAAATAACCGCGAAGCGCGTCAGTCGTAACCGTTCAAGCCGTTAGCCATATCGCTCTCCTGTCTCGGGCAGGAGGAAATAACATTATTCATTTGGTCTTACGCGTTTAAAAATGTTCTTACTGCAATGTATTCGTGTGGAATAAAAAAATGTTATAATTTGAAGACAATAAATTAGCCGACTCTAGGATAGAGTTTTCGGCCAAGATAAATTACCGATTGAAATCTATACAGAGATACCTTTCCTCCCATCCTATCCCTAAGTTCCGTCTCCGAACGCCGTGGAAGGATGCTGTCTGACGCAGTCAGATTGGGAAGAAACCCTGGTCGTCTCAATTGGCACATCCAACGTGGAGCAGCGTGGTCCCAACGTCAAGTGCATCGCTCAAGATTGACGCCCAGTGACTTGGGACCATCGAAGTTTGACAACTCGGTGCCCACTCCCACTTTCTCATGCTCTGAAGATTTCAATCGGTCCAGATTATTCGATCTGGTGGCGCCCTTTGTTTTAAATTCTGTGTAATAATTTAAGTGTCTTTCGTAATAATGCGAATGTTCGCGCGTACTTCACGGCGAAGCTGACAATAATAATATCTGTGCGTCGTTCATAAACGCGAACTATCGTGAGTGCATCACGGGAAAATCATTAATAACGATTTTATAGTTGTCCATTAATAATATTTGTGTTTTCTGAGACATGAATATGTCAAAGGATTAATAATAATAATGTGTTTGTTCTTAATAATGCGAATTTTCGCGCGTACTTCACGGCAAAGCCGATAGTGAAAATAGCAGTATTTTGTGTGTTTAATAACAACTTTTACGTAACTTTTCATTACTTGATAATGTTTGAAATAATAATAAAAACAATGGTGTTTCGATCGTTAACAACCAAACACGCAGCAAAAACAAATTGTTGTGATAGCTACCGAATGCTAAGGGTAGTCAGCCACGAAGGTAACGAGGAGTGTACCAGGATGTGAGGGAGCAAAATAGCATGGGATTAAGCCATAGAGGACTCTGCAGCAACCTGTACGCCTCACGAAGACGACTGGGGAGACGGCGTCTCCACCATACCGGTATGGACGGATAGTCAGTCACAGCGAGATTAGGGAACCTGGAGAGGGCACTGGCCAGACAAGCCGTACAGCCTTGGTCGAGGGTCTCCCAACTGTAGGCCCTGGAAGTGGCTCTCAGGCTACTAATCCTCCCGCTAAGGGACAGTGATCATCCGCGCCTACCACGATGACCCAAGGGCGGGCATCACGGAGCCAGGGACCAGGGGAACCAGCAGCCGCCTTCAAACCTGGGGGTAGTGACGGCGCGACGTAGTGGTCTACGTCCATCGGTGCCGGGCCTACTCCACCGGAGATTGCGGTGCGTGGCGACCAGCGGTCCCGCGGCACCAACATTTGGAAAACAGTCGTCCAGTCAAGGTCGTGGTTCCTGCAGAAGACCTAGCTTGCCACCACAGACCTTCACCGAAACCTCGCCAGCCCAAGGCGACACATCAATTGTTTGTTTTAACGACGTCGTGGTGTCGCTTATACGATCTGGTTTATTCGTGTGATTTTTGTTTGTTAAAATGTGTATGTTTTTAATTTCACTATCCCTTCTGTGCTGTTTGAAAAATTTCCGCTATTTCTTTGAAAAACAAATATGTTTCCAACTTAAATTAACGTTACGAAAATATTTTTATGTTTTCAAATCTAACTTCTTTGATTTTTAATCACGAATTGGAAACGTGATCGTTAATGTATGGTTTCCTTTGATGTATAACTGGTTTACGATTTTATTTTTTTTGGTTTGATGTATGTTTTAACTTTTGAGTTAGTCACCTAACTTGTGTAATGTTATACTCAAACTATGCTTTGAAATATGATGTATCCTTTCAACTTGATATACCATGGTCCTTCAGACAGTAGTTGTATTTGTGTTTTGTTACTTGTATAATTTTTAGTTTTTGTTTATGTGGTATGTTTTTGTACTTTTGTTCTTGCGATACCATTGATTGAGGAAGACGCCCGAGATAGTTCCTGACCGTCAGGAGTAGGGGAATTTGATACCGCATGATGTTGTAAGGTATCAGAACTCTCTCGGACGATCTTATTTATCACCTCAATCAATAATAATAAGACCAAACGAGTAATATAACGCGAATAAATGCATTCAAATTGTTATAAATTCATGTAACCGACTTATTGCGACGGCTTCGCAGTGATTGGTTGAATTCAGCTCCGGCCAGAATGCGTTGCGTTGATTGGTCGAGCTGTCCATACTAGAATCACGGAATATAAATGTGGCTGTCAAAAAAATAACCGCGAAGCGCGTCAGTCGTAACCGTTCAAGCCGTTAGCCATATCGCTCTCCTGTCTCGGGCAGGAGGAAATAACATTATTCATTTGGTCTTACGCGTTTAAAAATGTTCTTACTGCAATGTATTCGTGTGGAATAAAAAAATGTTATAATTTGAAGATAATAAATTAGCCGACTCTAGGATAGAGTTTTCGGCCAAGATAAATTACCGATTGAAATCTATACAGAGATACCTTTCCTCCCATCCTATCCCTAAGTTCCGTCTCCGAACGCCGTGGAAGGATGCTGTCTGACGCAGTCAGATTGGGAAGAAACCCTGGTCGTCTCAATATGTATTCTGGTACATCTTAAACAACTCGAGTATACTCGAGTCCTCGAGTATTTTTAAATTTTACTTCTCGATACTCGAGTAGTTGAGGTATCGAGTAATTGGTGTATCTATGTGAGACAAATGGAAACCGGAATGAAGGTTAATTAATTATTTAATAAATGAAAGTGTTATCTAGACGGACTTTTGTTAACAGGGCTACAACTAAATGTACACTTTGCTGGTGGGCAGGCCACTAAATCACGGTTTGATGAAAAACGATACCGCCCGACAAGCAAATATTACGCGTTCGTTTTTTTGCGAATTTATGGTAGGCCTCCCGAAGTATTTTTATTTTATAAGTAGGCAAATAAATAAGGAAACTGTAATGTGAAACAATGTAATAAATGAGTCGTTTCTGCAATCGAATAATTAATTCGGAAATAGTTGAATAATTACAGCGGCATTTTTGTTGGGTATGTAAATACCTGGTCCGGTCCGTGGCGCAGTGTCAACGGTGTTGACTTGCGTGCCGGACCACCTGGGTTCGATTCCCGGTACGAGTGGATTTTTTCAGTCGATAAATCTGTTCAAAGGCATGGGTGTTTGTGTTGTTGAAAATCCCTTCCCACCTTTCCGATCCCAAAGAGCGACGCATAGTGACAGCGATTAGCTAACTACTAGCTCTGTTCTAGTTAGAGGTCTGCACGGGTCGGGCCGGGTAACGATGGTTTGGATTCGGGCCCGGGCTGGGCTCGGACGCAAGCATACAACAAAATATAACCAAAAACGGGCTATTTTCGAATGAGCTCACCATTATCGTAAATCTAAATTTAATACTAAAATAAACTTTACGTACCTACTCGTATTAGTCATCTTTCGACGCCTTGTTCGTTATTTAAAAATCTTCTCCTATTCCTTCCCATATACCCATTCGAAAGAACAAGATGCATTTTTCTTAATTTAATGACTTCTGACGAAATTATTTTAGTATTTTTTAATGATGTCTGCTTTTGAAAAGTTTGTACATTACGCATAATGAATTTCATAATATGATCCTGGCTTCAGTATTTCTTATATGGTTATTTCGATCGGTCGCAATACCGATTTGTTAGGTTGTTTTTTTTTTAAATTTACCGGAAAGAAATGGGTTTCGAAAATATCAAGACAAAACTGAAGAGTGGAGAATATATTTCTTCAATAAAAACCCATGGGAAAAGTGAAGTGTGGAAATCATAGAGGTGGCTACCAAGAAAAAAGTTGGATACGTTTAGTGTATAAAATGTAAATGCACTTCTCTCTTGAATCGTCATTCCTGTAAAATAAACAAAAACTAATTCTAATTAGGAAGAAATGTATTTCGCACACACACGATAATTGGTGAGTAAATTTTTATTAGAAAAAAAAAATTCGGACTTTCTTCGGGCCAGGTTGAAAAATGTCGCGCTCGGGTAAGATTTTTGGAAATGAGCCTTGGGCTCGGGCTGGGGTGGGTCGGAGGTCTTCTGGTTCGGGCCAGGTGTAATTTAAAAATTTCGGCCCGTGCAGACCTCTAGTTATAGTCCTCGTATCGTTTCCATCCTTACTCCCTTCGAAAAAGAGAGGTTGAGGAACTGAGTAACAAGCAGTTCTCGTAGAAAAAACATATGTTGAGATAAACTCCGTGAGGAGTCCATATGCTCCAAGTTGGGAGCGGACATGGATAAAAAAAAATGTAAATACCTAATATTAGCATTTCGGGTAGAGTTTAAATGCTACCATATTTCGATAGAAATTTTCTATTGTATCGATTGAGTTGGCATTTACTTGGTAGAACTCCATTATAATACGGCGAAAAAATAGCAATGTATTTTAATACTACAGATATTGTTTTATATATTTGTTGATAGTTATTTCGGCTTACGCCTTCGTCAGAACAGAAGAAGGCGTAAGCCGAAATATGTAGCTATCAACAAATATATAAAATAATTTATGTAGAATTAAGATACATTGTTACTTTTCTTACCGTAGTGATTTTTATATATTAGGTTATCAATGTTCTGACTATGTAGTTCTGACGAGGGAATAAGCCGAAATAGCTTTCAACAATTATATAAAATAATTTCTGTAGAATTAAAACACATTGTTATTTTTCTCACCGTATTTTCTATTGTAGCTTATTAAAAAAACAATGTGTATTTCGATCTATGTTTCTACATAATAACATGTTTTCTTTGACAACCAATAACTATTACATGATTTTAATCACTTGTACGTGTGTTTTGTTGATTCACATCTAAATTTACATGAACAATTTGATTTCATTATTATTTAAGTTCTAAGAAGCGATAAAAGGAAAACGTCAGTCGAACAAAATAAAATATGTTTGTGCTATTGACTTTTTATGTCAATAAACTCTAAATAAAATCTTTTGAGGTCGTGTGGAAATGAATGTCACAATAAATCCACAATAGCTATGTCAGCACCACGCCATCGGCAAAAACATAGCCAGGTTCTTAATATTTTTTTATTTGAAATTTGTATAATATGAAAACACTGAATTTATTTTAGTGTCAAGCATGTTTTTATTTTGCCGCTAAAAGAATATTTTACTTATGAATCCAGTATTTTACGATTGAATTCTTTCGATTACGTAAAAGCCACGGCTTCAGCTCAACTAAAAGAATGGGGATTATTATATTTTTAAGAACTAAAATGGAGCGGAAAAAATTATAAATTATTTTACATAAAATTTTAAATAAATTTGAATTTAGAATAAAAACCAAAAATTAATTTTGTGAGCAGTAGATTTTACGTTCTAATCTTAAAACGAAACGTGACTTGGCTAGATGAGAAAAGTTTTCATGGAAAATTTTAAATACAACAGGGCTTAGTAATGCGGGAATGAAAGTGAATATTTTATTAGGTGAAAAAAAATATGAGACGGCAAAGCACTATTGTCATACAAAATTATAACTTCTTTTACACGCAGCTTGAAGAATTTTTTCCTTTAACACAAACGTCAATATTTCAAAGATAGTTTGGTATTTATTTTCTTTCTATATTTAATAAAAAAACAATTGTTCATCCGCGTACTTGAAAAGCCCAAAGGCGCTAAATGACGAAACCCGGATGAAAAAACCCAAGAAAAAGTATATGTTCAATCTACTAAAATTTCATATGGTATATTTTAAATTATACCCGTTTTTGAATTTATTAAATTTTCGGTTCATCATAAGTAATCCTTGTCTTGTTTGGTGGGTTTGAATTTTTTTAAAAAACTATGTGAGAACTTTTTGTTCGAACGCTTCACTTCCTCTTCAAAGCGAAGGGTGATGAGCAAATCAGTCCATTCCAGCCATATCTTTCTTAATTTAACCTTATAAAAAAAAAGTCGGTTTACGGACGATAGTTTAACGTGACAACGATTCAGATTTTTAATATGCAAGAATTAATTACCTTTATTGCCGCAATTGTTGTTGTAATATAAACAATGAAAACCACATTAACATTTCACTTCACTTTATAAACAGTTGTAAACAGATCACGTGTAGGTACTGTAGGTGTATAAGTCGTGTGCTGCCGCTGTCTCTTTTCTACTCAGACGCATCGACCAATCGAGTGGAAGAGAGATAGATGCGGCACAATCCGAACGGTAGGCCGATCGTGCCTCTCTATCGCTTATCCGCGCTCACTCGTACGCTTGCCTTCGGCGTAACGCGACAAACGGGAAAATGAGTCATGTTTTTTCGTGCGTGCAGCGGGCGTTCATCGATTTATAAGACGTTGTCACGTCAAAAAGAGATCAGAAGACTGAATAACAACCAGTTTTTATAACAGTTTCGGCTGATACGATCCATACCAAATCCACATGCATCGTAAAGGAGCGGACATGGTCATCGAGGTATTTATGAGAAATAGTAATAAGATGTTCCTAGTATAATTTAATGTCACACATTTCTCTCTTCTCACAATACATATAACGAGAAAAATAGTTACATTTCTGATCTCTGGTAGGATAATTTATTCTTTGTAACACTGATTAAATCCATTCAATATTGTAAACATTTTATAGAATTTGTTAAGTAGGTGCTGATGAAAAAACGCACCGAAGCTAACATCATTTACATCTACTTTAACTTTATCTAATTTTTAAAACAACACGTTCTTACCTCTCTGATAGAACACGTCGTTTTGTTTTTACACTGCTGAGTTTTGTAAGCAAAGTAAGTTTTTAAAAAAATCACGATATAAGCATACTGCGGGAGAAAGAAAAATCATTTGAGAAGTTGCTGCAACATTTTTAACGCTTGATTTTTTTTAGAAGTTGTACGGTATATAAGTGATATTTAAAAAAAAAAAATTTCGCCTTTATTTTATATGATACGTCACCATTCTAAGAAGAAATATTGGGTGATAAATACTGGATTTGAGTATTTCAATATTGAAAATTTTAGGGTTTATCGTTTATAGTAATAATGTTGTTTATGTTCAAAGCCTCAAATGATCGCTAAGGCACTATTAAGTTCCCTTTGCACCCCTTGTCTTTCTATGCCAGCTATTGTTTCCATGGTGAAAGTGGTCGACAGCAATATCGATAAATACTTCGGTGCTCCAGGTATATTCCCTTATTGAAATAAGCAAAAGATTATGTACGAAAGCTTCCGACAGAGAATCTATGTATACGGTCACAAAGTTTACATAGTTATATTTGGTAAATTAAGTAATAAAAGAATAAATGTTTTGGAATTTAAACACTGATAAATTTCTACACCTAAGCCTAGTTCTGGAATTCCATTTGAAAACCGTTTTCTTTCATTTTTTTGGTGGATTAAGATGATTCTTAGTTTAATACACTGTCAGAGATCATAAAAAAAATATTTATTTATTTATTGTGAATACATGGCATTACAGCTGACGCCAATGCATTTGACAATTAATAAAAATAGCACAAAAAATATTGAATTGGCATTTATTTGGTAGAACTCCATTATAATACGGTGAGAAATATAAGAATGTATTTTAATTCTTTAGAAATTATTTTATATATTTTTTGATAGCTATTTCGGCTTTCGCCCTCGTCAGAACTATGTTTTAAACGTGCATTAGATTATGTATATATACCGTTTATACAGGGTACACAATACATTTTCTTCTCTGTTCTGCCATCTTAATTTTATACGGGTTTACAAATCAATTTGTCACATTCAATAACTTATTATTACCGAATAAAATTAAGATGGTGGTCTGTTTAACGGTATATATAAATGACATAATCCAAGCTTAAAACATAATTCTGACGAGGGCGTAAGCCGAAATAGCTATCAACAAATATGTAAAATAATTTCTGTAGAATCAAAATACATTGTTATTTTTCTCACCGTATTAATTTGTCAACGTAAGATTTAACTATTAAATGCTATGATAGTTCCCAATCCTAACCGATAGGATCGTGATGATTTTCACAGCAGCTTTAAAAAACTTATACTGAGTATACTGTAATTTTAGGCGCGTTTGGTATATTCAATATTCTCTCTCACCTTAATCTCTTTAGTTTGAAAAATTGCCTTTTATTATTCGAGTGCGAAGCTACATAAGTGAAAAATTACAGGTAATTTTGAGCAGAGCGAGAGAGGCATCATTTATTTGTGACACTTGGACTTTCCTAAATTATCAAGCAGTCGGATTGATATAATTTCGAGTAGTTTAAAAGAGATAACGAATACTTACTGAAAAGACTGTTGAAATGTGATTTTTTATATTATTTTGTGGATTTGTGTGGCGTGGATTTGTCATTGTATGATATTAAAATTAACGTGAAAACATTTATGCCTCATTTTGAATTCCTTAGATGTTTACCCAAATTATTCATTTTTATAAAAAATATTTTCCTATAGGTGTGGGCAAGACATTTTTAATACTATTTTCATTCAATTGTGATAAAACTGACAAAACAATTCTCAAAATCTAATACTGAATTGAATAAATATGCGCGAATCTTTCGTCCATCGCGTAGAGCAGGAGTCGACAGCACGGCTCGCGAGCCACATGCAGCTCTTTGCATAGACGCTTGCAGCTTTTCGGACATAAACTTCAATTTCAACTCATCTCAAGTAGCCTTATAACTTATACGCTTATGAGATAGAGCCGCCGAACAAACGAGCTTTGGTATTATCTGAATCTTTGGCTCTACATACATATATGTATTTTCGAACAAAATCACTCAACTATGAACCAAATATAAATAGATAAAGAAAAAATTACTGATGAAAATAAGTAGCTATAAGCCAGACATAGTAGAGCTATCAAAAGCATGGGCACCGTTCTAATTAAATCTGTAAATAAAAATCTCGAACTTTTTTTCCCTGAAAATCCATGTCCTATATCTACATATGTATATTACATATATGCGGCTCTCTAGTACCTTTGTTATCCTGTTACCATATCTGCATTTTAAAAAATCACTTTTAATTCTATTCAAATTTTTGTTCCAGTTTTTTACAATTTCAATTTTGAATATTGTTGTGGTCACTTCTAATCACAACCAATTCACATTCTTCTTATCAATGCATTCAGTAATGTGTTATCGTTGGTGTTTTTTTTGCCAGGAATTTTTGTGAAAATTTCTAGTGACTATTACATATATGCACTGAAAACTACAGTGTAAGGAGATGGTGACGAAGAACAAGCTTATTTTTGTAAAAAAATACTCGCCCTATATAAGACATAATTTTTTTTGACATACTTCTTTATTTGCCCTAGACGAGGCCAACAGATAAGACTGCCATTATTCGTATTGTCTTGGACTTTTTTTCTGTGCTTTGTTCATACCTGTTCCTTATAAAACAGATGTGCTCAGCAATATCAGAATTCCGATTCGTATTGACTTCTTTTTTACCTTATCACCGTGTAGCTGTGAACCATTTCCGAATCAATTAGAAAAATATATATATTCTAAGTAAGTATTAAATGTCATATATTGTATTTTGAGTGTAACGAAGTCGAAACAAAGTATGTTTATATTTAAAATGTCTTTTTGCAAGCCAATAATTAATAAACTTTTCAAAAGCAGTGTAATCCTTTGAATTTAGTCCTTTACATGAGTTTTGTCTCTTATGACCGGGGTTACGCTTTTCGGCATCTTCAGGCATTTTAAGTGCACAAATGAACTTAAAATGATGCGTAGTAAACAGTTTGAATCGTTTATATTTAAAAATAAAAGTAGATCACTATTCACTCAGTTTTATATTAAATAAAGACACCTCATCGTTCGCCAATAATTAATTATCTGAGAATGACTTTTCCGATATAGAAAAAGGGGTTAAATTGTGACATAAAAACACAGGTGAACATAAATTAAATTATGAAGAAATAAGTAATTCAGCCGCTCAAAGCTACACAATACACATCTACACTATAGAATATTCAGTTGCATACAAAATATTACACTAAGTTTTAAATTTAAAGGGAATTTCTTGCGGTGGCCAAAAACCATGCCAGATTCTACCACCAATGATGAAAAATTGTTTTAATATAATCTTTATGTTACAGTGGGTGTGTATTAGAAGTTAAATTATTATAAAAGTTTCATAACTTTTCTTTTATTTTCAACCACAATTTAGTTTAAGCCATTTGCTCTACTAAAAAATTTTGAAGCATAATATTAAAGTATGTTAAAAATAAAGTATTAGTAAGTTTATTCGAGAGAGAAAAACATAAAAGAGAGATAAGATGTTCGCGGTTACTTAAATATAAAAAATATTAAAAAAAACTAAAAAGTTGTGAACATTTGGAATGTTTTAATTTTTTTTGGATCAATAAAACCGTGAGTGAAAAGCGAAAGAAATTTAAAACAATTTCATATCCTTTTTATCCAACAACAATATTACATCAAATATGTATATTTGATCAAAAATAAAGTAGTTTTATAATACACTCTTTAAAATTTTTTATTTTATGAATATTATAGTAATATTCAATAAGGCACGATATTGAAAAATGAGCACAAATAGATCATTTTTTATCATGAGTAATAAAATAGCGATGAAAGCGATATTAAATTTACTTTGATATCTTTAAATGTATTGTTTCGTTTAAGTTAAAGTTATTGATATAAGAGAGAGATTGCAGAACGATATAAAATAATTGAGCTAAAGTAATTACCCTATCCCCGAGCTTCACTTTTATTGTTAAATTTGATAATATCTATACAATTCTTATGCAATATGCCTCATTTTAGTGGATTATGCATTGAGTGACTGGTTGAGACTCCAATTACTCAACATCTCAACTACTCGAGTATGGAGTAGTACAATTTGAAAATACTCGAGTATACTTGAGTAGTTTCAGATGTACCAAAATATATATTGTTAATTCAAATTGGTTTATATAAATACATTATAAATAAGCTTATTTAATTTCATTCATCCATTTATTTCAATTTATAAAACATACCTACATATTTAAAAAATAATAGAGTATTAAACGTTTCAAATTTTATATTGGTTGAAAGTTTTGATTTTATAATTCCCGCAGAAGAAAAAACTCTTCATTTATAAATTAGGAGTATTAAAAAATGGATGAGTATTCTCGAGTATCGAGTATTCTATACTCGAATTTGAGTCTCTAGTGACTGGACTTTTAGTCTAAACATATTTTTAAATGAAAAAAAGTATCTTTCTATTTATTAAAAAAACAAAGCTTATTATTGCTGAGATGCAGGATCATTTTTTTTGCCAATCATTTACGTGTTTTTTTTAAATGTATGGTTGTCACGGATTTTAATATAAACTTTTTCACAGTACCCACAATGACAATAAACATATTTTTGCCACGTTTATAGAAAAAAATATATATATTTCTTCTCCAAGTCTGCCAAATAGTTTCAATTATGTCTAAAAATTCTCACATATTTATTGTACATTTATTCAAATTCGAATTGAATAAACGAAAATATTTTTTCAAAATTGAACTAGTAAGTGGCTGTCAAAATATGATTTCAATTCTAAGGGCGGGGTGCGGGGTAAATTTGAGGAGGGTGAAGAAAATGTGGATTTTTTGGTTCAAGGTTATCCTATGTAACTAAATACAACTATTGACGAAAAGGGGCTTTAATTAAAGTATGCTCAACATCGTGTGACGTCATGATTAACGTTCATTTAAAATGAGTTACTAAAAAATAATCATAGGTCACGGTGAAAAAATAGCAATTTATTTTAGTCTTACAGAAATTATATTACATATATATGGTTGATAACTATTTTGGCTTACGCCATCGTCAGAACAACTTTAATTTCCGTAGGACTAAAATATATTGCTACTTTTTCATCGTGTTATAATGGAGTTCTACCAAGTAAATATCAATTCAATCAAGAAAATCATAGAAGGTTGAGATATCAATAGTGGAATAAGATTTTTTTAATTACATAAATGTGTAAGTTTTCAGTGAACGACGCGATTAAGAATACAATCAAAAATGGTAAGTCTGAATGTGCTTCTTAAATAAGCGAAACCCGTGTCAATGTTTGTAAAACAGTTCGTGGAATAAACAAAGCTATCTTTAAATTTTCAATTAAAATAAACTTCTATAAAGTTTCCACCGAATCCATCGAAAGCGATAAAGGATGGTCGGAAATGTTAAACCATATCTGAAGTTGGACGTCAAATACTCAAACTTGGATGACATACAAAGATATAATAAACACACAATAGAAATTATTCAGGTACATTAAGAAACTCATCAAAGCAAAATGCAAACAATAAAATGAAATGATTGTAGAGGGTGTTTCATCTGTAGACCTTGTCACTTGATTATAGCTGCCTATTTTTTATAGATGAGTGATATCAACATATTTTAGGATGAATAAGCAAAAAATCTTTGAACTTATTTTTCAACAAGTCTTATTCGTAAATTAAAAGATTAAAAATATTAGTAAATTAAAAAAAAAGATTTTTTCAGATCGTGTAAATATTCTTCAAAAACATTTATTATATGACTTCGCAAAGAATGTTCACTAGAGGTCTGCACGGGCTCGGATTCGGGCCCGGCCGAGCCTGGGTACACAAAAAAGAAAACATAAATCGGATTATTCCTGTTTTATACGTCATTATTGTATATCTTAATTACATACATATTATAATTTGAGTTGATATTAAATTATTTTAAATGTTGATTAAAATTTTGTTGAAAAGTTTAAAAAACTGTCGGGTTCGGGTAAGATGTTCGAGAATGAGCTTTAGGCTCGGGTTGGGCCGGGTCAGTGATTTTCGGATTCGGGCCGGGTAGAATTTCTAAATTTCGGCCCGTGCAGACCTCTAGTGTACACCTAAACCCTTTTTTGTGTGTTAGGTGTGCTCCGCGGAAATTCGCACAAAAGAACTATGACTTATAATAATATGGGAACATAACACTTACAAGGACGCACGTGTCAAGGTCACATTATAATAAACAGGTGAAACACTGAAATTTGCACGTACAGTATATCAAAAACGTGCTGTTAATTACGGCATTACATATGTACGTTTATAAAGTCCCAAAAAATAAAACAAATTTGGATTAAATAAACCGCACTTTGATATCGCACAAAAAGGGGTTTGGGTATATAATCCCAGATCGTTTGCTACTTTGATTCATTACGTGAATAAAGCCGTTCATTACGTGAATAAGGAGTTCACACTTCGATTTTAAAGAATAAAACATGGACGCTCGTATACATTTTTAGTGAACATTAAAATAAAGCTATTCGCATATTCATGTGGGAAATAAACTGTGATTTTTATAAGCAGTTAATGCTAACACTTCTTTCAAAATCTGAAAATAAAGGCTTCAATATATATTGTGAAAGAAATGATAGAGTTTCTAGAATTCCTGGTAGGCTGATCGTTCATGATTAACGTGATACTAACAATACAAAACAAAATTAAGCAACTATTATTTTGAAAGATATTTATTTTTATAAAAAAATACTTAATCAAAAATGATCGTGTGTCGGTCCTTTGGCCAAGTTGTCAATTGTTCTAATCCTTTAATATCACTCATAGCTTTTTATAAATCAAGTCAAATATAATTATGTGTTTTGAAAATGGATAAAAAAAATTCCCAATGAGCCAAATATTTTAAATGATTTAAGCCATATGAGAAAATACTTCACGCCACATAAAACGTCGTCCATGCTCACCCAAGATTTCAAACGTGAAATTGAACAAATTAAATTTGATTCCATTGCTAGGAATCGAAACCAGATACCATCCGATCGCAAGGGTAAATTTCTAAACCTAAGACCACAGAAGTAAACTAAACTTAACTTGTGAAGTGGTCGCTTACTAGTGGCTTGCGAGAATGTTTAGAGGTCCGCGGTGTGGCAAAAGAGGAAAAAGTATGCACAAGCTTATTTAAAACAGATATTACACATTCTATTTTTTTTTTATTGAACCAGTATTAAAAAGAACTGTTTACAATAAAAAAAGACATGTGAGTAGACTACGTGATTTAAGATAGTGAATTAAATGGTATGTGAGGTGTCAAAGGTTATCAACTACTGGGCTAGAGAATTTTTTGTGTGAACTTTGAAAAGATTTTTTTTCTCCTGAATAAACACCAGTTTTTCAAAACAACTTCTCACTTTTAAGGTGTTCACTGTCAATACTAGGTGGAAAGCAATTATAATAAAAATCATAACACATTTTTAGTACTTATTCCACATAAAATTTATTGGATTTTAATTATAGTCAGTAATTTGTATTTATTGCTTAACTGATGTATAAATATCACTGTTTCGTTGTATTTATTATCAGTTGATCATGTTTGACATGAGCACAACCGGTCCCGATCCAATAAATCCCTGAAAATGTGATATTATTTTTATTAAAACTACTTCTGTTAAAATGCTCTAAAAAGACACAGTATTTCCCACATTGGGACATGGTTGAGAAATGTATAGAGAATTCGTGACTCATGTGTCACAGATTACACTTTCCCAGCGTCCCTAATGCGACATAATGAAGTTGGACGTGTCCATTCTAGTACTGCGGCCCATTCCGTCGTAACAATAAAGTACAGGGCCCACCTAATGGAGGCATTGTCACTTGATAGGAGCTGCAATTCAACTCCTATTGGGCCATTGTGCTTTGCTCGACATCGCTCCACGCCGATTCATCACTGACATTTGTGTGCTTCATTTCAAACGAACCGGAAAAGAATTACTTTAAATCACTCTAACATTATTAAAAAGGACCACTCTGATTTTTCCGGAAAAGCGCTGAACTTTTCCTGACGAAATATAAAACAATTTAGCGATAAAAGTTTTTATTTCAGCTCAATCATTTATTATTCTATACATACATAAATCCCTGAAAAGAGAAATGAGCAAATGTCATTTTTAAAATGAAAGAATGAGTTAGATGCAGTATCATATTCTTCAGATCTTATCCTTCTTATCTTATAGAAGTATCCTATAAGTGAAGTGAGATTATTGAAAACACCCTGAAATAGAGTTTTTTTAATAAAATAAAAGTATGCTCTGAACTTAAGCAAAAGATTAATCATTTTGATTTTTGGATCACTTCACTTCTCAAGAGCTGATATATTAGCGGTGAACTAACCTATCAACACTATTTCAATCGTTATTTACTTGAAATACTTTTGTCTGTTCATTTATATTGTAAGCTACAACGTTGTTTTAAGGTATGTTAAAAGTAAAAACGTGATTGAGCTTAAAAGACCAAAAGAAAAGTATCAACATTTTTAGCCTTTGCTCACTTTACCTTTCAAGGGCCGATGTATAATATCCTCCAATATCTAATATATCGCACCCACAGTTTATACAGTCGCATATCTGGAAAGGTAATTTTAAGTTTTGATTATTTTCTACAAATACATAAGCAGAATGGATGCTTAAATGATCTCTGTTTTAGTTTGAAAAAATATTGGTTAACCGTTTGTGTGCCAGAAACATATACGGTCTACAATTCCGTGAGCGCAGTGCAGTGCTGGCCATAGAAAATGCGCGTATTATTAGGATCCACTTTACACCCACTAATACTAATACAAGATCAACGATTTTATAATTCTTAAATTTTACACACATAGCAAAACCTTTAAGAATTACATTCATATACTTAGAGTTGACTTATTTTGTATTATACTCAATGTTATATTGATTTCAAAAAGAGCTCCCTTGTATTATTGAAATTCATCGCTATTATTTCAAAGAAAATGGCGGCCATCCGTGCACGACCGTTCTTATACTTACCGGCATATATGTAACAGGTTAAATACACATTGCGATCTACTTATAAAAATTGACAAATGAAAAAATAAAATATTTTAAAACTCGTCTAACGATGCATTCAGTTTTGAGTAATTTGTCCGGTCAGCGTGCCAGCAACGCTTTGAAATATAAATTATGTATGATAAACATGTTCATTTACATAATTAAGCACACTGTTTAAAGGACGTAAGGTATGAGTGTAAATTTACATGAAGTTGTTTCGTTAAACAGCATTTCTGGTAAAGCGGATAACGCACAATATATCACTCCTTTGATAAAGTATCAAATGCTAGCATGAAATTCTTGCTTCAAAAGCAAAGCAGATTTTCATTTCAATTAAACTTTTTAAATTGAATAAAAATAGTATAAAATTTTTAGTTAAATTCCACATACATTTTGGATCAAGACAAGTTTCGCTCATGGCGAGCTTAGCAACTGATTTATGTTGAATTGATTCAGGATTGAAATTCAATATTGTGTTAGTTTTTTTTGTGTTGGGAGGCGGAACCTGGGTTGGCGGTGATAATTTATTAATTCACCTTGCATAGAATTTTTTTACCATGTCCGTTCCTAGTCTGGAGCATATAGACTCCTCACGTAGTTTATCTCAACATATTTTTTTTTCTACGTGAAACCATTTGTTTCTCAGTTGATCAACATGTCATTTTCAAAGAGAATAGGGATGAAAAAGATACGAGGACTAGGACAGGACTATTTGTTAGCTAATCGCTGTCACTATCCGTTGCTCTTTGGGATCGGGTGGGAAAAAGATTTTTAAGGTTGTTAGTTTAAGTAATCTAAATTTAAGTGATATAATTTCTAATGTATAGAAAAGGAATATTTTGTGTAGAAACTGAGGTCTCGCTGCATCGCGATTCTATTTTCTCAAATCACCGTTTTTTGCGCGAAAATAATTAAATAGCAATCTCGTGACTGTAAAATAATAGTATCATACGAGTAGGATAAACTTTGAAATTTCCAGTAGAACTTTCGGCAACTTCAGTCAATAAAGTTGTCACTTATGAGACCCTTACTCCAGCTCGGTTGCAAATATTTGATTTCGGTCAAATTGTTAGCATCGGAGGCATTCTCCTGCCTCATATTCTAAAGTTACCCATTACAAAGTTCCCCCTTGCCAAGTCACTTTATACAAATAGACCTATGGGAAGCAATTTATTCACTGCAGAAATAATTAATTACCCCATCATAAGTTTAACGGTCTTCAAAATTGCATAATTTATGCGAAAACAATATTGTGGTTTTCTCAATGGAAGCACACTGCCGTTCCAAGAAAGAAGGCAGTAGGTCGCAAAATTTCTGAAATTGAGCAATGAATTCTGTTTGCTAAATATTTTTGAAAGCTGCATACATACGGTGCTCACTTTTATAACTTAAATAGATAATACGGTGAAAACAAAATAATAATGTATTTTAATTCTACAGAAATTATTTTATAAACGTATTTGTTGATATCTATTTCGGCTTAAACCATCATCAGAACGTCAGAACGTTCTGACGATGGCGAAAGCTGAAATAACTATCAACAAATGTGTAAAATAATTTCTGTAGAATTAAAATAAACACTATTTTTTTCACCGTATTATAATGGAGTTCTACCACGTTAATGCCAATTCAATCAATAACTTAAATAGACTAAAAATCCTTTGTGAAAAAAAGACATCTACTAAAAGATGGTATAAGAATATCTAAACAAAAAAGCAGCAACTACTTACCGCTTGTTTACAAATATACTAGTTCATTTTTGCATCAATAGCTTGTTATTAATTAAAAAAAACACATAAAGTGATTTTTTCAAAACTTTGTCAAAGTCACTTACTACCTTCTTACTTCGAAGGCAGTCTGGTAGGCAAGATGAATTTTGCTTGCCAGCTATTTATTTAATTTTAAAGAAGCAGGGAAGTCAAAGTGAACGAATAACATATCATGATACCTTTTAAGGTGTTCACTGTCAATACTTGGTGGAAAGGCATTATAATAAAAATAATAATACATTTTTAGTACTTTTTCCACATAAAATTTATTTGATCAGGACCGGTTTCGCTCATGGCGAGCATTGTCAACTGAGATGGACGAGATAACTGGCAGTTGACAATGCTCGCCATGAGCGAAACCGGTCATGATCAAATAAATTTTATGTGGAAAAGGTACTAAAAATGTATTATTATTTTTGATATCATGATACATAATTAAAGGATTGATTTTCTATTAAGAACTTTACCGTGTTTGATCGAAAGACTGTCATAGCGAGAGAAAATTACCATTGACTATGCCCAAGGACAATACTGGGTCTAAGAATCAGAAAGACATATCTACAAAAAATCATTGTTTTGAGATATGTACAAATATATATTTAGATGCCATCGTATTTGGCTATTAAAGCAATTATTATTTAACTGAAATTTGGTATTAAAATATCATTTTTTTTTCATTTTAACAAAAACACATATGTTTTTTATATTTTAAAATTAAATTATGTAATTTGATGCATATTGAAATCAATCAAAAAGAAAAACGGGTAAAATGCATTTGTTTTTCCTACCAAATATTTTCGTTTGTAGATAAAATTTCTATCCATAGCATGAAAACGGTTATATGTGAGAGATGACGCTTTTTTCGTCAGCCAATATGATTACAGCGTTGAATCGAAACGAAAATTTTTGAGATTTTTTTAGTAGGTACATTGTATCACCTTCTATTCACCCCATATATACAATCGGTTATGAGGTGTGAAGGAGTGTAAGCAGCACACAAATCCATACTTTTGAACACCCATACATTACTCGACTTGAGAATTTGTCTTTACAAGAATACTGTTTTAGACCTCTAGTTTATTTTATTAAAATGTACGGAAAAGAAATTTCTTAATTGAACAATATGTATTGATGCAAAAAAGCGTGATTTAGAGCACGCGAGCATCCAGTAATTCCATGCATCATATTTGCGTACACTGAATATTTTTTAAATAAAGCCATCACGAGTGTATTTTATAGAATTCAAACAGATACGTTTTCTAATCCTGGGATTCATATGTGTCTAAATCGTGCGGGATCAATGTGATACCGGAATTATTGTGAAACAAAATACTCCTATGTCCTTTGAAATCATATTGAAGTTCAACGAAGTGGATGCCAATTAGACCGAGAAATATTTATTGCTTAAAAGAAAATTCTTTATCTTTGTTTCAATATTATCTTCATAAAATCACGAAATGATTTATTGAAGATACACATCGCAAACAAATAGTATGAATTAAACATATTTTTCTCCATCTTTTTTTTCAATATTTACACTAGGAAAATATTTTGAACGCTCTGCCATTATGATACACAAACATTCATAATTATTATGTTGATACAATAAAAAGTTATGCTAGAAAAAAATATCATTGGGTTTTTATTCCAAATCTCTCGGAATATCGTTTGTAATAGTCTCAAATTTCAACAACATATTGACAAGACTTTTTTCAAGAAGTTTAATGGTGTGTCAGAGGCTCACAACTTTTTTTGCTCTGTTTCTCCGTTCAGAGTAAAATTCTCTCTATTTCCAAAATATGTAGTTTAACTCAAAAAGTGCATTCGAAATAATACATAATCTATTTACTGGTTTAAATCCTCGTGGGGTTTCATTAGTGTTTTCAATTTCTATGATACGTTTATTCAAACCATTAATGTTAAAAGTTTATTGTAAAATTAACTTATATAATTAAATACATCTTAAGGAAAATATTCAGCAGAAAATCTATGAAAAAAAGTTGCCAGGAATTAAACCAGGGTCCCTTGACCGCTAGGACAAAGCTCTTGCCACTAGACCACAGGGACCGACAATAGAGTCCGGTAATTGACTAATTTGATATTTAAAAAATGCAAGGCTTTAATTGAATTGAATTTGTAAAAAAAATAGTGACTGTAATATTAGAGTTTATATCGATTTTTGTGAACAATTTTAATGTAAAATGAATCTTTTTTTTCAACGTCATCAAAACTATCTTGATTGAAAATATAAAAAAAAGATAATACACTTTACTCAAATGCACCAGACAAATCTTGCAATAAATAGAATATGACACTTAGAGAAAAAAAGGATGATGCACATATTTCAATGCTGCATAAAAAAAATGAAAAGTTTACTACCAAAAAGTAGTATACATAATACAAATAAGAAACCAAAGATTATGACCAAAATGATGAACAATAATTATTTTAATAACTGATTGCTTAATGAATAAAATGATTTCTTACATCAACACATGGAGTGATAATCAATGTTCTCTCTAAGCCGAGAGAAGTCAAAATGCTGAGCTGGCCAATCCAAAAAATGGTCGGCATAATTTAAATCAACGAGCGATTTCTGATGAGATTCTTCATTAGGTGACCATATACCCCACGTTGGATCGGACAGATTTCTCTCCGGTGGATATTTAATATATTTAAAACAATATTTGTAAATTAGTCGGGCCGCTCAATTAATTACCTATTAGGAGTTCTAGTGAGCGGGAGATCAGAAACTGCTGCCCGGCTGTGCGAGCCTGCAGCTTAGAGAACATCGATGATAATGTATTTTCATTACTAATGTTAATTTAAAAAAGTGCCGAAGACTCGAAGGTCAGTGATAGACACAATGTGCAATTGCTTCGCAAATTTTATATCTCCATATGAATATGTTTAAAACATTGCAATGGCTGGATACGTTTATACTAAAAATGCACCTCATGCAAGATTGATCCATCGGGGTCGCCTGAAATACCACGAAGCTTGTGAAAAATACAAAGTGGAGAATTATTTTCATTTCAAATTTTGGTAGAAGAACAAAGGAACTTTATGGACAGAGAATCATCCATCTGTACTGTGAAATATTCATAAGGGGGACGAGTCACGTTGTTTCTTGGCCGTACTCGTACGATGCACGAATCTCGCATACTTTATATATTACAAAGAACGCAAGTTGAATAGAAAAATGCACCTTGGTGTACAAGACAATCTTTAAAATTCATTGGACTATTTCAAATATGCAAGAGAGCATTATAGATTTTTCATACAACGCTTTTCCTACAGTCTGAATGCGTAAAATACAACGCCATCCTATAAAACCCATTATTCCACCGTGGGGTTACATTAATAGTAGTAGTAGAACCAACCTACCATTGGGGATGCCACTAGAAATAGCTTTAACGATTTTAAATTTTGGATGTTTCGGATGTCGACGTATTTTACATGGTAGAGTTCAGACAAGTACTATTTTTTATGTATTATATTTGATTTTGTCGGAACTCACTTGGTTGAATTTTTGCCAATTTCTAGTGTATTTCTTAATCTATTTTTCACATTGCAAAAGGAATAAACTTCTAAATTGTGATTATTGTAATGCACATATACATAAATTAAAAACATTAGCCTAAAGTTGTGAAAAGTCATTTAGACCTATTTCAGATGCTAGATTGGAAACAATTCCTTAAATGGCAAAACTTATTATCGTTACTGTGCATTTTAACCAGTGAATTTGTGAAGTTTGCTCCCATGTGTACAGCATATGTTCTCTTTATGGAAGTTTCTTAGCATTTTTTTTCTATTAGAACTGCTTGCTACTGAGTCGTTCAACAACTCTATAGTTCTAAGATAGTAGGGGTAGAAAGTATAAGGCAATTGCAGCAGGATTTGTGGTAGGCTTTGTTGTTTTCGCTTTGCTACACTATGCCACAACTTATTTTAATTTGAAGATAAAATTACGAACTTTTGTGCAAACCAAACCATCGAAACAAAAAGTTTAGGTTATGATTTTAAGTAAATTAGTCATTTTTTATATCCAGACAAAATTTAGGGGTTAGGTAGGTGATTCGTTTAAAACCTTTAAATAGAAAGGCGGTGATACGATATAATATATATTTAATATTAATAGATTTGCTTCAAGCTTGGATCGTCCATGCCTTCAAAACAAGGAAACAATTTACAACAGCTTAGTGAACCTGAATAAACTAAAAGTAAAAGTCAAAAGTATTGTACTTTCCAGACCTTTGTTAATGCTTTCCAGAATCTGAGAGTTCCTGGAAATTAATTATTCAGCGCAAATTAAGTGAATCAAAAATTCTGTAAAGCTATGCTATGCCCAGGCTTAGGATTTACGCCAGGCTATACCTTTAAATTATTTTTTTTGTTTGGCAAAATCGTACTATTAAATATGCTAATTCGTTTGAAAAAATATTGCTTATTTATAATTATTTTGATACAAAGAATCATTTTTTTTAACGGAACTGTACTTTTTATTTATTAGATAATTAAAATGCCTGAACTAACTTAACTTTCTTTTTGATGCAAGAATTTTATCATATGGGTTTTCTGTTCAAATATATAAAAATCATTACTCATAAATGCGTAATTTTACTGACCAACCGTTATATTTCAATGGTATCGTCTTGTATTTATATGAATTTAAAACTATTCAAATTTGATATTGAAATTCCATTTAGCACCCTCAGTCGAAATCATTAATTATTATCTCAACTTTGACTTTGGTATTAATATGTGTGATACGCGTTTTGCCTATTTATGCCTGAAACATGTACTTCTCAAGAAAAACATACTCAGTTTTATTTGTTTATAAAAAAAAAAATTTCACAATGTGACTATCACAAATATTTCTTGTATTGCTTTTTCTTGTATCTTGAAAATGGAAGAAAGAATATCAGCTGCTTATGTTTTGTTGAACGATTTTCCTATCAATGTGAAACATTTGACTAGAAAGGAAAAGATTTCAGGCAGATTTATTATTTATGCCTTGTATCTTATTTGTTTATTTATACCTAGCTGGTCATCAGTGTATTCTCGTTTGAAACGGGTTTTATTTTTGTCTCCCTTGTTTATCTGAAGAGTGAATGACGTCACCAAAAAAAACAACAACGAAAGAATCTTATCAGAAACATTATTTGCACTCTTATTGTATTTTCAGTTATCTACTTCTCCCTAGCAGAGCCAATTGCACGTTTTACATACTAATTGTGTACCAAGTTTATGAAGTAAAAACATGTAAATCAACTTTACAAAATGATTGCTTGATAAAAAGTACAAAAAGCCTTGAAGCCCTCAGCTAAAACATTCGAAATATGAGAGCGATCTAGTCCACGGGTTGGAAGAATATGCCAGTGCAATAAAATCGATTAAAGAAGATCGTTGCCATGTCCTTTTCACCGTAAGTCTAATGAGAATAAGCTTTAAATGTAATTTATGGTAATCCACCACCACTTCTCCCACACTAACATGGTGGTGTAGGAGAAGATTGCTTTGGCAAGACTTGATTATCGATCACTGATGCAGTAAAATAGCAACAATAGAATTACACTTCTGGATAGAGTTGAATAAAAAAGACATTAGAATAACTCAATAGCGTCTTACATTTGTATTTATTATAAAATTTTACGATGCGTTACATTTTTTTAGAATCACTTTAAAACATTATTTAGTTAAGGTGTTATTACAATGCGTAATTAATAAATATAAAATTAAATACCCTGCTTGATTAATCTCTATATATAAAAATGTGTGAATATTTCATAGTGATAAATAAAATAATATTAATCAGTAAAATATATTAATTTATGAAAAAATAAAAAAAAACTTAACAATGCTCTTCAGGACCAACTCGAAGGTAAAAACATTTCAAAATCCTAAAGATATATAGTGTTAAAATTAAAATAAGTACAAAATCATATTTAAATTAACAGGGCCTGTATACTTAGTATATGCCACGGTGCAATATAGTGACGTAATAGTAATCAAATATACTGCAAAAAATGTGTTCTTTGAACGTCGACAGCTGTCTTATAAACGAGTGTAATTAAAACTCGAATTTAATATTGCTCAAAAGACCACAGCGCGCCGCACAAAAACACGAAAAATATTTTTCAAACAAAGCACTGACACTTTGTTTTCATTTCTTTTTGGCTAAAAAAAGTGTCAAAAAAAGGCTTCCCGCATATTATCATGGCTGTCTAGCTACTAACAAAAATGAGCGCAACTTAATTCATCTTGTGATACAATAAAACAAAAAACAAAACAGGAATCTAAAAAACATGCCTCCGTTGTATTGTTTAGCGTGTTAAATTTCGTTTCGGATCACTGTAATTAAAAATTAACTACACTAAAAAACCACAATTTTAATGAAAAAATTTAACGGTCTTACCGACGTGAATGGAAAAAACGATAATTGAACCTTTTTGTAAACATAGACGTGGCTCTTATTTTTCATTTGACTAAGAGCTTTATTCATTAATTTCTAAGCATTGTATGAGATTTTTTAAAAATTCTTTCCATCTAATCCAAACATAAGCTACTTAAAAGCTAGCAGGAGGCAAACTTTCTATTTTATGAACAAACTGAATATTTTCATGAAAATTTTTAAGGTGACATATAATATATTTTTTAATTAATTTTGATTCCTTTGAAGTTGTTTTATTTGTAAGTTTAATGACAAAACAACGAACTTGAAAATCTTAAAACTACTTTTTATTGTATTCGGTAAAAAATGATTTGTCAGCTACCTACTAATATAATTTATTGACTACGATAATTTTTTCTTGATATTTTCTTTACGATCTTCATGGAGCATGTTGTGATGTTGGTGCATTCAATGAAAAACGGTTCCGCCATACAGAGAAACTTGTAATACTTGAAGAAATATTATCTTATTATGCGTTATACTAAAAGTGGACCGTAGTGACACAATAATTCAATAAAATATATTGATCTGAATTCTAGTGGTTCCAAAAATATATTCAGTTTAACTCATTCTCATAATGTAATTAAAAAATCGTGCTATTAATAAAACTTAGCTCACAATACTATTGTTCTAACCAAAAACGTCTTGTTCATACTTTGACTTCTCATTTATCATTCTCAGTCAAATTACTTAAGTTTAAAAACCGTAGCAAACATTTAATAACTCATAATTCAAGACGAAACCTTTTTTACTTCAAATATTGACAATTAGTAAAAAAATAAGAAAGTTGTGAAATGCAGTTACGTCCAAAGTTTGACTTAAACTCTTGTTAAGAGGAAAGTTTAAAAGTTGGGAACAAACTATGTGTAAGAAAGCTTTTTATGGAAACAATTTATATGGCTTAGTTTTCTTATACTTCAGAAATTATTAGTATGTATCTTCAAAATGTAATAAGTTAAACATAAATAGCAAGATAAACACAACCGTACTGGGAACTAAGCGGGATAATGGTAGAGCAGCACGTAAAATTTTCCAAGATGGGGCACTAATCTCGTTTAATATTATACAATATTTTTTAAATGCATATCATCTTGTTATCGAGCAACTTTTTTTTACGTATAAATATAGAATGCAAAAGAGTTTTTCGAAACGGTATGTTTTTTTTTCAGAAAAAAATACATCCAACAAAGTCTTTTTACGGATATTTGAAGCTAAAACAATACTAAAATAAATAGCCGATGTTGCTCAGTTGATAATGTTCCAGTTGAGCAAAACTGGTACTACAAAGTATACGTGAAAATAGTACAAAAAATGTGTGTTCGTTTATTAAAACCTAATGCCTTTCCTACAATAATGGACGAAGAACATTTTCGTAACTAATAAAACACAGACATATGTACATACCTTTTTATATTACGCTTTTTAGATATATGGAATAACATAATTAGTTACTTTTAATATCTGTTAATAATAACGATAAGTTATATGAACTTAAGGATTTCGACTGAATGTGCTTGATGGAATTTCAATATCAAATATGAATCAAAATAATAAAACATTTTTAGTGTTTATTCCGCAATGAATTTATTTAGATCGGGTACGGCTTTGCACATCACTAGAATTATCAACTGAAAATCAATCTAGAATGGAATTATAATAAATATAATGCCATTCCACCAAGTATTAAAAAATATAAATCGTTTTAAATTTTGTACTTTTCAATTTCTTCAGTTCAAATTGAAGGTGACGAAAGGCAAAATCCGGGTCGTTTACGACAAAACTAATGAAAAAGAACAGAATTCAAACTATTTACAATACAAGTTTTTCTTTCTGAAATTTTGTACATATTTATAAACTATCTGAAATTTGTTAGTGAGAGTTTTGCGAGTAAATATTTAGATTTACAAAATAGACTATAAAGCATTTTACTAACCAACGATTTGAAATAAACGGTGATTATATCAAAAATTAATATTGGTGGTTATACTCTATACCGGAAGCTTTTGAGCTTAACTAGTTAAAAGCCTGTGCTGAAAATGCGTTCGATAAACACACGAGTGTTTTCCCAAACGCCTTGATTTGCGAAGGAAAAGCGTTATTATAGTAAACCTTTTTCGCTTCCGATAAATGAAACTGTTCAAAAACAAAGCGTTGTCCAAGGGTTGCCGATTGTTGTCTTACATGTTGTTTGCAGGTACCAGGAACTCACATTATTATCCGTTCGGCAAACACTTGCACGTTATCACCCTCTTCTTCCTGGCTCTTTCTTATAAAGCTGTCTGCAGAAATGCCCCAAATAATCGTTTGTTACCTCTCGAAGATTACACGCATTGTTCTCAAATTTACATATAAATGCGTAGCCAGCAAATTATAATCGAGATTCTAAGCCTGCTATAGCGATACTGTTATGAATATTTGTTTCAAAGGAAATGTGAGAAAAGTTTGAGGGCTTATATATATTTTCAGGTAATAGAGTGCTACAAAAATAGTGAAGTCAAGGTTGATAAAAATAATTTTTGGTATAAATAAGTGAGTTATTTTATTCCCTTATGTAACTATACGTGGTGTCCACAAAGCGGTCTCCTAGTTTCCTGGCTGTGTTCTTTTTAGGGAAGGTATAGTCTAGTTCTTTATTTCTTTTTCCCGCCTGAAAGCTGGCTTAGAATTGAATATTTTATCAATATCAACTGAAAGCTTTGTATAAAGAAAAAATAAGGAAAACCCCTTACAAGAATGATTTTCTTTATCATTAGCAAAAAGATCAATTCTTACTAAGATTTTTTCGTAATTTCCACGTGTAAACATGAAGAGTTTAATATTATTATACTAAACATACCCCGTCCCTTAGTATACTTGCTGCTTCAAAACTGGATAAGGCCAAAATATAATAATGACATATTTTGTTCTAAAAAAGGCAAAATATTCAGTTACCCAACGTTTAATATAGAATAAAATTAATAAGAACGTTAACTGTCAGCTATATACAACAATATTATAGAATCGAATGCTTTTTTAACCTTACTATAATGCGCTTCTTTGAATATTGCTTCTTCAGGTTTTCAATTTTATACAAGTGAAAGTTGTAGCTAATGGACTATTAATATTGGAAAATTCCCATTGACATCTTTATTTTTACTGTAGCTACCAAATCCGACGTTTAATATTTATCCAGCTTTTTTTTTATTGTATATCCTTTATAATCAGGCTTGTAAGTCAATGCCATTGTAGATTGACACTCAAAATACACTGCTCATTTATCAATTATTGGGCGTATCGAAGATTGCAATAGGAAATCATAAAGCTGGATGTGAAAAAAAATAAGAAGCGGAATAAAGTGGATTTCGTAATATTTATTTGACAATGTTCGCTGTTTGAATCATTCGTTTCATGAATGGACATGAATCGAAGAAAACCAATAAGCCATAATGCACAGGTGCAATATTATAAAATATAAGCCGCATAGTATAGTAAAATTTCGGAATATTTTTTACAATTACTGTAGTGAACATAAACGCGTTTATTGTCAGCTCCAGACTCAGTCATCCCTCCCAGCTGGGCAATCTCACTGAAAGCTTCCTCCGACACTGTCGACCATGCCTGAGACTCGGGTCTTGGGGATCGTAAAGCAGCCCCAAATATTGTCTACCCTAAACATAAACCAGACCAGGGGCGGAGTTGCAATGTTTAGGTACTACCACTAACAGAGACTCTCTCATAAAGTGTGTTTTAATATTAGATGTGACATTTTTTTCACACTGAAGAAAGGGCCGTTTTTATGTTATTTCCTTGGGTAAAAATATATCAAAAGGAACTAGAAACTTTTTGCGGACGGATAATAACACATTTTATTTTTGGGTACGAGGATGTTAGGTTGAGTACAGATTTTAATATAGTAGTTGAATATGCTTATGGGTTATTACCTACAATATTAGATACAAAGAAAGAATAGTAAAATTTTGTGAAAAAAATTCTACGTACTTCAGTCGGTAAAAAGAAAATGACCATTATAATATGTGCTACATATTTATGTGTACCAGTGGCGTGACATTTTTAGTCTCCCTCAAATAATTTTTGAACAAATTTTTTTTTTTTTATCTGTTTGCGACACTCTTCTTAATATGTGTAAATAGAATTGTGGAAAAAATGCTATTTATTCTGCTTTTTTCAGTCAGCATGTCAAATGATTTTTGTAAAAAAAACCACCAGAAAGTTAAACCTTCTTTAGACTGGTGAGATGTTAATAGCCTCACGAGTTCTGGAGGTCAAAAATTGGAATAGAAAGGTAGAGGACTAAGATTTACCTCAGACTTTAGTGAGAGAAATGCATTTTGATATTATACATTTATAATTTAAGTATAAATATGTTTTTATCAATTATATTTATAAAAAAAACTTCCTACTTTACTAAAAGCAAATTGACTTTCAATTAAACAAGTTCATTGGGAAGAGTTGGTGATAGCAATGGTGAATGCATTATCAAACATTGAGTAAGCTTTGATATTTTTAAAGATTGAAACAATATTATCAGAAGAAAATATTACACAAAACGTCTTTTAATTTATCCTGGAAATTCTTTAATGATTGTAGGAGTATACATTACCAATCATGTTATCTGTTTTGTCTTAAAACAAACCCGTATTGTAAAAACTTCAATATTTGATAACGAATTGATTTTTGCAAAAATTGATAAATGATTCTTATGAGAAATTCTGAAAAAATAAAATATAACTAGAAACAAATCTTGATATTTCATTTCATATGGTTTTAATGTAATTTACTGAGATAACAATAAAAAGAACATTATCAACTGTCATACCTTGTAATTCTTGCTTACATTTTTTTTTAAGCTCACTGTTTCGTTGTATTTATTATCAGTTCAATAATGCTCGCCATGAGCGAAAACGTTCCAGTTCAAATAAATTTCATGTGGAATAAGTAATAACAATGTGTAATTATTTTTATTTCAATCTTTAAGTCATCGTGAATTTTGTCAAAATAAGTTTTCTGAATGCCGCGAAACTATTAATATATTTCTGCAGTTATTGATTTCAAGCACGTTTCCGTTCCGCGTGTCCTCGGTTTTACATGTAGTATTCGCCGTTAATAATATCTTCCGGAGGAATCTAATGCAGTGAAAATACTGTACAAAAAGTACACATTGTGTTTTGAAATACATGACTTGGGATATCCGCTATGACACCCCCGTTCAGTTACCGTATGAGAATCCGCCTCTGACCGTTTCCCAACAAAAGCCCGTCCCTGGCGTGTGCTGTGTTTTCACCAGCCAGTTGCGATAGCGCTGAAGCTGCCCGTATGTCAGTAGCACTCAATATTTGATGGCGGGAGCTTTCAATATTATTCGATTTCGATTTTGCAGTATTTGACAACATAAAAATAATATGTAAGTTGTTCGGACACCGGCCACGGGCAATATTTCGGAAAAGCGTATTTATCTTATATATAAAACCGAAACGGCGTATGTATGTATGTGGGTCTGTAATTCCCTTTTGCATTGTTGTTGTAAGTTGCCATAAAAACGAATATGAAAGAAAATATGTTTGAATTTTTATCGGCGAAGACATTTAGTCAAAATGTAATAAATTAGTCTTCTACCAACTTTTTCCCGGCTTTTATTAATATAATAATGTTTATTATTTACGTGAAGGTATTATTTGACATTTCTTTGACAGCAAATAAGATTTTTTCCTTGAATTTGGACATTTTAACGGGTGAGAGGCTGTGACATGGGGCTGTCATCAAATTAAATAAAGTTTGTGATTTTATTTTAACTCTATTTTGGATGTTAGATTTTGTGATATAATTATGTCGAATGATATAACATTAAATAATTATTGGTCGCTTAGTCCGAGCGACGCCGGGTAGCAATACTAGTATTAAATATAGACCAGGTGATGTTTTGTTAGTCGTAATTTAATTTGTAAACACATTACAATTTATTAATAAAAAGCAAAGAAATCATTGTTTTGGTAAAAGCTATATTTTTCAAAATTAAATGTTAAGAAAATTAACAGCTATTCTGTGTTCATTATTTATTTTAAAGAAAATATTATTTGAGAATTTTTATAAATTTAAATTAACGTGGTAGGATTTTTTTTTAATAACGCAGCAATAGCAAAATATTAAGTGTCAACAAAATTAGTTCATCTTATATATCTAGTGAAACTTACCACTGATTTAGTATGAAGCATATTCAAAACAAAAGCCATCCAAAATATATATTATTGAATATACAAACAATAATAATTGGCACTTTAAGCACCTCAAACTTAGCGTGGAATTTCTTCTAACTTAAATTTTAGTTGAGTCGATGTAATATTTAACATCGAGAAGTCTCCGAGGAAGTCGGAATCCCACTGGCCGGAAGAATTGGTAGACAGTGATAGGCTTCTCGTAAAGTTTCCGCAGCACGTTTCTAATCCAGCTTAAGTTCTAAATGTTTGTTTGACGAAAAGGATACTATTCGATCTAAAAGAATAAAATATGTTTACACCCTATATTTATTTATTTATTTATTGGCAAAAACTATTAAAAATACATGGCATTACAGCAAGCGCCAATGCACCATGCATTTGAGAAATTAATAAAGATTACACAAAATATTACACAAAAATAAGAAACAGAACAGAAACATATTATTTACATAAGAAAACATAATTTTTAAACAAAGCATCAAGTTCACTGCCGAAGATGTCAACATCAATAGGCAGCGCATTTATTTTTTGAATAGCCCTTGCAACTGGAGATTCAAAAGACCTACGTGACAAACAAGTTTTGACAAAGAAAATTGATTTGACTTTGTTACGACCACGTAGGTAAAAGCTGGGAGCATGCAAATTTAAATTTTCAAGGATGTCAGGGTTATCAACTTGGCCCCGAAGAAGAAGAGAAAATGTTTAATATTGCAATTAGTCTTCGAGCTTCAAGTGAGTGAAATGACAGCATTCCTAAAAGAAACTTGGTTGGATAATATTCCATTAATGAATTGTCATACGGAAAATAGTTGAATTTTTTGAAATAATAATAACGCAGAAATTTTTTATGAACTCGCTCCAGTTGCGACTTAAATTTAAATTCATATGGACCCCAAATAATAGATCCATATTCTAGTTTGCTTAAAACTAAAGAAACATAAAGAGTACGAAACACAGTAGGGTTTTCAAATGGCTTACTTTGCCGAACTATGAATCCAAGAAGTTTACTAGCCTGCAGGGTAATTGAAGAAATGTGGGAATGAAACGTGAAAGAAGAGTCAAATGTTATACCAAGATCAACAACTTCAGACAAATATTATGGTGAATGTGACCAAGTTTCTTTTATCTTTATCAACTAGAAAGCCTTAACAATTTATTTATAAGTCTTCACACAAAAAATAATTCCAGATTTCTAAATATCTACGTTATCCTGACATTATATAGTTTAAATCTATGCATTCCATAATTCCAAGTCAAAGTATAGGATAAGTATTTCTGTTTAAAAATTAAGTCACAAGCACACATAAACATTCTTCAAAAGTGTGTATATGTTATACATTGGTTTATATTATTTTTATTCATAATTTATTTCTCTATCATCTTTTTAATCAGAGTAAAATCTTTGCCATCTGTGCAATAAAATTCTTAGTGGACAGTTAAAACTTGACTATTCTCATTTCACGCTGTTAAACTGGCGAGAGACATAAAATTCTTAGCACTTTAAATTTGTTAATTACGCTATAACTGGTCATCATATTTTGTATTGTGTTTATGGCTTGCACGACGGTGAAAAGTTTACGAAGCCCTGTGTTTGGGTAAAAGGCTTCTCTTTCACAGCTCGTCGCGATATGGACGTCTTTTGTGTTCGACGCCCGATGGAAATTTTAAAAGCGTCGTGGAAAATCGCTTTTGATCATCATCTTTACCGCGTCAATATCGTTCGGAGCCTTTTTTGTTGTATCACATATTTTAATAAGATGGTAGACTTTAATACGTGCACTTTGGGAATTGTTACATCGACATATACTTAGCTGAAACCTTTTATAAAAACCAATCTACTTAAAACTACATCCGCCACTCCTACAGCAAAAAGTTATATTGATAATCAAATAGATATTTTTGAAAATATCATTTTTTTGTCTGTGTTTTCAATAGTGTGGATAAGAGAAATCTTAGCTTAGGTCCGATAATACTAAGTTTTGGAGATCAGTTTACCTTCACAGTGAGCTCTTAGATTTTTTTGTTTATTCTATCGTGCGTAACAGATCAAAATTATCATAAACTACTGTACTGAATTAGACTGGATTTTTCCTTCGCGATGGGTTCGCATTACCAGTAATGACATCAGGTCAAAGATTAATAGGAAATATACAATTATATCAATTCAATTGCAGCTGCGGTGACCGAAGACAAAAGCACATCACTGCTTTAAAGTATTTCTTGTAAAGTTAACAAGAAAAAAAAGCCAAGAGATTTTCTACAATAAAATTCATACAGTTTGATAAAACTCAACACCACAGATGTATGTACATCACAAATGAGACTATCTAATGTTTTTTTCGTATAAAATTGCATTAAAAACACAGGAGTCGCAGATTTTATTCAATTATGTCCTTCTCAATTTTAAGAATACGAATTTTTAAAAGAGAATCTCATCGCTATAGATATAAAGATTCTTAAGATCAAGTACTTTGAGAGTATATTTAAGTGGTTATGTGTGCTATATTATATTAAAAAAAATTATAAACATAATTAAATATGCCGAGTTAGTCTCATTTTATTCAATACAACCTTCTAACAGCGGATAGCATTCATCAAAGTGATTTCTATTTACAAAATAAATTGAAATCAGTTTCACAGTAAAAACAAATTGATTTGTCTAGCAGGTGCAGTCTCAATTATTTTCCGACCAGGCGCGAGCTGCGTTACCTAGTCAATAATGTGAAAAGTTGAATTTCAATTAATTGCTAAAGCTTCGCCAATGAAATCGATGATTGATATATGTATGTATCATATAAATTCATGTAGACTAATTTCAAAAATTCTTTTTTTAGATTTATTAAACTGAAAACTTTTTTGACCGGAAAGATGCCGGAATAGTAGTAGTTTGGTAATTATCTAGCAATATGAAGATCAATAGAATGCTGGCAGTCAGTCAATTTGGGTGCAAATAATAATTATATTTAACCAATAATCACCTGCATACATTATTTGAGCTTTACATTGGTGATTTATTAGACCATAAAAATAGCGCAACCTATTTGAAATCCCCTAAAATAAATGTTTAATGTCGTTTACTCCGTATAAAACCCTTCGCAATTACTCCAATTACTCGAAATCTCAACTACTCGAGTACCGAGTAGGAGTAGGTAATTTTAAAATACTCGAGTACTAGAGTAAACTCGAGTAGTTTCAGATGCACAAAAATATATATTATTAGTTCAAATTTGTGCATATAAATAGATTATATATCAATAAATCTCGTAAAGACTCTCGTCATCTTAAACTTATGATTGATAATATAAGTCAGCAAAAGA
This sequence comes from Himalopsyche kuldschensis, assembly GCA_028554975.1. Taxonomy (NCBI): domain Eukaryota; kingdom Metazoa; phylum Arthropoda; class Insecta; order Trichoptera; family Rhyacophilidae; genus Himalopsyche; species Himalopsyche kuldschensis. Next base: position 6,730,573 of record JAHFWI010000029.1, on the reverse strand, counting down.
AACAGAAGAAATTCTCGCAAAACATAGTCAACGGCAAAACCATATAAAAAATATTACCCGACAGTACAATCCACGCGTAAGACTCGGTTAAACGCAGCGGTTAAGCATAAATATATATTTTAAATAAAATACGAGTATTACTAGTGTTTTTCAAAATAATCGAGTTCTTGATACTCGAGTAAGAGTCTTTAATAGCAACCCATGATATTCAATACTGTTAAATGAAACATCTTATGAAATATGCCTAAGGATGCTTAAACGTAACTTATAGAAAGAAGTGTATTAGGTTTTTTGTTGGATTAAAGTGTAATAATGCAGCCAAATTGATTAGCTATATGAAAATATTTTTTAAGCTGTACTGTATTGTGTTATCATGTAGTCAAGTAGATATATGTAGGTGCAAGTCACAGATATGTAAATAATTTATTTATATATTCTATTTAAACTTAATGTTATTATTGGACTGATAAAAACCCTCATCGAAATGATCTCGTATGATTTTCCAGTGATTTGTCATGGCCAAAATACCATTTGAATATTGACGAAGGAAAAAAACGTTTCTGATATTTTTCGAATATAAATCTTCAGCTTTACAAACATATAATACTATTAGGGTGAAGCGATGAATGAAAAAAGCTTCAACCATATAGACAAGTAAATCTACGTGCTTTTTTATTCAACGGAAGTATCTCGGATTTTACTGTGATGCATGTGACGCGTGAGGAAATCCCAAAGGATGAAAGGGAAAAATAAGGTTTCGATATCGACTCTATCTGATAGTAATATTTCATATTAACATTCTACAGTGCGGTGGTGAGAATGGAATGGGCGTGAATCGAGAGGGGGAATTTTACTGGCTGGAAAATTTTATTTATAGCATTTTTGCATGGCTGGTAAAAGTTTCGGCACTAGCATGTGCGCTAATAGTGAAAAACTGCTTTTCCTGTGACGATTTTCATAATTGATGGCGGGCTGTCGTCCTGCTGCATTTTTCTCTATGATCAAGCACCTTTTTGCGTTATTACTCAAAGCTTTTTTTTGCATTGAAAAAACGCTCATTTTTAACGTTAAGAAAAATGAGATCGATAATTCAAGTTGACTGGAGTAATCGCTTTATATAAAAAACACGTAAATTTCTATTAGATATACTGCTAAATTTCGTACATTAAGTGCATATTTGTTTTTTAATTATTATGGAATGTTTTTTCTTAATACTCCTGTACCATCAGGAATATAAAAAACAAAATACCTACTTGTTATTTAATGATAAATTAATTAATTGAACACGTGAAATTTTTAAACTTCGTCTATAATTTAATGTTTGCTAATGATTTGTTGTTGACTACTGTCATAAAATAAGATATTTGAGGAAGAATTTTGTTGACTTAATTTTAAAATAAAATATATTAAGATAAAACATTATGTCAACAAGCAATGTAGAGGAAAGATTTAAATATGACTTAAATTTAAAAAACTCTTTTGTTATCACCCACATTTTTTTTGTATTTGGTGTTGATGTACATACAATTACAAAGCACCTTACCTCAGAAAAGATAATTTTCAATCAAATCAATAAACATCCATAAGCTATACCATTTGTTGCAGGCCGCTACTGGTGTAGTCACCTTATGTGAAAAAATACTTGTAAAGAATCTTTCTATATTTAAAAAGACATTATCGATAAAAAGTATTATGTTTTTTGTATTGACCCAGTAGAAATCGATGGAAATCTTAAAATATAGTAAGGAAATATAAAGAGTTTTTGATTAGACATAATATATTAGAAAAAGTGTTTTATTTTTAAACATCATCACAGTATTACATTTAATAATTATATTTCACATGATTCTTATAAAAAAAAACAAAATATATTATCACAAATGATAACAAACGATATATGAAAGCGAATATTGTTAAAATGACTTAACTGAATAGACAAGTTCAGAAAACAACCATACCTAAATTTACTTGGATCTTCAAAACATTTAAATTTGATTTTTGCTATAAAGTTTCATAATGTTGAAAAAAGCCATTTGTGTGAAGGATTATGTTTAGATCAAAGCTTTTAGATAACTGCATTTTATTTTTTACTTTCAATTTACCAAAATTAAGATCAAACGAAAATTCTAATATTTTACTTTATTTCACACACCGCAAGAAAAACTTTTTTTTTAAATTACTGGGTTATATAATATCTAGGTAACTATTTACAATATTTATTCTTTATTTGATAGCTTAATTACACCTTAAGCATAGGTAGTGATTTTAATATGACTTTTCTTATAGTGAATGACATTATTATATAATGATATACAGATATAATATGCTAAAGTTAATAATCGTAACTCAATTTATTGCTAGTTAATAAAATCTATCTAGAAAACCTATCGAAATTTATAATTGATCGAACATATATAGGCTCCTTTTAGTGCAACGAGACTGGATACAATCAACAGGTTGGTTGAATATGCCACATGATCTGAAAACAAACAGAATTATTTTAGAAAATTACACTTTTTAATTTAAGAAAAATAAAAGCTCTCGCAAAAAAGGTTAAAGATTTCTGACTCAAAATTTAATGAAACATTAATTAATTAAGGTTTCATCATCTTTCGTGAATTTAAAAAGAGTTTTCTTAAAAAGAGATATTTTCTTAATATAAAATGCCTTAAGCATTACGTAGTTAGAGTTCCATGTTTTTGTAACAGGGATTTTTCAGATGATTTTTAAATGTGACATTGCAATGTCTTCAAGTAAAATGTAGTATTTATATTATTTTGATTAATAGCATGCAATATATTTTTAAAACAATAATAAGAATGAACGATTGTTTTCTACCAAAACATGTATAACGCATTGAAGCGACATATTTCAAAGCAATAAAATCATATTAGAAAATTTTCCTGAAAGAAATCCATAGCTCAACATGATTTTAACCGATATGACTTTATTACAGCTTTATGAAAACTTCAAATCGACTCTCAGCTTTCTGGCTTCGTTTTTGCTAACCTGGGTGTAAGCAAAAACTTTTAGTTATGTTTCGTCAGACAAGAAATATGTACGACTCGATATCTTCTAAATAAAAAAACCACTTTGAAAAATATCTTACGAATACTGACCGTGAACATTAAAAAAAAGTGTTTAAATGGGAATTGTTTGAAAGTTTTTTAACTTACGTTTTTAGTTTACATTTGAATTGATCAGTTCTTACAAAAAATGACCATCGAAAAAAATAGCTTCTTCAAGAATATTGATTAAAATAAAATACATAATTTTGTATCACTATTAGTGACAAATGCTCTGCTCATTCAAGACACATCTTTAGATTGATCAAACTGTAAAATATATCTTCTCTTCAATAATTATTGGAAACATTAAAATGTGTGCTTATCTTAATAAGGATTTCGATTGAGGGTGCTTGATGGAGTTTCAATATCAAATTTGTTTGAATTTTGTACTTTTCCATTAGTTTTGTTGCTAACGATCCGGGTTTCACCTTTTTGCAAACTTATAAATTTGAAGTAATTTTCATTTTATTCTATTTATTTACGTAAGTCTATCAGATACACATTGAAATAAAAATGAACTGTGAATGTTCGAGCTTTTGCTTTTAGTATTGACAAAGGAAAATGTGTGTTTGAATATACAGAAACGGCAATATATCGGTTTAACCATTGGAGTTATTTAAACAACGAACTAGAGCTTTTCATTCATGTGGTCAGAATTAATTATTACATTTGTACATACAGACCTGCGGCACTCGGCCATTTGACTAGTTTTTGATTGTCTAAATGCTGGGGGGCAGCTAGCGTGGCCGTAACGTCGGTACTTCGCACGGTCCCGGGGATCCCCGCCAGAGTGGCCGAGCACTTTATGCGGAGGAGGGTCCCTAGGAAATGACCCCTCGAGAGGAGCAGCCGCAGCCTCGCTGACGTCACGAACATTTCCTCCTCGACTGCCTCGGTCGCGCGGGACACGTATTTTTCATCCATCTAACAAAGCACAGTAAGCCCTTTTCTGAACATGAAGTAAGTTAATAATAATCAAGATATTTTATCTGTTTCGTTTATTTTCTCTTTCAAAAATCGATAGTAGTGTTTTATAAAATACGAGTTTTAAAACAAATACATTTTTTTTAAAATATTATATCGCTTGGCTTGCCTTTAATTACCAAAACATATAAGCAATATTTTTACAGATAAACTTGATTTTTAATTTGTATGCAAAACTAAGGTTCTAAAAGTTGAAAATTTAAGTTTGCATGCTCCCAGTTTCTACCTACGTAGTCGCAACCAAGACAAATCAATTTTATTTGTGAAAACTTGTTTGTCACGAAGGTCTTTTGAATCTCCAGTTGCAAGGGATATTCGGCTGATAAATGCGCTACCTGTTGATGTGGACATCTTCGGCAGTGAACTTGATGCTTTGTTTAATTTTTTTTTCTTCTTATGTAAATAAGATGTTTCTGTTCTGCTTCTTATTTTTAAAATTTTTGTGTAATTTTTATTTTAATTTGTCAAATGCATGGCGCATTGGCGCTTGCTGTAATGCCATGTATTTTTTATTATTTTTTGCCAATAAATAAATAAAAGCTTTGTAAGTGTTTGAAATATCTTTTCATTTAATATAAAATACCTATGTATCTCACATGAAAAAGCAACTATGACTTTTGGCTAAGGATCACTAGTAAAAATGTTCAAAGAAACCGATGTTTATTCGTTTATAAAATCTTTTTCGAAAAAAGACCCTGTTACAAAAAGTTAAGTTAAGTATAAAGAAAATTAGTGTACACATTTGAATTAAGTTACAAGAGCACATCAAGGTAAGTCGTTAAAATTTAATATTCAATGTATTAAGTGAGTCTTTCTAAAATAAAATATCTTCATATTGGTTTTTTAATTCAGTTTTTGAAAAACCACGGTACCAAATTTATTTGAAATTTTTTATTTTAGTTGAAATATCATAATTGGTAAAATTAAAGCCACACAAAGGAACTACATATTTTAAAATGATAGAAATTATTTGACAGGATATTAGTTGAAATAATAATTACCTGTATATCGTTAATGAAGTAATTACAAAACACTGGATGTGCAGACGGCGCTGTTCGACATTTTATATCTAGCTGTTCCCCAACCGTGTAAGCCGATCGTAGACCTTCTATCCGTGGCTTTTCCAAGGGTAAAGCTGTAGGGATTAATATGTTTCATTAGAAAGAATGGATTAAAATTGCGGAGTATTTATTTGAATTAATTTATTATGTAAATTGGGTCACAAATATTATCCAGAATTTGAATACGGTCCGCAATTATTATTTTTAATGGAAAATTTTATTTCTAGCAGTTAATAGCTATTAAATTTTAATTAGAGCAAAGTGGTGGTTATGACAGATATTTAATTTCTACTTTTTTTGCCTAATATCCTTTGATGACCATTCAGATAAAACTCTTGGTCGTTAGTAAATACATAATTTCTTTTATTCAATTTTTGTAATAACTTAAATTGAAAAAAGATAATAGTTCTCTTACACATCTTCTATATCTATATATATAAAAATGAATGTCTGTATGTATGTCCGCTATGGACTACTAAACCGCTCGACCGATCGATGTGAAACTTTACAAATTTATTGAGTGCACCCCCACGATGGTTTCTGGCCTATCAACCTCTCCCCTCAACCACCTCCCAACCTCCCCCCAATTTTTTTTTTTTAAACTTTAAGAATTTTTCGAGTTCACTTCTTCGAAGGTTTTTGGCATACCCCCATACGCTCCCCAAACCCCACCCCGCCAAACAACCCCCTCCCCCAAAAATTGATATCGAATTTTTACAAATTTCTCGAGTACACTTCCGCGAAACTTTCTGGCGTACACCCCCTCCCACACCCCATCCCCCCAATCCCCCCTACAATTGCTGGCGTAGCAACGCGCGCAGGGTACAGCTAGTATATATATAAAAATGAATGTCTGTGTGTATGTCCGCTATGGACTACTAAACCGCTCGACCGATCGATGTACAACTTTACTCCGCAATGGTTTTGGCTTACAAACCCCTCCCCAACCACCCTCCAACCTCCGCCCCCCAATTTTTTCTTAAACTTTACGAATTTTTCGAGTTCACTCCTTCGAAGGTTTCTGGCATACCCCCCCATACGCCCCTCAAACCCCATCCTACCAAACAACCCCCTTCCCCCCCAAAAATTGATATAGATTTTTTACAAATTTCTCGATTACACTTCCGCGAAACTTTCTGGCGTACACTCAAATTGACTCAAATTGAATTGAATATTTGTGTAATGTCTTTCCTTCAAATTTATTTTAGTTGCTGGCGTAGCAACGCGCGCAGGGTACAGTTATATATAAAAACAAATTAATTCTTTTCCATTACTTTGAGTATAGAAATATTCTCGATTGGGATCGGAACAAATTGAAATGAAAAATTCTCTGTCATAATTTTTTTTAAATTTATGACAGAGAATAAACTTTTTACAATTTAGAGCTTCGCATTGCATTTTTGCATATATGATGAAACTAATAATGATATTTCCACTTAAAAAGTAATACTTTCTTATTACTGATTATAACATAAATAAATGCTACTCTGAACGAGATATTTGCATTAAATTCAATCTGTAATAAGCGGGTTTTCCATCGAATAAATATAATCTATTCTAGCGATTGGAATTAACTCATATTTCAGGAAATGCTCAAGAAGGCTGCGATGCGAAGTATCCATTCGTATCCATTTTCTATTGGAATTTGATTAGGAAATATTACGTTAACAATCAACTGCCATTAGAGTTTTAATACTAAAACATAAGCCATAGTCAATACTTTCAGGATTTCACACGATGATATTATGTAAGCGTTTATTTGTGTTTCAAATGTTTCGAATAGTATTCCATTACTGGCAACTATATTACACACATAAAAAATCACAACAGCCGAGTTGTTTTGTTTCGTTGCTTGACTCTATCGGTCTTATCGATTGATAAATAAGCTATCGTAAGAATATCCGTGGATGGCAGTGCATTCATTACACGGCCAAACCGGTTGGCTAAGGGAAGAATACATGCATGGGGGTAATTTAACTGCATTAAAAGACTCGACACAGGAGATGAAGACCTCGGTGTGATTTATGTCTTTAGTTTGATCAAGCAAACATTCCTGCCTTTTAATTTAAATCTTAATGCAACAGTGTTTCAAAATAAAGACATTCCGATGGATGGTAGAATTTTCTTAGAGAATATCTATCTAAGATTTTGAATTATATCACGATGATAAAATTGAAATGTATTTTAGTTCCACAAAAATTATATAAATTTACAGTTGATAGCTTTTTCGTCTCACGCTCTCGTCAGAACTATTCATCATCTATTCCAACGTCCTAATATTATGTATATATGAGAATTTTTGAATAGTTAAGAAGATTTATTGTCTACGCCAGTATAAATAGCCACGTCAATGTATGTTTAAGCACAGTTCCAACGAGGGAGTAAGCCGAAATAGCTATTAACTATAATTATTTAAATTTGTAGAACCAAAATACATAGCTTTTTTATCACCGTGTAATAATGGAGTTCAACCATACAGTTTCAATTCATTTAATAATATTTTGAGTTATGTAAAAAAAAAACTTCAGTGTTTTTTATACTGAGTGTTCTATTAGAAAATTCTGTTAATATGTTGTTAAAAGAGTTGATATCAATTATATCGTAAATAAATTCCATCAAAAATTTCTGTAAAGAGCTTCAACCTTCAAACTTTTATCGTTGATTTCCAATCTACCTATAAATGAATGCTTTTATAACGTGCTAAGCAAGCTTACCCATGACTGTCATATTCCTGGTTTCAATGGCTGTCCGGAAAGTTGGTGCCTCCGTTGATACTTCGCAAGTGTAAGCTCCGGATGCTGCTGGTGTAAGGTGGTCTAAGGCTATGCTGCAGCGACTCTTACCGCAATCAGATCCTTCGTTTTCATCTATCGTTGCACCGCTCAGTGGAAATGTTAGAACGCTTGGCTAGAAAAGGATCAATGAGCTTTTATACAATTCTTCCTTTAATACACTAATATACACTATGTCATATGTCCATATTGTTACAAAAATTCGGTATTTTAACCAATTTTTTTCTTTTTCAAAATTAAACTTCTTTAGCTATTTTAACATTTCTTTACGGTAACAAAAAACACCTCAACGGATCGGATCTTTTTTTGAGACCTTAAAAAAAATTTAATAAGCACAAGATTGAATAAATAGGGTAAAACGATATCTATAATAATAAAGTGTTCCAACTATGAAATTATATACAGTAAAATAAAATAAACGGATAATGATGGAACATGGAGTCAATAAACTAGTCAATTTAAATTTCGCTTTGATTTGAATTAATGAAATGAAATTTCCAACGTGATTCGTACAAAATATATATTCAAAGCGTGAAATATATTGTAACCATCCATTTTATTTTTTTATCGTAATTTTATTTAACCAATTTAACATATAGTTTCATATGGCAATATGAATTATTTAATTGATTTATCATGTATTAGTTTGCATTGCTAAGAGGTCTTCTTCTTTCTTGTTATTTGCTTCATTTATTCGCTTAGTTTTTCTACCAATTGTTTGTCATACCTTACTTAACTTTTGTATAAATATCACTGTCGTATTGTATTTCTTATCAGTTGACAATGCTCGCCATGAACGAAACCGGTCATGATCAAATAAATTTTATGTGGAAAAAGTACTAAAAATGTATTATTATTTTTATTATTAAACTTTATTATACATAAAGATATGATAAATGTGTTAAAAATTCTATGAGTAGTAATTTTATGAATGAAAATACTATGTGAGATTTTATCTATCACCATGACTGAAAGTCACGTTATTTATTTTCAAAGTATCATGTGAATTGTTTTTTATGTTATATTTAAAATTGTTATTTTCCCCTTTTTGGATTCACACAATATTATCCACAGTTAATTTTTCTAGTCAGAAAAACATTCTCGGTTTCTGTTTGTCTGTTACCGGGAATTCAACAGTATAAGGAATATAAAGTTACTAAATTTTAATCAAAAACAAATTCATCGATATTTTTTAATAACGGAATAAAATTCCCACTTACAACAAATTCGATCTTTGTAATATAATTTTCAGAAATACAATCATCTCTTTAAACATGTATTTCAGGCACCTCAATAAAATGAATTTCAAAAGATCACTTTGTTACACATCATTAAAAAATATACATATTTACTTCCTAAGCTAAGCAGATAAAATTTATTGGATCAGGACCGGTTTCGCTCATAGCGAGCATTGTCAACTGATACAAAATACAATGAAACAGTAATATTTATACAAAGTTTAAGTAAGAATTACAAGCTATGACAAACATCTGGTATTACAACTACGCAAATAAATTTAGACAAAATGCAAGAAAAATTGATTATAATTAAAATGTTGAAGACCTCTTATCAATGCACGCCATAACATCAAAAATCAATTAAGTGTGAATAATCATTAGCAAAGTAATTGGTAATGCTAATTCATATTTCAATCTAATTCGACTTAAAAAATATATTTTGTGGATTATTTGTATGTATTATAAATTAAAATAGCCTGTCTATTAAAAATTTACTGCTAAAATCATGTATGGTAATATACATTTTTAGTTATTAAAAATAAACATTCAAGATTATTTGGTTGAAATAACCATCGTTTTGTATGGCTTAAGAAATTTTATTACACTTCTTCATATGTCAATAAAAGAAGCAGAAGGCACGAAGCATAAAAGTGCATTTTTATTAGTTGAAGTCTTAGCATTTTCAAATACGAATATAAGTGCTTGCAAGATACAAAAATGTTCCTCTCGATTGCAAATATTTTCAATTTCATAAGCCAGCTATTTTTATTACTTCAAGAGAGTATGCCCATTGAAAATCAATATATATTAAAGTTCACTATTTGCGAATATAGAATTGCATTTCCAAAGTAAACTCACTGGCACCAAAACGTCAATATTTTCAATTATTAAAACTAAATAAAGAACAGTGGAAATTCAAAATTTGCATTAAGCGCATTCAAAAAAAGAACTCTTATATAGTTTGACTTTAAAAAAATGTGTTCGAATATAGAATAATGATACAATCTGTATATGAATTAAAAATAAGGATTTCGAATTAAGCTTGAATCGTTTGAATTTTGTACTTTTCAGTGAGTTTTGTCACTAACGATCCGGGCTTAGCTTTTAGGGATATTTAGGCATTTCAAATGCACGAATAAACTTGAGCCTGCGGTTAGTAAATATTATAGATTCTATCGTTTATATAAAGTATGTTTTAAGGTTATTGTTGGCAATCTGCATTAATTAGATCATGTTTTGATTTTAATGATTTACGTATATATAATATACATATGACCATGTCCGCTCCCAACATGTGGCATATGGACTCCTCACGGAGTTTATCTCGATATGTTATTTTCTTCGCGAACTGCTTGTTACACTGTTGTAAAACCTCTCATTTCCGAAGAGAATAGGGATTGAAATGATACGAAGACTAGGACAGAACTATTGGTTAGCTAATCGCTCTCGTTTTCACGAGCCGCTTTTTGGGATAGTAAAAGTGGGGAGGGATTTTTAGCAACATAAACAACTATTGTATTAGAACAGAATCTATTTACCGACTGAAAAAATCTGCTCGTATCGGGATTCGGACCCAGGCGATCCGTCACTGAAGCCAACGACGATAACCACTGCACCATTGACTGGGCTAAATTACTCATATTGATGATGAATATTTATAAACACGTTCTTTGTACAAAAAGTCTGAAAAAAATACTATTGAATAAAACACATCAATTATCTTGTTACCTTATGTGTAGGCATATATCTGTAAAATTCATGGTCGTCTTTGTACCACTTAACGGAGAATAAAGCATCTTGTCCAGTATCATAGGAGCATCCAAGACTTGCTGGTTGACGAAGATCAGCTAAGGCCGGAACTGCTACTCCAACAATTTTGAGGCATGTACTGCTGCCTGTAGAAGAGAGAAAAAAAAGCACATATTATGAAGATTTCATTAGTGACGAATGTAGTTGATAAAGCAATATAATGACAACTAAGGTAAAAAATAAATATGAAGCATTGGATGAAAAATAATCTAAATCGAAGATGAAGCAAGCTTTTATATATTTACATGTTTAATTAGAATCGTTTGAATGTGGTACTCTTCCATGAGTTTTGTCGCTAACGACTAGAGTTTCGCCTTTGGGTATCTTCAAGTATTTGAAGTGCAGTTCACGTTTATTCGTGCTTTTGAAATGCCTGAAATGAAAAGTTGTTGGAAGGAGAAACTCGGATCGTTAGCGACCAAACTCATGAAAAAGTACGAAAAACAAACGATTCAGATTTGAAATTTAAATTATATCAAGCAGCTTTAGTCGAATTCCTGATTGTCCTTAAATGTTATTTTTATATTCTTTAAGACAATGAAGTCAATATATTCATGAAGGATTTATCTTGTACTCTAACCTAAAAACTGTTAAAACATCATCGAATCTCGAAAATGGATAAAACTATCAATGACAGGACATCAAACTGGTTCTGATTATTAAATAAAATTCCGGTATTAGTTCAAAATAATGTTTTATAAATACAGATACAAGTGAAACCCTCGTCAATGTGAGTAGTACATCTCCCGTCTATATATTCATCCATTCTTTTGAAATGTATTAGTAGCAAAATCAAGCTTATTAGCAAATATTTAACCGTCTATTATTTTGGCAGACCAGACTTAGACGAGCCTCAAAATACTAAAACATGCCAGAGATAACATATATGGAACATTGAATTTTTATCTTCTATTTACCTTGGAAATATCTAGTTAAGAGGTTATAACTGAAAGTTATTTTGCGTATACAAAATAATCAAACAATTATACTTGCAATAACTCTGATATTTTTTTTGCTGGAAAAAAAAAAAATTCGTTATCTCATATTTATATAACTAAAAAAATATTTAATTATTATTTTTGAAAAAGATTGTGTGTGAATATGTATTACGTTTACTTCACGATACATCTGGACTTCCACACTTCAAACATATATTTTCTTCATGAGCCACAAAAAATCTGTCGTTACTAGATTTTATTTATTCCGAATATTTTTGAAAAACCGCTATCTATATTTTTTCTATCGTTTTCAAATATGCACTTAATAACTATATGAGTTTGTATACAATAATAAAGTAAAGAAGTGTGATCTGCTATTATGACGTCAGTGATATGCTGTTAGAACTGATTCGGCGAAATACCCACCGCATTTAAAATCCTCTCGATGTCAAGTTTAAGAAATATTTTATTGATTAAATCTCGCTCCTTGTCAAAATTGTTTCCGAGTCTATCACGACACCGCTTTGATAACGGTATACGAAACTTTACAAATTATTCCTTTGACGTGGCTAGACTTATGTGAGACCGCAAATATTCTATCATAACCATTATAATAATGATTCATGCCAAAGAATCAGACCCAACATATTTAACACGGCTCAATGTTATTAAAATAATTATGTAATAATAGAGAAATTAAATAAAGCGTATAAAATGTTAACAGTGTCAAAACTCAAAATGTTTTTAAGAGTTTCGAGCAATGAACTTTAGAAAAAATCTCCAATATCACAATTATAATGTGCTTACTATCAACTACCAATAGGAAATATATTTATAATTCTTTGGATAAATTCTACAATTTTGTTAATAATCAGGGCGACTTTAATTCATTTTTAAAAATCGCAGAATTAGAATAGTATTTTTTTTTTGAAAAAATGTATTATCTTAATAATCGTTCACATTTTTTAAATACTACAATATTTAAAATATTGCATCCTTTTACATGGCTTTCAAATGCTTCAAGTTATTCCTTATAGTTATTTTAAATATATTCAATAGCTTAAGAGACTTCGTACTTAATATAATATTATATACAAATATTCCTTAGGCCTTTTTGTTAACATGGGGAAAACAATAAACGTTTTATCTTGCATAAGTTGTGTCAATTTTAACACAACAGTTATTTGCTGGTAACGATTTTTAATTAAAAAACAGAACAAAAACATAACTGAGATGGAAAACTAAATTTAAGTGAAATTTCTTTTCTTTTTTAAGAGTTTAGCAAACGGCTACGTTGACGAAAAAACAGATTCATTATAATGTCCGCATTGGTGTTTTATTCAAAGTATGAACGTTAAGAGAACGGTATTTGAAAAAATTTGACTTGGTGACTTACAGTAAAGTCACCTGGTCCTGATCTTTCACCGATGCAAAGAATAGAATACTTGATAATATTTACTATGATACTCCCCTCCCACAAGTGACTCAAAACTCGAAGGAATTGGCTATATCAGACTGAGTGAGACTTAAAAGTGTATTGTCACGTAGCCTTCAATAAAAAAGATTACCAAGAGTAGAAGAATGTACAAAGTGTAATTAAACATCAAAATATGAAAAGATATCGATGATAATTGTGAAATAAAATAAATAAAATTCACGCATTTGCGCTATTTATTCCAAAGATCAAATTAAGCTGAACAAATATCTTATTTATCACTTTTGGTGATTTAAAATATTTCTTTGGCCCTAATCAGATAAAAAAAACTACAGAGCGTTGAGCCTACGAAAATTATGTCATTAAAAATGTTTTTTCACAAAATTAAATCCAATATCCTACTCCTTCTCGACAAACGATAATATTATCACAAGAAGAAGGGAAAAATATTTAATATTACTGCTTTCTTGGGAATGCTAACTGTTTCAAGTGAACTGAATTTAAAAAAAAGGTTTATATTTGACGACATTTACGTCTAGCAACATTGAAAAGAATTTTTCCTTCCATGAAGGAAAATTCAGTCTTTTTTTATAACATCCCTTTTCGGATTTTTTTTCTAGTAAACACATCTAATTCTAGATTTTATCGAAAGCTTTCAACTGCAGATTATGCTTTTAATATATTTTAAATTAAATTTAACGCATTTGAAAAACAAATCTGAATGAGAATATTTTGTCAAAACGTATTTTTACAAAATGAACATACACATACCAATGTTAAAAATATAATATAAATAAATCTATAGTAACATTATCAATGTATTTGTTTTATTTAAAGAAAAAAGAAGCTAGTAGGATTACAAAATATTCATACACAAAATTTTCACTAAAACAACACAGAAGTAGTCTAGTTTCTAGTAAATTAAGCGTTGTATTTTTTTAAGTCAAAATAAAGCTTGAAGTACTCAAACCTTTTTGCTTTATATTTTATATATCTATATTATGATTCACACATTTTTATTGTTTTGCTCCACTTTTGTTTGTTGTTTAAATAAAGTTGTTAAAACAACTTTTGCATTAACATGCAAATGGATTCGGGGAACAAAGAATCACAATGTTAACACATACTTCATAGCAGCAGTTTTCCCTAGCGATACCTCGGTCCAAAAAATTAAGCCGTTTTTGTAACCACTGAAAATATTTTCAGTGACGCACACAAGGAGATTAGAAGACACGCAATGGGCACATTCAGCCTTTTGTCAAGTAAAATAATATGTTTTTTTGTGGAATGACAAAAGAAGTAATAAAATAAGTTTTTATTATAAAACTTCCGCTCATTTCAATTAGAACTAGTCAAAATTTGTAGTTGCTAGTAAATATGTACTATTAAGAATCTACACTTATGATTGGGTTAATGTAAGAATTCTGAAGACATTTCATTGATTTTTTAGCAATATCTGTTCCTTGTTGCTGTTTTCTTATAATGGTACATTTTAGCTAAACGACTTTAATCCTGAATTTTGGGTGCTTGTAGCTCAAGTTACATTTTCAAAGTAAGGGAGCTAGGATGAGATTCAAGACCCTACCAGGAACTAGAATCACAGAGTATGCGTGGAAAAATAATGATACGTCACGAACATCCAAAACCTTTCAATAAATGTTTGAAAGTTAAAAAGAAAATATATGTTCCTCTTTATTCGGAGACTCTTAAGACATAAAATACTTCCACTCACATACGTGACAAGTATATTTAAAATGAGATTTATTTTTACATCCGTTTAGGAACAGATATTGTATGATCTATTAAGCGTTTATAGTTTTCATGAAAATCGATCGGATTCAAAAGAAATAGTTTTTCATGTAGTGTGATGCAACTTCAACATTATATTGTCTTTAAGCTTTATAAATTACCTACATGAAATCACTGTTCGCTATATTATGTCGAAAAAATTTAGATTGTTTTCAAACAATGTTTTTTTTAAGCAAATGTTAATGAAAACATAGATATGAAATCAAACTTAACAATGAGTAACTTAAACTAACATCCTTTTAAATTATTTGTAAAATAATGACTCATTAAATTTCTAAAATTTTGGAACTATTTTTTTTGGAATATAATGGCAATCTCAAAATGTTTGATGTTTCAAATACTGCAATATTTTGTTTTCAAACTATCTACTTCTAAAAAATAAAAATGAAAATTTTTATAATTTATGAATTATTCTATCTAGAATTCTTGTTATACGGATGAATGAGATCATATTTCAGCTTGCAAGTAGCAAAATTTATCATTGTTCAGTCTTTTTATCACAAAATAGAAACAGCAAATTTTTTAATAAATCCCCCTTATCATAAAAGCTGATACCTTCTTATACAGTTCTAAAATTTACACAATACACATTAGCTTTTGTAAGCAAATGATCTGTTAATTGTTTGAGAAGGTTATATTCAAGCTAAAAATGAAAATCTACCGTATTAAATGCATTAACATATTTTGTGAGTTTCAAAATTACCGGATAACTAAAAGAGAGTTAAACAAAACAACCAAGAGAAAGACGTAAAAACAAATTAATATTATATTGAAATTAAGCCATTAATAATAATAATTGATATTGCCAGAGATTGTGCTTTGGAAAGTGGAACTTTACACATACACGTGAGAATATATTTCATATATCCATATATAATTTGGAGTAAATTCAGACGTTCGAATAAAAAAAGCTGCTGTCAATAATGGATAGATAGATATCATGTTTATAATCAAAAATGGTTGTTGAACTGATTGTCATTATATTTCATAATTGTGAAGAAAGTCCTATTTCAAATAAATATTAAATCAAAATGAAGACTTAGTCCCAAATTTTGAGCCCCGCACGCCACAGATACCGTAGCGTGTTGTTGGTGCATTTAAATTTTATAACTCGACGTAAAATTTTCTTTGTGTTTTTATTTTCTCAACAGAGTGATGGATGTTGTCATAAAAGACGTTTTCCTCCGTATTTCTTTATACATTTTAACAGTTTTCTCGCGATTTGCTTGCTACAACACAGTATGCGGTAGTTAAAAAATGGAATAGGGGCTCATTAGGGTGAAATTCCTGCGGCTATCATAATTTGGGTATTTATTCCACTTTATCAAAACCACCAACGTTTATACAACCACTTTTAATGTTCATATACACTTGGAAATCAAAATATTATTACAGCCCTGCTGCGGAGGTTTATTCTGTTTTAATATTTTCGCTTTGAATTTAAATATTATGATAGGAAATTGGGTGCAGTAATAAACTAACCAATATAAAATAAAATAAAGTACTGGGGTGCTCTTCATATATTGATCGGACAATGTTTTAGCTAACGTTTATCAGATCGTGATAAACCAGTCTATGGAGTAATTTATTTTAGATTTGAAAAACTTTTTCTCTGTGAAAAGAGGAAACCGAAAAAATATGCTGTTTTTTATCGATAAGACAAAATAAGCGTTAATATTTATGGTAAGAAATATTCCTCCCGTCATCTATTCTGCCCTTGAAGGGAAGCGTAGAAAAAACTGGCTTAAAAAGTCAACTCTTGTTAAATCAAGAACTTCACGTTGTTTCATTAAAAATCTTGAAAAAAAACTTTTTTTATATATAAAAACACGGCATGTAGACAACCAGATGCTTATAATTATAGTAAATCGCTTTTTTCTATTTTTTTTGAAGTAGAAAACGGTCACTATATTGGCAAACTGAAAGTGGTGTTGCTACTTGCTACTGACTTTATCATATATAAAGTACGAGTGATTTGGCTGAACAGAAAAAATTAATTGATTTGTATTATACGAAATCTGGAAGTTTTTTTTCAAAATCAACTAGATATTGATAACATAGCTCACAAGATATTAATAACAATTAAAATGCTTTGTATATCTAAATATTCACAAATCATTTATTATAGACAATTCAGTATAGTGGATTTGTATAATTAATTATTTTTAAGTAACCGAAGTGTACTTTGAAACATTCGACTTTATTAAACGTAAAAAATGAATTGACTACGTGAAACATTTGATTATTGAGAACAATTATTATTAAGCAAAATGAATTATCAGGAACAGAACAGTTAAATTGATTTTTTTTCTGTTTAGCTGCATTATATTCATATATGTATATACTTTTCTGCCGAAGGCGTGATATCAAGATAACCTTTACAATTCTAGATTATTTTTTGTGCTACTTATTTTGACCAAAATCATTCGAAACAGAATTGTGAAAAATCAAATGGAAATGAAGTGTAATATGTCAAAATATCTAATAACACCAATCTATTGCAGAATCAACTCAAGAAAAAAAGACATTACATGCACCTAACTTAAATGTCTACAGTAAGATTTGAAAATGAAAATTTGGCATTGAAAACAAACCCTTTCAAATAATATCAAGTCCATGCACGCCTTTATACACGTTTTTAAATACATTTGACGATAATCATATTTACTTACCATTATTTCCACTTGAAAAAATAATTCATGCCTTTTCGTAAAGATAGCACAATAACCTACAAATATAAATAATAAAAAACTTACCAAAAAGTATGATCACTGTATAGGCGGAAAAAATAGTCCTCAAATTTTGATTTATAGGCACCATTGTTTTTAGACCAACGTTTTCTTTATACCACTTTTTAGTCACCACAGCACAAATTGTCTATCGATAATTTTCTTCCATTACTTTATGAAACCACTTTTGAAATTATACACCCCGTAGACGAAAATTTATGACCTGAAAAAAAATAAGTTTCCTGTAAATTCAAGAGAGAAAGAAAATACTACAGTAATGGGATAGGGGAAAATCAGACAAATCAAGGGACGGTTAAACGAAATACTCACAGTCGTAAATCATTGCGAAAGCCTACATTCCCACAAAACCATTAAATAATTTTCAAATAAATAATATTGGTATCTTGAAAAATGGCAAATTTATTTCATTCAGCTGTAGCATTTTTTTTCTTCGGCTTTTTTTTCTATGATTAAATATTGAATTATTATTTTTGAATTGATTTACTTTTTTATCACTTCAAAAATGTAAAACATATATATTTGTTTTGCTGTTTCAGAGAAATGTATCAATGCTGGTTGTGGACTAGGGGGGGCAATTTTTCTATGTTAATCTTAATCTTGTTGGATTTTTAAATTTAATTTAAATGTGTAAAATAATCAATTAAAAAATTAAAGCATAAAAAAAGAATTTACCGTACATATTTATTTTGCATTATAAAATATAACATTGTATAATCAGCATGCTATTGTATAAATCGATTCAATAAGAGAAATATGATATAAAAATGGAACTTTACTTGTGCGAATGATTGAGATACATCCTTTATTTGAAAAAACTTGAATATTGCATCGTTTGATTGAACTTATTCTTTAAATTTTTCCATATGTCTATAACTTGTTAATAAAATTGTATAGAAAAAATGTTTTCCATTATACAACAATTCGTATTAGTGTAAACATTAAAAAAAATCCTTGATATACATCAATGATTTTGAAATTAACGAGTCTATTCCTAAACGTTGACTAAATATCAAACAGGTCCTATAAAGAAAACATATACTGAGATACTTCTTAAGAAGTCTTAATATTTCACATTGAAAAAATCATGATTAAATAAATAATATAATTTTTCTTTACTGCGTCCACATATTGTATTATTACTCATTGCGATCCTTTTCAATTAGTAGAATATAACAACACACAGTCTTGTTTATAATATACTAGTATTGCTACCCGGCGTCGCTCGGACTAAGCAAGCAATAATTATTTAATGTTATATCATTCGACATAATTATATCACAAAATCTAACATCCAAAATAGAGTTAAAATAAAATCACAAAATTTATTTAATTTGATGACAGCCCCATTCTCGCCCATTAAAATGTCCAAATTCAAGGAAAAAAACTAATTTGCTGTCAAAGAAATGTCAAATAATACCTTCACGTAAATAATAAACATTATTATTAATAATAAAAGCCGGGAAAAGTTCAGTTGAAGACTGATTTATTACATTTTGACTAAATGTCTTCGCCGATAAAAATTCAAACATATTTTCTTTCATATTCGGTTTTTATGGCAACTTAATGACCAACAAAGCAAAAGGGAATTACAGACCCACAGACATACATACGCCGTTTCGGTTTTATATATAAGATTAAACGGAGATCATTGAAAAATAAAGCCCATTATGTCATAATTATACAACTGAAAAAAAAAACAGAAATACTGTGATATTTTTTTATGACGTCCCTTATTTCACACCCTGAGACATTTATTAAATTTTCCCCCAACCTCTAACTGCGGTGGAAAGCATTTCAGAGAACTTTAGAAGTTGATTGTTTTCCTCGAAAAGGCATGTGTTGCAAAGCATATAACGCACCCTACAACATTTTTTCAATGCTCTCTTATCACATTTACACCCTTCCTAGCATTATGTAAATGGATATATTAAAACATTCTTTTATAATAATGGTGTGATGCTTAAATGATTGCCTCTTATAAGTTGTATAGATGTAATATATTATTAAATTATACTATGTTAGTCTAACATATGTTTATAAACATTGCAATAAATATATTTGTATTTATTTATTGGAAAAAATAAAAACAAAATACATGGCTTTAGAGCTGACGTTAGTGCGCCATGTATTTGACAAGTTGAATAAAAATTTCACATAACATATTACACAAAAAAAGAAGCAGAACAGAAACATATTAGTTACACAAAGAAGAAAAAAATAGAAACAAAGCACCAAGTTCACAGCCGAAGATGTCCACCTCAACAGGCAACGCATTCATCAGCCGAACAGCCCTTGCGACTTGCGACTCAAAATACCTTCATGACAAACAAGTTCTGACAAATAAAACTGATTGGCCTTGGCTATATAACATATTAAGAAGACAATGTTGAACTATTTCTCAAAAAATCTTTCTAAGCTGGTTCATTGGTTGCGTAACAAACATATCTTACATAAATAAAAAGTAGAGATCTGTCTGCACGGGCCAAAGTTTCAAATTTCTACCCGGCCCGACCCCGAAAATTTCAGTTCTTGCCTGTCCCGAGCCCAAGATTCATTTCCAGACATCTTACCCGAATCCGGCCCGAGCCCGAAGTTTTCCCAACATAAACCGTACAAAACCCTAAATTTTGTTTTTCTCGATATGTTTTAAGGATTAGCGATAATAGCGTGTATATTTTGAAATTGCCTGATAAATGTTTGAACTTTTGTATACCCAGGTCTGAGCCCGGCCCGTGGGCCTAGCCGGAGCCCACGCAGACCTCTAATATAAAGTAACTAAGACTCCATCAAATATATTGATCTCAATTTTTTCTAAATACTTTAAGAGAAAGATTTCATTTTAGAGATTTAAACGACTCTCAAAATTTTATTTGAAAATGCGTGCGATGAAAGAAACTGGTTTTGACCCAAAGTTACTTATATTTGTGAATCTAGTGCAAAAATGTGTTTGCATTCATTAATTTTAATGCTTTTCCACCCAAAACGGACAAAAAACAGAAATACAATTAAGTACTTCCCTTTTTAAAGGATATTACTCCTGAATTAATTATTCAATATATATATACATATATTTATATGGGTGTGACAAAATGTATGTATGTGCCAACAAAACTTAATTAAATATAACCCATATCTGGATCGTTGGTACATCAAGATTTTGTGTATGGCTTAGCCCATCGTATGATTCCATCAGAAATTATTTACCTCGCGTCTATGTTTCAAACTTTTTTCTTTTTTAAAAAGTTTTTTTCATATTTAATCATTAAAATGCCGAAAGTTGCGGATAAGGTTGCTTAAAGTGAAAAGAAAATTTCTCACGCAATATTTCAATCAACCTCAAAATCGGGAAGCTTTTGTGACGTAACGTTTAAGAAAATCTACATACCTAAAGTAACCGCGTTTTCACTAATCGCCACATTATATAAGATACCACCCCTGTTAGGAAAATATCATACGTGCTTTTACCGTGTTGTACATTATTAAAATACAAAAGTGATGATCAGGTTTGCTCAGCTCAGCTCACACATTCTCAATTGGAATTGGTTGCAAATCATCATATCAAACTTGGAAAGTATATATTGATACAAGTTAAGTGGTTTATTATATTCTTGTGATTTTGACCACGAAACATTTTACGGCAAAAGAATATAAAACGCTTTACGCATTACGTTTTTATTTGAGTTTCATTTAATGACTTAAACTAAACAGTCATAGTTATGACTAAACGTATGCCAAAAAATATTGTCCTAATGCTGCTTGGAGTGGTTTGTAATTCAGTTATGTAAACGGAAAATATATCATACGATACAAAAAGAAATTTAACCAATTTACAAATAAATAACTGTCAGATAAAACGTACAGTATAAATAATATCATAAAAATAATAAAACATTTTTTTAGTACTGATCCCACATTAAAATGATTGGATCAGGACCGGGTTCAATTATGGCGTGCATTATCAATTGACACTCATTCCTGCTTTCCATGAGTGAAACCGGTCCTGATCCAATAAATTTGATGTGGAATAAGTAATTAGCATTGAGAATCAGAATAATCAGTTGGAAAGATTTTTATATAACAAGTACATGTACGTATTTATTGTAATTAAAATTTGGAACTTTGTAAAATTTTAGAACGAAAAATTCATTTAATATTTTCACGGAAGACATTTTGTGTTTGGAGCTTTAGAATTTTCACCGAATTTATGTTTTTATACTTAAATTATTATTTGAAATTTATCATAAAATTACATTAATGTGCAGATTGGTATTTTTTATTCTCCCACAAAAGAAAATCGACAATTTAGTACTTTTGAATAAATATATAAAGTGGCTTTGAAAAATATCAATAAAGAAAAATCACAAGAAAAAACCAAGAAGTTACAAAGTCTGCACTATATATTTTATTCATACAAAGGAAAGTTTGAAAGCCAAGCACTTGAAATAAATTTCAGAGGTGATGTTCCAATAGTCGTAAAGTAAAGCTTTCTTCTTGATTCAACCACTCAAAGTAAAACTTTTTCCTATATGGATGGATAATGAACCATTCAATTCAGATAGTAATAGCCCAAGTTAGTTTCTCACATAAGATAGATTTGTTATAGTAGCCAAATAGCAATTCCGTAAATAGGGTACTTTGAATGATATTGAAAAATACTGTTATTGATTTGTTCTATAGAATAATTGTTATTTCAAATTAATGGACTCAAAGAATTATTAATCGGTTTGATGATTATAGGCGTGTTTTTTCAGTCAAATTTCCTAATTACTAAATCGATTTTTATGACGTCAACCACTTAAAAATTTTTAATCAAACAAAAAAACATCCTCAAATTATTTAACAATCTTTACAGAAAAAAATCGGTGATAAAAGCTTTTGAAATTTATCGAAAAGACAGATACAATGTTAACTGATATATAATAATCCAAACTCCATTCACATTATTTATAACTATTAATTTGATTGTATAAAATATATATGTGTGTTAAATATAATATATAAAGAAACATAATTATTCCTTCGAGTTATTTCATTCATTAAGTAAAGCTTATTTTAAAATATTGAACTGTAAAAATCGAAGGTTTAATAAATATTTCATCATTATCATATAATTGAACAGAATTTTGTACATCTGTCTTTAGTTGTGAGGCAGACTATGTAAGACTATGGAAGACTATGCGACGATATTTTACTGATTAGATTGGTGGTACATCGGTGACAGTAAAATGATTTTTTTATAATTTAGAAAAGATTTATTGCTTTTGGGAATGGTTACTCAAAAAAATTAGTTATCTCTAATTTCTAGAGAAAAAGGAATATTTCTTATCACACAATACTTTTTTATATATAAAAATATCACTCAATTATAATGCATAGAGACTTGTTTTTTTAAAAATATAATAAATCAACAATCAGTAGTTACAACAGTCAAAATTTAGGTATTTATAAAGTCAGTGAATATCGTTTTTTTTCTCCTAGAGAGCTTACATATATTTGATTCACATTTTATCCTGCAGCTTAATATAAAGTGTTTTTTTTTAAAAAATAAACATGCATACAAAGAATTTTCAAAGTAAAGAATTTTTTTTAGTAATTTGTTTCATACAATTGATTTTAAACAAAAGAAAACATATCAGATCAAGACAAACCTTTTCTACAAAGAAACACGCCAAGAAGAAAACTAACAAAATCTAATTAGTCCCCCTTCGTCAACAAGAAAAATAATAAAACGATGAAAAACACTCGCACAAAATTTAATCAAGCAACACCACCCACCCCAAAGGTTGTTTAGTAACACTGCATTATGCACTTAACTTGTTGCAACTCACCCTCAGATTGAACCCCAAGTCAAAGACACTCACCAACCCTCCGTTTATCGACCACTCTCTAGCAACAACGTCCACGTCCAATATTTAACATATTTATTTGATGCGAGATAGTTTTGCGTTTGTGATAAAAGTATCGCGAAAGTAAAACGAGGGCTTGCAGGTGGTAAGGAATAAAACACGTCCGATCAACTCGGTGGTTGCCTGAGTACTAACAGAGTTTTTAAGGGACGCGATTGCGCAGTATGGTTATATATACGGCATAACTAGATGTCCACTATTAAAGCAGATAACGAAAAAAAAGAATAATTACTGATGAGGTGAACGTAAACACGCCATTTCAATATATAAATTATTGTAATTTATCAAAACAATATTTCTATTTGACAAATGCGATATTTCGAAAAACGTATTCGTTTCAACCATACAGTTTGATAATCGATATTAAAAAGCAAACAGGTCAAGTTTTTCTGAAGTATTCAAATATTAATAACTAATTATGATACATTCTGACACCTCCTAGTATGGTAGGACATCAGCACTCTCTCGAACGATCTTTTGTTCGCCTCAGTCAATGAGTTTAAGATATCAGGAAATAAATTCATTCTTGTAATACGGGCGGCTCGCTCCCAAATGTCTCTGGCTGTGTCACTTCGAGTGCACGGTATCTCATATTAAGTGCAATAACCCATAAATAAAATTGCTTATCTCGCTTGACGCCCGACTGCATGAGCTTCATAAAAAGTTCACTAGGCGATAAATCATCCCTTATCGGCGGGCGCACGTGTTAACGATTTTTGAAACGGCCATTGTTTTTCTTTCTAAAGTAACCGTTTGTTTTCATACAGCAGTGAGAGATTGGACTGCATTGAGAATGCACGCGCCTAATCCTCTCCTTAAAAATTAAATTCGCGTCAAATTCCTGATATCTTCTTTGCTATCGTAATATTTGTGTGTTGTATAACGTCTGTGTAAATCTTTAACGATTAAATAATGGGTGCTAACGCACCCACATAACGCTTTGAGATCGTGTTTTGTTTTAAAGAGTTCCATGTTTTTCCTACTCCGTCCCCAAAATCCCTCTTCCTGAGTGTCGGATAGGAGGCTCCTTCTCGATTTACGAGGGAGCCGGAATAAAGGTCTTCTCAATTCATAATCTTTGATCGATTTATTCGTGGTGAAACGTCCTGATTTTTCAATAGGTCGTCAAATTTTATGTGCGGTTGTGTAGTATTTACTAGACACTGTTAAATTAATGAAAATGTTTCAGCTGTGAAAAACCATGCTAGATTTCAAAATGAATTCTTATTACGTATTATAAACATCTAATGGACGATTTGATTTTTTTGGAGGATTTAAATACTAAAATCAGTTGATTTTCTACAAGAGTCGTCAAAATTTTGAAGTATGACAATAATATTTAAAGTTGAATGTATACGTATTAAACGTAGCAAATATGGCAAATATATATGTATTTTTTTACAATCTTTCCTTTGTAAATAAAATATGGTATAAATTATTTTCCATAAAAGGTTCTACCCAGTTTTATTATATGTATTCATTGCTAATTTTCAATATTTATAAAAACTGAACGCTTAGTGAAAGTGAATAAAAAGAATTGCTTACCAAGTTGATTTAAAGTCATGTTTTGAAATGATATTTAAAATTAAGCTTAAAATTTTTTACTTTTCAAAGTTTTAAATGAAAAATTGAGAAACCTTATTTGAGTAAATGTGCTTTAAGCTCTATGAAAGCGTCTTTGCAATATTCTCACTTTATAAGAAGCAGTGATAACGTGCATTTTTTCCCTTTGAAACCAACCTATAATGAGTGTTTTGCATAACAATGATCACGATCTTGCACTGGAAAAAGCTGTCAAACTAATTTAAAATCAAGATGTCCATGATTATAATCTTATATATAAAACCGAAACGGCGTATGTATGTATGTGGATCTGTAATTCCCTTTTGCATTGTTGGTCATTAAGTTGCCATAAAAACGAATATGAAAGAAAATATGTTTGATTTTTTTATCGGCGAAGACATTTAGTCAAAATGTAATAAATTAGTCTTCTACTGAACTTTTCCCGGCTTTTATTAATATAATAATGTTTTTATTTACGTGAAGGTATTATTTGACATTTCTTTGACAGCAAATTAGATTTTTTCCTTGAATTTGGACATTATATGGACGTGTCATCAAATTAAATAAAGTTTGTGATTTTATTTTAAATCTATTTTGGATGTTAGATTTTGTGATATAATTATGTCGAATGATATAACATTAAATAATTATTGTTCGCTTAGTCCGAGCGACGCCGCGTAGCAATACTAGTATTTTATAAATTTCAATATATATTGAATTTTTTTTTTTAATGTTTTATATTATATTTATTGTAAAGGGGAAATACCAACATATTTTGAAAATATAATAATGAATGCATTCAAAGGATTGCAGAATAAAGAATAAACCAAATGAAGTCCATTAACATTAGAACATTTAAAAAAAATACATATACATTACACAAACCCATTGCTGAATTCTTCCACATCTCTAGGGAATCTATCGATCAGCCGCATAGCTCTCGCAACTGGCGTTTTATATGACTGGCCAAAATTCCACGGAGTAAATAAAGTTACCACTATAAATATAATTAAAATTTGCCTGTCTAGAAAGAAGGTATTTGATTGATTTTTCGATTGTAATATAATTTTGAAAGAGTCTATTTATTAATATATGTACTATGGTTTAAATAAATAGTATTCTTGGATCAATGATTTAAGTACTGGAATTCTGTAGATCTTGTATAAGTTTCCGTACAAAATTTAAATGATCATATTGTTGATTAAACTAAAGCTATTAAGTGACTTGTGACATTTGAAAATAAAGAAAGGAGAACTGACAACGGACATTGAATTTGTCGTAGACGAAAAATAGAGTTATCCACAATGGCGAGTACAGTCTATCTCATAGAAGTCATTCGTGACATGTGTAAGAAATCAAACGACGTTTTTTTATACAAAAGAGCTAACAGTGCACATTTATATGATTCCAAAGAGTTGATTATTAATAATAAAGAAAAAAAAGTTCTTATGTCAAAGTAAATCATATGGGTAGTCATAAAAATTCTGTATATATTATTTTATCGATGAAATTAACGTCGACTTAGAAAAGAGGTGATTCCGATATTTTGATTAAATTATGCGACTAATACAAAATAAATACATAGTTGACTACTAAATATATAATGTTTTTCCACAAATAACCAACAATGAACATGTAAATTGGTTAGTTACATAAGTTTTAAATAACGTTGATAGCTAAATATGTAAACAATAGCCAACAATATGTTTTAATAATTCAGCATTCAAAATAAATGCGTTGATAAATAACTGTTTAATAAAATCAAAAGCTACATTTATGGTGTTAAGATATGACAAATATTATTAATCATCATTCAGTTGCTCTCTCAGCTTATGGAATTGAATAATATACGAATTGAAAAAAATGAAAACAATGTACCTAAGTATCATTGCAGGTAAATTAAAAATATTTATCTTGGAAATTTTTCCACCCGAGGATTCAAACCGTTGCCACGCAAATTAATATGAGGAATTCCAAAAAACGCATACTGTTTGGCCACAAAAAATTGTTATAAATATAAATATAAAGCGTATCCGATTTCATAGGGACGCAGTATCAACAAATAATTTACACTTTCTACTACTCTGTATATGATTGAAATATAATTCATTTCGATGGCTTCCAAATGGTAATGTTTGGAAATATGTGATAGAAAACTAAATACTTAATTTAACCGACCGTGATGATTTACGTGCTCTTCAGTAATGTTGTATAGTCTTCGAATGCCTGGATAAATTTGAGCTCATATTGATTTCTCAAGTAGGAAATATATATTAATTTTCATACAAGGACATACAATTTTATGATCTTCGAGTTA
This sequence comes from Himalopsyche kuldschensis, assembly GCA_028554975.1. Taxonomy (NCBI): domain Eukaryota; kingdom Metazoa; phylum Arthropoda; class Insecta; order Trichoptera; family Rhyacophilidae; genus Himalopsyche; species Himalopsyche kuldschensis. Next base: position 6,702,903 of record JAHFWI010000029.1, on the reverse strand, counting down.
AACAATATAACATAAAAATAGAACACAGAATTATTAAGAAAATAAAAGTTGTACTTAGTTGGAAGTCTAAATACCAGTTATTTTAATTCAAGAATTTTGTAGAGTAGAGTAAGGTAGAGTTCCATTATAACACAAATGATTCAATGTGTTTATTTCTGTAAGAACTGTTAAAACGTTGATACACCTTTTACCATTCTGACACAAACTTATTATTATTTTTCGGGTTTGTGGTCGAGTGACAGCGTCATTGGCTTTGGTTGTGGACCCCAGATCCCCAAATAACAGTTCACAAAGTTTCATTGTTCAATTGCATTATTGATTTCTATTCGAAGACATGGATATCTGTGTTGACTAAAATTCCGCCTGTACCCATACGATTCTTAAAGTGGGACGACGCGAGAGCGATTGGCTCACCAATTTTCCCAGTTCTATATTTATATCCTTACTCTTTTCGAAAAATAAAGGTTAAGCAACTGAGTAACTATTAGTTCTTGTAAAAAAATATTTCCTCGAAATCCGTTTGATCTACATTGAGAATAAACATGGTTCATAAAGTGAATAAATATCTGTTCATAAATGATGTTCATGTGAGAAATTCTAGCAAAAATATACGTAACAGCTTTTATTTAAAACTTTTGTAACATAAGCTTTATTTTGTATCGCTGTTTTGTCTCTGTAATTTCCTGTGTGGAGCATTCCAACAGAAATTGATGAACATGGACTGCCTCTAAGTAAAACACTCCATCACTCTCCCCGTAGATGGTTGATCGGTGAATGAGGGATTTCATAAGAATATTTACAATCATGACAATGCAATCGAAATGAAAGAGCACTTTTCATTTGAATGACTTATAAAAATTAAATCGAAATTAAATGATTAACTTTTCAGGTTGGAAGATTCATCACTATGAGTGTAATCAACTATGATTAGATATCGCATGAACATAGTATAAGCTCAATGACATCAATCTATTTAATTGATACACTTATTATTCGAGGCTAATATTAAAGTAAAGTAAGCCATTTGTATGCAAAGATTGTCGACGAAAACTGTTGCAAAGACACAATACCTTACACACGTTGCATTCTGAAGTGCATGCATTATATTGCCAGTGACATTTTGAAAAAGTGTACGAGGGAATAAGTCTGCTGGGGTGCATTTTGTTTAAATTTACCCAAGTCACGTCCCCTCTCTATTACCGAAAGCCACAGTTTATGGCCGGTATCTCGTTTGCGTAATGAAATTCGAGACTCTTTTTATGAATGTGGAGATTTCTATGCGAAAGTAAGTGTTCGTGTTAGATAAAATGGCTTATCAACCGTTCCAGTCTGCCATTCGTATTGGGGTGATAAGGTATGACGTGCTTAGAATTTTTGACTATTTCGCAAATAGCTATTCGACGGAACTCGTATGCTACAAATAATTTAAGCGATTTACATTCATCAAAAGTGATCGTTCAAATACTATACGTATTGCAAAGTGAATCCAAAACCAGTGTAAATAAAAAAAATACTCGTTTGTCTTCGCCGTTTTAGCTTAAATGGTAATCAACCGAAGTTTTGAAAATAGGTTTTGTTGTAAATGGCATAGAAAGTTTATAACACATTTTTTTCAATAATTATTACTATAACATTTTTTATTCATCTTTAGATTATTCAGTGGCATATTTTGAATACTGCACACCATTATTATGTAAAAATTATCACATGTATTTTTTTGCACACTGATATAATTATTAAAGTTAATGGTTGACATAAACAAGATTTATTAGGGCAAAGACAAGTGTTATTCACCATCGTCAGAAGCGCGAGAATCCAGGGCGGTTCCGGGCGTAGTCCTACAATTCACTTCGTCTAGTTTCTGTCTTAATTAGCATATTCCAAAAGCTTTCATTTACGACTCCATCCAGCCAAAAAAACTTCAAACTTCTCCTTTTAGAACTGGATACTTTTGATGGCTTAAATTTGTTCAAAAGGTGCTCGCTAGCGCAACCTTCATAACTTAACTGAATGAAATACGCTGCAATCTTTTTACTGACCAAAAAGCTCAGCACTATATCTTCTGCTTCAATTATTGGCATCCTTAATGGATTGATGGAGGACAGATTTAACTATAAGAAAAATGATAAAGCTGTTAATTATTTATTTTTACTAAAGGAAAAGCTACCAACAAATCTATTGTTTCAAAAGGTAACAGCTATCCTTAAAACAATTGAAATATTTTTTCTTTCTTTGCGCTATTATTATATAAGCAAGGCGCTAAATTTCCAACGATTATTTTTAACTTCCATATAACTCATAACTTTGATTGTACATTTTGAACGCCACTGCCGTAAAATTGTAATATCCGAATTTTAAATCACACGTTTGGGTTATAATAAAATGACTTTATCTTAACCCAACGAAATTTTAATTGGTAATTTAGAACTTAACACCTTTTACCAATTGTAATATAAAGTGACCTTGGCCTTTTTTATTCGCATAATATAATTGTTTTAACATCATTAAATTGTTTATTTTTTTCATTTTATATATAAGCTTATATTTTTTTCTATCATAAATTTATAATTTAATAATAAAAATGTATGTAGAATCTGTGTTTTCAATTAGAATTTTCAATGTAGCGTATTCAAAAAAGATCTTTTAATATAAAAGTGCACGTTAAATATTTATGCTTCATCCCAGTGAAAAGAAATATATTGAGCCATGAAAAAATTGACAGTAACCATTTTTATACCGAAAAGGGTCTTTGAAATATTTCATTTAGATTGAATTATAGATAAGTATAATAAAATTTTATTTTACAAACGAAATCGATGATTTAATTTACTTAAGCAGTTTTTATAATAGATATTCATAGAAGTATTTTATAAATCTTTAAAAAGGTCATTTAATTAATTTATTTCATACTTTCAATTCGTGCTAGATTATATAGAAATAATTTGAATATACAAAATTTATTAGACAAAAATATTATGAAATAGATTAATATTTAAAAATAAATACACCCGATTTATAATTCTCACATTCATCATTTTCTCTTTTTTTTATAGTGGTGGTCTTAAAATTTTACGAATATTATTTAATGTCCCATGTTTATTGTTCCACTATCTATTGATCTTTGATTATTATTGTTCCACCAAAAATTTTAACCATACATTTTTTTAAATCGAAAAGAATTTGCATTGGAGATTTCAAGTTCACACATAAAAAAAAAAATGGGTGCGTGTACTTATGTACGCGCGTCAGAAGTTATACTTCTTTGAAAAAATAATTTTTAATTGGATGCAAATAATTAATCACAATAAAATAATAAAAGAACTGGAGAAGGATAGTTAAATATAAAGGGGTTAAACGGATTATGCCATTTTTCACATGGTTGACGCTTGACAAAAACTCGTGGCCTTTTAATTCCAGCTCGAAGTATATTGTGATAATCATCATCTGAATATATATTGTTACTCTTATAAAAAGAATCAACATCATGATAATCATTATTTTCCAAATTAGTCCGGATATCTTTGTAACGCTTAGCATAATTCTTGAAACCAGGCTCCTCTTTCTGCATAGGTAATAAAATTGTAGTAGATCGGCAAGGCATAAAAGGTGCTTCAAATCTGCAATGCTGAGGTTGATTCGCCACTATTTTCTTATAGCATGTGAATGTATGTTTATGTCTTTGTAATTTAATGTTACCTGATGCGTCTCGAGATGAAACAGATATCAAGTAATCAATCAATGCGATAGAATCCAACCTATTTTTATCAAGTGCATCCATTGGAGCATTAGCTAGCCACAATAGTATATGTGCATGTGGACTACCACGATGCTGGAACTCAATACGTTTAAAATAATGAAAACATAATATTTCCCAAACGGACTGAATTTTGGTGATTGTAAAAGATTCATTAATACATTGACCAATTTTTTTAAATATATAGCACACGTAGCTGCATCCTCATTGATAAGAGTTGTTTTTCAAGATAATGGAGATGCTCGGCGATTTCTTCTGAAATAGTTTCACCGTTGTGTTTGAATTTGTAGAGCTTTTGGAGCAGATCGTTCCATCCAATTTCATTAGCACTGACAAATATAGTCGGTTTTCCAAACTGTCTGATCATAGCAAAAAGATCTTTTTTGCGATCCATCCAATACCATGTTGAATTTGGAATTGCTCTTAGAAATGCAAGATTGGTTTCAATGAAATTATGAACGTACTGATCATCTTCTATTTGTTTCGAGTAATTTTGGTATCCTTACCAACGTGTTTGAACGCAATTGTGAGAGAATCACGAACTCGCATCCTCATAATCTTCATTGCCATATATAATAAATGATACGGTGTAACTGCACGACGATCAGATCGTCTTAGCTCGCTAGAAGCCATCATGAAAGGAGTTACTTTAACACCATCCCTAAAATTACGGAACTGACCCAAGTAAATTGCGGAAAGGAAAGTTCCTCCGCATGTTCATCAAATAATAAACTTTCAGGTACATTGTCTTCACCAGGTGCAATACGTAAGTATTGTTCTTCATTCCACAATAATGTCTGCTGTTGAGCTGTAAAACTTTCTTCTATAGGAATATGTTCGCTGAAATCATCTTGCTGAATTTCATCGTGCATTTGATTATCATTAAAGAATGACTCATCAACTTTAATATCGTACATAGTATACAATGGTGATGGAATTAAAAATCGCAGCCAACATTTAATAGTACACTTATTAACAATACTTTGTAAGTAGCTAGATCGATGAATTTTCTTACGTTTGATATGTACATTTATACAATAATCATCATCAATATTCCTTGGAAACGATTTAACCATATTATTAACTGAAACAGGAACATTAATTATTTGACCGAAAATACCGTACTGACCATTAACATGCCTCAATCTTCTGATTTGCATGAAAGGAATACGAGGTGAAATTAGTCTTTCAGAAACAAGATCTAAAGGTGGTAGATATTGAGGTATATCTGGATATTTAAAACCATTGAATGTAGACATTAAAGGAATATTCTTCTTGCTTAACGCTTGCACGCATGTGTTGCAAAGCTTCGTATTTTTTCCTGGTATATTAGGTATAATATTTGTTAGCATTTCCTTATGTTCAGGAGACGGCCTTTTCAAATCATCTTGAAACCACAACCTGTCACATACTCAACATGGATATCCAAAAGGATTGTCAAGAAACTTTTTTTTAAATTCCTGATGAGCTCTTTCTAATCGTTGAAAATTACTATACGGCAAAGATGTATCTAAATCTATATAAATTTTTTCATCAATGGGAGTATTAATAAACTGTTCTGGAGAATTGGAAAAAATGGCTAGTCCGTCTGGTGGAGGTAGTTCCTGATCCATAATCGTGTCTTGATTTAATAAATCATGCTCCTGATCGTGTACAATGTCTTGAGTGGATAAAATATGTACATTCGAGGCATCAGCTAATTGCTGAATAGTTTTTTGGGCTTTAAGCAGTCGGTTTTGCTCCATGTCTGCTAATAAAGTATTTTCTGATGTACGGTGATTATACAGCACAGGAGAATTAGCCATATGCACCTCAGCTTGTACAATTATAAAGTTGCGATTGTCGTGTGTTGAAGTAGATAAAAATGAATCGTGTAATTATCACCATCATTATCAGCAATACCAGTACTGGGCACCGTTGAGACATCTGGTCGATTTGTACTAGCACTGGTGGTAGCTAACTGAAATGATGGTTCAGAAGTCCTTATTCGTGAATTTGAAGTTGACGGGATAGATAAAATCTCAGTCACGGATGATTCGTTTACTTGTGAAAGCATTTTTTTTCGCAGCCTATAAGCACGACAATTTTCTGCATTTGTTTTTTTTATTTTTATTGGTTTTTGTACTGACAAGCCTTGCCGAATTTTTTCAGCTTCCTTGGCAGCTTTCTTTCGATTTTAATATTCTTTAAACATTTCTGCATTTGTTTTACACATCTTGAAAACTGGAATAGAAATTGAATAGTTCTAAAAAATGTAAATTAATAGTTTAATTTAATTTTTGATAATTATAAAATATATTATAATTATCAAAAATAAAATTTAGAGAATAATAAATATTTATATATAACATAATTTGTACTAAATATTATAAGATTCTAAATTTTAAATATTTATTATTGATTATTTAATATTTAATATTTTTAAAGTAAATAAATGGATTTAATAATTAATTCAAGAATTGAATTTAAGTTTATTCATTGTTTAAATATTTATTATTTTCTTGATTTGATATTCACTTTTCATTGTTATCACAAATTTTGAATTAAATTTATTTCCTTATTTTGTAAATATATAATAATAAATAGATGTTAATGGTGTAGGCTAGTGGTTCTCATGTGCGGCCACCAGAGGATTTTGCTGCGGCCACCAACAGCTTGATAGTTGATATTGATATTTAATAAAAATGTGTTTTTGCAAGTTAATCTGTCAACAATGACACTAAAAATTTAATATTTTGTATGCATTGTATTGTGCATCAAGAATTGTCAGTTCAAAAAAACTCAAATACATAAATGCTTAGGTATTTTTCACAAAAAATAATTTTGGTGCGGCCACCAGACATTTTCGTAGGACCGTTGATGGTCCTAATGCGGCCACAGCCAAATTTCACGTGAGGACTGCTGGTGTAGGCCATGTTCTCCAAGAGACAGCTCAAATGCAAATGGAATCCTTCGTCAGTGCTCCCTATTAATGATTTATATTTCCTTGTATTGGAGTATGAATTGGATATTATCTATGAATATTTTTGAAACACAATTTATATTTTCTTTTGATCACCTATGTATGATTATAAAATAAAATTATATTTAAATAGCTTACCTAAACACTATAATTGTTTATAACCACTACCGATTACGGCTACCTGTCATCTTAACTGTCAGACGCGAACTGATAGTTCGAACAAGTCAATAATTAATTTGACGGTTAATTTGGCCGTTATTTTGGCGATTTAAATATACAACAATAATAGGGAACACTGACGATGTATTCCATTTTGTATTACATAACTCGAACTTTCACTCGCCCGTGATGACGCTCGTTGCCGTCATCATCGGCATTTTACGTAGCGCACGCGTAGCATACGCGTAGCACATGCGTAGCGGATACCGTGAATTTCGGCTGTCGGTGATGCGCGCGCATCTTAAAAATTCACTCTCATAAATTTTCATAGCGCGCCTAAAGAAGTATAACTTCAAAAGTATAACTTCAAAAACAGCAAGATTTATTGTAAAAAATCCTTTCAGATCTACTGCTGAAATACTCTCTGTGATTAGATTAAAAAAACAGAGTCGTTCACAAACTAAGCTTAAATTTTTTGTTATAATTGGTGTAAAAACACGCTTCTGGTTGATTGTTTAAAATAATTTTACTAGCTTTGCGCTCAGCAGGGGGTCGTGATACTAGCCTTAATGTTAGCTACAGATAATTACTGTACCTATGCAATGATAACTTTATAAGTTCATTTGTCTGGCTCAGTCTTAGGATGCTACTTAAAGATCCGAAACCCGTACCACACCTTTAATACATCTAGTGGAATAACATAGAAAATAAAATGAATTTTCGAAAGATTACCTCTGAATACGTTACACTATTTCTTAAGCAAAGCTATTTTTTTTCAAAACGATAATCAATCAACTTGACTAAAAATATTGAGTTTATAGTTGCTATTATAAATATAAAACTAACGTCATAATGAAGAACAGGGTCTTTCAAAAGTGACGCTTGAAATTTGGTTGGTTATAGCAGCGATGTTGCTATGTGACATCTGTCAAATTTGCTGTCAATTGTTTAGTAGTGTACGGAAAATCACCATAAAAGGTAACTTAGCTAATTTTGTGTTGGACTTGGGTCTGCAGTTTTCATTGGTAAAAATCCAAAAACCTTGGAACATAAGGATAACGACCACATGTCAGAACGCTGAGTATTGGCTGATTAAGCTCTGGAGCAGCTGGAAGTTAACCTGATTTTCGCAAAAAAGTCGTCTGTTTGGTGCAGATTTTGTACTGGTGGAATCATCGGTCCGTACTTCTTCCACAAGGAGAAACTTGCATTGCAATAACAGTCAATGGCGATCGGCACAGATAAATGGTAAGCAACTTCTTGTGGCCTATACTGGATGATATGGATACCGATAACATATGGTTACAACAGGCCGACACTACATACATGCCACGATTGAAATTTTTACGAGCGAGCGTCCTTATAGTTTTTAAATAAACAATTTTTGTAGATTTCTGATTGTGTTGTGTTTCAATTTCAGATTTTTTAATTAAATACTATAGTTATATCAAATATTCAAAGTAAATTTTTGAACATCAAAGCAGCTATCTGCGCGATGGAAAACTTGGCGTTCAGTTTATAACCTTTCGCGAAAACTCTTAAAATGCATCGTGAAAAGCTTAATAAATAATGCATCGAATGGGAATATAGAATTTCGGTATTCGGATGTTTGGGAGCAGCTGTCCCTATGCAATCGCATCAAATATTCTGTGCATTGAAAAGCAGTATTTTTATGCCATCGAAAAATACACAACGTTGAATAAATACTAAAATTGACGAAATACTCTAACGCCGAGGATCAATATTTTTACAGCCATTAAAAATTTGGCTTGTATGCTATTGTATCGTTGAGTCCTGTGAATGGAAATTCCTGTGAAAAAAATGTTATTTTAAACTAAAATTTTAGCTGAGGCTAGAAAACACATTTCTGGTGATTTAAAACCATGGCAACAAAATTACGAATCTCTTTAATGATTCACTTGAAACATATGTCTTTCAGAAAATTTCGCGCCTTCGATGATTGATTGTATAGAAAAATAAAAAAATGTTCAGCTTTATATAACCATTTTATTTAATAGTCCGAATATTTTTCTAAATTATTAAAAACACAATTTACCTAAACTCAATCTCTACTCCTGAAAAAAAACAACTATATTATAAATATCTATCCGTCACCTTTTTACAAGTTAGCTTAGTTTAGATGTAAATATATAAAGCCATTCATTCTCAGTTTTCTAACTTTGTTTCACTATAAAACTGGAACTTCTACAATTCATTTGAATTGAAATATGGATAAATATTACAAAATAGAAACAAAGAGTATCAATTATGTGTCAGAATTTGAAAAAAATACAGTTCAACATGAGGATCTCATAGAATTACATATCACACCATAATATTATGTAATACTTTTTTTCACACCCTGAAAATCAATTCTGCGATAGTGAAAAAACTTCTGATGATTAAAGCCAATCATAAACTTCACTTTGAACCTAATTTGTTGGTAGTCTTTAAAGTCAAAAAACTTTAAAATCATTTATAAATAAATAAGAATACTATGAATATTGGTGGGTGAAGTAAATAGCGTGACTCTTATCAAATTAAGAATGATAGGTTATATTAAAAGTCGCAATTTAGAAAAAAAACGATTTATATTGTTAAGCTATAATTCTTTTTGTTTGCATCCTCGAACGATAGTATTTATTTAAGAGACACCATCGATATTAAACAAAAATCGAATTGTACTCGGGAATGATTAATATACCTTTCTAAAAAATCTTTGTTTCACAAAAACACTACCTATATTCGCTGTATCCTTTTAAGTGATTGATTAAAAGTTTTTCCAAACCAATGGATAGACGAAGACAAAGTATTTGAAAATACAGTTAACAAGCGAGAAAATATTTTGTGCTTTTAAGGGTTACTGTATTTTCAATTTTAAATAATTTAACAATTAATGCATTGCATCTAAGTCATTTGACAACTCGTTAGAGGAAAACATCTTTTATACTGATATATTACCGATTTTAACTGCTTTTATTTAAAAAAATAATATTTCATTTACTAAAATATCATACTGATTCAACTTTATGGCTAAGAATGGACGACATCAACATAACGATGGTAATCAACCAGTAATAATTATACATGAAATTTCTTAGATTCAGTTTTGCTGTAAAGTTTACCAACGTCGCTATTAGAGAATCTAATCTCTAGCCAAAAAAAATACCATGGGATTTCGGAATTGGAATTTTTTGGACAGTTTTTAGTTTATCGGTACAAATGAAATCGATAAGCTTGGTCAAAAATCAATAAAATAATTTAACAAAATGCATATAACAAATTAAATTTACCCAATATAAATACAATTTTAGACAAACGTTTTAATCGAGTAAATAATATTTGCATTTGCAACGATTTTTTTTTAAAACCAATCAACAATTATTAAAAATCAATACCGAAGTATTAAGAATATGATTTTAGAATTCCGGAATTCATTTGTATAAAAAATCGTTTCCCGGATCTCGCGATTGAATTCCTTAGTTACCATGTATAAGAAACGGTTTATTTTCAATTTTTAAACTCATTGGTGAAGCCGTATCCAATTAAATTGTAAGCTTCTGTAATGTCAAATACCTTAAACTCTGATCTATAAATTTTAACAATCAAAAATCAAACATATTATCTTCAGCATATATAAAAAAATGAATGTTTGTTTGTTTCTTTGTCCCGTATGCGTTCCTACACCGTTTATCCGATTGCCATAAAACTTTGGTAATTTGCTGTGTGGACGCCCACAAAGGCTTCTTAATCAATATAGCCATTTTGCAATGAGAAGAAAACATGAAATATTGTGAATGCCAAAGCACTTTAATAAACAGAATAAAAACAAAAATACTTTCTATATTTGAGTGGCATTGCAACGCGTGCCAGGTACTGACTAGTAACTACTACAGTTTAAAACAAATATTATACTAACCCTTTCATCTAACTCAATAATAGTTTTTATAATATAGCACGTACGTACTCCAATTAAAACAAATGTTGAAGTCATAAAAGGCATTGATTTATTCATGTGTAATTGTTAGCGTCTCGTAAAATTTCGATTGGAATTTAATTGCGCTGGCTGAAAAATTATGTGTCACATTTAAAAAAAAAAGACTACGGGAGTCTTCATAAAACGAAATATTTTGCTTGAACGAATCATAAATTATAACGAAATAATCTGCCCGCTAAAATATGGCACTAGGCCAAATGATGTTGGTATCAAATAACGATTCTCGTGAATTTACGAGCAGACTAGTAGATAAAAGACCACGATTTCATTGTAACTGACTTAGCCGTAGGTGAAACTTCAGGCGAAATATTGCGAAATAATTTTATCTTTTTAAAGCTAGAAATTCTGAATTTTTACAGGAATGAATTATGTATTCCGAACAATGGAAGGGTGCGATTATATTTTATCTACAAAAAAGACGTTCTCGTTTTTTGAGCATTTTGAAGAAAAACACGTTATTAAAGAAAAAAAAGAAAAATGATTTTTCGTAAAATTCGAATAAATATGACACGATTGACCTCAACAATGACACGTAAAAAGATTTGTTTGTCTCTCAGAATAGTTTTAGTTGAATTATTATTAATTTTTAATAAGCAATTAACGTGGTAGAGCTTCAAGTATTATGAAAATGGCAACTGGTATTGCTATAGTTCTGACGATGGCAAGATGCCGAGAAGCTACGAACTTCAGCTGAATTCATGTGGGTATTAACTGTTTGAAGACCGTTGCATTTGATGCCTATTAGGTAAACAAGTATGCTTTCTTTCTATATTTTTTTAACCATGTCCGCTCCCAACTTGAATCATATGGACTCCTCAAGGACATTATCTCACCAAATTTTTTTCCACGACAACTGCTTGTTACTGTCTGTGTCTCAACCTCTCTTTTTCGTAGACAGTGAGGGTTGAAAGGCTTCGTTAAATAGGACAGGAATAGTAGTTAGCTAATCTTTCTCACTACGTGCCGCTTTTTGGGATCGGAAAAATAGGAAGAGATTTTTAACATTAACACCCATCCCAACGGAAGACTGAACATTTAGCTCAAACCGGGACGCAAACTCGGGCAGTCAAAGAAGTTGACCGCTTCATCACAGACCGGGCATATTCGTTAAAATATTTTTTAGCGCGATCATTTCAGGTATTATTGAATACTAGCAATGGGCTAAGCTGATCATGATAATAACGCAAACTTGTGGAATTATTACACAAAAAACTTATCACGAAGAATTCTTGACAATTAACACCTTTAAGCTTAAAAGTTATTTTGTGTAATGCAAAAGTCTAAGAGAAAACAATAAATTTCCTATCTGTTGTATATAATAGTTCTCAATATAAATCTTTTTTAAAAAATAATTTATTTTATTCCCAACTAAATATCGAATCGTACATAATATATGTATAAGTAATATGACGATTGGATCAGGACCGGTTTCGATCATGACGAGCATTATCAACTGATGAACTGAATTAATGATCGCCATGAGCGAAACCGGTCCTGATGAATAAATTTTATGTGGAATAAGTACTAAAAATATGTTATTATTTTTATTATAATACCATTCCACCAAGTATTGACAGTGGACATCATAAAAGTGAAGAATGTGACACTTATTAGAGTAGAACTATTCTGAAGAGAACAAAAGTGCTTATTTGATTTTTTATTACACTAAATTAAATCAGATTAAGCTCTGCAGATTCGTAGAAAAAAGAATATCTCAAAAAGATTTAATCTAGTCTAGACCATCAATTATAAGTTAAATATTTTTCTTTGTTTGATAGTATGGGAATTTTTCGTTGAAATTGTTCCAAACCCTCATATATTTTTCTTAATAAAAGTTACATAACTTACGGGGCTTAAAACATGTTTTTCTTTGTGCTGACTCAGACATACTTATAAGAGTCATATTTAGCGATATAAATTCTCTTTTTGAATTTATAAATTTGCTTAACAATTTTCAAATGAAATAACATCATAAAGAATAGAAATATTTTAATAAATTACAATTTGAATTCGCAAGCGTGTGAAATTTCATTTCATTATTATAAATAAAATATAAACATAATAAGTTTTTTTTCTCGATATTTTATTTTCATTAGACATACATATAATACATAAAATGACGAAATCATTTTTTATTATATACAAGCGATTTCTTGTGTACTATGGAGATGATTGTCAATGTTTGTCATCGCCAATTTTAAATAGTTTGATCTATGCATATTATTTTTAAGATCGCTTCTCCTTCCTCGTGCGTAAAGAACTTACTTACGTCATATTTTTTATTTCTGTAGATCTTTCAAAAGGGACGATTGAAATTTGTGAGGTTATATCAACCATGTTTTTAAAGTGACGAAATTCGTTGTTAATTGTTAAATAGTGTACGGAAAATCACCATGGAAGTTTATAGAGTTGATCAATGTGTGAAAATTAGCAAATTTTATTATCAAAGCTGCTTTATTTGAGATACGTTTTCAGCCCATTTTTAGATGAATGGATAAGTGAACAAGCACAATTTGTCGGATTTGGGTCGATTGCAATCCATACGAGATATACCAAATGCATCCCCGCTGTTTGGTGCAGATTTTTGTTTTGTGAAATCATCGGTCCATACTTCTTCCAAAACGAAGTTGACATTGCCATAACCGTCAATGGCGAGCGCTATAAATTAATGATAAGCAACTTCGTGTGGCCTAAACTGTATTATATGAATACCAATAACAGGTGGTTCCAACAGGACGACGCTACGTGCCACACAGCACATGTCACGATGGAAAGTCAACTTGAGCGAGTGTCTTTATTGAATGAACCTATATATAAAAGATGACGCCAATGAGTTAATTATACTTCTATAAAATCTAAATTTAATTTAAATATATATTTTTTGACTATGCATTTTTTATTTCACAACTCAAGAAGAAGAGTCCGGCCCAAACACCCTTGTACAAAATCCATAATTTTACAGATCAAAAGAATATACTTTACTAGGATTCTTATTCATCTGATAATTAGGATAAAGTTCTTGCCACTAGGCAACAAAGTAAGACCACCTAAAAACAATAAGGCAAATATGTGTGAAAACTTAATTTCTACTTTACTAAACAGTGCAGTCGACAAGCTCTTGCAACTGGTGCCTCATATGGAAGATACAAAGCGTAGTTTTAGAAAAATCAATAATATGTTATCAAGGATTACAATCTCGGCCCGCAAAAAAAATTAAGCTTAAATACAATACAAAAAAGCACTCCCACTCAATAAACTTGGTCATCTAATAATCTTTTGATAAATTATCGAAATAGAAATATGTTGGTATACCAAATGTAACTAACATTGAAAAATGATATGAAAGTGATATTGCTTCCAATATTGAACAGAAATAGGTATAATAACTTCATATCGATTTCTGGTGTAATATGAGAGATAATATTGTATGCTTTCCCTTAAGCCAATATTACGTAGCAAGCGATCTTTTTTTTATGTTATTTTATACGGCGTCTGTTGAGACCATCTCTAGTCATTTATTAAGTTGTAAATTGGCAATTTTCTTAAAAGCTTAACGGAAATTGCCATTAGGGGTGCATGCGCTTCCACGGTAATAAAACACCCCAATTGTGTGGAGACCTCCTTACGAAAAGCCTTACTACTAATACGGTACAACGAGGGAAGATTATTACAAAAATCAAATTAGTCATGCAGAACGTGAGTGAAAGCTATTAAATTTTATAAAATAATTTATTTTCGCAGTAATATGAACACACTGTAAAAATAATTGAATTCAAGCACATTACCAAACATTGACAACTTAATTAAATGGTTTCTTAATTTTCAAATAAACTCTGTCCGTCCTGTAGTTGAGTAGTCAATTCTCGGTTGCAGCGTGTACTGACAATTTCTTACATTTTATTATCGTATTGATGTAAAATTTGCCTGGAATGCAAACAATCTTTTCTACCTTAGCGAACTTTTGGAACAGACCTTTTTGGAATCAATTATCTAATTACTAAGCCCTTTCCTATCTAGATCTATCAATCCATTCCATAATAGAAAAAAATGATCGAGGAATTAAAAAAAGTACTTGAATCCATAGAAAGATATTTTTTGAGAAGCTTCACGAGGAAAAATGCCTATAAACTATCATACAATGATATTTTAACTATGCGTATTATGCTGAATTGAAATAATACTTTATTTAAAGTATTCACGCGCAGTAAAATATTACAAACACTGTTTCCATGTAATTAAATTTATACATATTAAGATCAATATATAAAATCACCATGGGAATCGGAAAAGTATACAAAAGAAGCCGTTTTATTACTATTGAAATTTTAGCAAAAAAATAAATTTCTTTTGTCAAATTTTTTTTAGCGAAAAACAGATTCTAAATATATAAAATTTTATCATACAACGAATATCAATCATTTTTTGTTAATTTTCTTGTAAAAATCATTAATCTCTTTATGACAAGCCAAACTTACAACGTTGATATATTTTGGTAAAAAATTATACTTTATAAATGTTAAGAATACAATATAACTTTTTTTATTTATCTTACGCAAATAAGCCATCAATTAACCACTACATGAAAACACGCTTATACTTTTACAAATTTAGTCTGAGCTTACTTTTTGATTCAATTTATTCGTCGGAAGAAGAAAAAATATAAAACCATTATAGATGTAATTTTGTCAGTGTTGCTAGGACATTTTTAAAATTTATTGTTGAATGATTTCAATTATAAATTTAACAAGTTAGCATTAAAATTATATTCTGTGAAAAAATTTAAGCTTGACAAAACAAAAGAGCTGTAAAATAATCGTCCCATATGGATAATATCTCGTGTTCTTTACCACTGACAGACAATTCATGACCGTTCTGCTTGGAAGGACCTTTGACAATGTGACCTTTGTCTGACTCGACTACAAAGCTTCTCCATGCAATTCTCGATACAAGAGACAACTTTGTTTTCATATGCTTCCTGACAGTTGTAAAACTGGATTTTGGACTCATCTTGATAAGTATTTAATAAGTCGCAAAGAAGACGATGAAACGTAAAGGTTATACATTTATCTGTTGAATACTTGACATGACCAAATGCGCACTCAACATTGTAGTTTGAAGGTAAATATATGAAAAAAGGAATATTTTTTAACATTCTTCTTATTTTTGCCCTGAATAAAGATTATTGTTTCTCAGAATATCTAATCGTTATTTGTGTGTGTTCTCTATTTTGAAAAATAAGAATGTTTATTTTCATTTCAAAACAATAAATTGAAAAACGTATAATAAAATAATTATTTTTTTTTCCATACTCAGAAATAAAAAGAGCTAATCATTATTTGTTACCTTTTGGAAATTCTACAAAGGTATTTGTTTTCGCTTTTAAGGTGTTCACTGTCAATACTTGGTGGAAAGGCATTATAATAAAAATATCAACTGATGGCGAGCATTATCAGTTGATAATGCTCGCCATGAGCGAAACCGGTCATGATGAATTAAATCTCATGTGGAAAAAGTACTAAAAATGTTTTATTGTATTTGTTTTCATTTGAATACACACAATTTTCCCATAGTATACATTAATAGTGTGGAGCATATTATGTACTTATAATACAGCGTAAGTTCAAATTTATTATAGAAGAAGATTTTTGAGCAACATAGATAATAAAAAAGACATCGATTTTAAATTGATGTAATTAAAGAGAATATGTTTAGTATACAAATTAAAATAACTCAAAGTTTGCTCAAGTAATGAAGCAAGATTGATTCTAATATTTTAAAATGATAAAGTTACAAAATGGAGTTTGAGATTTTTCCTTTTTACGGGAAGCAAGGAATAGAATCGAATCGAATATAGAATCGAAACAAACATCTTGAGAATGTTTTTACTAACTTAAACGTAAAATAAATATTGCATAACGATTTAAGACGAAGACAGATAATAATTGTATTACAAGCTTTATAAAACCATCCAAATGAAGAATTTATTAACTTTACGGAAAACCTAATTTAAACAAAATCAGATTATAAATAATAATATTAAACATCTGATATTGCTTTGCTATCTGTTTTAAGTATAATTAAAGCCTGTGTTCGTACAGATAAATGTGGTAAATATAAGATTTAAGTGTATTAATATATTCATTGTATTCAGAATATATTTCAACAAAGTTCATTTAGAGGGCTAAACCAAAATGAACTTTTTGTCAACAAAAAAAAACTTTTTTCACTGTGTAATCCCACCGCTTGCCTTAAAACATTTTCTGGCGTAAACTGACTTAAACTTATCCAAAGTTTAATTAGAAAGGCAAAGATTTCATCTTAAATAAAAGTTACCATTGAAATTAAGGTTTTTTTCACAAAAGTGTTTTTGGAGAGATTTTCAATTACAAAGTGAAATCAATCAGAAATTGAAATTTTAATCCTAAAGTCGCGGGTTCAAGGATCAAGTAGAATTTCAATTCGGTTTTTTCTTTTTATTAATTTTAATCGAGAGATGAAAGTTTAAAAACTTACGTCTTTTCATATTTCATCTTAATTGATATGCACATCTGCAGAATGCTAAACTTTCACAGTTTATCCGATGCCGACATGAAGTAAAAAGGTTTCCTTCAAGAGTCAATCATCTACCAGAACAATCAAATTATAAAGCGATAATGTTAATATATCACAAAAAGCCAGAAAATCGTTATGGTATGACACCAATGAAATTAGATAAAAGTTTACTTTCAAACAGTAAAGTATCAAATTTTCACACTTTTTGTGGCAGTAAAATAACTAAAATCAATAGCAAAAAAAAGAGCAGTCAATGCAACTACTTACTACTTCATTACATCTTCAGGTATTCAGTTCAAGTTCATTTGTGCACTTAAAATGCTGGAAGATGCTGGAATGTGAAGCCTGGGTCGTTAGCGACAAAATTCAAGCGACCTTCAGTCAAAATCCAAAATTAGTTTATTTCCTCTTCGACCGCTTTTTATTAATTCTAAAACATAAAATAAAACATGATTTCATTTTTCTAAAAATTTGTCAGTGTCTCTTACGTCAGAATTAACAGACGACCAGTGGATATAAAACATTTATTTCATGGTAGACTTCACGTTTCATCTAAATCAGCTTAATCATAATGTATAAGGGAAAGGAAACGCAATTTTTTCGATGTGAGAAGAAGTAACTTCATTCTAAAATAAATTATTGCTGTTTGCTCAAGAGCCTGCTGAAGCATCGCCAAGAAGATAATTCAAATATTAATAAACACTATTTAAAAAAAAACCATTTAAAATATAAAGGAAGCATTTCTCAGTAGGTTTCAAGAATTTAAAAACAGCACAGCGACCTTAGCATTCGTCAAAAACCCTCTTAATGCTACTAAAACAAATTTTCTCCTTTTATCATCGACATTGGTAAATTTGAAATGGATTTAAAAAAACAAGGAAATATGGAGCTCAAAATTTGAACGTCTCCGTATTGATTTGGAAATACTGGAGCAAAATAAATGTGAACTTAGCTTAAAACAAAGTGGTCTGCTTTAAAAGACTTGAAAAAGGAAGACATGGTAATTTTCAACGCCTGGAATAGTATTCCTGACTCTTATGATCAGCTGAAAAAACTCGCGTTTGCTGTTCTTTCCCTTTTCGGTTCTACGAATTCATGTGAACAATCTTTTTCAAGCATGAATTTTATCAAGAGTAAGCTCAGAAGTCTTCTTATTGATGAGAACCTGGAATCGTGCCTAAAATTAAAAACAACAACCTACAAACCTTACTTAAAAAAACTTAAAAAAAAGATGCAAAGAAATTGTTCGCATTAAGTGTTTGTCAGTAATTATTATGTATAATCTAAATTTATGGATACCTTTCTTTCATTTTATTTTTTTATAAATATAATACCTACCTAAATAAAATATTTATTAAGTATAAAATCGAGTTTTATTCAGTGTACCCATAACTAATGAAGGTCTAAAATTATAATAAACGTGTATTAAATTAAAAGAGAGATTTGGCTCCCAATTTTTTTTTAAATCGCTGCAATGTTGATATTTGGCTCTTTGTCGAATAAGTTTGCCGACCACTGGTAAAGTTCATTAAACATTGAAAATTTTCATACGAAGAACATAAAAAACAGTCGTTATTCTACAATGCGATAAATTTAAATTCAACTATGCTTCACATTCAAATACTCATACAACGAAAACCAATGTTCAAGTGTAAATTAGCTGGGACATTCATTACTGCAGCATCCCGAGGCGCATTACCGTTTCCGAAGACCTGCAGATCGAAGTCGTGAAGGCGGAAGGGGTGGCAGGTGACCCATCCCAATCGCCCCGCCCCGCAAGTCGTCCGAAGATGCCCGCTGGTGATAACTAACCAACCCTCAAGCCAAACAAACCGCAAAGTCGCTCCCAAGCTGTGGGCTAGTTGACGTCCCTGAGAAATTCTATTACACGGAAGAGCACTAAAGCAATTTAAGGCCTTTGATCGGTGAGAGCTTTTATTATAGACTTGTTATCACACATATTGTTTGTTCAAAGTGTTCGAACGTTTTAACTAGACAAATCATAAATAACATATCAATTTTGAATTTGAATAATATTACAATGTAAAGATGTAAGACAATAACCAAGTAAATATCAATCATTGTGTTATTATGAGATTCAAAAAACTATATGGAATTTCACTGAAAACGATCGTACACTTTTTTATAAAATAAAATATCATTGTTACTTATTGGTATTCTATCTGAAAAACATAATTTTGTGAATTACAAACGCTATTAAATAAACTATTTAACTGATTCATATTATTTTTTTATCGAAAGAACTCGATCAATTGAAAAAAAGTATATATGATATTTAAAAAAAAAGTTCTTTAGATTTCTATTAAATCTAGTGTATTACTTTAGTGTATCTTAAAACAACGATTAAAAACAAGTTATTGATAGTTTAATCTCTTAATAAGAAAAAATAATAGTAAACACATTGTTTTTTTTCATATATAAACGCTGTTTTGTTGGGGTAAACAATTTTTTTTTATCGGCATTTTGATGAATATTGCAAAAACAATTTTCGTATACAATTTAAAGTAACTTAATATCTTTCCAGACACATTTTGTATACATATTACTTTATAATACTTACATAGATTTGTTAATTTTCTCAAAAAACTCACAATCTTAAAATTGTATGAAATTGCTAGATATTCAAAGCAATTTAATTCACACCTGTAATTTTTATTTGATTATTCAAAAATAAGAAAATAATATTAATTATAAACACTAAATGGTTGATACATTTGATGTAAATAAGAAAGATTTTACCTATCCCTTTTCTTGATTCTATTTTGCCTCTCGAAAACATAATTTTTTAGACATCAATTGAGCATCACTGTCTTTTAAAGCAAGCTCGTAATGAACGTTTCTTGTAAAAAGACAAGCAACTGCTCTAATCACCAATGGTTTCTATACAACTTTTGAACATAGGTAAGTTTGGCAGCCATTGACCGCTGCTTGGTGGTGGGAAAAACGAGTAAAAATAGAAAAACTAAAAAAGGAAGCTAGTCCAATTTTTGCAAACCGGCGAGTGAAAATAATGGAAAAATCGATTTTTAACAAGAACTCATTTGGATTTCTTGCGTGTTCTTCGTAATAATGGAGTAATTTGGTCGAAGTTTTGTATTCCACATTCCTCTACATAGATTATGTTACGCCGCTCAATGTATATTTTAATAACTTTATCAGAATAGCATACATGACAAATACGAATAAACACAATAGTATATTTTAGAGAACATTATGAAAATATAAAATTTTGCAATTGGGATTCTAAATTTATCAATTAATTTCTGAATTATATTATTTCTCGAAAAAATTGTCAGCAATTTTATCATTTGAATAAAATAATTCACCATTGTTGTTTTTTTTGGAAACCTATAATGGGGCGGGGCTTTAAGTTTTAACGCGCATTAAGGTCAAATTTCTTCCCTTTTAACATGGTGAAAAAATAAAAATGTATTTTAGTTCTAAAGAATTTATTTTATATAGTTTTTATCTATCGTACAAACGTTTTTCCATTTCCTTCGTCTCTAAGTTTAGTTTTTATATTCAAGTTACATTCCCTTCCCATCGTTGTTGACAGGAGAGCGAGATCGCTGTAGTGATGAGCAATCTCAAGTGAAGCCAGTTCAAGAGTTTTATTTCAGTTTACCTATGGAGGGTCATCGAAAACAATAGTTCTAGGTCTCTAACGATTCTCAGATACTTTCTCGTCTTAATTCTGCAGGTAAAAGATAGTTGGATCACTGTGATGGACCACTGCCTTAAGAAACTTTTTAGAGGTTTCACAAACGAACTCGTGAATAATGGGGGGCACTTTAATTTCTGTGTAACAGTGAATTACGCACGTTCCATGGAGCATCACATATATGCCATAGTGACTTATTTTGAATAATCTGGAGAGTCTTCAAATGTTTTTGGTGAGAAAATGCTCACATTGGTGTTGCGTAATTGGAGTTATTGCTGTATATAGGAGAAGCTGACTTTTAAGGGAAAGTTTGCTCCTAAATCAAAAGATAGAGTAAAATTTTAATTAGCTTTTGTTGAATTAGCTTGGAGCTTTTAAGTCGCAGTGTGTTCGTTAAACTGAGGTAGGTCCAAAGTTCTTGACTGTATTGGGACACTTGATCACTGTATTGTAAATTAGAATGCAATTAATGTTGTGTTTTCTAATGAGGACGTTTATTGATAACGTGATTTGTTTAGTGAAAGCATGCTTTGCCATAAAATAATCACATTTTCAAACGAAGATTGAATTGCATCTCTTAAAATTAAAATCAGTCAAGATTTTATATAAAAAATATTTGAATATGTCATGAGCAAACTTTTGAATTCTATATAGTCATACCTCTTATTTCACTACTGATTAAAAGTAATCAGTGTAAGATGTATGATGATACAAAGCTTAATCAGTGTTATTTGAAAACGTTTCAATAATCAGAAACATTTGTTATGTAAATCAGAATTGTCATGCCTAAACTATGTTTTGATATCCCAGAATTAATTTAATGTTTTCATAGGGGACAATCTGGTCTTTATTTGGAACACTATACGCTGTAATGGAAAATGTAGAGAACGACGATTGGCCCGCCTAGTAATCAGGGAAACTAAGATTTTGGGACAAATACGGCAATTCACGTAGAGCCAGCCGTAGCCATTTGCGTGAGTCACCGTAGCAGGGAGCCGTAGTTAGTAATGTGTCGCCAGCCTCTACGCCATTTGATAATATGAACTCTACGTCACATGGCGTAAGCTGTGCTCTGTGGTAATGTAGATAGACGGATTTTGTGGCTGAGCTATACCTGTTTGAACATCTTAATGTATAGCTTTAAAATTAATTCCAATTAACGAATGAATATAGATTACTAAGAGCTATTAGTATCGGATTTCACGGCAGATGTGGTTTGCTTTTGGCTGACGAATGAAACCCGCACATGACGTATTTTGTAAGAAACTGAAATGAAATAAAAAAATAAATATTTAGTGACTTTATGAAAATATGTGAATTATATATAGCTTTAACGATCTATCACTGAACTATAAAATTAGAATTACAAAATACATGTTTATTCAACATTATATTTGTCGAAATTTAGTTTGGTTATTATAATGCCTTTCCACCAAGTATTGACAGTGAACACCTTAAAAGTGATATTATAATATTATAAAAAGTAATACAGGCCATCATTAAAAAAGCAATGGAAGATTCTTTTTTAATATTTAATTAAGATGCATATAAAAATTAAAGATTTTTACTAATAACTGATATTTGAATTCAAATCTATTTTATTTCTTTGACTGAATTCTATATTTTTGTCTATGATATTTTGAATTTACGTTATTGATTTTTTTCGTTTATAATATAAAAAAGTGTATTCATACCATTTTTAATCAAAAAGCTTTAAATTTATAGAATTTCTACTTAATTTGTGGAATATAAACTGAATACTTCAAAAATCTTTGTGTGTTCAAAAAATGTGTGTAAAAGGCAAAAAAAATAAATCACGGCAAACATTGAAAAAAAACACAAGAGCACAAAATAAATAAGAATAAATCAGTTGAGGAGGGAAATACATACTTGTGCAGTGTGAGTAATGTAGTGAACGCAAAAACGGAAAGCTGAATTTCTGGCTGCATTTATTTCGTTGAAAACTTCCAGAGGGAAAGCCCCGACGATACCATAAACTTAAAATTTTCGCAAAGCGCTATTTAAAGTCAGCGAAATTATTATGGAAAAGACGACCGCCCAACTGCCAGAAGGGAAAAAGTATTATTCGAATTTCAAAACAATAATACAACCAGCGGGCTCTTTTCTTAGTCCCATTTTGTTTTATATTTCAAGAACTAAGAAGTTTATTGCTGAGGATTTTTAGTAATCACTTTTTATTTGGTTGAAAATTGCTTTATTAAGGCTGGTGTGGATAGTCAATTTTAATGTATGCCTCACCAGACAAAAAGCATACATACAAGTGGAAACCCTACTATAATTACTGGTTTATTAAAAATAAATTTATATGCATACATTGGCATGTCGACACCATACTTTGAAAAGGTTCTAACTGCTCTTAACACTGTTTTAAGATATGGGCGTTTGAAGTTTCGATTGATTAAAATTCACTTGTAACAATGAGCATGTAAAAATGTTTCAAATAATTTATTTTAAGCAAATTTTTTCACAACTCTTGCTCATAAATAATGACTTTAAAGATCTTATGATGACAATCTTAGAGCATTGTCAAATAAATTTAGTAAAAAAGTGCGCAGATGCAGTGAAACTTCAGAATTCTGCTAGCTCCGTAATTCAACCGTAGATAATTCTGAAATTCATATATATGATAGAATGCGGTAAATACAGGCTTTTCCGACCAAAAGGTTATTTTAGGCAAAAATGTCAATAAGATCCTTTTCAAAGTAAGGTAACGATGTGCTAATCTCAGAAAATTCCGATTAATACTTGTTTTAAACACATGTAAAAAGAATTAAAAAATATTCACCTCTCACCTTTCAATCGAAACTTCACCTTAAAATTGGTTAGTAGAATATCCGCTGTGGGAAACTAAGTATTTAAAAAATGCAGTATTTCCCTTTACCCCTGGAAAAAAACCCACGGTAAATAATGATTAACACCTTCTCTTTAAACATTTGAAAAAGACACGATGATCAGTTAAGATATACATATGACATAAGTAAAACAAAAAATCATTGCTAGTTTTAAATATTACATTACCGTTGAATCATTCCAAGCTTATACGTATTCAATCAACTGTTGCTAAGCCCAAGTTTTGCATTACCGCTAAACCAATCTGGTAGCAAGCAATAAAAAAATAACCCTGGTTCACTCCATCTTGTTGTTGCTGTTCAAAAGTTATTCGTCTAACGCCATTCATCGATTATAAATTGAACCACCAAGCCCAAAATTGCTCCTCCTTCACGACAAAAAAAATAAAACAATATTTCGTTAGCATGCGGCACCATATAATATATAAATTCGTTCAAAATTGAATAAAAAGACTTAAACGATAGTCTCAAATGATTTTTTTTGTACAAGATAACGCAAAAAAGGGAATGGAAATTAAATAGCCTTGGAAAAATTATTAATAACCAAAAGAAGTCATTACAAGATAGATGTAAAAACTTGGAGCATATGGACTCCTCACGGAGTTTATCTCAACATGTGTTTTTTTTTCGTGAACTGCTTGTTAATCAGTTGCTTAATCTCTCTTTTTTTAATACAGTAGAGATGGATAGGATACGAGGACTAGTGGTTAGCTAATCGTTGTCATAATGCGTCGTTTTTTAGGATCAGAATGGTGGAAAGGTATTTAACAACACAAACACCCATTGTCTCTGAGCAGAATCGATTAATCGACTGAAATAATCTGTTCGTACCGGGAATCTAACCCGGGTGGTCGACACGATAGTCACCGACGTTGACCATTGCATCACCGACCGGGTTTCTGAGAGATTGTGTAAATAATAGTTTTTAATATGTGGATTTTTACATATTCTTTTGATACTTGCAGTGATTGAGGTTGGTGAAGAAGTAAGTATGAAAATTAATAATCATAATTTGAAATGAAAATTCAGTAAAGCTAAAACAGTATAATTATGTGATAATGATGAAATAAATTCTTTACGTTTAATAATTATTGTTAACTTCAAATGAAAACATAACCACTAAACATAATTACTTTTTAATCAAATCTTTCCCTTTGATTACCCTTTGAAACGCAGTAAAGCGGGTCGTAGAGCCATCTTTTTATGTTTGCAAGAGCAGATAAAATTTTAATTTCAGTAATTGATGATAAAGATTTATAGGAGGGGCAAATTTTACGAGTGCTGTGGGGACTAAATATGAAAAAAGGGATGGAAATAAAAATTAAAAACTCTAAATCAATTATTTTTACAACAAAAAACAATTTTCGCGATGGTATCACTGATTCGTATTTATTGTTCGATGTTGATTTATTGTACTGAAATGTCTATTAAACCCCTACAACTCATTTTTTTTTTATCTTGTTTTCCATTAATTTATGTAGTAACAGTGTACCCATTTTTTATTGTAAAAAATAATGTCTTTCGCCAGTATAATGATTTATTTGTTTGAACTTATGGAAGTTTCTGTATCTATGTACTAAGCTTAAAATATAGCTATGATACCATAGTAAACACGTTATTTTGTTGTATTGCAAATTGTTTTTTTTTCATGTTAAATGATTAATATTTCTCACGGAAAATATTTGATTGGAATTGGAATATTTGATTGGAACTATAAATACAAAAAAAACCATTGAAACAGATCTATTTGATGGATCTTCAAGTCATTAGAAAGGTTAGTGTCAAAGTTTTTCCCGTCTCTTTCGTCTCTGATTTTAGTTTTAATATTTAATTGGTATTCGTTTCCTATCTTTGCTGACAGTAGTGGTGAACAATCTCTCGTGAAGCCAGTTCAAAAGATCATACTATGCATATAAATGTGCAATCCGTTTACATATGGATGGTAATCGAGGAGAATGGTTATCTCTGAAAAGTGTTGCAGTAAAACTCAATTGAAAAATTAAATTAAATTTTTTATCGTTTGTATTTAACGATGTTCAATACTATTTTATTCAATAAAAAAATAGGTATTTTCTCTGTGTTTTATCACCTCAAGTTGAAACTAAGTCAACTTGCTTTGAAGATATAAAGCGAGAAAAATTACCAGATGAATTAAAAATAGATTGTGGAATAAAAGAAAAATTAGTCTAAGCTAGAACCCCTTAATTGTGAATCACGTTGTATGGAGAAATAAAAATAACGAATAATATTGACGATGATTATCACAATTATAACTGTAAATATGTTTTAATTATTATTTATTTCACTGAAAAGTACAAATATTTATACTTATTATTTAATATAATTATAATGCAGTCATTTGTGTATACGAGAATCATGAATACACATCACTGTCAACCCTCGATATGAAACCATAAATAAGCCTTTATCATTCATCTATCAATTCAGCGCCTGCTATTTGTGAATCAATTTCATTACAAGCTAAAATCACTAAATGAATCCATGCGACGATTGATGGGTGATAAATGTCAAAGAGGATATTTCCTTCTTATGCTCCCTTCCACTAGCACGCTGCTTTAAAGCACTTTCTAAATGTCTTACCCAGTGACGTTACAATATTGAAAGCGTATATACAGTTTTAAGTGATTGAAAGCGTCTCAGGAGCAACCGCCAAACACTTAGAAGAGATTGGCTTCTTATTATTTGAGAACAACTTATCTTCATATCACCGCAAAACTTTCAACTCAAAAGTAGTTCAGCTTATTCACTACTTTACTGGGACATTGGTATCAATTGACGCTTTTATCAACTTGACCTTCCTTAAACTATTGATTGATAATACATTATAAAATTTACGTTTTAAAAACTGTTTATCTTGGCCAAAACTATATATAGTAAGATCGCAACATTGCACACAAACAAAATATACCAATTCAATTTCGTATCAGAAAATTATTTTTGAGCTGCCAACATAAAATAAGCTATTGGTTTATAATAAATCCATTTTTTATTATAATCAAATTAGTACTAAACTAATAGAACGCCATTTAAATAAAACCATATCTGCTCCCATTGTGGAGCCTTTGGCTTCCTATAGGAGGTTCTGAACATTTTTTTTCTGCGAGAACTGCTTGTTACTCAATCGCGCAACCTCATTTCAATGCGACAAGAATAGGGATAGAAAACACCAACACCCCAGCATTTGAACAGAATCAATAATTTGACTGAAAAATGGCACTCGTACTGGGAGTCGAACCAGTGAGATCCGTCAGGGAAGCCAACTACGTTGACCACTACACCACGGACTCGACGTGCCATTATTACAAAACACAACTATTCAGTCTGACAAGGATTATAAAATGTAGTTGGGTATTACGCCAAAGCTCTAGCGATGACGGCGTGATGTCTAAAAAGCTTTCAACTTTATTGAATAATGCGTAACTATTCGTTTTAAAAATCTAATATATAAAAATTTATATTTGTTTGTTTGCACCCTATACGCTGCCACACCCTTCATCCAATCGCAATAAAACTTTGACAAACGTTTTGCTTGCACTTGCGTGGATGTTGTCGGCATAGTAAAATTAGCTTACAGTAGGTCTTCTATATAATTTTTAATATTTTATGCGCTGCCATACCGTTCATTTTGACAACTTATTGTTGCACTCGCGCAAAGGTTATAGGCACAGAACAATTAACTTTCAGTAGGTGGCGTGTGTGTCGTACCATATAATAGGCAAAAGACAAACAGCAAACGTCAAACGACAAATGTCATCGATACCGATCAATGTTATAAAAACTAAATCAAAATTATTTATCTAAAATAAACACTTTCTTTCTTTGAGTGACATTGCAACGCTTGTCGGGTATCGGCTAGTATTATATATTTTCACTAAAAACTAACACGATTGATATTAACACCATTATTAAAACGAATATTCGTTTATACGAGAACTACTTTATTTTAATGATTGTTTATTATCAAAATTTAGCAATTTAGGTACAGCATTGTATTTATCATGATTATAGTGACGACACAAAAGGTTGAACGCATATTTCACACGCATATTCGCAGAGCATTTGACTGAAAAGTCTATTCATCACCAGTCAAATTACGAAACTTCCATCGGATTAGATGCGAGGAGTGCTGCGTATCCATATCATCACACTGTATTATTTGAGCGGCCTTAATAAATGTTTACGAATCAACATTTGTTATCTTCCCATCACCTGCGGCTTGATTTAGTACATCATAAGCTCGTGTCTCGGGGCCTCGTGGAGGCTTCGCAAAAATCCCGAAGCACTTTGGGCAAAAAGGCGTGCAAAAGTCGCCTACCGCAACTGTTTTATATGAACCACACATGTCGCTGTGATTAATGGGCTGGCGTTTATAAGGGAGGACAGAATTTGCCACACCCAGTACCTACTACCCCTCGCTAGCAATATGCGGGGAATACTAAACTATATTACATGCCATACACGTAAATGCTTTTAATAGTTCTGAAAAGTGATTCGAACAAAGGTTTCTGAAAAATGAAATCAATAGAACGGTGTACAAATGAATAAGCTTACAATTTGCTGGATGAATTAAACAAAACAAAAGCAGTAATATGTGTCTTTAAGTTTTTTTGTAGACAGCCTTTAGACGTGTAAGGAAAAAATTATAGCAGCAGTAACGGTTTCAATTTTACTGTTGTGTATACAAAATAGATTATGTAAAATGATAAATGTAAGACTAAAGTATTACACCATTTCAAATATTAGGGGTACCGGAAAGTAATATCGTTTTATTGTTCTTGAATGGTCAGTTGTGCTTCTTCAGCCAATCTTTGACAGTAAATTTTGGGTTGATTCGATAAATACGCATACCAGGAGTGTAATGTGAATTTTAAATAAAAGTATTACCACCCATATTTACAATGGATATCATTTTGCCATGTGCAGAATTTAGTAAAAAAATATGCTTTTCCATTTTTGAAGAAAAGTGCCGCAATAAATGCTACAAAATAATTTTGTGATATATTGGGGGATGTTTTGGATATTCGTTAATGTAAAATTTTTGTTGAAAAAATAATCCCAGACCCACCTGTTCGCTTGGATAAAGCTCTTGCCACTAGACTAGAGACAGATAATCTTGTCCTATCATTAATTACTTTTTCAACGTGCAAATGTTTAATTGATTTTATTAGGACAAAAATGAACATATGATGATCGTAGACGCTGGGCAGATTTATTGTAAACACATTATTTTTTTTGGTCGAAAGCTCCGTAGGGAATTCGCCAATGTGTGGTTAGACATGCTGGGACGCTCTTCTGATCATTTGATGATTTGATTCTGAGGCGTGAATCCTCATTTCAACAAGCTCTGTAACAATAACCATCGCATTCTGGTTATTAAAACAATGGATTTGATTAAATTTTTGTTCGAGGAATAAACGTACAGTTATTCTGGGCTCAATTAAATATTATAAAAGCTCGAAAGTGCTTTTTGTCATAAATGTTTCCTCCCTTACGGTGGCAAATATAATTATAACTTTTATTTAAAAAAAAAAACAATTTTTAATGAAACTGTTTTTTTACCAAGTATGCCACTAATAAAAAAATTAGTTTGCAGTATTTATAACTCATGCAAGACCAACTATAAAAATTCCATATGTTTACGTGTAGTAACTTTAGTATTCTTTTGTTAAAATCAATTTAAGAAGCTGAAAATAGCATTAATTATGTGCTTATGTATAGACAAATTTATCAACATATCACATGGTAAAAATATAAAATTTATTTAATTTATTGTAATGGCTTACTACCGCATTGGAATGGCTTACTGCATGGCTAAGCAAGTGTGATGACAGTTGAAAGATCAGACGTGTGAGAAGCAATTTAGACATCGCATACCCTTATTCTTCCAATCTAATGCAAATCTACATTGACATCAATTTATGAAACTGTTTATACTGAACAAAGTCCAATGGACGAATCATCTCATTTGAATGTTATATTTGATTATTAAAGTATTTTTAAAGATGATCACGATAAACATTTCAAATAATTTAACTTTTCATACAGATTCCAGCAAATAATAAATCAATTTTCATTCAAATAGTTCATGTTTCGGAATTTGAATTAAAAATAACAAACTAGTTTTAAGACTTATAATTTAGAATTTCTACTGAAGGTAATTGATGGAGTTTCAATATAAAATTTAAATCGTTTGAATATTTTACTTTTTCATTAGTTTTGTCACTAACGACACGTGTTTCACCTTTCGGTATCTTCAGGTGCACAAGTGAACTTGAACTGTCAACTAAGCCGACAAAACTCGTGGAAAATTCTATCTATTTTCTAAGTAAAATAGAACAAAAAAAAAAATCGCTATATTTGAATTCATACAAAAATTATAATTATTAAAGGTTATTTTATCGCTCCTAGAATAAATAAGGAGAGTATATTTGATTTAAAATACTTCATTATTGTAATAAATTAAAATTGTATTTATCGTAACGACCAGATATAACAATATATACAAAATGAAAGTCTGGAATCTGGATCGATATACCTTTGTTTTATGCTTAAAATTTTCATCACTTTTCTATGCTATACTCACTCCATCAAACTAATATTGACACGTAGTTCATAAATGACGACGATTTTGCCTTTTTATCAGGGATTCTTTTATAAAAGAAAAACTACTATTTTGCTTTTGCGATGAGAGACAGTTTTTCTCTGCTATTATAATTTTGAATTTACCATTGCTTTTTTCTCAATTTATTCATTACACAGATCAATTGTTAAATTTTTTTTAAAATTATAAAAAAATAGTTTTTCGTACTAATACCATAAATTGTATCATGGTTAAGACCAGTTTAAATATTCAACAGCATTTTTAACTGATGGTTCATTGTAAGCATTAATACACGATAGTGATAATCGAACCTATTCTGATCATTTAAAAACATGTAGAATTAGTAGAAGAAATGATGTATTTTTATCTTCTTTTCCACCGAGAATTGGCAGCCGTCAGTGAAAAAGTGGCTATTACATTGACATTGAAGAAATAAGAAGATGACAGAACCACTAACCATCATTATCAATTTGCTTGATACAAACGATGTGCAGAACAAGTGTTATTCTGTGTTGCACTAGAAAAATATTCATTATTAAGATTTAGGTTTTAAGATTTACTTTAAAGATATTCTTCAATTCAAAGATTAAGAGAAAATGTTACGATTTACTTCAAAGATATTCTCACAACCAAAATCGATGGAGTTATTTTAAAGATGACTTAATTTCAATACAGAATGATATGAAACATATCATTTATTGAACATATTATGTTTCACACCATTAACAGACAAAATTCATTTCACGCATGATATTTTGCTTACCGAAAAGTTATACAATATGTAAATAACAATTTATTTGGGTTAAGGATTTCACGTTACAGATAATATAATAGTTTAATATATTCATATTTAACATGGGTTACTGCATTCCTTCACTTTGATCCACGTACCAATTTGCATATACAACTTCCGACGCAATACGAGCTGTATTGCTTTTCACAGCCTTCGGTATTATTAATGGAAGTATTAGTTCTTCAGGAAATTATCGTGTATAACAGAGTAATATTTTGGTCGCCAGTTCTGTTGTAATTTAGTAGGCTGAATTTAATAATATAACTATTTCCTAGAACCACGCCGTAGTAAATGAGTATAAATCCGAGCTTCCACGCTGAAATCTAACGCTCATAAGATTTTTTTTTCATTTAAATGGAACCCATGAGTATTATTTCCATTACAATTTTAGAAGCAAGCTCTCCTCTTAGATATAGTTTTATCAATCAGTGGTGCAAGAGAAA
Organism: Himalopsyche kuldschensis; assembly: GCA_028554975.1. Classification (NCBI taxonomy): domain Eukaryota; kingdom Metazoa; phylum Arthropoda; class Insecta; order Trichoptera; family Rhyacophilidae; genus Himalopsyche; species Himalopsyche kuldschensis. The sequence continues at coordinate 6,671,069 of JAHFWI010000029.1, read as the reverse complement.
TTGGTTTGCCATACGGTAACGATCAACAGAGCTTTTGATAAGAATCAAAAGAAAAGCGACAATGATCAAAAGCGTCGCTATATTTTTTAAGCTTGTCAAATAGGGTTTAGCATCGGTCAACTAATTTTACTGCACGATGGCATAGGGAATTTTACGGGTTGAGGGCTAACAGAAAGCTTTCGTTTTAACAGCATCTTCTAATGAAAGTATTGGCAATTGATTCAATATAAAAAAAACGCCTCCGTTGAGTAAGGTATTCATTTTAAAATCATTTCAATTAATATATTCTGTGTTAATTTTTCTTCTTTTCATTTCAAACACTTCTTCTTGTCAATTAAAACGCCAGTCCTAATTTTGTAAACTATATTTACCATTAAAAAAATCATCGTCTCCTTATTCCTAATTTAGAAGATATTCATTATAAAGTTGACATATTAACACAAGTAATTGCCAACCAATTTCTACTACAGATGACACTATTTTAAATTTTAAATCTTTTCCATGACCTTTTAGGTGTAGATCAAATGATCAATTTCTCACTCGGATAAGAAAAAGAGACAATGGGTGAGAGGGTATAACAACAGCACATACCACTAAGCAACCTGGCCATTCACGCTGCTGTTGATACTTATGTTGAATATTTTAAAAATAAATAATTGTTCTCAAAGATTACCGGTAAGATCTTTGAACCTGAAAAGGATAGTGTCTCTTTTTATTCAATTTAACATTTGAGATATTTGGCGTGAATGTCTGTGATGTTTTTCCTTGTGTGGCTATATCTCATCAGATGAATAATGTTTACTGTAAATTTTTCGTACATTGACATAATATAAATTATTTATAACTGTTTTACTTCCACAGATTTATTAGAAAAAAAATAGCGTTCGAATCAGCACATTTAATGTGATCTGAAAATTTTTCCATCGACAATTATAATATTTTATACCAGCTATTTTAAGATAGTCTAGTTTATTGCTCGTAAAAAACTGGACGATTAAAACTTCGTGACGGTGCAAAATAATGTTTGAAATCGGCTTAAAAAAATTATCGTCGAAATAATATTACGTATGATATTTTCCTCTTGGTGCAAAGTCAATACATCTTCGTTCAATATTGGAGATTAAAGCTTCGAAAGCGAAAGAAAAACTTCTGTTATACTGAAAACTTTTTTCTGTTTTCTTCGCAACAACTTGTGTGGCTTGTCTTTTTCCTTTACACGATAAAAGTATTATACAATATTACAGTATCGAGAAACAAGAATATTCTTTGCGATTCATGTCGCTTATTATTCCCATGGCAGTAATTTCTCTTCTGACATTTTTGTATTAAAGATATAATACGGTTAGCGATGGTTTTAGTCTATCACATCTTTTATTTATCAAGGGATTAATTTACTTAAAACAACTCTTAAGTTCTCTCAATATTAAAAACATGAATTTAACTAATTAATACTTTATCAACTTTTGCAAATACATTTTGTATAAAATGTATATCTTAGATACATTTCCTCATTCTAAAGCAGATATGCCAACCGCAAGAATCAATGTATTTTGAAAATTGAAAACAAATTTTGGAGCCAGATATCTTCTTTATCGTGTTGATTCAGTGTGTTATTTGATGGCAAATTTTAATGTTTCAGGAAAAAGCATTAAAAAAATATACAACTGTATGAGCTGAAGTTCGTTTACAAATATAAATTCACTCAAAAATGAATAAAAAAATATTTCTTAAAAAGTTTGACCATAAAACCTTGAATAATCTTTTAGATGGAATCGGTGTTTCATCGTATTTATCGTCATTTTTCTGAGTGACTATTTCACTCACAAGCTCATGTATATAAACTTTTCGATATAATCGACTGTATTTTTTCAAGCCTAGCCACATTTTCAAGACCTAAATTGTGCTGTGTTTGATGCTACGCCGAAATCTGCCATACGCACATGCATTTATATTTCAATCAAGATTAAATTCTCTTTCGTTGTATCCAATTACGTTTTTTATATTCAACACTTTACGATTCAATCGCAATAAATATTTGAAGTCAAATTCAATTAATGAAATTTGACAAATACATGAAAAAGTTTAAAGTTTGGCTTAATCACAGCTGTGACTATTTCTAAAGCTCTACTTAGTCTGTTTAACCACTAATTAGACTTGATTTTCTACCGTGTATTTTAAGATTGACTATAATCTAAATAATATACACAAATTTTTAGTAATAATATATATTTTGGTGCATCTGAAACTACTCGAGTATTTAAGAACTTTAATATTCGATACTCAAAAAGTTGAGATGTTGAGTAATTGGAATCTCTATTTTATAGGCAGTGAACACGTTAAAAGGGCCTACAAAGATCTTTTTAAAGAATGGAAATACACTGGTTTGTTTCGTGGTTTAATCTCGGTAGTCGATATGTATTTAATTTGTGTTGTCGGTTGGTATAGACATATTTATGCAGTTATGTTGTGTATCCCATATCACGGTGTAAGCATGTTAACATACTGTCGAAAAACTTTATTTCCGATATGCTTCGAACCTTTTCCTAAAATTTCTCCCGTCCTTCGTCCATATTTCAAGTATCATCCTGCTTGGTTTGGTCACGCTTACATACCATTCATGGTGTGTATGCTTTTGCAGTAGCGCATCTTGTATACATGTTACAGTAGAGTAAACATTAAATCAGTTTATCGATGTACTAGTAGATGTATATATTTTCCAGTTTGGACAGTTACGATACACGAGAGAACAAATGAACACTTTAACTAGACAATGTTTGCACAAACTACATATACGTAGTTAAATTGTTCAGACACCTTAAAAATATTCACATATGCTCTCAAAATACTCCTAATTGAATCTAACTTAAGCCGTACTGTCATTTTATTGTATCAAGCGCTCGTCAGTGAGTTAATACATCTACTTTGTTAATTTATTCATTGACTTGAATAAGTGGATGGAGGTGTTCATTCCTGATGTAAGCTTTGAAAAAAACAAAATAGTAAAGATAAGGACGGTAAAGATAGAGTAGGACTAGTATTAAGCTAGTTGCTCCACTAACGGTGACAGAGAAGTGAGAAGAAATTTTCAGACACCACAAAAATTCATGTATTCAAACAGCTTTAATTAATTGACTTTTTTTTCTCCGTACTTAGACTTGAACCCCTGAGGTCTGAGTTTGATCAGTGGTTCTCTCGCAAAATTGTACAGTGGCCGTATCGTAAAAATAAGCGGTACTACGGAAATGTCTGGTGGGCGCATCAAAATGTTGGTTTTCTATTTTGTTTGAGTTTTGTCTAATGAATCTAAACATGATTGAAAATGTACTATTCGTATTATTTGCATATGCAATAATTCATTTTCAGAGTATTAGCTGACAAATAAACTTGTAAAACCACATTTTTTTAAATGTAAATATTTACTGTGAAATATTTAAGCAATATATAAAAGGTCAGCCGCAGCCAAGCTCTCTGGTGGCTGCACACGAGAACCATTGTCATAGATCAAGTTTTAAAACCAACATTTCATTGCAACAAAAAAAGAGTACATTTACATATAATGAAAAAAAACAAGAAAGTTTTAATATCAAATATTAGTAATTAATGTGAATCTTGAGCCTGACGCTGTGAGACTAAATATCTGGTTCAATTTTAAATGTGAATGGGTGAAGCTATGCCGAAAAACAGAAATTGTGAAGAAAACTTTTGAAAGATTTTGGGGTATAAGCAAAAATTCCCCACCGCCCTCTACGGAAGCCTTTACCGCCTACTAGCTGGCGATAGGTTGACAACCTGCGGCCTAGATTAATGTTGATAAATTCAATTGTGATATGTTGAATTTAATCCGCTTATATTTTTGCAAAAGCTACTACCGATTTGTAAATGTTGACATATTATTGTTAGTTACTTGAAAAAATAAAATATCGCTAAGGCTTTATTATTAAAACGTGAAAAAGTCTTGTCATTTTTTGCTTCTAAACGCTGTGCGTGCCATTATTCAGCTTTGAAACTGTATCAGAGTTTTTGTTTTAAAGTTTTGTTTGGTGGGCATTCCGGCAGCTCAATATGGCTCTGTATTGCGAAGCGCATTGGGAAATTCGTTAACATGATGGATGAAAAGCGTGCGGAACCAGATATTTGCCCTCCGGTCAGATGACAAGGGTAGTGAGTGGGTAGTGTCACGTAGATTCGGCATTCGCATAGCGTCCACGTGCGTTGCGGACATAAACCCGCTACCGTTAGCCTAGAAATTGTACCTAATCGTGAATAAAACAAAGTTTCAGATGTTGCCTGTGCTTCAAACCTGAAAATAATTCGGTTATGTTTTCCTCGTCAAGGGAAAGGGGTTTATTGAAGGTTTAAATTAAAATTGTTTGTAGCTAAAGAGGAACGACTGGTTCAAAAAGGTTAGGGATCATGCCTAAAATGATCCTCGAAAAACCGTTAAAGTTGAGTACTCTACTTATGAATTATTCCACCTAAAAACAGTTCACAATATCGATACATGCGGGATATCAAGGACGAGCTTCTGCTTAGTACGTTTTTTGGAAATGTAATAACAATTGTATTTTTTTTAGATATTTATGTACATAAAATAAAGTCAAAATTTTTTCCATTTATATGATCCTAAGCAGAAAGAAATATTTATTATAATTATTAGCTTAAAAATATGTCTTAATGTAAGGTCACAAATGTTGACCAACGTTAGTTACTCCACAGTGAATTTTTTTTTTCAAAATGGCTTTGTTTAGCGTAACGTATAGTGAAAATATATTTGTAAAATAATGAAAAACATAACATGTATGACTTATTTGCAAAATATTTGTATTGTAAGAAATTGAATGTTGACGTTTTTGGATTTAAAAATAGCGTGAAAGATAAATCTTTTTAAGTCATCTGATATGTAAAATTGTTTTAAAATATATTAGTCAGGATAGTTTTGCATGCTATATAACATAAAGCTATAGATACAATAATATGTTCTGTTTGCTGATTATGTATTAGCTGAATATTTTTTGGTAGAAAAGCAATTTATTTAAATTCATAAAACACATTTGCTTGTACTACTACCACATAGCTTTACTATGTAAACAATTAGTCTAGCTCATCGCGAGTATTTTATCTAAAAATTGGTTGAAAATTGCAATATCAATTGAAAATGCTCGCGTTGAGCGAAACTGGTCCTGATCTCTATAAAATATGTGTGTAGAAAAAAATGCTATTATTTAAATGTGATTCAATTGTTAGACTTTTTCGAAAATAAAAAGGTGTTTTTCCCTACACAATTATTCCGGAATACTATTTACTTGTGCCTTGAGTAAGTTGTCTCAACTTGTAAAACACAATCGAGAGATTATATCTTAATTTGTTTTTTGCCACATCTGTGGCCAGACGTAAACAGAAAGACAGAGACAAAAGTAAGTAATTTATACGTTATTAAATCTTGTAACGTCTCCTTTCAAGTCCTAAGGCGACAAGGTCATCAAATATTCATAAAGAAAACAACGTACTCAAAATAAAACGTCTTCCCTCGGAGCAGTTTTCAACGAGGCTGCGGTTTCGGAAAATAAACGTTACCCTGTTTGCACATAGACTAATGCTTTTCTCTCAAAGGCATGAGTCGGAGAGGAAATGAAACATTAACACTTAAAGCTGTTGCGAATCCGTAATGCAGGAACTGCATGAAACAATGCAAGTGGCCATGCCGGTATGTATGTGCATACACTTACACTAAATCATCTGGAATTATTCTTGCAGCTTGCAAAGCTATTGCATAAGCAATGCGTACCTTTTAAAAGTGAAACAACATTGCATTTTAAAACATCGTTTTAATATTTGGCTAAATGAGAAAAAAATAGCTGTATGGAATTAAACAGTTGAAAAAAAGCAGGAATACAAAAAGCAATTAATATATTCTTATATGCACGTATAATAATTAAAAAGATAAAGGCAACATTTTATTTAGATAGCTTCTCGTTAAATATTGATCATCGTCATTTTTGGTTTAGCTAAGCGAGAGAGTACTATTTACTAAATTAAAGCAATTTAATACTTTGAAATTTGTAATGTTATCTCACTTAGAATTGACAGTAATAGCGTGTCACTTTTAAGAAGTTCACTGACAATGCTTGGTGAAATGACATTGTGGTAAAAAATCTAAGACAATTTTTGTACTAATTTCACTTACAATTTATAATGGTCAGGACCCGTTTCGCCTGATTAGAAATTCGTATGTTTTCAACTGATAAGAAATACAGTTTTTGAGTTAAATATGACATAGTAATAAAGATTACAAAAAAGTCAATTTTCCAATGTAACATTGGTACAATTGTAACACCTATATCTTCCAATAGAAAAACAGGTGCGTCATTAGTCGATTCAAGTCTTGAGTGCGATAGTGTAATGAAAAAATGACATAAATCAGTCATGTATTGTAAATACTATTTAAGGTTATCACAAAAAATGATTAGTTAAAAAAGAATATTCCAGAATGCGGTAAAAAGTCATTTAAAGGGTAATTATTCGAAACGAGGTTTTCTCGTTAGCATAGCTCAAGATATTTTCCACCGAGCGCTTAGAGATAAAAAGAAACAAATATGACATGCTCGTGAGATATGATCTGGAAGTATGTAGCTAAATAAAAAAGAATTTATGAAAACAAAATAAATAAATATAGCACAACTGACCGTACGTCTTATGCGAAATGACATTATTAATACAATGTAAACATATTTGAAAATGTACGAAAATGAAAAATCACCACTTAGTATAACAACTATTAATAGACAAAACGCTTGTCGAGCACGCTTCACTGAACAAGCCGCCCACACGCAGGTCGGACACGTATAAGAGCATTTTATATTATTTTACTAATGTCACTATTCAGAATAAATGACTTACAACTACATGGATACTTCCAGCTAGTCTACAGTGGAGACTCAAATTTGAGTATCGAGAATACTCGTCCATTATTCAAGTACTCGAGAGATAGATAGAAGATTATTTTGAATACTTGAGTAATAGTCGTAATTTATAAATGAAGATTCACTTCCAAATTTTATTTACATATTTAAAAAATAAATAGAAATAATGTTTAACCGTTGCATTTAATCGGATTTTACTCGAATGTGATTAGCATGTGACTCGAATGTGACTAGCATGTGACTTGTATGTGACTTACATGTGACTCGAATGTAACTCGAATGTGACTAGCATATGAGTAGCGTGTGAGTAGCATGTGACTCGATTGTGACTCGAATGTAACTAGGATGTGACTAAAATAAGACTCTGATGTGACTCGGATGCGACTAGCATGTGACACGAATGTGACTAGCATGTGACTAACATGACTCAGACGCGTCAATTTGACTGTCACGTGACATTTTTTTTAAAGGATTTTGCTGTTGGCTCTGCGATGCGAGAATTTATTTTGCTACTTTTGCTTTGGATTCTGCTGAATTATCGTATAAATGACAAGTTTATGATGACATGAGACAAAATACAATATTGAAAAATGTAACTGTGGCATAATAGATAAATTCAGAAAATTTTACTTGTTTTCACTCGTATTTAATGTATATTTTGGTATATCTGAAACTACTCCGGAATACTCGAGTAGTTTAATATTTTACTTCTCGATACTCGAGTTGTTCAGATGTCGAGTAATTGGAGCCTCTAGTCAGCAGACACTGCGTATCACAAAATGGCTATTAACAATATTATATATTTTTACCTTCTACAACAAATAGCTTTACTGTCCAGCTTCACCCGGTATATATTCTGATGTAATCTTTATCAACTTAAAGCTCAGGAAGAGGACGGCTTAGTGAGCTGACATTCATCCGGATTTGTTAAGCAAAATAAATTATGTACCTACAGTATTTTAACAGGATTTTCGACGATAGACATAAATAAGTATTTTGTTAATATAAAACTTTAAGTAACTTTGATTATTCCACGTATAGTGTTATTTGAGACACGTGTTTCGCCTCTTTCAGAAAAATCTACGGACTTTATATCGCGAAGATTGCTTAAGTAATAAAGCAAGTTGATTCTAATATTTTAAAATGATAAAATTACAAATTGGAGTTTGGGATTTTTCCTTTTTACGGGAAGCAAGGAGGGGGTTAAAGCAAAGCAAACAAATAATTTTACTACACATGAAGTAATCAATTACAAAATATTAACTAATGAGATGCAATCAATAAGGAAGAGCTAAACCTGTAATTATAAATAATGGAAGTAGTGGCGAGCAACCTGGCCTATTTAAGATAATATTTAAATATTTTGTTTATACATTTAAAAGCATGATTATTAACTTAAATATTTTAATGTAAATCTTTTATCAACACAGTTTATTGCTTAAAATGCATCGTTGAAAAAATCTACGCTTATTTCTGGTGAGTTTCCCGTTATCACTGACGCGCGTCTTATCGGGGCGGCGGCCATCCCCAAATCCCTTCACGGGTCAACGATTTGCTTCAGGGTTTCTAAAAAAAACAATCCAAAGGGACTTGTAAAACGTACTTCGTTTACTTTTAACTGATTGCCAAAGAAATAAAAGAACAATCGTGTATTTTTAGTCCTTTTCCACTTAAATTGCCGTAGGTAACAACAAGCAAATTAAATTGTAATCACTGTTTTTCTTCAAAGGAAAAACACAGCACTCGAATCATAGAAACTTTCTCTTCTATCTGTATTCTAAAAATTTTAATACTATTTCTCGGTTGCTATTTTTGTCGCAAATTTAAAATAAAAGGTGGAATAAAATAGCAAGGATAGTATTTTCTTTAGGAATGCTTTAGTTTTCAAATATACACCATGAAAAAGTTAATTAGTCAAAAATGTACGCATATTTATGTATGTAACACATCAAAGTTACTTGTTAGAAACAAAGTTAGAGCCACCACATGTGATACACGTGTAGGTAAAATTTAATCATTTTCGTCCATTTGTTTTATCCTCAACGAGAAAATTGTATGAAAGCTGAAAACATAACACGGTGAAAAAATAACAATGCATTTTAGTTCTACAGATATTTCATAATATGTAGTTGATAGCTATTTCGGCTTAAGTCCTCGTCAGAATTTTAGTAGAAAACTAAAATTGATTGCTATTGTTTCACGATGCTATATTGGAGTCCTACCAAATAAATGCCAATTCTATCAATAAGCTTAAAGCTTTTTTTATGTAAGCCTTTAAGTGAAATTAGCAAACGGTCTTAAAACGGATTTCACATTATAAAATAAAAATTATAGGGTTTGATAGAACAATTTCTGATTCAATATTTGAAAAAAAAGCATTGATATCTTATCTAGTAGCCAGTCTTAAATAAATTCTTTAAACGTAATTATGTGACGGAAAAAAAGCTGAAGTAATTTTCCTTGACCCTTCAAATTTTGTTACAAGATTAAGAAAGTATATTCAAAGTTGTGGAATCGATAATTCCACATTGAGTACCTCTGTTGATGGAGAGTTCTCGGGCCTTTTTCAACCGGTTCGGAAGTGGTTATCATAAAGTTCAGGCGTTAATCTAATGGAGGGTTTGGACTCTTGTTCATTCGTCTCACTTAATGACCGATGCTATCGTCAGTGATTTAAACGCCATTAAATAGCCACACACTGACTGGTTCATCAAAATTTTGCATGCATAGAATCATACTCTGCAGGGAATTTGAAAAAGATTGGAAGGAGTAATGTTTTTCTTGTTTATAGATATCGAGAACTAAAAGCTTGTCTTAATGAACAGACAAACATTAATGGATCACCACTTATTAAGCCATTAATGCAATTTATATAAATCAAAATACAAATTTTACGTTTATCTCTATTTAGTTGAAACCCAGATCAGCTTTCACTTCGAGAAATACATCAAATTAATGTGTCACATTTAATAATTTATTATTACCATATAAACTCTAATACAAAGTTCTAAAGATTTTTTTTTGTATATGGTTGATAGCTATTTTGGCGTATGCTATCGTCTAAACCAGGGGTTACCAACATTTATTGTACCTTAGAATCTCTTTTCAAACTGTTCTTGAAACAATTGAAAGTGCTCAATAAATAATGACACGTTGAATTCAGTGTTACCTGTCATTTTTTTCATGTTAGGGAAATGCACGAGAGACTTCATCTGCAGATGTGAATCCACAAAACCATTTTTACTTTCTATGAGTTTACAGAGCCTATCATGTTAGCTACATGTCTGTCTTTTCCCTGCAACTCCAAGTTAAAAGAATTCAATTTTTCAATTATGTCTGTGAGAAAACCCAAATCCACTAGCCAGCAAGAGTCAGTTAGTTCATCGAAATTTTCATTTTTGGTGTCGAGATTGATTTTTATTCTTTCAACTAGCTGTACCCTGCGCGCGTTGCTACGCCAGCAAGTAAAATAAATTTGAAGAAAAGACATTACACAAATATTCAATTCAATTTGCATGTATTCAATACTCGAGAAATTTGTAAAAAATCGATATCAATTTTTGGGGGGGAGGGGGGTTTTTTGGCGGGGTAGGGTTTGGGGGGCGTATGGGGGGGGTATGCCAAAAACTTTAGAAGGAGTGAACTCGAAAAATTCGTAAAGTTTAAAAAAAAAATGGAGGGTGGAGATTGGGGGGTGGTTGGGGGGAAGGGTTGGTAAGCCAGAAACCATTGCGGGAATGTACTCAATAAATTTGTAAAGTTTCACATTGATCGGTCGAGCGGTTTAGTAGTCCATAGCGGAAATACAGACAGACAAACATTCATTTATATATATATAGATTGAAAAATTGTTGTCGCGGTCGAATGGGAGTGGGCGCACACAAATCGGCCCGCGGGCACGGGGTTGGTAACCCCCGGTCTAAACTATAACCAGAACTAATTCTGACGATGGCGTAAGCCAAAATAGTTATCTACCATTTATCATAGCATTTCTGTAGAACTAAATTACATTGCTATTTTTTTCCCCGTGCTGAAACAATTTTCATTTGGGTCACAAATTTGATAAAAATATCATTTGCTTTTTAAAGAATATTTAAATCTATGTGAAAATCTTATTCTTAAATTTTTTAATTCAAGAGACAGTGTGAGCTCTGTTTTTTCTTCGAAAATTCTTACAAATCAGGCATCAGTATTTCTTATTGCGTAATATCAGATTTCACATTTTTATGAACAGCTTCTTTTGACTAATTAATATTCATTGTAATTCATTTTTGTAAACAGTGCTTCGGTTATTTTTAAGAATAATTTTAAAATATACATAGAAAAGACTGTAGTATAAAGATTTTAAAATGTTTTAAGTGATAAAAAAATATTAAAACCTTTTATACAAATGTTTAACACTAACCATTGTTCCAAATCACGCTCTTCCAGTTCCCGGTAGTATTTTATTTAAGATATCTTATTATTTATAAGCATTTTTTCTGCAGCTCAAATACTGTAGAAAAAGATATAAACTTTTCTAAAACATTCCGTTATGATGCTATCACGCCTTTATTCCAATGTTCCCGTTTATTACAATCTTATAAATCAAAAAAATACTTAAGTTTCTTATTTAACCTTTAAGCGCCCGAACATTTTTTGCGAAATATCCATATGGCTCTTACAAAAATAATTATTTCTCTAAAACAAGGCAACCTATATATATTATGTGGGTTAAATAAAAAGCATTAGCAAAATAAAAGATTGCTCATAATTTACAAACAAAGTTCAACACCGCAACTTGTACGGTGTCTTATTCTCTAGGTAAACAATAAACGAATCCATTTTACCTACAGCTATCTTGAAAAAAGAATCGGTCACACCAAAAGATAAATTTCTAAATATGGAAAAAAAATCTGAAACTGCATTGAAATATATTGTATGGTGTGAATACAGCTGATTTATTACGGTCCGCCGACTATAACAAAACGCATATCCGAAAAGTCAACCTTGTAACGCAGATTTTTATATTCCTCATTATGTCAGAAAAAATTAACGAAACCAGAAAATTAAATTATGTTTCGGTATCTCAAAGACATTATTTATGAAAGCTTGTATTCAAATGTTGAAAACTATTATCATAAATCAGTTTTATTCGATAGCGAAGTGCACCATAATCACTGGTCCCATACGGGGCCGTAGGGCTTTTAGAGGGTTAATGACGTCCAGTGTTTATCCGTTTTAATTTTGATTCCATTTTATTAGGTTTGACAAAAGCGCGGTGGAGTCAAAACATTAAAAAAAAACTTTTCGTTTGTGGCACACTATTTAGGAAAAGTGTGTTTGGGAGAGCCGTGAAGGCTTTATGTGTAAAGTTGCCTTCTATTGAAAACGCTCTCAATCGAAAATTCATTCATGAGTGTACCACTTGAAACATGCCGTACGTTTTGGTCATGAATATGTTGACTTGAATAATTACTTCGCAAGAGAGAAAGATTATCTCCTCCAAAGTAATAATGCGGTGAGTGGAGATGTGAAAATTTGGCGAGGAAAGTATTTATATGAATTAAGCGCCTCTGTTTTTCAGAGTATTTTTTATAAGATCATTACTCATTATTAATAAGTGAAATTTTCGAGCTTTTTTCAATATTACACCGATTTTAAGTCTAGTAATTTATTAAAACTTAATCATTCGTCACTTTAAGGTGTAAACTGTCACTTCTTGGTGGAAATTTTAAAGATATTTTTTTAGTATTAATTCCACATATTTATATATTTAATATACAATAAAATCGAAAAAAATGGTTCTATTGCGACTTTCAAAAATAAAAATAAATATTTTATAATCCAATCTAATTTATTGCTTGTTTTTTATTTGTGAAAGAAGAAAAAAAATATTTCCAAATATATTCGAGGTGAGAAAAACGTTATATAAAGCTTTTATTTACGAAATGATTTACAGAAATCATAAGAAAATCGATCCTGCCTAATTTGACTAATGAATAAAAAGCCTTTCTTAAATTGGATTGTTATCATTCCATTTTGAAATGACAATGATGTTTTAAATTGGTTTTGATTGCTGTAAAATTTAAATAGAATATTTCGTATAAGATTAAATATTTTCCAGAGTATTGTCGGTAAAAGAACACACCCACAAAACAAAGAGCGTCGCTCTCGCCGTCAACGACGCTTTCTCGTTGCACGGCCAATTTTTCCCATGGCTAGCTGTTTCATTCACCGCTACGGCGAAAATTGAATTTGCTCACAATATGAACCCGCGAGATATGTGTACTTCATCCACACTTCTACTCAGCGCTTTGTATGAACAATACCGACGTAACACCGGATAAAATGAAAGAGTGAAAATTTGCAGTGACGCTACAATTGAGGCGTCTAAAAGCAAAAACCGATATGCCCACTGTGCAATGGTAGTTTTATTAAATGTTTTTAAATTTGTTTTTTTTAACTGTTATTTAATTTGTTATATTGTGCTTAGAGTCTGCAATTCAAGTATCGAATTGTCGATTTTCAAGAATACTCGTCCATTATTCAAGTACTCGATACTCGAGTATTTTGAAAAATACTCGAGTAATACTCGTTTTAGTAATTATCTTCAAAAGTTTTTTCTACTGCGGGAATAATAAAAACGAAACTTTGTCCCAAGTTCTCTATTATTTTTGAAATTTATTAAATTATTACATTATTTAATGAAATTAAATAAACTTATTTATTTATTTCTATTATTATAAACTAATTAGAATTAATAATATATATTTTGGTACATCTGAAACTACTCAAGTACTCGAGTATTTAAAAAAAATACTACTCGATACTCGAGTAGTTGAAATGTCGAGTAATTGGAGTCTCTAATTGTGCTGTTTTACAAATATGAAACAGTTTCCTGTTTTTAGTAGCTAGTGAAACCCTTTTAAAAGGACGTATCATCATTCGATTGTAACTGTATAAATAATTGGATTCTACTTGCCATCAAAAGTTTTCAAGCTCGTATAGTTTTATCCGGGTTCGCAAAATATTGACGTTGACATACTATACGGAAGTACTTATAGGGATTAAGAAAAGTATATTTTTTCGACAAAATTGGTGATGATGGACCTGGTTTGCACATGTGCTGCGGATGCCACAGAGGAGCCTGAATCATGCCTGTTTCTTCTATCAAATTTATGGATTTGGACGTCCCAGAAAGCCGCTGATAACCATCCATCTACTCAAGAACTCGGAACTATAGGCCCGGGATGACCTACGAGAAAGCGATGAGGTTAGCGGGTCATAGAGAATCTTAAAGGCATGGAATATCGAATAAAAATATTTTTTTTTCCGATAAAATGTGGACTAAGCGGTTTTCGATTTTAGGTGCCTCAGTTCAACTCTGTAAATAATTCTGCAACTGGGAGTTAAAGATTTTCAAATAAGCTCCGACTTATGAAGAGGACAATCAAATGAAAATAAATACATATTCCTTTCAAAGTAAAAGATTGTTTTCATTTGCTTCGTACTGGTGTTTGGATAGTGCATGTGCAACTCGAATAAAATACTTTTTATTATATTCTTTGCTATGAACTTTATTTCCGTATTTACTGTTTTCGATTTAAGTGCTACTGCGAAATTATGACAGATGAGTTTTCAGTGAATATAATATATTAAATATAAAGGTTCTAAAAATAACAAATATACGTTTGTTTTTTTTTTCAAAGAAATTAAATAAATTATGTTGATTTTAATGACGCAAGCTCAATAAGTGCTTCTTGAAAAAATAATAAACCACATTTTTTTTACTTCGCGAATATTAGGTTACTGATTATCAAAAAATATAGGTTTTATTCAATTTAATTTACAATACGAAATGTAGCACTGAATTTATAATGTTTAATTATTTATTTAAGTATTCTTCGATGAAACATTTTTTTGCCTATGTCTGTTCTTTGATGATGTGGAGTCTCACTCCTTTTTATATTAAATAAATTCTCTAGACAAATAAATATAAAAAATATTTTTTTTAAATAGTTTAACAGAATAATTTTGCTAGATAAGTTTTGGATTGTTTTGAAATATACAAACTGTAGAAAATGGTGTTTGTTGTGCACAAAAAGAATGTTTAACTTACGGTCTTAATTTAGAGATATTAAAAACACACGAGAACAATAAATGATATGAAAAACGATTTTTTTTTTAATAATTCCTTAGTGCTTTCGATTTAAACGAAAAGATGTGAAAGTTTTTCAAGAATCGAATGCGTTGCCTAAAAATAAATATTCTTCGTGTAAATTTATATAACAAAACTCACACAAGAAATTATTATTTTCCTCAACGCCACTGAAAAACTCTTAAAGGTAAAGGTGTGAACTGAAATCCTTGCCACAATTAAGAATCCCAGTAAAGGGTTGTTGCGAGCTTTTATTTAGAAAAGGCCTACCTGTAAGTTTGTAAATAAATAATCATTTTTTTCGAGGGAGTTTTTTTAATCTGACCGAGCTAGAAAAGATTTATATAAAGGGAAGCTTCCCAGCTTAAAAAATATGTTTATTCATAATAAAAACATATTTTCGGGGATCATTAAGAGCAATTACATAAAAAGATATATTTTTGTATTGATTTTGAGTGTAATGTTATAATTCACATCCAACTATTTCCACGGTGAATTTAATATTTACAGAGTTGCAGAAAAAAATATTTTTTTTGCTTTCATCACTCGACAAAAGTAGGACTTTTAATATCTATTCACAATCAGCATCAATAAAAATCATGTTCAAGACTTTTAACTTCACCCAGCAAACATTATTAATTAATTATTATTTTTATATAAATTATATTTGTCAAATACAATGGTGCATTGGCGTCATGTAATGCCATTTATTAGTTTCATTCTCCATACACAACAATTATAGAAGGATTTAAAAATCACAGCCAAACCAATTAATCAAAGTGTTTTAAGGGAATCACAACTTAATCTACATTTAAATAAATAAAGCTATGAGAATTTACGATCAATATACAAAACCAAATAATAATAACTGTTTTTTTATAGTCAAAAAATGCCTCTTGACGCTTTGAAAATTTATTTTTGTTCCACAATAAACAATTTGAATATCAAATAAACTATTTGATTTATTTAAGAAATATTGTAGAGCTGTGATATTCATAATACATGAGGGCAAAGTAAATAAAAACATATTCTCTTTTGATAAATGTGATGGCCAGCTACATAATACGATACTTATGTTTAGTCATGATTGCATACTTAAAAATAATGGGGGTGATTGAACAGATAGATACTGCTTTATATGATACACGTAGATACCAAGTACCGAGATTGTGTACCCAGGGAAGAAATGGTTGTATATTTTTTTTATTCTTCGTTGAAATATTCCAGCTGGTGAATATTTCACATGCAATAAGCGAGCACTGTATAACTTAAGATGGTCGAATAAACGTGATAATTTGGCGTAAATAAATCAATTAAATAATTTTAAAATGAATGAATTTGCTTTGTAAAGTATATTTTAAATTACGATATTGCCGTGATCAGCCAATACAGATATTACAACGCAACTGACATTGAAAAATATGGCACTTCTTTTCAATTTTGATCGTGTGAAATATCTAAAAACTTTAATTGTATTTCAGTACAAAATTTAGCGTGTTAACACGTTACGTGCTGTGGTGGCCGCCGGTGGCCGGAACACAAGTTTCTCACAGCGCCGTAGTGGCAACCGGTGGCTGGCAAAAGCCACTAAGATGTTATTTTCTCAGGATGTTGCGAGTGACTTCATCCATGCTTTTTAAATATTTTTTTTGATGGCACGCTTTTTTATACAAATGTTACTTGTTAAAAAATATATTTTAAATCGAAATAGTATCACTTGTGAATAGTTTTATATATAATTATAAGTTTTTCAATTGTTTTATTCTTTTTTTTTTACTAAGCACTAATTTTAAACTTAAAGAAACTGTGATATGGACGGGCGAGAAGTAGTTAAAATATTACACATGTGTACGGTTAAGAAGAGAAATCTTTTAGTCGACTGAAATATTAATTTGTGATAGTTTCCGTTTAGAGATTCTTGACCGCACAATCGAGTAGTACGGAAATTAAAGTGTATTGAACACATTACAAAGTTTCATTGACGGATCATTTTTATAATCTATTCTACAGGTGTAGTAAGCGAAAGCTTTGAAAATTTCAGCTTAAAAATTGTGCAGCACATGAAATTCTCACGGTGCTTACCTCAACAGAAGTTTTCTACAAGAAATGCTTGTTATTCGTTTGCTCATTTTAGAAGGATACATAAAAGATAGCTAGAAAATGTCTAGTGATTAGTTGAAAACTCTTGCTGGAATCCGTTTATCGGCATCAGTTGGGATGGTTTTGTATTCAGTCAGCACATACAACTATTTGTTTTACAAAAACCTTTCAGTAGATTGAATAAAAAAATAATATAACTGTAATAACTGGAAGTTGAACAAGTGTGACGATAGCACTGAAGTCAAAGAAGCTGACGACTTGGCAAGAACAGCTATCAAGGAAAATAAACTTGTGTAACGAATATTGCAGGGCCACGTCGACAATTTTACATTACTTATTCATTATCCTTATCCTGATGTATTTCATTATTAACAAAGTGTACCGTAGACCCTTTTAAATATGATGATACTGGCGCTATCTTGGAAGGCATTTTTATTAGACGTAAAATTCACAGACTTACCGTCGGCCTTTTAATCTTTTAGCAGTAAACTTTTAAGTAACTCACATTAATCTCTTGATATATACCTCGTAAAAATGTTGTAATGTGTTATCAGCTGGAAATATTTCGTACTTGAGCGGTCTTTAATATTGGCAGCTCCGATCGGTCGATAAATTAGATTTTAAAAGATATAAAAGAATCTTTTTTCGAACAAGAAAAGTTTTACGAAAATTTGACAATCTTACAAAAATAAAAACGCCAACTTTAATTTTTTTACATTCAAATAATTTTTGACATAAAAAATATTTTAGCTGCTGTTTAAAAAAAACATAAAGTTGGAGCACTTTTGGATAATGAAGAAAAATATATTTTTTTAAAAAGGATTTACTCGTGTTATAGACGAAATGATTTAGATGTGTAAAGCATTTTAAGTAACTCTTCGATGAGAATCTAAAAAAGTTTTAATTTCAAAACTCGTCTCAGTCGTGATGTACTTTTAACAGATTGATAAATGAACTTTCATTTGGAACACAAGTATTTGTGAGCCGTTTAGACAGATTTCAATTAATTGGAAAATGGAAATCGAACTGAATATTTATTAGTATCACGATGCTTCTCTTCCTATTTTCTTCAGAATTTTCTTTAAAGTACTTAATTGAATTATTGTCTAGCAGTAAATGTGCTATCACAGTCGTCAACTCGCCAATATAATGGCAGCATGACTGATAGAATACACCACGCGATAAAAACACTACGATGTTTACTATTTTAATTCATCAAGGTAATATCATTTTTATAGATATTATCAAAAGAAATCTGACACTTCAATTTTATAAACCAATGAAACAATATCGCATAATTATTCTTGGCAAATAAAATATATTTTGTGATTTAAAAAAAAATTAAGCCATGTTGGCTGGTTTATTTGTTGTGTCACGAGTATTTCGACTGAATAATGAAAATATTAAGCATATGTGTCCAAAATGATGAAAAGTTGTATTTTAATAAAATTTTAAAAAAGCTGCAATGGAATCAAAAAAGCTCATCTAAATTCACAAAAAAAGTATTTTTACTTAACTCATATATTTTGATGAACTATTTTAATATACATAAAAGGTCGAATGATAAAAGACGGAAAAGGAATTTTCTATTTTCGTTCAAATGTCAGTGTCAATTAACGTTGGAAAAAGGTTTTATCAATTAACTGTTCATTAGATAGAATACGAAAATACAAAGTTTAAGAACCCTTGACTGTATGAATTTTAAGGTGTAAGTTGTCACTTCCTAATAGGAAAGCGTTATTTAAATAAAGAAAAAACAATATACTGTATTATTTCCATAGATATTCTTACAAAAATCAGGACTGGTTCGATAAATATTGAATGATTATTATTGTGTCTTCATTTTTATCCAATTATTACAATTGAATAAATAAAATATAACATATGAATTAATTAAATTCCCTCATTTTATTGACTAGCTATTGTTTTGAAAATGGAGCTTGCTTACTTGGGTACTCATCAAAAAACAATCCGAGACTTTAATGCATTCATTACAATGTCGAATGTTAGTGATGGGTGATCATAAATAAAGTGAAAGCCTGCGTGCCTGCAATCCATTACTCACGGTTGGAATGGAAAATGAAAACTGGGAACTCATAATAGCGGTGGAATATTTTTAATCAATGAGTACAAACACAACGAACCTTTTTGTGTTGTGTATAATATATGGCATTTTTGTTATAAATTAATAAAATTCATCGTATCAAAAATGCGTCGTAAAAAGAAAATGAAGCTGTATTTTTTCAATAACCGCTGCTGCATTTTTATTCTGATTATAGGATTAAATAAAAAATATAACAGGTATTCTGATCATCGCTGAAAAGCTGAAAAGTTTTGTGCTTCCGTTTACATATCGATTTTTCTATTCTGGACTTAAGGGGGTCCCCCAATGTGACGGCCGGTTTTTTTAGCTTTTTTTGGGATTTTGTTTTGACGAACCTTATTAACGTAGAAGTTTGAAAACCATATGTTTATTGATACTTTAATAGTAAGCCAAAATATTTTCAGGCTAAAATCTTCATCACAATGTGTGGTGCACCACTCCAAGCGCACCCATGTCGAAAAAAAGGTGGTAAATGGCCTCCATCCGACCGGCTGATTGGCTTATTGGAAATAAAAAAATCCAACGGTGTTTTAATCTATAAAACTGTAAAAATCGTTTGAACTAGGATCTTTTGAAAATGTGGAAAATTAACAATTGACAAGTTTTTGAAAAAAAAAATTTAATTTATTGATTTTTTTCGACTATTTGGTTACGTAAAAACAAAACGGCTGGGAGTTTTTTTAATATTCAAGTTCAAACGATGACAAAATAAGCTTTTAATCTACCATTAAAATGTAAAAGTAATCGGTTAACTCGTTCTTGAGATATTGTGGAGGCCAGTTAGGAAAACACTATTTTGAGAAAAACGCGTTTGAAAGTTCAAATACGATTTAAACTATGAAATCTTTTCTTCCCATTAATCTGCTATGCCTGGTCCATAGATAATTCTTTCTTCTTCTTGTTTTAAGACTTTTGAAGCTGCTTGCTTTTGTCTTGCTTAAATTTTGGTTTGTTTCATGAATTGAAATTACATGTGTATTGAAAATTCTCATGTAACAAGCCGAAGCGTCAAAATGTGACCGATGTCCCGCCTCGAAACAAGTGTAGTCTAACTGCAATTATTTTCCAACGACTTCAAATATTGTAAAATCACTTTACCAGTATATTTAACACTTGATAAAGAATTATTCTATGCAAAAAAAAAAAGATTGTTTCAAAATATCACATGGGGGGACCCCCTTAATACTTGCATATTTTGATTCATGAATTTCTAACTAACGATTGTTTTGTTTCAGTAGAGTTTTTGATATTCATTTATTGGAAAAAATAAAATATAAAACGTGGCATTACAGCTGACACCATTGCGCCATGCATTTGACAAATTTAATAAAAATTTCACATAAAATATTACAGAATATTAAAAAATAAATATATATGAAACAGAACAGAAACATATTACATACATAGTTACATAAAAAGAAAAAAAAATCAAAAAAGCACCAAAATTACTGCCGAAAATTTCCTCGTCAACAAGCAGTGCATTCATGTAGGTATAAATGGGAGCATGCAAGCTTTAATTATCAAGGATGTCAGGACTATCAACTTGGCCCCGAAGAAGAAGAGAAAAATGTTTCAATATTGAAATGGATATTCAAGCTTCAAGAGAGTGAAACGAAAGCATTCCTAAAAGAAGAAGATGCTTTTATACTTAAATTGAAAAAAGATAACACCTTGATGTTTATTAGATATTCTGTCGATATTCTTTGAATTTAATTTAAAGTATAAACAGCGTTGTTGCCTATGTTCTTTATCATCTAAATAAATTAAACAAATTATGTCAATATTACTATTTCCACAGGGATTCTGATAAAGATCATATTGCAATTGTAATAATTGGATAAAAAGGCGGCACAATAGAAGCATTAAATATGTCGATTAAATGATAACGCTCGCAATGAGCGAAACCGGTCCGTATCGTTATCGGAATACATGTGGAAATAATAAAATGCAATGTGTTTTATTTTTTTAAATAATGCTTTTCTATCAATAAGTGACTGAAGTGTGAAGTAAAATCCTTAAAAGTAGCTTATAATCGTTAGGTATAATTATTTATTATTTATGGTTTAAAGTTGTTTGAGCTAGGTGACTTGTACAATAGTAAGTTGGGCAACTATAGTTATTGGAAACTTCAACTCTACCATCCAAGATAATAATTTGCTTAGAATTCCCGTAGGTATGAAGGAGACAAATGCATCTAGTGTTTTAAGCCAACGAGAATTCTAAGAAATTCCTTATATTGGATAATTAAAGTGTCCAATAACTATAGCCATCCAACCCACAATAATGCCCTTCCATGCAATCAGGCAAGTAAGTGACAACATAATCATAAGTAAACACCATATGCATATTTCAAAATATTTCGCAAACGGCATTTATAACTCAATATCAGAAAGTATAGTTACTGCCACCTTCATTGGAACGGCAGTATAGCTGTCACCTTATTATAGAACATTGGATCTCACATAAAATATGACTGTGGCCGCATTGTAAACATCAGAAACGTCTGGTGGCCGCACCATTTTTTATGTTTTTAGTCTCTTGTGTTTGAGTTTTGTCAAATAGACATAGCATTTAATACTTTTCTCGATGTTAATTCCACATCTAACATACATTTGATAACATTAAAACGCTTAATTACACTTCATGATGCACAATACAATGAATACGAGATATTTCATTTTCAGAGTCTTAGTCGAAAAATTAGCTTGTAAAAACATTTTTTTTTAATATCAATATTTACTATGTATCTCTTGCCGGCCACAGTAAAGTTCTTTGGTGACCGCACACGATAACCACTGTTATAGAGTTAAAATTCGTGGAATTAAATCATCCGATAATAATCCAAGCGACGGCTTACTCATATCATATAATCGTTATGTAATCGTACGAAGGGGTAATAAAAAGCCTTAAAAATCAAAACAACTCCCCAATGCGCTAACGTGTAAGCAATCATACCGACAATCATCCTGTCTACACGCGAAATAAGTATTTCCGTAGTGGGCAGTGAAACGGAGCGGTAAAACCAATTATCCACTTGCATCCTGTGGGACGCTTAATTCACCCCCTACTAGACACCGACGTCGCCCAGACCTAGACGGGGTGTGGTTGCCACCCGTGCACCGGTGAAACGGCAGCACCTTGTATCGCGGTGATACGTTCACCTGCTGTGTCAAGAAATATTTGTGGTTGGGTTATTGCACAAATGAAAATTTTAGTAAAAGATGGGGTGATTCTCAGTCTTGATATTGGTGAAGCAAAAAGCATATGAATTCATGTTATGTTTATTATTTTTTCCGTTTTGATAAAACCTATTCTAATTTGAATTGTTTGAATTTTGTACTTTTCCATGAGTTCTGTCATTAACGACCCGGGATTCGCCTTTCGGCATCTTCACACATTTCAAGTGCACGGATGTACTTGAACTGACACGCAGTTAACAGCTTGTATCAAACCTACTTTATTCATTGAAACTCGTTTACAGCAAATTTTCGCTTAGTTACATTTTAATAGCAATTTAAATTAGTGATCTACTTTTATTTTTTATATAAACGATACACATTGTTTAATGCACGTCCGTTCAAGTACATCCGTGCACTTGAAATGCCTGAAGATGCCGAAAGGCGAAACCCGGGTCGTTATCGACAAAACTCATGGAAAAGTACAAAATTCAAAAAAATCATATCTAATATTGAAATTCCATCAAGCACCCTCAGTCAAAATCCTTAATTATAAAACCTACTCTATTTCTATATAAATACTAACAATTGTTTTGAGGCTTTCAGAGCTTGCTTTCGTCAATTTATTTATTTATATATATATTCTATGATAAAACGTCTTAAAAAAGAATAAATAAATGCTTAAGGACCCACCTATATAAAATGATTTTAATTTTAAGGAACCTAAGATTATTTTTTTTTTGATTTTTTCACTTTTCCATGTCCTTTGTCGCTAACGAACAGGGTATCGCCTTACGGCATAACAAACATGTCAAGCGCATGAATGAACTTGAACTGACGAAATGGAAAAGTACATAAATCAAACGATTTAAATTTGATATTGAAATTCAATCAAGCACATTCAGAAATAAAATTTAATAACTTTAAATAATTTACTAAAATATTTATATAAAAGTTATCTACTAAAGATTTTAACTTTTATGTTTGATTCTGCTTAATATATGGTTGCTGGCCGAATTTTTTTATTAAAAATCCAAACCTGGCATATTGAATAACATATTTTTCAAATTCTATTAAAGTTTATTTATTTATTTTATGATCCAGCTATACCGATTGCTCCCGGTCAAACAATGTTGAATGCTTATATCGAGTGTTTATTCCATTTTCAGTATCGGAAAGAGAAATAACCATGGAAATTTTACAAACCTACATGTTATGAAAAAAAATACATTTAAAAAGTGACCTATTCAAAAGTATAATTAATGATTCGATTTTTAAAACGTTAACAAAAAAATTACAGCAGTTGACAATAGAGTATTAAAACAAAAGCGGTACAATTATTGGAACATCGTATAAATTGAAATTTAAACATTATTTTCAGAGGCCTACATATCATATACAGTAGAACCTCGATTATCCGGACTGATTGGGGATGAAGATAGTCCGGATAAGGACAAATCCGGATAATCCAAAAAAAATATAATTGACAGGAAAAGATTCAGTATAAATCATTTTTATTTCTTTAAATTAATACATAGCTTTAATAATAAATTATTTTTTATTGAAAAAATCAATTATCGATTTCTGCTTAAAGCTTTTTTACTGAAGCTTTTCATGCTGCCAAATCACTAATACTTTTAAGACACATAAGTTGTCTTGAATAGCACTCTTCATGGAGTTGTCTTGAAGGTATGTCAGCAGAAAGCTTTTTCCCATGAATCTCAAATTCCTTGATACCATTTATTTATTTATTTATTCGTAAAAAAAAATGAAAATCATGGCATTACAGCTTACGCCAATGCGTACCATGTCGCCCTTGGAATTTTTCAAGCCAGCCCGAGCTTATTTTGAAGGTGGGATCTCCATTTAATCTTGTAATGAAAAATATTGCTTTTTTACATAGTAATGGACCAGATATAGGCTGTCTAGACGATCGTCTTTGTATGAACCTCATAAAAATACACCCTTCAACTTCTTCATTTCGTGATGTTTTCATAACTATACGCTCTGAGCTTCCATCTTCTGACAATAAACAATTTGTAAACGTTGTCGTTTTGACACCATATCTATTAAACAAAAAACGTCCCGATTCACCACGTTTCAAAGCATCGATTATTGCAAATTTGTCGTTTAATGAAACTACGATACGTTTTCTTTTCGTTGACATATCAGTAATATTAAAAATAAATATTTAAATCGATTTTTCAAGAAACAAACGCTCAACGCGTATCGAATTTGGACGATGACAGACCCATATTTTACATAGGAATTATTGTTAGAACAAATGCAACGATCAAAATATTAAGACTGCATTCCATCACGTACGTAAACAGTGGACGCAATTCACCACGTGCATATCAGCAAATTTGTAATATTTTTTTTTGACCAATCAATCCGGATAATCGAAAATCCGGATAATCGAGGTTCTTCTGTATGTTATTTCATAGCTTACATACATTACTTTATGTATGTTTTTGTAATAACATATTATTTATGTTCTGTATACATTCTTACTAGTCATAAATACCAATATACATATATATATATCTTTTGAATCTCCAGTTGCAAGGGCTATTCGGCTGATAAATGCGCTGCCTGTTGATGTGGACATCTTCGGTAGTGAACTTGATGCTTTGTTAAAAAAAAATTTCTTCTTATGTAAATAATCTGTTTCTGTACTGTTTCTTATTTTTAAAATTTATGTGTAATATGTTATATAATTTTTATTAATTGGTCAAATGCATGACGCATTGGCGCTTGCTGTAATGCGATGTATTTTATATAGTTGTTTGCCAATAAATATAAAATATAAAAATAGGTATATATATATAAAACTTTCACCGAATTGAATACGATTTTTTTTAACGAAACCGGTTTTGATTATTAAAAGTGAAATTATTACCTAAGCAGCAGTAAAAAAAGAAAAACCCTTTTCAAACGTATTTCAGATTAAATTTCGCATGCAAAACTTTAATATAAAAGTTTTCTCTTTGATCTTATATGTGTTTATTATACAAACTAAGCAGATAAAATGACATGTTTGGCTGTAGCAAGGACAATATGGATTAATATTTGCATAAAAGCAAGCAGAGACATTCTCGTCGAAATACTATACAATTCACATCGGGATAGAGTACATATTGACTATGTAATCAGTGACATAATATTTAGACGGCAATAGATAATCTAAAAATGGTTCTCTCATGTTAAGTTGTACTTAAAAATTGTCCATAAATATTTATATTACTAGTCGTGAGTCTTGATATGACAGTAACAGTAATATTTCATTAAAGTTGAACTTAAAAAAAGTTTCTTTGAGGTCTCCATTCGATAAAGCTTTGAGATCAAGAAATTGTATGCGTCAGAAAGTTATTTCAAATCTCCTTTCATATCTCATTTTGTAATGTCTGGTAAACTTTTTTCGTTCGTTGAGAGACGAAATTGCGAATTCCCTATTAATGTTCGCTACCCAGAAATTAAGTTATTCACGAGATCACGTTCTTGTTATCATTAATATGCGTGATATTATTTAAGATGTTATAATTAGCGTTGAAGAGTTATTATGATATACTACAATTTTCAACAAGAATATTTTATGATGATTTTAGATAAGGTCTATACGACCTACATATATTCGGTGGTAAATTTGTAGAAGTTCATTTTAATATAAAACTATAGTCTATATTCTATAATATTTAAAACACATACAGTGTAACGTTTTGATTTTTTTAAATATATATAATAAATACCTACATATGTATATATTGAAGACAACATATTATTTAGTGATATTTGAAAAAAGCGTTAGCATAGATAAATCACTTAATTGAATGTAGAAAAATTCAAGTTAAGCAACCTTTGCGATACTAAGTCTAAGGATGCCTGCGAAATAATCGAAACACGTGTCACGATGAACAAAATTTTCGTGGAATAATTGTGAAAAAATACGTGGAATAACTTATTGTAAATTTTATTTAATAATACACTACCACAAAGCTACCGCCGAATCCGTCGAAAGTAATATGGTAAATCGTTAATTTTACCATTATATTTGAATATTTTTTCCATTTCTGTAAGCTCTTACTTCTTTTTAATTAAATGTTTTATACGTCGTACTTATGAAAGCAGTATTTTAAACGATTTTTAAAAATTGGTTTTATAAATAAACAATAGCTCGTGATTATACAAATGTTAAGCTGTTAAGGTGATAACCATGGCAAGTAGCTAATTAAAAATAAATATATTGTTTACTTATTTATAATGTCTACCAAACAAGAACCAGTTGTATAATATCCATCTGGAAGAACATAATCAATAAATTAATATGGTAAACACTGTAGTCATTTAATAATAGAATCACATAGGCTTCTTTGATATGTATGTCACTTAATCACCGACAGTTTTGATAAACGAAGAAACGTAAGGGGTATTTCAATAAGGACGCTCAAAATATGTTACTTTGTCCTGCTGAGTAAATTATTCATTTTTTAGTGGCCAAATTTGAGTCAACCAGTTTGGTAAATAGTCGGCCAACACCTACCTTTACGTCATCAAAATACAATATCTGGTGAAAACATTGCTGCTGTGTGTGAAAGTGTACAGGAAAACCCAAGGCAGCTTATTTCTCGTTGTTCACAAGAACTTGGCTTTTCTGCGACTTCAACTTGGCGAATTTTGAATCGGGCCCTATGTCTGCACCCGTATAAAATCCAACTAACCAAGGAACTTCAGGTAAACAACCACAGACAACGCCTGATTGGGTTCTGGAGCAGTTGGAAGTTTACCCAAATTTGTCAAAAAAGTCAACTTTAGCGACATGGCCCATTTTATAATGAATGGATATTGGCAGACATTTGATGCTATATTCCATATTTAATGCCGTAAAATATACTTACAAATGAAATTAAAATTTAGTCGAAATCTCACAAACAACTTGTTTTATTTACATTTCAAAACTAAGCGTCCTTATAAAAAGACCCTCTATTATTCAAAACTAAATTACTTTATTGATTTTTTTATGGAACAGCCGTAGAGGTAATGTTTTTTCGGTGTACTGATTATCTAACGAAAATGAAGCTGCCTTTCCACTAGAGACTCCAATTACTCGACTTTTCAACTACTCGAGTATCGAGTAGTAAAATTTCAAAATACTCGAGTACTCGAGTATACTCGAGTAGTTTCAAATGTACGAAAATATATATTTTTAATTCGAATTTGTGTATATTTATAAATGACAAATAATTAAAGAAACTTATTGAATATTACTAATACATTTATTTCCATTTATGCAACATATATTTCAACAATAATAGAGAATTAAGCGACCCAAATTTTAAATTGGTTTGATATTTTTCTTTATAATTCTCGCAGTAGAAAAAACTTCGACGATTATTACTAAAACGAGTATTACTCGAGTATTTTTCAAAATACTCGAGTATCGAGTACTTGAAAAATGGACGAGTATACTCGAGTATCGAGTACTCGATACTCGAATTGGAGTCTCTACTTTCCACCCAGTTAATTTCAAAATAGCAATATTTTAAATTGAATTGCGTACTAGATTCATGTTGTGTTGTATCAATTGAATTATATTTCAGTGCTAGTTAAACGTATGGCGGTCTGCGGTTGTGAAGTTAATGTATTGTTTTGCCAATGGTTGATGGCTTATTTCGGAATAAATATTCAAAACAAATTCAGTTCAACGAAAACGTTGCTCACAACAAACATTATTGATTTATGCTGGTTTTTATGAGTGTGTTATGTATCATTTGTTTCACATACACGTATCGTTCTGTTTGTTGTTCTATAAAAACATTTAACATAGCAAATTAATTTAGAAATGCAGTGGAATTATTTCATTTTTAAATTTATCACTTAAAACACAAACAAAGCAATTATTTTTACTAATAAATTAGTCATATACGAGTTGTAACATCGATATAGTATCAAACAGCAACAGATTGTCAATAAATATTGTAAGATTTCATTAGCAGCTATGTTTTATAAACATATTATAGCAACCTATTTAATAATAACGAGTAAAAAACGGGGCAAAGTTGTAAAAACTTTAACACCACTTTCAAGATAAACTATTTAATTGTTAAGTGGTAAATAAAAAAGCGACATTTCAATTTATAATTTAAAATTGTTTTTTTAAAAAATAATCTTTTTTCCACGTCACATATTATAACTCCACAGCATTCAATGGTAATCGGGTAGATTTTCAGCTGATGTTTGGAATTGTGCTAATGAAAAATGTGGAATTTAAAATTTGATTAATCGAACCTTATTTTCCTTTACACTGAGAATAATTGACTTAACTGATATGTATGCATCACTTGAGTGATATATGTATACTTTATTGAAATTGAGGAATTAATATTTACTATTTTCACTGTCTTCTAAGTATTCAACTTTGCACCTCGAGTTAATGGTTTGAAATATATATTTTAGAGATGGAAAAGTATTTTTCCATACTTTTCTGTCACACGTAAGACGATAGAAGACGACGAAGAAGTTTATTTTTCAATGTGTTAAGAAAACGACTACATTTCATCAAAATTGAATTTATTAAAATATTATACGAAGGGATTCAATAAAAAGCTTTGTTCTGTTTTAATGAAATAGTTCTTTCATTATGTCAGGGGTTTTTAAAAGATTTTTCGTGTAAATGACGTGGTATGTTTTCTGTTTCAAGTTTTTTTCTTATAAAACTCGTGCGCCTCTAAATTATATAAGCCAATTTACGTGTAACCTAAACTTACTAGTGTGTCGCTATTTTGACAAAAATCAAAACGTCATCTATCAAGTGACGTTTACCATATATTCAGCCGCAGAAGCTCGGCTCTCCGGCGCGGTAGCATTAACAATTTTGCGAGGAGACATTTTATTCATCGTCAGTGAAAAGCTACGCTGGAAAAAAGAAAAGATCGCGTCAAACACGTTCTTAATGCTTCGCCGTATTCAAATCTACTCCGTGACGCTCCACGCGAGAATGATAAAGTTGCCCGAAAGTATAATGTCATCTTGCGTACAAAGCCGGATGAAATACTGCGCCATCTCTGCGTTATTTTGTAAAATTGTGTAGAGGCCCTTTGCCGATTTGCTGTAAGCATCTGAATCTTATGGGCGCAATATGAAACCTATCAATTTAGACTGCGGTAAGATGAAAAATGGTACAATTTAAAAATTGCTCAATATATATTTTTTAACACTCCATACAGCCACGGGAGCTATAAAATGACGATAATATATGGAAGATGAAACAATTTTTACGTTGCCAAGAAAAGCGACATTATTTACCTTTTTTTTTAGCTTTAAGTTACAATCCATAATTGTATACTAGTGTTAATCCATGGTGACACAGATGATTTTTTACAATGGGTTTATACGGTTTAAAAATGCTTTTGCTATCTTTAAGCCCCAGCAGAGCCTGAATTCTGCCTGTCTTTTCTTCCAACCGGATGGTATCCATCGCTTTAGAAGACCGCTGATGATCATCCATATGATGTACTCAGCGGAGCTAAGAGAAGCCTGGACGACCTGCGAGGAAGCAAGGAGGCTGAATCTTGGAATCTTTAAGAGAATCTTGGATGCAACGTGTGGCGGCCATATGCTCCGAATAGGGAAGGGATATAAAAAGCACATTTTTCATTTTACAATAAATAGTAAAAATCAGGACATGTTTTGTTTACTGTGAACATTATCATCTGATAATAAAGCTCTATTACTAATTTATAAAAAATAACTAAAATGATCACTATTTTTCATATCAAATTAAAGTCGACATCATTATTGTATGTGCTTAAGGTGCTCCGACGAAATTTATTTACACACAACAGTATATCCGTAATATGGTACAAATATTTCCGGGCTAAGAATGTCACAACAAGTCAGTCAAAATACTATAGAAAAGGCATTTCAGAAATTTGTATAAATAAACATTATATATTAAAGAACGTTGGAAAATATTTAATTAGAATCCGGACGACTTCAAGCTGTAGAACTAGTTATCTTGTAAATTGATTGGCAAAAAATACAATGTATATTACGTGATGATTATATTTACAGATATGTACATGTTTGACCGCAAATATTGCAATTGAACAACTATCATGCTAGCAGGGTTGAAATGCGTCACTTTGCACGGCTTACTGTCGGAAATTTCTAAACAAGTTTTATGGTAGGTAAATGGAAAATTAATTCTCTCTGCATAGTATTAGCAAGAAGTATATCTAATCCGAACGTAAAGCTGCAACAGTGCTTTGTATTTCAATAGTTCTTAGGATGTACGTTATTATAAAATGAGTGTGCATTAAAATATTGTGAGTGTGTATTTTGAATAATATTATATACATGAGACACTTAAAGGAGTATTTTTATTTCTACTGCAGTATCGCTCCCAATTTTTAAAGATATATGTATTATCCTTTTACAAACTGTTTTTTTGGTATGTTTTCGGTCATTTTGGTCAAAACAAATTAAATGGATGTTTTATTACATGATTAAGATTAGAATCGAAAATAATGGCATAAATATCAGTTAACGTCTGTTCCCCATTAATTAAGAGATATTATTATTGTTTGAAAATTAAAAAAATACAAACGGACTAATGCTGAATTTTGAAACGGATATCTGTCAAATAATTAAGAAGGGTTACCTCATCCTTTTTTATACAGTCAAAAAATAGGTGACACAAAATATTTAAGCAAGAACAGCAAAGCTCTTTAATTAAAAAAAAAACGTAATGTAACTCAAAATCATGTGTGGATGGAATGTGACTTTCCGTTAGTCAAATTATCGACCAGTACACGTTAAAACCGTTGCAGCTGTCTCAACGTGTATTTATAAGATGCAACATAATAATTATGGGTGGTGTCACTATTGATATTAACAGGATGCTTTTTTAAATTCATGGGAAAATATTCTGCTTAGTTCGAAGTCCGTTATTATCGGGGTTTAACTGTATGCATTTATTGATTGAGTAGGCATTTACTTGGTAGAACTCCATTATAATACGGTAAGAAAAATAACAATGTATTTTAGTTCTACATAAATTTTATATATTTGTTGATAGCTATTTCGGCTTACGCCTTCGTCAGAACTATGTTTAAAACGTGTATTAGAGATAGCTTATATACCTTTGCTAGACAGGGTGCACCGTATATCCTCTCTTTCTTTTTAAACCATACCAACCATGGAAGAATTTAAATAAGTTTAGTTTATTGGTGCATAAATTTTTGTGCTTCATATGTTTGTATTTTTTTACCATTGCTTTCTCGCCCGTTTGTCTATACTTCTGATTCATAATGAAAGATGTGAGAAAAATACAAGAGAAAATATCATTATATGTATTAATCACACAGTACCGGATACAAATAATCATAAATCGGCAACGAAAGAAAAAACATGGAAAGAAATACACACTCCAACTAAAATAATGGCAGAATAAGCTTTTCACGGCAATTATTACGACTATTTTGTTTTGAATTTACTTGTTGAATAAATAATACTATATTATATTTACATTCCTAAAAACTAGTTCAGAGATATTATTATATGGTAATCTATAAATCAAGATAAATTTAGCTGAAGGAGTAATTTATTACATTATAAATCAGTCAAACTAAATCCACTGCTACGATATAAAAAAATGCCAATATATTATATTAAAGCTTGTTTGTGCTACCAGCTATGAATTCAATAAGGTAATTGTTGTTTTTAGATGCAGCTTGTATACAATTGGACGGGGAGCTTTGTCCATCGGTGATATTTTCTCCGATATCAAATTACCAACACCACTTAACTTTGACTCTTTTCCATATTGTGTTACTTTCCACAGCAGGTTATTTCGACGCTTAAATTAAAATAATAAAAGACATTTTATTTTCCATCGTATTTTTAATCATAAATCAATATTAAATTGTGACTTAACCACTTAAGTACCGTAAGGCTACTGGTGGCCGCCGCGTTCGGACGTCACGAATACCGTCACAAATATTGCAAAAAATCTTCCTGTATTAATTTTTATGATATTGTTTTTTTCATTGCTAGTGACATCTATCACTGTCTCTAGAAAAAAAAGCCCTTCTGTCAACAGTCAATGTTGTTGATAAAGATTTTTTTAGAAGTCGGCGGTAGATGTGATTAATGACACCACTTTGATCCTCGGTTAAGCATGTAACCATTAACATTATTCGGCTCAGACAAATGACATAATTGGAAACGGTTATTTTCAAAATGCTTCTATATTGTGACATTTACCATAAAAAATATTACAAAAATAATACAAGGAAGATATAATAGTAAAAAAACTACCACAGAAACTGTTTTATCACTTCAGTCAATACCAAGCTATATTCAAAATAAATGTCTTTATCAAATGTAAATGAATCAACTTTATGTGTATGGATTACGTAAAATGTGTAGTTTAATAAAGACAGGTTTGATGGAGGTATATTTCTCTAAAAACGTTGCAGGATTTTGATGCAGTATAAAATACTACTCAATAAATTCTTAAGTCTGTTAATAACTATAAAGTATAAAATAACATACACTACACACCACCAAACGTGTTATAAATTATATACCTCGCCGCTTCCACTATTTGCAGTAAAGACTTTGCCTCTACACTGCATCGCACTGATAAATGGCAAAGACACAAAGTTGCCGATGTCTCCGTAAATAGGGAACATTAGCGCAATGGACGGCGTCGTCTTTCGAGGATGCGGCGTCGGCGTCGACCGCATTTCCTGTCGGCGGACGTCTCGGCGGGCTGGCCACAACACGAAATCCAGCGCACGGCTTGCCCTCTTGCACCGGGCGTCGGCGTCGTGCTCGTTTGTGACGGCAATACCGAACGGTTCCGACTTGAATTCGTTTCAGTTGAAATACACTTACATTTAAAATGTGCAGCGGATTTTTCCAAAAGATTAAGTAATCTTAGAAAACCTACATTAAAGGTATTCAGATATGAAATAATACATTTTCCGCGGCACGTATTACATTACTTTAGGAAGTATATAGCTGAAGTTTAAATGTAATTTTAGTTTTATAGATACAATGCAATATGTGTGGCACGAAAAACATTAAAAAATGAACTAATATTTTCGCGCTTCATTTAATAATTAAAGGATATTTTGAAAATGTTGATAGACATAAAGAGACACCAGGAACAGTTATGAAGTCCAGGGTCTGAAATTTTAAAATTACTTGCGACTATCTGCATATAACGATAAAGCTTTTTAGCTCTAAGCAAACTAATCTAATACCATTTATAGAATTTCATCAGACGAATTTATTTCGTTTAATTATTTACGTTTTAAGTTTGTTTTTTGACCAAGAAGGTTTTATTTCATATTCTCCAGTTTGGGTGGTAGTAACATTATTGTCAAAACGATGTTACAGGAAAATATTCTTTTTTATTATGTTAAGTTAACTACCGTATTTTTTTTTTTAAAAAGCTTTTGAAGATATTCGAATAATAAACTAAGCTGTAATAGTAAATCAACCGATTATGATGGTTTAAAGAAAATAAATAAACGCTAGATTACGCAGTATTTATTCTTATAGATTGAGCCCTAAAATTTCAATAATTAAGCAAATAAAAATTATTGCACGAGGGTCACCATCGCTGAGTTTAAAGCTAATTTGTATGTGTCATGAGTGTAACGACGCCTGCAAAAAGGCAACCACCCGCGTTAGAAACTTTAAAATACAATAGTACATGAAGAAAAGCATGACTTTTTGGTCACAAGTACAAAACATGGTCATCAATTTTGTATTGTTTATGAAATTATCTTTCACTATTTTAATTTTCTCAACTATACTCACTGCTAATGTACCTTAAGTATATATGCTCATAACTGAGCATTAAACAAACCTATTTTATATGTATCGGGTCTAATTTAGCCATATGACTTATATTTTAAAAAGTAGATAAATATTTACATTGGAACTTAAATAGGACTTGAAATAAGTTTACCAAATGGATGGGTGGGAATGAATGCTAACATCATTAACGTTTTTATTACTTCCTACACACATGTTTCATAATTATCAGGACCGGTTTCGTTCATCATGAGCATATATCAGATTTTAAAAAGTTACAGATTTTTGGCACAAAATTGATGCTGCGGCCCACAGTGCGCCGCGATAACTTAGTGCCAAAAGATGAGTGTGTAAAATAAAATTATAAAAAGTTCTCCTTTATGCGGCCGTGTCGGCCTTCGTTTGTCCAGTCCAGCATTTTGATCGCAGCTGCAACAAATTCGCCGCAATCGCTTTTTCATACGATTGGCGGTGGGCCAAATGGGCTCGACAAGTAGTGGCCAATCTTCGGTATCACATTAAAATGGCATTAAATGACTTATTGGCGGACTGGCTGGAGATCGAAATAAGGTCGACCTACTAAGCAAGATGACTGAAACAATAAGAGGCGTAAGTTAGGCATTGTTATTTTACATATGATCAACATTTTCTAGGAAACGTAAAATGATTACTAGCAGACAAGCAATATAGATTCTTACAACACTATTTGAATGAAAATTCTTTGTTTTTTTTTATATTGCAAAGCATTTATTGACTACCAAATAAAATTGATATTTCTTATTTTAACGAACGATTTAATAAAGCAACTATTCGTTATT
Organism: Himalopsyche kuldschensis; assembly: GCA_028554975.1. Lineage (NCBI taxonomy): Eukaryota > Metazoa > Arthropoda > Insecta > Trichoptera > Rhyacophilidae > Himalopsyche > Himalopsyche kuldschensis. The sequence continues at coordinate 6,635,982 of JAHFWI010000029.1, read as the reverse complement.
TTATAACTTATTTCTTCATTTTAATTGATTCACTAATCGGTAGTTAATATGTCTAAAAACTGAGAATAATAAAAGAATTTTCATTAGTCACTTTGTAAGAATGTATACCGGTAAAAAATAACTAACTAAAGTAAACGTAGAAACAATTTAAAACTTATGCTCGTTGAAACTCGCTGAGAAAATATGCATAAAAGTGTTGCTTATTTTTTGTTTTACCAGGAAATATCTCACGGTTTTTAGTAAAGTAGTTTTTTCTAGTTTCCCTGCACCTGCATTCAGAAGAGTACAGTCAGGATAACACGTTCAACGCTTCTCAGTTTCAGGAGCGAATGCCTTTGGGTTAAGAAGTGAGCACGCGATTGCTTCTCCTCATAACAAGTAGAAACCAGTGAACGATACTTTGACTTGGCAATAGTTATACGAATGAAAATTCTATTTCCGCTTTAAAACTAGTAGATGCTAGTGAAAGAATCGAAAGTTTTAGATATACCTCAAATGAATAATTTATTAATACTTTTATACAGTATTAATATTTCTATATTTAAAAATATTTTATTTTGATTATTTGAAACCTTTAACTAATAAATTGCTCAAAAGAGATTTCGGTTTATCACAAAATACACCACAAAAAATTACCAAATAACTTGCTTACAACAGTAATTGTTATCCTGAATTTTAGTTCTCTTATGCCATATTAATAATTACTGAATTAATATAATATATATGACTTGAAGTTTTCTAACTAACTCTATTGTGTCCATGCAAACATCCAAATAAATATCGTTAATTTTTTTTTCCTCCAACCATAACTATTGGCAGGTTGGCTAAACAAATATATAGCACAGATATATATAATACTAGTATTGCTACCCGGCGTCGCTCGGACTAAGCGACCAATAATTGTTTAATTTTATATCATTCGACATAATTATATCACAAAATCTAACATCCAAAATAGAGTTAAAATAAAATCACAAACTTTATTTAATTTGATGACAGCCCCATTGTCGCCCATAAAAATGTCCAAATTCAAGGAAAAAATCTAATTTGCTGTCAAAGAAATGTCAAATAATACCTTCACGTAAATAATAAACATTATTATATTAATAAAAGCCGGGAAAAAGTTGGTAGAAGACTAATTTATTACATTTTGACTAAATGTCTTCGCCGATAAAAATTCAAACATATTTTCTTTCATATTCGTTTTTATGGCAACTTGCAAAAACAATGCAAAAAGGAATTACAGACCCACATACATACATACGCCGTTTAGGTTTTATATATAAGATTATATATACATAGATTCCACGGTGGCGTAAAACCAAAAGATTACTAATAATGTTTCAAGTGCCAGAATGAACTTGAGCTAGCGCGTAGAAAACAGTTTGCGTCGTTTACTACACTCGAAATGCATGAAGATGCCGAAAGGCGAAACCCGGGTCGTTAGCAACAAAACTCATCGGAATATAGAAAATTCAAACGATTCAAATTTGATATCGAAATCTATTAAACACTAGTCAAATTCCTAAATTAAACTAAATTTAAAAAAGTAATACAATATATTGATTGGTTTAACTGATAGTTTTTCTATGTACAATATAACTTGTTTTTTAAATATTAGGTATATAGCCTAAATAAATTTCATTATTAAAAATTTCATATCAAAAAAACTTTAGTGCATTAGGTTTTAAAAAAATAATATATAAAGGCTTCTGAAAGATATTTTGACAAGTAATCACAATGGTAACGTAACAGTAATAAATGTAATTTAATTTCAAACAGTTCAGCCCATATTTAAGTACGCTTGACTAAGTTTCGTTCAAATATCAAATTATGTGTTCTAGATAAAGAAGTTGTATGAAATATCAACACTGAATGCGTTTGATATATAAAATATTTGCTTGCAAAGTTTCCCGTTTAAATAGCAACAATGAGCATTTTGCGAGGAAAACTTTTATGAAAAACACATAATGCGCAGAGCACATTGAACTTTTAGCAACCAAACATTTCCACCTACTCTTCAATTTTGTGAAAATGCCTGATCTCGCAAAAATCCATTTAAACTTTTTGCTCATTTATATGTACGTGCATTTTTTGAAATGTTTTACAGTTTTATATAAGGTAGAAAAAAACGTTTTTTTCACAAGTAATTTGATCAACTTTCAGAAATGAAAAATGAATTATTTGTTACTATGAAGATACAATACAAGATTTTTTCTCGTATAAGCAATTTTTTGAAAGCGTGTCCGTTTCCAATGTGCAGTATATCGTCGTTGTCAAACCAATATCGGCTATGTGCTAAAATTTAACTTTGTTATATACACAGTATAATGCTTAAGGTCACATGGCAGCTTTTTTAAAAAAAAAAAATGTTATGTCAGGTTAGTTAGTAAACTAGTCATAGTAGTCAAGTTGTCGAAATCTTTAAATATTGTTCATAGCGGATATTGGTTTGACAACGACGATATGAACTCCTACTAGAGCGTATCTCGATAAATGTTTTGTCTATGAAAACTGTTTGTTACTCAGTTGCTTAGCCTTTCTTTGTCGAAGAGAGTAGGAATATAAAATTAAAGACTAAGACATGACAAATGTTTGGCTAACCAGTATGGGTACTTCTCAGCTTAAGGATCAGGTGAGTAAGGGAGGGAGCTATTAAATAATAATTTCCAGACTGGTACTCAAACCTGTGAATTTCACGACCGAAACCAACAACGTTGAAACTCAACCACGGATTTAACGCATCCTCAAATTGAATTTTGTTTAATACACTTAACCTCAAAATTTTCAAAGAAATTTGGTATTTGTCCGTTCTTGATCGATAGTCAAATATATTATTAGAGGTAATCCTGATGATTAGCATACTACAATAAGTGAGTTTAATTATTCATACATAACTACTGCTTATTTACTCATCAGTCGTTAAGGATAATAGATAACAGAATCACTGTAATAATAGAGTAGCTCTCCGTTGCATTGTCAGCTGAATAAATGTACGAGCGGCAGTGCTAATTTGCCTAATTCAAATGTTGATGTATTACAGTCAATTGAATTTAGTTTGTCCATTCAAATTAATCGCATCACCAAACCAACAAACCTTACAATTCCATATTACGCATATATTCTAATGCAGTGATGCACAACCTCACTGGATGAAAGGCCAGCTTATTAATTTTAAGATTTTTCGAGGGCCGCATGGGTAACAGTGATAAAACTAAAAATTCATTATACCTATACATTGTATTGTACATATTATTATTTTTAAATGACTACTTGCACATTTGATGTAAAATATACATTTCATATCATATGCTCCAAGTAGGGTTTTCAATCCCGAGATCCCAAGAATTTTCGATACCTGATGAATACAGGGATAAGAAAACATAATCCCGAAATTTTCGGAATTGATTTATCATGAATAAAAGCGTTATTTATTTCGATTAAAGTGTCCTCATAGCATCAACACTAACAATGAGATTTTTCACTTTTAAGGTGTTCACTGTCAATACTTGGTGGAAAGGCATTATAATAAAAATAATAACACATTTTTAGTACTTTTTCCACATGAGATTTATTTCATCAGGACCGGTTTCGCTCATGGCGAGCATTATCAACTGATCCTATTTGCTTAGTTGATTTACCAATTGTTTGTCATACCTTGTTTTCATACTTAACTTTTGCATAAATACCACTATTTTATTGTATTCCTTATCAGTTGATAATGCTCGCCATGAGCGAAACCGGTCCTGATGAAATAAATCTCATGTGGAAAAAGTACTAAAAATGTGTTATTATTTTTATTAATGAGATTTTTTTAAAGTTTGCATAACCAAATTTTTCAAATTGATATCAGATCGCATTCGAACAAGACCGATACTCTCGTAAATTATATTCCGATCGAATATTTTCGCTCTTTAGTAATGGATAAACGACCCAAATATAACATTCATAAATAGATATCATTCCTAACTATTTCAAGTGCTTCATTAACATGGATAAAATTTAATAAATATGAAAATTATCGACCATTTAAACATATTTCAAATCCTGGAAGCAGTCCCGAGATCCTAAGATCAAAATTTTGGCTCGGGAAACCCTAGCTCCAACCATTCTTCACATATCATATGTATATTTTCACGACTGATATAGTATCGATCCTAGTGAAATTTGACTCCGTATGCTGAAAACAAGCGTTTTGAAGTCGGGTTCAATGTTTATGGTTGCTATCCTCAGTACAGCACTCAGGCTTTCAGTGAAGAAGTGATTAAGTATTTGTCACATAGGGCGACATGGACCGCACGTGGCTCACGGGGCACTAGTTTTGTATCAATGCTCTGTGGATTGCATGGGTATTGACTAAAACAGAATCGAGAATTCAAAACATCAGACCATATTACTTGGCTATAACAATTCACCATGATATCGCATTACAATATTCCATATCCATGTCTGGCTTTGTAAACAGACAACTAAATTTTAAGTATGCTTATTTTTTGTCTTATACATGTTCGAGCACGTAACCAAAGAGTCGTTATGGAACTCGATAGAAGTCGTCAGAACGAATTGCTACTCAGTAGACTAACTTCTCTTTTTTAAAGAGAGTAAAATTAAAGGGATGATTCTAGATCAGAATGTGTAGTTAGTTAATTTATCTTGGTAAGCTCCGTTAGTAGGATTAGATGAATAGCATAGAATGTAGATTCATAGAAACCCATGCATTTGATCGCAAATAATTTCATGAATCAAGTGTCTGTCCCGGGTTTAGTTTTGTAGACACTACAAGCGAAAAGAGTATCATAAACGATTCGACCTCATATCCGTAAAAGAGAGAATTCAACGGTAGTTATAAATAAATATATACTCCTTAAGTAATATTCAATTGATGAAATGTATTTTTACAATCTCCTTTAAACGTTATACGAGCTTTACGTTACTTTACGAGTATTACATTTGGGCCTATCAAATGCGATACTAGTAGTGTCTATAAATTCTTGAATAGCGTTTTTCTTACGTAAATATTTTGAATAGTTTCCGATTAGAACTAAGTACATCGCAGTTTGTTTCAGATTTACCCATATAATTTATTCAATCATTACAGTTAAATGTCTAAAGTAATTTTTGAGTGATTTTAGTACTCATACGGACAAAACACATGCAAAGCCAGTGTTCATTGACTGTTTGCGTGTCATTTAAGGTGGCAAGCGTGTGATATAGTAATATTATATAAAACAAGATTGATAACTTTGTTGTTCTAATGCAAGTGTGACACGTGGATCGTCTTTTTAAAAAGCAGCACGAGACCAACAGCATTGTATGATTTTAAGCATTTTATCAACACCCCCGTATCACAATAGCAACACAGCCAGTAAAATAATATAATAGTTTAATATTAAAGCTGATTTTTTACCAAAGCTTTCGTTTAATTGTCTAATACATAAAAAGGAATAATTAAAGTTGTAAGTATAGATTTATAGCTTTGCTTTGTGTTGCGTATAGAACTTGTTGATGCAATGGCATGATATACAAGTCAGAACTGAAAACGTTTTTCTTTTACATAATAAAACATTTACGCAGTAAAAGGAATAAAACGCTTTCAATTTTATGTTACCCTTAACTTCCCCATTGAGTTTTTATTGAATTCGTCAAGCCAATTTGATTGATAGATTCCAAATATCTCTCGCATGACAAAACGCTTTCTTCTAGTGGCAAGGATGCTACAGTCATACATTTCAATACTTTTAGTTTGGGTAGGAAACAAAGCAGACACAGAAAAAGTTTATTTCTTTCGCCTCTACAAAACGCAATATAATTCAACGCAGAGCAACAAAACACATCCCCATTTCCGTAAAAGGAGAGAATAAACAAGAGGCCATAAGTTTGAGCGGGAACCCTTCGCACTTCCGGACGGGAACTTTTCCAACATGGAAGAATATTGAATTTTCAAAAAGTCCATGTTATCTTGCTCACCATCAAGCCCTGTCCTAAATGCCGTCAATTCGGATACACAAAAGACGAGAAAATCCATTACGAAATAATTTCTTCAACGATAGATACAATACAAATGATAAAACTTTTATTTGTAAAAATACAAAATAAAACACAATTTTCCCCACTGATACCACATCACAATCATAAGTTGTTAAATTAGTTCATAAAATTAAGTAAAGCAATAACAAATAGCTTGACTGAACATTATATTCATCAATATTATTTGATATGATATAATGACAACATAATGAAAAATCCTTAAAAATCAATAAAGGATCTTTACGCCCTTCGAAAAAGAGAAGTTGAACAATTAGGGTAAAAACACTGTTGAGATAAACTCCATTAGAGGACCATATGCTCCATATTGAAAGCGGGCATTGTATGTTTTATTTTGAAATAAAGGATTTTATATAAAAATATCCAAAGTACATTATTACATTACTTTCCAGCGTAAAAATGCTATGTTGTATGTGAGGAAGCTGTTTGCTGAATCATGAAACCTGAATCCGATCTTTTGTAAATGCTAGAATTTTTTCGATGTTTAAAAACCGCTTTTATCATCATTAACTGTTTTTTTTTTAAATATAATAAAAAATATTTGGCATTTGTTTGGCTCTTGCAAATGCGTTAAAAAAATTTAAAGTCACACAAGATAAACTCGATGGTAAAATTTTATGAATCAATCGAAAACAACTCAGCAAAAAATGACGTATACCCATGTCCAAGACATCTTTTTCAATTGAAAAAATCTTGCCGGGACTTGAACCCAGATCTACCTCAACTTTTAAGCAAAATTCTTGCCACTAGACTACAGAGACGACGGTCTTATGTCTAATGTCTTTCACACAATGATACATAGCAAGAAATAATTATTATTTTTTAGATGAATCTAAGAATATTTATTAAGCACCTATAGATTATTTTTTAACAAAAAATTATAAAAAAATATATCTCATCACTGTAGAAGGAATGTTAGGCACATGCAGGACACGACTGTAGATTTAATATATTATGTATATCTATCAAAACTGAAACTAAATTATTCAATACTCACGATTCTAATACCAATTTCAACTTGTGCGATTCCTTTCGCTTGATGCCTTGAATTCGTTAAAGATTTATTGATTGGATTGATTGAAGTTATACAACTTTGGATCACGTCAAAAATTTGTTGTTATATGTTGAGTAAGTTCAAATTGGTTAGAAGGTTTTCGAAATAATGTTTTATAAATTATATGTTTTATACGCATTCAAACAACCTGCTTATGTACAACTTTATTGATTTGAACTAAACTTATTATATCACACATATTTACTATGTATTTACCTAAATTCACGAATATGTAATAATGATATAGCAATTACTATGGCGGTGGCGTTTCTTTTGACAATTTTTAGTAGATATTTAAAATAAAGCTTTTTTTCTTCTTTCAATTTAGAATTTTGACCGAAGTTGCTTGATGGAATTTCAATATCAATTTTTAATCGTTTGAATTGTTTTATTTTATAAAAAAAATGTAAAATGCCTGATGATGCTGAAAGTTAAAACCCGTGTCAGCGCCAAAATACACGGAAAAATACAAAAAATATAACCATTCAAATGTGATAAAGATAAATATTTTTTTTATAAAATAAAACAATATTAAATAAAAAAAGTATTTTTATCTACAATAGTGCTTTTTCAAGTTAAAGAAAATGAGCTGGGCTAATTGAATTATATGTTTATTAGAAATCTAAAGATTAATAAAATAAGATGCTTAAGGATTTTGAAGACTAGTTACAGTTTCGTAAACTTATTATAGAAGTGTGATTAAGTTCGTCAAATAATAAAACAATTAAAGCCGTAAAACGGATTACTATTAAATTACTTGTAAAGTTCAAATGTTAAATTAATTCGCGATTAAAATAATCCAAAACTACTATTCATCAAAACATTTGAAGCTCTTCTGGATTTTTTAAGCTCTCTGTACTCCCGAATGTTATTTAATAAATAAAAATGCTTTTTTTGCATCCCCTTCCCATCGTTTCTTCGACAAGAAAGCGATCGCTAAAGTTAAAAAAAGAAGCTTACTTTTTCGTCTCTAGCTGTGGAGGGTCATCGAAAAGAATGACTTTCGATCTATATCGATTCTTTAATGCATTCTCGTCTGAGATAAGCATCACTAGAAGTCATTATGCTCCACATTAGGAACGGGCATGGTTAAATATATATATGTATAAGGGTTAACAGTTTAACCCATTACAAAATAAAAGAAAAAAAATACTGTATTCAACTAATGTTCCCCTTTTTTGCAAAAAGTCACGTTTTGACTTATTTATACTAAATGCAAATTTTTTCAACTCAGCACGATTATCGTAAAACGTCGAAATTAATTACAATAAATATTCTCTTACAAATACATATTTCAAAATACAACTCAAACATTTTATCTGGTTAAAATAAAAAGGTCTTTTATTAAATATCAATCTTGAATATACGTCTATAGTCATTCGTTGGTCGAGAGTATTTTTTAATATGTGATTAAAACAAATTTAGTATCTTCGATTTAACCTTATTTTACAAGACAAATTAAAAAAAATCTGTTTTAAATTATGCTGAAACAGTAGTGGGTAACCTTCCAAAGAAAAGCTTTTAATCCGTGACGTCTAACTCTACAAAATGAAAAAATACTTTTGAAACAGAGCAGAAGACATAAAGAAAAGTCAGTTACCACAAACGAGTTCACAAATGAATATTGTAATTAAGAACTTTTAAATTGAATGAAGTAAGCTCAATGAGAGGTGCCGTCTACTGGTAGAGCTTTTTTACCCAAGTCTAGATACTACTAACTCTTGCTAGATAAAGAGATTTGCAAAAGCATAATGGGATAAAAGCTCCCGGCAGCGACTCGGCCAGGTTTGGTTTGTTTATAAGGCATTTCTCGTCTGTGAGGAGCCAAAGTTTGCAGGCAAGAGATGCATTAGCGTTCATAAAAAAGATAATTCACTTTATCTCACAAAAGTATAATGAGAACAGACATTACATTTTGAAACATTTTTGCTCGTTTTAGTTATACAAGTTGTCTCAGAGCGGTGTTGTAACGGCGTAGCTTAAAATTTAAATAATGTAATAAGATAACAGTATGAAGATAAATAAATACTACTCGAAAAAAAACGCGTAAAGCAAAATTTTACATTTAAATTATTGTAATAAATCAGCGAAAAATATTACAATCGCTGATGAAGGAAGGTAAGCGCTGTTTTCCAGACATATTTTACAGATTTTAAAAACCAGAATAAGTTAAAAGAATACTAGATAACATTTCAAAATGTATTAATAAGTTTGTAAGATAACTCAAATATCAGCACCATTTGAATATTAAAAACGCTGTGTTATAAATTACTGAAAGAAAGTCAGTAATTGTTATATTCCAATAATTAACACTTTACGTGTATATGTCTTTTGTTTTGTTTAAGTTCCATTTTCAAATTTGATAAACTAATAAATAATTAACTAACGTCACATATACTGTTAAACGATCATCCTTTATTCTTGTTCTGGCTTCTGAAATATATTTAATTACTTAGATATTTGTGTGAGGGTCATTAAATTTTAAGTCAAGAATTAGAGAAAGCAACAACTTCATTCATATGTATAAGTAAAGGCTCGAGTAATAAATCTTAGTGAGTAGTAACACTTATGAATAGAATATGGCGCATATCAGCTAAATGACTCTGTGCATGGAGTCGGCTATAATTATTTAAGCCCAAACTTGTACACAAAGTAACACTGGTATAAATAGATTTATTTAAACTATGAATTATCCGATACCCGGTCTGTGGTGCAGTGTTCAATGTCGTTGGCTTCCATCACAGACTGCCCGGTTTCGCTACGAGCAGATTTTTTCATTCGATAAATCGATTCTGTTTGAAGGCAATGGGTGTTATTTGAAAATCCCGTCCCTCTTTTCCTATCACAAAAAGTGGCGCGCAGCGAGAGCGACTAGCTAACCACTAGTCCTGTATTTATCCTCAGCAGTTCTCGAAGAAAAAAACATTGAGATAAACCCAATGAGGAGTCCATATGTTCCAAGTTGGAAGCGGACAAAAAAAAGGATCATCAACTGAATATTTTAAGCCATTAGATGCATAAACATCGAAATATATTTATTATTAGTCCGTGTTCAAAATAACAAAAAAATTGCTATTTTACCCCAATTTTTGCAACAATGTTCCTATTTTTTAATTGAAGTTTTGACTATGTTCAACTTTTGAGAGCGTGTTGTACTACTTGAACTCAAAGAATATTGAAATTTTTTTAAAAAATATATTTTTGTGTACTGTATTTACTATGCATTTAATTTAGAATTTCAACTTAAGATGATTATTTCAAAATTTATTTTCAATTTGCAATGCAAATAATACGTAAAAGTAATTATTGAATGAGATTATTTTTTAATAAATAACGATTTATTACTTTAAATATTATATTATATTTCAACTGAAGATGATTATTTCAAAATCGATTTTGAATAAGCAATCCGTTAAAAAAATTAAATAATGAGATCATTTGGGTTTATTTATTTTTAAATGTTATCGCGATGGTTTTGTCCCTTGACATTGTTCAACCCTTTCACCTTTCAATCAATAAAATAGGTCACAGTGTCATGAACGGTCGAGACCTTCCAATTCGTTTGTTTAAGGGATCCGAGCGAACCTTTTCTTAAAGATATTTGTTTCATCACTATTGCATTACATAGACTTAAGCTTACTGTAAAATCGTTTCAGTAAAAACACACTAAAATGATTTCCAAGAATTTTGATCTACCATCCCTTATTAAGCCAATGATTTTGATATCACTTTCTTTGATTACGATGCAAATTATTCAACTGAAGTATCTACTGAAATTCGATATTAAAACTAGTTAAAATGTCGACTATTTCATTATTTTTCCTAATGCGAACGTTTGAAAAATGAAATATTGAAATTTTCGTTCTTTTCATACAAAATATGACACATCTAATTCAAAACGAATCTGCAAACAAAATAAATCACTTTTAAGGTGTAAACTGTATACAATTTTTTGAAAGTTCAACTGATAGTTGATCTGACCGTTTTAGTTGATTATTCTCGAGTTAAACAAAACTGGTACTGATCGCTCCAATTTTTTTTGAAAAAAGTACAATAAAATGTGTTTAATTTTTCAAATAAATGAAATACATTTTATCGTATAAAGTGTGTTAAAGACTAAATGGAAAATGTTCATTACAAGTACCTTTGAATTCGATTTGACATTTGTACGTATGGCTTATTTATAAAATATAGAACACGTTACATTTCCCACGCTATTGAAATATACTGATGAATCTGAAACAATCAATCTACTGGTTAGTACCAAGAACTTTTCCTATTGTTAGCTAAACTTTAGCATATACATAGGTTCACCACTGAAAGCTCATTGAATCGCCCAACTAGGACAGATAGCCATTCGTTTACAAGCCGTGTTGTTTAACACCGGTAGCTCTGCCATACCAAAGCATTCTTTAATACACTCATAATGGTCTTCATACATGTTATAAATATACTATCATATACAGATATACACCTTTATAATACCGAGAAAGCTGAAGGTATGTTTTGTTTATTTCTTGGATTATTTGCAATGCCAAAGTAGTTAGTACTACTTTGTATAAAGAGTAAACAATACAATTTAACTTACTCTAACTGAATAATCAATATGTGTGTTTGGTTGTAATAAATATAACATTCCGTTCCATTTATTAAGGGACGGTGTCCTGTAGGGGGGGGAAAGGCAACAGGCTAGGTATCTTCGAATGAATTTTCGTCCTCATCAGTAATCAGTCTTCTATTCATATTCACAACTATAAACTTTCATTCGTGGAAGAATAATCAATATATGGATTTTGACCTAAATATTATGGTATTTTTATTCATTCTCATCCACCATATCTCTGAATCTTAACATTTTTCCAACATCATATAAGAGGGGTATAAATGCATAACCGCCACTCTCCATATAGTATCATTTTTGAGATAATAATTGATTAATGATCCGGTTCGTACGTTCTATTCCCTGCAATTTTCAAACCAGCGAAATATTACCTCTAAACTATTTAAAATCGACATCGAAAATGACGATCAAATGCATAACCGCCTCTCTCCACCATATGTGAGTTCGAAACCGTCACAATCTAAATCCACCAATCACGAGCCAGGGAACACTGACCTACCACCCCGTCACCATACAACACTTTAAATGCCGTGGACCATTTTTAATGAAACTGTAATTGGACAATCGGTGAAGTTAAAGTATGTTCTCTTGTTGACAAGAACTATTTATTTGTCATGAACAAATACACCCAATCCTCTTTTAACGCGTTTTCGATTCCACTTTCTGGAACCAATTTATCGCGTAAAAAAGGATTGGATGTATATTATTCCATTTGTACGTCTCATTATATATGAATAAATAAAGTTTTGTTGATCGAATTGTATCCTCTGATAACTTTATTAAAATATTTTTTTTCCCAAAAAACCCAATAAACTTGTATTTAATTTTTTTTTCTCGAGAAATGCATTGCGTTTTATGACTTTGAAATAACAATTTTTTGGTTAAAATTTGATGAACTAAAATAATCATGGTATTTTATTCATTTTTTTTCAATTTGTAAATTAATTTATGTATATCTTTTATATTTATGTACCATGTGAAAAATATGAAATAATAACAAATTAAATCATGTTTGTCAACTTTATTTTGTAGTTTTGGTTTCTAAATGGTTAAGACACATCTTAAAGTGCGAATCCGCCACGATGACGTCACTTGGAAAGGTTGAGCTGCAAAACCGCCACTATCGAAAGTTTGGTGGCTGTTTTTGCAGTAACAAAATTAAAATTGCTTGATTTGGAATAGCCAATCTAACAAAAACGCTAATAAAATTTGAACACAATTCAAAAAAACTTTGTCATAAAACTAAGAGTATTATTTCAACTGAAATTTATTAAATTAAGCCAAAATTACTCATTCGATTCATCTGAAAATATTTCAGCATCAAACTAGCAGAAGCTCATATTTGATATTGTCTTATTTTTTAATATAACATATATCCATATAAATTACACAGCATTCTTAAATGGGATTTCCTGAATTGTTTTCCCTATTCAGAACCTTCAGATATAATAATATTAAATAAGAGAAACTTAACTTTAGTTACGTGGAAGAAATAGTTGGTAGTTTGTAACTAGTATAGAAATAGTCATGAAACTGAGAACTTGCTCCACATAGTAACCACAGGTAAATTAACCATAGAAAAATTTACCGATTGCGCAACATAATCTTACCAGAAGATAAGAGAAAATAATATAATCAGATACTGATAATTTTTTCTTAATCCATCCTTTATTTATATTCAGCCTGCCTAAACAAACCAAAGGAAACGAGAGAGCGTTAATTTACATGAAATTGAAAATCAACATTCGAGTAAAAAATTAGAATATTAGTTGTTCAAATATTATGCACCAGTTGTTTTGCTTTTGTAATAATTTTAAGCATTGTAATTTTAATGTTGGGTTTTCAAACATGTTGGGGATAAAAAAAACAATGTTTTTACTTAATCTAAATATATAAAAATGAATGTTTGTTTGCTTCTATACCATTCATCCAACTGCGATAAAACATTGGTGAGTTGTTATGCGGACGCCCTCGAAAGTTTTCAATACTTCAAACAAATCTTTAATTCACTCTATTTGCCAAACCTATCATTCCTCTTACAACAGTATCAGACTTTCAGCGAAAAGAATAATGAATAATATCATCGAAGCTGCAATTTAAAATATAAAATTTAAAATAAAAGATGTGCTGTTGCCACGGATCCAAATAATCCCTACAGATATTCTATTCAAATAAGAACGTTTGCAGTTTCCGGTGCGACTTGAATTTGCAATGACCATCGCTACAGGTGTGTGTGAACTAAATTTGTAAAATCCATACTTCTTGCATGAACAGCTGTATGTGGACAGCTCAAGCGTTGGAAAACCTTCCGATTTATTCGTATACGCACGAGACAGAAAAACAAATAGTATAGTGTATCCAAAAGCACTTCAATAAACAGAATTAAAGCACAAACACACGCATTCAGGCTATTTGAAAAAAAGGTAAGCTTATTTTCGAGATTGAACTTAAAGCTCGCGATGTTTTCCGATGAGTCTTATGATTATATGAATTTCTCAACGGTATAATCGTATGACATTTTCGAATTTTAATATGATTAATCGTAGCTTGATCATTAATTTGACTGAGTGTATCATAAAATAACTCGTTCCCGCTCTTTAAAATCATGTACCGTTTCAAAAATCAACCTCTGTATCAACTTATGTACTTTTAGTCGGTTGTGATTTTAATGAACGCTTTATTTGAATAACGTGTCAAATACAACGACTCAACAAAGCATAAAGTGGAAATTTTAGTAAAGATTTAGAGCCCTAGGCGCCTTATAATTTTAATTACTTACTTAAGATTAAAGCTTAAAATAAAACATTTTAAATTCTAAACGTATGAAAAATTTGACAAGTTTAATGGCCTTGAATACAAGCCGGTCGAGGTAGAAGTATTTTCACAAAAGAAGGTAGGATCGTGAAAATTTAATTTATATTTTTCCAATATAAATTGAAAATTTTAATTAGGGTATATCGATAATGAAACGGAAGTGTTAAGATGAAAGTCACTTCGCGGATAATGACAGATTCTAAAATAATTATAATTTTATAGATTGAATTGAAATTACTAAGAATTATTTTATTATATAAACATTTTGAAATATCGAAAATTAGTTTTACCTGGTTTTAATTATTTTTGATTACTTAAAGTTAAAATTCCAAAGCGTTAAATAAAATAGCATGGTAACTCAATAATATCAAGATTCGTAAAATGAAAATATTTAAATAAAAACCGATGAAATGAAAATCTAATTCTATTTTGAATAAAAATAAATAGTTTTATAAATGGCTCATCTTAAAAATGCGTGGTGATTAATAAATTACATATTAATTAGTTCTTTCATAACAATTAATACTGACAATTAACAAACTATAAATATTACACAAAGCCAAACGCCAATAATTATATCGAAAACAATTTGATTTAAGACGTGACTGAAATAAAAATATCGAACGCTTCGAAAGTTCCATTCTTTCTTATTGTTATGTTCATGCCAATATAGACTACGACCTACTTATTTATTGTTGGGAAATATTTCTCTTTTGCAATAAATATTACTTCAATTATAACAGAATAGTGAAAAAATTAAGAAATTCAATTGAAATACTATATAACAGCGCATACTGCGCCAAGAAGAGAATAAATAATTGGTAAAATATGGTAGAATTGCATTATTTGTGAAAAAGCTTCGTAGATCAGACCATTGGTTTTAGCACATCAAAAGCGATCTATAAATTCATATACATATATATAGTATGTACCATATTTCCATGAAAATGTTTATTATGAATATCGATGTTTTATTTAATTACAAAATTAAGTGTGCATAAATAATGTAAACAGGTAATACGGTTTTAAGGCTACATGATTTGGCGTCGCGGGCTTTCACAAAAATATTAAGCTTTCGCCGAATAAGCGATGGGGAGGCAGTTCGAAATAATTGTGTGCGAGATAACGAGGCTTTTTTTATTTTCTAGTGGGTGTATGATTTGGTGTTATACAATTTATGCTGCCATTTTCCCAGTATGAAAACCAAAAGTTTGTAGCACATATTTCGATTATACGTCGCAAGTATTGGTGTTCGTTAATTTAAAATTTTAAGTGTAATTGTGACACTTTCATAGAAATAAGTATAATAAAAATAATAAAATATTTGTAGTTCTTATTCCACATAAAATTTATTGGATCAAGGCCGGTTTCGCTCATGGCGAGCATTATCAACTGATCAGATATATCAGTGACTGAATCAGTTGATAGTGCTCGCCATGAGTGAAACCGGTCCTGATCCAATAAATTTGATGTGGAATTAGTACTGAAAATGTTTTATTATTTTTATTTTAATGCCATTCCATCAAGTATTGGCAGTGAATACATTAAAAGAGAGAAATATGTATTTTTAATTTATTATATCTAATAAACAGTCGCTGGCTACAAATGATTTCGTAAAATCTACTTATAGCCGTACTTACGTATCAACAATAAACAATATTTTATTGAATATAATAATAAAATTTTACATATGGTATAATATTTAGTTGCTAACATAATACTAATACAGGTATATTAAATCTGTATGTTTAGTCTTACTATCACCTTCAAAATACCTTAAACCAGTAAACCAATACGACTGTATCACATGATAGCAAGTTAAGGTTACCCTAGATTAGAGTATAATCATATAAGCAAACAAGCAGAGTACTGAGCAAAGGAGCAAAGGATAGGGGTCTTAGGGCATGTGTATGTTTTGGTTGCTAAACTAGCTGCTTTGAATTATCGGTTAATTAAGAGAGAAACTCAGCGATAAATGAGCAAAGTGATATCGCGTATTTCATAACCAATATTATAAATAAATCAATTGTGTTAATTGTATTCTAAGAATGAAGTAATTTTGAAGATAATTCAGAACAAATCGTGATAACGAGCAACGCTTTGTTCATTTTTAACGATAAAGTTACATATTGAAAGTTCTTAATTTTTTTGAAAGGGAAATTTTTCAATTTGTTTTTTAATCTACGGCTTTCATGATTACATAAAAATGCCGACAAAATGAACCTGATTTATTTGATTCAAAATAAATTGGATATATCTAATGGAAAAACAAAAGATTTGATAAGTTTAATGTACTGATTGCGACTTTTTGGTTTGGACAAGTTATTAATCGTTATTAGTCGGTCCCTGTGGTCTAGTGGCAAGAGCTTTGTCTTAGCGATCAGGGGACCCGGGTTCAATTCCCGGCAAGGTCAGATTTTTTCAATTGAAAAAAAATATCTTGGGCTTGATGTATGTTATTTATCGTTGATTTTGTGCACAACTGATTCATTATTTATCATCGAGTAAATCTCGTATGACTTTCACGATTAAGAATATTTGGCGCACTGGCGTAAGCTGTCATGCGAAATATTTTTTTTCTTATTAAATTATATTATATTAATTATATTAATATTACCAATAATATCAATTTAAATTATCAATCTTTGCGATATAGCCCCTTTTTTTAAAATAATTCAAATACGTCATACATATTTATCCTATTTCATTTTAGTCGTTTTCGGTTGAATGCTAGCAACCAAAATACGGCAAACAAGTCTCATCGTATTACTGGATATTTATTTTATAAGATTTGTTTTTATAGATTCAACCCTGACAGTATCTACCAAATCTATAGTCCAGCCAATCCTATTCAGCTATTGTCACTATTCTGCTGATCATCACCAGACGCCTTTGTCGTATTTATAGTCAAGATTTGTAGGGTGTTATGACATGGTAATTAAGCCAACCATGCTGTACGCCTCTCCCATATGGTCTGTAGACATCCCCGACAGCAAACGTCTTCTCCTTCAGAGGGTCGAAAATAAATGCCTACGCATAATCACAGGCTTAAAGAAGAACGCCAGCATCCGATACCTCCGGGCGTGGTATAAAGGCCCTGAAATTAAAGAGACCCTACGCCTCCACCGTGCCAGCTTCGTGGAAAGCTTGAAGCAGGGTCCCCACCTCGCTCCAACTCTCCGAGCTGTGAAAATATCTAACTTTATAAAACCAACTAAAGGCCTCTAAGAACCTCGCCAGGACGATGTCTCAAACCTTATGCTCCACCCACCTTTCTCCTACAGCAATTTCTTCAACAGTGGACGCAAGCGTGGAAGAAGCCAGCAGCCCTGCCAGCTTCTAAACTAACGCCCTAAGAGATACATTTTAAGCTACGAGCTAGGCTCGTCGATTTAGTAACAGTTAGGAACTGGGCATGTCTACTATAACAACAAGTAAACTCCTCAAGTTTACGTAAACATTACGAGCAATTCCTAGTAAGAATTGAAAATTTTTAATGATTCCAAGACAATCATTCTCGTAAGGGGTTTTTCTTAAGTGTTTTCCCCACACAAAGCCCTCAGCTGACAGAATCTTTTAGAAAGTCAATACTTAGCTAACTTACATGCGGGAAAGGGAAACAAAGACTTAGTCTGTATCCACCCTAGCAACAAAAATAGCCATGTAACTAGGAGCCCCGCCTAGCGGACTCCACATATAGTTTCAGTAGGAAAGTAAAGGTAGGAAAAAATAAGGGTTGTTATGAAATCTTGAGCACCTGGAGCAAGATTTGAGAATGGTCGAGATCGAGTCAGCGTGGACGGCTGGGTTCGTATGCGGACGGACCGTAGCACACAGCTCAGTTCCTTCGGTATTTATCTCGTGGAAGTCCCATATAACGCTTATCCTGATGATAGAGTGTACAATTGCAATTCGGCTTTTCCACTGACCTTCCCAGCTAAAACAGTTTGCCGTTGAAATAATCCGGTCATAAACTGGCAAGCTCCGTGCCGAGCCACTAGACTCTTCACCTTGATTCTCTAAGCTATGTGCGTCTGGGAAGAAAAAATACGTTGATGCCCTTTGGTGGGTGCATACCACTAAGTAAAACATCTGCTAGATCTGTTCTGTACTATGCCAACTCATATACGAATAAACGGTCATTGATTTTGAGGTTAAAATTCGCGTGAAAATTAGCATGTAGAGTTGTAGCTTACCCACAAAGCACAATATGATTCAAATGGCATAATAGTTCAGATACCTATAATAACCGATTCACCCCGCAGTGAAAAACCGCTAAAAATTCATTCTTCAATATTTTTTATTTAAAATATGCACAAAAGGATAGAAATATAGTTGGCACAATGTCAAAAAAATTATCGATGTTTTTTTTTAATACTATGGACATTTTCTTGCCAAATTATAATTTATTTCTAATAATTAAAAATAACGAGTGTTGCATAAATGATAATTATTTTCGCTGGTAAGTGGAAAAAAGGAAAAACATTACTTCTGACGTAATTAGTGATAATTACAGTGGGCTGAATTTTTTTTTCAGTAGTAAAAATGTAATACGTAAATAATTGTACGCTGTTAGTGGCATGACCCGTAATTAATCATGCAGCTCGCTTACTGAATGAACTGCCAGCTGAGGTGTTAAATGAAACAGATTACTGTCACTAATTATAACATTTGCATTAGAACCATTATAAATTGATGAATGCAAGCGCTAATTAGTGGCATGAAATTTTTAATTAAGGCGTCATAAAAATAATATTAATCCATAAAATGGTCAAAAGAATTGATGATTTGTTATCGAAGGAAAGTAAACATATTCCTTGCCGTTATTTAAATTTATTTGTGCCAAGCAATAATCCAAGTTGTTAGGGTGGAAAAAATGCACATAATTATCACATGGAAAATTTGTCGGAGAGATAATATTTAAAAATTCAGCAGCTGTCAAATAAATACAACTATAAAACATTCGATAATATTTAAAAAAAAAAATGTAGTTATTTCATAATTATTTTACAAGATCAGGACCGGTTATACTCATCGCGAGGATTTTTGTATGATTAAAATTTTCATCTGCATAAAATGCTCGCGATGAGCGAAACCGGTCTTAGTAAATTAACTGTGGAATAAATACGTGATTTTTTACTATTTTTAAATAAAATGCTATTGCTATCTATGCCACCGAGTATGTAGTGAACACTTTAAAAGTGAACATTTGAGGGTTTAAAAAAATAGAACATTTTTTTTCGATAAACTGAAAAAAATACTAAACATTCATTCATGATCGAGATCTGGTCTGTTTTTTTCTGTCATTTGTGGTTACAATTAATAAGAAACCTATTTATAATAATTGAAGACATGTCATTCTTAAAATATCGTTCATTATTAACCAAAAGTATATTTAAACGATTATGAATAATGGGGTTTAATAAAGAATATTCCCCCATAAAACACTTAGAGAGAAACAAAAATAATTTATGCTTTGTTTAATGCTGATATTTCGCGCATTAATAAACATTTGATTATTCATAATTGCTAATCGCTGATTAAATTATCTGTTAGAATTATTATTTCCGTAATAATTGAACGAGCAAAATTTTACCTGATAAAGCTAAAGTTTCCCCAGGTAAATGTTTCAGACTTTGTTAAATTAATTACTTTAAGTCGAAACTTTTTGCATTAATTACAATTCATAAACCACCGGATATGACAAATTGCTGAAACTTGAATGTAGTAGTGGTGTATGCACTATCTAGGAGATGAACGTTTGTTCGCACTTTATAATATATGAAACAGGATCATTGAAATGTAACAAATACATTCAATAAAAGAAAGCTTCTTTGTCGTAATGCTTAACTTAACCCTATAAACGCCAAGCTAATTCCCTGGATCTTCACCACAGGCCACCATTTTCAACCATAACATACCCGAAAAATCATTATAGATCCGAATTATTATTGCTTGCAAAGAAAAGTGAAAAAAGATAAAATTGAAAAAATGTTTCCAGGGATATTTACGATAATAAGGTGCAAACCCTAGTGATATCTGTTAGCTTAATTTCAAATAAAATAAAAACGGGTAACAATATTGACATTGAATCAATCACACTGAATTTAATGACGTCTCTGTATTAGGTTTAATTAAAAAAAACAATATTTATTCATAAATAAACTCGTAGTGGCGTTTGCGTGCCTGCACGCCGTGGCATATGAACGGTTAATATCAAAAAAATACTGTTACTTAATAGCTTTTTAAGAAAAAAAATTCAAATATTTTTTATAAACGGTCAGTGAACAAATCGTAATCAGTTAGCTGACTATTAATTTTTGTCGGTAAAATTGCAGTGCTTTTTTAGCATGTTTTTTAAACATAAAAGTATAGTATGAGATAATCAACTTAAGCTTAACACAAGTTGTGGATGGAATCTTACTTTGTCTCTTAATCTCTCATTTTCAGGGAGAGTAAAGATGGAATAATAGTTTTGATTATACACCAATTTTTAAGACTGGTGGAAAGGAATTAAGACATTTATTTATACCCCAGTTGTGGGTGGGAATAAATTTAGACTAATGTATTCGAGCAAAGATCCATAAATTGATTGAAAATTTAATTGCTAAAACAATCCGTACTGGGGACGTAAACTAGAAGAGCATCGTAACGAAGGTGACGATGTTTACCATTCGGCTTAGTGGTACGGGTCTTTTTCTAATTTAACATCATTAGAGCTGTAGTTTCATTCAGCATTTATTGGGCTACTTCATTATTTATTATTTGGTATTTATTTAATCCATGTGGAACATGGATGTATCTGCAAAGGTATTTTTCTGCAAGAACTGTGACTGAGTCGTTCAACCTCAATAAGTTGATAAATTAACTGAAAAGGGGACTCGAGCCCACCAAGTCCGTCACGGGAGCCAACGAAATTGACCACTGCACTACGAACCAGACAATATTATTAATAAAATACTAGTATACAAAAAAGGATATTAAATGACATTAACTTTTGTCGGTAAAGATCATGCGATTTGCGATCTGTAATGGCAATATTAGTTTTGACAGAAGGGAAAATGAGTTTTATTGCAAAGCCAATGTTTCTGGCCCATTGGCAGACTAATGGAGCAAACAAAAAGGTCGAAACAATATAAGTCGCATGAAAAAAATACAGGGTTTATAACATAAATGGAGAATTTTTTCAGACTACTAATTATTTGGTCAGTTTCTAATTCGATAAATGGTCAGTTATAAATACTTAATACGGTCAGTAATAAATATTTAAAACGGTCAGTTAAAAATAATAAATGGTCAGTTAAAATAAAAAGAACATGTCATAAATTTGCCTATCACAACCATATTTGATAAAATTCACAAGCTGTCAAACTAAAACTTATCATTTTTTTTAAATAACTGACCATTTAAATTAAATACTCACCGTTTTTAATAAATAACTAACCATTCAAATATATTACTAACCGTTTTATTTAATAACTGAGCACATTCACACTGATACAATGACAACTGACCGCTTATAATATTA
Organism: Himalopsyche kuldschensis; assembly: GCA_028554975.1. Taxonomy (NCBI): domain Eukaryota; kingdom Metazoa; phylum Arthropoda; class Insecta; order Trichoptera; family Rhyacophilidae; genus Himalopsyche; species Himalopsyche kuldschensis. The sequence continues at coordinate 6,613,920 of JAHFWI010000029.1, read as the reverse complement.
ACTGACCACTTTGATTTTTAGCTGACCAAAACTTGAATCAGCTACTGACCCATTAAATACATGCCATTTTTTCAAACAATAACAAAATATTTTACGAGTTATTATTTGTATTACTCTGTAATAGTACTGTGCATTTATATTAATAAGTTTAGATAAAACAATAAACAAACAAGAAGAGTGTTTTACGGAAAAAGCTTTTGTCAAATAAATTAAGCGACAATTTTTTAATACAATACCATTCTTCAACAACAAATGTAATTAAGAATTTGAATGGAATTTCAATATGAAATTTGAATCATTTGAATTTTTTTCGTTTCGTTTACTACGAGGTAGTTAAAGTACATCCGTGCACTTGAAATGCCTTAAGATGCCGAAGGGCGAAACCCGGGTCGTTAGCGCCAAAACTCATGGAAAAGTACAAAATTCAAACGATTCAAAATTGACAAATTTAATATTTTTGACAATCAGTGTTGTAAGTTCGCACAGTTTGTATATTAATTAGAGGTTTATTTTTATTTAAGTATCATTTCGGGAAAATGTGGAGAATGAATCTTGAACACGTGTTTTATTCGTGAAGGATTGTAATATTTCAACGATCGATCGGGGAGAAATAATAAATATGCAAATGATGAATGCGAGATTTTTTGTCTCTGATATTACAAGTGTTTGGTTGAGGATTAAAAGATATGGTAAATACGAGAAAGCGATGAATGCAAGAACGATAGATTGAAGTATTTTGTATTTAATTTGAGGCTTTCTAAAAATAAAGGTTTTTTAAAAAATATTAATTTCTTTTAGCTTTTAAGAACTCTGGAAATGAATTATTGCTTTATTATATTATTTTATGTAAGCTGTTCTTACGATTGTTATGAAGTAAGTAAGCAGTTTTAAATTGAACTATTTTCACTTTACAGAACGTTCTATTTTTCATCTTTTTAAATTAATAGAATTGCTACGGATATCTCAGCTTTTCTCCTACACTTACGTCGAGCTTTAGTCTAAGGATATATTATTTGAAAGATGAAATGATATCCCTTCTTAACGTCGGTGTTATTTTCACTCGGTTGACTGCGACTAAATGCAGAAATCTCCAGCTCTTAAAGTGCTGTCGTATATTTTCGAGCTAGGAAATAAGACTTCGCGGTTTTGAGGCATAATTTCACTGCATTTAAAAATTTACGGCGCCGCATTATCGTTGGAACTCTCCATTGTTAAAGGTCGTAACTTTGGCATAATCTAGCTTAGGCGTTCTTAAACTAACTTGGACCAATATTAAGGCAAGAAACGTTTGCTATCAATTAGACTCAATAATCTATTTTTTTGAATTGTTTGAATTTTGTACTTTTCCATGAGTTTTGTCGCTAACGACCCGGGTTTCGCCTTTCAGCATCTTCAAGCATTCCAAGTGCACGGAGGTACTTGAACTGACGCGTAGTTAACAGTTTGTAATGTTTATATACAAAAATATAAGTAAAGCACTAAGTTAAATGGCTATTAAAATGTAAATTAGCGAAAATTGAATGTATACAAGATTCAATGAATTAAGTGGGTTTGTTATAATTATGGGGATTTTTGAAAATATTAATGACCAGAAAATAACGTAGGAATATTTGAAATAAATCAAGGGTTTTATCCCACTTATTATTAATGAGTTGATTGATTTTAAGTCTTTGAATTAATATTTAATGATAGCTAGTGAATTTATATTTAATGATACCAACTGCTTGAATTATAAATAAATGACAATTATTTAAAAGGGTACTTTTTAAAATTTAAAATTTTTCAATAAAATAAAAGTTTGACCCACACTTTGGGAGCTCTTGATTTTTCTGGAAACGCACTTGACACAGAAGCTTACCAACTGCTTGAAGCGGATACATTTCAAGATAGGCACAATAAAGTTACTGCTTATAATCTTTTGTTGTATTGCATATATAAATGTAAATTCCAATCATTTTAAGTAATCAAACATTATTGGATTTGAATGGTGATTTTATGAAGTATTTAAAATTGGGAGTGCAGTACCGTTATTGTTGAAACCGGGACCCTGATTTGTAATATGTACCGGTATAACAATGTTCTCATTCTAAGTGGAATATTAACATTATTTATTTACCAAAGTAACCTATTGATGTAGCTTTAGTGGCCTTAAGATACTCAGTCTGAAGATGTTTCTAAAGGAGATGAAACACATGTCACTTTTTGATATACAATACGTGGAATAACAGAGTTATCGATTTTAATTATAATTTGTCAAAGTTATCTATGTATCCACCAAAAATATTAACTTACTATTCATCTAAAATATCTGATTTTGAGAGAGATTTTCCTTAAGGTAATTCCACGAAGTCACAATCACGATTGACAGACTGCAAAATTGATGACCGAGCCTTTTAAATACAATATTTTGATTCGAAGGTTTGGTGAATTATCGGGTTTTTATACCTCATACATATGCGTAAATACACTAAGGCATGGATGGCCAACCTTTTCAGCAGCCGGGCCAAATTTTAGTAATGAGATTTTCTACCGGGCCGCACAACAAAATTTCTTTCATTATTTAAAGCAAACAAGAAATAACAAACATGAGAATCAAACATATGTATTAGTTTAGTGTTAGGCAATACAAAAAATAATGAATTTTAGTGAGAAACTGATTTTGTTTGTCAGAACTAAGTGCATCAGTGTTGATATCGAATGATGTTGTTGCTACGCGCAAACAGTTTTCCAAATGCTCATCAGTGATTCCTGTTCTCATTTGAGATAAAATATGCCTCATTCAACTAAAAAGCTGTTCACAAGTTTAAGCGTTTCCAAATAGCGAATTTAGGTGGCTAACTATATCGACCAGAAATGAAAAGTCGCTAACCCACCCTATGTCTTCAAATTCTGGGATACTTCTCGACTTGCTTGCGAAGAATGATTGTATTTCTTGCTTAAAATCTAACACTCTTTTCAACATTTGAGCACGGGTCAGCCATCTCACTTCTGCATAAAATGTATCGTCATTATGCTGTGAATCCAAAGACTTGAGAAACTCTTGGATCTGACGGTGACTCAACACTTTTGTGATAATAAAGTTCACTGTTTTGATGACTACCTCCATGACATGATCCATTTTAAGGGACATGAAACATAAATTCTCCTGATGAATATAGCAATGAAAATTTTTCATTGAAGTATTAGCAACTTTTTAAGCCTCATTTACAATCAATTTTACTAAACCTTCGTGTTTCCCAAACATTGCTGGAGCACCATCTGTTGTTATGCCCGACAGGTTGTTGAGTTGTAATGAAAAGCGATTCAATGTCAATGTAACAGCTCCTAACATATCTCGTGAACAAGTTGGATCCTTAAATGGATACAGTGCCGCTCATTCTTCTATTTTTTAAAGATAGATATCAATACCCCTGATAATAATCGCCACTTTGGGCAGTATCTGTTAGGTATGTGCTTTCATCCAATGCTAGAGCATAAAATATAAATTTGTATGCTCGATTTCTCAAATTATCTTAAATAGGGTTTCCAAATGTCGTCGACATGCCTAGTAATAGTTTGACGAGACAGGCTTATTTTTGAGAAACCCGTTTTCATTTCTGGGCACAGAATTTCAACGACACTCTCCAAAGATTCCTTAATCATTTCACCATCTGAATATGGCTTCGATTTTTTTGCTATTATCATGACTACTGCATAACTAGATTTTACATAGCATGTTGAGTCTTGAGCCGCTCATGTTTGGTCTCGTAATGCCATTTAATGTTATACTCTTTCAAGACAGAAACAGTACGACTGCGTTGCGAGCTTTTGCAGACTGACAGTCGCACGACGTATCCCGCTCCGCATCCCGCATTCAAGCTCAAGGCCGTGTATCCACGCAAGATTGGCGTGCGCGCTTTTTAAAATCAGCTTAACGTTGTGATTGCTTACTAACACGAATAATTGAAAGCACGATTGAAAAAAGCCGAGACTTCAGAATCCCTAATACGAACTACGCACGTTGGAATGTTCTTTTGGTGGTTTTATGTACACTAAAAGAAATAAATGTGTGCATATGCTCCGCGGGCCTCGCGTTGGCCACCCTTGCACTAAGGTATCGAATTACTTTACTAAATAAAAATACAACTTACAATTATAATAATATTTGAAAAAAATATGTGAATGTTGTATATTTAAAAAAAAAGCAAAAATATACAGTCTTCTGGGACTTGAACGTTGACCACTACAACCGAAGCCTACGACTTTGACATCTCAGCTAACGGAAAGATAGACAAAATATTATATTGATCTAAATAATAGTAATCTCATGAACGACACAAACAATTATTGCGTAGAAATTATTTATTTCAATCAAAGCTGATTAATGGTATTAGTTATTCAAACTTAAGTTTCTCTCACAAAACAAGTATACAAATCTTCTTAAGAAACGCTTAAACTTTCCTGAAGATCTGTTATCTTTATATAACATTTCCAATAACCAAAGTTTTGAATAGATTTTGACAGTTTCATTATTATAAACTTAAATTTCGAGCAATCATTTGTTGAGAGTCAATATGATTATTAATATAATTGTTTATAATTGATTGAAATAAATCCTTAATTCAGAATACAATTTGCTCAATTATGTACATCATATTATTATCAATTATTCATTTAAAGAAAAATTAAAATAATTTATGGGTTTTATAAATCATGTCAAATAGAAAATAACTGCATAAATAATTATATTTTAAGAGTTAAAAAAATAGTACTTGACGGTTAAAAAGCGATTTCCTCAATTATCAATAATTGTTAGCCTCATTCTAACATCCTATCATTCTCTGTTAAAGATGGTGCGAATAACTAAAAAAGTCAAATCGTTTATCGTTTATCGAACGGATTGCAAGATGTATAAAAATAAATAAAATATAGTGATTTTTTTTGATTAAGCACGTGTTACTTTATCAAAATCCAAGCGAAAGATATTTTACGACTTGTGTCCAGTATTTGTTATTTGATTTGTTGGAAAATTATGACTTGTTTATTAACTAAAAATGACTGAAAATATTAACTAACTTTGTTTCAAATATATATCTAGTGGTCTTAACCAATTTATATATGAAAAATATATTATACATATATGATCTATTAATATGCTCTATTAATATGCCATTCGTTGAAGCTGTTTTTGATAAATTCAATGAAAAACACAAGTTTCTTGTCCGACCATTATCCGTTATGTGTTGTATACAGAAAGATCTTCACATAAGAAAATACATGAAATAAATTTGATGGGTATAAAATAAATGTCAATTGATTTAAACAAAACCGTGACAGCCCCCAATTTGATTTGATATTATTTTAAAGGAAAAAAGATACTGTAGTCTTTATTTCAAAAATTCCTTATCCTGAAATTTAACAAAAAACTATATGTTTGGTCATATTAGTTGCTGCTTCATTTGATCATATAATAATAAGTTATAAAATTGTTAAATAACTCAATAAGATGAGAAAACTGCCTCGATTAAAATTTGTATAAAACTGCTGCAAAACAAAATATTCAACCATATAAGAGTTATTTAATTTTTACTCAAATAATAAAATATGCTTGCCCCGAATTATTCTTCCCATAGGGGTGATAAAATACCGGGGCAGGAATAAAAATTTGCTAACAAGGTGTAGAGTTGGCTGATTTTTCAAACACAAAACACGATCGAAGTAGAAAGATAATCAAAAACTTTTCGCTTACAAATAAACTCGGAATAAATATCTTCTTTGGCTCTAGATGGTGAAGCTTTTCCCCAAAGAGCTGAGAGTAGATATCACGTTTCTAGTCGCTCATAAATCTTAAGAAAAGCTTGCAACTTGGTGCTTTGCTCGGCTGTACTGAGAACAACATGTGCTTTTTTCGATATATCAATTAGATTATATGTAAGATGTTGCGGAAGTGAAACCTCCCGCGTCAGAAACATTTAACAAATCTTATGACGATAATGGAAAAATTTATTTTATTGATAAATATGTGTATATATATTATTATTGATGTCGTATAGATATTACAGCTTGAATTTTATGAATAAAAATCAATGAGGCAATCCCTTGATCGACTAAATAACAGTCCCGGGACTCCGGGTACCCGGTATTGGAAAATTGTAAATCTTGAAATCCTGGAATCATAAAAAAGTTCGGGATTGGATTTCTTAGTAGACGATTTGATTGAAAAGCTGTCATTTGATAAAAGACTGGCCTAATTTTAAGCACAAGTACCGGGAACCCTGGAGGTACCGGGTGTTAGCCACATCTTCTCCAGGGATCGTATATGGTCAAACAAGAAAAGAAACAAAATTATTTGCGTCAAATAATTTACAACTGAAAGGTTGTTTTAGACGGTCACTAACACAGCGAAATGATATTTAATTCGTGAGATATTTCCGTTAGCTTCATCGAGAGATTAAATCATTTTGAATATTTAACATAAAACCGATACTAAAATTCTATCCGTGGCATCCAGGTCTTCGCAAATGACCGAACGTTTTGTTCTGCTTTTAGCATAACTTAATTACATGTTGATGAATGCATTATGTGCATTTGAAGTAGTGTCACTTCCATTACACAATCCTCACAACGCAACCTTTGAAATTCCACGAAACAAAGGTTAATGAAACGCCAGGTTTCCAGTGAATTTATATAGATCATTTGTTTGCATTTATGCGTAGTTTTGCATTGTATTCACATAAAATAAAAGAATATAAAACCCTGTTTAATTCAGTTCAGTTTCAGCATTCTCAGCTACATTAATTAAAAATAATATACACTCTTAAACTGCCATTTTGATTAACGGTTTACGTTTGAGAAATAAGAGCAAGAATTATATGTTTCCTGATACTGAAATCGATATAATTAAAACGTTATTTATCTCACAGTATTTTAGGACAGTCGCTTTTGCATATTTTATATTGTTTTATGTTTTTAAGTTTTCGTTGATCTGATTTAAAACAAGCATTTAATGGTAGATATTATTCCAAAAAATTGTTTAGTTTTCATAAACGGAAGAGAGATAAAAAAATTCACACGACGTTTATTCGTAGAAAATCTTTACTCTAAATCTCTACAAATATTAAATTTAAAAAACACTACATATTATTTTATTTTGGATATTCGACAAAGTGAATGGAATCTGTGTTTCTGATTTCTCTTACCGCTTTAAAAACTAATGTTTTATTTCTTATATAGTGTTAGCTGCCATGATAAAGGTCAAATGAATAAAATATGCCATATCACTTTATTTAAATACGCATGCTGTTTTTTTTGTTGTTGAATTTACATCAGTCAAAATATTTTCAATCGAGTAATTATTACATACTTGCCCATTTTAAAACTATCACAGTGTCAGTAATGATATTCTTATTTGATTCAGTCAGTCGTCACGAATAATATTAAATTGTATTCAAAAGTTAAGAAAGAGTTATTTTTTTCTAAATTATAGATACGATAACTTTGCCTAAAACAGCAGTAAAATAAAAGGTCAAGAGTCTTACAAATGAAACGGCCTCTTCGGTTTAATTGAATTTGTTCCGAGGACATGCGTGTGTGCGATGATTAAGAGCACTTTTTACACTAACTGCTCCGAAAAGTATAGATAAGAGCCATTTGATAAAGTCTTTTCTTATTTTTATCGTAAATTCTATAACAAATTTTACTAGACTGGGTCATTAATGAGAGAATAATATATACGGGTTAAATTGACAACAGTCTTAATTCAATTTTATTGGCAGATAGTGACTAAGATATTAATTCAAAATTACAGCCCAATTTGTCACTGTTCTGCAGACTCGACACTGCATACATCTTGACACAATTTTAAATGATATACTTTACCTGTAAAATGCGTTCAGTATTGTGTTCAGAGAGATAAATAACAATTAAGCATTCAATTCTTTCACATCACGTCCCAAGTGCATTTAAATAATTTAAATTGTCTCGGACTCTCCACAAGCATAGAACATTGTAGAGTAAATTGAAGCATTCATCCATGTATGTCTGAACGAGCCCCGCTTTTCGATCTCTTGAGATTTCTACGATTGCCATATAAGACTGGCTTAAGCCTCCGCCAGGGAATTTGTTGGCAGCGTTCTTTAGCTAAGATAAATTGACAAACATACTGGCTTTATGGTTCGTTTCCTATACAAACTATGTGCACCCGCTGCATTTTCGATATAGAAATAAGTTAGTCTTTGACAGGATTGATCGCTGTGGCCGTTACCAATTCCATATGGCAGTTAGAATCACCAAAAAGTCTCGCTTAACAGACATTAAATTTAACTAAGTGCACCATTCTCATAAATATGAGGTAATGGTTAAAATTATTTGTTGTTTTGCCGTATACGACGGAATTCATAATTCGCATTACATCATACCGAAAAGATAACTGTCAAATAAAGTGAGTTTATATATTTATATTTCTAATGTGAACGTAAAAATAGCAAAGTATATTTAATTTAATTAAGGTAATAGACACTTCGAGAAGAATTCAGTGGAAACTATGTGGAAGTTTTCTGAAAAGAAGTTTGAAGATTTTTACCATCAAAAAGACGACACACGTGTTACAAAATTGGTAGGAATATATGTTGATCGATATTTCAGCACAATACTATATTTAGAAATATCTGTTGCGCGATGCTGACATATTTATTGGAAAAAATAAAATATAATACATGGCATTACAGCTGACGCCAATGCGCCAATGCATATGATAAATTTTATAAAAATATCGCATAACATATTACACAAAATTTAAATAAATAAATGAATGAAACAGAACAGAAACATATCAATTAGATAAAAAGAAACAAACAAACTACCGAGTCCACTACCGAAGATGTCCACATCAACAGGCAGTGCATTCATCAGCCGAACAGCCCTTGCACTGGCGACTCAAAAGACTTTCGTGACAAACAAGAAATATATAATAACTATATCATATAATTCATAAGGAAAAAAACGATTTTACAATAGTAAAATGGATTCCTATAAAACTCGATCTAAATATTTTTAATGTGTTTCAAATATAACCTGGAGATGACTATGCGATAAATTAACCTTTGTTTATTTACTATGTGATATTCTAGGTAGTTCCTTTATAAAATTTTGTGGGAATTTAATGTCTTTCACTTTGAATGAGTTGTATAAATACTTTAGAAGTTATTCAAGATGACAGTGAAAATAAAAAAAAATCGTTTTTATTTTTTATGGTTCAATAAAATACCATGAGTCTCTGGGGGCAATTTTTTCAAGTTTGTATAAAGACAATGAAAGTTATAAAATTTCAGCCCTTTGTATTAATTCTCCACTGCTGAAGACGTGCAAACTAATTCGAACTAATTATTCCATTTCGTTTTGAATGGAAGTCTTGCTACGTCAAGACCTTAATAAATAATATTAAAATTAATTAATTGAGACCAATAATTAGTAAGGCTCTTTAGGGCAATCCATTCTCATTTTTCTTCACGTCTATTGGCGCTGAAAAGCAGGCATTCATTTTAACAATAATAAGGAAAAAATCTTCTTAAATATCGTTTTCGTTTACATTTTTTCGTGTTTGCGTTCTTTTGTAAAGTTGTTTTAAAAATGAAACCATTTTTATTCGCCAAAGTCATTTGTCAAAGGCTTTTCAAAACTTATGTTTGTTGTAAAAGAAATTTGGTTTTTTTGAATTCTATTTATCCCTTTTGAGCCAGACATATACAATTGATATCTTTGACATGCCAACTTTGATGGAAGTCATTAAACTGTTCTTGAACAAAATACAGGTATATCACTCTTTTCGGAATTATACCGGGAGGTGATATATTTTAAAAGGATTTTTTTTAATATCCATAAATCATAAATAAAATGTAAGTTATATTAAAAATATTTTAAAAGACTGGATCATTCTCAAATACATGCTCGGTATCAATTAGGGATTCGAACCCGTATATTCGAATATTCGATATCCGTATATATTCGGCCCTTTTTTAACTATTCGATATTCGTATATTTGGGAAAAAATCAGAATAAAATACATACGTTATAATTTTTAATGAAATATTTAAAAAAATCGATGAAGGATCACATCATAATTTATTGACATTTAAAGAATAGTTATGAATATCCTGGGTAGTGGTTTTTTTTGTCTTCGCTAACTCGGGTGCTATTAACATCTTAACATAATCCTTGAGTTCGACAAATCTGCTCGGACTCGGGGCTAGAAAATCCTAAAATATCGTTAATTCATTCATTAAAAAAATACCGTTGGAGTAATCAGATGCAAATGCAAATTTTAGATATTGTTATACGTTGAAACGATATTGAAATATGAAACATTCAATGCCCTGTTACTTTTAAGGTATGTATTTTTGGTTTTTTTTTTAAATGACCATGCTCGTTTTTGATGTACATACTATTCAATGTATGTAATGATTTCAGTATATGCATATAATGCATTTCTAAAAACTATTCGGATATATTCGGATATATCGATAGTTTCAGTTTATACTATTCGATATTTGAATCTTTGATAATGACGAATAGTTGGAGTCCCTAGTAAAACTTAAATTCGTTTCATTTTTGATTCGTTATTGGGTTATCGGAGGCTAAAATATTTTTAAGATAGCGAATCCAAATAAAAAAGGGATCTTAATGTAGGTAAAATTTATTTTAAACCTTTTGTTTGCTGCTTAAATCTCCTTACTGTCACGAGTCAAGAATAAAGAATAAAACTATCTAGTGATATTGCAAAACTCGAAGAGCACTTTTCAAGATATTATCCAAGTTTCATAAAATCGACAAATTGCCCTGCGCCATTCTTGAATGATTGATGACTGGAAAGACGCTCAATGGAGGAGAAGGATAGCAAGGATTTAGCGCGGTGCAAATGGTCCCGAATGCATCAAAATATAAATAAAAAGAAACTGACATTTAGAGGAAAAGGAGTAGATATTATTTATGTTATGCTTTCGATGGGTGATCGATTGGAAAGACATATTATTTGAAGCCTTATGACGTATTATGTAACGTTCCTCTTCGTATGAAAATCTTTAAATAGTTTGTAAGTTTATTATTTATATTGAAGACATTGCCCGAGTGAAATTAGAGAAAACAAATCATTTCAGTCTTTCATCAAATGTGTACCCTGTAATAATAGTTATTTTGGCAATTTGTTTTGAATGCAGAACAACTCGCATATACTGACGCAAAAAAACTTGGCTTGATCAAATGGATTTATGGAAAACTTCTCAATATGTACTAATGTAATTGACCACTCAAATTTCATCCTTAAAAAACACTATTTGATGGTATAGGTCATTTTCAATGATGAATAGTAAATACATCAAGTTAAGTTCCACTTAGTTTATAGCTTTATTTCTTATACAAAAATAGATCGTATTTGCATAACACGGGGAGGAGTTATTAAATACTAGGTGCAAAACCATTGGGCTGAGATAATAAAATGTAATTAAATTACTCAATTATAAAGAAAAAGTTACGAAAATTATAGTTTCTAGCTAATGGCTCTCTCTTTGTATGTGTCCCGTTTCAGGATCAAATTAAACGTAAGATACAATTATAAATGATTAAAAAATCAATGTACGAATTTGGATGAACATTTGGGTAAAAGAGCACTGGATTAAAAAAAATAGTATCATATAAATCCTTGAACTACATTGTGTCATTTTTTCTTGTTTTATTACATAATAATATCTGACTACGACAAAATGTGAAAATACCTTCAAGTTAAAATACTTTATTGATGTTATAACACTATAACTAAACTGATGATATTTTTAACTCCAATAAAATGGCATCCAAAAATCAAATGGCAATGTATTTAAAATATGATGCCAATTTAATCAAAGTCCATGTCATGAAAATCAAATACCATTGTAATGTATAGTGATATAAAGTTTAATTTAACATACTTTTTGAAAATAGAATTCCGAATAATTCACAATCGGACAGGCTTGAGACTATTTTTAAATATAATTCTAATTGACGGTTTACACAATTCTAATGAATAAAGAAAGATTTTGCAAAAATCCCGACAATCCAGTTTAAATAAATATAAATTGTTATAAAAGCCCCTTTTCTTTGTTTGAAGGTTGAAAGGTTCATATCGGTCCTAAACAAACATTGCCAATAGCAAACAAAATGGCGTATAAAGTTACACGAACTATATATATACATGTGTGCATATATTCATGTGTAGGAAGTATCATGCTGAAAATTACTAATTGAATTGAATGAGGTCAGAATATGGTTTGTTCTAAATTTTACCCATCCTAAGCAAAATCAGACCAGGTATAACATAATATAAAGCTATGAAATAATATGTAGGCTTAACAAAATCATATAATTATATTTCAAGAAGTGAAGTGGTTGTGAGTAGTTTTCATACATTTTTTTTTTTTTTAAATACCTAGTTCGGAATAATATATTCTTTTTGCATGTTCCTAAAAGTGTTTATATTTAATTTAAGATTTTAAATTGAGAACTTAAGAATACATTTTTTGAATCTTTTTTTCTACTATTAATCTAAAATGAAATAATTTCTCTTAACCATCGAAGCTAACACAGCTTCAACTTGAAAGCTCTGATAAGTTTTATGCCTCGTGAAAACTATTTATGATATCATTTACATTGCAAGATTTCGCATTCGAGTAAGAAGTACCTTGGCGATCACGGGATTCCAAGGCTGAATGTAAATCACATATATTGTTTAACTAAACATTTTATTTTTGACATGGGTGATTACTTTTTAGGTGTTCACTGTCAATACTTGGTTTCGGTATAGCTCATGGCCAGCATCGTCAGTTAATAATACTCCCAATGAGCGAAACTAGTCCTGATCCAATAAATTTTATGTGGAATAAGTACCAAAAATGTGTTTTTATTTTTATTACATGGGTGTTTGTTATATCGTTTGTTTTCAAACTTCAAATGAATTGCAATTGAAATACTTTAAGCGCACTGAACATAAACTTTAATAATTTACTTTAATAAGCTAAAAACTGTAAATTTTTCATTGATGAAATTAAAAAATATATTAATTATTCATGTAAGCGTTTGAAATATTTTAAAACAAATTTATGGTTATCGTAAATCAGCAAGACTAATATTCATCCAATAAAGCATTTCATTGATTTTTCGCAAGCACTGCGTTAATGAATTGAATTATTCATTTTACTTATTGAACCATGAATAGGTAATTAAAGATTGGAATATAAATGAAACATTTGGGAAAATTGGTACGATAAAAATTCAATAATATTTCGATACACCAATTATAAGATCAGTATAAAAAGCAATTGAGTTATTAGTTTTTTAAATTACGATTACTGACCGAATAAAACACAGCATGAAATAATATATAATGAAAAAACAAGAAACTTATATTCTTAGCAAATAAATTGCTAATTATAATTATTCATTGTTATTTATTGTAAATGAGCATTGAAACTACTACAAACTGCTATTGACGGTTTTTTCGTATTATAAGGAAAAAACTGTTCTTAAGTCATCAAGCCACTCATTTTTTTAATACAGCTTGGTATTTTTTTGGAAATACCTTTAATTCCATATCCAAATCTATAAGGATACAAAGACTCGGACAGGTCTTGTGGTTAGCTAATCGCTCTCGCTATGCGTCACTTTTTGGGATAGGAAAGATGGGAAGGGATTTTCAACAATACAAATACCCATGCCTTCGAGCAGATTTATTGACTGCAAAAATCTGCTCGTACCAGGAATCAAACCCAGGTGGTCCGGCACGCAAGCCGACAACGTTGACCACTTCGCCACGGACTGGACGTATCCTTCGTTTCCTCGTATCCTTTACATCCCCTAATTTTAAAAGAAAGAGGTTGAGCCACTGAATAACAGGCAGTTCTCGTAGAAATATATGTTGAGATGCACTGCGCGAGAAGTCCATATGCTTCAAGTAAGGAGCGGACATGGTTAAAAAATCTATAAAGTATTAATTTATATTTAATCCCGTACAAACATAACATGTCATAACCCTAAGAGACCCATAAGCCCCAAGCCATAAAACAGTATATCTCAAAACGTTTTAACTTAGCAAGTGAGAATTTTCATAGCATAAAAAGATAGCGAGCGCTTTTGATATAGATGTTAAATGAGACAAAAGAGTTAAATTATTTTTCAGGATCAGTAAATAATTTCTAAAAAATTAGCTCAAAACCTGGCCAGATATCTGTGACATAAATTTCATTTGTTCGCCAAAGTTAATTTGATCGCTGGAAACTTTCGGACATAATATTTATCTTCGACTTCTCCGAGTTCCAGATAACAAAATATTGCAAAAGTCTTGGAGTATTTAACCAGATAAAGGCCGAGATAAAAAGTGCTAAACTTTCTTTAATTTGTGGGAAAAAATGAGCTTCGAGTTTTTACACCTTTTAAAGTTCCACCGCACCTGGGCGAGACATAAATTGTCACGCTCATTAATTTTACCGCTTTTATGGGAGGCAAGTTTTCTGTTAGTATAATTAGTGGATAAATTTTCTTTTCAACACTTTCCGTTTTGTAACTACCACTGGCTTTTGTAAAGAAGTAAAGACAGGTAATTATGTAATATTATAATTATATTTTTCTGAAGCTTCTGCCCAGTTTTATCAAGACTTTTACGTCGCACTGATAATAACTTACCTCAAAATGCTACGCAACATAGTAATTAGTATGTAAATCTAGTTATTTAGAAAGTGTTTGATATAAAATTAAATAATTTACTTTTATCGCAATATTTTTTGCTGGTTTTGCAATGATTAGTAGCATTAATTTGTGGTTTAAAATTTTATAGCATCGTTAAAATTATCATTCTAACTAAACATATGTGAGAGTTTGTGCATTTAGAATCATTGTTTATTAATTATTTCACATAAAATTAATTGTTTTAATTAGGTTTCAATTATATTATGAAACATTCCAAATTTTAAATGCATGCCAATTTTTGGCGAAGCTATTTGTGAGAAATAAAGATAAGATACCGAGAAATAGTATGAATGTGTTATCTGTGTGAATTTGATAAAAGTCGGTCAAAAGTGTTAAGGGATTTAGAATTCCTGTTAAAGGATCGTCATTTCAAATGCTTTGTGAAATGCAATAGAGTATAATTTGGTATTCGTAGTAAAGTCGGATATTCGGTCCGCAATGCAGTAAAAGCATCTCTCAGTAATCATGCATTCCGAACAGCTGTTACAGCCATAAAATGCATTACTAACATTGCACCTAATTCGTCAAAGAAATCAAAATCTAATTCAATTCACAAAACTATGTACGAAAAGGTATGAAAGTTTGTGAGAAAAATCTTTAAATCCACTTAAAATTGTTTTCAATTCACATTACGAGCTTTGCATATCTGTAAAATTGTATTTATAGTAATCCATTTTATTTCGACGTAGCTTATATGAATATAAACAAAACTACTTTTATCTCATTGATCTGTGTTACTAACAGCCTGCTGTGTATTTTTGCGAATTAATTGATGTTTTAATTTAGGTACTCAGAGATAAGTTATATTAATAGATTTTGCACTCAATCATTTGGTATAAAATTTGTGAAGTTGCATTAAAGGACTGCGCAAGTAGAAAAACAGTTTGAATTCAATATCATATTATGAGCTTTTCTATCCTGATGAGTAATTAGAACTTTTGTTAATAGAGAACCTACACTCAGTATTTGTTAATGGCTTTCATTAATTGTCTTCCTCATTCAAAGTCTTCTGACAAAACCTTTATTACTTCACCACTTTATTACTTAAATACATGCGGGAAAGGGATGTTTAGATTAAGCCTGAACTCTCATAGTTTATGTAGTTGAATAATATAACTACAAAAGAGGAATTTCCCGGAGTCTGCTCTAAATGTGGAACATGTTAGATCCTATCAAGGCATCTCAGGTAACTCACACTCTCAACATATCTCTTCCTAGAAGGATAATACAGAAGAATAGCGTAAGAAAAGATTAATACTAAGCTTATATATAAGTACGCTTTGTAAATAGAATCAGATAGACGATGGGTCGAAAATAATGAATAATTGTCAAAAATCCGTGCCTTTTGCAATGCCTAATTCGATTTGTAAAAAATATTTAGGAAAATGACCGCACCGCAAATAGGATGAAGTAAAATACAGATGGGACGCATATAATAGTTGTATTTTAACGTGAAAAAATATAAAAAATAGTACACCCATTCTATCGTTTATTTTTATAATGCGAATATTTTGAATGAGAAACAAAATCCGAAACGAAGTCAGAAAAACTTTCGTTCCTTGTTCGGCAAACCGGGTCTTCCCCAAAATAGTACACTTGAAAACAATGTTGTTCAGAAAATGTCTCTTGACAAAACTATTCAGTATTCAAAACATCTTGAACACTCTTGTGGTTTCTTTGTGCCTCTTATGAAAATGTTTCCTAGGAAACGCTTTCTTCCTTAGAAGTATTGCGAAGTCAAATGCTATCCTATACGGAATATTTTTGGAAACGGTACAACTTATTTATTATTGTTTGGAGGGCTCGTTACAAAGGCCAACTCCATATGGAACTGGCTAGCTTGTTAAAACCAAAATTCAGATTGTTATATTGTTATATTAAAGACTTTGTGATATGGTAACGACGCATTATATTTATATATATGTACACTTATGCTTTCTGTTGAAAAAATATTATAATAATTGAATCTTCGTAACCTTACTTTGAATAGGTACTTATTGTCAATTTGATTGTAAAAGTTGGTATTAACCGTATTCTAGTATTTATTATAACTTGTGAATCCATATGCTTCTAGTTTTATATAAAAAAAAAATTGTAAAGAAAAAATAGAAGCCAATAATATTTATACATATGATTGAGAACTTCGATTGAAGATGAAATTTGATTCGTTTGAATTTTGCTTTTTTCTATGAGATCTGTTGCTAACGACCCGGGTTTCGCCTTTATGTATCTTCAGGCATTTCAAATTTATCAATCAACTTATCCTTATATATTTTGCAGATGGAATTCTGCCCAGTCCTAGAAAATCAAATCAAAATATTTCAATTGTATTGAAAATTACCTAAATTTAAACAATAGTTTGGGATAGACATCATTGTGCCTCTTAAAAAAAGGTTTATTAAATTTTTAAGAAAATCACCAAGTTGTCATATTTATTGATTGAGAAAGCATTAACTTGGTATAACTCCATTATAATACGGTAAGAAAAATAACAATGTATTTTAATTCTACAGAAATTATTTTATATATTTGTTGATAGCTATTGTTATTTTTCTTACCGTATTGTCATATTTATGTTATTACGTATCCACGTAATCGATGAAATCAGTTCAAGTTCATTCATGCACTTGAAATGCTTCAAGATGCTGAAAGGCAATACTCGGGTCGTTAGCGACAAACTTATGAAAAACTACAAAAATCAAAAGCAATTCAAATTTAATATATGTATATAATATGTTTTAATATTAACCAAAAGAATAAGAAACTGTAATTGAAGAAAAATGCACACTTAGACAATGCTTTAACATAACGAGCTTTTCGCATTATTATTTAGTACGTATTATGTATATTAAGGGCGGGTGAAACGTGAAAGGAAAAAAGTTCCTTTGACTACAAATCTCTCGTGGGTTGACCAATGTCAAACAGATTGGTGATCTTAAACTGACATTTGGTCGCCTTTGGTATACTTGGTCTGAAAACGAAAACTTACAACCTTATCCGTTCAGTTTTAGTTTCAATTTAAAATGTAGATACAAACTTTAAGGCAGCTAATTATTTGTTCAGTTACTTGCGGTTAACCACTTCTAATTGATTTACTTATAAATGGTCAGAATCATTTAGAATAACGGTCAGTCAAAGTCATAAAATGACATGATTAAATTGCTTACCATATTATATAAATACAAAATGATAACTATACATTTTGCCATTTGCTATGCAATAAACTGGACATCAACGAGTGAATGTGATTTTGGTTAAAAAGTCACTCACCTTGAAAACATTAGTCAATCCTTACGCACACACACATCCTCTTTCTGCGTATGCACTTACAGGTGCTACGTAGCTCATAGACAACTATTTCATAGATATTTTAATATTACTGACCAAATAATTATATCACAGTTAAAAGGAAGCTGTACCATCATGTTTTGATGTCAGTTGATATTGCTCGTGATGAGTGAAACCAGTCCTGATCTCAATATATTCAATTTAGAATAAATAAGAAAAAGGTGTTTTTATTTTTAATACAAAGCTATTCAACAAAGTATTGACAGCGAGGACCTTAAAAGCGATATCTTTATAGGGTGAAAATAGCAACCTATTTATTCCTTAAGCGTTATTTGATAAAGTCAAAACAAGACATTTCTAAATAGTTGTGAAGATGACATGAAACCAAAAAAGACATAAAATTTTTCTTATAATTATTGTGGAAGGAAATAATGTATTATTGTCATCTAAATATCATAGAGTCATAACCAATAAAAGCCAATTCAATCAATATATAAATATGTCTCTAAAGTTTTAGATAGAATTAATGTTTTGTCCGGGTGTATTGTATTTTTAAGCAATACACATATATACACAATACTTCCGTTCCATCAAATTTGAATGGGGTCTCCTTTTCTTGCGTCCGTTTTCCGGAATTCAGGTTAAAGAATTTTCCTCACCCGCATTGTGTTTCTATTCCATACATCTTGTTTAGAAATGTGAGGCCCACGTTGCAGCGCATTTAAGAAAATTGCTACTTTAACGACGATAAGCTACACTTTGTCAGAAAAAGGTAACTTATTTGCCGCAAAAAATGAGAGCCTTTTTATGTCTCCTGATATAAATTTACGGCAACAGTAAATTCGTTTTTCTTTCCTGTCCCACTTCCTCTGGGCAAACCACACGGAATAAGTTCAGATTTAACTACGGTTGGACACACAAAATATGTGATCCGTTCTATGAAATATTTTTCAGTTTATTTTTATTAGGACGAATGTATCTCTGTGCGGTTGAATTCATTGGTATTAGAATTCTCGATAGCGAAAAAATAAATATTTTTTTCCACTGAATTGCATGTGGGCAGTTGAATAGAATATATTTTTTTTTGAAAAGTAATTCCGTTCTATGAAATTAACGCAATACACAAATCTTGACACATTTGACATGTCGACACCTTACTTCTTCAAAAAGGTTCTAACTGCTCTTGACACTGTTTTGAGATATGAGCGTTTGAACTTTCGATTGATTAAAACTCACTTATAACAATGAGCAAGTAAAAATGCTTCAAATTGCTTATTTCAATCATGTTTTTAACAACTCTTGCTGAAAAGTAATGATCTTAACGATACATTGATGGAAATAATGATAAAAATCATAGAACTCTGTCAAACAAATTTAGTAAAAAAAGTGGGCAAATGCAGTGCAACACTGGAATTCTGGTAACTCCTTTATTCATCCATAGATAATTTTGAAACTTATATATATGATAGAATGCGGTTAATAAAAGCTTTTCCTACCGAAATGTCATTTAAGGCAAAAATGTAAATTAGAACCTTTTCAAAGTAAAGGTTACGATGTACATATATTTTTTTTGCTAATTATTGATATAAATTCTCGGTTATATACGCTACTGAGTACTATAAATAATCATTTCTTAGTAAGACGGACAGTATTTAAAAAAAATAGATTGCATTAATATATTAAACAGTCAGTAATTTTTGTATAAACTGACAGATATTTTTAAATTCCATTTACTGACCCATAATGTATTAAGTTACTGACCTAATAATGGGTAACCGCTAAAAATCTCAATTGACTTTCAAAGCCCATGATGAGGAACAGTCTGTAATTGTTATAATTGGCGAATCCTTTTTTAAGCTCGATCATAATTTAAGCCAACGTATAATCATATCAACCATAGCGAGATTAGGTTGTCTTACAACATTGAAGGAACAATTCGTTTCTCTTCGTTCCTATTTTCGTAAAACAATAGGTCTTTCGTATCTTTAAAATACTCATTTGTAAGCTTAGTCACAAAAAAGTATTATTCGTTCTTAATATAATTTTTCATGATGATTAACTAAAAACAATGAATACAGAAAAATTATAATAAAAAAGCATTACTGAACAAATGTGCGGTTGATTTTATGACCACTTTTTTAGTCTCATTTTAATGGTAATTACAAATTGAATCAGACATGCTTCAAAAAGATTGAGCAGTTAATCTAAAATTTAATTTCATTTAGACATGAAATTTTGCATGCACCTCTAAATCATAATGAAAGCAACGGTTTCTTTCTACAAACTTCAAATTTCAATTATTACATTGAAAACAATGGTTACTGTGCAATTTATGTTTATAAATATAATTCTCAATTAAAACTCAACGAAGAAGTGAAACAAACAAAGTTAATGCATTAATACTACAAAAGTCACTTTAAGACGAAATAATTTCATCCTCTTAGTGTGGCAAGACTGCTCATAAATCTCCAGCAAAACCCAATTATTCTAGTTGTTATTATTCTTGAGTACTTAATATGACTTTGCCAAACTAATATTCTCTTTCAGGTAATATGGTTATCAAAATTTCTGCAAGTTTATAATCCGGCGACTATAATGTTTCAAAGGATTTGGGAGCCCTTAAACGTATTATGCGACCCTGATAACTTCTCTTTCGGGTTGGCTTACAGCCATATCGATTATTGAGTTATCGAATACGTCGGATTGTCCGCTGGAAATCTTCTTTAAACTCTGGCAAAAGTTTTAGCCACGAACGGACGCTTATTTGAGCGTGTTAGAGCATAAAAGGCAATGAAAGTGTGGAACTTTATTAATTTGATGGTCTCGCACATTCGGATTTCATTTGGTTAAGTACAAATTACGCTTATTTGTTCAGTGGATTTCACACTTGTAAGTAGACTTTAATGGCAATTTTGTTGAATTGTTATCTTTTCACGTGGTAAAAATATTTCTACGATTTATTAAATACTTGACTGCATTCATAACATATATAAATCTTTTCATTGTAAAAATAATCATCAGGGTTTTTAATGTGAAAGGATTTTAAAAATACGATATTGATTTATGAATCTCGCATTTATTACTTAACAAATTCAAATCATAAAGCAAACGCTGTTTTTTTCGTTTTTATAGCGTAGAGAAGCAATGAGAAGTAAAATAATTACATTAGATGTTAAAAGGGGGTTGATCTTTTCAAATACAAAAAAACGGAGTGAAATATGGATAGTAAATTGACGGCTGTAATGAATATAACATCTTTTATATTCATCTCCATCTCTAAGCCTCGAAAAATATCTGGAGCTTCGATAATTGGTACGTATATATTCATATTAAAGAAAAAATCACTCCCAGTTGGACACACAAATACTCTAAATGATGAATTTCAACATTGATAATCTGTAACAAGTCAGCCACTGGAAGATTAAGCGGAATATTTAGATATCTGCAATATGCTAGCTTTGTTTTTTGTACTAAAATAAGTTTAAAACTTGACATCCTGTATCTAGGTTTCATCATATAATATTGAAACCACTTCTAGTTATAAATGTTTTATGCATCATAATAATGCGTTGATTAAAATTTTGTGTAATGAATTCAATTTTCTCATTTATCGCAAGATATCCGCTGAGTTTCCTTAATCGAAAACATGTTCCAGTCAGCCATTAATAATTCCGCATAAAACAAGCCATCATAAATACGAGCTATGTAGTAATCAGTATCACACATCGTTGCCAACAAAGCTATTGAACATTCACGGTTCTATTCTCGATTTAATTAATTTCTGAATTCGTGATTTACGACAAGTAGGTACAGTGTGCCATTTGCAAACACAGACCTGCTGAGATTACTGCAATACATTTGTGTTGCCACCACTCGATAATCTAACATGGGAGTCGATTGTATCGCTTGTTGTAATTCTTCGAACCGTTTGTGATAACAGGCACTAAACTACACAATCTATTTTAATGAATGATTGGAGATAAATAATAATTGGTCTATGATATTTTTCCTTTCAGATTGTTAAATTGTCTCTACTGTTTGTTGTCAAATAATTTTTGCTTTTTAATAGATTTTAATGAAATAATTGTATTCTCTTTTTACGATGACCGCATAGATTAATACTTATATGAAAATAAAAATTAAATTACAAGCTTTATCGAAAAGCGTTGATACCATTTAAAACTAAAACATTTTTTTCATGAGAAGATTCGTATTCCTGTTATACAATACTGAAAGGAAAATGTGAATGCTTTGAAATGAGCTTTTTTGGATCTATATCCAAAAGCTCTATACATTTCAATGTTTCAAAACGGTTACAGTGCTCACAACCTTGATTTCCGAAAAAAAACTGCTAAAAATTAATAAACTACATGAATTAAAAGGCGTTACCTGTATGAAAAATATAGTGGAAATACTCTATTTGAATAAATAAAATATTTGGTTTTGTGCTACAATAAAAATGATCCTCAGTTTTAAAAAAAAATCTCAGCGAGCATTATCAACAGAATAATAATAAAAAAAGATTTATTTAAACCAAATTGAGTAAAACTAGAAACAACGTAAATCGAACAACTAGGGCAAAGAAAATGACACAATGATACAAATCTTATAAATATATAAAACCGAAACGGTGTATGTATGTCTGTAATTCCCTTTTGCATTGTTGTTGCAAGTTGCCATAAAAACGAATATGAAAGAAAATATGTTTGAATTTTTATCGGCGAAGACATTTAGTCAAAATGTAATAAATTAGTCTTCTACCAACTTTTTCCCGGCTTTTATTTTTATAATAATGTTTATTATTTACGTGAAGGTATTATTTGACAGCAAATTAGATTTTTTCCGTGAATTTGGACATTTTAATGGGCGAGAATAGGGCTGTCATCCAATTAAATAAAGTTTGTGATTTTATTTTAACTCTATGTTGGATTTTAGATTTTGTTATATAATTATGTCGAATGATATAACATTACATAATTATTGGTCGCTTAGTCCGAGCGACGCCGGGTAGCAATACTAATTATACATAAATGGAATCGAAGTGTCTACAATTGAAAAAGAAAATATCCTTAACATTTACAAGTGAATGAACACTAATCAGTAATTATAAAAGCAATACTTACTTAATATATTTTAAATGTTATACTCGTTTAAATCCGTGATCTCGTTCAGTTGCGGCGCTGGTGGGTTCGAGTCCCAGTACGTTCAGCTTTATTTTTCAATCGAAGGGTTGATTTTTATTCGAGAACATGGGTTTATGTGTTTTTTTTAAATTCTCTACCACATCCATATGATTCTCATGTATGAGTCCTAGCGAAAGCAATCAAATAATCACTCGCCCTGTCCTTGCCTTAATTTAACTCTCTTAAAAAAGAGATCTTGAGCAACTGAGTAGCAAGCAGTTCTAGAAAACTTCTGTTGACATAAAATCCATTTTGAGTAAATACGCTTCAATTTGAGGTTTAAATAATGGTTTTACAAACAATGAATTTATGGTGTTACTGGATAAAGAGAATCTCATTTCATTATTCCTTTTTTAAATAATGCATTTTATCGTTTATGCAGAATCCTGCTTTTGCATAACTCGCTTTACAATACGCGTCGTTTATCACAGCATATTTACTTCGACAAATATACGCGGCATATTTACTTCGAAAATTTCATTCGATGACATACAACATCTAAATCGTTCTTTCATAACAGTCAATTTAAATACATACAAACATTGAATATAATATAATAAGTATTAACTGTGCACACGATATTTTAAATTACTCGAAGATTGTTTTTTTCTATATATAATATAATAAACATATTTTGAATTCTCTGCACATTCGCATGGGATATAGAAACAATAAAAATAATAAAACATTTTTAGTACTAATTCCACATAATTTTTATTGAATCAGGACCGCTTTCGCTCATGGCGAGCATTGTAAACTGATAAGCAATACAACGAAACAGTTAGAATATGACAAAAAATTGTTATTACAACTAAGCAAATAAATTGAGGTAAAATACAAGAAAAAGGTATGTATTTAATGGGTCAGTAACTAATTCAAGTTTTGGTCAGTTAAATAAATAAATGGTCAGTTAAAAATCAAAATGGTCAGTTAATATTATAAACGGTCAGTAGTATATTTTAATGGTTAGTTATTTATTAAAAATGGTTAGTATTTAAATTAAATAGCCAGCTATTTAAACAAAATGATAAGTTTTAGTTTGACAGATTGTGAATTTTATCAAGTATGGTCGTAATAGGCAAATTTATGACATGTTCTTTTTATTTTAACTGACCATTTATTATTTTAACTGACCATGTAATATTTTTAACTGACCGTTTTAAGTATTTATAACTGACCATTTATCGAATAAGAAACTGACCAAATAATTAGTAGTCCAAGAAAAATAGACTATAATTAAAATGTTAAATACCTCTTCGCAATGCAAGCTATTACATGTAAATCAATTAAGTAAGAATTATCATAAATAAAGTAAAAGCCAAGACAAATACAGACATTAAGATTTATTTAATAAATGCGCCTAATGTTAATGATAATTCATACTTAATTGATTTTTGATGTAATAGCTAGCATTGCTAAGAGGTCTTAAACATTTTAATTATAGTCTATTTCGATTGTATTTTGCTTCAATTTATTTGCGTAGTTGTAATACCAATTGCTTGCCATACCTTGTAATTCTTGCTTAACTTTTTTATAAATATCATACTATACTAATACTCGCCAGAAGCGAAACCAGTCCTGATCCAATAAATTTGATGTGAAATA
Source organism: Himalopsyche kuldschensis (assembly GCA_028554975.1). Classification (NCBI taxonomy): domain Eukaryota; kingdom Metazoa; phylum Arthropoda; class Insecta; order Trichoptera; family Rhyacophilidae; genus Himalopsyche; species Himalopsyche kuldschensis. The sequence goes on along the minus strand of JAHFWI010000029.1, from coordinate 6,589,099 downwards.
AGTACTAAAAATGTTATTTAACTTTTTATTATAATGCCTTTCTACTAAGTATTGGCAATAGAAAAATTCCACACAATACTTTCTACACAGTCTACTCTACGCGAATTTCTTTATATTTGGTAAGGTTTCCCCCGAAAATTGCTTCAATTTGAGCTTTAATCGCGATTACATTTTTTTTTCGTTTTTCCAAAATTTCGTCAGATTCTTACGCGACTAGGTCTGGCTCAGAACTGTTGAAGCAAAACATGGCTATTAGTTTTCTTTACAATAGGAAGAAAAAAATGGAAACCGGTAAAGATTTCGAGGAAATATTCGCAAATGAATGGAATAATGAAGGGTGCGCGGATCTCTATTTCTAGACTGTATATAATATAAGATAAATATTTTCTATTCACTGTACATTTGCAGGGGATAAAGAAAACCGATAATTGATAAATGCATTTCAATACTGAATACGTTATGATTTTCTTTCGCTGTAGTGTTGAGTAGGGGTTGCCGGATTTCTAAAAACTAGGCGCCGCCTTCTGACCTGAAACTTTTTCGGCCTCTTTATTCATAATGATATTCATAGATTTTCTTTTCTCCTCCTCACAGTGCGTACCATCTGGCGATAACTTAGTATCTTGTTCACTCCCTGTACTATTTTATGGTTACAAGGTAAGGGCATGTATTTTCTGATACTTTTTCTAGTGTTTTGGACGGTTCCGAAAAAAAACAGATTAAAACGTAACTTTGAAATTGAACAGCGTACAGCAGCATAAAATTATTTGAAATCTACATTTATTTAATGATTTGTATTTATATATTTTTTGACCTTCCGTACTCTCAATGTGGTAATTTTTAAACAAATAAAACAATCACTTTTCAGATTTTCACTGTCAATACATGGTGGAAAGATTATTTACTATACAACAAAATAATAAAACCTTTCTTGTAGTTCGCTTTTAAGGTGTCCATTGTCAATACTTTGTGTAATGGCATTATAATAAAAATAATAAAACAGGTTTATTTTGATTGAGGTGCGAATTAACAGTGAATTGAACATAATTTTCTTATATTATATATAAAAAAACTATCGTTGATTAATTTAAAATATCGAGAGAACAGTTATTACTTCTTATATTCATTGTTTGTATGTATCACATTAAAGTTGTTCACTGTCAATACTTGGTGGAATTGCAGTATAATAAAAATAATAAAACATTTTTAGTACTTATCCCACATTAAATACATTAAATGGGGACCGGTTTCGCTCATGGCGAGCATTATCAGCAGATAATCTCCATAAGCGAAAACAGTCATCTTCTATTAATTTAATGTAAAATAAGTACAGAAAACATTTAAATATTTTTTTATCAAAATATATATACGTTTTAAAAGGCAAGTAATGAAAAGATTTATAAAAAAGAAAAGGAATACGGATTGTACGACAAACTATCCTAAAATGATATTATTGAATCACTCAATAAATGTACATATTTTTTACTTTTTAAGCAATGATACAGCAAAATTTTGAGAATACAATCTCACATTGCAGCATTTCTCATAAGCTGCAATATCTCATCGTCTTATTAAAGAGAGTAATAATTTTAATGATAGTGAGAGAAGGGTATCATCAATTACTTTATCGTTGTCTTTATCTTTTGTCTTTCGGATAAAATAGGGGTTTAAGGGTTGAAGGAAAGGATTGAAACATCACATCAACATACAATTTTGTGTTTTACTTATAACATTACCTTATTAGTTGAAAAAGTATTATTATTGATTCTGATTATTGTCTGTGCACATAGAAGTCATTGGGGCAGACTTTTTTGCAGGCCTACGTATTTTTATATATTAACCATGATATAATGAAGTTCTACCAAGTAATAGTCAATATATTTAAATTTTATTGAAAATGATACAGCTTAAATTCTCTAAAAGAAAAAATCGCCAAATAGTCTATTTATTAAAACAGGTTATTTAATTTGACACAGATAATCGTTGAAAGCATATTTATTGTTGTTAAATTCAAGTATTTTCATGTATTTATTTACTATCTGTGTGTTTATGTCTACATTTTACTCTCGTATAGCTCCATGATATTAATATGTGATGTAGCTCAACCCGTGATGACAATTATTATTAACTTACGATTTAAAAAATAAAACTTGTAGCTGTGATATAAAATTTTGCTTTTAACGAAAAACACACTGAAGATTTTGAAACGGTTATATTATGTCAAATAAATTGCCACTCAAACATATCAGTGTTGTAAAATATTTTGAGGTTATGTCTGTGCTGCTTAGGAATTTATTTTTATTAAACATTGCAAAGTGTATATTATGAATATTTATCTTGTAAGTGTGTTTACAGTGCGACCACAAAATTCTAGCACGTAAATAGGACACCGGAGCCGTGTATGAAAAACAAAGAGTTACGAACTGACTGCCAAAGTTTACTAAGACAAGAAATTCAACTAGACGCCAAAATGCTACAACGGTGTTTGTAATTTACTACGGTTTCCAATAAACAGAATTTAAATAATCACGATGAGAAGAAATTTTTGTCTACAGAAAATAATTATTTAACGTTACCGCTATACCATGAAAAAACAGTATTTGAGAATTTAGACTTCATGTCAAATTTGAATTGTTTGAATTTTGTACTTTTCAATGAGTTTTAAAATTCAAATTAAATATTGAAATACCATCACGCACTCTCAGTCAAAATTCTTAATTAGACTACACGTGATTGATGCTATTTAGATATCATAATTGAATCGTTTGAATTTTATATTTTTCCGTGTGTTTTGTCGCTAACGACCTGGGGAAGATTTGTAGCACAACATTAAAAATACATGATAATTGTAATTTACCTACACAATTCAACAAAACACAACAAAAAGTACAAATTCAAACGGTTCCAATTTAATTGAAAATTCAGTGTTAAAAAAATTGTTCAAAAAGTTAATAGCAAAAAATAATCAATGATCTGCAGTAATTCTTTAGGACATACATAGAGACTTTGATATTTCTACCAAGGAAATCACATTGTTACATCATTTTGAAACTCAAAACAATACAATTGCCATTTCTTAAATTTCTTACATACGCAAATCTTATATATTGAAAATACTTTAAGAAACATCCACTTCAATTACAAAAATAAAAATCATTCTACGTCACATTCTTTCAAATATAATTTAAATCATTGCTTTTTGTTTACGCGTTAATCGTTAAAATATTATATGCCGTAAGTATAGTAATTAAGTTATAAGATTTTATGTACGATACTTACTTCTAAGAATTATTTAATTCCCGAAATTTTTGTATGAAGTTTAGTTAATTTTTACACTGTTATTGGTAATTGCATGCGCCAGCTGCTTTTTCTTCACGTTTGAAATTTCTCTTCGACGATAAATATTATTTTAAAGTTTAACAAACTCCCACCTTGGTAGCGAAAATAGCCTGCGGTAACAAACAAGAAAATATAGTTTTCACGGTGTGTTTCATATCCGTAGATAAGCTCAACAAAAACAAAAAGTTTTCCGGTAAGTAGGCCCAATTTCAGACCATGGGACAAGGAAAATTTGGTGAGATGAAAATTTTCCTCCTTAGGCACGAATTTGATGCATAAAATTTCGCGTTGGATTTTCTTTTGCCAAAGATTTGACGCTAGTAGTCCTTTTTATGCCCTGTTTACTGAGGTTCATACTTTATGTAAACTGCTTATTGCTAATTAGATCGTTTTTTTAATGCACTAAGATTGCTTCATACGGGAAAAAATCACCCATATTAAAAATAACGGAAACTTAATGTTACGAAAAGGAACTGTCAGTGAATATAAAAAATCACCCATTTCGATTACAGTTAAATAATGTGGGTAATTTATGGTAAAGCTTTAAATTTTGTCAACACTTAACTTTTGTAACACATAAATTTTTCCTGGATATCAAAAAGAATAAATTTTCAATCAACTATCTTATGTTGTTAATGTTAACAAAAGGTGGAATACGATCTTTTAGACATATGCTTGATTTTTTTATAATTACAAGATTCTTTTTTCTTACGTGTGAAATGTGTGGTTACGTGACTGATAACTGTTTCTTGCCAAACACATGCAGAAATAAATCGAATGCTCCATTTGAAGTAAGTATTTTAAGGATTGCAAATGGTCACAAAAAATTGTACTACTTTTTGATGAGCCAATTAAATGTAAGATTATAGTGGTGGGTTTTTGAACTGTCCGATATTAAAATATTAATCATTTTTTTCCTCCTTCACAACTAAATACTTGCTCTGGTTTTATTCATTACTCGTTATCCTAAGCCACACGAACCGTATTAGTTTCCATGGTTATATTGATTTCATCTGCATTTCAGTGACCATACAATCTTTTACATATTAGAATTAAACGTATTTACCCAAAATACAAACATAAGACAAAGTCAGAAAACTTGATGTTTATTTCATATTACATACATATTCAGTAAAATTTTGCGTGAAAAACTGTAAAAAAATAAATATAAAACCACCTCTTAAACCTCGTTGAATTCACGAAAAGCACTTATGAATTATTTAACACGTAATAAAAATGTGAATTTCAAAGCCAACCGAGATTAATACACAGAATATTGTCCATTACATACAATATAGTTTCAATATTTCATTATAACTGCATCATAAATATTATTACAATTTAATTAAAAATACTATGCTTAATAAAATGAAATTAAAACATTCCGTTACTGAGTTTGTTATTTTATCACAAACGGATTTGTTTATTATGGGAATATTGTCTGATGATGAATATATACTTTATATTTAGATATGTTAAAATTAATTAATATGTAATTTTACTTAAATTGTTCAACTGCTATTTTCTCTTTGGTGTAAATTATAGTAGTTTTTGATGAAAACCTTCATTCAATTTCTATAAATTTAGCAGCAATATAATAACCACTATCATGTTCACGAGTTAGCAAATTTTCAGACAAAGGCAAAGAGATAAACGTAATATAACTTCGATGAACAGTCGTACTAAATCAAGATAAATATTATAAAGCGCGAAAGTTTCCATTGATCTGTAGTGAACAGATAGAACATTGACTCCGAAGCTTTTGTCTTCATTTAAAGTTTATGCATTCTGATAGGGTAAGTATACGTTGGAGAGACCCATTGCACATTGCAGAGGTCATTTGCATCTTAGCTTGGCAAGCTGAATGCAATTATTTTCATCTATATTTCACGCATTTATAATTTGTATTGCACTATATCATGTTAAGACACAACAAATAATACGTATATTAATATGAAATATACAACAGAAAGTGTAATTTATATTTAACACAATTACATAAATAAGGGAATATTTTCCGCATAGGAATTCTCTTGATAAATCGTATTAATTAGTTGATAAACACGATTACACATTGGAATTGTTATTCTTAGCTGAGATTTTCGACATTTCCTTTAATATTCTTGGAATAATAACATAATATAGTGTCTTTAATATCTTCTGTAATTACATAAGAAATACGAACATCTAAAAATACTTTCTCGTCAAATAAAATCTTTCGTTATAATACATTCATTTGAAAAATGTTATGATTAACATTACAACTCCAAATTTTTTTTGTAGATGCGATAGAATTTTTGTTTATTACTGTTCAACAACTCGGGTTATTTAAATATTAATAAAGATTTTTTTTAACTCTAAACAGACAATGAGCTTCAACCAATAATGGTGATTATAAAGAGTATTTCAATAGGGACGCTCAAAATATGTTACTTTGTCCTTCTGAGTAGATTATTCATTGTTTAGTGGCCAAATTTGAGTCAGCCAGTTTTGTAAATAATCGGCCAACACCTACCTGTACGTCATTAAAATACGATATCTAGTGAAAACATTGCTGCTGTGTGTGAAAGTGTACAGGAAAACCCAAGGCAGCTTATTTCTCGTTGTTCACAAGAACTTGGCTTTTCTGCGACTTCAACTTGGCGAATTTTGAATCGGGCCTTATGTCTGCACCCGTATAAAATCCAACTAACCAAGGAACTTCAGGTAAACGACCACAGACAACGCCTGATTGGGTTCTGGAGCAGTTGGAAGTTTACCCAAATTTGTCAAAAAAGTCAACTTTAGCGACATGGCCCATTTTATAATGAATGGATATTGGCAGACATTTGATGCTATATTCCATATTTAATGTCGTAAAATATACTTACAAATAAAATTAAAATTTAGTCGAAATCTCACAAACAACTTGTTTTATTTACATTTCAAAACTAAGCGTCATTATAAAAAGACCCTTTATTTGGCATGTCTTCGAAATCGCTCACTGAAGTTTACTGACTCGCTCATTATGATATTAATAAAACGATAAACAATAAAATTAATTAAAATGATTACAAATCCAAATGCTGTCGTATAATAAACATACCAATCTATTTGAAGTCTTAAGCGTTAGTCTTCTCAAATGTACACGAACAAAACAAAACATTTCAATAATACAATACTCTAAACCTAATTTAAAACTAATTCGAAGTAAGGACAAAAAATATGTCTGATAAAAAATATCTACGGGTTTTTATGGTCTTTATTAACGAAGTATTGAAATCAAAGTCACATCCATCCATCAAAATACAAAAGTAATCAAAGCATGACATATTTACATCATGTAACTACCCCACACCAACTGTCTTACTTTACAGTGGCTTTACGACAGTCCAGGACATATATGTAGGGTCACGGGGTGTAATAAGACCCCCGGGGAAGACGATAAAAGATGGGGTGGGATTCTTCACTGGGTCGCAAAACTTGTGGTCCGATGATGAAATTGTAATCGTAAAATACGACAGTTAAACTTTTTATGTTATGACAACTGAGTGTCGTTAAGTTTTATGCATCTGTCATTTTTACCTCCCTCTATTGAAACTACTGACCGTATAGCTTTGATTTATTTTTATTGCCCATCTTACCGATAAAGAAAATAAAGTAAAATTTCAAATCATTCTACAGTCATCGTATTACAGTTTTTATGACAGACTTATTTTAGAAAAAAATATTAGTTATAGATCCGATTTGCCAACTGCCACTCGGTTGATTTTAAAAACTTTTTTATTCTACCACGGATAAATATTTGTTTTAGACAAGTCACAAAAGTTTCTTGTATTTTTTTACACTTATAGTGTTCACTGTCAAAAGAAAGTATAGTGAGAAACAGTTGTATTGGTGTTTAAAAGAAGTGGTTGCATATTTTTTGTGTGAATTAAAATAAACTTTAAAAAGATGGAAGGAATACATATATCAAATTCAACCGATTTAAAAGTTCTTACAACAACTGTATATTGACGGGTTCTATTTTACTATGTGGGATGTGTAATTTGTCATATTTTCACAATAAAATTTATACTTTGAAACAATTTATTTTGAAGTGATTTACCTGGATTTATTTGGAAAGTTATCGGAAAGTTATAGTTAAAGAACTGTTTATTGACTAAATTGGTATTTACTTGGTAGAACTCCATTACAAACGGTAAAAAATGACAGTGTATGTTCTACAGAAATAGCTATCAACAATATATAAAATATATTTAATGTGAGTTCTAAGCCAAAATATTACGATGCTTCTTTAGTTCTGAGATAAAACAAAAAGCAAATTTTCAATTGAAAATTTAAAAAAAATGAAACAGTAATATAATTTTTTTTCTGTATCATATTTAAATCGTTTTCCGTTATTACAATTATAAATAAGATAAAACAGAACACAAAGCTTAGTGAGTAAACTCAACCAAGGCTGCTTTGAAATGAAATTTTCACAAATAACTCTTTTCCGCTGAAGTAAATTCAATAAAACCACTAAAGACAATTTAATTTATAAATACCACAACTCTACGGTTAAGCAAAAAGGATTTCATCCAGTCAAAGGATATTCTTAAGTAACTCACCCGTAAAAGAAAGTGGCTTAAAAGGTATGCAGTATAAAAAGACACTCCAGCTACCTACTCAAGTAAATAATGAAATATTAGATTGCAACACGAATAGTTTTATCATCTTATGTATTTTTTTAACACCGAAAATTGTTTTATTTCCCAAGTTTACTATATATCTAATCATCTATATTGAATCCAATCCCTGATGAAGTGAATGAACTATCGGTATTTATACCAACAGACTCACAGGGATGAGTTCTTGTACTGTTCTAATAAATGGAAAAGAAGTCAAAACCATCAATCTCATCTGTATATATGTATATATAATAGTGATTTATCAAAAATTGAAAATGGTATACTTTATACTCAACGACCTCGTCACGAGTTACATCCCCATTTTAAAATCATAGTTTCTTACATAATTGTGCATACACATACTAATAATGTTGAGAATATTAGAATAAGGTATTAATAAAATATCAGTGTACAATGTTACATTCATAAAAACATTGTTTTTTTAAAGTTTTAAGTTCTATCTACATCTTTGACTCGTAGTAATAAATTGGGCCTTTATAAAATGATAACTATATAATCAAAAAAGTATTTTTGACAAATGATTAATTATCATTTTATTGATTGATTAGGTATTTACTTGGTAGAACTCCATTATAATACGGTAAGAAAAATAACAATGTATTTTAGTTCTACATAAATTATTTTATATATTTTTTGATAGCTATTTCGGCTCACGCCTTCGTCGATACATTGTTATTTTTCTTACTGTATTAGTTATCATGCTAGTTATTCTGGGTTAAATAATAGCTCCATGTTATACGTAAACTTGCAGTGTCTCGCAATAAATTGCAAGCAAATTTCAAATAATAATAGACAAACGTCTTTGACTTGGGTATTTTGATAGCGTCGAATAAATAGATAAATCTCACGAGAATAATAGAGGGTATATAAAAAGTCACTTAATACGCGAGAGTCGGCCGCTTTTTAAAAGAGTGTAGAGTGGCTAAAAAGTTTTATGATAATGATCGGCATTCATCCCTCCACGGGATATATTAAAATGAGATTTTTATGTTATTTTCAAAGTGAGCGCGGTGGTGTTTGGAACACAATGGCACCCCAGAGACTTGGTGTGGCAATGGATCGGTTGGAATATAATTGTTTTTATTTTCATAAAATATAATAAAAGTAAAATTTTAAAATGCAATCTCGGGAATAGCGATTTTATAAAAACTATCTTACATATATTTTCATAAACCATGTTCATAGCTTCTGGACTCAAAATAATCAGTAAGTGTGTAGTAAAATGTCCGCTCCCAACTTGGAGCATATGAACTCCTCACGGAGTTTATCTCAACATATATTTTTCTACGAGAACTGCTTGTTACTCAGTTGCTCAACCCCTCTTTTTTCGAAGAGAGTAGGGATGGGAAGGATATGAGGACTAGGACAGGACTAATGATTAGTTAATCGCTGTCACAATGGGAAGGGATTTTCAACAATACAAACACCCATGCCTTTGAACAGATTTATCGACTGAAAAAAAAAAATCCGTTCGTACCGGGAATCGAAACCGGGTGATCCGGCACGCAAGCCAACACCGTTGACACTGCGCCATGGACCGGAAAATATGATAATCAGTTGATAATGCTCGCCACGAGCGAAACCGGTTCTGATCTAATAAATTTAATGTGGAATAAGTATTATTTTGTTTTTATTATAATTCCATTCCTCCAAGTATTGACATTGAACACCTTATTGATAAAGTAAATATGTCGTTGAAAAAAACATTTCGCGACTTGAAATGTCGTAATACAAAAATATATCATTACTAATTACAATGTGATCAATGTCAGCATCATTTCTTAAAATTGTACCAAATAAATAACAGAAAAAACAAATGTTTTTATCGATTTTCCTTATTTGAAACCAAAGATTTGAATATATTCAATAAAGTTTCTTTTGGGACATGTTTAAATATTCAAAAAGTGAAAGTTTGTGTCAGTATATATGTAGTATGCAAGGATTCATAGAAGGAATCAGAAATTCTAGGAGGTTTTCTTGAAACTACAAACTTTTTCCTATTTTTTTTCTATGTTACCTTCCAGCTCAAAACTCTACACATCCATTTGCAACCTTTAGAAATCTGACAGAACTAAATGTCTATTAAAAAAATGAAATTTCTTCTTTCATATTTGATGAAATTTGTTTAAAAAATAATTGAATTCTAGTCAATATTAATCAAGGCAAAATTTAGTATTGAGAAAATTAACTTTAAAATACATGTAACCATATAAATCTTTATAACATTTCATTCTTATATGCCATTTTTTTAAAAACTAAGAAAACACACAAATAAAATAGGTATGTGTGTATTGAAAAAATTATAAATGTGTAATAGTTCCTGTGTCGAGAATGAATAAATGAATGTAAGAAGATCTTTTTTTTCTACTATTGCTTTCTCAATGAATCTTTGGGTGGACTCCGCAAAGTGAGTTCTTAGTTTCCTGGCCATTTTATTTTTCTAGGGTGTGTGCACGCAGATTTGTAACTTGAAGTATTAATATTTCATTTTCTCGTGTTTCCATGAAGTTTACTAAGCCGTTATTTTTTCGTTTTTATTTATTAATTAAGAAGCCCAGTATGAATAAAAATAATTAAATATTTATACAATATCATGTTATGCACTGTTCTAAATACCATTACCTAACAATTCTTATTACACCCTGAATAGCGCAATAAAAGTTCTATACTTGAAAATACATACGCGCTGTAAGCAAGTTTATTTACTGTTATAACAATAAATTGAGCCATACAGCTGCCAATGTAACCGTCGTATAACGCTTTAATTTATTCGCTGTGCCCTTGGCAAAGTTTTGATACAGCTGCATTATACTCTTGTACGTCGCAAGTCATGTCGGTCACGGTAGGCTTCTCTAAGTAAATCCTTTGACATTAACTTGCTTCGTATCCAAGAGCTCACTCGGATTTCGTAAATTCAATGTCCTCGCAAAAGCTGATTCTCATAGACTCCGTAGTCTTTGCGCGCTACGTCGTAGAGAGCTCTCAGTAACGGCTATATTTACGTCACGTGAAATAAAGATTTTTCAAAGGTAACCAGTTACTGTTTTCTTTTACGGAGTGTTCGAATTTTATTTGATCTTATTGGCTAGCATGCCTTCGATCGTATGTAAGCTCATTAAGCTCCCTTTCAGGTTTCGTAGTAAAATTTCTTACAGTACATATACAGTACGTAAGTACAGATTTTATTTTTTTTTTATTTAAATAACTTTGATTATTCCACGTACTGTGCTACTAACTGTGACACATGTTTCGACTCTTTCAGAGGCATCTTCGGACTTACTATCGTAAAGTTTGCTTAAGTAATGAAGCAAGATTGATTCTAACATTTTAAAATTATGAAATTACAAAATGGAGTTTGGGATTTTTCCCTTTTTAGATGAAGTAATGAGGGGAGTCTTATAATGAATTTAAAACTATCTTTTAAAATTTTTGATTGCAACTATCCGACATAAAAAGGTCACTCACTCTTAATCAACAAAATAAACGAAAAATTATATCACTTTAAAGGTGCACAGTAAAATTTTGTAATTATAAAAAATAATTTTAAATTTGCCTTTACATGAACCAAGACCAATCAATCTTCAAAATTCCAATTGTAATACAATTTTTTTTTTTATGTTAAAATGGCTTAAGTAGACTTTATAGTTATACAATATAAAAAATAATTTTTAGAAATATAGCACTCCAATGTTGCGAAGCGATCAACTGAATCTTATAATTTTATGGAATTATAATAACTACTTTGACGAAATTGGTTAATTATGTTATAATATTAGTCATCTGGCCAAATATTTTTCTTTCATCTTTAGCCAGCAATATATATGTATTGTTAAATTTAAGTTTTCGCTTTCATTTCCACTAATATTTATCAAATGTTAAATTTACTCTTTTTACAGATTTTTCACGACATGTCATCGGTAATAATCCGTGTAGATATTATTCTATCCAATTTTCTACTGTGACACCTTAATAAAATTCTCTCACTATTATTTCTTCGAGAAGTTTTTATAAATATTTTTTCATATTCCACAATGTAGCTTCATTTCAATAATATAAATGTCATAAATACAAGTAACATTGCCACGTGAAATGTGTTCAGCATAGTCGGAACCGCAAATGGCAGTTTCACATTTCTGTCACTTACTTTCTGATGTTCCATTTAATATTGTATGAATGACTCCCACACAATATACATAGTTGCTTCAAAAGTCTTAAAATTTATAGCAACAAACGTAGGATCACAAATTTCCCACTAAAGTACTTAGACACGTTATGTGTTTAATTTGAATATGTATGATTAATCAACTTCCGAGTCTAACTAAACTAATTATAAAAGTTTTATCATATACAATTTGAAGCAACAGCAACCATAATTTTGGCTTTTTCGGTATAGTAATATTTACTTATTTTACTTTTTATTTATTTTATAATTTTATTATATCGTGAACGGATTAATAAAAAATATGAAAGACACAATTACTAATAATTACAAGACGTTTCGAAACCGATCCAGGGTTTAATCTGCAGAGAATCAAGAACACTAAGTTATAAATGATAGTGGTTTCAATATAACTGGAATGAATATAAAATATTAAAACTGTGAAAGCCATTTAATTGTTTCTCGAACATTTAAAATAGAAAAGACGCAATTAATACTCATCTTGAAATCGGTCGTCTTGAAATTGTTGAATTAAGACAAAAACTGTGCTTAATCATGTTATAAATAAAGCTAAACATTTTTTCCCACCTATGTAAGAAAAGGTGAGAAGAATTTTTTGTTTTAACATATCAATCATAATAGCATTTTACAATGAAAAACCAGACAATTGCTGTTGTTATTAATCAATCAATTTCAAACTGCAGTTTGTCAAATTTAAGCATTCAATAAAAAATTTACTTTATCACGATATTTTTTTAATCATTTGCGCTCCTAATCTGTATTAATGGACTCCTAGTGGAATTTATCTGTTTTTATTGTTACTAAATTGATTGACCTGAAGAAAGGTGTTAGGATAGAAAGAATAGGACGAGTGGTAAGCTGATGACTCTCGCTACTTCTTATTTTTAGGTGTGGTTAAGTTTGGGAGGGAATTTTTAGACAACACACATAAATATTTTGATTGAAAAATGAAGCTGTCTGGACTGGGACTTGAACTATGAGCTCTGTGAAGTAAGTAAACACTCGACCACGGACCCAACCATCACCGGCATATTAATTATACATAGTCATACATTATTCATAAGGGATGTTTTAAATAATTTATTGTAAATTAATTTCTTGAACACAGCGTGTACATAATTTTATCTTTGCATTGATTTATAGAATGTAAAACATACATACATATATGTAAGTATGTTATTTATATCTCAATTTATAAAGGTGGTGGACTCTATACTGAGCGAGACTTAACATATGCATTCGACTGTGTCGCCGGCTCTTCCCTTCACAAGCTGTACGTACAAAAGCGTACAGCCACGCTAATGCTTCCAAACCATCAACTGAAAATTTATGTTAGCCTTTCGTTTCCTTATTTCAGGACGAAATCTTTGTGAGAATCGTGCCTGTGCTCACAAACGTGCATTTTACATACAATGATTTCCCCCTTTTACGGGCTCTTTGCTGAAAATTCTATTCCACTTTGAAGGCATGCCGCCATCATTTACCTGTTTCATTTTTTTTTTGCAAGAAGATTGCAAAAAATCTCTCTTTGTTTAAGGTAACTGCTTTATTTTTAATAATACGTAGTACAACAATTTTTTATGAGAGGTTTATTTTGAGTTTTAAAATTCTCTGAACGTAACATTAATTATTTTGACAATTCAAGTAAAATTACAAAAACTTTAAAGAATCAATAATTTCATCTTAGATTTTTCTCTATTTACATTTTTCACTTTTTTCTTCTTTTACCATTTTTCGATTTACATTTTTCACAATTTTCTCAATATTCATTGTTGACAATATTCTCAATTTTCTCAACATTTATTGATTAGAATTTTCTCAACTTTAATTATCCATGATTTTCTCAATATTCATTAATAAGAATTTTCTCAAAATTCATTGTTTATAATTTTTTGAATTTTCTCAAAAATTTTCATTTTTGAATTTTTCATCTTTTACAATTTTCTTTTTTCTCAATTTTAATTTTTAGGAACGTTATATTAGTTTCGTTACGTTTTGGTTACGTAAGGTTATTTTTTAAGATTTATTTTCAAGTTTTGAAATTAAATCAAAATGAAATAAGGGTTAAATTATTTTCATGCTTAGGTTAGGTTATTTTTGCTAGGTGGTTTATACTTAGCTTACTTTTAAATCAACAGTATTAGTATTATCGAAAGCTTTTAAAATTATAATCCTTGTACTGGCATAATTGCATTATCCATTTCTTGAAAATATTATTGTTTATTCGGCATGTGAACATACGGTACGAAAACTTTCCAACTGCCAATATTCTAGGAAGCTTTCATATTACTGTCATAGAACGCTAGTGTGTCACTATTTGACATTTTCATTTATTGAAGTGCACAATATGTGCTGTAAAAGGAGCTCAAAAAGTTTCAACGCTCAACAAAGTTGGTATGTTTAGAACAGAAATATTTTCAAGAAATCATCAAATAGAAACGAAAGTTTGAAGTTGCTATTACTGAAATTCTTCAAGAAGATTTAAGTATCATTACATTAATATGATACCTACTTAGAATCAAACTTTTCTCATAATAATCAAACCACTTTTAGTTCATAAGCTTTATATAAATCTGTGAAATAATTCGAATTAATATTTCACTCTCAGCTACCATCATTATTAAGATTTATTAACTATTTCCCGTTTTTAAAAAGATAATAATTAAATATATTGAATAAATTGTATATCATAATTTTATTAAATTTAAAACCCGGATTAGACCATTTATTTACATTATATGACCGTGAGCTTTTAAGCACAAAGTTAAAAAGAAATTGGTACTATTAAAAGTACTGAACTTGTAAATGGTGGATAGAAATACGGATTTTAAGAAATAACACGAACTATTTTTTAAAACGGAATCTTTTTTGCATATCTAGTACCTAAGTATTTCTAACTAAAAATCACCACAGCTACAAGACTTTTTGCTATCTGAGTGAAATCAGCTGTACTTATTTTTAATTGTGGTAAATGTAGAAACAAATAGTCTTCTTAAAATAATATTTTTTCCTGTATTTAGTTGTAATTGTCTGAAAATCTTAAGTTTAATTAAAGTGAAGAAATTATTGTGTAATTTTAAAGTATTGAATACAATGTATACGTTATTTTTGATACTTTCTGGAATTATATCAATCGCATTTCCCGTGTAGTAACAGTTGAGGCTTGCATCGTGCAATTCTTAATTATAATAATAGAGAGGAGATCAATCGACATAATCAATCGATAGGCATGAAAATCGATAAATCAAAATGACGTTTTGAACCACTTACTGTCAGATTATCCACAATGAAATAAATTGTAGCATAAGCTACCAATGCTAAATATTTACATATAGGATATAATTCCAATGTTTACGATAATTCTAAAATGATAAAACTTCAATGCCTCACGAGGATACGACAAACGGAATGGAAAGCAACGAAAATCAATCAGTGAAATATCTCCTGATCCATCGAACATTTAAGTAAAGAATTTTTAAAAATGTACCCATGAACCATAAAACCGTGAAAATAATTGATTAATATTAATGTTTTTCTTCAAAATAAGTAAATAAAGATGTTTTTACCTAAGCACATTAAAAAATGTTCATGGATGTTCATCTGAAACGACAGATCGTTACGTATCAATTATTTCACTTTGCCATTTCCTTCTTTCATTGCCAGTCAAGCAAAATAAAAGAATTTAATCATTTATAAATCATACCTCTGAAGTACTTTAGAGAACTGAATTAAACTTGTTCTATTTTGAACACTATCCTTAAGCTCTTAAAGTACAACATAAAGAATACAATTATCTTTCTATTCAAATATAAAATCAAATAAGAAAATTACTCAAACCTTAAACAAGCTTCCGTTGTCAACAAACCGACTTCCTCACAGATTTAATGAGTTCGTTTTGAGTTCCTTAATCACTTTTCTATGTACTTCCATGCAATTAGGGTTGCTAAACATTCGGCAATTCAACTTATAAAAGTAATTATTAATTTAATGTGCTCATTGTTCCACATGAAAATTGTTTCCATTCCATTCTGTAAATAAAATCTGAATTTAAATTTTCAGTTATTTCATCGACAAAACAAGGAAGTGTATGCCTTAATTTAACGTAAGTTTAAAACCCATTTGTGAATAAAATTTAAAAGGGGTCAAAAGATCAATTATTCAATTAACAACAACCAATGAAACCAGTACATAACATTTAATTAAATTTTCGAAATAGTTTTGTTTTATGATTATAATTGCTAACCGACTCACTCGAAATATAAATAGGAATACAAAATTTGCTGATCACAGCTTTCATTTGCAGTTGCCACGTTTGGAAAATACTTGATCAGTGGCTATACCCTGGAAACCAAATTCAAATTTAAAAAATCTTAATTTATTATTTTTATGACGAGAATTGGACGCAAAAACTTTCAAACATTAATGAAACTAAATTAAGTCATCTGGATGATTGATGTCAAACACACAGCAATTTTCAATATGTAATTGTTGTGACTAAATAAAGTACCCGGTATCTTGGTAGGGTTCCAGCATCGTGAAATCGGATACAATGAATGTACTTGGTATATTTTGGAGATAATTTTCATCAGGCATGAAGCAAAGTGAGTAATGTGATCCTGGTGGCATCGTGCGCTTCAATTTGCAAACTTGGTATGTTGTCCATAATTAGTCACAGTATGATTCGAATATTAAATTATTATCAATGCAAAGATCGATTTAATTATATCTTAGAATAATTTATGCTTATTACATGTTTTTATTTCAAATCTTGCAAAAAAGAAAGAACTGTTTTTACATTGAGTTTTACGCAATTAAATAATTTTAATTACCGCAATATTATACACAAATAAAAAAAACATTTTAAAGCTCATTTACAAAGCTCTTGTATGTGAAATCATTGACACCGGCATTAAAAAGATAGGATGCAACTTATGATTAAAAACTATGTTTACGTCTGTTTTCGGAAAGTTTAAGATGAACTTATTATTTGTTTTACGTTAATAAGCCTCAAAAAATCCAACTGTAATCATTTACCAACTTACCCCAATAAACGCACAATGATGAATTATCTGTAAATAAAATCCGGTTATTGCTGCAATTTTCATCAACTTTGTTACAATGAATGTGAATGACACATTGTTCTCTCGCTATATAGGTGTATAAAAAAACTTTAAAACACTAGCATACTTTTATTATTCTCTATGGTATTTTTTGCACAAAGGATTCTTATGCAAAACTCGGTGTCTTTTATTTTTCTGAATTTATCCTCTACACATTGCAACTGAGCTGAGCAAGATATTCCGCATATCAGAAATCGGTGGATTTGTTTCAGCGAATCGTTTATAATGGAATTTCTATCGCTCGTATACGGGAGGACGTAACACAACCGGCGGCATCCATTTGGAGTTGCATTAGCATCGCTTTAACTGTCGTAGATTTATTTCAGTCACGGGATGATGGC
This sequence comes from Himalopsyche kuldschensis, assembly GCA_028554975.1. Lineage (NCBI taxonomy): Eukaryota > Metazoa > Arthropoda > Insecta > Trichoptera > Rhyacophilidae > Himalopsyche > Himalopsyche kuldschensis. The sequence goes on along the minus strand of JAHFWI010000029.1, from coordinate 6,571,446 downwards.
GCTCGTGAAACAAGTAGTTTGTAGATTTTGCGCAAACGAACGATTAATGACTGAAGTCATCTTTGAATTATTTCAAATTAATTTGCATTAAGTAATTACAAAACATGTAGCTTTATCTATATACATATGTATATAAAACAAAGTCGTGTTAGTTACACTACTTATAAGGCGAGAGCGGCCGGACCGATTTTGATGATCTTTGATTTTCTGGCTTTGTCACCGTCCCGAATAGCAGAATAAGTATTAAAACATCTCATTCTGATTTTTGCACATTTATTGAACTAAATTCATTTAAACCTAATAAAAAACTGAATTTATGTCAGCTTATAAGTTAACACAACATCTATTGATTCTGAGGCCGTACGAAGTTCGCCAGGTCAGATATTGTAGATAAATAGTTTACAATTTTTAACAGTGAAAATTTCGTCCGAAAAATGAATTGTTTTGAGCATATTAATATGATCCTCATTTTGCAATTGATCGCTTTTAAAAAAAAATACACTTCAGTATGATTATAAAAATAAATTCAATTTCAAAGCAACTCTAAAAGCTTGAAATATTCATTTCGGTTTAATGAAATTTAATATCATATTAATTAAAATGATCATTTGGAATAATCTGAAACTATATTTGTAAATAAATCAAGGTGTGGTTTTGTAATATTTGTGATATTCTGAGTTAAAATATATTATATTGAAAACATTCTTCCAATGTTACACAAATTTTTATCACTTAGCCTAAAATAGAATCATATATCATTTACAATGATTTGATTTGATTTAATTTCACTATATTGAATCATACAAATTTACAACGATTTTTTTACATTACAAATTTAATAATTGCTACTGCCAATTGCCTATAAAAAAATATTTCCTTCATTTCGACGTCTTCAGTGGTGACTTTATGTTAGTAAATTTGAATATAAAATTAAATTGATATTTTTTTTATTCCAGGTATTGTGTAACGAAGTTTTAAAAATCAATAAAAGTGTCAACGGAAATAAGACATATGACAATATTATAAATAGGAAAGGTGGCTCACTACAGGTTTATTTATTCCCTTTGGGATTTACCCTATCAAACGTTATTCGTTAATTCATAATTTGAAGTTTTAATTAATTAATTATTACTGTAATTCTTTATTTGGACCTAGCCCCCTCCTTTGTGTCCTGTAACAATGTAACAAAAATCCCAACATGTATTTAATTTTAAACATATGTAGGTATAAGACTATTAGAATCAATTATTAAAAAAAACCTTGTGATTTTAAGTCTGAAGATGCTCCTTTAAGAAGTGAAACACGTGTCACTTTGAATTTGTTACACAATACGTGGAATAAAAAAAGTTAGTAAAGTAAAATGTTATAAATATTGCTAATTAAATTATCAAATTTTATGAATAAAGATACAAACGAGTCATATATTTTTTTTTGTTGATTGAAATGTATGTTTGTAAAATATAAAAACTTATTACAAGCCAAAACAGCTGAGTGTTTTATGGCTTTATTAAATCTTCACGAGCCATAGGCTTCTTAAATACCACATGAAAAATATATTGGGCTTTTATTTTGATTCGTTATAATTGCATGATAATATTCATTTTAATTACTCAGTTTCAATGCTTTTTAGAAACATTTTTTCTTTGTTATGATACTGAGTTAATTAATCACAGATTTAAATTACCTCAGGTTGTTTGAATTGTGAACATTTTAAAATTAAAATAAACACTTCAGGTGGGTTTTATAATTTTCGTGCTACGAATTAAAAAAAATACATCTTATGCAGCAGTTGAAATATTGTGAAAAATTCTCAGTAACCTTCTGCTCATTCTATATTTTAGAATTCTATAATAAACATAGCATCAAACTGGTAAAATAGCACTCAGTAAATGTATTTAAGCAGATACACAAGGAGGCTTTTTATTCCATTATTTTGCTGGTTCGTTGAAAGCTTCAGTTTGTTTACATAAAATTGATGCCACCCTCATTATGGCATTGTTAACAAACCATTAGTTAACTTTACCATAAAAAATAGTACTGTATTTGTGTAAACACTTTTCAGTGGTACACTGAGCAAAGCGAATAAATTATGAAGCCATAGCCTATAATATAGTACCTATAGTCATACTATTATAATCAAATTTACTATAACCACGTACCTATTTATTTATACTACAAATTTTCTAACTGCTTGTTCTTCCAACCGGCTAACCCCACATTGGATAATTTTACAGTTTTCGATTTTCATCCAAAAAGTTTTATGGAATTATCATATTTCATATCCCGCTTAGTGGTTAGATATTTTAATTATTTTTATTTCACGTCCTGAAAACGTTACCTAAGCGACGTAAATCGGCTTGTAGATGAAGCAACTTGACAATTAGATACGTGCAGCTTAAAAAACTATTATTTTACTTCATTACTTTCGCAAATAAAATTGTGACAGCTTTTCAAAACACTGAAATAGAAAAAAATATAAATTTATAAAGTATTTACATCAAAATGAGACCGAGTTAATTTTCTGACAAACGACACACGATAACTAACTGAAGCGAGAAAATGTTTTGATAATCAGGTTTCGCAAACTATTTTCTTTTATGTATCTTGTCATATTGAGTGATTCGTTTTTTTGTTCAAAATGAAAGTATGAAAACAATGAATTAATTTAATGAAAATGCAGCCACAAATAACGAATATAAAAATAGTTTAATAAAAAAATTCACCAAGCACTAGATTTCTTGAAAATACACAACTAGTGGTTGACCGCAGTAAAATTCTGATGACTCTTCAAGATATCTCATAATTCTATGAACGATATACAAAATTTAAAACGATACACTCACCTATATATTTTGTTATACACGATCACATTTTGTCGAAGCGGAATATTTACATGCATGCCAACAGCAAGTTTGGTTCATGCATATATTAAGACAAGTCGGGAGAAAATGTAGGTTTCAAGTTCTCATCTCTAAAGTTGAGGGAAAATTTGCGTCAATATTTCATCGCATTTCAAGGCTATTGCATGTTTTATACGCTCGCTGCTTCGTATGAATGTAAAGTATTTTATATCATACAAAACAGGATAAAGTTAAATTGAGGCTGTCGTTTGTACGAGGCGTTTTATTATATGTCTCATATATCTCAGTATACTAGATACTAAATATCACACAAAATAAGTGTCCGAACAACTCACAAAGTCTTTTCGTTAATATTTTTCTTTTCGTAAGCTGTAGTTATATTTATATAGAGGTTATCACACGAGGGGTATAATTTTATCTTTACTTGATCGTATAGCGTGATTGAAAGTGCCCAGCTGCATACGATTATCAGGTAGTGATGGTACAAGTAACTTGTATATGTAATGCAACACTTATGTTGTAAAGAACAGTTTTGTAGTTTCATCATTTTAATTACTCTATTTTGTATCATTTTAAAATATTAGAATCGATCTTGATTTATTACTTAAGCAAACTTTGTGATAGTTAGTCCGAAGATGCCTCTGAAAGAGGCGATACACGTATCACAATTATTAACACAAAACGTGGAATAATCAAAGATATTTTAAATTTGAAATTAAGAACAGTTTTGATTAATCTTACATATTTTCTCAGAGTTATTCTTTCTGAATATTATTTATATTTGTAACTTTATAACATAATATTTAAAGCTTTGGAATCCTCCAGCAAATCATTTATTCAAAGTTTCATAATGCAATTTCAGTTTACGCCCTAGTCTAAACTATCTTTAAACATACATTCACATATAAATACTGGTTTAGAAGAGCTGCACAAAAATCTTTTCATCTATTCTAGCATTATAATATTCAATTGAAAAATAAAAAAATAAATGTGACAAATAGCTTTCATGAAAGAACACATAAAATTTAATAAAAAAAAAATCCTCGACAAAACGTAGCATTAGATTACTTGAAAAATTTTCTTAAGGCGAAAGTCATAATTTAATGAAAATTTTGAGTACAACTACTATGAACTAGTCTGAAACATCGGATTCAGTGTTTGATTTTTCTGAATCAATGATATTCGGGTTGTCCTAGAAAATAGCTTCTTATTTTGTTGTGGTACTCCATTAATAGTCCTCTTAAGGAGCCGTTAAAAATATTCATTGAAATTTAGTAAATAATTATCAACACTAATTACAGTGAAGATTTGATAATGTTAATATACATATGTTTTTATGTATGTAAAAATACAACTAATAATTTAGAATGTTATTTAACATTTTTTACGCAAACCATGTCAAATTTTAAATTGGAAATATGTAAACATATTGACTTTGCTGAAATTTGAAGCCGAGGCCACGTAATTGTTATGGTGAAGCTATTACCACAATACAGCAAATCCCGACATTTTATTTGGTTTTTAATAATGGAACACTTTATATTCAAATGCAAATAAAAAGTAGTTATTAATATTAACCTCTCAATGATGTTTTTATATAAGCGTTCTGTACAAACTTTTGTCGAACAACTCACTTGAATTGTAGTATACCTCTTGTACGTTGGAGACAAATGCTTGCAGTATGGAGACTTCTGTAGGTAACTTAAATATTCAAAGCTTTTGGAAGGCAACGCTTATTACGGCAATAACTTAGAAAGTTTATTTGTATTTAACTTGTTTCCCTTTCGGACTGGCTGCATTGTCCTATGCATTAAATATTTACGGACGCCAACTTTTGTTTTGTAAAACAATTCGACGATAAAATTGAATGAATCGACTCAAGAAAATGGTTCTTTAACAACATATAACAGTAAATTGCTTCAGTTTGTGGGTTAGATATAAGCGACAAACACATTTATGAAATATAATACAACATAAGAAAAGTTATTTTTAATTTGATATGAAATATTATTTGATAGTATTGCTATTCAACAGGTTTTGTTAATTAGTATGGCATGTGTTCGGTAAGTATCTTCAGATTGTTATTCAAAGAGGCAAAACACGAATCAAACTAACACAACAAATAATAAAATTGAATGCATAAATTAAAATTTGTTTTGGTTTTAAAATCATTTGTATGAAATTAAAATAAATAACAATACATAGTTACTTTAACAATATAAAAGTTCTAGGTTCAGATTCTTAAAAGTCTATCAAATGCTAATTTTTATATTTGTATCATTTAAAATTTCAAGCATGGTTGAATTCAAAGTCTTTTCTCCTCGAGTAATATTACAATATTTAGAGAACCAAAAAGTGGCGAAGTCTTACGTTTTATTATTTTTAAATAACACTACATTACCAAAAATGCAATAGTATATAAAATGAGTCGATGGCATAATTTTGTCGAAACATTCTATAGATAGTGGGTATAAACTATAACTCATAAATCATAAAAAAGAACAATCAAAAAAATGTCACACTTCCGGTTTTCTGTCAAACCTCGTTCAAGGAAGTTTTATTCGAAGTGTTCCAAAATATCAAAAGCTAGTTTCGTTTTTCATAAAGTTGGAGTGTCGCCTGCAACGATCGTCTTGACAACTGAATTACTACGGACAAAGTTTCACGGCGATCAACTTTTTAAAAGTCAAAATGTTTTTAACCGTGCTGCAATAAATAAGATAAAAAGTTTCAAGTTTACCTTGGCGCCCTTTTTTATAAAGTGGCTATCTATTTGCTAATTTTAACCAAGTTTTCATTTTTAGGTATAGTTAGCTTATATTGAGAATAAACATTGTTTTTTACTGCGATCAGGGGATTTTTGTAAAAAAATCGGCAAACAAAAAAGGGATCGGAGTAAATTTGTGATGGGTTCAGCGGTAACTTTTGGGAAATTCGTTATTTATATTCATAACTTTGTTATTCTTCTGGTTTTTTTTAAACTAGATGTGACACGTGTTTCGCATATAAATAAAATTCACACTAACTTTATCATGGGATTATTAACTTAAACAAGATTCTTAATTTTGGATAATTTTATATACACAAGGCAAAGAAGTGATTTTTTTACACATTACGGAAAATATCTAATGGAAAAAAACCAAGTACTTTAGTGCTGGTAAGATCTAATGGGAAATAAAGAAGAGATTCTCCTGTCTTGTAGATAGGTAGAGTAGGTATTTCTAAATAGCTGTTTTTCAGAAAAAATCCATATATTTACTGTAATCATTTTTGTATTTTTATACTTCTAACTAATTTTGACATATTGAATCCATAGAAGTGTTCAATATCATTTGGTTGTATAGTCAAACTATCTAAAGGATTATAATATTTTATAACTGACCAATAAGCGGGAATTTAGATTGAGAAAGTTCTATCAATTACTTTGACTTGTTTAATTTTAACTGTACTTGTCAATATATTGGTAATTATTTTTTTTATTTTACGCTTATAAGTAATAATTGTTTACGGTAATACCACAGCTTTGTTCTTCGTAAAATTTGTTGATTGCACATAGCAGAAAATATATGTATGACAATTCTTTGGTTTAGATACAAAAATATCACAGTTTAAATTCATAATTTTTTTGTAATATGAAACGGAAAATACATTAACTTTAAGCATTTAAATTAATGTTCAAATTGTGTTGCTGAATCCCTCTCCTCCTCATTAGGAAATGCATAAACAACCCCAATTGCTCTAGTGACGAGGTGACTCATATCAACAACGCGAATAAAAAAAGTTTGGTAATGGTTTTGGTCTAAATAATTTTAAGACTGTTAGCTCAGCCTCGTAAAAGAACATATGCCCCGTTTGTTTTTAAACTCAATTATTGTGCTTGAGAAATCGATATATTTCCTTAAAAGTGAAATGATGAATGCTTTTTCAATTGATTTCACTGTCAATATTTTCAATACATTAAAAGATAATAATTTTTTTTTGTACTTATTCCAAAATAAATTTATTTAATCAGCACCGGTTTCACTCATCACGCTAATTTTCAACTGATAAAAACTACAACAATACATAATTATTCGTTTTATTTTCTAACTTATTTCCATGCTCATATTTAAAGCATATAATCGTTAGAAATATTTATAAAGGGTCTTTTTATAAGGACGCTTAGTTTTGAAATGTAAATAAAACAAGTTGTTTGTGAGATTTCGACTAAATTTTAATTTCATTTGTAAGTATATTTTACGGCATTAAATATGGAATATAGCATCAAATGTCTGCCAACATCCATTCATTATAAAATGGGCCATGTCGCTAAAGTTGACTTTTTTGACAAATTTGGGTAAACTTCCAACTGCTCCAGAACCCAATCAGGCGTTGTCTGTGGTCGTTTACCTGAAGTTCCTTGGTTAGTTGGGTTTTATACGGGTGCAGACATAAAGCCCGACTCAAAATTCGCCAAGTTGAAGTCGCAGAAAAGCCAAGTTCTTGTGAACAACAAGAAATAAGCTGCCTTGGGTTTTCCTGTACACTTTCACACACAGCAGCAATGTTTTCACCAGATATTATATTTTGATGACGTACAGGTAGGTGTTGGCCGATTATTTACCAAACTGGTTGACTCAAATTTGGCCACTAAACAATGAATAATCTACTCAGCAGGACAAAGTAACATATTTTGAGCGTCCCTATTGAAATACCCTATAGCATTACATATTTATATGTGTATATTTAGCCTAGCCGTCCCTAACCGTATAGATTTTGTCCCAACAGCTACTTTACCTTACATATTTATCTTAATACTAGTGATACGAGGTCTAAACTTTTGGTATTCTTAAATCATAGTTTTTTACACCTTTTGCAGAAAAAAAATATGATATTTATTGGCTACTTGCGCCATAATCGATTAAAAAAGAGAAGAAGTCGTAATTTTTCAGTCTAATTGTCAACATTAGCAATTGCTAGGAAGCACTAACATAAAATTTCACGCCCATAAGCGATAAAAGAACGTGACCATAGTGAGTCATAGATAACATGAACGGTGTGTTTCATATCTGGCAACAATAAAAGGCGATAAGCGATATGATAAGAGATCAAATATTGTAACTTCGTGCACGGTTATTGGCTTGTTAGTCCGCCATAGCCGTTGGAGTGGAAACGTCGTTTTCATGCGCGACTTAAATATGAATAATTATAGGAAAAATAGGGATTTTTATATGATTTTTTTTTCAGAAAGATGTAAAATATACGTCAAAGCATAATCAATCATTCTTTTATTGCAGTCTATGCCGATAAGGCCAAAACACTGGGGAATTTTTTTACTCCTCTTCGGCCTGAGAGTTATTTTTCAAGGATAGTCCTATGAAGGTTAAGGAATATACATAATGGTTCATATAAAATGAAATAAAGCATTTATGACCAAAACATGTTAGATAGCTTTGAACAGGTAAATTTATTTTCAATTGAAAATATTTATAGAACGAACTCTCAAATGGCCAAGCAATGTGTTTGACATAAACTAATCTTGTCTCTATAGCGCCAAAATGTAGCGGAATTCAATATTCAATGGAGAATTGTGGTCAACTAAATAACTCAGTTCTCTGAATCTAAAGGGGATACGATCCTTAATCACGAGATGCATCACGATTGAATTCAGCAACCTCTCGTCGAAGCATCCGTTATGCGAAATTCGATTTGCATCAACTTTGCACTGTTTTTTTTTAATTAAATATAGTTGAATACTAACATATTTTTTTAAGAAGCGTATGTAAATTTTGAATACATCACAAATTAATATTGTCAATTATTGCAGCCTATCAAAGCCCATATGTAACTAACATACGTAAATGATTTATTTGTAATTTCTAAATTCAATAAATGTCTATTTTATTTTTTAAGTTGAAAATCTTACTTATCAATGTTGGGCAATCTTAGACAAATCATAAAATAGTATTTAAAACTGTTGGGTTAAAAGTTTGATAAAAAATGGTCTAGTGCATATATAATATCATCTGCTATGATGCTTTCAGAATTCCTTTTTCTGGATACAAAAATGATTTTTTTTATATATCTTTACTATTTCACATTCAACACTGAACGAACTTACAGTAGCTAACGGCGCGTCGTTTCGTTTTTTTTTAATTAATTTGGAAAAGCGATCGATCAACGAAGATGTCTAAAGAAATAAAAGATTTGTTATTAGATTACCAAAATAAATCGTGAGGAACTCGGAAATCAGAGAACGTACCGGTCAGCGCTTTGTTACGTCAGCAGCAGTCACGAAAAACGTTAGAACTGGCTAAATTACGTGCTGAGAATGCCTTCAGAGATCTTCAACCCTGTCTGCTTCTTCTTCCAACGGGTGATATTCCAGCGTCCTCGACGACAGCTGGATACTATCCATCGGATGTTATCAATGAATCTTAGGGATACTGGCATGTCAAGGCAAGAAGCAAAGCAACTGGAGGGTGACAGGGAATCATGGAGGCGCCGGGTGTTGGCCATATGCTCCACAAAGTAATTGTTTGTACTTACTCACGAAAATATTTATTTTTGATAAGAGCACTTTAAACTGATGCTGCGATGAGCGAAACCGGTCATGATCTTCACATATTAATTGTGATATAAGGACAGTTTTTTTTTAAATTATTTTTTATTCTATTCTATCAAGTATTGCAGTGGGCACCAAGTAAAAGAAGAAGAAAATAAATGTCTCGAAACTTGTTTTCTAAAACTCACATAACAAGTAAATGCTAATTTTCTCCGAATATAAATATTTATATATAATTTTCTCTAATTCTCATGTAATTCAATTAAATATGACTTATTCATGATAAACGCATTCATAAATTGATGCGATTATATTCGTGTACAGCAAACCCTAAAATCCAAACTTTAAGTACATAATAAATGCATTGACATCGCGCAATTACAGTAAAAATGTATCGCACACAATTCGAATGGCATCCCGACGGATGCAGCTCCGCGTCGACGCAGGCGCGCCTCGACTTGCGAGGTCAGTATAGCCCCAGCTTCCGACTACGGCGGCCGCTGTCCCGCGTCCAGCCTCACGCTCCCAGACGCCCCCTTGAACGTCGCCGGCAAACATACACACCGGTCATATACAAAGAATGCGTCGCGCGTCACCGCCTGGGCCGGGAAAAATTAACAATAATTATTTTTTTATTAATACCGCGAGTGACTGTCGTTGTTGAATGAGTGAAGCTGTTTTTTTATTTATTTTTTAAATTGGTGTACCTTAATTTAACATTGAAGAGTGATGTTTTAACCTGCTTTGGTATGCTTGTTTTTATTTTTCAACTCTGCGATTGTAAGTATTATTAGTTTATGTAACATAATTTTGAATGTATAGTTAAAATTATTAATTAATTAATAATGCTGGGTCCATGTTGCAGTGATCAACGTCATTGACTTCCGTAATAAATTTGACTCCTTGTAAGAGTAGATCTTTTTAGTCAATCCTGTTTGAAGGCATCGATGTTTGCGTTGTTAAAAAATCCTTCCCACCCTCCTGATCCCAAAAGCAGGTGGTATAGAGATTAGCTAACAACTAGTTCTTTCCGAGTCCTCGTATACTTTCAATTCCAATTATCTTCGAAAATTAGAAGTTTAGCTACTGCTTAACAAGCAGTCTTGATATAATAAAATATTTTGAGATAAACTCTGTTAGGAGTCAAACAAAATAATAAACAATGGAATACATTAATAGAAACATGAAATTAATAAAATTATATATTTTAAAGTAAAATAATAGTAATATATATTTCAAAGTAATATAAATACAAATATAATTATAAAACTTTTATGCAGTCATATAGGTATTTGAAAATAAGATACATTTCTTACCAGAGATTAATTATTAATGAAAAGGACATGTTTTTACGTTTGCTAATTAGACATCAAATACAAAATAAAATGATAATTACCAAAGTAATTTAAAGGGCACGTAAACAAAGTAATATAAAAGAGAACAATATATTTTTTGATGTAAAAATGTGTTATATAGCATGCTTATTATTTTTTGTAGTAAAGGGTTATTAAGAAACATATATAGAATGGTTCTGGCTTAAATCGCTATAATCAAATTGAAATATAAAAAAATATTATAATGATAACTTTTTAATTGTTTGCAATGTCAACTTTGATTGAATTCGATTTTCAAATTCTGTTCGTACTTGAATGGAAAATAAAACAGTAAACTATTTATTTTCATTTCTCTTTTAAATCATAATATCACAGAAATAAAACATTTTTTTCGAAACGTTGGTCTTTTCAATTTTCCATTCCATTTTCGTGTTCTCAATTGCCAGAAAATCAATTGTTTTAAACTCGCCGCTTATTCTAATAGAAGCAATTTATTATGCGTAATTAGCATCGCAGGCCAAATCAAAAGTAAATTAATCAGGCACAGGACGGAAGCCCTCGGCACTAACAAAAACTCCCTTGATGTAAATTGCCGTCAAACAATTGACTTCCCGTCATTATTGCTTCTACGCAAATGGCGTGAATCCAGTATTTTAAGCTACCCGGTATTAAATTAATAGCTCGAACTAAAGGTACCACAGTTAACATTTACTTCAAATTAATTTAAAGCTAAAATTAAATGTAACTAAACACAGTAGGAGTATAATCCATAATAAGCTGTTTGGGTTAGGAGATTAAATATACAGGCCAGATTGCACTCATGGCTTTCCCAACCCCTGGATTATATAAAGGACGGGACAAGGGATCGCAATTAATATTGGTATTATAAAAAAAATATACAGGTATTTATGACTGCAATATCAGACAAACGAGTCCTTAAAAAAATGAATACTTTGTTATCTTAAAAAAAACGTTTTTGAATACCTGTATATTATTCCGAAATATATTGAAACACCAAACTTTGTTTGCATTTTAAGAATTGATATTTAAGTATTAAAAAAACAGACTGAATACCGGTATTATGATTTCCGGTAATACCGTTATTCCAGTCCCTATTCAGAACCACTGCTCAATCTATCTTTATAGAAAACAGACTAGTGAATTTCTGTTGTTATATTATATAGAAATTATGTAGAAAATATGGAACCAAAATCTTTGCAGATCTCTATTTTATGAAATTGATAATACTAGAACTATCACACGTCTGTCACAACTGTACATCAGTCACACGTCAATAGTTGTTATTTATTTTCTTTTTCGATGATGTAATATTGGTTTCTACGCTACCTAAAAAAGCATATACATATGTGAAATATAAATACTGTCGAGAAACTACATATGTCATTATAAAGTCACTCTTCTAATCTGTTTTTTCGAATCTAATTAAACTTATCCAAATTTTCGTGAGGAGTAATTTTAAATTATTCACCGCATATTTAAAATAAAACTTTTCAATGTCATGTTAAATATATTGCCGCTGAGAATTGTATAAATTGAGGATATTTGAACTTTCAGAATCTGTACCCAATAGGTACAACGTTATATTTTTGTTGAGAGTTTTATACTGCTTTATCTTATTTTTGCAAGTCAAGAACTTTATGCCGATTGCGGCCGTCGAATTTTACAACTCAAGTTCATCGACCGCCTAGCTAGCAAGCTAAGTAAAATGTTCTACTGTACGAGAAAATTGTTTCATTAAGAGATGATAATTAAAGTCGGTTAATATTTCGTGCGGTTCTTAGTTTTGAGGACACAAATAGTTTCAAGCTATGAGGTGACATACATATGTACTATGTTTATGGCAACATTTTACAAATCTTTACACAAGCTAGCTGTCTACTTTAAAATTGATAACTTACAATGCAAAATATCTTTTCGCCACACATTTTATTGAAAGTAATAAAACCGAATTATTCAGTAGATGTAATAAATTGTTCAAAAAAAGAATCAATTTACACGGCAAAAAATCACAAAAGATTCGCAATAAATAAAGATTTATACCCATGTCATACCAGTGGTATAAATACATTTGAATATAAAACACTTTGAAGACGACAAAAAGAGACGGTTTGCCAAAAACGTCAGATTGAGAAAGGAATATATTTAAATTGGCAACCAAAAATGTTCAATTAACTTTGTCGGATAAACTGACAGAGTGGTTCTTTACAAAATTAGATTTTCACTGTAGTTAAATTCACTCACTACTACTGGTTAACGTTCGAAAGACTGTCCTTGAAACATAGATCGTAGGCCGAAGGAGGGGTCTAAAGAAAGACTCCAGTGGTATGGCCTTATTGGCATAGACTGCAATAAAAAAATCTTTATACATCGTTCTATAAAAAATATATGAAAATCGATAATTGTTCTATAATTATTCATATTTTAAGTCGCGCATGAATGAGAAAGCCTGATCGTGTTATTGTTTATTCTAGACTGGCGATGCGAACTGTGAATGTGACTTCTTATCTACACCTTTTAATGTAAAAAGCATCTATTTGATTTGGAATGTTCATTAAAAACAGCGCATTTGAGATTTAAAAAAAAAACGTTATCTTATCGCGTATGCGCAGTGAAGTTTTAATCCTGACAATTAGCAGCGACAATATAAATGGTTTTCGGCCAGTAATAATCCTACTTGTTTTCTTTGTTATTTAATTGCGACGAAACTAGTCTATCAAAATCATAATTTTTACTGAAAAAGGTGTAAAAAACCTCAGCTTCACCCTCAGTCTGGCAAAAGTTAAAAACCAATGTCCTGAGCACGTGACGTTTCCAATTCGTGGGAATATCTTCAGTCATCTTGTATAGCCAATCTTTTGGAATACTTGCTCGTCTTACGACACCAGTTTCGCAAAGTTATTTAATATTCACACATTTTTAACCCTATCTCACTGTCTTTGTGGCTGTAGACATTAAGCAGTACTACGTGATACTAAGAGATAATGTAGTTTCACATACAAACTATAATATATTATAACACATTGTAATATTAACGTAGAGTAATATTAGAGTGGGGAAATATTTATTTTGGCAAAATGGGTTCGATGTAATCGGATTTACCATATTAGCTCATAATCTCCATTCAAAGGTTCTAAATTCTACTAATAAATGGAAACTTTTTAAATAGATTGACTTATCGCTTCAGCAAGCTACCTTCTAACATAATACAACTGATATTGTTTATTAAACTATCTCTCCATAAATATTAACACTTGCAATGAGGATAGTTAGTACCAATCATATAAAATATACTATGTTTTAACGACGAATTGACACGTTATTGGTTAAATTTATATGAAATATTGCTCTAAAAAATAAAAACATTACATTCAATTTTAAATTAAAATTTTCTATTTTAATTTATAATGTGAAAGAAATCTTTACTGCAAATGTTTTTTAATCCAATCCATTTTGGATTCAAAATTGTAATCCATTCATATCTGCTTCCAATGCTGAGCATATAGATTTCCATAAGTCAGAAAGAGTGCTTAGAGCACGGGTTACCAAACCATGGGTTTCGCCCCCTTTGAAATGAATATTTCAGAAGCCGAATCATATATAACACGAGCTGCGGTTTTTTTGTGGGATTGCCACTTATGAAGTCAATTTTTTTTTTTTCGTTTTCGGAAAATGTAAACAAACTGATATTTAAGTTTCTTCCTTGTCATTCAACATCTTAAACTACTGAATTGTTTGTCAACTATAAAATTTCAATCTAACGTTACTAAAATAAATAGAGGTCTATTTTTATTTACATAGAAGTATTAATATTATATATAATTCGGCTTCTGAAATATTCGTTTATTTAAAATCAATAACAAATTAAGTACTAGATGGATCATGTACCAAACCAAATTTAGACTTGCTTTCAACCAACACAGTCTGTCAGTGATTCGAATTAAAGCTTTATTCATAGTGACTGTTAAACCTTTTGAAATCAAAATTGAACGAGAAACAATTTGAATAATCACTTAATAATATCTTTGGGCAAGCCATCGCAACTTTTGTTTTTTGTTAAGAAAGTTTATCACAGAATCATGGGTCACACTAACTTAACAGTTGACGTAATTAACGAGGAAAAACTAATTATCATTATTGTGATTTAATTGGAAATTGAGTCATTGAAATTTTTGTTTTCATTACTTTAAGCCATGTATACTTCCAATTTGTGGTTCCAGCTCGTGGTAAAGTATTTTAGTACATGAACTTAGGTGAAAATTGATTTTAAGTCATTCGTACGTAGTTTTTTAATCACATTATGTACATTGCATTGCAGATACAAATGCAAGCATATTAAAAAATCGATAAAAGTTCGTTGTAGGTTACCAAAATCATACTGTCTAAAGATATTTAACAAAGGGCTTACTCAGCTCCGATAACAGAAAAAAACAGGAATATTTTGCTCTGTGAGTTATTAACGTTTCACAATATTTCTACTTTTTATTCAAAGTTTTGTCGAAAAAAATTCGTACTTTTTCACCATGTCCGCTCCTAACTTGGAGCATACGGACTGTTCACGGAATTTATGTCAGCATATTTTTTTTTCTACGAGAACTGCTTGTTACTCAGAATACAACTAATTTCTTGCATAACTTTTGCTTAAATAACAGTTGATAATGCTCGCCAGGCCGGTCTTGATCTAATTAATTAATTGTGGAATAAGTAATAAGAATGGTTTATTATTTGTATTATAATGCCATTCCACCAAGTATTGACAGTGATTACCATGAAAGTGATTAATAAAATAATTTTGTGCACTAATCTCATATGAAAAAATAATTACATTGTAGCAACCAACCGCATTTTTTACATAGCGCGTATTTCGATGGCACGACAAAAGACATATTTATCATTAGTATTTCGACTGAGGGGGCTTGATGGAATTTCAATATCAAATTTGAATTTTTAGAATTTTGTACTTTTCCATGAGTTTTGTTGCTAACGACCCGGGTTTCGCCTTTCAGCATCTTCAGGCATTCCAAGTGCACGGATGTACTTGAGTCAGTTCAAAATTGGAAAAGTACAAAATTAAAAAAATACATATTTATCACTTTCAAATTGGTTAACTGACTTAACCCAATTGATATTTTGAAACGAAACCAGATGTCACTATGATAATAGTTCCACAAAAATTGTAAATTATGGTTGATATAATATCACCCAATCATAAAATCTATTTCTAATTACTTCTTAGAATTTTACCGAGTGGGCTTTATTACATGACGATTTGCCGAGCTATCTTTGAGCGAAACTTAATTATTTAAATTGTTCGGCAAATATCTTGAAGTCGTTATTCAAAAACTTTTTATGGGTCGGTCAAAATTGAATCGAATGACTTCGTAATAGGAATACCAGACGATATAAAATACCATTTTTTTAAAACAAATGTTTCCGTGTAGAATTAATTATTTTTGCTAGATTTGTATTGTTGAGACAGAATAATATTGTTGTGTGTTGTTTCTTTCCAGGTTGTCAGTAGCACATATGCAACTGACAGCAACTTTAAAGGTACAAGCTTTGAAGAAAGTTTGCAGCAATTTTACCTTTTCAAAATATTGACATTGTTGAAATAAACATCTGCTTCTTCTTACTGGTCAGTAAATAAAATGGAGAAATAAATTTTCTTTTTAGACTTTTTTGAAGTGTAAGAACACAATCATATCAATGAATTTAGTAACGAAAACATTTTTAATAAAAGTAAAGAGGTTTCACAAAGTATTCATAAATCCAATTTATGTCTAATCTAGATATTATTTGAAATTATCAAATAGCAGGTAGATGCGTTGTAATCAGCCGGCATTTTCAATGATACTATAGATGTTTTATACAAGTAAAATAATTATTCACAAATTACAGGCTTGAAATATTTTTACTTTACAAAAATGAAGCAGCATGATATTAAATATTTATAACACATTTTTGAATAATTTTAGGACAAGTTTTGCTCATTGAGTGAGCATTTACAACGGAACACATGAACATTATGACGCTTATATTTTTATTTATTTTTCGCTCCCAACATGGAGCATATGGACCCCTAACGAAGTTTTTCTCAACATTTTTTTTTTTACGAGAACTGCTTGTTACTCAGTTGCTACACCTGTCTTTTTTTCGATGAGAGTAGGGATAGAAAGGATACGAGGACTAGGAGAGGACTAGTGATTAGCTAATCGCTGTCACTATGCGTCGTTCTTTTGGGATTGGAAAGGAGCAACAACACAAACACCCATGCCATTGAACAGATTTATCAACTGAAAAAATCCGCTCGTACCGGGAATGGATCCTGGGCGGTCCGGAACGCAAGCCAACAACGTTGACACTGCGCCACGGACCGGACATACATATTTATCCGCTTATATTTAGTGAACAATAATTTTTTTTGGAATTATTTTTCTGTTTATCGTGAATACAGAATGGTTTTAATAGAAATACCATAAGACTATAGTATGTTTTAAATTACTTTGTCAAATCTGTTATCTTTTAATAAAGATACAAAAAAAGAGAGCTGTTAATTTATTGTATCATAACATTGATAAATAGTTTGGATATAATTCAACGTTTTTCTGAAACATAAATAAGTCTCACCTTTATTAAAATATTCTGATCTATTTTTTCAATAAAACATAGTAATTATCATTGTGATCTATTATTGTTAGTAATATTTCATAGTTTATAACTATGATTCATTTATTATAATACTACATATAGTTTCAGTAACATAAAAAAAATTCTCTAATATTTGAGTCTAAAAAAATGTTTTTCAAAATTTTGTCGTATCTTTGTTTTTAATCGGGAAATGTGTCAATAAATAAATAAATTGATTTGATTGAACACATGTATTAATGACGACGAAAAGTTTAAATTATTATCTTAATATCCTGTTTTAATCGTATACAACGTTTTTGATTATTAAGTAGCTGCCAAAAACACACTCCAATTCGAAAACCGAAAAATAAACATAATCACCGTGTTCAAAAATTTTAGAAGAATTCTACATGAGGTATTTCACATAAAATTTATTGCTACAGTATATCGTTAATGGTACAACGTAGGATGATCGAGTGATTCTTTTCAATATTTGACATTTCGTGTCTATCCAGATCAACAAACTTTCTTTATAGGCATGCTGTATTTCATGTGCCTTTTAAATGAAATATACTCTCAAAGGAAAAGGAAAAGAGAATTATTGATTTTCATTGGTTGCGTATTTTATATAAACAAAGCTTCAAATCAAAACGCATAAAAAATATTTTCACAATATCGACAAGTTTTAATGGTTTCCTCCCGGTATAATAGTTTACCAGCCCGGTCCCTGACGCTGTGGTCAACGTCGTTAGCTTGCGTGAAGGGCCGCTCGGGCTCGATTCCCAGTTGGAGCAGATTTTTTCAGCCTATAAATCGATTTTGTTCGAAGGCATGGGTGTTTGAATTGTTGAAAATTCCGTCCCACGTTTCCGATCCCAAAAAGCGATAAGCTTAGCCAAAGCCATGAGCTGTCCACTAGTCCTGTGTAGTCCTCGTATCCTTTCAATCTCATCTCTCTTCCAAAGCAGAGAGAGATTGAGCAATTTAGTAACAAGCAGTTCTTGTAGGAAAAAAATCATATGTCAAGATAAACTCCGTGAGAAATCCATATGCTTTAAGGCGGGAGCATGCAAGGCATGGTTAAAAATATATATATAATTTTTTTGAAGAATTCTCATAGACAAAAACAAAACGGACTTATATATACTTATATTTTTTGTATCATTTGTTTTTTGAATATAAACTGAAAAAAACGATTACAAGTGATTTCCTAACAACCACTCATTATAATTATGTAGTTTAATTCTTCTTAAAATCCGATATGAGGAAAAGAAAATCTTTAAATAACTCAACTATTAGAAAAAGATGGGGCAAGCAAAAATATGTTAGTACTTTATATCCATGTAAACTTAACATAATTTTAAATAAAAAATAGTTCATATAAAATGCGGCTCCAGCTTCAGAATACTTATTCCGATGGTACACAATCACATCGTTTGCAAGTTTAATGTTTCTCAAAGTTTTCCCGGCTCCTCGTGTTGACATTCGTATGGTGAATATTTAAAAGGTTCTCCCTGCGGAGACGTTTTTCTCATCTTAAAGGCGTTTCAAAGGTTTGAGTGACTCTAATATGCTGAATGAAAACGTTGTCTTTGAAGTGAGCTTTGAAAAAAAATAGTGATATGTTACTTTTTCTTTTTGGAAGCGCTGTGAAATGTCGCTGAAGATATTTCCAATTCGTTTTTATAAATGTGAGATATGTTGGTAAAAAAACTAAATATATTCTCAATAAAAAAAAAATATTCCAACTCTAGGTCCGATATGAAATATGTTAAATTAATATTGAGATTTAATAATACAAAAAAAAATATTATAAGATAACGTGACATTTTGACGAAGGCTTTTTATAATTGAATTAAAATACATTGTTATTTTTCTTACCGTATTATAATAGAGTTCAACCAAGTAAATGCCTACTCAAACAATTAATTTTATTGATTGAGTAATGAACTATAATTGTAGAACTCTAGTATTGACGATGGCTTAAGCCAAAATAGCTATCAACAAATATGTAAAATAGTTTCTGTATAATAAAAATACATTGTTATTTTTCTCACCGTATTATATTGGAGTGCTACCAAGTAAATGCCTACTCAATCAATTAATTTTATTGATTGAGTATGCATTTATTTGGTAGAACACGATAGAATGCGATTAATACAACCATTTTTGACTTTAAGGTCATTTTAGGCCTAAATTTCAGTTAGAACCTTTTCAAAGTAAGGTGTCAATATGATACAGTTAAATTTATTGTTTTTTTTCAATATACATATTCCAAATCTATCATTCCACGAAGAGAAATATAATATCTAAAGGAGATTTTTTTCAAGACATTGTATTCCATTTTTATTAATGATTTTGTTGTGACTTTTTGCGAGTGTTTGAATAAGTGAACCTAAATCAAATTATGCAAATATCGTTTTATGTGTCAAAATTATTCACAAAAGATATTTCAATAAAATATATATTTTTTTCTATTTTTGGTAACGTGATCCGAGCCTGGCGTTCTAAGAAAAAGATATATATTGAAATTCTTGCTGAAGGATATTTTGTTTCTGTTTATCTAATATATTTTATTTCGCTTATATTTCATGAAAACTATTTTTTCATGAAGGTCATATGAATATGTGAATTTTTAATAAAAACGTGTACGTAGAAACACCACTGTCTCATTTTGTAATGTTTTATTGTATTAAATAATCAAATCAAAATAAAATCTCTCATAAAATTTTTAATATACCCATGGAACATATCATTTCTCAACAATAACGTTTTCATTTTACATTTTAATATATTCAAAAATATACTGAATACAATAGGCACTACTTCACTATTATGCTGTAAACCCTTTCTGGAAAATCATAATACTAAAAAACTATAATAATGAAATCTGATAATATAAAATATCTAATTCAAACTATGTATTTCGCTCATTGCTAGCACAATCAATATTTCAATTTATAATGGTCACGATAAGCGAAATGTGTATGATGTAAACATGTATTTTTTAAACCATGTCCGTTCCTAACTTGGAGCATATGGACTGCTCACAGAGCTTGTCTCATCATAATTTTTTCTATTAGATCTGCTTGTTACTCAGTTGCTCAACATCTCTTTTTCGAAGATAGTAGGGAATGAAACATCCTACGAGAACTCGGGCAGGACTAAGTTAGCTAATCACTCTCGCTATGCGTCGATCTTTGGGATAGCAACACAAACACCAATGCCTTTTGAACAGATTTATCGACTGAAAAAATTCGCTTGTACCGGGAATCGAACCCGAGTGGTCCGGTACGCAAGCTAACAACGTTGACCACTGCGCCACGGACCGGACGGGATGATATATATATTACATGTATTTATACAAACGTTTCAATTTTTATTTAATTTTATGACAAATCTAAAAAATACTATAAAAGTAAATTAACACCATATTTTACAAAAAAAATATCTATATTCTTCTCCGTTTATTTATCTCTACTAACATTTATTCAACTATACTGTTTTCATTTTGTTTTAGGAAAGTGAAGTAAAATTATATATTTACCAAGTTCCAATGTGTCACCGAAAATCAAGATGATGTCAGGAAACTGTCAACTGCGAACTATCGTGTCCGCCTACACTGTCATTATACTATTTGGTAAGGATTCGTCCATTATCTCTAGAACAAACTATAAATGGTGTTATCCTTTCGTTACCCGAGGCATAACTTTTGCGTATCAAAATATTTGAAGTCCAATCTCTTTTGTTGACGAATATTTTTTCCTTATTTTGATAATGATTATATTATAAAAAATAATATATATTACATATTATTTATACATCCACCGCATAAACTGTATCTGGTGAATGTATCTTTTATCCATATTTTGAATTTTGTACTTTTCCATGAGTTTTTTCGCCAACGAAACGGGATTCGCCTTTCGGCATCTTCAGGCATTTCAAGTGCATGGATGTACTTGAACTGACGAGTAATAAACAGTTTGTATCGTTTATATCCAAACATAAAAGCAGATCACTTAGTTAAATTACTATTAAAAAGTAAATTAGCGCAAATTTGATGTAAACAAGTTTTAATAAATTAAGTGGGTTTTTTATAATAAGCAGATTTTTTGAATGTAGTATCTTAAATACTAATGACCAGATAATAACATAGGAACATCTAAAATAAATTTAGGGTTTTATCCGACCTATTACTACCGAGTTGATTGATTTCAAGTGCTAGTTAAGTGAATTAATAATTAATGATTATAAGTGTTTGAGTTATTAATAAATGATGATGATTTAAAGGGATATAGCAATGGCGAGTTTGGAAGTTTAAGTTGTTCGTTTAAAATTGGTAAACTTTTTTTTTACAATTCAAATTTGATATTGAAATTTCATCAAGCACCCTCAGTCTAAATCCTTAATTTTATCTATATGTTAAAGCAATTCATTTTGACACGCAATATAATCATGTCGATTCTGACAGTATGCTTTCGTCTTTTAAGGTGTTAACGGTACATTATTGATGCAAAAGTTTTATCCGTTCTAAAGTGTTAAAAACTATATGTATAAGTCGTACTTAAAAATTAGTTTTATTCATTTAAAAGAAAAGCATTAGATTGAAATAAAAAAAAAATACTTTTTGTACTAATTCCACATTAATATCACTAAAACAATCTTCAATGATAATACGTTTCCCTAACACGGACCACAAATAAATTGCTTACTTGTTTTTTTGAAACATATTATTCCTTAATTTGCCATAAAAATACTGTTAAAACATTATTGAAATACCTTATCAAATATAAACCCATCTCATATATGAAACAAATAAAAAACAATACAATTATAATTTGAATCAATTTTTTTTCATTGCTTTTTCATGGTATCAAAATATTAGTGGAATAATGAAATTATTTCGGAATACTTTTTACTAAAAACATGAACGCAGAATCAAAATACATTTTTATTGACGGCTTTATAGCGAAAACAGTAATACGATATGTGAGCTATTATCATTAATTGCCTGAATTGATTCCAATAAAATACCTGACACATGGCATCAATAGTGGCTTTTAATTATTATTGAAGGTTACAAGGGAATTTCGTCAGCAATAATTGATGTTTGTATTCCAATAATCTACTAATTAGACTCGACCTTCCATTAAGAAGTCTAGACTTTGTAGAAATATTACATTACGTAAATTTCGGTTAAGTCGAAATTGAATTAAGGCTATTATGCTTAATGTCTCGGTAAAATACAGAAACTCTTTAAAATCTTTGTTGAAACGATATTGAACAATTTCATTCCCAGACGAAGCCCGTACTACCTACAAACTAAACTCAACAAAAAAAAAACAATTTGGTGAAATAAGTAAGGGACATAAAGAACAAAATACAGATTCTGCGTTTGATACATTTGGAAAAAAAAGCTATTTCATATTAAAAATCATTGGCTACGGGGAACGTGGAATACGCGTCGTTTTTGTATGTGTTTTGAAATCCCCTGACCAATAAGTTATATTTTTTTTAATTTTTTTAAGTCAATAAACAATTGCCTGAAAAAGTTTATTTATATGATGAATTAGTCCAGAGCATACTTTTTATGAAGAATATGAAACTACATCCAACTTATTTTTTTCAAAAACGCCACTTGGATCTCTTCATCTCTCAAGGGCTCATAATATTTTCCAAGCCCTTAAATACAGATTCAATTTTCAAAATGTTTCTTTAATTTAATTCAAGCTACACAATACTTATAAATCATATGATGTTTCAATATGTCTCCTAGGCTACTTGGCGTTGTACATCGCATAACGGATTTCCATTCTTTTTACAGTGAACAAAACAATTCATATTTGAATCTTTTAGACGAATTTCATAGGTCTTTAGAAATATAATAAAATGTGCAAAGAGTTATAAAGCTAAGGAAACAGTTTTTACTAGATTAGTTTCACCCGCTCTTCAAAAGATGCTTATTTACGTAAGATTTCAAGTAAAAATATTCATGTCAATATTAATTATAACTGTTTAATGTTTATGTAAGTAACGGGTTCATGTTCATATAAATAAGATCACCAATTTTGATGTGGTATTTTTTTTAATCGGCTAATATAAAAATCAATTAAATAAAATACTATTATTGTGTAGATGTTGATTTTGTAAAGTGTAACGTAGGTAAATAGAGCACATACAAAATCTTAAAGAATAAACTAAGAATTCGCTGGCAGATGTTGTCAGTTTCTTCTCTTCTTCAATATATGACCGAAACGTGTTTTTGTGAATTCATTTCTGTATTACAAAACAGGAAGCAGCTCATGTCTGAAGATAGTTGGAATGGATGTTCCATCATTGGCGGACTTCCGACTTCCGGCAACTCTCGACTGCTCGTACGATACCGGACAGGATGCTTTGTACTCTGTTAAATGGTACAAGGATGACCATGAACTCTTCAGATACATGCCTTCTAACACGGTAAGAAAACACTTCGGTCTTAAAAAAACCTCCGGTGCACGCTATTTTTCTTTCGATCTCATTAGCGTTTTACTTTGGGTCTAACTTTTTCTAGTATCACTATTTTAGTAAATATTTAACACCGTTTTTTTTAAGCCATGACCGCTCTTAATGTGGAGCATATGTAATCTTAATGGAATTGATCTCAACAAATGTCTTTCTGCGAGATCTGATTGTTACCATGTTGCTCCAACTTTATTTTTTTAAGAGACATACATATAATGGAAGGTTAAAGCTAAGACAGGACTAGTGTTTAGCTAATCGATTTTTGATAAGCCTCGTTTTAAGGATTAGACGAGAGAGAAATTATTATTAAAAATTTAATAAAAAATCATTTTATATCTATTTTAGTTAGTTTTGAAACCTTATGTGCAGTGGTCAACGTCGATGGCTTCCGTGATGGACCTCACGTGTTCAAGCACCAGTACGAGCAGCTTTTTTCAGTCAATTAATATATTCTGTTGAAGGCATGTACTTATAATCAGTGCTCCGCAACCTTATTTCTTCCACGGCACACCAACGTGTTTTCAAAAATTTCTTGGCACACCAAAAGCCGAAATTTATAAAAATGTAACACCTTCGTATTTTTCTTTAAGACTCGCAGTTAAGAAACTATATATAATATGTTTACTTTCTTTGCCTTTTCAAGCTAATGTTTGTGTCGTCTGAAAAACTCATTTGAGATATTGTGCAACCGACTTAAATTCTTAAACTTGAAGCTGAGATCGTTACAAAAAATAATACACCATACAAAATGATACTTATACATTTCCAAATTTCATATATTGTTTTATCATATTTTCAGTTACGACGCTCTTTGAACTTTTTTTCCATGAATCCGATAAGGGAATTACTCTAAAAAACACATCCATCCTTATGATTTTTGATTCTAAATCATTAAAGACACTCAATTCTATCAAAGTGTATCTTCCTTTTCGTAAAGCATATCCGATTGATTTATCGATAATAAAGCCACCACACTATATTTCCGGAATTCCCTCTCATCGGAAAATTGGTTTTCTTCCTACTTATTTTCTCTAGTATACTACCGATACGAGGAAAAGTCTTACATGGTTGAGATTGTCATGATTGTCGTGCTCAAGTCATTTATACCGTGGCTTTAGACGAAAAAATAGATATTATATTGATCTTGAAATTCTTGGAATATTACAACAGTATTTTAATATGATTGATAATATATAAAGATAGAATGATATTGATGACTGACGTTTAAACATATATTCACATGCAGATTTCAATTGGCAATGTAAATTTAATAATGATTTAAGCAATCATTTTTGCTGTATGGAAGTACATAGACTTAATCATAATATAAAAGATGAATCAGAATCGCTGGAAAATAAATATTAAACTTAATCTATTAGTGCCATTAAACTGTGGACGAATGATTTATTAATTTTAACTCTTTACTCTTACTAGTAGTGGAATTATTTTTACTGGAATATTTGTACCTAATGAAAAATGGGTATTTATATGATGTAATTTATATTGTTAAGCTTTTTTTTACCAAAAGGATACATAACTTTCAAGGTGTCCATTGTCAATACTTGAAGGAATGGTTTTATATTAAAAAGTAATAACACATTTTTTGTACTTATTCCATATAAGACTCACTTAGATCAGGACTGGTTTCGATCAAATATCAACATCAGTCAATAATGCCCGTGATGAGTGGACCGTCCTGATGAAAAAAATGTTTTTTTATTGTTTAATAAAATGATACATTACAATTCAAATTAAGTAGTCTATTTAAATTTGATGCATATATGTTCATACAAACACGCATTATGTTATCAACAAAATATTTAATTTAATTCATGCCAATTTAATAATGATTAAACATTGACGGTCATCAGGGTCTAGTGCATAGGTTCCCAAACTTATTTGACCCATGGCCCCCCTGATTATTTCCTTCATGGCCCCATTTTTGGCCCCGCAAATGATGACTCTCCCTGGGCCCTCCGGGCCCCCCTCAGCTCCATCCAGGCTCCCTGGGACTTTTACCCTTGCGATCAGGTGGGTCTAGGTTCAAATCCCGGTAAGGTCAAGAAATCTTGGACAAATGTGAATGTAATTTTTCGTTAAGTTTTTCTCGACTCATTGCAATCCCATAATCCCGGGATCAAAATTTTGGCCCTGGATTGGAAACCCTAGTCGTGACTCGTGGCTAGTATAAAAATATGCGAGTTAGAGGTACGAAGCCGGAAGCTTGTTATATCAACTAAATAACAACAAATATTGTCATTAGAGTATCTAAATTATTCTAAAATTCAAGGGCGATCATTATCATACTTTTAATTTTATCTTCATGTTTGTATCTCACAAACGATTTACATTATTTGATCACAACAATGTAAGCGAATAAATCCACCGCAAAAGTCTAGTTTAATATTTAACTTCCAAGGTGCGGCCCTTTGTAATGCGATTGAAAATTTTCTAACAATGAAACAGGTGTTACAACAAACGTGCAAGGGTATCATTTATCTGTTTAACAATACAATATTGCGTGATACCGGTATGTCGATTCATATTGTATGGAAATTTATTATGTCGTACGCATTGTCTATATATAATCTGACTTTATTACACTAAATTCTCTATAAATTTATTTTGAATTATAGAATTTATTAAATTTGAATCACTTAAATTTTGTACTTATGCAAAAGTTTTTTCACGTCTCTCGTGATCTTTTTTCAATTGAAAAGAATCTGACGTTTCCGCGACTTGAACCTAGACCCACCTGATCGCTAGGGCTTAAGTCTTGCCACTCGGCCACAGAGACCGACAATATTAAATCAATGTTCAATTTGTTTGAATTAACAAAAATATTGTTACATCATATATTTTACTTTTCTATCAGTTTTGCCGCCAACGACCCGGCTTTCGTCTTTTGGCATATTCAGACATTTTAAGTACACGAATAAACTTGAGATTTGACAGTGAGATTTCTTAAAAAACCTTCAGTCAAAATCCTCAATTATTACAGTACTAATTGCTTTTGAAAATAAGTGGGATCGATTATCTATCTGTACCATGTATGCTGTTAATAGATTTTTATATTTATATAGCTACCGAAAAATAAGGAAGAAGCTAAAAGATGATAAAAAAATATACAGTAACCCATATTCGATATTGATTCTCATATTATTTGGATTTTGGCATCTTATATTTTGTCCCGTCGTTTTCAATTCACTATACATTGACACCGCTTTAAATGGCAGGTCATCAGAACTCTCTCGAACGATCTATTTTTCACCTCAGTCAATGAGTTTAAGTCGATATCAGGAAATAAATTCATTATTATAATACTCTATATTGAAATCTATAGCGATTCAATACAGAGTAATTTCAAATTTGTAAAAGAGACATTTTTGCACGATGTTCCGGAACATCGTGTTGCGGGCGTCTCGCCCAAAAATGTCGCTGGCTCTTTGACGCCCTGAGTGCATGGTATTTCATCCAAAGTTCGATGAGCCATAAATAATGGCTTATCGCGTGGACGTTTAACGATATTTTGTTGTAGCGGTTTGGCTACCTAATCGAACCGTTTTTTTTCAGACAGTCAGAGTTAGAGATTGGAGAACGTTGCACGTGCACTTGTAAGCCATATAAATCTTGCAAGATTGGTTGAGGTGTTTCTCCCATACTTGAAGTCTTGGAAAGTAGCCTCAAGCTCCCAATCCTCCCCATAAGACTAAATTCGCGTTCAAGTCCTGATATCGTCGCTGTAATCGTTATAATTGTGTTTTGTATTTTTAATTTAAATTCTGTGTGTGCGTAACATGTTTAACGCTAACTAAATAAATCGTGTAGTGTGTGCTAATCGCACTGCTTAACATTTTGAGATCGTGGTTTTAATTAAGAGCATCCTGATTCTCCTACTCCGATCCCTAAATCCCTCTTCCCGAGTATCGGACGAAGGTTCTTTCTCATTTACAAGTGAACCCGAATCAAGGTCGTCTCAACATATAAACTATTTTCTTGTCGGAGCAGTGATTGATTCAACATAATTAAATTATTTATTTTTAAATCAAACATATATATTAATACATCTCAAACTAGCTCAGGTGTATAGCATTTGTAGTAAGTGTGACAACACAAAGTACTAAAGGATATTTAAGGAGTCAATGAACAATGAAATTGCATCACAATTTATTTATTAATATCCCTCGAAAGACGATCCATGAAAAATAACGTGTGATCCGAAGGAGGAGGACTTAAAATACCCCAGTTTTAATGCTTTATTGGCATAGATTGCATTAAAAAAAATTATATTATGCTTTAACGTATTTTTGTACATCGTTCTATAAAAAATATATTTATAAAAAAATCGATAGTTTTCCTATAATTATTCATATTTTAAGTCGTGCATGAACGGACAGGCAGATCGTTTTGATGTTGAAGACAGACTGACGCAGTCAAAACTGTTTGCGTGAGCGCTTATCTACGTCTTTTAATGTAAAAACCATCCACCTGATGATGAAATGATGAAAATTACACTTGATCGAGGCGCATTTGATATAAGATAACGTTATCTTATCACGTATGGGCAGTGAAGTTTGAATCTTGAATCTTGAAGCTGGCAATTGGTAGCGACAATATAAATGGTTTTCAGCCAACAATAATCCGACTTATTTTCTTTTTTATTTAATTGCGACGAAACTAGTCGATCAAAATTATATTTGTTAATTACTGCAAAAGGTGTATAAAAGAATGATTTAAGAATACCAAAAGTTTCCACGATGTATCACTAATATTTCGATAGATATTTAAGATATAGTGGCAGTAGTGGTAAACTGTCTTACCCACCGGGACGGAAATGATATTGTCGTCACATTTGAGTCAGAAAGTTCGCATTTAATAATGTTTAACTTTGGTGTGGTATTATCTATTTACAGCCGAGCGTGCAAACATTTCCGTTGAACGGAGCCGAATTTGTCATCAGCAATAAAACCGATTGCGGGAAAACTAAATGCAGAATTACTCTTGAAAACCTGACTCCTGTAGCATCTGGCGCCTACACTTGCGAAGTTTCCCTGGAAGGACCAACCTTCAGGAACGTCCTTGAGACCAGTAATATGACAGTTGCCGGTAAGTAGCGATGAAATATTAATTACATATTTGAATAATTATACTGATAATAGCTTTCAAAATTATTATGAAATATTGCTTAGTACGCGTAGGTGCAATAAATTTAAAAGCTCTCTACAGGGGTTACCAATCCCGATATCCTGGGAATCACAATACCGAAACATTCGAATAAATCTTAATATTTTGTGTCCTTTCACGTGACATATTTGTAACACTGGATGCTCGTGAGTAAAAAAATATTTGCTGCGTTATGCATTGTTGACAGCATCGATAAAAAATCCTGTATTTAAATGAATTTAGAAGACAAAATATATCATGTCACAAAACTTTACACTTCACACACTACTTCAAATGGTGATTTTTAGCTGTCGATGACGTCTTTAGCCATGTCCACTCCCAATGTAGAGCATATGCACTCCTGGCGGAATTTATTTAAACATAAATTTTCTACGGGAGCTTCTAGTTACTCAGTTACTCTACCTCTCTTTTTTCCGAATAGAGCAGGGATAGAAAGAAAAAAACAGAAATGGTGGACTTAAGGCAATACAGACAAACACGTACCCACTGGGATTCTAACTCGTACCATCACCAACCGAACACAACAACGTTGACACTCTACCACGAACCCGACGAATACTAATATTTTTACTATATATCTTTTTTATACGTTTCGACAGTACGTGCTTTTCAAATATTAGTTTTAGCGCGACCTACCCAACGTTCAAGTGACAGTGGACGTGCCATATTGGAAAATTCGAGCACATGCCATACTTTTTGATCAATAAATTTCGATAGCTCGTTAAAAATTCAATACAACAGTTGTAAAGAATACAAATATTAAAAAATACATCGAATTTGTAAAAATTCTATTGCAGTATTTTTTTAAGCCCCAGTTATGTAACCAGTCAACATATTTATAATGATACAAAATCCTTAAGAATTATTTCATGATTGAATAATTTTTTCTACACTCATAATATGATTGAATTATTGGTTAATAAATTGATTAATTTCAGAATTGCCACCAGAACTGCCGAATATTGATGGACTACAACATTCTTATACCATCGGAGAAATACTTAATGTGACATGCACACCCCCTGCATCATCAGTACCCCCACATATATCGATTTTTTTAAATGACAAAGAGGTAATTTTACTTAGTATTCTACTATGAATATTTTCTTTACACTATTTGAATTTGATGATTTTCGTTTAGATTGCTTGTACATGTCGCTGTCTGAACTTCAATTCATGCAACAAAATGCTGGAAAAAAAGTACTACGAGTAGTAGTTTAGAAATACTCCACCGAGTAAATAAAAAGAGTTTAAAGATGAATAGTTTAGAATTTTTAGAAATAAATAAAACTCTTAACAAAAAATAAGTATTATTAAAAAATATTCTTAATAGGACAGGTTGCTCGCCACGGCTTACATTATTACCAATTAATAGGGTAATCACTAACCTATCTGATTGATTGCAGCTCATTAGCTTAAAAGTTTGTAATGTTAACGTCATTATTAGTATAATTATTTGTTTGCTTTGTTACGATTCATAACCCTCTCCTTGCTTCCCGTAAATAGGGAAAATCCCAAACTCCATTTTGTAATTTTATCATTTTAAAATGATTGAAACAATCTTGCTTTATTACTTAAGCAAACTTTGCGATGTTAAGTCCGAAGATGCTTCTGAAACAGGCGAAACACGTGTCACAGTAAGTAGCACAATACGTGGAATAATTAAAGTAAATTTAAATTTTATATTAACGTCTTTTTTCACTATAAAATAGTTTTTTCAATTGATTTTTGTAAAAAACGATAGAGGTTTTCTGATCTTTACAACCTTTTCCACTCATCCTATCATAAAACGGAGAGTGCTGCAATCAGGTAACTAGGTACGTATCCTAACCTATAATACCAAAAGAGGGTGAGAGAACGAATAACAACCAGCTCTCAAAGAACAACGTATAAGAATATGCTTGTTAAGGAGTCCACACGGAGAAAAATTGTAGCAAACAAATAGAAAAAATGAAAGTCAGAAAATAAATTTGAGGTTGTATCTTATATTTGTTATTTTACTGTGGTGCTTTTCACTGTGGCATTACTGCAAAGGATAGTATAAATAAAGTATTGTGACGGTTACCTGACACGTTTCTTCGGGTTCAAAGTTCTTCGCCCTTTAAAAATAAGATATTTTCAACGGAGTAATCTCATCTCCTAGGCCATTTTTTCCTGCTTTAGTCAACAGATTGATGTTATATTTCATAAAGACGCCAGCTTTATACTTTGTTTTAAACAAAAGAAATAACAATGTTTGTTTTTCTCGCGCTGTGAAAATGCCTTGCGTTTTTATCGCATATGAATAAGCATTGTTTCAACTCTCATTTTTCACAAACAACATTTTTCAGGTGAAATCTACTACATTGTATTTTCAGGTGTGTTTAAAAGTATACAGAAATAATTCGAAACGATTTATAAAAGAATTTATTACGAAATAAACAAAAAGGAATCTATCATATTGAAATATAAATGTGAAAATTTTTAAAAATTTAACATATTTCTTACATATATAGTTCCGATCTGAAAATATGACGATGATATCATTCTATTGCAAATGCACGAGCCGTAATAAAATATATTTATGATCGTATAGTAAGTTCATATAAAGCAAAAAGCCGACAAACCTACATATAATAGCCACATTTTTAATAATTCGTTGATATCCAACATAGCGATGCAGCCAAATATATGTGTAGCTTAAAAATGTGAATTTGAGCTTTTCGCG
Organism: Himalopsyche kuldschensis; assembly: GCA_028554975.1. Classification (NCBI taxonomy): domain Eukaryota; kingdom Metazoa; phylum Arthropoda; class Insecta; order Trichoptera; family Rhyacophilidae; genus Himalopsyche; species Himalopsyche kuldschensis. The sequence continues at coordinate 6,539,667 of JAHFWI010000029.1, read as the reverse complement.
TTTTATTAATCTTTAAAATATCGATTTATATTCAATATAAAAACAACAGGTTTGTATGTATGGGATCATAAAGTAAGTGCAATATTTTCGAGTGCTCTGATGTACACTTACTATAATTGATGTTCAAAAATATTCATGAAATGTAACATTTTATACATCACATCTTATATTTTTTAATATAGAAAACATAATAAAAATAATCAAACATTTTCAGTACTTGTTCCACATAAAATTTATTGGATCAGGATTGGTTTCGCTCATGGCGAGTATCGTCAACTGATAAGAAATACAACGAAACAGTGATATTTATACAAAAGTTAAGTAAGAAATACAAGGTATTGCAACCAAGCAAATAAATTGAAGCAAAATACAAGAAAAATAGACTATAATTAAAATGTTGAAGACCTCTTAGCATTGCAAGCTATTGCATCAAAAATCAATTAAGTATGAATTATCATTAACAAAGTAAAAGCCAAACATAATTGCATTTAATAAATTAATCTAAATGTCTGTAAACCATAATTAGAAAACATTATATATGTACGATTGAATAAATATAATGAATATTTAACATATTTATACCATTCGTACATTCTAACGAATATTTTTTCTTTTAAAGAAAGAATCTTTATGTAACGATTTGAGAATGGATGTGATGAAATAAAACAAAATTAATGGCCATTAAATGTCTATTTACACCATTGGCGCGAAGTGAAATACCTTTATCTCAAAAAAAAATTAAAATATTAATACGTTCTAAACGCTTTATTTACGTGGACGTGTGTTTTTATTCGTAGAGCTTTAGCCATGTATGGGCAACCACCGGCGGCCCGTTGAGCTATTTTGTCCGGCCTGATTCATCTCGGCGAAGTAATAGAGAAAGATTTTATACGAAGTGTGCCGACTTCCAAAACAACGACTCTGCATTCGCTATATTTGCTCGTCCGATGGATGCAGATGTAAATAATGTGTCAGCAAATTTCCGGGTGGAACTTGTTGAGCTTCTTCTTAAATCACAATTTAACAACATTGCTTTGGCGGATTTTTATAAATTATATTAAGTGGAAGAAAGCATACAAATTTACACGCATTGGCAAGAAAAATCATTTGTCTTTTTGGCAGCACATATACGTGTGAACAGTTTTTTTAGAGGATGAAACACACTAAATCAAAAATTCGAACGAGTATACGGGATGAAAATCTCGAAAATTCTATGCGACTATCCTAAAGCAATATCAACGCAAATATTGATAGTCTCGTAATTCAAGTACAAGACCAATCTTCACACTTAAGTTTGTAATCATTATATAATATTAATATTCTGTAGTTCAATATAATTGTAGCAACGTAGTTTATTGAATTAAATATAACTTTATTATATTTAATAATTTGGTCCGGCCATTGACTCAGAGACAGAATGATAATTTTAAGCTTTATATATATATATAATTACTAGCTCGAAGATCAATTTCAATATTGAGACATTTTCTCTTCTTCTTCGAGGCCGAGTTGATAACCCTGACATCCTTGAAAATTTTAGTTTGCATGCTCCCAGCTTCTACCTACGTGGTCGTAACCAAATCAAATCAATTTTCTTTGTCAAAACTTCACGTAGGTCTTTTGAATCTCCAGTTGCTAGGGCTATTCGGCTGATAAATGCGCTGCCTGTTCATGAGGACATCTTCGACAGTGAACTTGATGCTTTGTTCAAATTTTTTGTCTTCTTATGTAAATAATATATTTCTGTTCTGTTTCTTATTTTTAAAATTTTTGTGTAACATGTTATGTAATTTTTATTAATTTGTCAAATAAATGGCGCATTGGCACTTGTGGTGCCATGTATTTTACATTATTTGTTGCCGATAAATACAAAAAATTTGGCCCCATACCTAGGAAAGGTTGCCCATGCCTGGCACGATGCTTTTTGTTCTATCTCACGTTGTATTTATTGCAAATTTCCTGACCGTTTGCTCAAAACATTAAGCAGATTTATGTTATTATGTTAATAAAGGTGGACGAGAATCTCATAACTCGAAAAGCTGACCTGTCAGGCGGGAAGCTATACCAAACATCTGCCCGTTTACTTGTCACGTTGACGCTGGCACACTTCAAGTCGCCACTGGCGAGCGAGAGCGGAAACGTAGCTGGGAATGGGGCTTTACTTCACTTGAGATGCTCGGCGGCCATTGCATCCCTTCCAGAGACAGCGGTCTCGTCTGACGCCGTTGCATCGTTAGTGGCACCACAGTTACTTCTTCGCAATCAGAAACTGGTTGGCCCGAATGCTGGAGGTAACTAAACAAACTATTTTTATATGCACATCAATTTTTCGATGGATTCGGTGGTAACTTTGTGGAAGCTCATTTAAATATAAAATTTAAAATAATTTAACTCGCTTTTGGGATAGGAAAGGTGGAAAAGAGTTTTTAACAACACAAGCACCCATTGCCATCGAACAAAATCGATTTAACGACTGAAATCTACTCGTATCAGGACTCGAACCCGGGTGGTCCGTCACGAAAGCCAACGACGTTGACCACTGCACCGCAGACTGGGCACAGTTGAATAAATATGCATATTTTTAAATAAATTGATGTATATAATATAAAATAACTTTGATTATTCCACGTATTGTGTTAATAATTGTGATACGTGTTTCGCCTCTTCCTCGCGATCGCGTACAAGATCACTTAGAATCATCGTTACAGAGTGGTGTCTACCGACTCTCTTGTGGAGACTGCCAAGCGTCTTATGTTGGGCAGACAGGTAGAAACATTAATATTTGAATCAAAGAACACATAAGATGTCTAAAAAGTAACAATTTATACATACTGGCTTATAATTTTATGTTTTGACATTACTCTTTGAGTTGTTGCGGATTATTATAAAATGTGGAATCAAAATGATTAAATCTGAAGAATATTACTGATTATTGTATGAGTTCTGAAAAAATAATTTGTTTTTTAATATTAAACTATTATAAAATTATTCTTTTTATTTTAAAGAAATAATAAACTTTTGTGACTGTCTCTATCTGTATTATATTATTATTTTGTAGTTTGCGGTTGCATTTTTGCTCCTGTAAATTAAAACAACTCGATTTCATACTTACTGCGAAGTATTCTTTAGGATCTTCTATTATAGTAAATTTTAAAATTATAGACGAAACATTTCAAAAAAAATCGTAAGCCTTACATTCATTTCATTCAATGTGCTTACTATTCATAAATCTTTACAAAAATTCTGTCCCGTGACCATATATCCATAATTAACTATTATTTGTTTTGATTCTATAACACCCTCCTTGCTTCCCGTTAAAGGAAAAATCCCAAACTCCATTTTGTAATTTTATCATTTTAAAATTTTACAATCAATCTTGTTTCATTACTTAAACAAACTTTGCGATAGTAAGTCCGAGGATGCCTCTGTAAGAGGCAAAGCACGTGTAACAATTAGTAACACAATACGTGGAATAATCAGAGTTATTTTTAATTTTATATTATGCACATCAATTTATTTAAAGAGATGTATAGTTATTCAACTGTGCCCAGTCTTTAGTGCAGTGCTCAACGTCGTTGGCATCTGTGACCAACGACCCGGGTTCGAGTCCTGATTCCAGTCGATAACTCGAATCTGTTCTAAGGCAACGGGTGTTTGTGTTGTTAAAAACTCTTTCACACTTTTCCTATTCCAAAAGCGACTAGCGGACCACTTCCCTTTCAATCCCTACTCTCGAAAAAGAAAGGTTGAGCGACTGAACAATTCTCGTAGAAAAAAATCATGTTGAGATAAGCAATCACGAAATAGTGAAGTGTTAAAAAACCTCGTGGAAACATTTAATTTAATTTTATTTTACCAAAAAACAAAACGTTTTAATAATTATTGTACATATTATTTACCCACTAGCATCAAAAGTATCCAATTATTGAGATCCTGATATTATTTGTGTTAATTTTATTGTTTTTTACTGTTCTAGATACAAACGTCCCTTCCCGCTTCTTTGTGTTGGTGGGCATCATATTGTGTATAGAACAAATAGTACTGATAAATTTTCATTCGTTTTGAATAATCAAAAATACTAAAAATAAAAAGTATTATTTTTTACATTCCATGTGTACAGAAAATTTGTTTAGTTTCGTAATAATATTTGGGTATCTTATTACAGCACATTTTCAATATTAGATAAACTTGGTGAAGAAACGATGTATACAAAATAATTATGTGTATTCTTTATGTATGTATCATTGAAATGGAAAAATAAATCTGTATTGAAGTAGGTATGTATGTCGGAGCTTGAGCTGATAAAAGCTTTAAAAGTTTTATAAACAACAGTATATTATGAAAAATGCCAAAAATTTTATTTATTTTAGAAAACCTAGTCATAATAGAATTATAAATTATTTTACTTTTCATTTTTTTATATTTTTATTTACATGTTATCTTTTGAAGAACGTTATATTCAACAAAAAAACTCTACCGTTATTATAGTTTTTATCCAGTTCTGGAAAAAGAAAGAAATATAGAATGTATATAAAATTCAGCTCGATCTAAATCATGTACAAGACCGAACAGAAGATGCTGTTTGTCTAACTTTAGTTTTTTTCCATACAGCCAAGTATTTTGGCTCTACAAAAATTATACAATACACACATATTATATAGAAGATTCCTATTTCGGCTTGCACCCTCTTCAGAACTATTGTAAGCATAAACCGAAATAGGTATCAACTATAAATTATATATTTTTCAACGTGTTATAATGGAGTTCTACCAAGTAAATGCCGAATCAATCAATCAAAAAAGAAATATTCTATTCTATTCACGAATATCTTAAGTTTCAATTTAACTATCAATTTCACAGCACGATTGATGCTAAACAAAAGTGAATGATTCGTCAGTTTTAATCGAAAAAAAATAATGAATCAGGACGTGATTATCAGTGTGAATCCTGACCCGTTTTTATGGTTGAATACATCTTTCTTCTTGATATGTGTTAGTTATTAATGTAAGAAATATTTTTAATGCACCGATTACCAAAGATATTTCAACACTCGAAAATATTATTTGTAAAATTTTAAATGATAAAAAAAATAATTGAAAATATACAAATAAGCTGTATGTAAATATCAGAAAATTTGTTTCATTTTTTCCATCTCATATAACATTGAAAGTAATAACATTATAGCACAATCTCGACTTTATTTTTGTAAGTAGCTCTTTCAATAAAAATTACCGTAATGTAACATGTTTTTCCGCGTACCCAGGCAAGCTGTTTATGAAAGAAAATATTATCTAGAAAAAGCCTTATAACATATTTTCCCAAAACCTGTGTGTGACACATTATTTGATGTGATTTTAAGGTAAATATATAATATCGGTGTATACATTGGAAAATTTATTCACATTTTTGAAAATCGATAAGGATATTTTATATTTCACATGAACGCAATATGTCTTCGCTTTCAAAAATGTCACGTTATATCATCGGTAATTGTATTTACATTTTAATCATAAATCTGTCAAAAGAAGTTAATTGACGTTAAAATAACTAGAAGTTATATTCAGCATATCAAAAATCGATGGTAGCAGAAAGGTGGCCATTAATGAAAATCATAAAGCAAAGCTAATAAATAATAAAGTCACCGAAGCTCACTGAGCTTTTTCGTAAAGTCATTGCATGAAATATTACACTCGGGGACTCGAGCCTGTAACCCTGCAACCGATTGGATAAACATTGTAAGCATGAACATTTTAATTACTAGACATTTTTCAAAGACCACCAGATGAGTTGCGTAGAGGTTGTAGTCATAATAAAAGAAAAACACTCCAAGTAAATAATCGTCCATATTTTCAAAAAAATAAAAATATTTAGAAAGAATAAAAAGAGTTAGTGAGTAGAGTAAGAGAATAGTTCTGACGAGGGCGTAAGCCGAAATAGCTATCAACAAATATATTAAATAATTTATCTAGAATTAAAATACATTGTTATTTTTCTTAACGTATAATAAAAAGACGTTGAATACTTCAAATAGTAGCACTATATTATGATTCACAATGCCACGATCCAGGACTATGTAGTCCCAATTTCAATTAAATTCTCAATTGAAATATGAAGTTTTATAATTAATTTAGTATGTACATATATTTATTAAAAACATTGAAAAAAATTATAAAATAACAAACGTAACTTATTGCATAAATCTATTTGATAAAAAAAAAAAATATCTTAAGCCTAGAAGAAAGAGTTTCGTTTAGCGTTCACAACAGGCACATTTCCTGATATGGTCAAATATTGTGTAAATATTTAAAAATTACACTTCTTCAAAATATTTTAAGCTGTCTTGAACACTTAAAATAAACTCATGGTGAATTAAAAATTAAACAAACAAAACTATAAGTTACTAATAAGAAAACAAAATTATAAGTTTGAATTGTTTGAATTTAGTACTTTTCCATGAACTGAGTCAGTTTAAGTACATCCGTGCACTTGAAATCCATGCAGATACTGAAAGACGAAACCCGGGTCGTTAGTGACAAAACTCATGGAAAAATACAAAATTCAAAATATTCACATTTGATATTGAAATTCCATCAAGCACCCTCAGTCGAAATCCTTAACAATTATAAATACAAAAGATTTTGAATTTAAAGCTATGAATTAATTATTAAATGGTATTTTTTTAAGTTTTTATCATTTTTTCATATTCGTGTATTGATAACTCCTCATGAATCAATAATAAGCAGTCTCACAAAGGTATTTGAAAAGAGGCGCCTAGTTAAAAACGCATACATAAACAATTTCTCAAATTGTCACCAGCTACAAACAAATATAAATAGTACCCATAACTTAAAACATCATGTCAATAAGCAAACATTACAAAATAAATACAGCAACTCTTGAAGGGAGTATATAAAATCTGTATTTATATTCCTTTCCCGATATCGTCCAACAAGAGGGTTGCTTTCTTCGCTCTCTTTGTATTGTAATGAACAATAGTTCTACTGGGAAATCTGTCTCGTGCCAAGCATCTTGAGGACACGTACAAATTGTACTGGGAGGTTCACATTGACAGCGCATCAAACTCGAATCTCGCTGCTAGGAAACCCAATGTGTAATCTTCGAAACTCTGCTTGTACTTTTTGAAACTAAGCGTGTACTATGCAAAGCCTTGCTTGTATATTTAAGTAACAAAGATTTAAGCTCTGCGCTGTGATTTATTAATAGTCTAATTAACTTAAGCAAGGTTTAAAACATTAACCGGTTATGTAAGAAATCAGAGAACATTTATCATTTTAGGGAAAACCACACATATTAAAATTGCGAAGGATTCGTTGAATTTTATAGTATCATTCAACATGAAAAAATACTTAAAACATTACAATTTATTAGATCACAACCGGTATCGCTCATGGCGAGTATTATCAACTGATACAACGAAACAATGATATGCAAAATTTAAGCTAAATTAACATATCTTGGCACAATTTTGAGCCGCAGACACTCTCGATCGAACCAAATATGTTGGAGATCTAAACACTGTTTTAATTTGTATTTCATAAATAAGACGTACTAGCTTCATTGATCACTTTAAAGTTGTTTACTGTCAAAACTTGGTGGAATGGCATTATAATATAAATAATCACACATTTTTAGTGATTCTTCCACATGAAATTTATTGGATCAGGACCGGTATAAAATTTTCCTGCTGCAATAAATTGTATGTAGAATAAGTACTAAAATTTGCAACTATTTTTACTATAATGCCATTCACCAAGTATTGACAGTGAACACCTTAAAATTGTTGAAAGGAATAATTATTTTAAATCCTTTAAATCAATTGGGATTATATCAAGAAGCAATATAAAGACATAATTATATTCGCAATTTAATGTAACGATCCAGTTTTATTTATTCGACCGCTTTTCCAATAAAAGCTTAACACTGTGGTTAAGAGGTAAGAGTTAAATTCTTTTTAAGATTAATTTCATTTGTTTTTCATTTAATATTTCTGATCTTGGGCATGCACTTATATTAGCTTTTATTCTCAAGTTTATCTAGAGTGATTAAAAAGTATTTTGACTAAAATATCATATTAATACAAAAAAAAATATTCTTCTATAATAATAATAACTTAATAGCAGATATAAAACGTTTTTTTTCTAATACAGTATTGGACGCTTATATTGGTAAATAATTTATGATTCGGCGATTCCTGAAAATACTCCAAAAAATAAATTCGCACTTTACTTAAGAGTGTTTTTAACAGTGAAGTGTGTATTGTTGATAGTGATATTAGCAACGAAATGAGAATACACCAAAAATAAACAAGCTTTTGTCAAACTTCATAAGAAAGAAGCACTCAGAGAAATTATGTTGCGGGGAGTCATGCGGCGCTCGAACGCAAAATTGTACATTAGAAATGAATGAACAAACTATGCAGCCTCCATTTAATATTATGAGAAGTTTTTATTTACACCATCAAGAAAATTTAAAGACTCAAACATAGGCTTCTTATGAAAAAGAAATATTTTGTTTTTCTTTGGCAGCGGATTAATGGCACATTTAGTTTCTGGTCATAAGGAGCCGTTGGCGGCAAAGTTTTTCCCTTCATCTCTGAATTTAATTATTAGATATCACCTCTCACAGTTGCATAAATAAGGGCGTAATTGCTGCAGACTTGAGCAATCCAAAGTGAATCCAGTTCATGAGGTAAGCCAATGCATTTATATAAGTACATATGTATATATCTAATATATAAAAATCCATATTTGTTTATTTGTTTGTTTGTTCGTATTTTATGCACTGCCATACCGTTCATCCGATTGCAATGAAACTTTGACAACATTTTTTGATTGCACTTGCGCGGAGGTTTTTGGCATAGAAAAATCAACTTACTTTTATATAAAAATCATTTTTTTTTTCATATTTTATGCTGCCATACCATTAATTTTGACAATTTATTTATGCACTTGCGCAAAGGTTATAGGCAAAGCACAATTAACTTTCAATAGGTGGCGCGTGTTTCGTACTATAGACAATCGGCGAAAGACAAACAACAAACGGCTAATGTCATCGATACTGATCAATGTTAGTGAAATTAAATCGAATTTTTTTATAATACGGTAAGAAAAATAACAAAATTTATTTTAGTTCTACATAAATTATTTTATATATTTGTTGATAGCTATTTCGGTTTACGCCTTCGTCAGAACTATGTTTTAAACGTGTATTAGAGATAGCTTATATACCTAGGCTAGACAGGGTACCCCATACATCCCCTCTCTGTGATCAACCATACCAACGTCACATCGAAAAATTTAAATAAGTTTAAGTTAATGGTCTAGCGTAATCCTGAGAACTTACTTGGGGTATTTGGGTTATTTTTATCGTGTGAAACCACTTAACACTTATTATGTCCTAAGTGAATCTATTTTTAAATTGTTTTTAGTTTGCTGCTGGATAAAGGATTTAGAAGAGGTGAAGCGTTAACAGTAATCTGTACATTAAGAATGTCATTGGATTGATTATACCTATTAATTTCTAGCTGTTCCAATGCATTAAGCTTAAGGTCTTTATTACAGGAATGTAAACAAATCGGGACCAAATTTGGGTCATGTTCTTTTTCTATGAGATGGTTTGCATATTTTGAATCAGTTTTTTATTGTTAAAGGATGTAACATGTTCATTTTCCCGGGTCGAGATATTTCTTCCGGTCTGCCCCACATATACTAAATCACATGTACCGCAGGTCATCTTATATATACCGCTTCTATCAAGTTTATTAATCCTATCTTTACTATTTTTAAGGTGTGTGCCTAAATTATTATTAACTCTAAATGCCACATTTACTGAATTTTTAATCTCGTGGTGAAGTTGTTCACTAATACTCCCTAAATAGTTAATTGATTTAAAGAAGCGGTTTTCACTTATTTAACCTTTTACTCATGTACTGAAACGAAAAAAAAACGATATTTTGGAATATATTAGGCACACCAATAAATCAATACAACTTAAGACAATTAGTAAATCTTGATTGGGAGAAAATAGCTGCATAGTATTTTACCTAATATTATAAATATTTTTGATAACGTACAGTTTTCGTGGAGACTGACTAGAATATTTAATTTTTTTTTGTAGGGCAAAGATACAGTGAAGAGGTAATTATACAATAATTATATATTTGTATAGCATTCAGATTCTCTCTCAGAAGGTATTTTTTAGCATAATTTATCCATTAATTTCGAACATGATAATTAAAAACATGTTTATCAATTTAGATTACAATAAAGTGAAATTTATTCATCGTTTGAGGTGTTTTTTTTCCCACCCTGTTTTATAAAAGCACAAGTCATCCAATTATAACAAATGTAAGCACATTAAAACACACGTTTTATTAAGGGAATCATTTTTATTGGTTAATTTGCTTATCACAATTTGTCGAGACACGTATCACGCACGTGACGACTAATTACATAACATACCCCATCTCTTTTTGTTTCGTTGTATTTTTTCGTGTGTGTTATTTCACTCATTTGACCTCAAAAGTTAGTTTCATATGGAACCACGGGTGGCCAAACGACAGCTTTATTTTGGAATATATTTAAAAAAAAATAACTTTGTTTTATCACTAGTTGTTCTATTAACTATGTTGGAAAAATTTATAGTGAAAACATATCCCATCAAGCAAATAGTTAAAGATTACAAATGAATGGCTTAAGGTTCTTGGAAATAAATACATCCTTTAAAAAATTATATAAAAACAACATTTTTAATAGGACAATTGGCTCACGGCTATAAAAATAAATGATATGATTTCCCCCTCTAACCACAAATAGAAATAATAATCTATATATATAAAAATGAATGTCTGTGTGTATGTCCGCTATGGACTACTAAACCGCTCGACCGATCGATGTGAAACTTTACAAATTTATTGAGTACACTCCCGCATTGGTTTCTGGCTTACCAACCCCTCCCCCAACCACCCCCCAACCACCACCACCCAATTTTTTTTTAAACTTCATGAATTTTTCGAGTTCACACCTTCGAAGGTTTTTGGCATACCCGCCCCATACGCCCCCCAAACCCCTCTCCTACCCCACCTCCCTCCAATCCCCCCTACAATTGCTGGCGTAGCAACGCGCGCAGGGTACAGCTAGTTATTATTATAAAATCAACATGCAATAAAATTGACAACCTTGTTATTCCACTTATTGCATTAAATGTAGAGACACGTGATTCACATCTTAGAAAAGTATCTTCAGGTTAGAATACTAAAGGTATCAACTATTTTTTATTAAAATGAACATAACAAAGTTTCTGTCAAATCCATCAAAAACGTACTAATGATCTTTGCGACTTTCCCCTCCCTTCAAGAAAAATCTCACCATAGATTTTTTGATTATAAATAACAAAATGGAGGTTTTTATTTTAACAAGACGCCGGAGGGGGGTAGATACAATAAAATAATAATTCGTCCAATGACACTGGCATTACGAGTTATTAATTATTGAGTTGCATTAAAAAAAAATTGATTTTTACACTTATTCATTTTTAAAAATCAATTGATTGAAAAAAACATTTATTAGAAAAGGAATCAAACAATTTTACAAAAAAAACATCACTTAAGAGACGTAAGTAATAAGTTTACATATTTGTAGTTGTGTAGATAATTTTTATTACCTTAGCTTTTACTACAGCTTAGTTTTGACAATCTTCAGGTCTACAAGGACACGAAATGATATCTTAATAAAAGGAAAGATAATGTCACTTAACTCTAATATGTTCAACAATATACAGGCAACCAAAAGTCTGGTCTCCCTATTCGTACGATACGGCATGTCTGTCAATTAAGCGGTGTCAGCATTTTTTTCATATTTGTCTGAAATATTTTTCTACTGGAAATGTTTCAGCAAAATTAAATTATTATTATGGATGTAAAATTATTTTCAAACGTTTATTTTACAAACATTATTTTAAAATAAGTAATTCTAGCACTATTAATCAACACCAAACATCGATGTTTTGTATTTTATAAATTATAACATTATGTTATTGCTAAAATGTTTAATGATATTTTTTTCAGATGATTTATATCGATTTTGAAAGTAAGTAATTACGTCAGTAGTAAATCAAACTTTGAATTAAAATTTTCAACTGAATATATTATAATTTAAAAGGCTTTTTGAATAGCTTTTTACTTTTTTATATGTTAAATGAATTCATTTTTGGAGACAGAGTGAGTGAAAAATATTTATAAAATACAATTTGATAGACAAAAATGAGACGAATACTGTCGGTCCCTGTGGTCTAGTGGCAAGAGCTTTGTCCTAGCAACCGGGGGGCCCGGGTTCAATCCCCGGCAAGGTTAGATTTTTTCAATTGAAAAAAAAGATCTTGGGCTGGGTGTTATGTTATTTATCGTTGATTTTGTGCACAACTGATACATTATTTACCATCGAGTTAATCTCGTGTGACTTTCACGACCCAGAATATTTGGCGCATTGGCGCAAGCTGTAATGCCAAATATTTTAAAAAAAAAAAAAATATGAAACTATGGTTGAAATGGCAAACTCCCTTTTCGGAGAGGGCAAGAAAAGAAGGATAGGATAAAGAGTGGACTTATAGTTCGCTTTTCTTACTCGTTTTTATGAAAAAATACGTAACGGGTAAAGAAAATTATATTGAAATAGATACATCGATATATGAGAATATCCCGTTAATGATTTGAACAACATTCGAAGAGCGATAAATGCTCCATTCACACATTTTGACGAGTACAGACGTACAAAGTAGAAACGAATACTCTAAAGCCACGCCCAATCATCTGAATGATCCATACAAAACAATAAAAAAAAAAAAAAAAAAATTAAAATATCCTCAAAGAAAGGGTAATTATTTTTTCGATATAAAAACCACGACGAATAATGATAAACAAGTCAATGTTATTTATATAAGGAGAAAGATCAAAAATATATCCTTTTTATCTCGCATTATATAAGTTTCAGCCAAGACTTTCCTCGTAATTTTGTATTCAGTTAGAAAAATAAACATTGGAAAACAAGTTTTTTCGAATCCTTTTTATGTATCAAAAATTATCCATGAGCACAAAAGGATAAAAACCAGCTTAACTCTTTTCAAACGCCAAATGAATTCACCTCAAAGGCTGCTGAAGCCAAACCTATTTTTTAGGTTTTTAAAAGGATAATGTCTGAAAAAGGACTCTTTGTCCAAATTTATGACCGGATAATGGGCGTACGCGTATATAGGAAAAGCGGTAAGTTAGATAGATGAATACAAACCCAGAGTATTAAGAAAGCTCATAAATATCCTGTAGCTAATGAGGGACTTTTTGTTTTGTTGAAATAATGTTAGATATTGCAAACGCATTATATTGATGAAAATAGCTTTTTAATCCTGTATGATGAATCAGTAAATGTATAGAAAATTCAAGAAACTGTAAATAAGTATCTTTAAGAAAATCTAAAAAATAGTAACAATCGTCTAGTTTATTTTGTTATAAATTTGGCATCTCTAATAAGAATCGTGTCATTAAAGTTGACCACTTTGTTACAAGATACAGCTACGTGACTTACCACTCTTATAAAGGTGTTTCTATCGATTAATAAGCAACAAGCTATCTTCTATCATTGTATTGATATCCATCTGATTGTGGTGCAAAATGATGCGCATTTTGTGTGAGCTAGTAAGAAAAAAATAATGTATATTATAAAGAAAAAATTCTGCCGTTGTATTCATCATATCCATATACTTTTCAAATATTTTCCTGTTGACGTATCTGCTAAATATTTAATTAAGTTAAACTACTTTGGCTAATATTTTCTCAGAAAATTTTTGACAATCTAGAAGATGAACAAACCTTGTCGAATATTTAATGAACACCTACATATTTAAATATCTAACCTTCCAAGAACATGATATTTAATACACGATGAAAGATTTTACCTTTCAATTTATTATTAGGTTCTCCTGAAAACGCTATTACAGAATATGCATATTGAGTGAAATTTTGTATTCAAAAAACTATAAATAGCAATGAATATGCAATATTATCAGCGTTGAATGCAAAATTTGTAGCTCCCCATGCTACAAAGAAGTGTAATTATTTATGCACATAGAGTAATAAGAATGCTATAATGGGCTATTTTTTCAATAAACACAGCTTAGCACCAGTGCTTCTTAGACTGAAGCCTACGCCCAGTTTATCCACCGTCATATTATTCAACGTTACACTCTGACTTCTTTAACATCTCACTCGAGTGTGCGGCAGCCGTTAATACTATATAAATTTTCTCCCCTCTCACATAAGAATCCACCTACGGCACTTAGCCCACGCGTTTAGTCTATATCAAATTAGGGTATTAAACATTTTCGAACTCTGGCAATCTTTTTTTTGTGGGTGTCATTCAGAACATTCTCACAGTGCCTCACTTTCGAGTGCATAGGTAGCGTGGTCAGTCTGTACCATCCCCATAAGTGAAAAACGAAATTTCAAACATGCTGCTATTTGTATGTACATATGTCATATAATACCCTAAAATTAACAGAAAAAAACATAAAAACCGACAGAAGAAAGTTAACCAGCCCACTATTAAACTAAAGCCTGGCGTCTTAAAAAATGATTTTTATAATCTGATAATGATATCGTGATAACGTTTGCAATGATTGAAACCGGTCCTGAACTCATGTTTAGTATTTGGACTAGAAAATAATCACTAGCCGGATGGTTTCAATTTTTTTTTGAAGAGAGATGTCAGATTATGCAGTCTCTAGTCAGGTATACAATTAAAAGCCAATTACTGGAATAATTCGTGCTAGTGGTGTGAGTGTCTCGAGAGACTATATATTCATTATTTTTTGGAGAATGAACTAACCACTAGCCTTTTATTTTCTATATCTACTATCTCCATAAACAAGAGTTTAAAAAAGTGAGTAAAGGCAGTTCTCGTAGAAAACTTACGTTGAGGTAAACTCATTTTCTTGGTAAAAAAATGTGTTATTTAAACATTAACTGTGGCACTAAAATATTTGAAAAACTCAATGAAATTGGAGAAAAGAAACGATAAAGCATGTACACTCCCACATTGATAGAAAATAAATAATACAACATTATAGCATTTTACGAAAACGACAAAATATATTGTAAAAATTTGAGGTACTCATCGTCTTATAAGCGCCAACAATGTTGGAGGGTCACATCTACGAAATTGTTGACGGTAAATATAGTTAACTTGGCATTCGTTTTAACTATTTGAACTATTAAAGTAGGTGTCGAAGTGAATGTCGTGAATTCTATATCAGCTGTAAACAAAACGTGAAATACACATAACGTGGAAAAACGTTAGCATTTTTACGTCAAAATAGACATTTAGTATGTTTAATAATAAACAGTACTCATTGAGACAAATAAAGTTGCATCATATTTTAGATATTTCGAACAGTAATACATTGAATAAATATCAAAGTATTTAGTTCAATATAATTATAAAATTGGTTGACAGCTGTTTCAGCCTCACGTTACCGTTGTAAAATCCACGTTTCTGTTCTGCAAATTTGAAACACTTTTCAAAACGGTGACAGAGAGTAATATGCTTATAAAACACTTGATCCAAATTTTGGTCATTGCTTGCACAATTTTGAATAAGAAAGACTTTATGCAAAAGATGACTCTTGCATGAAAATTTTCATATAGTATTTATAGACTTACATTATATATAGTCTTTCAGAATGAAATACACAAAAAAAACATTACCAGTATATTCTACAATAAAACTTTTTTTATTTCATTGCAATTAATCGGGATCAAAGGCTTAAAATCTCGCCCTCGACAAAGGGTGACTTTGGGGGCAAGGGTGATATCATCCACAGGCCAATGGTTACACAATACGATTTTTGGTCAGCCACCCTCTGCCCAGTCCTTTTTCCATAAGTCTCTATCGTCGCTATAATCATTTGGTTTTACGTGTTTTCCAACGCCGTAACTCAATTTCGGCCAAGCCTGGAACTACCGGTTCACATCCTGTTAATCCAACCCTCTTAATACCTACTTTCCGCAAAGTTTAGAATTATTGGTAAAAATAAACTCTTACATTGCATATATAACGCAATGATACTGCACGCCTTTTGTTAACCTGTTAAATCCCTGCGGTCCCGTATGGAACCAGTGATTATGGTGCACTTCGTTATCGGATTAAATTGATTTATGATAATAATTTTCAACGTATGGATATTAACTTTCATAAATAATGTCTTTGAGATACCGATCCATGATTTTATTTTCGGTTTCGTTAAATATATTTTTTTCATAATGAGGAATATAAACATCTGCGTTACAAAGTTGACTCTTTGTATATGCGTTGTGTTATATACGGTGGACCGTAGTAATAAAGCAGCTTTATTCAAACTATACAATATATTTCAATTAGTATACAGATTTTTTTTCCATACCTAAAAATTTATCCTTTGGGCTGACCGATTCATTTTTCAAGATAGCTGTAGCTAAAATGGATTCGTTTATTTGTTTATCTAGAGCATACATGGGCAGCCACCGGCCCGTTGAGCTATTTTATCCGGCCCTGATTCATCTCGGCAAAGTAATAAAGAAATTACTTAAAAGATCCAGGGAGAGATTCAATTTTTTTAAACCATTTTCCTAGTCTATCAGCTCGTACAAACATCACAAATAATTCTTATAGAGATGAACTGAAGGCACTCATTGAGCAATTTGATACGAGGTTTGCTGACTTCCAAAACAAAGATTCCACATTCGTAAAATTTTTCGTCCGATGGATGCAGATGTAAATAATGTGCCAGCAAATTTACAGATGGAACTAATTGAACTTCAGGGGGATTTAGTGCTAAAACCACAATTAAACAACATTGCTTTGACGGATTTTCGTAAATTATATTTGGTGGAAGAAAAATATACAAATTTATGCGCATTTGCAAGAAAAATCATTTGTCTTTTTGGCAGCACATATACGTGTGAGCAGTTTATGTCGAGGATGAAACACACTAAATCAAAAATTCGAACGATGATAACAGATGAAAATCTCGAAAATTCTATGCGATTATCCTTAAACAAAACCAACGCCAATATTGATGGTCTCTCAATCCAAGTACAAGGACAATCTTACTCCCACATTCGGCCACACACAATTTTGTAATCAGTATATAATTTTAATAATCGTTCATTCTATAAATTAAAAAAATAAATATGTATGATACTTCTACTTCTATATACATTTGCTACTGAAACGTGTTTTATTGAATTAAATATTACTTTATTATGTTCAGTAATTTGGTCCAGGCCCTTGACTCGAGACAGAATGATAATTTAGAAGAGAAAGGTTTCCCATGCCTGATCTAGAGAATTTATCTCTTTATTCGTAAATTTTACGCAATTTTTTTATTTTGTTAATGCTTTTTATTTTATCCACATAGGCTGACTTATTTCAGAGATATAATCATGTTTATACGAGTTATGGGTCGTGCGGATGTTTCGCAAAAAAATGCTCGGGCGCTTAAATGTTAATACGATATAATGTCATTCTATGAATCTATGCTTATACCGTATTAACATCATCAGTGTGACTGTCTTACGTTGGTCTGATTTTCCAGTTAAAACTCTCCCTTATTTTTCCTAGACAGTTTGGTAGTTGTCAAGTTAAGCAATTTAATTAAGATGACTTTCATAAAGCTTTTTAATTAGCCAGAGAAGTATCGAGTTTCCTTCACATCCACGGCAACCATTACAAAAACTTACCACATATTGCATTCTGTGATTATAGATACATTCCATTGAGCTGATTTTGCTCAGTCTTATGTTGCGATAATTTGTTCCGTTACGCTCATGTATACGGCAAAGAGTCAAACTTTAAAACAAAATTGACTATTCTTTTTTTTGACGTGACAACGTCTTATAAATCGATGAACGCCCGCTGCACGCACGAAAAAACATGACTCATTGTCCCGTTTGTCGCCGAAGGCAAGCGTGCGAGCGAGAGCGCGGATAAGCGTTAGAGAGGCACGATCGGCCTACCACCAGATTGTGCCGCATCTATCTCTTCCACTCGATTGGTCGATGCGTCTGAGTAGAAAAGAGACCGCGGCAGCACACAACTTATACACCTACAGTACCTATACGTGATCTGTTTACAACTGTTTATAAAGTGAAGTGAAATGTTGATGTGGTTTTCATTGTTTATATTACAACAACAATTGCGGCAATAAAGGTAATTAATTCTTGCATATTAAAAATCTGATTAACGTATAACAAATATACTTTAAATAAACAATAAATTATCAACGATTTCTTTCGCAGAACCGCCTAAAGTCACACCATGGCAGACCAACCTGACGAACCTGTGAATCTCACGGATCTGCCACTATCGTCAAGGAGTAATGTACCCATGGAGGTGCAAGATGCTACCGCATCCACGTCTGCAACGCCATTCGCCATTGTTACTTGTAAATAAACTGTTCATCAAAGTAATAAACATATTTGAATTAATGAGTGCGAATAAAATATATCAATAAAAAATTGTAGATTTCATTTCACTCCTTCTTCGTATCCATACAAAATAATGATAATTCAATAAAAATTATTCCATTTTATTCATAAAAGTATGCAATTATTTCATCAATGTTTTCTTATGACGTTGTCACGTTAAACTATCGTCCGTAAACCGACTTTACAGATAACCATTTTTTCTAATAATTGACCGTTTAAGAACTAAAAAAATATGCAAAAATATTGTCATATTACCTCTAGTTGAAAAGCTTCTGTGTCACGGTGAAAACGCAACAACAAAAAGTCCTAATACCCATTGTGAGCCCGTAGAAAACCACCCTAAGACTCTTCTATTTCGCAGTGGAGTTTAATTAGAATACAGTTGTTTAATACATCTATGTTTTTGATACGCTTAGAAACGTGAGCATGTTGGTACCATTTTAACCTGTATTTCAATGGCTCAACTGACAAAAGTTACAATGTGTTTGTAAGAAAGATTACACCTACGCTTGAATCAAAAGATGTTGTATAATTTATTTAATTTTGAAAATCTCTCATTACTACCCGAATACAATACGAACAATTTACCGCTTACTTATATATTCTTAAAGTTTTAATTTAATTCTTTTGACAGTAACCCACCGACCAATATTTTACAATTGTTATAGCAAATGTTCATTGAAAATTTAATAAAAAAGTTTTCTCTTCATAATTAAACTGACAGCTGTTTTATTTTTTAATAGTTATGATTTTTATAAATCACTGTTGATTGTTTGCCAGTAAATACTCAAATATGCTCTTTAATTTTAAAATAACACTATTTGTTTTAGTATATTTCGCTGAAAGTAAATTTGTCGATATAATGACACAACAGAATTGTTTTCCACGCGGGATTGAATTCAGCCGCGCCATTGTTGAAAGGTTAATAATTAAAAATTGATGTTTTCCAATTAAAAACGCCCGCTAGTATTTATTTAACAGAATTAAATCAGATCCAAAACACAAAATAGATTAAACATTTTTGCAAAAAGTCATCGGGTAATGGAATATTACCCGTGGCAGTCTGTGGGGATAATATAATTTATGGAAGGCCTTCGCATCCCGTCTACCTAAACATACAGAACGCCTTCCGCGATTTCCCATTAATTCACAGAGGAGGAAAATCTTGCCAAAATTTTCCCAGCATCTGTACAACGGTTTTCAATTAAATTCGACGCGCTTATTATTAGCACAGTCGAGAAGATAAAACCTATAAATTTCATTTGGGACCAGCCATGACTTGAGGGGCGGGTTACTTCCAGATTTATGATTACTTTGGAAATGCCGGGTCGATAGATGCTCAAGAAAAAATATAAAAAGTCTCGCGCCTTTATGAAAATCGAGAACAACGGTTATAAATTCGGAAATTTTAGCATATTATTTCAATTACCTTACACCTTTTACAGTATTATTTATTCGTCAGTAAAAAGCAGGGTTATAGATTCGTTGGAAAAAATTATGACTTCGACTCCGACTCCGACATTGACCAAAAACACGTCTGAGAAAAGTTTAATTCCCTCAAGTTGTTCTCCTACCTTTTCTATTTATGTGTATTTAATTATCAAACAACTAATCCGGCCAATAGCCAAATTTGACATATTATATACAAAAATAAAAAGTTAAAACATATAAAAACTCCGACTCCACGATTCCGACTCTGACTCCACAGCCCTGGTAACAAGGCATTCAAACAATATTTTTATGATTGTATAATATTACCATCGAACTTAAATTTCATCCAAATGACAGCTCATATATGATAGCCTTACAATTAGAAAATATTTTTGCGTTAATTTATCTGTCTTCAAAGCTTAGCAAAACACTGCGTTTGCGCACGATCCACGATTCGTAAACAGATAGATATAAAGAGAGAGCATGAGTGTGCAGTAAATTTTAGTGGCTGTTTCGACTGAAGGTGCTTGATGGGATTTCAATATTTTGTTTGAATTGTTGAGTTTTTAAATATTTTATCACTTTTAAGGTGTTCACTGTTACATATACAAATACTTTTTAGGGCGGTATTATATAATACTAAAACATTTTTTTATATTTATTTGACATGAGATTTATTAGGATAAAGACCGGTTCCACTCATTGCAACATTTTCAACTGATGATTTTCTCTGATCATCCTCATAAATCTAATGTGGAAGAAGTACAAAAAATTGTGTGAATATTTTTTTATAAATAAGATACATTACAGTTCAAATGAAGTAGCCCATTACAATTTGAAGGTTATACACACAAATGCGCAATATGCTGTCATCAAAATATTTTAATTTATTCATACAAATTTAATATTGATTAAACATTGTCTGCCACTGTGTTTTAGTCATTTAGTGTCAAGAATTTTGCCTTAGGGATCAGGAGGTCTAGGCTTAAGGCCCGGCAAAGTCAGATTTTTTAAATTGAAAAAGATATCTTGGACATGGGTGTGTGTCATTCGTCGTTGAGTTGAATTGACTTACAGATTAAAAAATATTTGGCCCGTTGGCCTGAGCCGTAATGCCAAATATATAATATCTAGTAATTTTTAATTCAGTTCTTCAAGATTTTACTTCATTCACAGTTGTCTGTTATATATAAAGGTAGATTAAAGACATATCAAGTCCCTCGAAAGTATTTGTTATCTTATCATAACAGAAAACATACGATTTGTATTAGTAACTGGTGACACTATAACATAGTGTTTGTCCAAAAGAGCTAAGTGCGTTTCATATTTATCATAGAGCGTAAAAAGATATTTGCCAACAGCTATTCAAACTTAGTCAATAAAGATATGACCAAATTGATATTTGGCTTATGAAATTGATTATAAACTGTGCCTAATCACCTATTACGAAACAGAATATCATATCTTATAAGATATTTCGAGACAAAAACTGCGATGCCGGCTTACTACAGAACTTGGGTCGTAATCAGAACAAGGGGTTGTTTTTTGATATTAGCCCCAAGCCATTAAGCCACAAATGATCTGAAGGCATTGCCCCATAGCGAATATCATTTGTTTTATGTCAAAACTAACGATCCGATCAACCCTTATTCTTGATTATTTTAGAATTCTCTTTTACGGTTCAACATGGAGTACTTACGTTTTATGTATTTCCCAACTTTGGGGGAATATTGTCATAACTTTTCAAATTTTTTAAGTTTTATCATTTAACTGTTTGAAAACATTTCCTTTGTTTTGATAAGCGAATTGTCGTGTAAATTCTATTGAATTATTTAAATACTAGAACACGTTTATAAAACATGAAATTCCTTTTAACTAAAACATACATGAATAATTGTTTGTTTGAAAATCTTCTCGAATTTACAATTATTATACTTGTTTTCATATAAAATATAATATTTTAGTGTTGTCAAAGTGAACAAATTTTAATGTCTTGTTGACATTTTACAAAATTTAATTAAAACAGTTCCTATCTTTAAATTTGTTCAACTGTATATATTTTGATAAACTTTTTGGCGAGGAGTTTTAATTATTTTTCTCACTATCTCCTTTTTCTTTATTTTATGGAAACTATTATCAGCATATTCACGAGTTTAGCTTCTGTAAGTATGACTTTAAATCCTATTCCTAATTAATTTTTCCCTACAAATACCGTATAATTAACCGTACATTTCTCGATGTATGCTGTATTTTTTTCTTTCCGGCAGAAAATTACTTTAAATCCTATTCCTAATTAATTTTTCCCTACAAATAACGTATAATTAATCGTACATTTTTCGATGTATGCTCGTGGCAGAAGAAACTACGATAGAGATACGCAGCCAAACGCACGAGCTTGGTGCAAACAACGTGAGGGTAAAACATTTTTAAATATATCTCTCTTGATAAACTGTACATACATAAATTTTTATAAAAAAACAAATTTAAATTTGATAGTAAACATAAAATATAAAAAAAAATGCGTTTAATTTAGAATGTGTCATGAGTGACCGTCCACGTCCACGTCTTATCATCTCACTGTTACTTATTAAGGTTTATAAACTCACAGTATGGGCATATGATATTTTAAGCTTTTATCTACATACTCATGTTAAAAAGTAGAGGACATATCATCGTACAGATTTTATAAAGTTTCCGATGAGGAAGTGTTATTGATTATCTCACAGTCAAAGATAAAAAAAAATCAAGGCCTAATGCTCCTAATGTGAACACGGAGCAATACTTGCAGCATACGGCAATTTATATTTTACCGATTGAATTGAGAATTAATTGGTAGAACGTTTAATATGATTTAATATAAATTTATTGACATAAATTTCTCAGTTGGTATGCATAGCAACGCAAAGTTTTCTCTAGTCATGGCAACTAAAATTTTTATTTAATATTTTAAAAACAATCAAATTCGGCTGAATGTTTTACATTTAAATCATTTTGTCCTGTTATTATTCAATCGAATTAAAATGAGTTTCGATTCAACATCTAAAAAATAAGAAGCTTTAAAATATCAAAAGTTTATTGAGGAAGCATCGAAAACCACGAGCAACGTTGCAAATGTGTAAATATAACCTCAAAATACTCCCAACGATTCGAATATAATACGACAGTATCAGAATAATACCTCAGGAATGGATAGCAAGCTTTTTTCTTAGGCAATAAAATGAAATAATAAAAAAGCATTGAAGTAATAAAATCACTTAAATCTGGCTTTACTAAGTAAGTAATACGAAAAATACTTCAACCCATTATACAACATAAGTATTACTTCGAACAGATCTTATTGCCATTTAGTCCCAATTCGTTTACTTTTGAAGTAGAATCCTTAAAGTTTACGTAACTAGTAGGTATTCTTAAGTAGTTGTATTAAAGACTGTACAAGATGTCTCTAAGGCATTATTTTATGAGAGTATCTTTTTCCGTCAGTATTGGAAAAATGTTGACATAGCGTTGTTTCATATAAATTGATGTACGTATATTATTTATGTTTTCGACAATAATTGACAAGCGGAAGTCTAAGCAACTTTTATTTTATTAAATAAATACTCAATACAAAAAATCATGAGGAAATTCCTTTTTATTGCTTTTGGTAAATAAAATAATTTCTATTGACACTATTATCAAAGATTTACTACAATATATGACGAACATTTGCTGATATGTAGGGACTCCAATTACTCGACATCTCAACTACTCGAGTATCGAGTAGTAATATTTTTAAATACTCGATTATACTCGAGTAGTTTCAGATGTACAAAAATATTTGTTATTTATTCAATTTTATATATATCAATAGATGATAAACAAATAAATATGCTAATTTAATTTCATTTATAGATTTACTAGTGTTCGAACCCGGCTTTGCTCGGACCAGTTTGGGGTTATGTTCACCTCGGCGCGTAAATTCAGACAGGCCAAGTTGAAACAACTTTTTTCAAAATTCAAAAGTCTAGGTCAATTAAAATGGAATTAAAATGAACATTTCAGACTGGCATTGACATTTCACAGCCCCTTTCATATATTGACAGCCCCATTCTCGCCCATTAAAATGTCCAAATTCAAGGAAAAAATCTAATTTGCTGTCAAAGAAATGTCAAATAATACCCTCACGTAAATAAAAACATTATTATATTAATAAAAGCCGGGAAGAGTTTAGTAGAAGAGTAATTTATTACATTTTGACTAAATGTCTTCGCCGATAAAAAAATCAAACATATTTTCTTTCATATTCGTTTTTATGTCAACTTAATGACCAACAATGCAAAAAGGAATTACAGACCAACAGACATACATACGCCGTTTCGGTTTTATATATGTACTACTCGATACTCGAGTAATTGGAGTCTCTACACACACATTGATAACGAAACAAATTTACCGTCAAAACTTTCGCGAGCGAAATCAATTCGTTTGTTTGAACTTGCAACAACAATGCAAAAGGGAATTACAGACATACATCCCCCGTTTCGGTTTTATACATAAGATTTCAATTTATGAAACCTATATTTCAAAAATAATAGATATATAATTAAACGTCTCCAATTATAATTTGGTTCGAAGTTTTGTTTTTTTATTCCCGCAGTAAAAAAAACTGGTGGACCCCAGTTTGAAAGTTAAGAATCAATTTCTAGTTTTTCTGCCTGCTGTTTAAAACAAAATAAAGTTGGAAATAAATCTTCATTTGTAAATTATGAGTATTACTCGAATATTACTACTCGAGTATCGAGTACTTCAAAAATGGACGAGTATACTCGATACTTGAATTGGAGTCTCTACTGATATGTTAAGGTGACGCTTTGAGGACATTGAAGGAAGCTTATCGACGCTATATGCTCAGAGTAGCGGGCGAATGTGGCTTGAAAACATAATCAAACCACAGAAAATATTTTTTTTAATTTACCCTAAATCAGTGATGCCCTCAATGATATTTCTTACGGCCCAAAATGACAAATATCAATCATCTTTTTTTCTTCAGAACTTTTTACGGACGATGGAATAACAATATAAAACAAGAAAATTTTCAATTTTATAAACACTACACATATCAATAATTTATGATGCGGCCCTCGAACTATCTGAAAATATCTATCCCTTATCTTTAAAAGGTTATGCACCACTGCCTTAAATGAATACTATAAATCATTTTGAAACACTATTATTTAATGAATAAACTATTATTAACTGATTTTTTCTAAACCACTCTCTATCTGAGTGAGAGATGTGCTTACTACAAGTATTTTCCTAGTCCAGAGGTGGCGAACCTTTTTGGGCCCGCGTGCCAAAAGTAATTTATTGATTGTGTGGCGTGTCTACGCAGTAAAAAAACGACACCGTTAATTAAACGTTGCAAATATAAAATAAATAAAACAATTGTCGTTTATTTTGGGGAACATTTAAAAAACCATTTTACCGGAATAAATTAATAATTCACGGATTATTTAATAAACATTAAAAAATTTACTTAGAAATTATTTTTTTTAACTTGGAAGTCGTTCGCATGCCATCCAAATTCTCAAACTTGCCACCTCGGGCACGCGTGCACTAGGTTCACCATCCTTGTTCTAGTCTAATCCATACTCTGTCTTAAAATGAGATTCCTGATGCAACTAAAAATGTAAGAATAGAAATCTTATATTGAAGTTTACTTCGTTTGTTATTAAGTTTGAGAATAACCGAAATAAAGTTATATTATATGAGCTCTTGAAGGCTTTATTGTATGCAAGTTGATTTTTTGACAATATTGAAAATGCCTCGGTTCTCTTTGTAATGACCCTTCGAACACTAGGCAAGCGTGATAAATAGAGTACGACGACCGCAAAAAGCAGTATATTCAAACGATCATTAGCCTCTTGTATGAATTATGACAGTGATTTACTACCGAAGAAACCTTTCCCTGCATTATTACCTCGTAAAGACGATTTTTTTTCATAAATCTTAAGACCAGTTCGTAGAGTTCTAAGGCATGATGTGGGAATTTAATTTCAAATATCGATCAAAAAAATATATCATTAGTGGAAAATTTTATATTCACATGTGATTGAAAATATCATATAGAACCTTAACCATGTAAATTTTCCATTATGGTCACAGTTGGACACAAGTAGGTTAAAAACTTTGATCAATTATTCAATCTTTTTTTCCTTAATCAAAGTATTTAAATGGATTTAAAAACAATGAAACACGGTTCACAAAAAGTGGATTTTTTATTATACGTCTTTGAAAGCATTGTTAATTCAACAGTCATCAGATAAAAATGTTTGCTATGAGCGAAACCAGTCCTAATTGTTATCAATTTATATGTGGAAGTAGAATTTAAAAATGAGTTTGTTTATTTATTAGAAATAATTTAGGACTTCGACCAAAAGCGCACGGAGTTCAATATCAAATTTTAATCGCTTTAATTGTGTACTCTTCGTTAATTTTTGTCGCTAACAACCCTTTTTTGTCTTTAATCATCTTCGGGAATTTCAAGTGCACGAATGAACTTGAACTGAAGATGACGAAAGACGAATATCGGGTCGTTGGAGACAAAACTCATGGAAAAGTACGAAATTCAAACGATTCAAATTTTATCCAAAACACGTAAATTTTTTTTGCTCAAAACCAATAATGGTTCCAAATTGTCTAGTTTTAATGATTACACAAAAAAAGTCACAAGCAAAAATCTATCATTTGAAGAAAAAAAATATGTTAAAAATACTTACTTGGTAACTAATATGAACAGAAAGCTTCAAAGGCTTTCATATTGAAATTAATAGTGTTTGAATATTCGTCACTTATAGCTTATAGTATCATGAATTTTGCAAAAAAAAAACCATCGCTCCAGCATAAGTGAGGGGAAAATATGAAGACACGTATATTAGCTATCCATCAAAGTATTCTGTCACATCTATCTGCAGCTCGCAAGGGCCATAAGTTACAGTATACATTGCCGCTATGCTATACAAGTGATGTATTTATGATAGGCGGACTTATGAGTCTAAGAAAACCATTTTTAAAGAGTTTTCAGGAATAAAGTTAAATTCAGTTAATTTTTCTGCAATTTCGATAATGTATTAACTGAATTGGCCTTCATTTGGCAGAACTCCATTATAACACAGTGAAAAAATTGCAATGTATTTTAGTTCTACAGAAATTATATGATATATGGCTGATTGCTTTTTCGGCATACGCCAACGTCAGAACGAGTTCAGTCTAATAGTCTAATATTTGCTGAAATTCTATTAATTTAGTTCACATATAAATCTATATTATAATTGGATGTAAAAATGATTTTTTTTATCGTCTGGCTTCTCAATTTTTTAGAAAATACAATCCGACCCGATTAAAAAAAAATTTGGTGACCCATGGATTAAAAAATCAGTTTGTGAAACATTCCTTACGTACCTTCTTGGGATTCAAACCAGTGAGAATTGTAGCCGAAGCTCGGTGATGTTGATCACTTGGCTAAAGTTACTCGGATAGAAAAAAATGACATACATTTTTATGCTGCTTTAAAAACATAGGAAAATTTTGTAATACACTGTGTTTCATTAAATATGAAAGGTTTATCCAGCATAATAAAGTCGAACACAAAAATGTAAGAAGTAACTTTATACTCAGCTAGATAAAAACTGGAGAAAATTACAAAAGTTATTTGGAGAAACGAAAAAAAGTACAACATCTGTTGTAGCTCAATGTTTCAAGAAAAAGTAGGGCAAAGACAACAATTTTTCTGTGTCTTTTGACATATCGTATTACATCATTTCACCCTGCGTAGGTATTGATTATATCGTGAAACTTTTTTCGTTATAAAAAGATTCCGTATAATATGACATCGAAATGTTATTGGAAATTACCTAAGTTTTTTTTTCTGCAGAAGCGAAAAAATATTTACCGACCAAAAGAAAATATCTAGGGAGTTTTCGGTGAAGTAAACGGTGATTATTCGATTTTACAAGACCTTAAATACACTTATAGTCACCACGAAGAACTGTTTTTTTATAAAATTGTACAGTTTTAAGTATATTTTAATTGTTATAATATTTATCGAGTGCTTTGATATTAATTGAATCACGCACCGGTAATACGAAAGTCTAGGTTTTTCAACTGTTTTTCAATACCGAAATATCGGATTTGAGAGTGTAGAATACCATTATAGAACATTTTATGAACCGACAGACTTCCATTTCCTGTCTTAGGCGTCATTGACAGTTCTCGGAATTGATCTTGAAGGGAAGTGTATTGATCCAAATGCCATTTATCTTTCAGATACGCTCTTCTTTATACTCAGCCAGGCAATTTTCATTGGAAATGTATCACGTTCCATGGAATTGGCGATCATTGCAATGTGTGTTTTTCCATTTTCATTTATATTTGTGATCACTTTTTTCGTCTGGAATTGCAATCTCTAATAAGTAATATTTAATTGATAATCAATGAATGCGGATCAATCATATGGTCGTTTATTTTGTTTAACCTATGAAATATTTATGTTATTAATTAAAATACTAGCGTTTAAATGGGAAATGAATGTTTAAACTTCATTTTTTTCTTGTCATCCTAAATGAAAATACAAATGTGCTTGACTTTGTATAAAACTTTAAATTTTAGCTCAATGCCTTTCATTTAATTTTATTCAATAAAGCCGTTTAAGAAATGTCTGAATACTAGTTGTATAAACACAGAAAAGGCGAACATTGGCCAGTACCACTATTTTTTTGTAATATTAAGGCTGAATTATAAAAAGTTTTAATTTCACTTTTAGTTATCTATCCTCAACGATAATCCTGAGCTTAGCTTAAAACAAGGCCTGTTACAATACTCATATATATTGGGTGTTCATAGGCTTCAAATAAAGAATGAACTTAGTTTAAAAAAATTAAAACTTCGCAAATGACGAAATGAAGCCCATTTTTTTTAGTTTGGTTGTTCTCTATTTATTATTAAGTTCCAGTTTCATAAAAAAATAAAATAAACCAAGACGAGAATCGAAGAAACTGTCAAAAAATATATGACTAGTGATAGTTTTTAGGAATAAGAATTTTCTATACCGTCACCGTTGAAAACCCTCGTTATAATTTTTGGGAATAAACACTTTTCAGCAAATACAATTATTCATAGATGGATAAACAGCCGTCTAAAACAATGATTTGTTAGTTCATGTCTAGAC
Organism: Himalopsyche kuldschensis; assembly: GCA_028554975.1. Lineage (NCBI taxonomy): Eukaryota > Metazoa > Arthropoda > Insecta > Trichoptera > Rhyacophilidae > Himalopsyche > Himalopsyche kuldschensis. The sequence continues at coordinate 6,510,499 of JAHFWI010000029.1, read as the reverse complement.
AATTTTTATTTACTTAATAGATGAAAAAAATCAACCTGAGAATTCATTGTCTATCCACTGCTGAAAAAGGATATCCCTCATATTCACTTCTCATGACATATTGACACTTTGCTACGCTCCCGTACACAAAGAGCATGCATTCAAGGATATTAAATGTTTCCTTTAATATTCCTGGAAAATTTTTAAAACACAATTAACGTTTTCACGCTTCGGAATAAACCTTGTTAGAAGGCTAGTCGTAGTCGGTGGAGTTATTAACAATTGCCTAAAACAATTTCAGTGTAATCTGTCAGGTCTTTGGCGCAGTGTTCAACGTCGTTGTCTACCATATTAACACCACATGTTCCATTCTCAGTACGAGCAGATTTTTTCAGTTGATTCTGTTCGGAGGTATATGTGTTTTGTGTTGTCTAAATATTCCATCTCACCTATCTGATCATATACGCAGTGCGTACCAATATCAGCTGACTTTCCACTTGGTTTGTCCTAGCCTAATTCCCTCTATCCATGCTCTCTTTGAGCAACTCAGTAACAATCAGTTCTCGTAGAAAAGGGTCTGTTTAGATTCCTCCGTGAGGAGGCCATATGCTCAACACATTGTGAGCAGACATGGATTATCTAATCTAGTGTCAACAATAGTTTGAAGATTTTCTAAGTAAGTACATGTCACACCTGATATCACAACAAGTGGAATAAAAATACATTATCGGGTGACTTCCATATTGAGTGCTATCTAGTATTTCACACCAATGCAATCGTTATTTTGGATGATTTTAGTTGGAGTGTCTAATAAGTATAGCCTGGACGGCTATACAAAATTATTGGACATTTTAACTTTAACCATACAAAATTAAGTATTGAATTTAGAATTTTAGTTGGTGTGAAACATTTGATACATGTGTCTCCTTTACACCGATGGTAATTGTTATCAATTCTTTATTTTGGATGGTTAATGTGTAAGTGTCAAATAGCTATACCAGTCACCCCATTTTCATTGTAAGCAATTTTAGCTAAATTTATTTAACAATAATACATGAATTTATTCTTGTTGAAATATTTTCGTCAATACCAAATTCTGTTTTTCCAAAAATATCACCATCCACCCCTTTCTATCCAATAAATTTTATACGATGCATATAACAGTTTGTTTGTTTCTTTTTAGTGCTGTTTTGATGTTTTGTATTCTCGGCACCACGTTTCGGTAGTAATGACATATAATGCAAGCGGTAAACTACATCTGACTCCATAACTTCGTCTCCGGTGGCGCTTTGCCAAGATTTTACTCGCAAATATTTTCCGTACATTGTTATCAACGAGTCAAACTTCGATGACGAATAAACTTGCTCTTATAAGTTCTCGATTTATCGGGATAAATCTTTCGATACAGGTGCTCACCACACTTATCTATATATTTATATAAAACAAAGTCGTTTTGGTTACACCACATATAAGTCGAGAACGGCTGGACCGATTATGACGGTGTTTGCTAAACAAACAACCCAAAGTATCACGGCAAAAAAATATGTGAAGGAGTTTCATGTTCTCGTACATTAACACAGTCAGGTCAGTTAGTTCTTAAATAAATCAATTATCACTTTTAACGGTGATATCTTTCAATTCTAAGTGAAAAATTTATTTTGCCACTATGTTTAAACAAACGTAGCTGTGACGAGTGCGTAAGCTGAAATAGCCACCAAATCTATTAAATCAATTTTGTAGAACTAAAATCGTTACTATTTTTTCACCGTTCTATAAATGGAGTTCTACCAAGATAATACAAATTCAATCAAAATTTTTAATTTGTACTCATTTCACATAATTGATAAATTTCAGAACCGCTTTCGTTAATCGCAAGCATTATCAACTGATCGAAAAATATGAAAGAAGTGGTAACTTATGTGAAAAAACAAATATACAAAAACCCTTGTAAGCGATGATTAAGACCGGTTTCTCTCATCGTGAGAATTTAAACTTATTATATGAATGCAAAGTATCTCATACGTGTTTAAAGAGTGACTTATCGGCATTGCAAAAAAAAATAGTTTTAAACGTAAAAACTATTAATTAAATTTTATCAAATATACTTTCGATGGTTTCGGCGGTAACTTTGTGGAAGTTCATTTTAATATAAAATATATTCATAGTTTTCTTAAAAACTCTTTTTCTAGTCAGCTTACTCAATTGACGATTTTAGGCTTCTAGATTATTGCACCATCTAGTTTTATCAGAAACAACCTTCCTTCAAATTAAAATACACTGAAAAATTCATATCAGACTCTTTTAAATTTATTTTTATCCACTTTTTGAATATCACTTTTGCCTCTCACAAGTCACCCATTTTATGTTCATGACCCAACGAGTTTTATGTGCATATAAACAATATAACATAAAAGAAAATTGTATTATAAAACGAAATTTTGAGTCAGGAATAAATTCTTTTGTACGTATTAATCCGTTTATGAATATCTGAGCTTTAGTAGTAATATTTGCATAATTATATTTAAGTATCAATAGAGTGAATAAAAAACTTGCAGTTTCATCATATTCACTGTGGAATAGCATAATACTTCTTATTTTGTCTTCATTGATTTAATCATGAATGGCAAATAAATTGATCTGCAAACTATTCTAGGTATCTCAAAAAATAATACCGTGAACTAGATGTATTATGTTATTCGTAGAATCATTTCTTTTTGTACAAAATACTCAGAAAGGGCGTTCTATAAAAGTTAAAGAAATACTGTATGATATTCCTTTTATGAATCAAAGGGAAAAGGGAAAACCCCTAGGGTTTATACTTGTAGGGCATAAACAACATATTATTATTACACGAAAAAGAGACGCCCATTTCTAATTAGAGCGTAATAAAATAAAAAGAAATATCTTATTTCAATAATTCAGTATACCCTTCACATGGTTGATTTTTGTGTTTCTACTTTACAGACAAAGTGACATCGCCATCAATTTACGAAAATATAATTTTCCTGTTTACTCTGTAGACAAACAGTAAAATTTCTCAGATAAAATATTTGAAGCTTGGTTTTTTCAATTCAACCATCATCTTTTAAACAAGTGCTTCCCAAAGTGTGGTACTCCTTCCCTTGGTGGCTGGGAAGAGTTTTGATGGGGTCGCGCGTTGTTTTGTTTATGTACCTACTAAAAAGACAAAAAAACTTTTTTTTTGAAGGGCATGACGCGGTTTTAAAAAATTATATGAAGAGTACACATAAGTCAAAAAATTGGAAAACACTGGTCTGAACTATACAGTGAACCAATATATTGTGCAACATAATACTGGTTTTTTGTTATAGCCAATTCAATCAAATATAGAATGTATGTACAAGTTGTACGAAACAATAACTAAAATAATGTACACATCAGTTAATAATTGTTCGAATCTCGGATGCCATCTAATGTTGGCATTATATATATATGCTTCTACTTTTTACGCTGCTTTATTTTAAACATAAAAATGTGTCACTAATTGCTTAAATCTGTTTTTAAGGAAAATTATATTTTGCTTTTTTACCATGTCCACTCTCAATGTGGGGAATATAGACTCCCAATGAAGTTTATCTCAAAAGATTTATTCAGTTATTCAAACATAATTTTTCGATGAGAGAACGGATATAAAGGATATGACTAAGACAGGACTAGTGGTTAGCTTATCGCTCTTGCTACGTCATGTTTTTAGGGTAGGATGAGTATGGGAAGAAATTATCAGACAACACAGACATCCATGTCTTCAAACGGAAATAATTCAATTGAAAGGTTAAACTGCTCGGACTGGGTTTTAATCCCGTGGGATCCACGTCTAAAGCCAACAGCGGCGAAGCTCGGTCTGATTGTAAAAAAAAAGTATCCATTTTTGTTGTTTTTGACCACGTGTAAGGCTTTTTTCATTTCTGTTAACACAATATTTCATATTATTATAATAATACAGTGACGAAAACGATATTGTATATTCACATTTTATCTTTAAGATAAGTCACAGCTCCCACTATGTACTACATATTTACTTGACATAAAACCAGAGCTGTGGAGTCAGTGAAAAAAGTTTGATTCCGACTCCAGAATTTACCAAAGCCACGACTCCGACTCTGACTCTAGCATTGACCAGAAACACGGCTCCGGCTAAAAAAAGTTTAATATCGTCACTTTTTTTTGTCTAATTTTCCTATTTATGTGTATTCAATTAAATATCAACCTTGCTAATCTGGCCAATAGCCAAAGTTGACATATTAAATGCAAAAATAATAAAGTTCAAACTTTTCAAAATTTCCGAATCTGAGTACGACTCCGGCTAAATCGCCACGTCGACTCCGACTCCACAGCCCTGCATAAAACACATTTCAATTGATCTGACTGTAATCATTTTTATCGTATTTTCTAAGAGCTAATAGATACTCGATAACAACTAATTATTATTTCATTATCATTCTACTCAACAGTGTTTAGACTTCTAAAAACAGGTCATCTAAAAATATCCCCTACTAAATATTACTCACAGTAATATGTATATACGGAAATGAGTTTATTTGTTTATATTTAATAGTATATATAAAGCTTTTGGTACAAATTTAAGTTTAAACTAACATTTGAAACATGTTTTGTGTGAATAGTCTAAACAGTCTCATTTGCATAACTATTTTATCTAAATTCATATCAGCCTTATACTACACAAGCTCTTTATTCATTAGGGGTGTGAAATCTTTTTTACGCAAAAATAATATAATATTATATTTAAACTCAAATAAATAAGATATGACCGTCCCTTAGTCGAGAAGTGATCACTCTATGGCGCTCTGTCCATTAGATTGCAAAGCCCATGACTCGAATCCCTGTGCGGGCAATTTGGAAATTCCTTAGTCCTTTAGCTATTTTTAAATATATTATTTGATTACTAAATTGACAGTGGAAAACAATATAAAGAAATAATTAGAAAATGTGATTCGTCATGTTTTCAGAATATAAGAAAAGTATAAAATAGTCACAAAGAATTCAATCAATAAAAAATCTAGCTCTTACGTGATCACGCAAATAAATTGAAAGTCTTAAAATACTCTTTCTAAAAATTATTGAAGTCATCATCTCCTTTAACATAAGACAATTTTTCAACTACATAACAAAACGAAAATTTTGATGCAGAAGCACTCGGATCAAATGACACAATGAATGGAACGTATTCATGTTACGAAATCGATAAAAAAAAACACCATAAATCCAAGACAACATAAAACTTCCACCAACTTTAATACATAAAAAAATCCGTCAATAAAGCGTTTGAGCCGATTGCATTATATATAACTGATTAAGTTTATTTTTAAATAAATAAAACACATTATATGATCATTTTAATGAGTTGACAATGCTCGCGATGAGCGAAACCGGCCCAAGTCTTTATCAAAACGTATTACACATAGCAGTACTAAATAACCTGATTTATTATTTTTTTCCACCAAGAAGTGACAGTTAACACCTTGAAAGTGATTGATTTATTTTTCTCTCAAGTTTTACTGAATAAAATTACTGTGAATAGTAATTGCATTGTTGTAACGGATACATCGATAAAACCAAGTTACGAGTAACGAATTCGGTTTTATTTAAATAATGTGAACCTCCATTTTCCGATCCCTATTTTGTAACAGCGTTGGATACAGGGTTTAAGTTAATAAACTGTAATGGGGCGTCATAAAATTGTCGCATAGCTACCCGTTCGAGTACTTAGTTACTATATCGCGATATATGGAATGTTTCCTTCACATTATTTACAAACTTACTTACAACACAAGTGTGCTGTACCCGGGTACTAAGTACATTGTAATAGAAACACTATTTTGCCATATTTATTTTTACTGCGATACATGGTTTAGAGTAAATTTATACCGTTACATAATAGCATCCTGCGAATCAATTTTGGCAGCAAAAACAATGGATATATTTTGTACATTAAAAATATATTATTCTGACATTCAATAGAGAAAGGGAATATAAAATAGCATGAATTCCTGTACATAATTTAAGTAAATTTGAATCTATTCGATGGATTCCGAGGAAACGCTTCGTGGAAATTCATTTTTTATAATGTTAAATCATTTAATACCTTTGAGTATTACTTTTTTCACTTAGATTAAGATTAAAACATAAATAGGTATTGAAAATAAATAACAATATACGCCAAAAAACAATTCAACGTCGGTTGAACACTCACGATCACACACACATGCTCAGATGTATTGGGTGTATGTGTGCTTCTTGACAGACAAGGAGATAAGCCAAGAGAAACATGTACATTTATATATGATTAAAATAATTTTCTATGACTGAATACACGAAAACCATTTGAAAAGAAATTCAAAATGTTTTCAATTTTCAATAAAAAACTATCTTTTTCCATATATGTATGTATATACGCTAAGGACCGGTTTTGACTATCGCGAGCGTTATCACCTAGTTTAAAATAAATCCAAACAGATGTATTGATTGATTTGGCATTTACTTGGTAGAACTCCACTATAACGCTGTGAAAAAATAACAATATAAGATGTATATAAACTTGTGTAGGACTAATGATAGCGTATACAAAGTAATTATTCGATGTAAATAATCAATTGAATTTTACGTTTTTAAGAAATTAAGTAACTCAATTTATAATTCTTTTTTTTACAATTTAAAATTTATTCCAATCATCAGCTCTGATAATTTTCCTGTTATTTATAATATTTTTCAAATTAAACGGCTTTTGTTTTGACTGCAGATTAAAAGATATATATTTGCAAGACTTCTTTCGTATTCTTTTTATAGACAATTTAAGTTCATTCTACTTGAATTTCTATCAGTATGCAAAATGATATCACTCTATTTACCGCTAGAAAAGTACTTAATAGTTTTGAAAAAAGGACTCAAAATGGTGTTTACATGTGAATATATCGATTCAAGTTCCAACACTGTCGTATCTCCCGTATTTTATTTGTTTTGCAATTTTTATAAGCAATATAGAAAATTATAATCTTTAGAAGAGAATAATAGTGGAAATAATAATATATTGGGATATACATACTGTCAACCCTCCTATAGCGTTCGCTTAAATAGCAAATTCCCCTTTTGCGAATACGGCAGTTTTTCGAATAGCGGTGCTTCATCTTTTTCGTAAATGTAAGAAAGGAATCGACACTCTTGGCACGCGCGCTTGTGAACAAACTAAACATAGAAAAAAAATCACTTTTAAGTTGTTCACTGTCAATACTTGGTGGAAAGACATTAAAATAAAATATTTTTAGTACTAATTCCAACTAAATCAGTTGAGAATAGTCGCCATGAACGAAACCGGTCCTGATATAATAAATTTAATTTTAATTTATTATAATTAAACTTATTATAATGCCATTCCATCAAGTGTTGGCAGTGAAGTAAAAGTGGTCAGTAAAACTGGTACGGCTAAACTGACTGTCTTATTTAAGAGATCAGGTGATAATGCTTGCCATGAGCGAAACTGGTACTGAATTTAATGTGGAATAAGTACTACAAATGTTTTATTATTTTTAGTAAAAAAAACGATGACGATAAATTCGTAAAATATTATTAAAAAACCCTATCCTCAACTTTAGTATGGGTGCCTTACCTACCATATGAAGCTCTTCTATAGTATGGTCCGATAAGAAGGGTTGACTGTATATAATATATATTTATTAAGAAGACTTGCAAATTGAAAACGACTCAACAAAGCGAAATACAATGAGCCATCTTCATCGTACCGTGATCTGCATAATATTCTGACAATGTAATTTGTATCTCAATTGTCATTATCTGTTTCGACAAGCTCTTGATTAGATAGTTCAGCGTGAGATTATTGGGTACAATCAAAGGGCCCTGCACATGGGACCTAGCTCGCGGTGTGACAACCCCGATGCACCGATGCATTGCTCTGAGCCAACGTTGCAATCATCATTTGGCAATTGGGCTCGTGATTACCAGCTCGCTTGACAATTTGGTGACAACTACAGGATATTCGCAAGAAGACGTAGTACTGCGGTCCTTTATTATTATCGAATTAACTATTATACATCAAATGAATATGGTCTCAAGAGCGATTACCTTACCAGTAGTTATTTTTCTATTTTTTCTCTCTATTAAGTAGGAAGCTGAGTGATTTACTTTTCGGAAAGATTTCAGTAAAGTTAAAAAGAGAAATAGTGAGAAAAATATGTCAAACATGCACTTACATATAAAAGCCACGAGAAATCAAACGTTTAAAATACTTCTTCCTTTAAAATTTCACGGAAATGTGTTGTCACAACAATATATATTGTCAGAAAATATATATTCACTTTAAGAAGATCAAAATTCATAGCCAATAAATGAATAATCTTATTTATGATATAATGCATAAAAATAATCAAGTAATTGATATGCATTCTAACAGAGTACGCGTCGCGAACTAGCGAACTGAGATATTTTAATTTAACGTATCAACCTTGATTTCGTCTCCTTGGATCATATGGACTCCTCACGGAATTCATTTCAACATTTTTTTATTTGAGAAATAATAGTTACTCAGTTGCTCAGCCTTTCTTTTCTTCGCTCCTGCTACGCGCCTCATTTTGGAATGGCAAAGGTACGAAGGGATTTCTTAGCAAAACATTGCCTTCAAGCGATTTATCTATTGAATAAATCTGTTCGTATCGGGAATCGATCCCTGGTGGTCCGTCACCGAAGCCAACTGCATTGACAACTGCACCACGAACCGAAATTTAAATAGACAACATAAATATTTTATTAAGAGAATCGCCCCAGAATGTCACCGTGCATATCGCACGCCACAAGCCTCTAAAAGGTTAAGACTGTCAACGTCAAAAGATATTTTTTGCACTGACAATGCAAGCTTGATGCTGAATACATTGTTGCTTTTGAAGGATATTTTATTGAGTCTGGAGACATGCAGCGCGACGTTATTGATATGGGGAAATTTGTACGGCAATTTTGCAATTTAGCAGTGACGGCGACGATGTCATCGCGACGCTTGTACGTACCAACGAACCCAATTTGCACCATTGAACAATCTTTTAATTAAAATCTTCTTTGAAACATGCAATGCCAGTCGCGTTCATCGCCACCACTAACCCGGTGAATATTTCGGATTTATTCAAATTTTACAACCGCCGGATGAACCCGGCAGAGCAACCGCAGATTTATCGCCTCAATGTGCGATATGACTGCTTTGTAGATATTATTTCGCTGTATTTTTTTTTTTTGTTCGGTAAATTCAATAAGTTAAAAGTAGGGATTGTACTGGACAAATATATCAGAAACCGGGATAACACAAATCGATAAAAATGAGCAAAAAATAATGGTAAATTGGAAACGTAATTCCAGTCTATTAACTATATTTAATTTTTAATACCGATTTTGAAAAATTAAAGTAAGTAGTCTATTTTTATAAATACTTTCAATATGTTACGAAATAATAAAATGTGTTTTGTACTTATTCCAGATGTATTATATTGATAGCTGACCCGGCAAACTTTGTAATGCCTCAGAATCAATAAATGTTTTGTTAACTTATAAGCTGAATTAAATTCAGTTTTATATTAAGTTAAAGTAAATATTCAAAATGAATAAAGTTCAATAAATGTGCAAAAATAAAAATAAGATGTTCTTATACTTATTCTGCTATTCGGGACGGTGAAAAGGCCGGAAAATCAAAGATCATCAAAATCGGTCCAGCCGTTTTCGACTTATAAGTGACTTTGTTTTATATATTAGATAGTTCGGAAAGAAATGAGCTTTTCTTTGTTTCTCAGAAATTAACCTACTTTTAATTTTAAGTTCCGATGCATACCAAACTATCGAGACGTCGAGTAAAACCTCCTATTGTGGGCCAGCTACAATTATTGGCCACTTGCATATAAAATCTAGTTTTTTTTATAAACCAAAACAACATTTCCAACTTTTGGTTTATTAATATAGTTTCATTATTCCTCTATCGTTTAAACATAAAATTTTCATTTTATAAATTTCCAAACAACTCCAAAAACGTATATTTATCAGACAGCCGGAGTGTCACCGCGAAGCAAGTGAGATCTCTTGTAAATATCATAAGGATTGGTCTTCAGTCTAATAGCATCTTACACGTTTGATGAATTTAAATTCTAATTGAACAGAATTATTCGTCTTTAGTGAAGTTATAAAATAATTATTTTTAAGCATTGAAAATATTTTTGTAAAAGGTTATTATGATGGTGGCCATTAACTGATTCCAAAAACACATACAATTTCTATTACTGGTCGGCCAAGCTAATGCTATAAATTCTTATAAAAAAAATCTAAAATATAATTTTTTATTTCATGAATAATGTTTTAATACTATTACTAATCACCTTTTTATTTATTACATTTCTCAGATATTTCCAGAAAAAAATACTAAAGTTGAAAAAATCCCGACTGAAAGTGGCCGACAATTGTGAGTTTTACCCTCTTTTACTTTGACAGACGACTGGTGACTTTAGATCAAATAACATAGAGCACATATTTGTACAAATTTGAGCAAAATATCGGTGTAGCAGAAAAGATAAAATAGAAAAGATCATAAATATTTTTTAGTATATAAAACACGATACATTTGAATAAGTTTTCAAGGAATAAAATGAAAGGAATTCATGGCAAAGAAGGGATTAGTGGTTCTAGGATTAGTAGTTGGAAACGGTGGGAAGATATGAAAACACTACAGTCATCCGTGCAAATTAATAAATCGTAACCACTAGGCTACAGCGGCTGCTTAAAAGAATTAAAAAAGTAAATGAATTCATGGGATGAGTTATTGTTTTGGTAGTTTTTTTTTGAATTCTTTTTAACCACATTTCAAATTCGTTTTTTTTAACACACTTTTTTGCGCCTGATTAACAATGGAAATAATTTTCATTCTTTTACAAGCGCTTTATTTATATTCAGATAGCATCTATAAAAAATGGCTTTAATTACATTTTTTACACGCTTAATGAATAAATATCTTAAACAAACCATTATTTCAGGGAGACTTATTAAGGCAGGTTATCCATTATGATCTTTATCGCGTTTTTTCACTCCTCGCTAATTGTTTGAGGCATATTTCTTTGGTCCATCCAAGGGCCGACGTGAAAAAAGCGGTATCCGCCCAAAAAACAAATTATGATTGTACTTTTTAAATACTAAAAGCTTCTCGCCTTTTTTCTTGTAAACTTTTTTGTATCTCTTAGCACGCGTAAGGTCAATGTTGATTATCCAAATATTTTTCAAAGAAATTCTTCACATTTTGATTTATATTTCAAAATATTTAAAATCCTTAATTAAAATCCATTTTTTTCATTATAAAAATAAAAAGTTATAATTAATAGAGTTTTAAAGTGTTATGCTGAGTGATCAGTGACGAAGCGTTCACTGGCTTGAACCACAGTAAAGATATTTCAATCGATTTGTGCTTTTAGGTATGGGTGTCTTGTTATTTAAATTTCCTCAAACCCATCCTATCCTGAACATGGGGCGTAGTTTTGATCAATTAGACCACTTCTAATCCTTGCCCATTGTGAAAAAGCCACGGCTGTCAGTTCATCAGTTTATTTGAATTGTTTGAATTTTTTACTTTTCCGTGAGTTTTGTCGCTATCGATCCGGGTTTCGCCTTTCGGCATCTTCCGGCAGCAATCTTCATTAATCAAAAATTTCGATAATTATAACAAATACAATTAATTCATTGAAACTAGTTTACATCACATTTTCGCTAGCTAAAATTTTAATAGCAATTTTACTTAGTGATCTACTTTTATGTCTGTATATAAACGATACAAACTGTTTCTACGCATCAGTTCAAGTTCGAAATTTGAGTACGTCAGCACTTGAAATGCCTGAAGATGCCGAAAGACGAAACCCGAGTCGTAAGCGACAAAACACATGGAAAAGTACAAAATTCAAACAATTCAAATTTGATATTGAAATTCCATCAAGCACCCTCAGGCGAAATCCTTAATTCATCAGTTAATGTGAAGAAAAATGTTGAGATTATGTAGCTTCATTATGATTTCATATATTATATAATGATTGACACTGGCAGTGCACCTGATAACGAAAAAAAAATAAACATTGGATCCATAAATTTATCAAATTCAAAATAACGGTCAGTTTCGGTGCGTTTGTTTATTGATTCTTACTTATAAATTATTGCATAATTTTACTATGCATTGAAGCTTATAAGCTTTTGGCGAGACTTTAATATTCACGATTTCTAAATTCAAAATTATTATTCCAAATGCTAATAGCATTACGGTTGAACAATCCACACACGTTTCAAGTAACATAATAACATATGTACCTCTATCGTACAACTCGATACAAAATTTTGATCAAAATAATCTCAATGTTTCAAAAACAACAAGCAACTTAAACAAAAACTATTTCAACTTTGGGATTAAAGCCGAGAGCGGATATAGGCCCAATTATATAAACGAAAGCCTTACATTAAATTAAGGTGGAAAGGATTTTAAATAAATACAAATTATAAATTAACTAAATGCGTATTTATATTATTTTCTGATTGATATACACACTATACAAGTGTATTATACTGCGATTCGAAATATTGGAATAAGACTTTGTGACAAATGTCTGTGTACTGTAGTTTTCATAGATTTAAAGCATGAGTGTAAAATTCCGACACTATTTGAAAAGAAAATACAAATTAAAAAAAAATAATAATACATTTTTAGTTCTTTTTCCACATAAAATTTATTTGATCAGGACCGGTTTCGCTCATGGCGAGCATTGTCAACTGATAATAAATACAATACAACAGTGTTATTTATACAAAAGTTAAGTAAGGTATGACAAACAATTGGTAGAAAAACTAAGCAAATAAATGAAGCAAATAACACGAAAAATAGACTAAAAATAAAAGGTTGAAGACCTCTTAGCAATGCAAACTAATACATAATAAATCAATTAAATATGACTTACGAATGAACGGGTCCTGATTAAATAAATTTTATGTGGAAAAAATACTAAAAATGTATTATTATTTTTATTATAATGCCTTTCCACCAAGTACTGACAGTGAACACCTTAAAAGTGAATATACAAATTGATGATAATAGTGTTGAAAGGAAAGATATATTATCTGCGATAGTTAGCATGTGAATCGACATTATTTTCAAAATTCCCCATTTGATATTGTGCGTAAATATTTGATTTTTATATTGTTATGATCAGTCTTGAGAGTGAAACCGGTCATGATCCTAATGAATCTAATGTGCACAAAGTAAACAAAATGTGATATTATTTGTTAAAATAGTAATCACATTTTAGGAGAGAACATTCAATCCTTAGTGGAATGGAAGTATATTTAAATAAATGAAACAAGTGTTTCTATTTTACATACTACTTCTACATATATTTTGAACATACTGGTCCTAATCTTAACGTGTGTGGCAAGGGTAATTTTTTTTTTTTGATCAGTATTTTTTATAATATTGAAGAAAAAAAAATGAAACTCAAAAGTTCATGGTAGATTTTCCTTGTCATCCATTTATCATAAATAAGTAATTTAAAATTTTCAACTGTGTTTTCTATACATTTTAAAATCTTATATATAAAACCGAAACGGCGTATGTATGTATGTGGGTCTGTAATTCCCTTTTGCATTGTTGGTCATTAAGTTGCCATAAAAACGAATATGAAAGAAAATATGTTTGAATTTTTATCGGCGAAGACATTTAGTCAAAATGTAATAAATTAGTCTTCTACTGAACTTTTTCCGGCTTTTATTATTAATAATTATGTTAATTATTTACGTGAAGGTATTATTTGACATTTCTTTGACAGCAAATTAGATTTTTTCCTTGAATTTTGACATTTTAATGGGCGAGAATCAAATTAAATAAAGTTTGTGATTTTATTTTAACTCTATTTTGGATGTTAGATTTTGTGATATAATTATGTCGAATGATATAACATTAAATAATTATTGGTCGCTTATTCCGAGCGACGCCGGGTAGCAATACTAGTATTATATAAGTATAACTTTTTTATTGTTGTATCCCTCACTTCGTAATCCCCATTTATTCCGGTGTGGACTAAAATACTTTTATGATATATACATCGCAAGGGTAATGTATGTAATGCCCACACGCGATAAACTTTTAAGGTTCCTAAGTTGTTTGTATATGACTGTTCCTGGCTAGTCATAGAACAAACCCTTAAAATTTGACCCCAAGGCTTAAACTCAAATAGAGTGTTGCTTTGGACCATTGAAGTGCCGCGATTAAATTTAATGTAAAAAAACCAATTCAACTTTATTATGATGTTTAATTATGTAATAATCATGTGTAATAAAAGAATATCATATAATTGTTGCTAGAAAATTTAATTAAAAGTCAGAGCTAATTTACAAACGATCGCGTCTTTTTTTTTTAATATCGGTTTTACGTGACTTGAAACATTCAATAGTTTTTTCTTAAATATTATTGCGACTCGAGATAACGTCTTTGAACACTGCATCAGGGACCCGTTTTGTCATTTACTTTGAAGAAACAAGTTGATCGTCCCAACACTAATTGATATGTGTATCTGACCACCTTGCATAGTGCAAAAAGGAACCAAATTTACATTTAATTTTATTAAGCCCAATACAGAGCTGCACAAAACTGATCTCATAGTAAAAACAACAAATCATTTAGTCCTGCAGGAGTTTTTTGATAGCTGTAGAGAAATATATTAAATAAATGTAGAGCTTTATCCGACCTATTATTACTGAGTTGATTGATTTCAAGTGTTTGTATTAATAATTAATGATTATAAGTGTTTGAATTATTAATACATGATAATTATTTAAAAGAATATAACAATAAAGATTTTGGAAGATTAAGTTGTTCGTTTAAATTTGGTAAACTATTGAGCTGAGCCCTGCTTATCTCCAATATTTCTTGATACAATAATTTATATTCGCCCTTGTTAAAATGTAATAAATAAATGCCTGAGTCTATATTTAACGCGTGATTCTCAAAAAGTAGATGATTGGGGAAGGTTGAAGTACCTTTTTTAAATCGAAAAGCGGCTAAATGTTCAGCTACTCTTATATTCAAAGTTCGAGATGTTTTCCCAATGTAGAACTTAGGGCAGTCACTACACTGTAATCTATAAATGCGAGATTTGTTTTTATAATTTATGTTATCTTTATTATTAATTAATAATACACCTAGTGAATTCTAACAAAAAAAGCTGGTCTAACACTTTACTAACTAATCTTCGATACTTCCACTTCACTACAATGCCTCCTGATCGAAATGCGGAGATCTTACAATTTTTCTACAGAAGCTCACTTTATATTACTAGAAGTAGTTTAGATATTTTTTGTCATTCTCAATAACAACTTTAGTTCCGCACAATAAATATTTGAAACATGCAAAGTTTCAGTACATTTTAAATTACATTATACAATACGGTTATAAAATACAATAGCCTGTAACGAAAAGTTAAGAAATATATGCTATCTTCACAATCAAAAGATATATTATGTGGCGCATTTTAGTATGTTTGGGAGTGAAATGATAACGCTGATAAAATGATAGCACTACATCTTTACTTAATATACCACTGCTGTACGTATTCATACGAGTAGCCCTCGAGGTAAAATATCCCCTCTAAAATGTACACAAATATGTAAGTAACTTCACCTGGAAATCCAACGAAAACTTTACGCTTTTCGGAAACTTGGAGTATTAAATTTATCTGTTGTTACAGTGTTCTCAATTCAAATATAGTTCTTTAATGTGGCAGTTCTCAACCTGGGGCTTTTAACGCACACGTGTGCCACAGGTGTAATTATTTACTTAAACTTATATTAGATGTACGATTTTCAACTTATCTACATATGTAATGTTTTGCTGCTTTTGAAGGTTTATATTTTCATGAAGGCCACGTGAACTTTCTGCCCAAAGTATTTCACGATCGGTTAGTTATTAGTTTACTCAGTCTGACAAGAGATTTTTTGATTAAAAATGCTTTTAAGCGATCAAAATTTTTTATCGATTAGTGGTGTTTTATCCCATCCTAGATTTGAGACTTATAGTGAGTTAATGGACTAATTTTGGTATAGGTATTTGAGGACAAATGCATACTTTCCGTGGCTTTGTTCAACCGGCTTCTTTCGGCTTATCCGAGGCCAAAATGAGAATGTTAAATTAAATGTTCCTGATATTTTTTAGAGGAATCATGAATATGAGCTGTTTGTTCTTTCATGCCGATGAGCATGCCACTAGGAAGAGCTTTAACGGTTTTAAGCGGTACTGCTTCGGATGTTGATATATTTGACATTGACGTGAGTGAGTTCAGACGAATACTATTTTTTATGTATTAAAGTTGTATTTGTCGGAAGTCACTCGGTTGAATTCTTCGCCAATTTCCAATGTATTTTTTTTTCTCTATAATGTTTTTATCTTTCTTCACATTACAAAAGCAATAGACTTATAATTTGTTATTTTTGTAATGTACATACTATATATGTATAAAAAATGTCTAGAATTATTCAAGTATTGACTTTGCGTTTATCCCTCTCATTACGGCCTTTGTAAAACTAATATTTCTAAGTACTTATAACTAATATGGTTTGTCATGAATAGACAGACATATTACATGTGTTCGGGATGTGCAGTTCTGTGCGTGATGTGCAAGGTAAATAATGTTGTTATTTTTTGCTTTATTTCTTATTTTATTTAGAAGAAAGCACTTGACATTGAATCATTTAAATCTATCACGGCATATACAAACTTAAATTCATGATAATTTTGATTCTTTAAATTATACACTTTTAAAATGATTTTTCTTATAGACGTACTAATTTAGCTAATTCTTTTAAAACAAACATTAAATTTGCAAAGGTTAACCTATATTTTTAATATTTGGTAGTAATGGAAACCATATTTCAGAATAACATAGTTCTTTTGTATTAGAACAAAAACAATATTGACTTGTTTTTGTTTTTTCAAACACAATTCTGGCGCACCCACCATTGACGACTAACGTCTTAAAATTTAAGCTCCCTCAATTAAGAATTATAATGAAACGAAAACAAAAATTAGGGAATCGGTTTTTAATACAATAACATAGATAAAGATAATTAGTACGCATTTTAAATATTAAAAGCAGAACGATTTTGTTAATTTTATGCGACATGGCTTTTTATAATCACGAAAACCTGTCAGGCAATCAATATAATCAATGGCGGCTGGTGACATAGTATTAGGTAGTACAAAAAAAGATTCAACTATTTTTGCAAGAGTTCTTTCCTATTCATTGGATTTTAAAACACTTCTATAACATGGACTTTCAATTCAGATGTTCGCAATACCAACGGAGTGCCAGTCTTATGAATGTTTGGCTGTCCGTAGTAAGGAAAAATAGTTGAATCTTGTTTTGTACTCCCTAATACTCTGTTGCCACCGCCACTTGAATATAATGCATACTATAAGTTTTCTGAATAGCTTTAAACAGTTTAAACGTACGTGAAATCCTATTAAAACATTTAATAAAATGAAACAGTTTAAATAATAACCAAGACTGGTTGACTTTGCAATGCTCTGTAATTTACAAGTAAAGTCTTCATATAAAGTTGTAGTTCAATCAATACTTCGTTTTATAGTAGTGATGGATGAGTTACAAATATTTTGAAAAAAGGTTACGATACAGTCTAACGTTATGGATTATCATACTTCAATTTAAAATTTTCGCATTGAACTGACTTTTTATTTAAGCAAACAATTTTTCTAGCCAAACAATGTATATTATATTGGCAACATTGATATTTTTGGTTAAATTCGCCACAAAGGCGACGTAATAATGACAACAGTACACGTTTCAAACAGATGAAAAAAATATGTAATATGGCAAAGGATAAAATATAAAAAATAGAAATGGGATGGATTTATCATCGCAATGTTACTAAATACGTGTGAAAATACATGGTACAGTGGTACTTTTACGAGACGTCTGATATGACAACACGTAGATACTGGAAGCCTAGATCGGCTAGATTGGCGCAATATAAACCTCGATTCAAATTTATGTCGCACAGCATTAACCTTCGAAAGACTGTACTTGAAAAATAACTCGTAGAGCCGACGGGGGGTCTAAAAAAGACCCCAGTGGTATGGCCTTATTAACATAGACTGCATACAATTTATATGAAAATCGATAATTTTCCTATAATTATTCATATTTTAAGTCACGCATGAATGAGACAACCTGATCGTGTTCTTGTTTATCAAAACTGTAAATGCGACTTCTTATCTACACCTTTTAATGTAAAAAGTATCCATTTGATTTTTAATGTTCGTTGAAAGAGGCGCGTTTGAGATAAGATAACGTTATCTTATCGCTTATGGGCAGTGAAATTTTAATCCTGGCAATTGGCAGCGACAGTATAAATGGTTTTCGGCCAATAATAATACGACTTATTTTCTTTTTTATTTAATTGCGACGAAACTAGTCGATCAAAAACATATTTTTTGACTGAAAAAGATGTTAAAATGATTTAAGAATACCAAAAGTTTACACATTGTATCATTAATATTAAGATAGATATTTAAAATAAAGTAGCAGAGGTGATCGACTGTTTCTCCCTCAGCCTGGCAAAAGTTAATATGCATCAAGGAGGCAGCTTGAGGAAGCCCTCGACAAAAAATCAGGTTATGAATTTTGTGGGAATCGCAACAAAGCGGCACGCCGATTTGTGAAATTCAAGATGAGTTGACTTCAACCTCGTTGAAAGGTTCCGGTTCGTAAGCCGTAAAAAGTAGCCGTATAAATAGGAAAAAAAGATAGTATTCATGAAAAAATCCGTATATTATTCTATATTACCTAGATGGTCCGATTCACAAAATTTTCTATTCCGAATGCTGACCAACAAAAATTTGCCTATGTACAATATAAAGATGATGAGTTAAAAATGTTTGTTTTTTTTTTAAATAACTGAACTAAGAATCTTTGTAAGATTTTTTTTGCTATGTTTACTGTGTTGTTTTATTTCTTATCAGTTGACAATGCTCGCCATGAGCGAAACCGGTCCTGATCCAATAAACTTCATGTGGGAAAAATACTAAAAATGTTTTATTATTTTTATTATAATGCCATTCCACCAAGTATCGACAGCGAACACCTTCGAAGTGAGTAATACAATATATGTATAATAGTATAAGCGATACTAACAATTTACTTGGCTTCAGTTCAAGTCCATTCGTGCAATTGAAATGACTGAAGATGCCGTAAGGCGAAACCAGAGTCGCTGAGCGTCAAAAATTATTCAAAAGTACAAAATACGAACGGTTCAAATTTTATATTGAAATTTCACCAAGCACCTTCAGTCATAATCCTCAAGTACATAAAAAAGAGTTTGAAAATACCTTTGCTTCGATATGATTTTACGGTTCATACTTTTATTCATGAGCACGTTTTATAAAAATTAATATGAATTCTAGAGCAATATTTTCACTTGTAATATCAAAGCAGTATTAATAAAAAACGATAGTGAAAACACTTAACAAGCAACGTATATAAAAATGGTAATCTTGTCAATGAATCTAAAAAGCTCATTTTCCGGTCTGTGAACTTAAAATTCTGTTACGCGCCGGTATTACCTAAGCCTAAGTATGTTGGAGCCTTCGAAAACTTTCTAGCTGAGGCCAATTCAATTATTTTTCTTGATGGAAAAAACTGTATCTCTAAACTTTACTGAATGCCATGAAGTCTTTTGTGCGAGAGAGAAAAAACTTGAACTTTTATATTCAATAATTTGTAACAAAAGTTACATGTGACCTGTTCCGCAGCCAATATATAATTTAAAGGCTTGTTTTTAAGGAGGACAGTATAATTTTCTCATTAAAAATAATCATATTCCGTGTTTTGATCATCTTCTAATAAATTGTAGCTAGAGAATCTTTTTTTGTAAAATTCATTTTGAGGAAATTGTATGGCAATGTTTATAAAATGTGTTTTTCGAATATTTTAATATTTTTTTTGTCTTTATTATTTTTTTCTGTTAAAATATGTTCACTCCTTGTTGGGAGCATATGGAATCTATCATATTGTTTTATGATATTTTTAGCGATAGTTACAAGGTAGTTACGGATCTTTTTACCAAGGATAAGGATGGAAGAGTGAATTTTCTTATGTATGTAGGCGTAGAGCTCTTGATGACGCAAACGTTTAAGACGAAGGCCTAGAAACATTGCTCACTAAGCTATGGAACCAAAATTAAATCAGATTTTCAATAAGCGTGTAGAAATTAATATTAAAATGTAATTTTGAATCGCGGAACATTTTTTGTACTACTTCGACATATAATAACATCGCGAGAATTCAACTGAATAATATGTTGTACTATTCAATTGCTTATTTCAACTTTCTGTATAGATATAGAAATTCAATAACCACAAATCAATGGGCTAGAAACACAAAAACGTATCTATATAAATGTGCTTTTTTAGTTCACTATGTAGAAGTTTTAATCCCTTACGAGAGGGCATATTTTTTATAAAGAACTACACGTAGTGAAATTATCTAAAACTAAATTAATTAAAAATATTTTTACAAACAAGAAACAAACAAAAAAATATGTGTAAAAGTTTGAGTGGATTGATAGGTACATATTCTTTACATCCTTATGTTAATAACCAGGGCTGTGGAGTCTGAGTCGTGGAGTTGGGACTTTTTGGCCGGAGTCGGAGTCGAAGTCGTCGTGGCATTTTGGCCGGAGTCGTACTCAGAGACAGAAATTTTGAAAAGTTTTAACTTTAATTTTTGCATATATGTAATATGTCAAATTTGGCTTTTGGTCGGATTGGAGGGGTTGATAATTTCATACACATATAAAGGAAAGGTAGGAAATAAACGTGTCGAAATTAAACTTTTTTTAGTCGGAGTCGGAGTCGTGTTTTTGGTCAATGTTGTAGTCGGAATCGGAGTCTTGGTTTTGGTAACTGCTGGAGTCGGAGTCGGAGTCGAACTTTTTTTTACCGAATAAACAGCCCTGTTAATTACCCATCTAAATATAGCTATCATATTTTCAAATTATTTTACTACCACTTTTAAGGTGTTCACTGTCAATACTTGCTGGGATGGTATTATAATAAAAATAATAAAACATTTTTAGTACTTTTTCCACATAAAATGTATTGGATCAGGACCGGTTGATGACCGGCTGATGACATGAACTTATCAGTTGACAATGCTCACCATGAGCGAAACCGGTCCTGATCCAATACATTGTATGTGGAAAAAGTACTAAAAATGTTTTATTATTTTTATTATTTTACTTCGTTAAATAGTTCAACCAAGCTTTAAGAGTTTGTTTTTCATGCAGTTAATATAAACTTATTATTCCGCATGAATTAATTACAATGTGACAAAGTATTCCATGATTATTCAAAATATTTATTTGTTATTTTCTGCAATATAAATATAATACACTATATTAATTCCGCAACGGTTCACGTTAGTAATGATTTCGTAGCCGCGGTGCTACGGTTTCGGTTGCGGCAAATAATTTTCACTTACCATTTACGTACCTATGTTGCCATCTGTTGCCATTGCCATGTAGTAATGCTACATTACACACTGTTGCCAAAATTATCGTCACACAATGTGAAGCTGAAGCCATCAGAGCGTGACTTCCACCTACACCTGACTTATTATTTACTCTCCCCGGGAATGAACCAAGACATTAAATCCCACGAGGCAACCGAAAGAGACTTTACAATTTTGTCTCAAATGGCAGTGGTATTTAAACATAAAGCTTTTCTTTTCATCCAGCAATTCGAATTGACGCTCAGACAATTTAAGTTTGAAGAACATTACTTTAAATGTTTATTCTTCTTCTTTTAAAGTTAAACATTATGAAGCGCTGATTTCAAGGGTTTTATATATATTTCGGACGTATAGTCGAATGGTTATAGTCGTTGATTTTGGACAAAGCTTTTGCAGACTCGAATGGGACATTTAAATGAATTTATTTTTCATTTAAGTTATTGATTTGTGACAAAATGTGTCAAAGAAAAATGGCTATAAAATTAATACTATTCTTACTCAAAAGTAACTGTTGAGATAAACCGAAAAAGATTGTATATGCTTCACATTAGGTGCGGACATGGCTTAAAATTGTTATTTTGTTATTGAATTAGAAACATGATTTTATCTTTTATAAGAAATCTGAACCATTGATACGAATATTCAAATGTTGATAATAATTGGATCTCAGACCATTTTGGAAAGTGCCCGCAAAAAATTAAAAAAAGTTTAGTAGTTTTTATTATTTATTTATCTAAGCTTATCAGTGTTCTACTATCATTTTATGGTGTATATTTTAGTAAGTGATTGTGTAATTCATGTTGTAAAAGCATATAAAAAGAGAAAAACAAATTCCATTAAAAAGTGTTCAAAAACCAGGGCCGATTGAGCCCCGTGGGACTAAAAGGGTTAAGACTAACAAAGTTTGCACTAATCGTTTTTACACTGTGAAAAAACGCCTTTTCACGAGACAAGGGATAAAAATCAATCGTATGATAGTAACGTCACCATTATAATAAAAGGCAATCCTGAAGATTGCTTGAAATTTTAAATGTCAAAGAGTCACGACTAAAACATATGACAAACGAATTCAAATATATATATATATTTTTTAACCATGTCCGCTCCCAACTTGGATCATATGGACTCCTCACGGAGTTTATCTCAACATATGTTTTTCTACGAGAACTGCTTGTTACTTAGTTGCTCAACCTCTCTTTTTCGAAGAGAGTGGGGATGGAAAGGATACGAGGACTAGGACAGGACTAGTGATTACCTAATCGCTGTCACTATGCGTCGCTCTTTGGGATCGGAAAGGTGGGAAGGGATTTTCAACAACACAAACACCATGCCTTTGAACAGATTTATCGACTGAGAAAATCCGCTCGTACCGGAAATCGAACCCGGGCGGTCCGGCACACAAGTCAAAGCCGTTGCCACTGCGCCACGGACCGTGAAAAATCCGTTTTTTATATACATATGTACATTACAATATTAAATGTTATAAAAGAATATAATGTTATCAATCTCAAAGTTGAAATGTTATTCTTGAAAACTGTTTTATCAAAAATGAGAACGTTTGTTTATTCCAGATATCCTTGACCAGATATATTATTAGAAATAAGGATTTGCAGCATCTTAATTCTCCGCAATCGCATCTGGCTTAAGAGGTGGGGCGGCGGGGGTGTATAAAGAAGATAAATTACAGCAGTACGTCACACTGAATAAATCATTTAATTTGACACCAGTGAACAAGGAAGAACGATGATGGTCGTTAATGTTTTCGTTCTATCCATAAAAATGCTGGCTTTTTATAAGAAAAACATTTCAGTAAAAAATACGACGACACTTTTTTTTTCAAATAACAAATTGTTATTGATTGTGGCTTTTCTGCTCGCCAAGGATGAAGAGATAATTGCCACGAGCAGATGTTTTCGTAAATTTCATGTTTTACGCATAATTATTTTTTTACCTTAACACCGCTAATTTTCGGTGAAATTATCAACATATCGTTAGCTTAATTCTAGGCAAGGTTATAATTAACATTTTTCCTAAAATGACCTTTTGGTCGGAAAAACTTTTATTTACCGCACTCATATATGTATATATCATATATATGAATTTCAGAATTATCTACGATTAAATAACGGAGTAAGTAGAATATCGCTCGTTCAACTAAGATGAAGGGGTTACAATTTTTCATTACAACCAATGATACCTTAAATCTGTTTGAAAAATCCCGGCAAACTCGTCCAAGGTTGGCGCGCACTCTGATAGCTCGTAACCTTACTTTAAAAAGGTTCTTGTTGAAATTTTTGTCTAAAATGAGTGCCTTTTGGTTGGGAATGCTTGTATTTACCGCATTCTATCATGTATATGAATTTTAGAATTATCTATGGTTGAATAACGGAGATGGCAGAATTACAGAGCACTGCTTCTGCACAGTTTTTTTACTAAATTTATTCGAGAAAGTTCTAAGATTGTCATCATTATTTCCATCATTAGATCTTTAAGATCATCATTTCTCAGCGAGATTTGTGAAAAAATATGCTTAAAATAAGTAATTTGAAACATTTTTACTTGCCCATTGTTACAAGTGAATGTTAATCTATCGAATCTTCAAACGCTCGTATCTCAAAACAGTGTCGAGAGCAGTTAGAATCTTTACAAAGTAAGGTGTCGATATGTATTTAAAGTAGAACCTCGATTATTTGAACTAATTAGTAATGAAGGTAGTCCGGATGAGTGAAAATCTGGATAGTTGAAAAAATCTTAATTGACAAGGAAAGACATGTACATTACGTTTGAATAATTTTTACTGGCCTAGATTTACGTATACATATGAAGTTTCAGTATTAAACTATTTTTTACGCACGAGTTCAATTATTAATTGAGTCGTATAGTATAAAAGTAGAACTATAAACTGCTTAAGGCTAGTTGTTTTTGTTGCCGTAATTTTTTTTTATTTTGAACAATCCGAATAATTGAAAATCCGGATAGTCGAAGTCCTGATAATCGAAGTACGGATAATCGAGGTTCTACTTTTTATTAAACAAAACCCATTTTACTAATATTATTAAAAGATCAAGACCAACAGTAACATTTTCACTGATGAATTAATACAGAAAGTGTGGCTTATTTTGAAAGAAAAAAATAATTTTACTGTAACTGTACTGTTGCATGTAAAAACATATCACAATCAAAATAAAATATCAGTTAGTGTGTTTTCTTTAATTAATTTACGCTAATAGTTTAATCACGTTTAATAATTATTTGAGCCGTGAATGTCTGTGTTGTATTCGCTGCTTCGATTTTATACTACGATACTTTGAAAATATATCAATACTTCGATATCCAATTGGAATTTTTACTTTGAAACTTCCGCAAAATCTATTTATAATAATTATGTAATTTAAATTGGCTGTCTTATGAATAACACTTCAAAATAATAAAATCATATCTTTTTCTCATAAAGAGAATGAAGACTGTAAAGAAATTTGGCCACATCTAAGTAAATTGAGTGGACCGAAAGTTTCAACAAATAGCAAACGATATAAATAATCAATATTTACTCATCACCATTTTTTACATATCTATTGATTTTAATCCGATTTTTTAAATCCCTTTAGCAGATGTATCAGAATTTATTTAGAAAACCTTACAATTATGAAATGATTACATTTGTAGTTAAAAATTGTCAGATTGATATTTTTCTCATCAAATATAATCCTTCAAACGACTGAAAATTTTCGCGGGGAAAACTAGTACTTATTTGAAATAATATTTATTCTAGTACATGCCACTCAAAATTCGGCTCCAGTTTCCATTTCACTATTAGTACGACTGTGTCGGATATGTCGATACTTAAAAACTATACGAATTGTTTTAAGCATGATTATATAGATGGCGGTAGTAAAACAATAGAACGGCGGTAGAATCTTTTTAATCATTGTAAGCCATTATTTTTTTTAAATCAACAACCCGTACCTTATCAATCAAGACAGGATCAGTGAAAACTTAAAATAATATGAATAACTATGAAACGTGAATCTAAATGCTATCTTATTCTAGGAAATGTAGAGCTTAAATTTAATTATGTGTTCTTTTAAAAATGATTCACACTTCATTATGGACAGCTCAATAACAACTAGAAAGAAAATTAAGATGACTTCGATTAAAAAAAATATACATAAAAGATAATAATGAAAAAGATAAAGAAACAATCGCTGTAATCACCTTACTTCGAAGGAGAAATTGTTGAAAACTTTTCATAAAATATGATTCATTGAAAAATAAGTGCCATCATTCTAAATTGTAATGTTCATAACGCCAACAACTTGAATTTTTCCGGAGCAGATGCAAACGTAATTGTGTTATGTCTTTATCAGTTCGGGCTTAATGATTTTCACTCCAGCAGTAGATTGAAAATCCTTAGTAAAATCGGAAACATTGGTATAGTCTATAGTGCAGGTATTGGAGCTTTCTTTTTGCGAATAAAAAATACAACATTACTATCAAATTTAAAATACGCTTGAACCAAATTATATGAATAAACAAACTTTTAATATTTTGAAAACAGCACATATTACGTTTTCTAATAGATAGTATTATTTTAGAACTCAAAATTACAATAGTGTAATCCTCAAGAATATGAAACATATAACCAAGTCAGCTTTATTCGTAGCAGATCTTACATTGATTTTTCAATCTCCACTTCTGTACCTGAAAGGTAAACTACACTATGACGAAAATGGTTCTTTTCGTTACGGCTGTTTCAAGTCATTAAGTGTATTTTAAAACACAACTGTTTTTTTTTTATAACGCGATTGATGATAATTCGATTACGACAATGTTGAATATACCACTTGAGAGAGAGTTACGAGGAATAAAACACTGTGTAGATATTTAAATTTCGCAAGAATCCATATGGTATAGTTTACCTCCAAGGTTTAGACTTTCTATCAAGAAAACGTGTCGCTTATCTATAGAACATGACTTATCAATTCACTTCCGAGAGTTTTGGACATTATAAATTGTAACGTTATGTTATTTTATAAATATTGCATTCTTTTAAAATATGTTGTAGTTACAACCAAAGTATGTGTCAATTGTCTTAACTGTAATAATTAACATTGATTTACTTCTGTAAACAAATAAATTTAAATAACAACTACTACACTAAAACGTGCAATTAAATCATCGCTTAAAAATAAACACAGGCATATTTTTCTTCCCGGAATAATAATAACAAAATACTTCTGAAACAATTTAACAAAACATATTCAAGAGAACTCGTAGAATAAATCTATGAAATAGCCTCTCGTTATGTGGATTTTGCATCTACAAAATATGCAATGTTCAATAAAACGACATCATAATGCCTTTTTGGCAAACATTCATGCATTTGGCAAAAATAGCAATTCAAAGTTTTTGTTCATCGTTTTCTTCTTAAGTTGCATATATTAAACAACAATTTTATTTCGTTAAATAATTCATAATCTTAATATAGAAGATATATATATATACTCAACATTGGTCAACTGCCACTACCGGGGAGTAATAATGATTATGTGTGGTTTCAATATCAAGGAAGGTTTAGAGGAAATTGTTTGCATGCATTTCTGCTTTCATCCGTTGCTTGCTACCCACCCGTTTCAATCATCAACAAGTAATCATAACTATTTTGATAAGTTAACAACTGGTCTGGTAACTATACTCATATTCCCCGAAAAATAGATTGAGTGGCAGCTTTCTTTCAAATAGATACATATGAAATATTGACGATAGATTAATTGATACAAAATGTTTTGTAATTTTAAACACTGAGCTCATCACTTTTATACACTTATAAGAATCAATTGCTCATTAATTGTATGGTATTGATTTTTGGTGGAAATAGATTACAACTTTTAAATAATCATCACGAACGGTTTCGTTCATCCCGAGTATTATAAACTGAGTTATTAAATGAAACAACTTAGCCGCTGAAATAGAGATATAATCCCATATGTAAATATGCAAAAAAATATCGACCTTTATATGTTCATAGACTCGAGTTCCCGAACGGTCACTCGTATACACTGATTTTACAATAAATTTATCGATTTGTGTAATGGAATCGATATCAGTGATTTTTACACCTACTTCAAACCATCCAATCCTAAAAACGAAGATTGCAATTAGATAAATTCTACTACTTTCCTCCTAATGTCATTAAATAGGAAAAAAGGCTGAATGCCACATTGTCGAAAAACTTTTGTTGAGATGCTCCATTACGATTTCTTGCAGTAAACGATGGGAGCGGACATTTTAAATTAAAGAAATCGATTTTTTAGGGGACGGGAGATGATTTTTATTACCTTTTTTTATAAATACAGCATATTTAGAACCGTATAGATTCACAACAGCGTAAATGAGCGCTGTTATTCTGTTTAGTAGACTATCGTGTATTAGCATCCTTTTGTAAGCTCAAAAAGTGTTTGCACACTGCAGTAACTCAAAAGGATGTTATGCTTTCAGCTGTCTCGTTTACAGGTTCCGTTAAAGGGTGAAACTTTAAGGTAAACTATTAAACAACATCCCTTGCTATACAAATTTCTAGTAAAGTTCACAAATGAGCTGTTAGCTGTTAGTATTTTTCTTGTGTGGAAACCCACCCAGGCCGTTTTCTAGTTAATTCTAGGCTTCATTTATTAAACTGATAGTTTCTAAATTTTCTTTTATTATAAGCAATGTTTTGTTGAGTAATCATTATACATATTGAGCTATATAAGATGAGTAAAAGTTGATCCTTGTAAAATAAATTAAGCAATAGGAATATTTCATCTTTCTATATTAGTTTATTAATAATTAATAGTAATATTTTTTTTTAATTAAGAATACGGCCATTGGTATTCGAGGAAATGTTTATCTTTATTGTTGAGGAACTGTCAATCTCTGTGCTTTCTTGGTTTGAAGTGACGTGGCTGAAAAATAGTATTTTAGCTAATTATATTAAAAATGTTGTCCTTTATTATTTATGTAGCCGAATGGTTTGTTCAATCCATTTGCTCGTAATCACGCTTATAATCGCTGAATGACCAATTTTAAGGATGGTTTTATAAATCGATTGGTATCTATTTCTTTTATCATTTCCTTCCTTTAATGGCTGTGAATTACTAGTCGACACAATAACTGATAGCGGTTGATTGATACCACTTGCATTTAAATATTGTAACAGGACGATAGTTAAATGAATTGTCTTTTTGAAACGTACATATTTAAATAAATAGCAGTCGGTCCCTGTGGGCTAGTGGCAAGAGCTTTGTCCTAGCGATCAGAGAGCCCGGGTTTAATTCCCGGCAAGATCAGATTTTTTCAATTGAAAAAAGAGATCTTGGGCTGGGTGTATGTTATTTATCGTTAATTTTGTGCACAACTGATTCATTATATATCATCGAGTTAATCTCGAATGACTATCACAATTTATAATATTTGGCGTATTGGCGTAAGCTGTAATGCCAAATTTTTTTTATATGATGTATATTTAAAGTAAAAGCACTAAATAATTATTTCACGATTAAAAGAAAAAAAAATGTACAACTGTATTTTTTACTTAGTTCCATATGTTCTTTGTACATCAAATAACTATATGAAATAATTTTTCATTTACATTTGAAGCTTTGCATTGCATACGAACGGCATTTTTTCTTATTTTACTCCGTATACTGTTACCGCTATGCGCAACCATGCAGTTAAAATATCGTTAGGTTTCAGTCGCGAACGATGCTTCATTTTGATTGCATTAGGTTAAATATATAGAACCATAAATGGCATAGTATAGAACCGCGGTCAACCAAAAATAGTTCCGCAGACGACATGATACATGTTAAACATGAATAAATGGACCCTAATATATCATATTATATGTGTTAGTAAAATGATATAATGTACAATTTCAAAAGGCGTCAATCTTCCCAGTTCTCCGTCTATTCAGTTTTTAAATCAATTAACATTCAGAAGCTTTGTTGACGTTTATTTTTTAGCATTGTTTTAAATTATCGGTACTCAATAAAATGCCATTAGCTCATATCTTATCTAATTCATTTTCTTATCAAATCTAAGACTTTAAAACTCTCCAAAACAAATCGTTAAAATAACAAATAAAAAATCGATTTGGTTCATATTGGCACAACAAATTTTTAACTTGTATAATGATTCTAGAAAAGTCGGCGTAGAAAAGATTTTCAGTTGTAATTAAATTTTGTAAGTGTTGTTGAAGTTGACGAAACACGCCACGTGTTGAGACTTTTTCGTAACTTTGTAAAAAATCAAAATAAAGTTGTTATTTTCTACTAGAGTTTAAAAGAGTCCTTTAACTAATAAGCAGTATTCGAGACAATTTTACGGCATGAATTGCGTGCGTTTTATTTGAAAGTATTTTCATTAATGAAAACATTTTAATTGTTTTTATGAGAAGTGAACTTTTTCTTAACAGTGTAATTGATGAATTGGCTGACAACATTCCATTATGCGATGCCAGTGATGAACATCAATTTCAAATTATATAGAATTAAGAATCTTGACATTTTAATAATAGCTAGAGCTGAAAATTTTTCTATTAATGAATAGAAGATTTTAGATTATTCATGAAAACTACAGTTATGGTGAACACATTATAATAATTCTGGTCGTTTATTTTTGACGTGCAAGTAATGACAAAAAATAAAAGATGGAAATAGTAAGCTAAAATAAGTCGTTGCTCTGCACCGATCATGGGATGATTAGTATTTTATAGTTTATATGTGCGATAACTTTAGATTTAAATTAAGTATATCACTTTGTACTATTTTCCGAAATGCCAATCAGCGTAACTGGACGGTGTTAAATAATACGACAGTTTCATAAATTGATTATTCGAACAATTCATAGATTTAAGCTCGAAGGCATAGATTTCTGTTACCTTTCCGATTATTGTACGCCGTACGTACGTAGGAAAGAAAGAATTTTTTAGTCGTATTCTCTTTGAAAATAAAAGGGATTGAGCAACTGTGTAGCAAAGAAATCTTGCACGAATACTACTGTTGACTTATCTTCAATATGATTCCATGTGCTCCTCGTTAGGGGCAAACATGGTTCAAATATAAACCATTGAAATAATCCATTTTCGGCAAACAATTATTGATTTTCTAAAATCGGACGGAAACCAACATCCAATAATTTTTTTAAAATAACATATTTTAATTCGATATCGAATGTTATTGTAAAACATATAAAACATGACATTACAGCTAACGCCAATGCACGCCACGCATTAGAAAAATATATATTAATTAAAGTTGAACACAATATTTCACAATATAAATTATACAGAGAATGGCATTAAAAACATAAAATATTATTTATACAGGAATTATAAGAGTAAAAACAAATTTAAAAACAAAACACCAAGTTATCTGCTGAAAATGTTCACCTCAAAAGGCAGTGCATTGATCATTCGAACAGCCCTTGTGACTGGTGATTCAAAACACCAACGCGACCAACAAAAAAAATGTTTGGCTTTGGTTACAACCACGTAAGAAAAAACTGGAAGCAGGAAAGCTTATGGTCTTGAGATTGTCAGAGTTATCAACTCGGCTTCGAAGAAGAAGAGAAAAATGTTTTAATATTGAAAGTAATCTTCGAGCTGCAAGAGAGTGAAACGAAAAAAATCCTTAAAGAGACTTGGATCGATATAAAATATGTATTAATATAATAAATCGAAAGTAGGTTTATGTTTATTTACTGAGTAAAAAAAAATACCAATGCATTTTGAGAAGAAAAATCTGTACATGTTATAAATTTATTTTAATAAAGGGATATTTTATTTAAAAATTATATTGCCAAGAAAATTTTAAACATTAATTGTCATTACTGTAAAAAAATAATTACATCAAATTATATTCGGTATCAAACATTAATGGTCGAACAATTTTGCTGCCAACAGATATTACCGAACCGTGGAGGAAATATTATAAATCAAAATCGCGAAAACTTAATCGACATGTCCAAATTGCTTATGCCATTCCAGTGTCGGATATCAGTAGCGCACCTATTGGCATTTATTTCGTAGGCCTTTAGAACTGTCAGTGCCAGTGGAGAATACACGGCAAGCATTGCTGAGAAACTCTGTGAAGACCCCGGCGGGGAGTGTGGCGGACAGGCTTAGTCTATTACAAAAGCAATACATTATCAACCAATGTCCCAGTTTCACGAGCCGTTTTTGCTCGGATACGGTCACACTGGAATTGCATCACCATATTGTTAGAGGGCATGAAGCTTTCAATGTTATATGACCGATTATTAATCCACGTTTAAAAACATACTAACAATACAACAGCCCAAGATTTCAATTAAGTTAAAAAATAAAATTCGTTAGTTAAAATATAATAGATATACTATAGATAAACAAGCGCTTCAAAATACCTCTTCGCGAAAATGTGCGAAAATCTATGCAAAAGTAAGTGTTATCACAACACGATACATTTTCAAAATAAAAAGCCCCAAGAGTCACTCTTTACAGATTAAAATTCATACCGATAAATGGATAATCTTATTTAAAATGCAAATAAAAGACCAAGTAACTGACACGCTATGTCAGTTTACGCGTCGCGAACTAACGAACGTGGATGTGAGATATTAAAATGAAATGTAAGAACCCTAATTTTGCTTCAAGGGAAGTCTCTTTGCTGTCGCGATATACTCGATAAACGATATATTTTATGAAAACGATGAAAAATAAATATTTCAGTCGGGGAATCGCCTCAAATTACAAAGCTTATGTAAAGAGTATTTAATGTTTGATATACATATATAATATATATATATTTGGGTGAACAAGTTGGTTCTCCCACCACCCTTCCGTTATGTGTGTGCAGCCGTTTTTCACAGCTGCCTTCCATAACGCTATACGATCAAGAAAAGAAACGAATTTACTCCTCACTTACTTGGCCCGAGACAGAGCTGCACGGGACTGATCTTTTAACCATGCACTAAGGTGCTTAAAGAGAAAAAAATAGAAAGGGAAAAAAAAAAAAAGTTAATGTGACTTGCTCAGCCACTTTGTTAGAGTGATATTAAGTATCCTATGTGTCTGTATACTGAGAATCAGTGGAGCTTAATCTACTTCACGTTGAATCTGAAGAGGAATCAAGATTATCCCGTTCCCTATATGATGTTGCAAATTTATCGAATGCCTCAAAAATGCCTCAAAATATAATATATACATAATAATTTGAAGCAATTATGACTGCAGAAGTATTTATTAACACTAAAAATATTGTATGCCATTCAATTATTTGCGACATCGGCTAGTAAGCCTGTCGGGCAAATAATGATAACCGATAATATGTACATACACCAGCGTATAAAAATATGCATGTTTTATGTCGTAAAATATCTTTAAATGGAATTGCCAACCGTTGTAGAATTGCAGTCGTATATAAAAGATTGTCATAGTTACAACTTTTTGTGTTAAATTAAGACTATGTAAGGAATGGGAGAATTATATTCTGAAAAATATCGAAACGATAAATAGAGGAAAATATCAAGAAAGTCCTTGATCTATGTACAAGACAAATAGAAAAGTTTTTATGAAAATATGTTGACTATGTTTCACTTTGTTTTCGTAGCAAAATTTAACTATGTTTTTTTTTAAATATTAAGTTATTAATGAGATGAAAAAGCTTTTGGTAGCACTTTTGTGTCGCTTAAAAATAAGATACTTTAAATTCAGTAATATTGCAACATTCTTTTTACACATTTAAATAATTGCGACATTCTCCGAAAAGTCACTGAACGAAAACTAAAATATCACATTTTTATTTAAAAGACATCGTGATAATCATGAATTTCTCTGGGTATAATGCACACTAGTTTTATGTATATGATTATCTTCCCACAGCAGTTCTCTGAAATATGTTTTAGAGCAGTGATAGAGAATCAGGGACACGCGTAACGATTTCGATGGACTCAAACGCAAATCTGGATGCATTGTTCAATTACAAAATTTGGTCTTATAAAACATCAACAAGTCATGCTTTGCAACAGTTTTGCTTTTCCGATATATGATTAAAATAAAAATCATATAAAGAAGTTTTGTATGCCAATCCTACAATGGTGACAAAATTAACAACGAAATATTTTAAAAGTATAATAACAACAAATCAAGCTAAAAAAACTATCTGCCCTTTTAAATTCAATGAAAAACGTCAATTGGATTAAAATTGATGATGTTTTTTTTGTCTTAGTCAAAAAAAATATTT
Source organism: Himalopsyche kuldschensis (assembly GCA_028554975.1). NCBI lineage: Eukaryota > Metazoa > Arthropoda > Insecta > Trichoptera > Rhyacophilidae > Himalopsyche > Himalopsyche kuldschensis. Next base: position 6,476,640 of record JAHFWI010000029.1, on the reverse strand, counting down.
TACCAGATTTCACATAAAACTAAATTATTGATTTAAAGGAAAGTGACCATTTTATACCAATTATATATATATTATTATATCTTTCCCTATGAGGATGAGCAATATTTCCCTTTTTCAAAATTCTGATTCCAGAAGATTTTCATTATCCTTTGGAGCACTTATAATTGGTATATCTATACATTTAGGGCAGAGTAATATGCCATCTAACACCGAGAGAGAGGTACAAGAATACCATATTTTACACACCAAGCAAAAATGTTCCACCATCCCTGTTCTAGGATTTCTGGAATCTTGAACAACGAACATATCAGCTATCTGACGTAAATTATTCCGTTTCTGGAAGAGGGTGTGTCAATACAGCGACTGCAGACTGGAAAATCGTCTACAAGATGTGGTTTCGCTCACAGAAGTTTCTCCTCGAAAACATGAATCTTAACTCTAAAATATTCATTTGTTAATTAACTTATCATACTTAAATACACAAGAGGGTTCGTTCAATGAAATCAGGAAAATCGAGCTTCAGTATGAATGTTAATAATGAATTTCGAAGGTACAATCTACTATCATTGATTTTATAATTTGGATTTCAATTAAATTGAGAATTTATTCTTTTTTTTTATGCCAATATGGTACCCGGCTCATTTTACGTGGCTCTTGTTTATTTATTGTATACATATAAAAGAACTCTTTTTATAAATAAAATGTTGTATTTTATCGAAAACATTTGATTGAGATCGTTATATAAAACCGTCGATCAATGTATAAATTCACTTAAATAAGTTTTTAAAATACTTTCACAAGCAAATATGCATTGTATACTAGGTTCGCTCAAGTGGGCATTTTTAACCGTAGCATAATAGTAATTTGTTCTCCTCTTTTTGCACGTTCGATACTGAAACGTTAAAATCCTCTTGACCCTGCAGGCAACTGCAAACATTAAAGCTCTGACGCGTCTTAATTTTGAACATGTTTTTTTTCATTATATATTAACGACATTTTTTGAACAAGTGAGAACGATTTTCTTTGAAAGCTTACCAGAAATGTTTTCTTGTATTAACTGTTTTGTTAAATTCATGACTGTTATGAAATGTGGAACAACTCATAAAAGAATATATCAACAAAAGTGGTTAAGCGATAGCTTGTAATTTAATCAACAACGTATATCTTTGGAGTGGGTGAGGAAAGAAGAATGGGGTTGGTAAAATACTAGCGGTTAGCTAGTTGCTTTGTCTGCTTTAAGGATATGCTAGAAAGTGTTTGGGGTGTAGTGAAAACATTAACGTATCTGTGTAGATTTTGAAAATATGTAGAATTGTATAACAAAAGAAAGTCAATAAACGCCGTAGAATTAATAAAAATTGCTTTACCAGAAAAGAATGACATTTTCATAATTATGTATACATGTTCTATCATAAGTAATCTAATGTATAGCAAAGAAATATTTTTTTTTAATAAAATTCAGACATTTATTAATAATATTGCTCTTCCGGATTAGCTTAGTGACATTTTCTTGGCCGAAAAACGTTCTGGAGAATTTTATGAAGAAATTTACCAGTAAATGTCCGGTGAAATGCGCATTTAAGAAGTTTTGCTGACTACAGATATTTGTGGACATCGAAATAAAATTTATCTATAATTTCTGCACCGGTAAATAAATATATCTATTATAAGGTGGCATTGTTAATCGCAACGTGACAACACTGCCATGGTAGATTTTAGCTTGGAAATTTAGTTATGTTATGATACGTATTTCTAGCATTCTAATTACAGCTATATTTTTAACAATCGAAAACAATACATACATATTAATTGATTTCAATATGCGTGAGAACATATTTTGATTGAGCCATCATTTTAAGGAGACTATTATATTCATCCAATTCAGTATATTCATCGGAATTCATGCTTCGATATTCATGCTTTGTTAAGTGACATGGAATCACGGCAACCTTGCGTGGTGGCCATAGTCATGCTCCGTAGACGCGGAAATGATGATCCAAGAAGAAGAAACTTGAATGTATGCATAAAATATTTACATGTCAATTATTGTTAATAATATATTGTCATTTTTTTCGCTATTATTTTTAAGGTTTGTAAGTAGTGTATTATTCTATAATTACCGTCGTTGGTAATAATTTAGCAATTGTTATAAAATGTTTCAACTTAAAACTGCGTAGTGAATAATATTTTTTTGTGATATTGCAAAAATACATTAACGGTTCAAATTAAGATATTTTACCATTTATCTTTATTGAATAATTAAATGAAATAAAATTACGAATATCGAAATAATATTTAGATAATTAAACATTAATTAATTACATTCACAAGTGTCAAGAGAAAACGGATGGTAAAATATTTTATGATTAATTATTGGCATTGGAAAAACAGTAAGCTAAGATTAGCTTTTCTTGTGTCATTAATTTGAGTTCTTCTTTAAATTATTGACACGTTTCTTACCAATTCAAATGAATTTTCATTTTCTTTTAATAATAAATAAACATTCAGATGTTGTTTTACTTAAGGAAGGCATTGTAAAATTTAACGATAACATTCTTATAGATATTTTAAATGAGATAAATTCTACAATAGAAGAAATAAGTTTTATAAGAAAGTGGTATTTATTTAACGGTAAAACTACGAATTATGTTCCTGTAATGTCGCAACAATTTCTACTTTTCTAATTTCCTTTCTATTTCATAAGCTTAGGATTTCAACTGAAGGTGCTTCAAGAAATTTCAATATAAAATTAGAATCATATGAATTTTTACTATTCCATTTTTTACAATTATGTTTTTCCTTGCTTTTTAACGATTTCACATTAAATTAGAATACTTACATAGTTCTTCATTTATCTCATAGATTGAATATCACTCATATTAAACCATTAGTTCGGTCCCTATCGTCTTGTGGCAAGAGCTTTGTCCTAGCGATCAGGGGGCCCGGGTTCAATTCCCGGCAAAATCAATTTTTTTCAATTGAACAAAAGAGATCTTGGGCTTGGTGTATGTTATTTATCGTTGATTTTGTGCACAACTGATACATTATTTATCATCGAGTTAATCTTGTATGACTTTCACAATTAAGAATATTTGGCGCATTGGCGTAAGCTGTAATGCCAAATATTTGAGCTTGAGTTTGGAACCTCTGAAATCAATTGTAATTAATGATATGCATTGAAAACAATATTTATTTGGATTATGGATTCCCCATTTTACCAGGGCTGTGGAGTCGCTCTAAATAAGTCCGACTCCGACTCCAGCATTTACCAAAACCACGACTCCAACTCCGACATTGACCAAAAATACGACTCCGACTAAAAAATTGTTACTATCGTCACTTTTTTTCTCTAATTTTCCTATTTATGTGTATTCAATTAAATATAACCCTATCAATGCGGCCAAAAGTCAAATTTGACATATTAAATGCAAAAATAAAAAGTTCAAACTTTTCAAAATTTCCGACTCCGAGTACGACTCCAGCCAAAACGCCGCGACGACTCCGACACTGACTCTACAGCCCTGCATTTTACACCATTTTCCAGCATTATTATGAGTAAATGGAGTTATTCTAACCCAGAATAAAAGAGTTGTCATATTTTTCATTTTCCATATTTTTAATAACTTAAGAGCCATCAACTAATTTTCTGTATTTTCACAAAATTTTTGCCAGCTTCCTCTTTAATATCGATGCTAAAATAATTTGGACACTCATGAACGGCAATGTCATCGTCATCATTTCCTGAGTAAAACAATTTTGATAATGGGAACACACTTAACAGCGTCCGTACTTAACACCTCAAGGAAGATGTTTTTACAGTAACAAAAAATACTTACGAAATTTAATCACCTTATAAAGTGTTAGATACCACAGCTTATGCAAGCGTTATGATTTTGTCAGATCTCACACATGAAGTCATGAAATTGACTTTAAAGTACCTCAATAACTGTTAAATATTACATTTTGCAAGCAATATTAATATAAATCAAACGAATAATAATCAATTGGAGTTATTAAAACGTATCCATCATTTAACAAAGTCTTTTCTTTAAGAATAATAAAAATGAGCAGTGATTTGCTTTGGTTTTATTTGAATCCTTTAATCAATTATTAAACATATAATATAAACGGTATTGAATAAACATAATTCATTTTGGAAACAACGTTTATGAGAGAAACTTAATGTATAATAAATAAATATAAATAATAGTTTATTTTCACTGTACATATTTTTGATTGTTATCTAATCAACCTCTCTTTAGTTTGACGAGAGTATGGATACAAAGGATAAGGCTATGGCAAGACTTATGGTTAGCTAGTTGCTCTCGCTATTGCCCACTTATAGAATAGGATATGTGGGATGAAATTTTCAGACAACACAAGCACCCATGCCTACGAACAGAATCGTTAAATAGAGAGAAAAAATGCTGCTCATACTGGGACTCGAACCTGCGAATTCCGTCACAGAAGCCAACGACCACTGCACCACGGACCCGACAACTATATTATTGAAAATAGAAATATGAATATAATTTGGTTACATTAAAGATTCAAAGCAATAAACCTATATTAAAAAAACTAGTATTGCTACCCGGCTTCGCTCGGACCTGTTTGGGGTTATGTTCACCTCGGCGCGTAAATTCAGACGAGCCAAGTTGAAACAACTTTTTTCAAAATTCAAAAGTCTAGGTTAAAATGTCAATTAAAATGGAATTAAAATGAACATTTCAGACTGGCATTGACATTTCACAGCCCCTTTCATATATTGACAGCCCTATTCTCGCCCATTAAAATGTCCAAATTCAAGGAAAAAATCAAATTTGCTGTCAAAGAAATGTTAAATAATACCTTCACGTAAATAATAAACATTATTATCAATAATAAAAGCTGGGAAATGTTCAGTAGAAGACTAGTTTATTACATTTTGACTAAATGTCTTCGCCGATAAAAATTCAAACATATTTTCTTTCATATTCGTTTTTAAGGCAACTTAATGACCAACAATGCAAAAGGGAATTACAGACCCACAGACATACATACGCCGTTTCGGTTTTATATATAAGATACCAGCTCAATATTTTTTGTCGGTACAATCTAGATTGTTTTTATCTTTAATACAAATTTATAATGTTTATAGGACGGTCTCGAACACCTTTATTGAAGACGTTTCCGCACATTTTACCCCTAGCCACCCGACCCTCATCCTCTTGGTGATTTCACTCTACCGGTCCTTAGATAAATTTTCCGTAAATTACTTACGAAGCCCCGCAAATGGAAGTTTAATAAACAGTTCATTTCACCCCTAATTGCTAATTGAATGAGGTGAAGGGATCCGCCCTAGCCAAGATACCCAGAGTCCGCTTATTGTCTTGCTCAAAGTGACAGAACACAATGCTGCCCCGCTCATGGAAAATGCTAATGCTAAACGGCGATAGTAAGGTATATCCATGAATTTGATACAAGGCTCTCCAAAAGTGTCGTTAGCAAAAGATAAGTCTGTCTAATACGGCTTAATTTTACGAAAAGTTATCATGGCAAAAAAAATATTTTTAGTCATAAGATTCACAAATAAAAATAACAGCACATTTTTAGTACTTATTCTACGTAAAATTTATTGGATCTGGACCGGTTTCGCTCATGGCGAGTATTATCATCTGATCAGTTGATAATGTTTCCGTGAGCGAAACCGGTCCTGATCTAATAAATTTAATGTGGAATAAGTACTAAAACATGGTTTTATTTTTATTATTAGATATAATGGTAAAAAAAATATATTATTATTTACTTTTTAGATGTTCACTGTGAAAGTTGGCGGAAAGACATTACATTAAAAAATATAGAAAACTTTTTGTACTTATTCCACAATTAAGTTATTAAGATTAGGACCGGTTTCGCTCATCGTTTTCCATTTTCAGTTTAAAATACTCGCGATTAACAAAACCGGTCCTGATCTTGATAAATTGACTGTGGAATAAATACAAGAATTGTTTTATTATTTTATTTTATTGATATTATTGCTTTTATTTCATTTCAATACATCATCACGCTTATCCTTCAGTGTTATTTTTTTTGTTACATTTTGGATTCAACATACGCGATATTTTTTTAGTGTTGCTATTTCCACTACCTCCAGTACCTCCAATAATTTTCTCAAACTCTACTACCTATCCCTTCGTATCCTTCTCAGTTATCCCGGAACCTCCAAGTAAAGCCTGAAGACGGCTACCTGCATAATAGTTGTAGAATCTATCCAGTAAGACTAGGCAAACGGTATTCAGACTTTTTTACGGCACACATTATGTCAAACCCAAGCCAAATTCACCAGCGCCGCCTATGATTTTCGACCACCGTAACCGCATTCTTGATCTCAAGGATCTGATCTGATTTTTCAGTGTTCAGTATGTGGTTACATATCTTGGGCTCATGTGGATTGCATGACTCGCAACCGTAAAGTGAGAGAATATCAGAATACAATTTGTATTAAATAATAATGACTTGGTTTATCTCTCGGATATTTAAATAGCATTTAATAATTGAAAAACCAAGTTTCTCATATATGAAATGAGAGGATAAAATCGCCTCTACTTCGGTTTTACTGCCTCATACTTACTTGTATAACTACACTGCCTGGTTCAGAGCGATTTTATATCACGAACTAGAGATGCATTCCACGTAAAAGCGTTTCGAGAGTTCTTCCATAAAACTGCTCGGAGAAATAAATGCTTCACGTTAATGCAACGCAGCCAACTTAAACACCAGAAAGCCAGTTAGTGACACGATGATAAAATTTACACAAATTTATAAGTACTAGTGAAATACACTATTCCAAATTGAGCACATTAAAACTCTCCGCGTATTTTAACAACTAAAATCGATTTATAAAACTTGAATTACGTCTTCAAAGAATAACAATAAACATTTTTTATAAGTTTTTTTGCAATTTGCTTGAACTGTCTTTTTTTGTATCAACAATTAAGAATAGCTAAGTGTACTTCAAGTGCTGTGCTACAAACAGTGATACGTATTTTATCTCCTGAAGAAGAATCATCAGATCTACTACTTTGTTTTCTTTTTCAGTAACTACAGTTAGTTTTGGAATATTTTATATGATAACTTATATCGATAAAATAAAACTATCTTTTTATCGTTGGAGACTTCAGCTGATTAAAATTCTATACATTAAATGATATAAACGTCACGATAAAATTCCCAAATTTACTCTTGATTTAGACCCAAAATGTAAATATTTTGATTATATTTTCCAGGTACTAAACATAAAATTTTCTGATTGCTGATAGTTTCTTACTGCTAGGCTACATAAGACCATGTACACATTGACCACATACGAATATTGACATACATGCTGAAAATGTTACATGCTTAAATCAAGGAGTTATGTAGTTATGCTTTGCATTTGTGAAGAGATAAACACATAAGTTAACAAAGAAATTTATAAATGGATATAAAAAAAACAGTTGGTATTATAAGATAAGCTGAAAAGTGAACATTTTCAAATTTAAAAATAAAATTTGATATACAATATAATATAAACACGTGATAAGAAATAAAAAAAACTTACCATTTGTCATTTTATTTTGTTTTGCTTATCTAGTATATTTATATCCATAAAACAAATTATATAAAAAAACTTAAGGCGTTTAAAATTTAAAGGAATTTATATCTGAAGCTCGCTCCTTTCAAGGTAATGTCAACAAAAGAAGTGTTGGGTAAGTTGGAGCTTCCACTGTTCAAGCGTGATTAAGCACGCATCTTTTTATTTTTCTTCTCGCTTTTATTTTCATAATTCTTTTAGTCTCCGCGTTGCCATTGTTTGCTGAAAGAAGTTTACTTTGAAATTTCACAGTATGAAGAAATTTATTACGTAGTTTTATTTTTTCATTTCGGTAACTCTTTTTAGGTAAATAGTCTATGAAAGTTGATATCTTGTGCGATGATTTATCATTTTTTCACGCAATAAATTCCAAATCACCTTTTAAATGTTTACACGTAACAAATTCTTAGCCATTTATGTTCCTAAATTATCACTGATAAACGCGCTATAAAATACTTCGTTCACTACTTCTTTTTTAGTAAGTTTTGTATATTACATTATCAGTCACCTTTAATCGCCGTATACGAGCAGTTAACAACCAGTATCTGTCTCTTTATGATCCTGCTTCAATGTCACAGGGTCGAATCAATCTAATGCATAGTGTACATTGATATTTCAATCGAAAAATTGATAATTTTTTAGGAATAAAACACGATTTTTTTACTGTTACCACATTTAATTTATTAAGATCGGAGCCGATTTTGGTCAACATGTTTTTAATGCTCGCAATGACATTTAAATTATTGCCTTTCCAACAAGAAGAAACAGTAGGACCAGAAGGATTTTATTCTTATTACAATCTGTGTGTTTTATTTTAAACAAAATAAATAATAAATACTAGACATTAAATTATACAACGTTGTTGAAATTTTAGTGACTGACATACAACCACTTTTTCTCTATTAGCAGCAGACATGGGTCCTGGTGAAAAATATGTTATGTACAAACTCTGCTTTAATTAATTGTTGTTCCCCACAAGTTTATCATAAGTTATTTCATGTGAAATTTTGGTAAGTCAATCTCACAACGGTCATTTAAGAAATAAAATACAAGTCAGTTATCCCTCCACCCGTTATGTGTATACAGGAGCTATTTCTCGACCGCCTTCCATAGCGCAATAGTATGAAGAAAACAAACGAATTTACTCTACATGTTCTTGGATGAGAGTGATGCGAGGAACTGATATTTAAGCTTTGTGCTATCGTGCTATAAGAAAATACTAAAAGTATAAACAAAACCTTTTAGCACTTTATCACACTAATAGTTTTTAAGCAATGCAGTAATATAGGTATTATCATTAATGGAAAGAAATTTTCGGATGGACTCATCGTTAATCATTGTATTCTCGTTCAAAAGGCAATGCGATAAAATTCAGTATTAATCACAAATATTTTTTAAAGATCTGTATGTCTTCATATGCAACATGCAGCTTAATTATATTTGAATTGTTGAAAATTTAATCATGTTTTATTTTTACTTCATTGTCATGGTAACACAGGAAACGTGACACCGCGCATTCGTTGACGGTCGCATGGCAATCGCGATGCCGGAGTTCATTCTGTACCGTACAACATAATATATTGTGTAATTTTTACGTAATGCAGAGAATTCAAATGGTGTGAAAATAATGTTGTATATGTATTTGTAATGAAAGCATTATTAATACTACTGTTCAAAGAAAATCGATTTGTTTTATAATAATTTTATTATAACCTATCCTATCCATCCAGCTTGGCGAATCAGAATATTTACCGATCATCTTTATTCCCAATGCCCGAAAAACACGCGAATTTTAAGTTTGTTATAATGATTGAGAGACTAAAAATCAACTTCATCTTAAAAAGTATTTTTTTCGAACGATTCGTATCAAATAAACGGAATACTTATCTCATATTAGGAACTCTTCGGAGTTCTGGATAAATAATCTTTGATTATATCATACAATATTACAAACAAATGAACTATACCATAGTTTTGAAAATATTTTGCTTATGTTTAATCAATCATTTCTGTAGAATTAAAATACATTGATAATTTTCCTACCGTATTATAATGGAGTTCTACCAAGGAAATGCCTACTCAATCAATATTTCAAAGAAAGGCTAACAAGCATAATATTCCGTTGTATTATAATAAAACTGTAAAAATAGTTTGGGTTCTTTGTAGTTAAATATATGTATATGTCTTTGTATGTATCTGTGACTAAAATAAATTACTCATATTCGATTGACTAATTTATGATACACACAATTTATGAATTAACGACAAAACTAATGAAAAAGTACAAAATTAAAACGATTCCAATTTGATATTGAAATTTCAGTCGAAGTCCTGAACTATAGAACAACAAAAGATTTTTTTACATCCAAATTAATGAAGTGTTGATGCATTTATTTTTGCGTATGATCCATAATGTTACCATGAAAGTGGTAATTTTATGAACATATTTCAAATTATACTTAGTATCTTTCCCCAGCATTGTAGCTAAAATTCAAAATGGAGGTCGGAATACGGGCAGATAGTTCAAAATACTTTTTACATTGACATTTGCAGTAGTAAATTTTCGCTACGGTTATGGGAAAATTTTGTGCGCAGTTACTAATAATTTCCCTAGAGGTCTCATCACGTCGAAAAATAACCGAATCTTTTCCTATGCACACACAAGTTATGTTTCTATTGAATATTCGTTATGCTTTTAGAAAAATTATAACTGGCATAATAATTAAAATTAGTGTGTTTTTTGAAGTAATATTTGTTCACAAACAAAATTGATCTTGGAATAACTTCTATAATAATATAAATATTTTCTATACCAACAAATTATCCTTCATGATTTTTTTATAATTTTGACGCGATAAATATAATGTTAACTCCGTTGTTCTTTCATCAGCCTATAATTAGTATGAAATTGGATTTGAGCTCATTTAAAAAAAAGACCCTGATTTTTAACCGTTACTTTAATTACCTGTTTTTTTAAAAACATTTTAGAGTTTTTTGAAATAATACAATAGAGCTTATACACTGGTCTCTTTCTCCATAAGTATGTTTATTTAAAGCAAAACATGTCTGGCGTGTTTGAGTATAGTTCTGACTCACAACTTCCTGTTAAAATATAAAACAGTTTTATTACCTCGATTGACGCACTTTGTATTTTTTTCAATTTTCCTCCAATGTATTGTTCGCGCCATATTTGAGTAAGTACGGTAGTTATTGTGCTCATAATAATCTATGGGTCCATTCAGAGTAACGTGGTTGCTGTGCGAAGCTCATGCTATGATGTGAAAACGTCGGCCAAAGCGTGAATAAATTTTCCCAGCCGTGCAACCGACCTCATACGATGCATAAAAACAGACCTATATATACAGGGTTTATCAATTACTCAACTCTCACACTTTATTCTGTATATTATGTTTTTCCGAACGGAGAGAAGGGACAAACTATAAATATTTTATTCATTCATTTATAAGTAATATTTTAAAAAACTTAACATACTTCATTTCATAAAAAGGTTATTTTGGAATAGTTTGTTGGAAAATTTTTATTCATTAACCATATCGTTAGATAAACATATGACATGTATCGTCATAAAAGTCTTAAGATGTCTGCAAAGATGACGCGAAACAAGTATCACTAAAAGTAACAATACATGGATTAATCTTAGTTGTTTAAAATTGTATATGAAGTATTTATTTTATAAATTACAATATCCAATAAATATCTGTATTTTTCAGGTCTGAATTTTAATACAGTTTCTGTCATAATTTGTATTTCATCCGTCATTATATATCGGTCAGACTATAGAGGGCAGATAAATAATTTATGGTCATAATTTAAGTTTATTAAAAGTTTGACAAGTTATCTAAATACAAACCATTTAACATGTTCCCAGATATTTTACACTGTCACACGAATCTAAAATGAAAAACAAAAATCAATGCTTCATAAATGCCTTAAATTCTTTAAAGTAATATTTTGTTATGCATCCCGAGTGATTTTGTGAACATTTTGTTAATACATGATCAAAATATGCATCTTGATTGCGTAACAAGCTAAAGGTCTGGGGATGTCACAGCTAAGAAAAACAAATGTTACATCTAGTAAGATAAACAGTGAAATTACAAATTAATCATTTGTATACTTATAGTTTTCCGGTTCGATGACATATTTGTCACGGAATATGACTTCATAGCGACCAATGTATTATCATGAAAGCAAGCCACATTTTTATTTATGTCTTCTTAGCTGTTATCGCTAGTCAAAATGGGGACTGGATTCGATGTAGACTGGTTCATGTAAAGTAAAGTTGATTACTTGTAGGGCTTCATCCGAATTATCTGCAGCCAAGCTTTATTGAAAAGACCCCTCTATATATGTACGTTGTACCTTCGTATTTCTTTGAAACGTAATCACCACACAGATTGCCATTATCCATTTGGCTTAAATTTTAAGATCACTGTTTACTGGGATTTACTGCTGTCATCATATTAGTTTCGACAAATATCCATGTATACCCTTACGTAGTGTATGTGATATGTATGTATATTCTTCAGACTCCCAGATTGCGTTATTTTCATCAGTAATTATTTATTTAAGGTTACATGAATAAGCGATTTAATTTAATTCATCAACACTGTTATCAACTGTCAGTTATCTGATTTTTTAATCGAAAAATTTCAGTTGGTTGTCATAACAGAGCAAACTGTTTCAAACTCATGGCAACCAAAATACAAAAATAAAGCTAACCAACAATATAGCATACTCAACTCAATAAATACCATTAAAAAATGCGTGACATTATTGATATTTTTATATCTCAGAAAATACCTCTGAGTATATAATTAGACATATTCCTTTTTAAGTTTTAACAAATGTATTTGTTTATTTAATCAAAACTTAGAATTGAATGAGCTAATCTATATTGAATTATATAGTAGATTTTAATAAAGATTTAAATTGTACTAGTAATTAATCCTGTTTCTAGAGTAATTTAGAAGCAAATTCACTAGTTATTTACAACTTTAACTCGTTATTAGAAACCCCAACAGCAATCAAACGACCAAACGATTAATAACAATTATAGTCTTGGACAGATTTCATTTACACGGGTTAATACACTAAACAGCTTAGAGTGAAAACTGACATGAAGTATATTTTTAAGGTCAACTAAGAGATCTTTAAGCAAATTTATAACTATCATTATGCTTAAATTATTTGGATGTCAGCCTAACAAGTTCAAGACAAAAAAAATACCACAGCTAAACATTCGTTTGAAATAATTGTGTAGAATAAATTTGTTGTTTTATTGTTCACAAATTATGAATTAAAACATATTTTGTTCAATATTTTTTTTACAAAACATGTGTACTATGCATATACATACATATAAAAAAGTATTCAATTCTAGTGCAAAAAAATAATTCCGCATAGCTGTTAAATATGTTTTACGGTTGACTAATAAAACATCAACTTCAGTACATATTTTTGAATTAAATTTATTCTAACAAAAGCACTCGTTTTTCTATGTTTAATGTAATAATATCTTTTCAATATTTCAAAGCATAAAATAACATGTTTTAATTTTAGTATTTGTTTATTGTTTATGTTTTTATATTCAACTGGTATTACTACCCGGCGTCGCTCGGACTAAGCGACCAATAATTATTTAATGTTATATCATTCGACATAATTATATCACAAAATCTAACATTCAAAATAGAGTTAAAATAAAATCACAAACTTTATTTAATTTGATGACAGCCCCATTCTCGCCCATTAAAATGTCAAAATTCAAGGAAAAAATCTAATTTGCTGTCAAAGAAATGTCAAATAATACCTTCACGTAAATAATAAACATTATTATTAATAATAAAAGCCGGGAAAAGTTCAGTAGAAGACTAATTTATTACATTTTGACTAAATGTCTTCGCCGATAAAAATTCAAACATGTTTTCTTTCATATTCGTTTTTATGGCAACTTAATGACCAACAATGCAAAAGGGAATTACAGACTCACAGACATACATACGCCGTTTCGGTTTTTATATATAAGATTTGTAGTCTGATAAATATCTAAAACATCTGAACGCTTTTTTTCTATAAGTTGAAAATTTTCCAGCCAGATTCATAGCTTTAAATCTATATACAAATATTGTCATTCTAAAAATTCGACCAGGTATCTGTTTGCCAATTTCTCTTGTCAGCTTTTTATGACACTTGTAGGTCAAAATTTCAGCAGGTAAAATTCGCATTATTTACCGACATTGAAGAAAAATATTCAGTTCAAATGGTATGCATTTCTACAACGTAACACGTACTTTTTATTTACCAAACAACACAGTGGACAGGAGTTATCAAGGAATTTATTTTGTTTAGTACCATTCTCAACTTAAAGATAAAATTTAAAAAAATATATAATAACTTCTTTATGTAGACCTTTCATATAAAAAAAACTCAACATTACACGACCACTGATATTTTAATGCATACAATAGAGTAAAAATCACACTAAAGCTTGTATAGCTAGATGTATGAAAAAAAAGAGTTAGCACGCATGTTTAATGGTGTGGTAGCGATGAATTAAAAGAATGTTTTGTAGAAGGATTTCTGTAAACTATTCTTTACCAGAAAAGAAGACAGTTCATTGAACTGATGAAAGTAATGGAAGAAAGGAAGGTGTGAAGAATATTATGGGAACATCTCTAATCAAGAACACCATGTGCTATTTTGTGATTATTAACGCGGTGGTGTAAATTATCAAGTGTTTAACTTCGATTGCAAAATTTCTTCAAATAAATTGTGTAGATTTTTTTCCGTATATTATGTTAGGTTGTCAAAAAATAATATGGTTGGTACCTATATTAACACTTTTCCATTTATTCCACACTGAATTTATTTAAATCAGGACCGTTTTCGCTCATCGCGAGCATTATCCACTGAAAAGAAATACAAAAATATAGCAATATTTATACAAAAGTTAAGCAAGATTTAAAAGGTGTGACAAACAATTAGTAAAATAAATAAGCAAATACATCAATGTACAGTAAAACAAAATTGACTATAATTAAAATTTTGAAGACCTCTTAGCAATACAAAATGCTACATTAAAAACCAATAAAGTAAGAATTATCATTAACAATGAAAAAAACCAATCGGTGTATGCATTTAACAAATGAGAAATTTAATTCATAACGATGTGTCCGGCGCAAAGTGGGAAAAAATATTCTTCCAGTGCAATGGTCATGGGGCTTTTGAAAATAATGAACGATACCGTATCAATTCTAACAAACAAAGGAAACAAAAATTCAAAAAAGAAACGAATGTAATTAAAATATTTATATATAACTAGACAAAATGCAACATATTTTACAACGGCGAAGAAGAAGAAATTATTTGCTCATTCAATTAAGTTGAGTTACGTAAGAATTTATGTCTATTATGGTTCGTCTATTTTTTTAATTTATTTTTGCGTCGTCTCAAAATGTTTCTTGAAGATTTATTTATGAAACATGTACCAAATTGAGGCCTTGACACGTGCTCAAAAGGCCAACAAATATCATACCTAAAGTATCAGACCAAGTTATGGTCCTCTGTTCGCTTTTAGAAGCCAGTTTTGCTACGGCCGTCCTGACACAGAATGTACGTACATTTTATTCCGTTAGTGACGCGTGACTTGATGTCTACTTGAATCGCATGAATATTGCAGCAAGTGGCTGCGGAAATTTCCTGCCAACTGAACAAAACATTTACAGCCATACATTTGATATATCATAAAACGTACTCTTCCATACATTTTCATGAATATTGAAATTCTCAGTCATACATGGACCAAATCGTACGGAGCTTCTAACTTATTTAGAATTAAAATAGAATTTTCTTGACGTATATTTTAGAAAATTAGCAAACTATTGTCTTAAACAAACAACTAAATCTTCTAAAGTCACCTTTGTTTTACCGTTATAAATAAATAAAAACACTCAAGCACTTGAAATTAATCAATTAGTCAATAATTGGTCGGATAAAACCCTCGAATTATTTATTGATATTTCCATGTATCTGGTATTTAGTATTTAGTATTTGAGATACTACATTCAAAATACCTGATAATTATAGCTTACCCACACAATTCATTGAAACTCATTTACATACATCAAATTTTTGTTAATTCATATAGATTACGTTAGTAAAAATTAAACATAGTGATCTACTTTTTAACATATAAACGATACAAACTGTTTACTACGCGTCAGGTAAAGTACATTCGTGCACTTTAAATGCCTGAAGATGCCGAAAAGCCGGGTTGTTAGAGACAAAAGTCATGAGAAAGTATAAAATTCAAATGAATAAAGTTTGTGTATTTCATATTAATATATGTATACGTTTATTATTAATACATGAACCAATACATACATAATGTATAAGATTCTTACCATGTAATCTTGTTCAAATTTTCTATTGATGAAAGGTATAGAATGAAGTCATTGAATAATGTTTCTTTATACAAAGACGCGCTTCGAATTATTATGCACGAATCATTGCCAATTGCGTTCACCAATCATTCAGTTGAGAACTTCGTGAACTAAATCAATTTCAATCTTATTAAAGTACTACTAATAAAACAATTCAAAATGTATTCTACTTATTTATTTGTTCAACATCTTTTTCTATATGATGACAGTAAATGAAATAATCTGTCTGTGATACATCAGTGGTCAGTTAATTAATTAAATTGTCAGTATTTAATATAAATGGCAGTTAATGAATTAAATTTTCTATAATTTAAGGATAACTTTTTATTTATATATTTTTTTTATAAATTCTTAGAAAGTACTTTACGATAGCTTCCTTTCTCGTACTAACCGTGCTAAGTGTTTTCGGGAAAAAAAGCAAAGGGCTACTTGAAAATGGAAATTTTTTGATTGGGATTATTGATAGGCTTTGTCATAGCCGCTATTTTTTGGTTGATTTTCTTGAGACAGTCATTGTAATCACTTAACGTTGTTACCAAAAGCAATGACGATGACAGACAATGTTCCCTCTAAGTTTCGCACGCGGCAGCGCAGCAACTTGAAAACCTCCGCGCACTCGTTCCAGTCCGGCGCGCACTCTAATATTGATGAATTTAACGACCTGATAAATAAATATTGCTTAAAACATCTTAAAGATCCAAAAAATAGAAAAATCTTAGATTAATACAATATGTTGTTGACATTTATTTTTTAATCAATTTGCGCTCCCAATATGTATTTATTTATTTATACACCATGCATTTGAAAAATTAATAAAAATTACATAACATATTACACAAAAATTTTAAAAATAAGGAGCATTTTGATAATTTTTAATATGGAACATATGGCCCCATAATAAAACTTTTCAATAGAATTTTTCGATGATTGAAATGTTGCCACGCATTTGTTGGATTGGCCTGTTTAGTATTTGAATTTTTCGTGCATTCCTCTCAACATTGATGGCGGTTGCAATTTTAAGCACGGCATAAAAACAAAAAAGAGGTTATTATTCTTCTATTTTGATAATGTAAAATAATATTTTATCTGCAAAGAGAAGCGAATATTCAAATTCACCATACAATTGGTAGATGTTTTGGGCCCTAGGGAATTCCGAAAGGTCACAAAGCAACAAGAATGACAGACGACCCGAGGACCATTTTCAAAATGCAATGGCCCCCTCGAGATGAAAATTTTTTTATACAACAAAAGGTGATCTAGAAGCCTTGACATCACAATAGTGTGACATGAAAAATCGTTCACCGGATTGAGGCTTACATATGATTAACGAGAGTATTTTTTCATACAAGTAGAAACAGTGCCAATAGTAAATTTTACAGATAACTGAATGTAGTAATAAAAACCGTTTAAGTATGCGTGATTTTGTATTTTTTCGACCATGTCCATTCCAAATATAAATGATATTTATTGCTAACACATTATTTAATCTTGTTGTTTTTATGATAGCTGGTTGTTATTCAGTCACTCAATTTTCTTTTCTGGATCAGGATATGGATAGAAGGGTGTGGTTACGATAGGACTACAAATTAGTTTATAACTTAGTTGAACCATATTTTTCCCGGCCCGCGGTGCAGTAGTCAAAGTCATTGACTATCGTGTTGGACCTCCCGGGTTCGATTCCCGGTACGAGAATATTTTTTCAGACGATAAAATGATACTGCTCAGAGGCAATGGGTGTTTGTGTTGTTAAATCCCTTGCCACCTTTCCGATCCCAAAGAACGACGTATAAGGATAGCAATTAGCTAACCACTAGTCCTGTCCTAGTCCTCGTATCTTTTCCATCCCTACCCTCTTCGAAAAAGAGGGGTTGAGCAACTGTTCTCGTAGAAAAAAATGAAAAAAAAAACATGTTGAGATAAACTGCGCGAGGAGTCCATATGCTCCAAGCTGGGAGCGGACATGGTAAAAAAAATATTTTAAATAAGGATTTCAAAATTTGTCTACAACTCAAAATTAAGAGAGGGTGGGTGATTTAATTAAAATCATTTCTCATAGAACAACATATTTTCTTACAAATATGAACAAAATATGCTTTGCATTAACGACGGATATGATTGATTATACTATCCTTCATAAGACGCTTAAAGTATTAAAACTGGTAAGTTCACTTTTTAAATGAAAAAAAAATACTTAAGAATACGATAAGTCAATTCACATAATAATTTATGATAATATATAACTTACATACTATACCCGACAAAAACCTATGAAAAAAATGTAGAAACTTTTCGCTTGTCATGGAAATCACACGCAAACACCGATAAATGAATGCAGACATATCCAAGTTTTCTCGACTTATATATAAAGCAATTGGCGGTTGACTGGCTTATAAAATCGTAAAAAACAATCATACGACATAGCGCAGTAAACACAAAAACGTACTGGACAAATCGGTTTTTGTTTTCAGGCGCTTCATAAAATCACTTTTTTAACCAGGGCTGTGGAGTCAGTGAAAAAAACTTCGACTCCGACTCCGACTCCAGCATTTACCAAAAACCACGACTCCGACTCCAACATTAACAAAAAACACGACTCCGACTCCGACTAAAAAAGATTAATATCGTCACTTTTTTTTGCCTAATTTTCCTATTTATGTGTATTCAATTAAATATCAACCCCACCAATCCGGCCAATGGCCAAATTTTACATATTATATGCAAAAATAAAAAGTTCAAACTTTTCAAAATTTCCGACTCCGAGTACGACTCCGGCCAAATCGCCGCGACGACTCCGACTCCACAGCCCTGGTTTTAACTTATTAAACATTTAGAGCAATATATGATCAAAGTTAACCTGTTATTTATTCTGAAAGTATTCTATTAAATTGTTTATAATTTAAAAAAAAAAAAAAAAAAAGTATTTGGCATTACAGATTACGCCAATGCGCCAAATATTCTTAATTGTGAAAGTCATACGAGATTAACTCGATGATAAATAATAAATCAGTTGTGCACAAAATCAACGATAAAAACATACTCGCCCAAGATCTCTTTTTTCAATTGAAAAAATCCAACCTTGCCGAGAATTTCGGGTCCCCTGATCGCTAGGACAAAGCTCTTGCCACTAGACCACAGGGACCGACCTATGAATTTATGTGTTCTATGAAATCAATTCGTGCTAGGCGAAAACATGAAGAGTGTAGTGTTTTATACCAATATGTTAGCCAGAATCAAAACTTCTCAAAATATTTAACATATTTGCGATTATAAAAAATTCAGATCGACAGATCTCATTGCATAAATGCTTTTGAATTATGTCAACATTAATAATACAAGCCAGATTACGTTAGACCAAGTTTAACTATCACATCTCGAAATAAATTTGCTACATTGCAGTACTATTATATATTAAACGATAATTATTCTATTTTTATAAATATCATCTGACATAAAAAATGCTTAGTTTGGTAAGAATTATCGAAGCAATTATTTCGGCTTTCCATCATTGACATTATAACTGTAGATTTGTAGTAACATTGTCGAAGTAGAATATTTTTTTAATAATAAATACATTATTATTTTTGATTTGTATTAAAATTTTGAGGAATTCCGGCAAAACCCACATTTAATTCAAAAGTCGACTAGAATAATTTACTTATTCCAGTTCAACTCTCATCGCTTTGTTAAGCGATTCACAATAAGGAAATATTTATTATTGTTTATTCAAATTGAAAATCGGAAATAACTCTATGACATTAACGTGAAATTTTGTTTATATAATATAAGATTGGTAAAAAAAAAAATTAAAATATTTTTATGAACAGAACTCAGATAAGACGTTATAATAATGCTTAGAAGTTAAATGTAAATAAAATCGATTGCATAGTAGTAAAATGCTGAATTTTTAAAAAGATTACACTGATTCAAAACATATGTACCCGAAATTTATTTAATCAAAATTACATTACAAATAAATTTATTTATAAGTACTTCTCTTTTTCTAAAAACAAAAAAAACCCCAGTTATCTTTTAATATAATATAATGTTGACTTATATGTAAGCGTATCGGATACACGAATGAAAATATTAATTATTTTTCCACGCACCTGTTGTCAAAAGCTGAGCTTTTTTCCGACATTTTCTCCCTGTCTTTCGCACGCTCCCGGATTTTCTTTTTTTCATCTCTCGGCATCCATGTCACGCCATAGCGTCCCATATTATTTTTAGATCCGCTGTAATCACTTCTTGTTTATATTAAGTATCAATAAGGTTTAATCGTGGCTGTTGAGAGTTATTATTAAATAAGGAATACGAAAATGTTATCAAAAAACTTTTGTGTGTCATTTTTTTAAATAACCGTAATAACTCCCCTTCTTGTTTTCGAATCGTAAATATTCATCATCAACATTATTAGTTTAATTTCTGTTGCTGTTCTGGAGCTGTCGAATTATCATTTTTGTTAACTTTTTTGGTGAGTGACATTATGGCTGTATGTCTAAAAATTGTGTTTGTTCATTTCTTAAATACGATACTAGTATAATATTGAATATATACTTTTCTACAATTTACTCCAAAGGCTTTTGTAAAGCATATTGAACTTAATTTTAAATCCATTTAAATATTAGCAAAACGTTAAAAATAGCATTTATTTTAAAAGTGTTAGATTAATATTAATATAGACTATTTCAAGCCCAGTCATCTGTAATCTGAAGACTCAAATAATGATTAGAAATATTATGAACGAATACTAAACGTTGCTTAGGCAAATGAAGTATTTTTTTGGAATTGGTTCTCATTACGATCCATAACTAAATTGATTAGGTTGTGTGGAATTAAAAGACCACTTTTCTACATGTCACCCTTTTTTTAAATATCTTTATGATGGAGCTTAAAGTTTTAAGGGGCGTTACCGTCAAAGTTTTTCCCGACTCCTTCGTTTTTAAGTATAGTTTATATATTCAAGTTGCATTTTTTCCCCATCGTTACTGACAGGAAGGTGCGATCGCGTTGAGTGGTGAGCAATCTCTTGTGAAGCCAGTTCAAGAGAGCATCTTAATTTATTTATAATTAATTCTTTTAACCTATGGAGGGTCATTGAAAAGAAAAGTTCTTGGTCCATAACGATTTTCAGATACTTTCTCGTCATAGTTCTTCAGGTAACCCAATACGTCTCTCCTTAGAGTATAAGGGAAAAGGAATTAGATGTATGAAATGAGGTACGTTGGTTCTGTCGGTAGCTCTTACTGCAACCTTTTTTCGTCGAATAAATGGTGATATATCAAAAAAACAATGTTTGAAAAATTGAACTCGTTGAAAATTCAGTGTCTGGTTAAATAAATTAGCTCAAAGAAATTCCACGAACTATGTTTCGTTTTTAATGTAGGTATGTAGATTCAGAGTAAAAATAGAATGTCAATTTCTACACTGCTGTATTTTTCAGCTTGCAATCCGATACCATGTTGATTTCATCAGACCTATCTATATTCAAATATGTTTGGTTACCTGGATTACGAATGGGCGTAGACTCAAATTTACCCATTTAAATTGTAATAAACCACAAGAGGTTGATAAAATATTTACTCAATTTCCGTTTTTAGGAGCGCCGCCAAACTCATTTTTTTTCTACAAACAGTTTCCCCGGGCAAAGCAGAGTATTTACCGAAACTAATTGTGAAACTTTTTGCGTAATAATTTCCGTGACTTTGGATATTAAATTCTCACTTTTTGAAAGGATTTTTTGTATAAAAAGGAGCATTTAATTTTAATTTAAATAGATATTTTGCCTTCATGAAGTGAAATTTAATTGCAGCAAATTTATCACATTTGATAATTATAAGACCGTGTAAAAAGTATAATTTATTTTATTCGTTTTTATCGAATCGGTTATCATTTTTAGAGCATATAAACTCAACAAAAGGTCACTTTTAAGGTGTTCACTGTCAATACTTGGTGGAATAGCATTATAATTAAAATAATAACACACTTTGAGTACTTATTCCACATAAAATAAATTGGATCAGGACCGGTTTCACTAAGCTCACGCTTATGATAATGCTCTCTTTGAGCGAAACCGATCCTGATCCAATAACTTTAATATGGAAATAGTTCTAAAAATGTGTCATTATTTTTATATCAAGAAAAGATGTTTCCAGAAAACTCGAAATGATTCGGTTACACAACCTTTAGTTTATGAATAAGACAAAAATGAATTGCTAATCGCTACCGCTACGTTCCGTCTTTGGCTGCTGGAAACTTAAGTATCACAGACATCAATATCATTGAACTTAAATCAATAAATTGATTGTGAAGTCAATTTATAAAAGCATCCGTATTACGATTTGAGCCCATAGAACTAACGCCCAACAAACTTCACAATAGAAATTGAAGGTCATGATATTTCATGGATTTTGTCAGAATTTTTAATATATGGATATGGCAAAATTTTAAATTTCTCTTAAATTTTTTATCTGCCAATTCGTCGTGCGAAAACATTTTATTCATACAAATCAATTGATCCATAATTTCTAGTATGATTGGAAAAGAGTTACGTTTAAATTACCGAAATATCCGTAAAATATGTAAATCGTGATAACCTTTTAACGGCATTGTTTTGTTATTTTTCGGGATATTATCACTGTCGGTAATATTATCCTAAATAGCGTTGATAATTACTATTTTATCATGTGTTATTCAAAATAAGCGATGTTTTGAAATGGCAAAATAAACAGCAAACAATGACTTCAAAATCATGTTGAATCAAATTAAAGGTAATTTGGGGTCAACAATAATTTTGATAAATAATCGTATACTTTAAAATTGTATTAAATTTTCACATTATATGATTTTAAAATGCAAATACAGATTTATTGATATTAACAAAGGTTGAAAGCAGTACCCAACGAACCCATAAGAAATATATGTAATTTTATTCTATTTTACAAATGACTCTTACACAATCGTGTAAATATTTGTATTTCATAAAATTCATTTATTAATGTATTTATTTAAGTGTCATTTCAAATGGTACGTCGCTGATTTTTTTTTAGGGATAGTAACATCTGATGTCACTTATAATTTTAAAGCTCCCATCCTTACCCATATTTAATCAATCTACTGCTTATTATTATTATAGTACTAACTAAAATTCTATACGGTTTTTTAAGTTTTGTACTGGTTTATATTCTATCATCGTTCTCTACTGAGTCGACTCAACTTATATATGAACGGTTTATGACATACATATGTACATTAAAGTATATGAAATATAAAGTTCATTTTACTAACTAAATTGATTTGTTCATCATCATAAACAAGAGACTTTTATCCATTGTTTTACTAAAAATTAACAAACCAATAGAAAATATAAGGCATTTCATTTTGTGTCGTCGTTTGAGGTTTATTTGAACCTTCAATTATTTGAGTTTCTTATATCTGTAAGATAAATAAATCGGCGACAAATTTATATTGACTTTGACAGTAAACATATCAGACAAACATTAAATTATTCAAAAACAAAGACAAAGTGTGTTGTATTAGATTTTATTTTACAACTATTTGTGAGTTTGGTGGATGTTTGAACCAATTTCTTGTTCTACGACTTCTTTCACAGAAATACAGTTCGCATAAACAAACTAAGAGTGCTTCAGAACAAAATGTATTATAATTGATTATTCATGAATTAGTACATTCCATGTTCAGGGTTTTCTGCTTGGTAGCATTTCACGATGTTCCATGCAGTCTCTTCATTAGTGGCTCCAACATTTCCCATGCACTTATCCATGGCATCAGAAACCTTCTGTTGGTCTATGGGGGCAGACTTTGACATAGCGACGTCCTTGTGAACCTTGCCATCTTCAGTCATGATACCGGCCTTCTTCAGCATGCAGTAGCTGTATTCCTTCAATTTGGCATCTTCCATACTCCAGTCTCCCTGGCGCAGCTTCTTGATCATCTCAATGTCAGCTCCGGTCTCTTCGACGCATTTCTTGCCATTGGACTTTACCAATTCTTTTTCTTCGTCTGTCAGTGCCTGTAAATAAGTAAAATGTCACGTTACTAAAATATTCAAACAATAATAATGGTCACTTTTTTTGGTTTTTACTTTGCTAATGATTATTCATACTAGTCGATTTTTGATGTAATTGCTTGCATTTCTAAGAGATCTTCAACATTTTAATTATAATCTATTTTTCTTACATTTTGCTTCAATTTATTTGCTTAGTTATAATACCAATTGCTTGTCATACCGTGTAATTATTACTAACGCTTTGTATAAATATCACTGTTTTGTTGTATTTCTTCAGTTGACAATGTTTGCCATGAGCGAAACCGGTCCTGATCCAATAAATTGTAAGTGGAATAAGTACTAAAAATGTTTTATTATTTTTGTTATAATATGGTCGATCGATAAGCTTTCTAGAAACTTCAAAACTTGTTTTTAACTGACTGATTATTGATCGATCGTGTTTTTTAAATACTGTGAGATACAAAAATATGTATATGCGAGACATATTTTCAAACTTCTTTAAGATTCATTGCCTCTAACAAAATGTATTACCCTGAATTGGAAGAGGTTTCTTTTTGTGATGTAAATATAAATATAACAGTGATTACCAAGCCTTGCACATTTGTATATACATTTTTACATAAATTAATAACACTAAAAATTAAAGAAAGCTCGTCAGAACGTTCGTATAAATATTTAAAAAAAAATCATTACCGAACTAAATAAATAAAACAAATTATATAGTTATATTTCCACATATATTCTGTTAAATAGCAGGACTGGTTTCACTCATCGCGAGTATTCTCAACATAATGTGTTTATTTAAATAACGCCTTGCCACCAAGAAGTGTATGTTCACAACTTGAAAGTGATTAAATTGTGAGTATTTTCCAAAATATGTTTGGATAAAATCAAGGCAGCCGCAAAAATAAACATATTGGATCTTCCAACAAGATTTATTTCAAAATTTTTATATTAGATTAAGAAAATAATATCAACAAGTTAAAAATACTTCAAGCTTTACTAGTATAATTAGCTCACACTGATATAATGTTACATAAGTCAAAAATATACGGAGTATGAAACAGTCATTGTCATTTGCGAAATATTAGTTAACAAACAAAAGAATAATTATTTCTTAAAAGCTCACACTAACAAACATAACATTTGAAACAGTAATAAAGCAAAAGAACTTAATACAAGGTTGCGAAAATCAATAATATCTCTCACGAAATATCTTCTTACAAAGGAAAGACATATATGTACACAGTACAGAACAATCGTATCACAAACTGTTTCAAAGTCATCGCATACATTTAATATTAGGTAACGGTCAGCTGTTATTACATCAAAATTTCTTATCTCTGCTTTCATAGATTACTGGATCTTTAAGTAAGTAACAACATTTCAATGACTAAGAAAATAAAGCTTAATAATTATACATGTGTTTGCATGTAAAATTATTAACATAATGTAGTTTTAATTTATTGCTGAATTAGAGCTTTCTTGGCTTAACTCCGTAACAGTAGAATACTATTAAGATTGCTTTTATTATTTACTATATAACAATTTTAAAACAGTGTTATAAATGCTTAAGATTGATGTGAATGTTAAGATTGTTGTACAAAACAAACAAAAAAACAATTAGATAGAATATGTAACTTAAAAATACTAACCTGGACTGAAACAAACATCGCCAGAGCAACAACCAAAAAGAAGGACTTCATTTTGCAAGGATATGTTTTGTCAACTGAGAAAACCAAACTGAAGTGTACAGAACAGTTGTGGTCTTTTATAGTGTTCGCTGGACAGAAAAGAGACACATTATTATTAATTTTTAATAGCGGACTCAACTGCAGATAAATATTTACTTGATTGTCAACGAAATAAATACGTTGTTTAAAAATTAAAGTCTTCGTTCAAAGTCATAGTCATTTAATAATCAGTAAAAAAAACACCGGCAAGGTGAACTTTTATGAATTTCGTGAAATCACCATTACACAATAATAGTATGTAGCATATAATAAAATATATATTATGAATTGCTTATTCACAAAAATAACGCTGATCGGGTAAAACATTTATAAACAAACAGTTTAATGGAATTTCATAAAAAAAACATCGTTCTGCAATAATTTGATGTTGATGTTGAATTTGCTTCAAATACTGCATCTTTATTTTATATCGATAATCATAAAAACATTAAAATTTCATATCATATCGTGGGTGTAGGAACATACGGGCGAAACTACAAAAACATCGAACTGAGATAAATGGCAAAACAGTTTCCAATTTTGAACTGTGTGCTTACGGATTTGCAGAAAAACCGAGCAATATCTGGTAAACCGCTCATCGTACAAGTTTCATATTTTTATATCTTATAGAACTGCATTTGAGCATGACAATGCCATATTTAACTCAAAACAGCCATTTTTGTAGTTACGCCCGTATGTTTCTACACCCACGATATGTAAGTGATATAAAGTTATTGATTGAATTGGCATTTGATTGGTAGAACTCCATTATAACAGAGTGAAAAAAATAACAAAGTATTTTAGTTCTACAGAAATTATTTCATATGTTTGTTGACAGCTATTTCGGTTTGTGCCATCGTCAGAACTAATATGAAAAATAATTATGCCCAAATAACGGAAAAAATAATTCCTACAACATTTTTTCTAAATGTGCAGTTGACATGAGTGTTTCTTTTTGTGAAAATTAAATCAGCAGTCGCCAAAGTTCTGGACATCAGGGACCACCAACACCAACTCACATGTTTTTTTAATGAAAAAACATATTACGTTACATTTTCTGTATGAAATAGCATTACTTTTAATCGAGTAAAGTTTCCGAATATGACAAACATCTGCGGGAACAATTCGTATTTAATTTTCCATCTTTCTGATTTAATTTGTTATTCATATAAAACATTTTGAGCTTCTTTATTTGTTTGATAATTGTATGTAAACACAGCTTACGATTCTCACATAAGAAAGTTATTTCTTATTTCCTTTTTTAAATAGATGCTTTCCGGTCCTTCAAAGACAACAAGGTCGAATAAAATATATGAATATTATTCTACAGAACATTTTTACATCGTTTCCTATTTGACATAGCTGTTTTGATTTTTATTGTGTAAGGACTTGAAACTCATAAGGATTTATGCGTGGTGGATTGTACGGTTCAATAATGAAACATTTAAGTCATTTAGGGATCTGTTTAGAGTATAGGTTCACAATATTGTATATTATACAATATAACATAAATTTAAATTCAGTGCCGATTTGTTAATGTTTTTATAATAAGGGCCCTATGCTTAATGCATTGGAATAAATAGAAATTAATAGGTTTTATAAATCCAGTGACATTCTTAATGAACAGACCAACAGTAATGTATCACCACTTCTTAAGCCTTTAATAAGCGTTAATGCAAGTTTAAATAAATCAACTTGATACAATACTAATTTTACGTTTATCCCACTTATTTAAATCCAGATTAACTTTCACTTCGAGAAATACATCAAATCAATCTGTTACATTAATAATTTTGTATGACCATATAAAACAAGGATTGTGGAACAGAAAAGAAGATGTATTGTGCACCCTGTCTACAACGGTATATATAGAAAAATAAATGCAGGTCTAAACATAGTTCTTACGAATAACTATCAACAAATAAATACAATAATTTCTGTACAATTAAAATACATTGCTATTTTTTTCACCGTGTTCTATGACAAAGATTATTGTAGAAAATATTGTTAAGTATTAGGCAAGCAGCTGTTGTAAAAGATACTTTGGTGGGTGGCAAAATATTAAAGCGAAGAGTCTGAATTGGCGAAAAGATTGCGGGTGACATAGTAAAGTGAATAATAACAATTGCGTACACAAATAGAGTAGTACGTGAACGTGGACACAGGAAATGTCTACAGCAAACAACAATGGACGTAAAAAGAGATTATCTTATAGTACCTGACTGTTAATTAAAAAATATCAGCTATTTTTAACGATTCTTAGTTATCCCGTATATAGCCAAACTATAAACATCTTAAATCACCGTGCAGTTACATCAATTTACCGCTGTTAAAGCCTGTTTTAAAAGCTAAGAAAATATAATAAATAATTTGGTTTTTTTTGGAAACATTATCATAGTATCTTCTCTTCCTTTATTATATTTATTTATAGAAATGGCTTAATTCACAATCGTGACTCCATGGTTAACACTAATACGTAGTTTGTGGAAATAAGCAATAACTGATAATCCATATAATCATTTTAATTTTGATGTGTGAATTAATAGCTGGTGTATCGGGTGTATTCTCTCAGTTATCAGTTTCACCTTAAATAACCAGCGCCATTTTTGTATCATGAGGAATAATTTTTGTATCCTGGGTCAGAAATTATAAAATATTTGTCAAAAACAATTAACACATTACAATATAACAATGAATAGCGTTGAGTGCGTAGGGACGTCTCTTTTAATGTCGGTGCAATGGTTCACTGCCCTTCCATTTATACCAGGGCTGTCATACCAGGGTGAAAAAGTCCGACTCCGACTCGAGCATTTACCAAAACCACGACTCCGACTCCGACTCCAACATTGACCAAAAACACGACTTCGACTCCGACTTCAATATCGACAAAAAAAGTTCAATATCGTCACTTTTTTCCTCTATTTTTCCTATTTATGTGTATTCAATTAAATATCAACCCTATCAATGTGACCAAAAGCCAAATTTGACTTATAAAATGCGAAAATAAAAAGTTCACACTTTTCAAAATTTCCGACTCCGAGTACGACTCCGGCCAAGCCGCCGCGACGACTCCAACTCCGACTCCGGCCAAAAAGCTCAGACTCCGACTCCACAGCCCTCATTTATACTCAGGCAATAATTATTATCAAAATAAATTATTTAATTATTTCATTTAAAATTTCTTACGTGTTCCCATACAAATATTTAAGCACGAGAAGATTTACACATTTTAAACGGACGCTCCATGTCTTTTACATGTTTATGCTAAATCAATTCAATTTTGCCTTATTTAAAAAAAACAAAAAACGGTATTTCGGACAGCATTCCAAATTGGCGGAAATATTAGAATCTCGGTTGCCGGTATTACCGGTATTGCTTACCCTAGACAAGTCTGAAAGTAATATATTTTACGGTAGCCGTGTCTTCTAGATTTAGTTCAAGTGCGGACACTTTCATAATTATTGATGATTTGTGTTGATAATGATAGGTGTTTGTAATGTTTTCATTCCCTAGTGTCCATCAGATTTATAATGACTATTTTGGTATGAAATCCAGTACTGAAAAAACAACTTCTGTTTTCAAGAACATTAAAAACGAATCATCTTTAAACAAACATATTTTCTTCGGCGTATACAAAATATTCAAGGCTACATTTTTTTAATAGTGATCTTTTAAATCACATCTTATTCAGGAAATGTTTGTTTTTTCCGGTGCCTAAGTCTATTATTCGATGTATCATATTATTAACAGCTGTAATTTATTTTGTAATGTTTTAACCTATGACTGTATATTTTTTTTATCGCTTGTTAGCACTGTATATCGTATCATGAGCTTAGTTTGCCCATATCGTCCGATTGAATAAAATATAATATTGACTCGGTCTACACGTTTTTTTGTAAATAAAATGATTATACAACATATTTTTCTTCTTGCATTTCGTTGATCTATGTGTTATTTATTTAAATAACAAGAATATTTTTATATCTTTTAATATACATTTTTTTGAAATGTGAATCTACAACATGTCGTGCCTATACTACTGAATAGGAAATCACTCCGAAAGAGCGGTCTTTATCATGTAAATTAAACATCTTTCTCTATGATGGTAGAGTGGTCATCGTCGTTGGCTTCTGTTGCGGTCGTCACCCAAACTTATTTTCCGACGGTTCAATCTTAAAAAAAGGGCGTAGCGAGAGCTTTTAGCTGACTACTTGTGCTGTCTTTACTTTATCTTTATTCTCTAATTAAGGTAGAGGTATATATCATTTTTTCCCACCAACACACTCTTTATGGGAATTTTTTCACGGTTTGTTTAAAATCAGATTTCAGATTATTTCTTGATAAATAAAAAAGTTTGTTTCAACAAAAGATTTATGAATATATCTCAAAAATGGAACACACATTTGTATATTTAATTTTAAATATTGATTTTCTAAAATTATATCTGAAATATATAATACAGCGAATATGACATCGCTTAAAAGCATAGAATTTTTGTCACTCTATCATTACTAAAATCTACAAAAGTAAAATAAAAATATATTTGATTTAAAATATTGATGTATTCTTTACAATCTGAATATTACACATAATGAAAAATACTATACAACGAATATGTCATCATAGAATAAATTGAATATTTTTAAAACAATTATTACTAAATTTTACACAAAAAAATAGTAAAAAAATGGAATGTTCCTGCTGAAACACTGAGCCATCAGGAACGCTGATTCTTGTACATTTCTTTTCTTACTAGCCATGCATTGGTCTATGGCTTCTTCAGCTTTAACCAAATCAACACCACTTGGAAGCTTGTTCAAAGCGATATCTTTTTTGAATACACCGTCATTGTCGAGCAAATCGGCCTTTTTAAACATGCAAAAGACGAAAGCGTATATCTCATCATTGTTGCCATCTGGAGTTACATCATTGATATGTTCTACTAATGGTTCATCAACGCCACTCTCCTCTACGCAGTCGTTTCGGCGGGCAATAAGTGTTTCTTTTTCTTTTTCAGTTAGGTGACGATAAGCCTATAATACAACAAAGTGATAAATTAGAATGCATCACGTTAATACTTAAAATGTTATCTACAGTAGTGTTCTCGTGTGCGGCTGTACCAACAGCTTCATAGATAATATTGGTATTTAAAAAAAAAGTTTTTAGAATCAATTTATCAAAGAAGACTCAAATGAGTTAAAATGATTTTAAGTAAAGAAGTTAAATTATAATATTTGCTTATGGTTTTATAACAATCATTTATGATGTCAACAAATCAATGATAAACAATAAACGCACTTAAGGAAGGAATGGTCCTTCATTTTCCATCCATTATAATCAATCATAAAATAATGAAGTAAATGCTATATACACTGTATACATAATAACGTAAGTTATACTGCACATTTAATTCTATATCAAATGAACTACGTTTGGCATAAATCAAATAATGGTCGATAAATATC
The DNA here is from genome assembly GCA_028554975.1 of Himalopsyche kuldschensis. Taxonomy (NCBI): domain Eukaryota; kingdom Metazoa; phylum Arthropoda; class Insecta; order Trichoptera; family Rhyacophilidae; genus Himalopsyche; species Himalopsyche kuldschensis. The sequence continues at coordinate 6,445,339 of JAHFWI010000029.1, read as the reverse complement.
CCGACACATAGCAATGCATTATGTCATTCAAAATCATATCAAGACAAATTTTGATGCACTCGAAAGTCAAAGTTCGCGATAACATAAACATTATACAGTTCACATTCTTTTCATAACGACAACATTAAAAATATTAATTTTATAAATCGAGAAGGAGTAGACATTTGATTTCTGTATGGAAATGGAATATATTATATAATTTTCAGATTACAGGTAACAGGAATACAGGTAGTCCAATCAAAATTTATTTTGTTTTTATTTTACTTTGATTTATCTGCTTAGTTGTAATACCAATTGTTTGTCACACATTGATTAACTTTTGTATAAATATCACAGTATTTTTGAATTTCTTATCAGTTGATAATGCTTGCTATGTATAAAACTGGTACTGATCTAATAAATTTAATGTGGAATAGGTACTAAAAACGTTTTATAATTCTTATCATTGGTTCTTTCCGAAGTTTTCTTTTTCAACGATTTCCGAAGCATTATATTAGCAGATTTTAATTGACTACTAACGTTTATCCATTCATATTTTTTGCATATATTCAAGCTTCAAAAACTAGTTGACTACAAGTTGGTTTTTCCACCACCACCCGTTGTGTATAGGCAGGCAATGTTTCATGGCCGCCTTTCACAACGCTATCGAATTATAAAAAAGGAATTTACCCCTCCCATTCATGGCCCGAGCAGATCTGCACGGGACTGATTTTGAACCATGCACTAAAGTGCTTTAAAATAGAAAATAAAATAAATTGGAGTGACTAGATCAGCCATTGAAATCATTTTGATACAGAGTATCCTGTGTATAATCCGTAAACTGAGAGCCCGTCGTGTTAGACGAGTATTTATTTTTGTATATAAACGATACAAACTGTTTACTACGCGTCAGTTCAAGTACATCCGTGCACTTGAAATGCCTGAAGATGCCGAAAGGCGAAACCCGGGTCGTTAGCGACAAAACTCATGTAAAAGTACAAAATTCAAACAATTCACAATATACGAGAATATTGACTCTAGTGAAGAATCGAGATTATGTGGATCCCCGAATAAATTTGCAAATTTTTCAAATGCAATGAAGTTAGCTTTAGTCGCAATCAAGTCAGCGTGGCATATAAGGCCCGTGTGAGGACGGACCACAGCAAACAGTTCTGCTCGCTTGGAATTCATTTGGGGGCAGTCCAGCTTAAAGAAAAGTATATATTATGCATGCAACATTTTGGGTATCAGATAAAATACGTACGCATTCGAGTCAAAATCGAAACTCCGCTGGGGACTGAGCTAGCTAAAATAAACTTGAAGGGCTTTAAATCACATCAGAAGAACAATTCAGGAATTGAAAATTTTGTAAAGTGACAAATCTTCATTGGTAAGAGTTTTCCTTTTATTGTTTTCTTCGTTTGAAACATTCAATAGACAGAGTTTGCAACGGTGCACGCGAGAAAATCAAATGAAGAGCTGGCTTATTACACATCCCGAAATTACATTAATTAAAACATTAGTTTTTCGACTTATTCAAAGTTAAATTTTTCCTGCAATTTCAGATATAATTTTTCTCACCTCAATCGCAACCATAGCCGTAAGGGCTAAAACCACTATGGTGACTTGCATGGTTGCTATCAATAGTTTTTTAATGATTTCAACACTTTTATACCGATAATTGTTTCAACAATATTTTCACAGTATTAGTAAATGTAGTTTATTTAAAATTAATGACTTGTTTAACAACTCCTTTGTTTCGCTATTATTATACTTAAGCGAAACATAATATTTAAAAAAACAAATTCACAGTTTACTGTACCAATTGCATGTGTTTAACGTTTCTTATTGCAAGTCAAACAAATTTTGTTGGCCGCAATACCTAATTGTATTCATAATATCCATGTAAACCTTTTTTCCGGTATTACTAAGGTAATTTTTGAATCGATTGAATTTTGTACTTTTCCATGAGTTTTGTTGACCCGGGTTTCGCCTTTCGGCGTCTTAATGCATTTCAAGTGCACGATTTCCTTGAACTGATCACTAAGCTGCTAATTGCTAAATTGCTATTAAAATATTTATACGCAAAAAAAATATGTAAACGAGATTAAATGAATTAAGTGGGTTTGTTTATAATAATCGTATTTTTTGAATGTAGTATCGCAAAAACTAATTACCACATTATAACATAGAATATCAAAAATAAATGTAGGGTATCCGACATATTATTATTGAATTGATTTAAATCCCTGAAGATGCCGAAAGCCGAAACCAGGGTCGTTAGCGACAAAACTTATGAAAAAGTACAAAATTCTTTCATTTAGCTTACTATTATCACCCGTTTTCTGATAACGAGCCATTAAATTGTTGATTTATTTAATTGACTGTGGAACGAAGCAATGAGTGGAACTGTACCACGACAAAATGTTAACTATTCTTTAATCACTTTCATTTGTTGAGAATGAAATTTTTAGCTATCGAATAGGAGTTTTAGAATCACTAAACAGAAATCAAAATATAGCGAATCTCAATCCACGTTAGTTCAACCTAATAGTTAAAGTGTAGTAATTTTTATTATTTTTTCTAGCCATTCATTTTATCATTAGTTTCACAATTTAACATATGAAACCAGCTTCGCTCAGTGAGTATGCATTCTTGCATGAACTCTCATTATCTTGCATGTCACGCTACATATTTCATTGATATCTCAAAGATATTTACTAAAAACATATAATTATTAAATAATAAACATAACAGATGATACGGTAAGCATAATAACAATGTATTTAATTCTTTATAATTTTATTTTTTTCGTTAGCTATTTCGGCTTACGCCCACGTTAGATAGTTCTGAGGAGGGCGTAAGCCGAAATAGTTATCAACAAATATATAAAATAATTTATATAGAATTCAAAATACATAATTATTTTTCTTACCGTATTATAATGGAGTTCTACCAAGTAAGTGCCTACTCAATAAATAACAGATGATGTAATATGTATCTAACTAACTATTTTTTAGTACTTCAATCTTCATATCAGGAAGATTTTTCTATCTTATTTGTTAATATCAATCTTAATATCTTAATTAATGTAAATTTATAACAGAAACTAGTTTTTTTTTAACATAGATTTTTTTTTTAATTCTTTATTGGTTTCTTAAAAATAATACAATTTAAAAAAACAATAATAATAGATTTTTTGTAGTAATTCCACATAAGTGATTTATTAGGATCAGTACCGGTTTCGTTCACCGCAAGCATTTTTAACTGAATACAACGATACAGCGTTCTTTATACAAAAACTAAGAAAAAGACTTATAAAGGTTTGACAAACAATTGGCAATATAAATATACATAATTCTTTACAATTTTGCATATATTGTTTGATGCGTAAGAATAAATAAAAGAAGATTTTTTTTAATTCTGCTCATAAACCGTAGGGCGCAATGACTTTTTAAATGTAATTGTGTAATTTAAAATGCCTTGTAATTAACCGAACGATGTTTGAAACGAACTTAAAAACTCACTCCGTTTCTCGTTTTTCGCGGAAAATTCCCATAGGATTTACAATTGCTTTTTACTAATCTGCCATCATTAGGTCAACGCCATTATCGCAATCATCATCAGCTGTATCATTGTCACAATCTTTTCGTTTCATTAATAGCATGCCTCGTCACGCATATAACATATTCCACTCAAGTACATTGCATATTCTATAAATAGCGTTCATAAGCTGTAGCTAATTCAAAATGAATTCTAAAGAAATAACGTGTATGGTAGTATTACCACGTTTAATCAGCACCTGTCAATCAATGCATTCAATATATCATACACTTTATAAGACGTCGGATAAAATTCCGAAGTTTGTGATTGCAAGTACATGCTTACGTTATACATTTCCTTTCACAAGGAAAGTTCTTACTTACCACATGAAAAAGCTCGACGCATTCATTCTCCTTTTGACCGAAAAAACTTCAAAGGTGAGCAAAATAAATGAAGTGTATTGCGAAGGGCATCTAAGCAAAAAGAATTGCCAATCATTTCTTTACAGCCCTTAATTCTTTTACCGATAGGTTCTATTAAGTCCCTTTTATCCAATCTAAAAGGGTTGAAATGTCAATAAGAACTAATAAAACACATGTTTCAATATAAATACCAGTTCATTGACCACAAAATTGTGTTAACCTGAAACATTCTTTTTGCTTCGTTAAACCGTCAAAATGGCAAAACAGAAATAATATTAATTTCACTTTACAGGTGTACTACCAATTCTTGGTGGAATAGCATTATACGATACTCATAAACAATATTCGTTTTACTTATTTGCTTCATTCGGTATCGATCGTAAAACAGTGAGTATCCAATACCACCCGAAAATATTTAGATCTTTCTTACAATTAGAGAATATATATTTCGTATCGTGTGTCAAAAAAATATAACTATGTTGAAAAGCTATGTCTATTTATTGGATTGAATTCATAACTATAATGTGTTCACTGTAATATCTTCGTTGAATGGAAGGACACGTTTCGCTCATCGCGAGCATTATCAAATGATGATAATGCTCGTGGTAAGCGAAACCGGTCCTGATCTGAATAAATCTAATTTTGAATACGTACTAAAAATTTATTATTATTTTAAATATTATTCTTTTTCCTCCATGAACTTCAAGCCACGAACGACGGTAATTCTTCAAACCTACTGAACCTTCATCCTTCTCTTTAAGCACGTTTTTGCAGAAGGTCTTAAGTGTGCATCCTTTTTTTTCGTACTAGCGCGTCTAAAACTTTACTGGCATTTTACTCCATTATATATGAACAAAATTATTCGACAATTGTGTTTCTGGAATGGTTTCTGGTAGTCGATGTAAATAATCTAAGATCACAAAATTTTATATAAACATTTTAAGAACCACTTGATTTATTCTACTTTGCTGTTAATTTTTATTCTTGAATAGTTGGAGATGCTTTAAACATACTTTTATATAAGAAAATCGTATATAAATTAACGATGCGTCTTAAAAAAGATTTGTGTTGATAAAAAACCGCATGACATATGTTATCGCCTCATTATTTTTATCGCAATGTTATTTTCTCTTAATTTTATACTTATCACGGTTCAAAAATATTCGTCATGGAAAACACAGCTTAAAAAAATTAGTGACAGATTTCGTATATTATGACATTTTTAATTTATTTCTTAAAATATCGATAATATTATATATTAATAAGTTTTGGCAAGTGATAGACTGTAAAGGATGATATAATGCTTGTTATTTCGATGTTTTATAGGAAAAAGATATGAAAAAATCGTATTTTACAAAGAATACGGACCATGTATCAGTGATGCAGCAGTCAAATATTTTTTTATTCATTGGATTTTTTTTTACATAATACATGGCATTACAGCTGACGCCAATGCACCATGCATTGGCTAAATTTAATAAAAATATTACATAGCATATGACACAAAATTTAAAAAAATACATATATGAAACAGAACAGAAACATATTAGTTACATAAAAAGGGAAAAAAATATAAACAATGAACTAAGTTCACTGCCGAAGATGTCCACATCAACAGGCAGTGCATTCATCAGCCGAACAGTCCTTGCGACTGGCGACTCAATAAACCAACGTGACAAACAAGTTCTGACAAAGAAAATTCATTGGCTCGGTTACGACCACGTAGGTAGAATATGTGAGCATGCAAGCTTAACCTTAAACTTAAATATGTAAATATGATGCCTGTTATACTCGAATCCTTATTACCATTATGATTAAACCTCTGCATCCAGTATTCAGCAATAAACTTCATCGCTAGCGCATCCTGCCATCTTTATATACAACGCGAAGTAGATTAAACTACCACCACAACGGATTTTCAGTATACGGATTAACAGGATACTTAATATCACTGAAACAAAATGGCTGAGCAAGTCATATTTTCTTTTATTTTCCTTTCTCTTCAATCATTTTAGTGTGTGATTAAAAGATTATTCCCGTGCAGTTCTGTATCGGGTCAAGTAAGTGAGTAGTAAATTCGTTTCTTTTCTCAATCGTATAGCGTCATAGAAGGCGGCTGTGACTGGATCACTGAAACAAAGTGTCTGGGCAAGTCACATTTTCTTTATTTTTCTTTCTATTTTTTTTTCTTCAATCATTTTAGTGTGTTGTTAAAAGATCATTCCCGCACAGCTCTGTATTGGGTCAAGTGAGTGAGTCGTTAATTCGTTTCTTTTCTTGATCGTATAGTTTTATGGAAAGCGCCTGTGAACAACGCTACGGGAGGTGGTGAGACAACCAACTGGTTCACCCAAATATACATATATGCGCATGCTTCAGGACACCTTCAAACCATCACACCTTGAGTTCCATACAAACTCCAGAATTTTCACTTCTCTTACGTAAATTATTAAAAAAAAAATATTAAGATGAAATATTACTCGATAGTAAAATACGTGGGTTATCTAACATTGTGATTTTTTTATCGTTCACATGCGGTAGCGGGTAGAGTGTCAAAAAATAGTATATTATTTTATATCAAATTGAAAGTATCTTATCGACCTCTATAACCCAGCGGTAAGACCTCCTGCCAGCGATCAGGTTCATTTCATCTCTAAGTCACAATTCAAATCTAGATCTAGAACACAGCATTCGTGACCTGTTTTTTCGCTGAATTTATCTTCGTTGACATTGTTTGGTTATTCTTGCGTTTATCTCAAACAGTTTTAAATTACATCGCATTACTAAGGGAACCGTTTCGATCCATGGTTGAAATTGATGACGTAAATAGCATACCCCATACATTTTTAAGAGTAGAGAGGGTAAATTAAAACATCACAAACATCTACGACTTTGAACACACATCTATTTATAAAATTGTCCATATGATAATTCAAACCCATAGACAGGGCCACCGAAAAGGACAAATACCTACATCAATCAATGTATTAATTACTTTTAAGCTGTAAACAATCAATTTTTGGCGGAAAGACATTATATCTAAATCTGTTAAATACAATTTTTGTACATCTTCTAAACACATCACAAATTAATGTTGAAATAGTAAGAAAAAATTGTTTTATTGAAAGTGATCAATCTAAATTTCGTTTGAACACCCTAGAATGTAAACCACAAGGCTACCGACTTGATATACCCAGAAAAAATGTTTGTAATTCTACCAAAGGTGTCGGTGGGCACACTTTGAAAAAACCCTGAGATTATGACATTTCTTCTGATGGTTGAAAAAGTCTAGATTTCTCAGAAAAAAATAATTAATCCTCTATAAAACATTAGGTAATTTTACATAAGTATAACATGTCAATATGCTTTAAATCAAAAAATATTCTGGCTTCCTATCTCTAATATTTGGTGACTTTGAAATTGTAGTTTGAATGTTTAAAAAGTCGCTGTATTTCTTTTTCTTGAAAAGAGGCACTAATTTCCTTCTACTTGGTTGGTTTAAAAAAATACCGGTCGCTCAAATCGCTCAGCTGTCCTTTTTCCGTCTCCGTTTCCGCTTTCTTCTCATTCCTGTCATTTCAAAAAACCGCTCAATCAATAAACTCTCCCATTTATTTAATGACTCAAAACATTCGCCTGGAACCAGATTTCTCTGGAAAAATAATTAAACAAACTTATTTGTTTAGGCTTAATCCTCTGTAGAAATTTATTTAAGATATAAGGTATAAGTTTCATATAGTTTTTTAATCTTAGAAACAGATATATTTTTGTTCAAATACTATTTTTTTGTTTAACTATGTCCGCTCCCAACTTGGAGCATATGGACTCCTCACGGAGTTTATCTCAACATATTTTTTTCTATGAGACCTGCTTGTTACTCAGTTGCGCAACCTGTCTTTTTCGAAAAGAGTAGGGATGGAAAGGGTACGAGGACTAGGACAGGACGACAACATCCATGCCTTTGAACTGATTTATCGACTGAAAAAACCCGCTCGTACCGGTAATCGAACCAGGGTGATCCGGTACGCAAGCCAACAACGTTGACACGGCGCCACGGACCGGACGAAAATACTATTTTACTACTTTTTATGTACAATGTGAGATTATTTGATAAACTACACGAAACAGACGATAACATATGATTCGTTAATTCGTTATACAAAGAAGTAAATTTCAAATATCTATTATAAATTTACTGTACGTATTTTGCAAACAAGATCCAACTTGCGCATGTGTCATTCTAAAATAATTCAATATAAGACAATCGTTTGGTCTTCATCTCGGGCGTGATAATGTGTGAAACATATGGGAAGAGTACGAAAAACATCCATGTACCATTTTGGGAAACATGTACCTATCTATCTGCATTTCAAATAAATCAAAAAAGATTCAACTGCTTTGGATCTAGTCTGAGTAATAGATTGAATCACTTTATCCCTTGACATAAATGTCGCACACATTCAATCTTGTTTTCAGAATATAGAGTATAGCTTGCTCTACGGGTTGGTTCGTCAATTTTGGTCATTTTGTGGATTGGATCTCTTTTGCAAAAAACGTCTAATTTAAAATATCAAAGTGTATCAAAGTATTTACCAAAAACACTATTTAGATATCATTAGGTTAGTATAATAATTTCCCCGACTGTGATAAAAGTATTTTTTATGCCCAATGTAACTGACTATCATTGGGTCAAATTTTGGTCTACAAATCTTTAAAATAAGACAAATGTACAGAATAGCATTTTTTAAAAAATCTTTTTCTGTGATGTAGTAGTAACGTTTTCTGCTACACTCAGAGAGTAATCGCGTAAGAAAAAAAACGCAATTATTCCATTCAAAGGCATCTACACACTTTATACTGTTCTGTCAGCATGAAATCCGCAAAAATGGAAGGGAAAACAATGTGTAAAAATATGCGACTACTGGAATGCCTTGCCTTCTTGTAAGTCACTTTTTATGTAGAATTTATTATTTTATTTGAGTTGCAAGCTTGACGAAGGATGGTTTCATTTTTGAAAGTTGATCAATGACAAATGTTTCATGTATCACATTCCACAAAACAAAATTAAATAATCGGTTGAATTGGCATTATTTATTTGAACAAGATTTTGTAAAATTTTATACTTTAAATGTTTTGTTATTTTTTTGACGAAATGAATAAACCCATTTGACATTTTATTAGATTTATCTGTTTTTTTTTATTTCTATAATGATAAAATATTTAAACATGCAATTAGTTCAGCAGTAATTTAATGGAAATTCATTTTTAAAAATGAGTAAAAATGCCTATTTGAAAGATATTCACCGTCAATTCTAGGTGGAAAAGCTTTATATTAAAATAAATAAAACATATTTCCAAGTGAATCAGCTAAAAAATGCTCACAACTAGCGAAACCGGTTCTGATCTTTTCAAAATAAATCGTGGAAAAAGTATGAAACTTTTATACTCTTAGACTAAATTATATTTGACTTTATTTTCTTACTTCGACAGTAATCAAAATCAAAACACATTTAGCTTGACATAAAAGAAGAGTACATATAAATCAGGCATGGGCAACCTTTCCTAGGTCTAGGGCCGGAATGTCATTCCATCTTCGAGTCAAGGGCCGGACCAAATTACTACACATAAGTAATATTTAATTCAATAAAACACATATTATAAATAGTAAAATATTTTTTAGTAAATCGTATTGCTAGATGTATTTTTTTAAATAATCCTGAATGACAGATTTTATTGAATCAAAGTTACCTTTGTACTTGAATTAGATGAACTCAAGATATGAAGATGCATCACCTTCTTTATCTTTTTAAATACGATAGAATATCAACAACAACAAAAAGTTTCATTTTTGGAACCAATCTTCAGATCCACACAAATGATTTTGAACTACACGGCATTTTGAATAAAGAAATCTAATATGTAAGTCGAAAGACAAAAGTATAAAAAACATTTTTTAAACTGTTTGGATAGTTGGCTGGCAACATTCGACAGCATGTTTTATGAGATTTGTCACTCTTCCATGGTATGCTATTGTATTATTGTATGAGACAAAAGTCTTTTTATGAGCGTGTTCTTTTATAATAACGAAGCAAACAGTGTTTTTTTCAAGTTTTGAATAAAATATAAGCCTCTGAATAATTTAAGTGAATCTTTGAACAGCGAAATAACCTATGATGTATTTTATTCTTTTACGAATGTTAAGTTCATTTTTTTTGAATATAAAGTATACTAAAACACTTACATAGAACATAGTGTATAAATTAATTATAAGAATTTAAAAATGAATATAATATTTCGTATTCAATAAAAAGAAGTATATTTTCCCTTCACGTGCAAAGTCTACCGTTGCTAGAACGTATTTTAAAATCTTAATGGTGTTAGTTAACCTTTTAAAGCCCTGCGGCCCCGTATGGGACCAGTGATTGTGGTGCACTTCGCTATCGGATTACACTGATTTATGATAATAGTTTTCAACATACATATGAATATTAACTTACATAAATAATTTCTTTGAGATACCGATCTATAATTTTATTTTCTGTTTCGTTCAATATTTTTGTCATAATGAGGAATATAAAAATCTGCGTTACAAGGCTGACTTTTGAGATATGCCTTGTGTTATATGCGGCGGACCATATAATATATTTCAATACCGATTCTTTTCTCAAGATAGCTATAGCTAAAATCGATTCGTTTATTTGTTTACCTAGAGAATTAGAAAGCGTACAAGTTGCGGCGCTGGTCTTTGTTAGAAAATTATAAGCAATATTTTATTTTGCTAATGATTTTAATTTTACCCACATAGGCTGACTTGTTTTTGAGAGATAATTATTTTTGTAAGAGCTATAATATTCGCAAAAAATGCTCGGGCGTTTAAGTGTTAATAATGATTTCATTTCATTGATTGCGATGGCTTAACTGATCCTCGTTAATGCATAGGTAAGCGAGTGTATAAATTAATTTCAGTTTGCTTAACTTACAACATATAAATTAATATAGAATATGTTTTGAATATCTCTACATTCCTTAGTTAAAATTGAATTGTATTATAATATTCAGAGGGTTAGCATCTGAACAAAGGTAAACAGTGTAGTGGTGTGAGGGGGGTAAGGCATGACACACCAAAGCATTAAGTGCTCGCACACTAGATCTTACTCGACAAAAGACACCGCAAAAGTTTCCCGCCGGCAAGAAAATTGAATTTGAATTCAGAGCACCCGCAAAGCCTTCGGCCGCACACAAGCCTACCATAACGAAGCAATAAAGACCCCGAGCTGGACCTGAATATATCGTTAAGGGACACTTTTGGAATAGCGTGTGGGGCATGTTGCCAGTAACGTGTCTGCCAACACGCGGAAGAAGGATTCATTTACTGAACAAATAAAATTAAAATAAGCATTTCGATCGAGGAACGTTACCCAAAAAAAATATTTTAATATTTTCAATAGTATACCAACCAAATATATTCCTTTGAAAATTTCACATCTTCAATCGAATAAAATAGTGACATACGCAGTTATTCTTTCATACGACTAACAATCAAAAACATTAACAAAAATAGTACGTTTTTCCAAAGCATTTCATACTTGAATCTATCTTCTGATATAAAAAAATCTATATTTGTTTGTTTTTTGGTACTACATATGTATATGCAATGCCGTACGGCTCATCAGATTGCAATAAAACTTTAGTGATTTGTTGTGTGGACACCAACGAAGATCTCTGACCTCTAAATTCTTTGAAGCGTTAGAAAAATACTACATCAATATCAATTATTCATTATTAAAAACACAAACACACGTAAAAATAAATAAAATACATTTTTTTTGCACTAGGATTTAATCTTATATATAAAACCGAAACGGGGGATGTATGTCTGTAATTCCCTTTTGCATTGTTGTTGCAAGTTCAAACAAACGAATTGATTTCGCTCGCGAAAGTTTCGACACTAAATTTGTTTCGTTATCAATGTGTGTGTAGAGACTCCAATTACTCGAGTATCGAGTAGTACATATATAAAACCGAAACGGCGTATGTATGTCTGTGGGTCTGTAATTCCCTTTTGCATTGTTAGTCATTAAGTTGCCATAAAAACGAATATGAAAGAAAATATGTTTAATTTTTTTATCGGCGAAGACATTTAGTCAAAATGTAATAAATTAGTCTTCTACTGAACTTTTCCCGGCTTTTATTAATATATTAATGTTTTTATTTACGTGAAGGTATTATTTGGAATTTCCTTGAATTTGGACATTTTAATGGGCAAGAATGGGGCTGTTAATATATGAAAGGGGCTGTGAAATGTCAATGCCAGTCTGAAATGTTCATTTTAATTCCATTTTAATTGACCTAGACTTTTGAATTTTGAAAAAAGTTGTTTCAACTTGGCCCGTCTGAATTTACACGCCGAGGTGAACATAACCCCAAACTGGTCCGAGTGAAGCCGGGTTCGAACACTAGTAATATTATAAAAATCAGCAGTGGTGTATTGTATGTATGTATTTAAAATATCGTCTTTCCACCAAGAATTGACATTTCACTCCTTAAGCATGGTATAATTTGTTTGTAAAAAAAAAAATATTTTTCATTATAATAGTCCACAATTTTAGTATGAAATAAATTGTATCGAAGTTTCATCAAACCCAGTAATCAATCCCAAAGCTATGGCAATATAGCATAAATCAACCAGTTTAATAACAATCATTAACCCTTGACCGGCACCCCAATGCCTATAATACCAAACCTCACCACGAAATAACATTGTACGCCCGAACTATTTTTGGCCACTCCACCCTAATGGACCATTTGAGGATATCGCCTCTTAAGATCTCGGCTGATCAATAAACGTTTATCTTAGTGCTTAGGCGAAACATGCATGCCACTAAAATACAATTATGGTAAATTACTTGCTATTTGCAACGACAATTGTTTTTATGGCGTCGATTCCGAGTCGCAAAAACCGATTCTCAACGAGTCCGATCTTCATCGTGAATAATTGTTATTATGGTGTCCTTTACACTACTTTATAGCATTTTTTTATGATATTTTTTAAAGGTATATAATTAACCACACAATCACTTAAAATAAGGTCGTTAACCATTTCTTTATCATGCTACGCATAGTTAGTTGAGCCAATTCATTTAATCATATAAAAGTAAAAAGTCTGGAAACAAATTACCAAGGACTTTGCGTTAGCTAATCGCTCTCTTTTTTTGTTTTAAATATCTTGATTGTGCAATTGGTAATATTAGTGAAATGGTCAGTAATAAATACATAAAACCTTCGAAGGAGTGAACTCGAAAAATTCATAAATTTAAAAAAAAAAAATCGGGGGTGGAGGTTGGGAGGTGGTTGGGGGGAGGGGTTGGTAGGCCAGAAACCATTGCGGGAGTGTACTCAATAAATTTGTAAAGTTTCACATCGATCGGTCGAGCGGTTTAGTAGTCCATAGCGGACATACATACAGACATTCATTTTTATATATATAGATGACTGACCATTTAATTCAAATACTAACCATTTTACACAAATTACTCGTTCACATTAATAACTGACCATATTTACACCGATTCAGTAGATACTGACCGAATATAATATTTAGTGACCATTTTGACATATTACTGACCATTAATTAAATTTACTTATCAAAATTGGAATTAGATAATAAACCCAATAAATACTCGCCTAGTATCTACTTAGCAACCAGACGAGCCCAAATGTATGCATGAAATAAATCCATAATTTTGTATTTTATAGGCAACGTATTCAAATTAAATTTGTTTTAAAATTCATGGAAGTAAATTTTATTGTGATTTTTTAAATTTCGATACAAAGCCATCGTACAGTTCAAAGAAATTAATATACCTATTATTACAAGGCCTACGTCACTTCAAATCTTAATCTTACCTGCTGAAGACGTCAATAGCCTTCAGGCAACAATTATTTTGAATTAGATTAATCCATTATGGTTGATATCGTCTTCCAGTAATAAATATAGACACGCCTAAGGGCTCATATAACAGTTTGGTATAGATAAATACTACCATCTTGGCGATGTTTACACAAAGACTGTCGAAAGCAATACTTATTTAGGTTGATAATTATCACATTATTATAAAAAGTCACATTTTTGTAAGTTTTCTTTGTATACATAGATAAGCTTTAATTTAAGCCATTTGTAACTTATAGAATAGTTACATACAACAGTATTTTTCAATGTTATTATGTGTATTTTGTCAATTTATTAAAATGAATGGTTCATAAAAAGTGATTTATTAATAGTCAATATACCATTATCATTGATTTTTTGTGACAAATATGCATATTTTGAAATCGGCTTTTCAAAAAATTATGAGTTTTAAATATATTTACGCAGTAGCAAACGTATTACGATCTCTTGCCTACAGAATTATGACCAGAAGATATCAGAGAATCTGTATAAACCAAAAGTCATTCATCTCGATGATCCTCCATAGGTAAAAAGTAAGCTGACCTCTCGAGCTGTAGCAATCGCGCCCTGCTGTCAGCAGCGAAGGGAAGGGAATGCAAATTAAATATAAACACTAAAAAGGATACAGGAAGAAATTTGACGCCAACACGCCTTAGATCTTGAAGGATCAAATAGCTGAAGCAATGTAGGAACTTTTAATTCTTTTATGCCACTTTTTTTTAATACACCGTGAAAAATATTATCTATTATTACACTTTGTATACGGTAAACGTTTAACGAATTGTCAATGCATGAGAAATAATATAAGTTCCAACTAAGCCGTAAATACGAACCAACACTTTTTCAATTATGTTTATTTTACATTACCTGATTGAAAAAAATATTATTAAAACAGTGAACTTTATCAAAAAGTAAAGTCCAAGTTTTTAGAAAATTTATCGTTAAAAGATAACTGAAGTAGTTTGTAATTAAAATGAATTTCACAAGAAATGGAGACTTAAGACAAAACAATCTTGTTCTTGGTATTTCAAACAGGATTCACGTTGAACGGTGGAAATTGAAAGTTTACGCAGCTAATTTGTATCAATATTCCAGAAAATCTACCAAAGAAAATATTGAAATGACAGAGTAAAGTCTTAAACGAAATACTCACCGACAGAGGCGCTCCTCTAAAATATTTCAGATTGCGTAAATTGTTTAATTTTCTTTATTCTGTCCGCTTTTCGGGATTTTTTAATCAAAGAATTTTAACACGAAACACGCCTTTGTCGATATCAAACAAACTGTATTCGCGTGAGAAATTATTTTTACAATTTCAAAAATAATTTTCTTTAATTTTATATTGAATGAATTTATAATGCCATAGACGAAATAATCAAACACATTTCATCGCATTATTGTACGAACATTTGTGTTGACATAATGAAATATATTTATGAAATAGTATTCTATAAATGGAAAAAAAAATGTCGACCTCTGTAGTCCAGTGGTATAGTTTTACATATCGATAACCTAGCTCCAGAGTGAAGTCTGAATTTCACAATATTGAGTTTTAGTAATTTTGCAGAATAAATGCATTTAGTTGTTCCAAAAAAAAACCGACACTTAATTTTGCTGTATTAGCTGTAGGTTCCACAAAATACATTTTTGTAAATTATGTACAGATCTTCTTAGATCAAAGAGCACCAACTGGAAAAACAAGAAATAACATCTAATTAAATACATTCTTATTACAAATATTTAATATCAGTTTTAATTTATAAAATGACAAGCCAATTCATTGAATAATAAAATACAAGTAACAATAGAAGTGAGTGAGTGAATTGAGAAGTCAAACATTCAACAAAATCTTAGTTCCCAAATAATTCGAAACAGTGATTTTTTAATGAAACACTTTGCATTAGACTCACTTGACAAGAGTATTGATATATGGGTCCAAATATTACATGTTTGCAATATAAAATATACAGGAATATATTTATATAATGTTGGTGTGTGTGTTTTCTCTAACTTAACGGTTTTATATGAACGAAGGTGTTTCTGCCACCGATACATATTTTTGATATTCTTTAATTTGCAATCATTTTTTAATAATAATCTTATATATAAAACCGAAACGGCGTATGTATGTCTGTGGGTCTGTAATTCCCTTTTGCATTCTTGGTCATTAAGTTGCCAAAAAAACGAATATGAAAGAAAATATGTTTGAATTTTTATCGGTGAAGACATTTAGTCAAAATGTAATAAATTAGTCTTCTACTGAACTTTTCCCGGCTTTTATTTTTAATAATAATGTTTATTATTTACGTGAAGGTATTATTTGACATTTCTTTGACAGCAAATTAAATTTTTTCCTTGAATTTGGACATTTTAATGAGCGAGAATGGGGCTGTCAATATATGAAAGGGGCTGTGAAATATCAATGCCAGTCTGAAATGTTCATTTTAATTCCATTTTAATTGACCTAGACTTTTGAATTTTGAACAAAGTTGTTTCAACTTGGCCCGTTTGAATATACGCGCCGAGGTGAACATAACCCCAAACTGGTCCGATCGAAGCCGGGTAGCAATACTAGTATATAATAAATTTGAGTTGTTTTAATATTGTACTTTCCCATGAGTTTTGTCGCTGGTGATCCGGGTTTCGCCTTTTGGCATCTTCAGGCCTTTCAAGTGCACGAACGTATTTGAGCTGCCACTGTACTTGAACTGTGAATTTAAGTACATCCGTGCGCTTGAAATGCCTGAAGATGCCGAAAGGCGAATCCTCGGTCGTTAGCGACAAACTCATTGAAAAGTATAAAATTCAAGCAATTCAGATTTGATATTGAAATTCCATCAATCCCCCTCGAAGATTCGAAATCCTTAATTAATAATATATAATAGTTTGAATGAATGAAAAATCTGGTTTACAAATTGGCTGGCACTTCATATTTGTTTTACTTAATGTGTTTTGCTTTAGGAAGTGCCTTCGTCCGAATCTCTACCATCCCGAAGGATCACACCCTTTAAACTGGCCGTAATCCGCAGCATTAAGTGGCTTAATTATTATTGCAAGGACTGTCTCAGAAGCAGTTATCCGACACTTAGACGATTTTCCCTTATATACAACTAGTATTGCTACCCGTCGTCGCACGGACTAAGCGACCCATAATTATTTAATGTTATATCAGTCGACATAATTATATCACAAAATCTAACATCCAAAATAGAGTTAAAATAAAATCACAAACTTTATTTAATTTGATGACAGCCCCATTCTCGCCCATTAAAATGTCCAAATTCAAGGAAAAAATCTAATTTGCTGTCAAAGAAATGTCAAATATACCTTCACGTAAATAATAAACATTATTATTAATAATAAAAGCCGGGAAAAGTTCAGTAGAAGACTAATTTATTACATTTTGACTAAATGTCTTCGCCGATAAAAATTCAAACATATTTTCTTTCATATTCGTTTTTATGGCAACTTAATGACCAACAATGCAAAAGGGAATTACAGACCCACATACATACATACGCCGTTTCGGTTTTATATATAAGATTCAGTAAGTAAGAAGTCGATAGTGAAAACTTTTTACTCGACCGGCACCGATAGGCTAACAATTTAAAATCTTTTAAATACATATCTTTTCACTTAAATAAAACACTTAATTAAGTATTTCGACTGAGGGTTCTTGATGGAATTTCAAAATCAAATTTGAATTTTTTGAATTTTGTACTTATTTTAAATTATTTTACCAAGAAATCTTAGAGATTAATCGAGCTCAGCTCAACAGTTTGTAAATTATATTTACCAAACTTTATTTACCAAATTCACAATTGTTATACCCTTTTAAATAATTTTCATTTTTAAATAATTGTCATTTATTAATAATTCAAGCACTTGCTATCATTAAATATAAATTCAAAGGCTTAAAATCAATCAACTCATTAATAATAGGTCGGATAAAACCCTAGATTTATTTTAAATATTCCTATGTTATTATCTGGTCATTAATATTTTCAAAAATCCCCATAATTATAACAGACCCACTTAATTCTTTGAAACTTGTATACATTCAATTTTCGCTAATTTATATTTTAATAGCCTTTTAACTTAGTGATCTACCTATATTTTTGTATATAAACGATACAAACTGTTTACTACGCGTCAGTTCAAGTACATCCGTGCACTTGGAATGCCTGAAGATGCCGAAAAGCGAAACCCGGGTCGTTAGCGACAAAACTCATGGAAAAGTACAAAATTCAAATTCAGATTCAAATAAAACACATTATATAGTTCTACTTCGATGTATATTGTGATAAAGATCAGGACTGGTTTTGCTCATCGCGAGGAAATGTAAAATAAAAACGTATTATTATTATCAAAGATTTCGACTAAAGGTGCATTAATGGAATTTCAATTTTGAATCGTTTAAATTGTGTACATTTCCTTGAGTTTTGTCGCTATCCACTTAGGTTTCGCCTTTGCGCATCTTCAGAAATTTCAGGTACACGAATTAGCTTGAAATGCATATAGAAATTAAAGTAAGTTAACATACCTATACAAATACTTGTCCAATTCATTGAAACTCATTATCATCACAAACATTTGCTAATTCATTCAGATTGTGATGATATTAATTGAACTAAGTGACTTGATTTTATTTCTATTAACAAGCGTTACAAAATACTTACTACGCGTCAGTTCAAGTTCATTCGACACTTGAAATGCTTGAAGATGCCGAAAGGCGAAACCCGGGACGTTAGCGGCAAAAGTCATAAAAAATTACAAAATTCATAGATATTACTTTTCCATATTCTATACTCGATCCTGTACACACATATTCATACACAAATGCTTGTACATATATAAATGTACATTCCATAAAAAAACTTACACACATATATACATGCATGCGTTCACACAGCACACTAAGAAGCATTTTCGCTATGCGAGAGGTTTTATTATTTGTTTGTTGAATTGTTTAATTTTTCAACCTATGGGGTCGTCGAGAAGATAAAAAATATGCTTTTTTATTATCGTTTGTTCTTAAAGCGATTATATGTTTTAACATTATAAAATGTTCAAAGCAATGTCGGAAGTGAAGCATAAATTAATTGACAACATTCGCCATTATTGTCATTACAATGGAAACTTTTCGTCCGACTGAATTCTTAAAGGCCTTTCTGGCATACTTCCAAATTAGTTCTTAAGATCATTTGGCTACCGTACAATAGTGCTTGTTATTAAATAATTTCTTTTACCGAGTCTATAGTTTGCGGCGGCTAGAATTTTACAACCTAAAATGAGCCCTAAGGCAATCCAAATCTGTCGGAAAATGCAACTTTATCCTTCATTATAAATTATGCAAAACCTAACGGGCTCTTTGCCATCTTTGTCAAAAGATTTCATTGAAACTTTCTAAAATTTAACCTCTTTAAAATAATGAAATTATAAATATGGCCTTCTTTATATAGGAAAAATATATTGAAAAATAATTAAATTATTAATCATCTACCTAAAAATAAATTGAAATCAAATAAAAAAATCAAAAATACAGCTAACCCCTTTATAGTGTTCTTTCCAATAGAGAATGCGGCATTTTTGTAAAGTGGTTCCTCCTATAACGAATTTTCTACAAAACGCAAAATTTTCAAGGTATAGAGTTGTCTTAAATATTTTATAATATACATACATAAAAAGGAATAGCACTCTTGACCTGCGCGCTTATAAACAAACTAAATATTGGACAAAAGACAAAAATGGTGATTTCGTTTAATTCGTTAAATATAGTTGAAAAAAATTTGCTTAAAATTTTGTATAGATGCCCCACTTCTTTTATGGAACTTTCCTATAGCGTGGTCCGTATCTATACGCTATAGGAGGGTTGACTGTACTTGATTTAGGGTCGTCATAGAATGACCCAGACCATGTTTTCTGGCATATACATAATGCTTAAAGTAAATACGTTCCGATAGTCAGATTAACCGGCCTTAAGCTATTCTGTACTGTATGTTAGCTGAATTACAGTATCCACTTTTGATATAGTTTTATTACAATAAAAAACAAAGCTTTTCCGTTCAAATCACTTTCAAGCTATTTTGTAAGCTAAGTCCCTACAGATTTTATGGACCGGTTGCTTAAGGATTACAGAACCCCATAAGACATCACTCACCCCTTTGCCTTCTTCAGTACTGAGACCTGGATACCTTAATGGATTTTTGAACATTAGTATCACTCAATTACTTGTATTTCTTAATGCGGATAGTTTGAACTACCTATAGCTTAGAAACTTTAATCATATAGCTAGTATAACATGTTTCTGGGAAAAAATTGTATTCGTTACTTAATGCTACACACTTGACCCAACGATTTAATATATTTGTTCATACCTTCTAAAGATAGATCGCTTTTTAGGTGTTTTCTGTACTTTTGTGAAATGGCTTTGTATTAAAAAATAATGATACATTTTTTGTACTTATTCGACATTAAATTTATTAGGATCAGGACCGGTTTTTCTCGGGATATTCAACAATCTTAAATATTGATTTTAGCTACATATTCTAAGCATCTCATATCCGATTAATTTAAAATAACATTATATTTATTAATAACACATTAACTACGGAGAACGTAGAATACGCGTCGTTTCTTCATGTGTCCATATTTTCACGTAGCCAATGTATTAAAATAATAACAGCTATAATAATAATACTCTTAGGTTTATTCGTATATTTAACCATTTTGTTTGTAGACCTCGGTAAATATACGACACACTACTGCCATCTATAAAGAAGCAGTCAATAGATAATGAATCAGAACCGTGGACTCTTTCCGTAATAGCCCGGCAGATGTCAGTATACAAACATAAGAAAATATTAGAAAAAATTGTCATTACATATACATATATTATCTTATAGAATACCTACACATAAATAATATATTTCTATACTTTACTTTATATATATATATATATATATATACTTTATGGTGTAAATGTGTATTCTATAAAATGGATCCATTACAGATAACTCGAAAGTGTGGATAATGGGATAGTTTTAAAGGAAGTTTAGTACAATATTATAGAAAGATTATGCAAAAATAAAAATATTCAGTATTACAACTAATATCACCATTTTAATAAATAAAAAAAATACAAATAACACTGCTACAATAATCCAACATCAATCTGAAATTGAACTCAATGTTACCATGCAACGAAGGACTAAAGATCATTTACATGAGGGACACATGGTTAGGAGTAGCCTCATAGTAACACTTGTAAATTTGGAATGCTCTATCAGCAGGGTCTTTTCCCTCGACGTTTTTGCAGAGCTCCATGATTACCCTGGCTCCTAGCTTATTGGCATCCTTGGGAAGTTTTGCCATGACCACATCTTCGTTAAGTTTTCCTTCGGCTGAAACGAGGTTAGCCTTCATTAGGAAGCATAAGGCAAATTTCTTTAGTGCTGGATCCTCGGTGAATTCTCCCTTACGAGCTTTCTTGACTAAATTAGGATCAACGTGGGTTTCTTCTAAGCATGCTGCTTTATATTGTTTGGCTTTTTCTTTTTGTTCTGGTGTTAGCGACAATGCCTGTAAGTAAAGAAAACATGGAATGTAATTTTATCATTTTATATTCTGACACGCGAGGCAGAAAAAAATGAGTTTATATCAGATGTTTTGACATACATAAATCAATGACGGGAAGATTATCTCTAAAATATGTGTGCTAGAGCAGTGTTCCCCAACCTTTTTACACCTGCGGACCGGTAAAAAAACGAAAAAATATCGCGAACCACTGATACTGAAATAAAAATGGTTTTTATTTCAAATTTTTTACTAATAATTTCCACTGAAAGTCCTTGATGGTATTTCAATTTGGAATCGTTGGAATCTTGTAATTTGCCAAGAGTTTTGACGCTAGCGATCAGGGTTTCTCCTTTCGCCATTTTCAGACATTTAAAGTGCACGAATGTACTTAAACTGACGAGTAGTAGACAGTTTGTATCATTTATATACAAAAAAAAAGTAGATCACCAAGTTTAATTGTTAATTAAAGTAATCTATATGAATTAGCGATAATTTTATGTAAATATGTTTCATTGAATGATGTGGGTAAATTATAATTATAAGGTATTTTGAATGTAGTATCGCAAATACCAATTACCAGATAATAACATGGAAATGTCGATAAATAATTCGACCAATTATTATTGATTTGATTGATTTCAAGTGTTTGAGTTTATGATAAATGATTGAAATTTGGCATACTATTTACGGCCCGGTGGAAAGTCTCTGCGGCCCAGCACTGGCCCGTGAACCACCGGTTGAGGAACACTTTGCCAGAGACATCTATTAATGAGAATAAATATTAATAATAATAGTTATAACGTAAACAATTTATACGCCGATAATTTATAAGCGAGCGCTGTTAAATTTCAAACTGATTTGACTTTGGCATTTCCGCTGCGCTTCGACTTCTCAGACGGTGCCGTTAAAGTCATTGCGGCAACCTTTGATAATGAACCAAGTGACGATACGTCACGCAAGAAGTTAAGCCTGTCACTGTGGCTGTACCCTAACGCTTGTGTACATTTTGTGCGCTTTGTTGTAATGTATGTTAACGCAGTCGGTGAGTTGTGTGCGCGCGCACAAGCGCACAGCTTAGAGGGAACACTAGGGTCAAATATTATTTTTCTGTGCAAATAAATAATACTTACGTTGATTGAAACCACAGACAACACAAGAAAACAGATTAAGAACTTCATATTGACTATTCTTTATGACTTTACACGATTCTTAAGTTTACTTTAAGAACTGATAACAATCAATGAAAATGTTTACCTATTTATACTCGATAGAGTTTTCCATAAATTGTTATAAATCAGTCATGTATTGTAGGAAATCAATACGAGGTGAACCTTATGAACTTGGATGATAAGGCCAAGGGTAACCAGTGATAATTTAATGGAAATGGACCATTGGGTTGTAAAACATGTTGAATGATGCGAAAAATATGCATTGATCATTGAATCTTCATTTGAAAAGAGACCGTTGCCGTTTGACCTACATCGTAAGCAGAACCAAGGGGGTGCCAAATAGGGATTCCAACTATTCGTCAAAATCAACTATTCGGATATCGAATAGTAAAACTTAAGCTTTAAATTTTACTCTAAATCCAAATATATCCGGATAGATTTGACATGGCCAGAATGTTGCACCATAGTATTCAAATTATGATTTAAAAAACATATTTTAATAAACAAGAAATTGCCAGTTGCTTTTCCAAGCCGACAGTGGTCTCGATTTCTAAGTTTTTAATAAATAATCGTATAACTAGCAAGCAATTAGAGATGTTGCACGATCAATGTTTCTTTGTTCACTTATATACATTTTATAACAATTTAAGACTAAATCTTTTCCCACTTTTGTAAAATCTTAGATAGAGTCAAAACATATAAATACACATTTCAATACCGTTCCATTGTATTACAAAATGAAAATTTGCAGCTGCATAGAAAACGAAATTACGGCAATAAAGTTTTTTTCAGACCCGAGTCTTAGTCGTTAAAATAAAGTATTATGATAAGATATTGATAGCACCCGAGTTGGGCGAAGGCAAAAAAAACACTACCTGGGATATTCATAATTATTCTTGTAATGTGGAGAAATTGTGATGTGATCTTTCGTCGAATACGAATACTATCCAAATATTTTCCCAAATATCCGAATATCGAATAGTTTAAAAGTGGCCGAATATATTCGGATATCGAATATTCGAATATCCTAATTGGAATCCCTAGTGCCAAAGGTACATTGACAACAATAATAAGGTACATTAATTGGGTATTCATTTTTTATATGTTCAATACTTCGCAGCAATGATAATATTTGTAAGACATATTTTTTTGTTATTTGTTTTTCATACGGTAAAAAATTTATGGGCTATTTATTGATATTTATTGGTCTTACATATATTTTTATAAAGATCGGATAAATTGGCTTTATTTATTGAAGTATAATGGAATTTTTTATAACAATGAAAAACTTTATAAGACCGGTTCATAAAACAACTACAATACATTTCAACATTTATTCGATCAAGGTGAAAAATATCATTGTTATCAATTAATAAGTATCTTTTCTATCGAAAATTACTGAATTTGCATTGAATAATATAAAAGCTTAACACATCTTCCTTTTGTCTTACATAGTTATAATAATAACAATAAAATGCCTTTAGTATTTCATCAATATAAATTTATATAAATACAGGCGGACCTCTACGTTCGCACACAATTGGTTCCTGAAAATGTGTGCGAAAGCTGAATGTTCAAAAGTAGAGGTCCGCTTGTACTTAGGTTTACTAGCAATTCAGTAAATTGTTATCGTATAATATCATAATATACCTATTATGAAATAATGTTCTTAACTCTAGAAATTACAACTGAAAACTTTTTAATTTTCAGTTAAATTATTTCATACACAATTTAATCAGAAACATAGATTTTTTAACAATATATAATATACTGCCGTTCCAGGAAGAATGCAGTATGGCAAAATTTCTGAAATTGGGTTATGAATGCCATTTGCTAAATATTTTTGCTCACTTTTTCACAATGCTATATTTGATGCTCAATTTCATAGCAGTATAATAACTAAAAACCCTCTATGGACATCTGCTAAAAGTATAAGAATTTCTTAGCAACAAGACATTCAATTCAACTACTTACTGCTTGCTAACTTAATTTTTGCAACAACCGCTTTTTATATATTTAAAATACATTTTGACATTTTTCTCAAAAGATTGTCAGATTTACTTACTGCCTTCTTGCTTGGAACGGCAGGACACATAATATTCATCAAGTGACAGTGCCACCTGTTAACATCTTCTAAAACTCACATTTTTAATTTGAATAAACAAAATACATAGCATGCAGCGAACGTAATATCGTCCCAATGACGCCAAAACCCCGTATATGTATTTTTCAGGGCTGTGGAATCGTTATAAAATACGACTCCGACTTTCAGCATTTACCAAAAACACGACTTTGACTCCGACTAAAACACACTAAACAGTTATTCCTACATTTCCTTTATATGTGTATTCAATTATGTATCAACCAACCAATCCGGCCGATAGCCAAGTATGACATAATATAATACGCAAAAATAAAAAGTTCAAACTTTTCAAAATCTCCACGACTCCAACTTCGACCCCGACTTCACAGCCCTGGTATTTTTGGCTGATTTGAGATAAGTGCATGGGAAGTCTAGAAATTGATCAAATCTCGTTATGCAAAATACACGAAAGTGTTACCAGCTCTAAAAATGGACGTAATAATGACCTTACTTATCACGAACTGCATGAATTGTAAAAGAAATCTACCAACGACACGAATAAGAACACTTTCGCTTAAGAAATATAAGCTTCGTTACTTGTCGATGTGCTAAAGATACGAAAATATTATTTTGGTTTTTTTTATCTAATTCAAACAATATTTTTCGTGTCACAAAGATGTACATTCGTAACTTTCAAGTTTATATCTTGAAAAGAATTGAAAAAAAATGTGGGTATTTGAATACATTGACATGAATTATTGTAAAGAAACATTGTATTATACTTTTTTTAATTTTCCAGAAAAAATGTGCACCTTATAATCAATCTTCCTTCATAGCCAAAAAATTAGCTGCTCCGAAAAGTCAAAGGTTGAGCAGGCCAATTCAAAAAATGCGTAGCATAATTTTAATCATCAGGCAACTTCTGTTAAAATGCTTCATTCAGAGTTCATATGCTCAACAGTGGGAGCGGATATGGATTGATAAATAATTGTTATGAAGATGTTTAATTAAATCATTTTTCTCTATCTTGTGCATCTTTTAGATATTTTAAGAAATATATATTATCGTTAATATCGGGCCGTTAAATTCATCAACTATCAAAGTGCACGCTGACCTGGGACAAATGCGCGGAGGCTTTAAAATAGCTGCGCGGCCGCGCTCGTGTGCAGCTTAGAGAGTACATTTCTTATAATAATTCCAGGGTAAAGTATTTATAGTATTGAATGTGCTGTTTATAGGCTGCGAATCATTACACCGTACAAAATCTTAAAAAACTCAATTATCTCAAAAGTGTAATTTACGATATACGAATGTGCGATTCGTGGTTTTGGTAGCATTGCGGAAATATCATCGTTACTGACGTAGAAAACCATAGTTCATTCTTCGTCATTACTAATGTTAACAATATCTCAGCATGAAGTTGTTGCTATTTTTTAGCATTACTTTAGCTATATTGTGAATGAAACTTCAAGTAATTATGTATGGCAATAATATGTTGGTGAACTCCCTTTATTATGTAAAAACCTGTTGATATCGTGTTGCGCCATGCAAGGTGAATTGGCAACATGTTATATATATTATGTCACTTACCTGTATCAATTTCATTGAATCGCAGTCTCATTGACATTACAATATATGTATTTATTAATTAACGTCAAATGAGATGAAATTTATTATTCAAGTAAATTATTCGTATCTCAATGATAAACGCTAATGATCAACTGGTTTATGTAAAAAAAAATATGCACAGCCCTGATTTAATTTTACATCCATAAATTACCCTCTTACAATAATCAAATCTAGAAACATAACATTAAATTAACAATAACTTTGATTTAATAATTAATCCACGGATTGTGTTACTACTTGTGACACGCGTTTCGCCTCTTCCAGAGCCATCTTCGGACTTACTATCGCATGTAGTAACTTCTTGGAAAGGCATTATTTCAAATAAATAAACCATATGTTTGTACTACTTCTACACATAATTTTATAAATAACCTTGTTTCGTGGTATATTTCAGCAGTTGATAATGTTTGCGATTAGCGAAACCGGTCTTGGTCTTTATACAATTATAGGTGGACGTGGTAGAATAGAATCAACACCCATTGCCTCTGAGCAGAATCGATTTATCGACAGAGCCCGGGCGGTCCGACACGGTAGCCAACGACGTTGACCACTGAACCACGAATCGGGCTAACTTAAATACTCCTACATATTTGTTTTGTAATTGGAATCTTTTAAATGTAAAACAAACTGTGTTGCTATTAACATTTGCCTGGATAAGTTATTTTATAAAACATATTACGTAAAATTAATAATTAAGTAATCAATCTTCAAAAACAAAAGAAAGAAGCATTGGTTGTTGTCACTTTTTTCTCCAGACGTTCGATAAGGAAATTGTTTTGTATAATTTGACCTGGCTAAGTTTATCACGAATTTGATAAAATGAGTGTCAAAAAATATTATCGTTTTGAACTTTTTATTTTGATATGCATT
This sequence comes from Himalopsyche kuldschensis, assembly GCA_028554975.1. Lineage (NCBI taxonomy): Eukaryota > Metazoa > Arthropoda > Insecta > Trichoptera > Rhyacophilidae > Himalopsyche > Himalopsyche kuldschensis. The sequence goes on along the minus strand of JAHFWI010000029.1, from coordinate 6,418,117 downwards.
AATTATTTAAGCATAAATGATAGTATGTAGTATCAAAATAATGAGGTAATACATTAACGGTGTATTTTTCTTCCATACATACAATATCCACCATCTTTGCATCTGTGTTTTAGACTTTTAGAGTGTACATAATATTATATGGTGTAAAAACTATCATCAACACAAAGCAGCATCTTTTTCTTTAACTAATTTTCCACAAATACGCTCGATCAAATATTATTCGATGATCTGTGAAGACTCTTTCTAACAACTCGGCTTCGAATCTGTTTTATTGTAAAAAAAAATTACCAGCTTTTATTGTAAATTATCCATTCAAACTCCACTGTTCAACTCTAAATCAAAATCATCATCATAAACATGATTTAAAAAAAAATACTTTGATATAAAATAAAATGTGCACTTTCCTGACGATTCATAGTATGAAACAATCATATTATTTTCGCATATATTATATAAAACAATATTTGTGTGTAGTACTTCCAGTAGTATTAAATTATGAAAATGAGGACCGGTTTCGCTCATGGCGAGCGTTGTCAACTGATGACTTGATGAAGTGTTAAAATAATGCTTTCTTTTAAAAAAGTGACAGTTAACACATTTCAACTAAAATTTAAATATTAAAACATTTTTACTACTTATTCCAGATTAAATTTCTTAGATCAAGACCTTTTTATGCTCATGGTGAGCATTAACAACCGATTCATCTGTTGATAATGCTCGCGATGAACACATCTTGATAATGCTTCTGAAACCGGTCCTGATCTTATAAATTGAATGTGAAATAAGTAGTAAAAATGTTTTATTATTTTTATTATAATGCAATTCCAAGTATTGACAGTGAACACCCTAAAGGTGACATTTAAACTGATTAGGGTCATAATAAATATAATAATAAACGATTGAATGGATTAAAATTATTTGTATCGTGTATAGTAAAACTATATAAAATTGTATATGAAGTTTATAGCATAAATTAATGAGATATTACTAAATTGTGTGTTTTCTAAAAACACTTTAATTGATTAATATTATGTAGAAATAATAGCCTAAACATACGTTTTTTGGTTGTTTGTATTCATCACTAATGTAGGTCATTTATTCATCACTAATATACAAATGTCATTATATATGTCATTTAAAATATATTTTTGTAGCAAAAAATAAAACAAAATATTAAATGTTTGTAACGGATTTTATTGTTTGAAAATGTTCTGTTCTCAATAGAGAACAGTATTATCTATTTATACGGAATTGAAATGGAGTTGTGGGATGTTTAATAAATAATACCAATGAACTTAGAATAGTGCATGATCAGGTTTCTCGGTATGGTAGCACTTGACGTAGTTCCAGGCAGTCTCGTCATTGCTGGCTCCAGTCTTGTCAAGGCACTTGTCAATGGCTTCTCCGACCTTCTCTCTCTTTTCAGGTTCAGTCTTTGCTAGGGCAACATCTTTGTGGAATTTACCATCGTCAGTCATGAGTCCAGATTTCTTCAACATGCAGAAGCTGAAGGCCTTCAACTTGGCATCTTCAGAGGTCCAGTCTCCTTCGCGTGTCTTCTTGACCAGCGCTCTATCTACTCCAGTTTCTGTGATGCATTCCATGCCATAGTTTCTGAGCTTTTCTTTCTGTTCGTCTGTCAACGCCTGGTAATAAAAAGATCATTGTTTTAATATTGCAATTTATACGACAAAAACAATAAAAACGTATTATTTTCTTAAGACTCTAGTGTTGATTCAAAAAACCTACCCGCGATCAGTAAAGATCCCGACAGTAAAAATCGTAATCCTTTTCTATTTAAGATGATAATCTTTGGTTATCTGATCATATTTTTCAACTTTCTTGCCATAACTGTAAAATTACAAATATAAGTTTTTTCAAAGACAAATGGTGGCTGATTATTTGCATCTATGATAGGTACTCCAAACCATAAATCATCCGTAGTTTATTGTTGAAATACAAAAAGAAATATCGTCAATTATTATGATTTAAGATGAAATTATCACAGGATAATTGAATTTACATCTAAGTCTTTTATAATACTTACGAAAACAATTGAAAATTATGTATTTATTCGTATTCATGTTTATGACATTGTCAATTCAGGCGATACTGTGGGACTTTTGAATGTAATTTTATAATTAAATTCTTGGTAATTATCATTTAAGATTTAAGTAACTTCATAAAAACAGTAGGCATGTATTTCAAGGTTCAATTTTTTTCAGTAAACCTACAATCTCTCAAATAGTTATTTTGTATCTAAATTATCAAATTAAATATTATTTCACGCAAATATTATTTAATAATATGCTGATAATCATTTTCACAATTGCGATAGTTGTTTACCGGCAATTTGAAAATAAAATTTAATAAACAGCCACGTAATTTGTCATTAAATATGGTCATTATTAACTTATTGTTGATTATATTCAAATATTTGTCTAATTGTAATTACTGTTTTCAATAATCATTTACCGACCAATTTATTGTGATTAATATTTGAAATTGAATCGCATGGCAAGAATAGATTAATTAACTTGTTCAACCAGTAGTTGTGTAAAATCTTATTTGATATTTTTAGTAAAATAAGTAATGAATAGTTAATTTTCATTTTTTTCGAACATAATATCTCTTATTTCAATACGAATAAAGTACATTTCGAAAATTACTTACTAAAGGATCTTTATACTAACCAATTATTTTCTTAATTCAATATAAAATGACAACAAAATAAAAATAACCCTGATTCTGTTCTTTAGTTAAGTAATAACAAGCGTACTAAAGTTACCCAATTAGTAATACTTGCTAAAAGAATTCTCATCACTGTATAACTTGATAAAATTTGCAATAACAAAATTTTTTTCAAAGTAAGAATATAAATAATCATACATATGACTTCTGGACAAGGATGCTCGTAAGTAAAAAATACAAATTTAAAGATGTCGTAAATTATAGGATCAATTTAATCAAGTAAGCAAATAAACATTGAGGAATAAGTTCTACAGATGTATTTAGCTTGATATTAGCTGCTGGAATATATTCCGCCCAGAGCTAATATTTTATATCAATCAAAGTGGTTAGTTAGGATTTTGTTCCTTACCTGGACTGCGACGAACATCGCCAGAGCAACAACAAGGAAGAAGGTCTTCATATTGATAAGAATGTGTTTTGTCGATTGCGAAAAACAAACTGATTATTGAAAAGTCGAAATCATCTTTTATAGTGTGGTCTAATCTGCATTGTGGTCAACCGAGATGAAACCAAAACGAGTGGGGGGTAATTAGCATAATATATAAAATATACATACAATGCCAAATTGATAATGAATAAGATCCGTCAGTTTTGTTTATAATTTTACGTTGTTTATACATTTCACTCCTTTTACCGAATTAGAGTAATACCTTTTGTATCGATTCCGGCATTAGTTATGTGTTTCTTTATTTTTTACAAACAATTGAATAAGATTAACTTATTGATATAATGGTTATGATGCCTGTATACCCAGAATAAAATATATGATGCGTTATATTAGACAAACGAATATAGCAGAACATTCACGACTATCATATTGAATAATAAGAATCTAATGTTTGAATAAAAAAAAAAAAAGTAGGAGACGATAAAACAGATATTTTTTTATACTTTGAACATATTTTTCGATTGATAAAAGAAAATCTTTATAACTATTAATAAAACTATTTATATCTTTTTCTGGATTTCAAACACATAGTGAAGATGAAGTCTGTGTCTTTTTTCATATTAGAAAACGCATAATTATTTTATTTTCACAGTTCATTTTAACAGTAGGTTTACAAATATTGAATAAAGCGTCCCGTTTTTGTGACTTTATACGTTATTTGATTTGTTTGATAACACACATTTATCTATCTATATGAGATCATTTTAAAGAAATATATTATATCAGAGTCACCTTTTGACATAGTTCAATCTGAAATATTTTTTGTCTTTACAAAATCATACAAAGCACAACAATGTGTGTTGATGAATTATGCTTTGACGATTCTCTTCAAAAATCCACCAGTGTATATTTAGACATCAATGTCTCAAGTGGAAGCTTACCCGTTTTGATTTAAATAAAATAATCCATAACTTCAATCCATACAGCAAAGAGATTTTGTTTTTATAACTTATTTAAAAACTGTATTTGAGATGTGTCAAGAGATGCATATCTGTTAATCGTGACTAATCTAATTAATTTAAATGAATACTTTGACAAACTTCATCGTATAATTAAAAATATTTTAGCAAACTAGAGTTCATATTTACACAGCCAACGTCGTTTTTTTTACTCAAGCAATCTTTCAAAAGATTCCACATCAAATATTATTATAACTAGGAGTAAGACATTGGCAAAAAATCTTATTCTGTCTTTTTATTTCGTCTTCCTTCAAATTGTGATAGTATTTTTGATAGGAATGGAAGCTGTTTCAAGATAAACTCAAATGCGACTTTCTTTCATCATATTATTGACTTTGCTTCTCCGACTTATTTTGCATAAATATTACCCAAGCGAATATCAACATTAATCCTATGAACTCTGAGTACATTCACAACTACATACATTGGTGTGAATTATTTGCATTCTTTTACACAAAAACTCCTCAACTCACAACTGCTATAAATGAATATTATACTCATTATTTAAAGAGCATTTAAATATTTTCGTATGCTTCAGACATTTTTTTGTAATCACAAAAAAAAAGAACAGCTATAAATCATTTATTGATCAGCACAAATTCACTAAATGTGAAAATAATTTAATTGATCAGTCTTGTAGAGATATACTTGCTCTTCATACATGAGATGATATATTCAAGCAAATGAACCCTCCGAAATTTTATTCTGAGCGTCAAAAATTCAGCTACAATTTGTTGAGAGACACCTTAAAAAGAAAAAACCAGACTTGAAACACAAGTTTATACTTTACAATACAAACTCAGCCGATTGTGTGATGAGCAGTAGAGTAATAAACTCATCATTATTCATATTTAATTATTATGATGGCTGGTATGTAAGTAATAACAGGGATGAAAAATGTAACTGCGACTTAGTATCTTTTACATACCGAGATCGAGTAACCTGTTTTATATTCAATAGGTATTGCATGAGCGACTTACAGCTCGTGTTATTCTTAATTTATTGTATGTTCTTAAGCTTGACAATTTAATGTGAATGAATAACAATGATTCTAAAAAATATAACACACAATACGACATGAGACAAAAAAAAACACCTTTTCCAAGGACGGCAGTTAAAGCATCGGAGGCTTGATTACATATAAAACAATTATATTCATTACAGCCATTTCCGATGATTTTATTCTCTATACCTAAAAAAATCAAATTATTTATACATTAATTTACTGTTGAATCAGCAGCAGAAAAATAATGATCCCTATCTGTCATAATAATCAAAATAAAAATTTACGAAAATAAAAAAAACACTGATATGTTTGATTTTTTTGTCTGTCGGCGCTTCTCAAATGTTGGCGCGTGGGCAGGGTAACAAGCGATAGAATAAAATAAACATACTCTTTAAAATAATAATGATAATCAACGTTGATAATGGTTTATTAGTTTTTAATAATCATTGTCAGTTCTATATAAATCCTCAATTAGAACTCTTATACTATTTTCATCACATTTTCCAAGTGAGACCAGCTTCTCGACAGTTATCCATCTTAACTTCCCAACAAATTAATTTACAGTTCCCACATTCAGTCTTAATTTATTGGCATAAGAAACGTTGCTAGGGCTGCCACAAAAAATGAAAAGTATGAATTAAAATATAATTTATGATTTTTATTTCTCTGCTATTTCAAAATTGCTAATACATGTAGAGTTAAATACCGCGTACAAAAAATGGTGCCATTTTTATTATTGTGTTCAAAAAACTCATTTTGTGAGATAAATTTCGAAACATGGACTTACGTAGAAATGTGAACCGCTCTCTCAGACGTGTCTTTATTCCATGTATATTTGTCTACCCGCACTTAATGATATTGATATATTCTCTTCTCATTATGACTCTTATGTCAATCAAAAAAAAATATATATTATAGATAATACAGTGCCGGTATTTGTGTCATCGTTTCACTCGATTTGAAATAAAATAAGAACGTGTAAACATAATGATTTTCTAACAATCACATAACATTTGAAAAAAAACTCAAAGCATTATAATTCTTTAAAAAATATTATTTATAGTCATTAATAAGCTCAGCGTTAGTTCGGCTGCAAGCTGTGGCGCCTGAAAGGTTAAGACAACATATCGAAATTATAGAATTGATATGCATTACCCATTACGCGTGACATTTTATTAGAACTGGACAAGTTAACTAATTACGATTATGCTCATAATATTTTATGTTGTAGAGGTATTTAAAACAAGCATATCTAATGGAAATTAGATGATAACACTAGTTAATTATACATTAATAATTAATGTTATTATAATATAATATTTATTGAAATGATAACGAAACTTTTTTACCTTTACTGTGAGGGTTTTTTACACACGAAATGTTGCCGGTCCCAGCTAAACATTGAAAAAATATTCATTTATCCTGTCACCAAATTATTTTGAGAAGCGCTGGGTTAGAACGAATTGATAACTCATAAGTAGTACTTTTGATTCTAAGCAATGTAATTATTAAATTATACCAAACTTACTAAGAACGTAAGTGTGTGACAGTAAATATATTTCCACAAGAAGATTGAAAATTCTACTGCATCTGATCAGTTTTTCTCAAACTAGAAGCCTAAGGTTTCTCCGGGGTCCGCAAAAAACATGTTTTTGTTCACGAATGGATTTTGGAGCCGTTGCGTGAAAACGTTTGGGAAACACTGTAGTAGATCATTCATGGCATTTTTAGATTATTTGTCTTCTAAGAAACTCGTGACATGTCAACGTTTTTTTTTTAATAATTATTCGATTATCTCAAAAGAAATTCAGGTCAAATGCTACGACATTTATGACGAGACAATTTTCTTAAAACTCATATTTAAAATTGCTGATTAAATTGATGAAGACTTTATTTACTATTCAAATTAAACATTATTTAGTTTTGAAAACATTGTCAGTAATTTAATGAAACCCGTAAATTAACTTGTATACTGAACGTGACTTTTAAGCATGGTTATTTATTTTTAATTTTGAAGTCTACATATTCACTCATATTTAATTTTTCGTCACACCGTCTCATTTTATATTCCAGTGTGAATAAATTATAAAAAAATATTTCTAAATTAGTAGTATATCTCAGGTGGTATTGCCACCTATCAGCATTCCTTCACACTCTCGCTCATGCACGCATTCAATTTATCTGCGTATGTGCTAACAAAGCTAGATTGTGTGTTCTGTGCTTAGTAACCGGAAGACAGATAAATCGAGTGAAATAAACTGTTAGGACAATCGATAATACGAATTGAGGATTTCATGTTAGTAATGTCTTAGCAAACTGGTGTACTGATATTTTCATAGAGAGAAATATGTTCACTTTACTTTTTACCGTTCAAAAAATAAGATGAATAAAAACATATTTGATTGAATTACAAACACTATATTAAAAACCAAAATTTTATTTTATGCATTTAAATATTTTTTATCCATGTACGCTCCTAATCTGGAACATACGGCTTCGTATTGGAGGTATCTAAAAAAAAATCCTACGAGAAACTGCTCGTTACTCAGTCGATCAACCACTCTTCAGTTAGATAAGAGTAGGGATAGAAAGGATTAGACTAGGAATGTGGCTAACCAGCCGCTCCTGCTTATAGGATCGGATGGGTGTGAAGGAATTTTAAGGCAACAAAGAGCAGAATCGATAAATCGACTGAAAAAATTCTGCTCGTAATGGTACTTGAGCTCGTGATGCCGTCACGGAAGCCATCTACGTCGACCGCTACACGACGGACCTGGCATGTATTAAAAATTCATAAACTATTATTAGGTACGAAAATAAAACAAAATATTCACTGATTAAACGGAATTTATTGATTGAGAATGATCTGCTAATATAAATGACTGTAATTACATTGTGAATTTTTCACGATAAGATTAAAATTCAGTTAGATTTTCAACGGGGCGTGTTCAGGCTTCTTGACATTGAAGCACTTGGAGTAGTTCCAGGCACTCTCTTCTTTAGTTGCGCCTTTCTTGGCGAGACACTTGTCAATCGCTTCTCCAGCCATCTTCCTCTTTTCGGGTTCTGTCTTTTCTAGGGCGACATCTTTGTGGAACGTTCCGTCGTCGGTCATCAGACCAGATTTCTTCAGCATGCAGAAGGAAAAGCTTTTTAGCTTGGCGTCTTCTGATGTCCAGTCTCCTTCGCGTGTCTTCTTGATCAACTCTTTGTCTACTCCAGTGTCTTTCATGCATTCACTGTCATAGTTCACAAGTTTGTCTTTGTTTTCATCCGCCAATGCCTGAAAAGAATTATAAATGTCAATTAATTAATTAACACGTTTTTAACATGTCTTCATCAAAATTATGAATACATATTAATCTGCAGAAATCATATACCAAGATTTAAAGCGTAATTTTCTATTTGCAACGTTCTATTTATATGTTTATTTTTATCAATCGGTAGGAACTAAAAAAATGAAAGGATATATAACAATTCAAATAGATTGATTAGATTATTCCGCTACTATTCTTGACACGTGTTTCGCATCTTTCAGGTGCATCTTCAAGTAGTAAGATAGTCTGAAGATGCCTCTGAAAGACGCGAAATAAGAGTATGCGCTACACTTCTTGACACGTGGAATAATCTTAGTTATTTTAAATTTAAATTAAGTTTCAGCTGAATCCATGGAAAATATTAAAAGTATTTTTCCTTACCTGGACTGCGACGAACATCGCAAGTGCACTGATAATGAAGAAGGTATTCATGTTGATGATGTTTTGTTTTAATGATAGTGAAACACAAACTGATAGATGAAAAGCTGAATCGACCTTTTATATTGGTGTTTTGATTTATGTTGTGTTCAACCGAGCTTAAACCAAATCAAGTAGAGGAACTTTTTCAGGGCTAGAGAAACGATTCATACAATGTCGAATGTATCATGAATTATTTTCGTCATAACAGTATAATTTACATACTTTTTTCATTGTCTTCTGAGGTATTACTGGACGTAAGGTAGAGCAGTGATACTCAAATAATAAACCACCAGTAGCACCGGTATAGTATAGCGCTGGGGTAAATATATTCAAGCGATAAAAGTAATGCATGTAAGAGGCAATATTTAATATTTTTAACTTTTTTTCTAGGGAAATGAAAAGAATTACAAGCTAATAGTAATCAAATGTAAAATAAGGATGTTGTAATAGATGAGGAGATGTATTGCGAACCTCTTCTACACCAGTATATATAGTCTGACGAGTGTGTAACCCGAAATTGCTATCAACTGAGCAAATGAACGAATTGTAGAGCACACTTTGCTATTTTCATTCGCGTTATTTATTAACACGTGAGATATTTTCTTCTTATTCCTTTATTATCGGTCCCTGTACTCTATTGACAAGAGCTTTGCTCTAGCGATCAGGCGGGCTTGGGTTCAAGTACCAGTATGATCAGATTTCTTTAATTGAAAAAAGGAATCTTGGACACGGGTGTATGTCATTTTTCGTTGAGTTATTCTTGGTTGAGTCATCCAAAATGTTCATCAAGTTTATCTCGTATGACTTTCACAATGAAAAGGTAATTGGCGCATTGGCATTTGCTGCAATACCAAATATATTGTATTATTTCTAAATATTTAATACATTTTCAATGAAGTGTTTCATTGGGATGTTGATGAACGGCGTTTAACTGTCTTATATGGTAAACTAGCTTCAATGACAGCGTTCCAGTTTGATTCAAGGACCATCACTTGAGTAGCCCTGATTTTACGTACAGCGAGTAAAAACGACTGCTAAAAAGTTTTGAATTATACCAGAGTAATGAAACTAGCTCAAGATACATTCGACATTGTATGAACCGTTTCTTTAGCCCTGAAAATAGTCCCTCTACTGTTTTCGGTTTAGGTTCGGTTGAATACAGCACAGAAAGATCAACCAATATAAAAGGTCGATTCAGATTTTCATCAATCAGTTTGTATTCAACAATCATCAACCAACAAAACCTTATCAAAATGAAGACCTTCTTCCTTGTTGCTGCTCTTGCATTATTCGTCACAGTTCAGGTTAGAAACAAACATTAATTTTATTATTCATTGTGAAATGACGACTAATTCCAATGTCGATAATTTCGTTCAACAGCAAATTTGCTTCCACTTAAATTCTATCTGTTACTAAGACATTTATTCTAGATTTGTGTTTATCATTTAATGATTAGTTATTCTCTTTCATTTAAATGCTGGTTGAACAACTGAATAATCATCAGTTTCGAAGAAAAATATCTGTTCAGGCAAGGTTCATTAGAAGTCTGTATAATCCAGATTTGGAGAAGATTTTTTTTATAAAACTAAGCTTACATTATTGTTTTTAATGTATTTTATTTATAAATATGTGCACCTTTAATACATTAAACCAAAGCTTGTTTATTAACCGATGAATGATACACTTTTCAGGCATTGACAGTTGAAAAAAAAGGAAAAATTACTACTTTCGACACAGAATGCATTAAAGACACTGGAGTAGACAAAGAGCTGGTCAAGAAGACTATCAAAGGAGACTGGACGTCTGAAGATGCGAAGCTGAAAAGCTTTTCATTCTGCATGCTGAAGAAGACTGGTCTGATGACTGACGATGGAAAGTTCCACAAAGATGTCGCCCTAGCCAAGACTGAACCCGAGAAGAGAAAGGTGGCTGAAGAAGCGATTGACAAGTGTCTCGTCAAGAAAGGTGCTACTAAAGAAGAGACTGCCTGGAACTACTCCAAGTGCTCCAATGCCAAGAAACCCGAACATGCCTTGTTAAAAATGTTGAAGAAAAATTAAAATGTCTTCTGCTAATTAACAATTATGTTTAACAATAGCAGATTATTCTCAATCAATAAAATCCGTTACAACTAATGAATATTTTGTTATTTATTTCCTTAGATTATTTTGATGATTTTATATTTTTTACGTAGATACGTGATAATTTTAATGTGGATTAACAACACATATTGTCGGTCTCTCTGGTCTAGCTGCAAGAGTTTTCTCTAGCGATCAGAAGGTTTGGGTTCATTTCCCGGCTAGTTCATTTTTCGTTGAGTTGTCTTCGACTGATTGATTAAAAAAAATCTCATCGAGTTTATCCCGACATTTGCTTACGGAACGCTACCGCGCAGTATAGACACCGACATAACCGCGCCGATACTTTCAGATGTAGACTGCTCATTTGAAGAAATTTACTTTTCTAACATAACTTTTCTACTAAAACTTCTATTTCAAATGTATGTATACTTTGGAAATTTTGGATAAATATGCTATCTTTGATATTCATAAAATGTTTTAAATATTAAATATTATAACATCCGAAGTGCAGTAAGAGGCAAATTTATGACTAGGTCTATGAAAAATAATCATTTGAAATATAATAATTTTTATATAAAAGCTAAGAATTAAGGTATTTGAAAACAGATAAGTCTATTTAAATAAATCACAGGGTTGCATTATGTTTTAAATTTCTTTATGTTTTTTCATTGTAATTTTTGAGCTGTTTTTATTTTTGAAAATAAATTCATTTGATTTTTTTACATTTTTTTAAAATTATAACTATTGCGCGCAAATGTCGGCGCGGTAATGTGGCTGCATCCATGGGTGTATGTCATTGATCGTTGAGTTTTTCTCGACTGATTCATAAAAAATTGTCATCGAGCTTATCTCGTATGACTTTCACAATGAAAAATATTTGGCGCATTGCAATAAGATGTAATGCCAAATATTTTTTTCTAAAAAATATAAAAAAAACACGTGTGTATTAAATGGCCTGTTTACTTCGTTATCGGGAGCCGTTATTCTTAGCAAGCAGATACCTGATTCAAAACCAGTAACTAAAATTTTTACAAAATAAATATCTTAAGAAATTGTTTGATAATATTATAGCACGAAAGATACTCACAACAACAAACTAGGAAGTTAATAAGGACATCAATATAATAATCATAATAAATAAACTTTTAATCGTTTGAATTTTGAACTTTTCCATGAGTTTTGTTAGTTACGATCCGGGTTTCATCTTTCGACATTTTCATGCATTTCAAGTGCACGGATGAACTTGAACTGATTTGGCAGATGAGTCATAGTTTGTTGCTGTGACCATCTATCGTGCTATAATATTAACTTATAAAATAATTTCTTAAGATATTTTTTTTTAAATAGGTTAGTTGCTGGTTTTTTATCAGTTCAATAATTGGTATCGTTAATTCACATTAACATTATCACGTATCTTCTTAATAAAATATTATATTATTCAAAAGGATTACATTTAAATTAAAAAGTACCAAAGGAAATAAAAACGAAATATTCATTGGTTATAACGGATTTTATTGTTTGAGAATAATCTGATATTGTTAATTACCACAAAACATGCTGTTTTTTTAATTTTTTTTATTAGCATTTAACATTTTTAATACGGCGTGTTTGGGTTCCTTGGCATTGGAGCACTTGGAATAGTTCCAGGCAGTCTCTTCTTTAGTAGCGCCTTTCTTGACGAGGCACTTGTCAATCGCTTCTTCAGCCAACTTTCTCTTCTCGGGTTCAGTCTTGGCTAGAGCGACATCTTTGTGGAACTTCCCGTCGTCAGACATCAGACCAGATTTCTTCAGCATGCAGTAGGAAAAGTTTTTCAGCTTGGCATCTTCAGATGTCCAGTCTCCTTCGCTAGTCTTCTTGACCAGCTCTTTGTCTACTCCAGTGTCTTTAATGCATTCTGTGTCGAAAGAAGTAGCTTTTTCTTTTTTTTCAACTGTCAATGCCTGAAAAATGTTACATTTGTAGGTTAATAAACAAGCTTACAACATTGGTTCAATCATATAAAAGTAAATATAATTATGAAAAATGGTACATAAGAAGCTTTAGTGTTAGCTTAAAATCTGGAGTACATGAAGAACCCCTTATGCATCTTGCATCAACAGAAGTTTTTCTAAGATAATCATTATTATTCTTTACCCTATTAAACTTTGTGATCCAATGTAAATCCAAAGATGCCTCTGAAAGAGGCGATAAACTTTTCACAAAAAGAAACACAATACGTGGAATAATCAAAGTTATATTCAAATAAACTTTCACAAAGTTACCGCCAAATCTACCGAAAGTATGATTATTTATTATTCAGTCGTTCAGTAAAATAAATCATGACTAAAAAAAGAATAATTAAAATGTCAATTAGCCGTCAATCGAAATCATCGACATTGAAATTTGTTGTCAATCAACAGTGACAAATATAAAAGTGCTTGTTTTTAACCTGAGCAGCGACGAATAATGCAAGAGCAGCAACAAGGAAGAAGGTCTTCATTTTGATATGGTTTTGTTAGAATGATTGTTGAACACAAACTGATTGATGAAAACCTGAATCGACCTTTTATATTGGCTGTCCTTTCTGTGCTGTATTCAACCGAACCTATGCCGAAAACAGTAGAGGGACTATTTTCAGGGCTAAAGAAACGATTCATACATTGTCAAATAGAGTTAGTTTCATTACTCCGGTATAATTCAAAAAAAAATTGCGGTCGTGATAGCTCACTATATTTTAAATGAGTGTTTTTATTTGTATGTTAAAGCACTTTCCGTCGAAACCTTAAAAAGTATAGAAAATAAAATGTATTAACAAAATTCACGCATTTTATTTTCACATAAAAATATTAAAAAGTTAATTCAGGTTGAATCTACATTCAAAACTTCATTTTGTAATTTATTCCATATTTAAAAATCATTTTGTGTCTCAAATCACTATTCGAGTTTTTATAAAACATTATAAAACGTATCAACGCATTTTAAAATAATCATATAGTTTGGGAGAATCACTTTTCACATTTTTAAGGCTGCCAAAAGATTGTGGTAAGTGGTATTTGTTTTTTTGTCAAATTCTAAATTATTATTAAAGAAGTATGTACAGGAATGAAGTGATTTTTCAACACTTAATAGCGGTGCACATTCCGCCATAGTATGGGTGATTTTTATCTTCTTTCCAAAATAACCAAAAATAACCCGAAAAGAACAACATTGAATGTAGTGTTGCCGATACCGAAATACATAAATAATATAAAACTTAAACTTGAAATATGCATTTAACAGTCAAAGAATTTATATTACCTTGCGTTCAGTCACGCGGTGTTCATTATAAGATTTATTTTATTTCGTTGTTTATTTAAAAGGGAATGCCTCTGGGAAGAGCATTAAAAATTTTAAACGGCATTGCTTCGGATGTCGACATATTTCATATTGACGTGAGTGAGTTCAGACGAATACTATATTTTATGAATAAAAGTTGATTTTGTCAGAACTCACTCGGTTGATATCTATGATTTTACTCTAATATGATTTTATAAATTTTTTCTCTCAGTTTTTATGATTACAATGTTTTCATCTTGTTTTTAATTAATTAGTGATTTTTATTATGTATTTACATGTATGTATATATATAAATACATGTATTTATATTTGTCAAATACATGGCGCATTGGCATCAGCAGTAATGCCATGATTTGCTTTTTCTTAAATAAATAAATAATTATAAGTTGTTGACTCATTTTTTTATTATTGAATGTCTGTTGTGCAATACCTACCTAATTCAAAACAAGCAACTAACCTATTTTTATAAAATAAATATCTTAAGAAATTGTTTAATAAGAATATGATGCACACATCAACAACCTCGGAAGTTAATTAAGCTATCGATATAATAATCATGTAAAATAAAAAAAATATCGTTTGAATTTTGTACTATTCCATGACTATTGTCACTAACAATCCGGGTTTCGCTTTTCGACATCTTCATGCATTTCAAGTGCACAAATGAACTTAAACTGATAAGTCAGATAAGTCCAAATTTCTTATGATGGGCAGACAGGTATAAACTTTAATATAAGAATTAAAGAACATATAAGATGTCTAAAAAGTAATAATTTTTCTGAGTTTGCCAATCATTTAATAGAAAATGATCATAATTTTAATCAGAACAGTAATTTAGAAATACTCCACCGAGTAAATAAAAAAGGCTTAAAGATGGATAGTCTAGAATTTTTAGAAATAAATAAAACTCTTAATAAAAAAAAATATTCTTAATAGGACAGGTTGCTCGCCATTACTTACATTGTTTCCAATTAATAGAGCAATCACTAACCTATCTGATTGATTGCATCTCATTAGTTTATATGTAGTTTAATAGTTTGTAATGTTTAACGTCATAAGAAATATGTTTATTTGTTTTCTTTGTTTCGATTCTATAACCCCCTCTCTTGCTTCCCTTATAAGGGTAAAATCCCAATCTGATTGATTGCACCTCATTAATATCATTCTCTGATTGCATTGTTTTGATTCTATCACCCCTTCCTTGTTTCCTTTAGAAGGAAAAAACCCGTAATCCATTTTTTAATTTCATAATTTAAAATGTTAGAATCAATCTTGCTTCATTACCTGAGCAAACTTAACGAAAGTAAGCCCGAAGATACCTCTGAAAGAGGCAAAACACGTGTCACAATTAGTAACACAATGCGTGGAATAATCTTAGTTATTTTATATTAAAATGAACTTCCACAAAGTAACTGCCGAATCCATCGAAAGAAAGTCCTAGTATAAGCATCTTTCGTGCTGTATTCTTATTAAATAATTTCTTAAGATATTTATCTTATAAAAATAGATTAGTTACTGGTTTTGTACCAGGTCAATAGCAGGGAACGGCCACATTAACATTATCAAGTATCTACGTAAAAAATATTTAATCATAAAGTACCAAAGGAAATAAAAAAAAACAAAATATTCGTTGTAACGGATTTTATTGTTTGAGAATAATCTGCAATTGTTAAACATTATTGATAATAAGCACAGGATAGTTTTATTTTCAATTTTTTTTATTAGCATTTAACATTTTTAGCACGGCGTGTTCGGGTTCCTTGGCATTGGAGCACTTGGAGTAGTTCCAGGCAGTCTCTTCTTTAGTAGCGCCTTTCTTGACGAGGCACTTGTCAATCGCTTCTTCAGCCTCCTTTCTCTTCTCGGGTTCAGTCTTGGCTAGGGCGACTTCTTTGTGGAACTTTCCGTCGTCAGACATCAGACCAGACTTCTTCAGCATGCAGTAGGAAAAGTTTTTCAGCTTGGCATCTTCGGACGTCCAGTCTCCTTCGCTAGTCTTCTTGACCAGCTCTTTGTCTACTCCAGTGTCTTTAATGCATTCTGTGTCGAAAGAAGTAGCTTTTTCTTTTTTTTCAACTGTCAATGCCTGAAAAATGTTACATTCGTAGGTTAATAAACAAGCTTACAACATTGGTTCAATCATATAAAAGTAAATATAATTATGAAAAATGGTACATAAGAAGCTTTAGTGTTAGCTTAAAATCTGGAGTATATGAAGAACCCCTTATGCATCTTGCATCAACAGAAGTTTTTCTAAGATAATCATTATTCTTTATGTCAATGTAAATCAAAGTTATATTCAAATAATGCAGTGGAATAATCAAAGTTATATTCAAATAACCACCAAATCTACCGAAAGTATGATTATTTATTATTCAATCGTTCAGTAAAATAAATCATAACTAAAAAAAGATTAATTAAAATGTCAATTAGCCGTCAATCGAAATCATCGACATTGAAATTTGTTGTCAATCAACAGTGACAAATATAATTAGTGCTTTTTTCTAACCTGAACTGCGACGAATAATCCAAGAGCAGCAACAAGGTAGAAGGTCTTCATTTTGATATGGTTTTGTTGGAATGATTGTTGAATACAAACTGATTGATGAAAACCTGAATCGACCTTTTATATTGGCTGTCAATTTTTCTGTGCTGTATTCAACCGAACCTAAGACGAAAACAGAAGAGGGACTATTTTCAGGGCTAAAGAAACGATTCATACAATGTCGAATGTATCTAGAGCAAGTTTCATTACTCCGGTATAATTCAAAAAAAATTAGCGGTCGTGATAACTCACTATATTTTAAATGAGTGCTTCTATTTGTTAAAGCACTTTCCATCAAAACCTTCCAAAAAAGTATAGAAAATAAAATGTATTAACAAAACTCACGCATTTTATTTTCTTATAAAAAATATAGAAAAGTTAATTCAGGTTGAAACCCACATTCAAAACTTCATTTTGTAATTTATTCTATATTTAAAGATCATTTTGTGTCTCAAATCATTACTTGAGTTTTTAAAAAACATTATAAAACGTATCAACGCATTTTAAAATAAAAATATTGTTTGGGAGAATCACTTTTCACATTTTTAAGTTCTTCAGAAGATTGTGATAAGTGGAAGTGTTTTTGCGTCAAGTTTTAAATTATTATTGAAGAAGTTATGCACAGGAATTATGAAATTTTTAAATACTTCAGTGCGGTGCACATTCCGCCATTGTATGGGTGATTTTTATCTTCTTTCCTTAAAATATCTTAAAATAAAGCTTGAAATATGAATTTAACAGTCAAAGTATTTATATCACCTTGCGTTCAGTCACGCGTTGTTCATTATAATTTGTTGACTCATTTTTGAAAAAGCAAATTTATCTCTCGTTCTCGCTCATCGTGTGTTGATACAAATATTTTATTATGTATTTAACTGGAATTGCGCTAGTATGATTTATCTTTTGTGGCATCTTATTTTTAAATGGTGGAATTTTTATTATACAGCTATCTTAAAAATAATTATGTTATATTGAATAAAAAAATCTTGTTACCGCAGTAATAAAAAACAAATTCGCGATAATATTCATTTGACATTGTGAGAATTGTTTATTTAGCCCTGAAAATGGTCCCTCTGCCAGTTTCGGTTTAGGCTCGGTTGAACATAACACAGATCAGAAACCAATATAAATGACTGTTTAAGTATTTTATTTATCAGTTTGTGTTTCACGATCATTCAAACAATATCTTAGCAAAATGAAGACCTTCTTCCTTGTTTCTGCTCTTACCATGTTCGTCGCAGTCCAGGTAAAGCGAGAATTATTTAGTGTGATTCTTTAGTGTGGATTGGCGGAATAACAAAATCGATTTTCTTGATATACCATTTAATTGTATAGCTATTTTAATTATCATACCAATAACTTTTCAGGCATTGACTGGTGAAAAAAAAGAAAAAATTAAACTCGCCAACTACGACAACGAATGCACCAAAGACACTGGAGTAGACAAAGAGCTGGTCAAGAAGACTCGCGAAGGTGACTGGACGTCCGAAGATGCCAAGTTGAAAAGCTTTTCCTTTTGCATGCTGAAGAAATCTGGTCTGATGAGTGACGACGGAAAGTTCCAGAAAGATGTCGCTCTAGCCAGGACTGAACCCGAGAAGAAGAAGACTACTGGGGAAGCGATTGACAAGTGTATCGTTAAAACGAGTGGCACTAAAGAAGAGACTGCTTGGGGCTTTTCCAAGTGCTACTACAATGACAAAAAAGCTGAACACCCCGTGAAGAAAATGTAAAAAAAATACACACTTTTAGTCATCTGCTAATTATTTATAATGTTTTATAATAGCTGATCATTCTCAATCAATAAAATCAGTTACTACCAATGATTGTTTTTTTATTTATGCTACACCAAAATATGAATTTACAATCAAAAATGTGGAGTTTTAATTGCAAATACCATTACATGACTACGGTGAAAGGTATAATTTCTGAGGAAAATATAGTTCTGACAATGGCGTCAGCCTAAATAGCTATCAACCATGTATCATATAATTAATGTAAAACTTAAATCTTTTGCTTTATTTTCACCGTGGTATAATGGAATTCTATCAAGTTAATGTCAATTCAATCAATACTACTATATGTATGTAAGATTCAATGACAACATGCTTTATCAATAGACCTAATTTTACTTGAATTTGTATTAATAAAATTACTATTTTTATATAATATAATATGTAAAATAAAATGTACGGAAAGAAATGAACTGGAATATATCACATCGCATAAAAAATATATTTTTATACGCAAATTTATTTTTAAAAATTCACTATTTTTCAGAGAAAAACCTTTACTTACTTCTTATTATAACTTGGTATAAATTTCACTGTTTCGTTGTATTTCTTATCAGCTGACAATGTTCGCCATTAGTGAAATTGGTCCTGATCCAATAAATTGTATGTGTAATTATTATTTTTATTGAAACACCTTTCATTAAATGTGTTACTTACAACGTTTTCATGAAGTTTTATCGTACAGTTAAACATTTTATTTAAAGTTATATCAACAAACTTATAAGTTACTGATGGTACAGTGAAACCCCGATTCTACGTTTTTCAAGGGACCGTATAAAACAAACGATTAATGCGGGAAACGATGAATGCGGGAAAGTTTTATATGTGAACTAAATGCCGGGACTATAGAAAATGAACGAACCGCGCGGGAAAACGTATAATGCAAGAACGTAAGATCGGGGTTTCACTGTAGTCTGAGATTTTTTACATACCTATTACTACCATATGTGTATATGTGATATGGCAAAAGAAAGGAATGATTCAACGACAGACATCATTTTATTAGTTCGAAAATAAGCAATATTAAAAAAGTTTGAGACGATTTCTTTGTATGGTAACTATCAAATAATAATGTATTGGCTTTGTGGTAAAAATTTGTCGTTTTGTAAAACTGTAATTTCATATGTTTCTTTCTGGATTAAATTGATCAGCAGAAATCACCAATAAAATCAACTTACTTATTCATAGTCATGAGCTTAATTAAAGCATAATATCGAAACAGTGTGAAAACGCGTTATCGTTAAGTATAATAATCAGGTCCGGTTTTGTTTCTTGCGGGTATTATCAACTAATAAAATATATATTCTGACAGGGTTATTTAACTATAATGGATTTAGACTAGTGATAAGGAATACCAATCAATTGATATAGTAAGTATGATAAAAAATAAACTTATATTTGTCGTCCCTGTGGGCTAGTAGGCAAGAGCTTTGTCCTAGCAATCTGGAGACCCGGGTTCAATTCCCGGCAAGGTCAGATTTTTTCAATTGAAAAAAAAGAGATCTTGGGCTGGGTGGGTGTATGTTATTTATCGTTGATTTTGTGCACAACTGATTTATTACTTATCATCGAGTTAATCTCGTTTGACTTTCACAATTAAGAATATTTGGCGCATTGACGTAAGCTGTAATGCCAAATATTTTTTTAAATTTAATTTAAAAAATAAAAAGGTGCTCAATGGAATTTCTTGAATTTAAAACTAAATTTGGTTTAAGACCTATATCAATACAAAAATAGCTAAAATAGGAAGCTTAAATACAAAAACTCTTTTTATCTATAAATTGAAAGTTATTACTCCACTATTACAGGGCATAGAGGTGGAAATTGTGTAACACTTCCAATGAATAAAATATAAAGATACTTGGGTTTAGAAGTTAGCTGTCCACCACGTTAAGTGTAAGCAGAATTTGCTCACGGCCGCATTCTATAACGCTATATGACCAAGAAAAAAAACGAAATCACTTCTCACTTGCTTGGACCCCTACCGAGCTGCACGAGACTGATATTTTGACAATACACTCTGGTGCTTTATACCATACAGTAACAAATCTGATTAAATCAATGAAAATACTATGGCCATTTTTTTAATTTTAGAGTTATATTTACCTGTAACTATTTACGAAACGAAAATGGTTCTGTTTTGTTTAAAGGCCTTTTATGAAGTGTGTGTTAAATTATATGTGGTTTTCTACTACTATCCACCATGATTCGATTGATGATAATGAGATTACAGCATATGTAGTTGATTAAGCCAATCGTCAGAGCGTCCCGAGGTTTAGAACACTATGTAGATATTGATTATAATTTTTCCAAAAATCGGCATTGTTTAGTTTATCTCCGAGGTACAGATATTATATTTACTTTATTGACAGCGGACCAGTAAAAGTCTACAGGCCAGCATTTAAGAAGCACTGTTCTAGTTAACGGCCAGCTCTACGGAATGCCTATTGAAAAAAGAAGTGAATTATACCGATATAATGAAACGATCCATGATATTCTATTTTACATTTGACATTGTATGAATCGTTTCTTTAGCCCTGAAAAAAGTCCCTCAACTTTTTTCGGCTTACGTTCGGCTCAACCCGGCCCAGATCAGAAAACCAATATAAAAGGTTGATTCAGCTTTTCATCAATCAGTTTGTATTCAACAATCATCAACAAACAAAGCCTTATCAAAATGAAGACCTTCTTCCTTGTTGTTGCTCTTACAATGTTCGTCGCAGTTCAGGTTAGAAAAAACTTGAATTTTATTTTTCACTGACAATTGATGACAAATCTTGATTTCGATTATTTCTATCGACGGCAAATTAGTTTTTAAAATTAACATATTTGTCTATATTAAAGTTTTATATATCCACTAAAGTTTTAATTTAACATTATTTCTAAATTTATATTTTTATCATTTAATATTTTATATAACTAATTAATTTAAACGCTAGTATAACTACGTTCTCTATTAACATTGAAGCTCGCTATATTTATTTTCTTTCTGGATCACTATTTATTTACTATGTAATTGAGGTAAAGTTTAAAACGGGTTAATAAATTGGTGAATACTATTCTTTTCAGACATTGACAGTTGAGAAAAAAGTAAAACCCAGAAACAACCTCAAAGAATGTATTAAAGACACCGGAGTCAACAAAAAGCTCGTCAAGAAAACACGCGAAGGAGACTGGACGTCCGAAGATGCCAAACTTAAGAGCTTTTCTTTCTGCATGATGAAGAAAGCTGGTCTGATGACTGACGATGGAAAATTCCATAAAGATGTCGCTCTAGCCAAGACGGAGCCCGAGAAGAGGGAAAAGGTTGGAGAAGCCATTGACAAATGCCTCAGTAAAACAGGGGCCACTAAAGAAGAGACTGCCTGGAACTATGCCAAGTGCTACAATGCAAACAAGCCTGACCACGCCTTGTTCTAAATATAAATAATATGAATTACCTGTCATGACAAATTCTCATTTCAGTCCAATTTTTATCAATAATAATGTGTTATATTAACATCAGATCAATTTCAATCAATAAAATCCACCACAACCAAAAAAATATTTTTTTACGAATTTATAATTAATATGTTTAATGAAGGGTTAATCGAAATAACATTGTAAGATATAATGATAACACATAAACATACACTTAATACGGCTCATTCTTAATCAATATCATTGTTCTACTATGGCATAAATAAGGAATATTCATACTTATACGTAGGGTTTCCAATCCAGGGATACCGAGGATTTTCATTACCTGATGAATTTCGGGTTAACAAAACATAATCTCGAAATGTTTGGGATTGATTTATTTATCTAGCTTTTATTATCAAAAAAATCGTAATATTACGTAAAATAAAAAAAATTCTATGTACATAATTCAACATTATGAATTTCAATTATTTTTCAAATTGCATTCGAACGAGACTGATTTTATAGTTCATTATTTTTAACTCTTTTTAATGATAAATTAACATGGCTAACCAAAAAAATATGAATATTATTGGATTAATCAGTTTATGCCAAAGTTACTCAGCATTTTTATTGACGATAGCTGATATCTTGGCGATGTCGAATATCTTCCTCCATCAGTGTGAATATCAAAAATATATTTCATAGTCGAAAATATCATTTTGTTTTCATTGTTTCATACAATCGGTGATATCTGCATTCAATTTGGTCGTGTAGGAAAAAAAGTATCAACTATTTTTTTCAAAACTAAGCCAGAAAACAGGAAGTCAGAAATTTCCCACAACGCCAACATTATTTGATAGTTACAATGTAAAGGCCTAAAAAATGCAAACATTAATCGTCCCAAACTTTTTTAGTAATTTTCGAATTTAGATTTTGATTTAAGTCGTTCTTTTTATCAGACCTCTTACTCATGATTTATTAAGCGTTCATAAATATTTTTCATGTACAATATATAATTTAACATTTAATATAATATTTTCGGCTAGTTGTTGCTAAAAAATTTGTGTATCTGAAATTTCCATATTTAATTTGATATATTTTCCATTCTCTTTCCTATAATTCCTATGTTTTGATACATATTATGTACTATATTTGTTTAGGGTAAATGCATGGCATCAGCTGTAATGCCACCTAAAATTTTCATTCATTCACAATAAACAATATTCGAGTTAACTTCCTCAGATTAATTCGATATTGAAGTAAAATTAGGTCTATTTATAATGTATGTGTTTTCATTGAACCTTATGATGCTATTAAAACTAGCATACATAAAGTATTCATATCATGGATAAAAATGTGTTGAACAAATTTGAAAAAAATGTTCATGGTCGAGAATGATAATTAGTACAGAGCGGAAATGAAATTAAAATTTTAATCATAAAAATAGGTAAGCTGTTAGGTTTTTTTGAAAAAAAAGTACTAGCATAGTGACACGAATTTGGGAATATGTACATATTATAAAATGATGCCTATTTATTTTGGATGTGTTTTCATTAAATATGATTTTGTCAATCTACATTAACAGTATCAAGCATCCATATTATCTATCCACATTAATATAACTATACATTAATGATATTTAATGAAAAATAAACAAATATTTATTGGTAGCATCGGATTTTATTGATTGAGAATGATAAACTATTGAAAAGATTATTGATTCATTAGCACATGATTGAAATTACACTGTAAAGTGTTCATGATTCAAAATGTTGCTACAACTTTTTTAACGTAGCGTTGCTAGGTTTCTTAACATTGAAGCACTTGGAGTAGTTCCAAGCACTTTCTTCTTTAGTAGCACCTTTCTCAGCGAGACATTTGTCAATCGCTTCTTCAGCCATCTTCCTCTTCTCGGGTTCAGTTTTGGATAGGACGACATCTTTGTGGAACTTTCCGTCGTCGGTCATTAGACCAGATTTCTTCAGCATGCAGAAAGAAAAGCTTTTCAACTTGGCATCTTCGGACGTCCAGTCTCCTTCGCGAGTCTTCATTACAAGCTTTTTGTCAACTCCAGTGTCTTTGATGCATTCACTGTCGTAGCTTCTAAATTTTTTCTTTTTTTCACCAGTCAATGCCTGAAAAGTTTTTATATGATTATTAAAAATAGATAGACAATTAAATGGCATATCAAGAGCTTTAGTTTAAGCACCACTAAGTGTAATCACAAAGTTATTTTGACGTTAATTCACTGTGAAGAAACATACTTAATTATTCTCTCTTACCTGGACTGCGACGAACATGGTGAGTACAGCAACGAGGAAGAAGGTCTTCATTTTGGTAAGATATTGTTTGAATGATTGTGAAACACAAACTGATAAATGAAAAGCTTAACCAGTCTTATATATTGGTTTCTGATTTACGTTGTGTTCAACCGAGCTTAAAACAAAACGAGAAGTGGGACAATTTTCAGGGCTAAAGAAACGTTTCACACAATGTCAAATAAAAAGTATCATGAATTAGTTTTATTTCTGCGGGTTCATTCACTTATTTTGTTCACTGAAGAAATTGCTGTAATTTAGAGCAGTGGTACTTAAATGCTGGTCCGTAGACTATTATTAGTCCGATGTCGTCGAAGTTAATACACTGTGACTAATAAGTTAATGGTAGTCAGAGAAAACTTGAAACCTGAGTCATACGATCAAATAACCCTCTAACCCAGGAGTTCCCAACGCCGTGCCCGTGGGTGCCATGGCGCCCGCCGACCGATTTCTATGCGCCCACCAACGTTAGCTCGAAACATTTGTAACTTTACATTTTTGCAAAATTAGTTTTGTGGATATCATATCGACAGGTGAAGTCTCTCATGCATTTCCCAAATATGAAGGAAATGGTAGACAACAGTGAATTAAACGTCATACACATATTCAAGTGCTTCAAAAACAGTTTGAAGGGAGATTTCTGCAGTTTACGACTATCGAGCCAATGGTCTTCTTGATTGTCAAACCTTTTATTTTCCAATTAAATACAATATGAATAGCTTCATGTTTTGCAGGTTGTGTTCAATAAAAGGCACAGGCAAGAAAAAATTGACACTGATAATCTTTTCAACTAGCTTTCACTTCAAAAAAGAGAGGTTACTAGAAATAGTTCTCGTAGAAAAGAACATATTTTAAGATAATCGCCGTAAAGAGTCCACATGCTCTACGTTAGGAGCGGACATGGTTAAAAAATCATTATCTTTTTATAATATCGATAGAAAAAATAGGTGGCGCCCGCATTTTTCATTAAATGCGCTATCGGGTCCAATTCGGTTGGGGATCCCTGCTCTAACCCATTTAATGTGTATTAAAGTACTAAGAAGAAAAAAGAAGATCTTTGCTACAAATCAATGGAAGTGCCAATTTCTACTGGGCATGATGGTTTTGCTTTACAGCTCTTTATGGTTGGCTGGCAAGTAAAAAGGCCAACATGTAAATGTGACGCTAAAAACCAGTTGGTCGAACACATTCTATGGCAGTGTCTTTGGTTGGGTGAAGAAAGGGAAGAGCTGCGCAAGTCAATTCAAGCCTCCACTGGACCCATTGATCACGCTGACTTGGTGGCCGATAAAGTAATTTAACAGACTTTAATAAACTTTGCAGCGCCATACGAGGGGCGAGCAAACGTCAACTCATAGAAATTTTACTTTTGTTTGGAGGGATTGATTTTCAATACACATCACACAAGTCTTGGCCATTTTCTCATTAGATACTCCTTGCAAAAACAATGAAGCTGTAGATTTCTGCATCACGTCCAACCATTATGGCAAGTACTAGCAGAGCGTCTGTAGAAAATATTGTATGTATGCCTTAGTGATAGCAATCAACTTTCTGCGCTGTCTTCTTAGAAGTATACTGCTAAATAATTTGAATTTGAATCTTTGGAACCACATACTGGTGGTGTATCCAGGTATGTCCATAAATATGTTGTGGAATGTAATTTTAATAGCTCTTACTTTCAGATCCCATTCACTGACAGTAAGTTGTGTATTGCGTAGGAGACCAGAGCAACTTTTCTGACTTCACTCTTAGCATGCTGAGAAAATTACAATTATCAAATACAATTTTCAGATAGGTCGCTTGTCAGAGACCTTAGCGTATATGTTATTTCCTATTTTGGAGAGTAGGTGGACTTTTAGAACGGAGCTACCTTTTAGTATGATGGCTTCATTTTTGGCGGTGCAAGAGGTGCAAGGTCATTATATTAAAGGTGACCCAAGCCAAAGTGGATATATGAATAGTCTATAGTAGCAATATGAGCTGGTGTACAGAATAGCTCTAGCAGCATGGCAAACTAGGTGATCTGGTTTTCTTTTCAGACGTGACCTGGAGTATCAACGTGAAAAGTCTAGTGCCTTGGCACTAGGCTTGCCAGTTTATAACCGTACATGGGAAACTATTTGGGTTGGGCAAGTTGTTCAAAAGGCAGACCAATCACGTACTGAGGTACTGCCCCGAGATGAATGCTGAATGAGCGGAACTCTTCGCTGCGGTTCGTCCACATACGGGCCCAATAAGACATGCTGGCATGATCTCGACCTTGATCAACTTTCGGCCATTCAGTATTCAATTTAAAAAAGCTTTGATATTAAAATGAACTTCAACAAAGTTATCGCCGAATCCGTCGAAAACATTCAGTAGTCATTTAGTATTCATTTTTTACTCATATACCTAACATAATATTTTCTTGCATTGCGAATATATTTTACGTTGGTTGCTTCTTTGAATGTGTGAAATTTTCGGAATCCATGTACAAAGCTGAATTGCGCTTAATTTACCTTAACACAAATCCATCGTTTCTTCCATCGACTATATTTGTATTCATAACATTATATATCAATCTTATAATTACCTCCGCGGATGCTGTCAATATTGAATAATGATTTCAATACGAAAGATTAATTCATAAATCATAATCACTTTCAAGTATTGGTGGATATACAGTATATTAAAATTAGAACTGTCCTGATCTTTTAATGAATATGTGAAATGAACACAATAAATTGAACGGTAAGAAAAATAACAATGTATTTTAGTTCTACATAAATTATTTTATATATTTGTTGATAGCTATTTCGGCATACGCCCTCGTCAGAACTAAGATACAATAAATTGTGTATTTAAAAAAGAAATTATAGTTTTGTTAATACATATGTATGTATGATGTAAATTTTGCACCAGTACTAGCTAAACGCAATCGATAAAATTTACTCTATTTATAATACATGTGTTTTCATAATATATTATAGTGTTATTCTTCGTTATCATAATCAAGACATTGTAAATAGAAAGCAACATATTCATTGGTTGTACGGATTTTATTGATTGAAAATGATCACTTATCAATTAATAAACACAGGGCAATATTGGGGCTGTATTTTTTTCATGGTTGGTAATACTGATACGTTCAGAACATGGCGTGGTCGGGTTTCTCGACATGGTAGCACTTGGAGTAGTTCCAGGCACTCTCGTCATTATTGGCGCCTGTCTTACCGAGGCACTTGTCAATCGCTTCCCCAACCTTCTCTCTCTTCTCGGGCTCAGTCTTGGCTAAGGCGACATCTTTGTGGAACTTTCCATCGTCAGTCATCAGACCAGATTTCTTCAACATGCAGAAAGAGAAGCTTTTCAGCTTTGCGTCTTCTGATGTCCAGTCTCCTTCGCGTGTTTTCTTCACCAGCTCCTTATCTACTCCAGTGTCTTTGACGCATTCTTTGCCGTAGTTTCTAAGTTTTTCTTTTTGTTCATCAGTCAACGCCTGAAAATAACAGCATTAAACATAAAAACTCATTTGCATAAATTGATTGATTCTAAAAATTGAAACATCACCGAATCTGCCTCATTGTAAAATAAATACTTTTCCCAACACAATTATTATTTCTAAAAATAAATTATTTTAAACAAATAAAACACATTATTTGTACTACAATATATATCGTCCCTTCCGAATCAAAAAGCGTTCATAACATTTCGGTGATTCTGGGTTAAATATGAGGTTGGTTTACAAAATAAATATGCACGTTCATGCAAAGGAAGTTATTCAAAAATAATCTCTAATACATGGAAAGAAGTGGTAAAAAAACGAAGTTTTTATAATTGACACAATATTTGTTCACTCTATTTGGTCTCGTGAAAAAAAGCGATTTGTCACTAACGTCCGTTTGGCTTGGAAGGGTCGATATATACTGGTCAAAATTAAGACAGTTTTTACTCATCGCGAGCATTATCAACTAATCGGCATTTCTTTCTTTAGAATAAATGTGGAAGTAGCACTAAATTTATTTGAAACAATGAATGCCTTTCCATCAAAGAAGCGGCAGTTAACACGTTTAAAGTAAATAATTATACGATTGTAAGTTAAGATATTATGTATTATTACGTGAACTATATGGAATGCTGAAAATATGGTTCAGCCAATTTTGCTTAACACTATTGTCCGTTTATTTAATGAATTCAATTATTTTTAATTATTTGAACTAATGGTGACAAATCAAATTAAAAAATCCTTCCTTACCTGGACTGCGACGAACATCGCCAGAGCAACAACAAGGAAGAAGGACTTCATATTGATAAGGATGTGCTTTGATGATTGCGAAACACACACTGATTGATGAGCAGCCGAATCGACATTTTATATTGGTTTCTTATATGTGCTGTGGTCAAACAAGCCCAAACCAAAACGAGATGAGGGACTATTTTCAGAGCAAAAGAAAAGATTCATACAATGCCGAATGTGTTGTGAATTAATTCCCTTATAAAAGTATTATTATTCATAATAATGCGTTTCTGGTTAATGTCCTAATAATTAACACATATTCGTTTACGCCTTCGCTAGCTCGGTCCGTCAGCTGAGATGAAATTTCGATATAATTTTGCCAAACTATAAAATAAAACACTGTCCGATAATTCATTTGTGGGTACACAGAATACGGAAATCATCGTGTTAAACAATGATGATTTTCATCAGTACATGAAATTATATTGCGAACCAGAAATCATTGCAAACATTTAAGACCATCATTTTCTTGAACGATGTTTTGTATAAATGGAAAGTCACCATACCTATACCACTCGAATTCATCAAACGATTACATACAAATTTCAATCGTCTGAATTTTGTACTTTTCTATGAGTTTTGTCGCTAACGGTTGCATTTCAAGTGCACGAATGAACTTGAACTGACTCATCAACTAACTGCTCATATACAGTTATATATGCTAAAAAGATGTCAGAACTTTTCAAGCCAAAAGAGTGGCAAATCGTTAATTTTCAGGAGATCTAAAAGAGTGAACAAATATTGTGTCAAATAGGACCAATTCGTTTCTTTATCACTTCTTTCCATGTATTCGATTTTTTTAAAACATCCTTTTCGCATTCTGTGCATATTTTGACTGTAACTGACAGTTGTAAATTTGTGCACTTGAAATGCCTGAAGAAGCCGAAAGGCGACACCCGGGTCGTTAGCGACAAAAATCATGGAAAAGTACAAAATTCAAACAATTCAAATTTAATAAATATTATTTTCTTTAAACTACTTTGGATCCTTTCATATTTTTTTATAAATACCTAATGTAAATGAAAATAAAATCGTTTGAAAAAGTCGTGAGTATTTTATTTATCTTAAAATAAACATTTTAAGTGCCTTTTAAATATTTTTCATCCGAATCCATCACATTATATAGAATTCCATGAAATTTTTACAACTACATATTAGAACTATTTTCTGTTACTTTAGAATAAAGTCCAGATCACGTATATGGAGTGTGACAGTATGTAAATGTTTTGAGGGTATAATTACATTATCACAGTTTGATTTGATTCATAATAATTCGGCTAAAGATATGACTAAATGTATTTGGCGAAGATAACATGTCAACATAACATATCACACTGTGTAAATTTTTTCTTCATGTCCATCTTAATTGTTGACACTACATTGTATGTACCTACTGCGTTATCTATTGTTGTTGATATGAAATAACGAAGCATTATAACTAACAGAATCTAAAGTTACAGTATACTATCCATTGATGAGAGACACATATCGATTAAATAAGTTTCTAAAATATATTTTTTTTTTAAATCTTATGTTTCAATTTTTCTGGCATTTGTTTTTTGCAGCCAAATAATATCAAACTCATGCGTTGGAACTCAGTGTGGTAAGGGCCTAAATTTGGGTATACTCGATATAACAAAGCAACTAACAAGAAATACCGAATATGAAGATTGATTCAAACCCAACGAAACACTCTAGTGCTAATGTTTTTGTAACATGATCGACAAGATAACTTAACTGTAAAATTAAATACTTCAGAAGACAAGTTACTCACATTTTATTAATTGTTCACAAGAGTGCAATTATAAAAATACAGCACCATATAAATTATAAGCTAATAGACATTGTTTTTTTTTTATGTTAGCTATAAATGTTTTCTTATAATAAATAGAATTTTTTTATCATCGTTAAATTCCTACCGCAAAATATCGACATAATTTTCTGACATAATACGCTTCAGGACTTACATAGATTATATTCATGTTGGACACCAAGCGTTATACAACGACTAAACTCTTGTCAATTTGCATTAAACCATTTTACACCTAATTTTAGATTAAAAACACACAATTAAAGTGACATTCATGAGACATTTTTGTATAGAAATTTGGGTAAATTATGGATATATGGTCACGGGACAGAATCCCAATCCTCTCAAACTAAGCTCAAAAAATTTATACAAACTGGCTTTTAATTTTATGTTTTGATTTTACTCTTTGAGTTCTTATGGATTATTATAAAATGTGGAATCAAAATGATTAAATCTGAAGAATATTACTAATTATTGTATGAGTTCTGAAAGAAGAATTTGTTTTTTAATATTAGTCTATAATAAAATTATTCTTTTTATTTTAAACAAATAATTAACTTATGTGACTGTCTTATCCGTATAATATTATTATTTGTGTAGTTTGTGGTTGCATTTTTGCTCCTGTAAATTAAAACAACTCGATTTTATACTTATTACGAAGTATTCTTTAGGATCTTCTATTATGATAAATTTAAAAATTAAAGACGAAACATTTTAAAAAAATCGTCAGCCTTACATTCATTTCATTTAATGTGCTTATTTTTCATAAATCTTTACAAAAATTCTGACCCGTGACCATATATCCATAATTTACCGAAATTTGATCACCCAGCCTTTAACTTCTGAGGCACAAAATTTAATAAGCACTTATAAAAGATGTACCATTTAAAAGTAAAACGGTTTTATTGGAAAATATCAAAGGGAATCTTCTACATCGCATATCGATTCGTGACAACCGCGAATCAAAATTATCACTAAGACGTTCGTGCACATATAAATTTTATCTTAACAATTCCAGTATTGTTATTTTTCAAGGATAGATTCGACCAGACATAAACTATTAAGCAGTATTTGAATTTTTGTTTTGTACTTTATGTTCAAATTTGAATAGCTGTAATATTAATTTATTCACTGAAGCAAAAAGAAATATGATATGTTTATTTTTTTAAATTCCACTTTTGGTATGCACTGATCAAGTTATTTTTTACCTATATCAAAATTTGTGTTGTAAATTTAAATTATTTTAGTATTAGGTGTAGTTTTGTGCACATTTTCATCACTTGTAGATGATGCTGTATTTGTGGAAAAGTTCTTTATTTTCTATCAATGATGTTTTATCGGTGCTTTGCAATGTTATCTGCATAAGTGCATTCTCATAGCTGTACACCAGTGATACACAACCTTTTGAGAGAAGGTCCAGATAATCAATTGTCAGATAGTTTGAGGGCCGCATGGGAAAAGCAATTAAATTATCTGTACTTTTGTGTATATAAAATTGAATTTTAATATTTTATATTGTTCTTCCATCGCCCGTAAAAAGTTCTCAAGAAGCAAGTTGATTGATATTTGTCATATTAAGCCGCATGAAACATCGTTGCGGGCCGCAGGTTGTGCATCACTGCTATATGCAGTTGATGCTAAAATGACTTGTTTGAAAGCAACGAAAAATGTATTTAGACTCGTCAATTTGTGGTTATGGCTTTAATAAAGGTACGTTTAAATGTTACTTCATAATTTTGATTCAAATAAATAAAACAACTTTTTGTACTACTTTCACATCCTGAAAAATTATCAGGCCTGCTTTCGGTGAGTGTAATAATAAAAAGATATTATTTTAATTAAGATGCATATCTAATAAGTAATAAGTCTTGACAGTTAACATCTTAAAGTGAGTGATATTACAAAATAGATTGTTTTTTTAAGATTATACAACAACTGCTAATTTGTATTAATTTAAGCATTTTTTATATAAATTTTTATACAATCAGGAAACAGGATTATACATATAATAAAGAGAACAAAATATTTATTGGTTGTAACGGATTTTATTGCTTAATAAAAATATGTCATCAATATATCACATTAGAGTTAATTAATACAGAACTAATAAAATGGGATTGGGAATTTTGCATCGTAAGTAATGTACGTTTAGAACAAGGCGTGGTCAGGTTTCTCGACGTGGTAGCACTTGGCGTAGTTCCAGGCAGTCTCGTCGTTAGTGGTGCCTGTCTTACCGAGGCACTTGTCAATCGCTTCTCCCACCTTCTCTCTCTTCTCGGGTTCAGTCTTGGATAGGGCAACATCTTTGTGGAACTTTCCATCGTCAGTCATGAGGCCAGATTTTTTCAGCATGCAGAAAGAGAAGGTTTTCAGCTTGGCATCTTCGGTCGTCCAGTCTCCATCGCGTGTTTTCTTGACCAGCTCTTTGTCTACTCCAGTTTCTTTGATGCATTCTTCGCCGTAGCTTCTTAGCTTTTGTTTTTGTTCATCAGTCAACGCCTGATAAATGTAATTAATACTCAATCAATTTGCTGGCACATTAAATCTTATATAATATTTATTTAATCTTATATATAAAACCGAAACGGCGTATGTCTGTATGTATGTACATATGTATGTCTGTAGGTCTGTAATTCTTTGGGAATGATATAACATTAAATAATTATTGGTCGCTTAGTCCGAGCGAAGCCGGGTAGCAATAGTAGTAATTCATAAATGTAAATAAATAAAACTGTATGTATAAAGCATAAGTGTATCGAGCGATTTTTTGCGTTGTGACTTATTTTAACCGTTTGAATTTTGTACTTTTCGATATGTTCTGTCGATAGTGACCCGGGTTTCGCCTTTCTGCATCTTCGTGCATTTCAATTGCATGAATAAACTTGAACTAATTTGTGACTTTTATAAATAATAAGTGAGCGGCAAGTAAAAATGAAGGAATTGAATGTAATATATATCGACAGATGGATTTCAATAGTCCAAAAAACTAAAATGTATTGTCATTTCAACATTTAGTACTTTTTAAGTTATTTTTCTGAAATATTTATAACCTCTTGAAGATTTCAAACCATTTAAGCTCTTAGCATATTTACAAGCAAAAAAAAATATAAAATTTTCGGTTTTGATTTTTTTAAATAGTGTGTTCGTAAATATCGCATTTATTAAGCCTCATATTAAAAATGTTAAAACTAAATTTATTTCTTGTGTAGTTGCAACCTCATGTCAATCCGTAATGAGAAACATCACATGGTATTCTGACGCAATTACGTAATCTACAGGTCAGCACCTGTTTCGTTCAGTGAGGGAGCAATATAGGATGAAATATGAAAATTAATAATCCTCAATCGCTGAGATACAACAGTGCTGAGTTGAATATTGAACTCCTTGAATTGAATTTTAGTAAAAATACACTCCTAATCTAATCTAAGTTAATACGTTAATTAAAATAAAATGATAATTCTAATAAATTCATGTATGACACCTACTCGCATAAATAATTTTAAATTCAATCTTCGTGGAAAGTATTGTTGTTCGTTTTAAACCAGGGGCCACCAAACTTTTTGAAAAACGGGCTGGATTGAAATTTTTAAAAACTTGGCGGGCCGGATGACAAATAAATTCGTATTGGAATCTAATAAGAATATCAATTTATATATTCTTATATAATTATATAATGTAAGCAAATGTAATTTCTATTGGAATTTATAATAGAAAATATTTTTTATATTTTAACGTGTAGTGAATTTACAACCAAATCATGAAATTTAATAACAAAAAAATCTTATTTGAATAATTTATTTTCAAAAATCGATAATTTCGAGAAAATCTTTGGCGGGCCGTAGTTTTGTGACCGTTGTTTTAAGCTATGCAATTATATTAATACAAAAATTAAAAGTATGACTCCTTACCTGGACTGCGACGAACATCGCCAGGGCAACAACAAGGAAGAAGGTCTTCATATTGATAAGGATGTGTTTTGATGATTGCAAAATACAAACTGATTAATGACCAGCCGAATCGATCTTATATAGTGATTTCCTATGTGTGTATGTGATCATCGAGCTTAAGCTGACACGAGAAGAGGAACCATTTTAAGCCAAAAAAAACCATTCATACAATGTCGGATGTGACATGAATTGGTTCCGCCATTATTAAAAGTTCTTTAAAGAAAATGAATTTGAACAGATTATCGTTTTTATGCGATAATGATTTTTTTTATTACACATTAAACAGAAACGTGATTTTTTACATATTGTGTAATGAGTTTATTAAAATGCAGTAATCGTGATATTTACTACAGTTGATAAAACATAGAATATTTATTTTGAATGAATGCATCAATTATCAATCCTTATTTTTTATGTAACGCACGAAATCATTATGAAATTAAACAATTTTTATATATATATATATGTGTATATATTGGCAACCTTTCCTAGGTCTGGGGCCATATTATCATTCTGTCTCCGAGTCAAGGGCCGGACCAAATTACTTAACATAATAAAGTAATATTTAATTCAATAAAACATGTTGCTATTGCTTATATGTATTCTTTATTTATATAATGAACGATATAATATTATATACTGATTACAAAATTTTGTATGGCCGAGTGTGGGAGTAGGATTGGCCTTGTACTTGAATTATGAGACTATCAATATTTGCGTTGATATTGCTTAACGATAATCGCATAGAATTGGGCACATTATTTACATCTGCATCCATCGGACGAGTAAATATACCGAATGTGGAGTATTTGTTTTGGAAGTCAGCAAACCTCGTATAAAATTGCTCTATAAGTGCATTCAGTTCATCTCCATAAGAATTATATGTGATGTTTGCATGCGCTGATAGACTATGAAAATTATAATAATTTAATCCCTTCCTGGAACTATTAATTTCTTTCTCTATTACTTTGCCGGGATGAATCAGGGCCGGGCAAAATAGCTCGGAGGGCCGGATCCGGCCCGCGGGCTGGTGGTTGCCCATGTATGATATACAGAATTATTCTTTTAAATACTTAATAGAATTGGGAATCTTAAACTCCACTTTTAAGGTGTTTACTGTCGATACTTCATGGCATTATATTAAAAAATGTGTTGTTGATTTTAAGCTATATTTTGTCGCTATAACTAAGCTGTTCATTATATAAATTTTAGGCATATTACGTATGATAACTGCACTTGTTTTTTTTTGAAAATCATTTGTGTATTTGTTCCATTGTTCCATTCAAAAGAATAAACTTACAAAACAACATTACAACTAATACATTTTCTTACCTGATCCGTGGTGCAGTGGTTAACGTCGTTGAATAGAATTTCATCGATTCTGCTCGAAGGCTGAGAGGTCCGTGGTGCAGTGGTTAACGTCGTTGAATAGATTTTTCATCGATTCTGCTCGAAGGCTGAGAGGTGAAGTGATCCAAATGGCATTATTGGAAAAAATAACTAAGATGCAGTATCACATTCTCCAGGTCTTAAAGCATTATACGAGTATAGTGAGGTTATTAAAAACACACTGAATTAGTATTGTTTTTTTCATAAAATAAAAGTATTTTTTTTTGTTTTACCTTGTCCGCTCCCAACTTGGAACATATGGACTCCTCACGGACTCTTATTAGTTTCCTTACATTTAGTAAATACACGTTAATGTTTATAAATATAAAAGTTTCTTGACTGAACGCATTCTACCAGGATACCGACTATATTGTAATGTCCTTTTATCTTCAATTGTTGTAACGAATTATGACTGATCATTATTTGACCCAGAAACTACTATGTATTGGTTAATGCCTTCGCAGTAATAAATTAAAAACGGTTTACTATCTAGGACCAATATACATAATTATGTTCCTTTAGAATTCAGTTACGACTGTAACTTCTTCTACACTTAGCCAGGGCAGATATTTTTGTTTATGTTTATTATTATCAGGGCTGTTTTCCATTTAACGCAGTGGAACGGCGTTCCGGCACCTTTTTTCACAGATTTCAAAATCAATTAGACGAAATTTTACTTAAACGATATTTGATATGTAATTTCATTGACATGAAGTGAGTTCCGGCACCTTTTTTTCCAAAAAAAAGCCCTGTTATTAATCATTCAAATGCATTCTACATTGCTTCAAACATAAATAATAAATGTACGATAAATTATTGCTATTATTTTTAGTTTGTTGGATTTCACTCTTCTATCGCGGGGATTCTGCGCTATTCTTGCTAAGTACCAATTTCCAGTCGTCAACGCGTGACTCTTACTTTGGATTTTGATGGCTGAATCTCATGTTTGTGCCGATGAACACCGCTAAATGCCATCCTCGCAAAAAGGTTCAAAGATCTTTCGCATAATCTCACGCTCAAAAACTTCAGCAGCTTCTTCGAGTCCTTGTAGCTTAGCGCCCAAGTCTCTTACACACACTCCTGGATGATTCAGTTTAAGATAATTAAGTATCTGAAGTAATATATACTGATATAATAGGTAATATTGTCCGCCACCACAATTCTAAAGACCGAATCTTAAATCTTTTTTTTTAACCATGTCCGCTCCCAACTTGGAGCATATGGACTCCTCACGGAGTTTATCTCAAAAATTGTTTTTTTCTACGAGAACTGCTTGTTAGTCAGTTGCTCAACCTCACTTTTTCTTAAGAAAGTAGTGATGGAAAGGATACGAGGACTAGGACAGGACTAGTGATTAGCTAATCGCTGTCACTATGCGTCGCTCTTTGGGATAGGAAAGGTGGGAAGGGATTTTCAACAACACAAACACCCATGCCTATGAGCAGATTTATGGACTGAAAAAAAATCCGCTCGTACCGGGAATCTTGACACTGCGCCACGGACCGGACAAAGGACCGGAAACGAATGAGCGTCTGAGCTAATTCAAATGTTTCAGAATTTTTCTTCATGGCTCTCTTCACCTTTCAAGGACTCAAATGATATGTTAGAGATCTAATCTCACGTTTTTCATAACAGTTTCCTTGAAATATTTTTTTTATTGATTTATGTAGTTAGGTTGCACATAATTATCAAATGGATTGAACTAGATTTCACTCACTTCACCTCTCTAGGGCTAATATATCCTTCCTCTTCGCCTCGTAGTTTTATTTAATAAATGCTTTTTTCACACTTCTCGATTAAAATTCTTCTATTTATCTATTTATGTTTTTCCACAGAGTCAAGTGTAAGTTGGCTCGTTGTGCAATTCAAACAAAGGAAATAGTGTTTTTTTCTCAGAGACGTCTTTGAAAATGTTTTAAAGCTTATATTAAAAATAAAAAAGTGTTCAGTCACATTCGGGAAGCATTTTTTTTATATCTTTTTATCACTTCATTGGTGATTGCATGTTTATTTGCAATTTATATGTACAAATTGTAAGGTTTTGTTCATCATAATAATAAAAATCTATTTTAAGGTGTCCACTGTCAATACTTAGTGGAATGGCATTATAATAAAAATTATAACACATTTTTAGTACTTATTCCACATAAAATGTAATGGATCAGGACCGGAGTCGTTCGTGGCGAGCATTATAAACATCAGTTGCGAAACCGGTCTTGGTCCAATAAATTTTAAGTGGAATAAGTACTACAAATTTGTTATTATTTTTATTATGAAAATCATCATCATGATCATTGATTTATGTCATGATAAATTTAAACGTTTCTTTGTGAAATATTATGTTTATGTACCATTAAAATTTACAATTGATAAATTTATGTATTTCAACATATTGTGCCGTTTATTTGATTTATTAAATCCATAATTGAATATAATTTTATACATCACGGCTCATATATTCCTATCATTATAATCTGTTGTGTTGTATTCACCTACCAAGTCTCTATTCACCCCAATTTAATGTGAATAGAGACATCGAACAAAAATTTACTGTGTCTTAATAACGCTAGTGAATATTTGAAAAAGTTATGAAGATACATAGTCATGAAGGGTAAAAAATGTCTCTATTCACCCCATTTTACAGTATGTACTTAATAACTTATTTTTCTGTTCTCGATTGATATATTGAGTAACTTTCAAAATTCATTTATATTCCGCAATAAATTATAATTGCCAATAAACATATTTGTTTTATGTATTAGTATTTACTTTCCACAGTTATATTATTAACACTTGAACCATTTTTTTAAATAAGTTAACATGATCCACACAACTGTCAATCAATATTGTTATTCCTGTGTTATAACCATTATTTACAGCTATCTGTTTAATAATGTTCAACTCTAATTCAAAGTTGACTTTAGTGAGAGGGATGTTAACTAATCTATTAATCATTGCATGGAATGATGAGAGCTTTTGTGACCACGGGTGAATCGATTGATGGTGAATGACTACATCTGTATATGTAGGTTTTCTATAAATGGCAAATTCTAATCTGTTGTTATTATTAATCTTTATTGTTATCCTTGTTTCCTTTAGAAGGAAAAAAACCCGTAATCCATTTTGTAATTTCATAATTTAAAATGTTAAAATGTTAGAATTTATCTTGCTTCATTACTTAAGCAAACTTTGCGATAGTAAGTCTGAAGATGCCTCTGAAAGAGGCGAAACACGTGTCACAGTTAGTTACACAATACGTGGAATAATCAAAGTTATTTTAAATTTTATAATAACATATATTATTTAAAAACAACTAACGGTGGTTGTTACAAAATAAACTGCGACAATGAAGAATATGAAGAATTTCATTTTTACGACTTTTTAACTGAATGAGTTGATGACTATTTAGAAAACGTACTGCCTTTTATACTAATGTAAACGACAACTGCTAAAGTAATTAAACATATCGTCGGTATACTGGCAGAATGCGTTAAGTCAAAAATCGGGTGTTTTGAGCTATGAATGTATGTAGATCGATAGATGTTAACATGCTATATCAACTTATCCATTTAAATAAGTAATACACGTTAAGTAAGCTTCGTTGACATTTAGAATTGACAAAAGACTATACAAATAATTTAACGCTTTTTATCTGTGTAGATAACACTTTTCTACTGTTGCACAAGGGCGATAAGATGTCAACGTTGTTACTTGTAAACTTTATAGTCACTTGTCGATTGTTAATTTGACTTGTCAACGGCCATGCCATAATGCATTCTCGCTTCTCTATGTTCGATACCTACATTAATTGTAAGTATGTACAGTAAAACCCACATTTCCACTAAAGCCATGGAAATCTATAGTTGACTATTTTCATATATCTATAATATTAACCAATTAATATACTAGCTTGCACTTGAATGCCTTTGATGCTTTTGAAGATTCTTGAATATTAGAATATGTTACAGAAAATGAGCAATGTTTCAACGAATACAGTTCGTCGAGAACACTTTATTTTTGAAATACTTCATTATTGTTTGGTGTGATCTGCATAACAAGTGAACAAAAAACGTTGATGAAAAAAAGTACATCGAATTCAGACATATACTGCAATACCTTATACACACATATGTAATGACCTTTTTTTAATTTACAAAAACCTGATTATCCAAGTAATACGATATACAGCATCATATGTACATATTTCAATATTTGTATGCAAGAATGTAAACCACTTGCCAGTGTAATAAAACTATAATATAAAATTTAAAATAACTTTGATTATTCCACGTTTCATTTTTTCACGCAATTTCATTACTTAAGCAAACTTTGCGATAGTAAGTCTGAAGATGCCTCTGAAAGAGGCGAAACACGTGTCACAGTTAGTTACACAATACGTGGAATAATCAAAGTTATTTTAAATTTTATATTAAAATGAACTTCCACAAAGTTACCGCCGAAACCATCGAAAATAATAAAACTATTTTCTTTTTATCTATGAAAAGACAATGAAAAATTTCTACAAAACAGTTAACTTTTAATAGACGGCTTAGGTACTTCAAATAAATAAAGACAACTAAGCAATGATGATTTTAATAGAGTCTTATTGATATTTTAGTTCATCAACTCATTGGGTTTTCAATTTGTAGTATCAATTATTGACGAAGAAAAGATTTTATTTTTTATTATTTATTATCTTAGCTGATGTCGTAGATTTCGACGAAAGTGGTTTTTATCTCACATAGAACATTTAAAATATATATAAACTAGCTGTGCCCTGCGCGCGTTGCTACGCCAGAATTGTAGAAGGGATTGAGGGGGTGTGATGGGGGAGGGGGTGTACGCCAGAAAGTTTCGCGGAAGTGTACTCGAGAAATTTGTAAAAATTCGATATCAATTTTTGGGGGGAGGGGATTGTTTGGCGGGGTGGGGTTTGGAGGGCGTATGGGGGGGGTATGCCAGAAACCTTCGAAGGAGTGAACTCGAAAAATTCATAAAGCTTAAAAAAAAAATTGGTGGGTGGAGGTTGGGGGGTGGTTGGGGGGAGAGGTTGGTACGCCAGAAATCATTGCGGGAGTGTACTCAATAAATTTACACATCGATCGGTCGAGCGGTTTAGTAGTCCATAGCGGAAATACAGACAGACAAACATTCATTTTTATATATATAAATAGATATTGGAGGCATCATTAGCTCACCACCTGATTTGTCACGTTAAATCATATTAAAGCTACTGAATTACAGTCATCGTTAAAAACCATTGTACCTTAATGTAGTAGAACAAACTAGTTTTGAGAATTAATAACGACTGATGATTTCTTTACTCGGGAATGAAGCAAAGGGCTTGTAATTTTCATCAATAAAGCGTTTTAACGATAAATGTGTACTATACTCAAGTTCGCAGCTCCAAAGTTGTAAAAACTTATTTGAATAAAATATTAAGGTGTATAAAGTTAAAAACGTTTTTTAGAAATGAATGTTGCCAATAAAATAATTACTTTAAGATATAAAATAAACAGTTTTATTTGTAGACAAAAGAAATATTTAATAATCGACTGAAATTGTATAATACACATAAATAAGATTATTTTTTTGTTGAAACAATTTTTGCAAATGACAAAGAATGATCAAGAAAAACAATGGTTTATTTTTGACATAAATCAAACACTATTACCATATTGTTCACTAAGCCGTGTCGTTATTATGTATGTAGTATCCATTTATATATTTGTAAGTGTTGTCATTCTTATTTACATCATGGCATGATCTGGTTTCTTCTCGTGGTAACATTTGGCCATCATGAACGCCGATTCTTGAGGATTGGCTCCCTTCTCTCCCATGCAAGCGTCGATGGCTTCAGATACCTTCTCCCTGTCTGCGTCGGCGGGGAGTTTGGACATGGCGACATCCTTCTGGAAGGTGCCGTCGTCGGTGATGA
This sequence comes from Himalopsyche kuldschensis, assembly GCA_028554975.1. Lineage (NCBI taxonomy): Eukaryota > Metazoa > Arthropoda > Insecta > Trichoptera > Rhyacophilidae > Himalopsyche > Himalopsyche kuldschensis. The sequence goes on along the minus strand of JAHFWI010000029.1, from coordinate 6,376,399 downwards.
GGTCGCTCTTTTTGAACATGCAGAAGACGTAGCTGTTCAGCTTGTCGTCTCTATCGGAGAAGTCTCCATTGCGGATATGGTTAACCTTCTCGGTGTCGACGCCTGTTTCTTTGACGCATGCCTCATTGTTGGCTCTGAGCTTGGCTTTTTGTTCGTCAGAGAGGGTGGATGACTGTAAAGAAAATATATTATCTGTAGAAATACACCTATGAAAACAATTATCAAGGTATCGTATGAATGTAGAAAAATAAATTATGAAAGTGAGCCTAATATTTGAAATCGTAAAGACACATAATTCAAATAAAATCTAAACGACGCCTTCATACTCCTGTGTTACGATAACTTAAATATAACCGATCGTTTTTTTCGTACAAGTAACAACATATGAAGCTAATAGAAGGTTTCTAAAGATTAGTGATTGTGCCAGCCGGGTTTTTAGTGCATATGACGCACCTCACGGGTTCGAGTCCCTGTACGAGCAGTTTTTCATTCGATTAGGCGAAGGTATGGGTGTTTGTGTTGTTAAAAAATTCTTTTCAACCTCCTGATCCCATAAAACGGCGCGTAGCCGATAACTAGTCCTGCCCTTGTATTCGTGTCCTTTCAATTCCTACTCTCGTCGAAAAAGAGGTACTTGATCAAAGAGTAACAATAATTGCTCGTAGACAAACATATGTTGAGATAAATTCCGTAAGGATTCCATATTCTCTACGTTGGGAGCGGACATGGCTTAAAAAATGTAAATAAATCGCTTAGCCACTCTCCTACTAAATAGTACCAATTTAATAACCTGCAAACCTGTCTCTAACTTTAATGCCTACATAAGCAAAAACGCTGTTATTTGACAAAAATCACAAATTGAACTTATGTTAGGATCTCATTCAAGGTAACTTTTTTAACCTCTAAAAAATTCATTGAAATATACAAATCGATGTACTGTTTTAAGTTACTGTGAAAACTATAGTTAATCATAAGTAAAAACACGGTATGAATTGTATTTTTACTGGTTGTTTGCTTAGAAACGACACGCACAGCATACAATATTCGCTCACAGTAGTAAATAAAAAAACTTTTATTTAGATTTTAAATAATAAAATATGTTTCATGTAAATTTTATAAAACTACATTCTAATTATGTAGCATAATTCTACAAAATGGTCAAGAGAATTAAAAATAATATTTAGAATAGTTGAAAAAACATGAAAGGTGCATTATCTCAGAATGCGACTTTTGAAAATAATTGCCCTTGTGCTTGTGGGTAGGGTTTCCAATCCTGGAATACCGAGTATTTTCAATACCTGATGAATCCCAGGATTATAAAACAAAATCCCGAAATTTTCGAGATGATTTATTTATCAAACATAAACGATTTAGTATTTTAAAAAAATCGTAATATTACGTGTCATTTTGGAATACCGGATGCTCGTGGAAAATAATTTATTTGCGTTATGCATTGATGACAGCATCGAATATAAAATATTGAATTTAGAGGACGAAAAATATCAAACAATAAAAGTGGAATTCAATTGATCCTGGATGGAAATGGATTTGTCATCAATAAAAATATCAGATCGATCGCATTCGAACGAGTCCGATACTCTCGTGCATTATATTTCAGTAAAATATTTTCGCTCTTCAATAATGGATAAACAACCTACATATAATATTTATAAAAAAGACAGTGACATCAATTATTTTGAACTATTTTTAATGAAGAATAAACACGGCTCATTTAAAAAAAATATGAAAATTATTTACCATTAAAAAGATATTCCAAATCCCGAGACCGGAATTTCGGCCCAGGATTGGAAACCCTACTTGTGGGGGCAGTATACTCTCGATTCTAATTTTTCATATACCACAGCAGTAGAGAAAAAACAATGGGAATTTCAAAAAAGTAACTGTGTGACGATTCGTATTCTTAATAAGTTCAATATTTTTAAAATAACTTACTTTGACTGCTACAAAAGCAACTGCGACGATGAAGAAAATGAAGAGTTTCATTTTTGAGTCTTTTTATATTTTCGAGAACTGTTTGAAATGAAAAGCTGACTGAATTGATGACAATTTAGTAAATGGACTACCTTATATACATTAGTTGGTTTTGATAACTTCAAATGTAATTTACTTATTTATACAACAATGGAGTCAAACAACATATTGCAATGTTTTATCATCTATAATTGTTTTAACGAAATACTTTCTTGACACTTGTGAAATTGATCACATTCTTACCCAGAAACGACGTTATGTTGGTCGTTGTCCTCGCAATTATAAATTTATATGAAAAACGATCTAGTACAGTTGTCTCCAAACTCAAAAAGGATGTGAGCTACTTTTATAAAATAAAATTATCTGGTGGGTTTTGGAAACAATCTTAGATTTCTACCAAAATAGAATTTTGGATAAATTCTATTTTGATGACGTCAAGTTCAATGCAAATATTTTATTCCCCTATATATATTTTATGGTATTAAAAACATAATATATATTAAAAAATACAGTCATTTTGCCAAACTGTTTTAGATATTTATACTATAAATGTTGATAATGCTACATTAGCTTTCAATTTTTCAAGTTTTTTTTGACCCCAAAACGATTGATAAAGTTTGACTCTAGCAAATTTTTGAATATGGTAAAATATCTTACGCGAGCTACTTAAAATGCCACTGTGAGGTACCGGTAGCTCGTGAGCGACCGTTTGACGATCAATGATCTAGTACAAATAAAATTTTAATTATATTCCTTTAGAATTTATTCATTCACATATTAATGTGATCCGCATAATAAGTGAGCTCAGTGGACAAAAAAACGTTAATGAAAAAAAGTACATCTACTGCAGTATCTTAAAGATATAAAAACGTGTTTTATAAATTACTAGTATTGCTACCCGGCGTCGCTCGGACTAAGCGATCAATAATTATTTAATGTTATATCATTCGACATAATTATATGACAAAATCTAACATCCAAAATAGAGTTAAAATAAAATCATTCTCGCCCATTAAAATGTCCAAATTCAAGGAAAAAATCTAAGTTGCTGTCAAAGAAATGTCAAATAATACCTTCACGTAAATAATAAACATTATTATATTAATAAAAGCCGGCAAAAAGTTGGTAGAAGACTAATTTATTACATTTTGACTAAATGTCTTTGCCGATAAAAACACAAACATATTTTCTTTCATATTCGTTTTTATGGCAACTTGCAACAACAATGCAAAAGGGAATTACAGACCCACATACATACATACGCCGTTTCGGTTTTATATATAAGATTAAAATTAAACTTTAACTTAACTTAATTATCCAAGCAGTACGAAGATGAGCATTGTAAATATTGCAATTTTATTTGCGTGCAATAATTTGAACCACTTTACGCAAGTGTCTTAAAACTATTTTCTCTCTAAATTTATGTATTTTTTATCAGTAGAAAATGTTCGCGTTGAGCGAAACCGGTCCTGATCTAAAAACAACTATTATAGTCGTAAATATCGTAGATAAATGATAAATAAATGATTAGAAAAGAAAGATAAAGGATAAGAAAAATGTCGTAGATATCGACGTAAGTGGCTTTTATCTTGCATAAAACAATATTTTATATACATACATATATTTTCATATGTGTGTATTGCAGGTATGGACAACCTCACTGCTAGACTTTACCGTCACGTAAAAAAATAATTTATGTGACTGATCATCAGTCAATACATCAGTCAGGCATCGTTCAATACGATTTGCTCGCAGCTTGTAAGAGATGTTGCTAAATTGTTTCTTAATGGTAATAAAAACAAAACAAGAGTTAATTTCGAGGATAAAGCATAATTGCATTATAGTGACTAGCTTTGCCTCTGAAATTTGTGATAATAATTATCCTGTGCACAGTCCATATGCTGAGAGCCCGTCGTGTTATACTATTTTATTGGCTCCAGTGAAGAATTGAAATTATGTCAGTTCACTTATAAATTATCAAATTTTCAAAATACACTACAGTTAGTCTGGTTATTGAGTCCGTGTGAGGACGGACTACAGCAAGCAGTTCTGCTCGTTCTGAACTCATTCTAAGGCAGTCCCATAGAATATGATAATGTTCTATTAGGCGTGCCCAAAACAGCCTTAAATCGGGCCTTAAAACCAACTTGTCTAGCTTGAAGAGTTGTGCACTGAACTTGCCATGGTCGTTTAAGAACTTGCAAGCCCAATTAGAAGGGATGGTGTCAATAATTGTATTTCCATAGTCTCCAGCACACATCTGTGAAAAATTGATACGTTCGACGCACCTTCAGCCAACAATTTCGCATGATTTCATGGAACTGGCGTATATAGTGAAGAGATCAGCCATGCTCGCTTATAAAACTTATACTCTCTTGGAGACAAGCTAAGCAGCTACGTGCTTAGCATGCTCAAGACGAGTGACCTCATCACCAAAAAACAAATCAGAAATACTTATTTTTGTTTTAATTTTTTCAACTACTTGCTATATAAAGTCAAAAGAATAAAAATCAATACTAAAAAAAATAGATGTTTGATATGTATTGAATGTACACAGCGAATAAAATTAGAAGCGCTCCTGTTCATAAAATATCAACTGTTGAATATCTAAATAAATTAATATCTCTAACAACGTTTTTGTGACTCCACAAATGGTATGAAGCACTGCAAACAATTGTATACTTTTAATTTGTTGCTATTGACTTATCGGCTATGAGTTTAACCCGCATTACGCCATCATAAAAAAGATAGTATGTCAAGCCGTGGAGTAAACCAAGTTATCCATATTCAATTATCACTAATGAAGTACATTTTAGAAGCAGAAAAATGTATCGTAATCAATTTTATAATGCTTTAAAGCATGGGTGGCCAACCTTTTCAGCAGCCGGGCCAGATTTTGGAAATGAGATTTCTTACCGGGTCGCACAACAAAAAAATTTAACAAGAAATATATTGTTTTTTTAAGAAGATATAACACAAATGAGAATCAAACATATTTATTAGATTAGAGTTACGCAATACAAATAATAATAATAAAGTCGTTTGATTTTGTTTGTCAGAACTAAGTGCATCAATTTTGATAACGATTGTTGCTACACGTAAACAGTTTTCGTGTTCGTGTTCTCATTTGAGATTTAATATGCTTCATTCGACTAAAAAGCTGTCCACCCGTGTAAGTGTTTCCAAAAAGCGAAATCATAGCACGATAGAGCATGTTTGTAAAATGCAGGATATTTCTCCTTGTCCAAATATGTTTTGTAAAACTCTTCCAAACCAACCTGATTGAATTTCTCCTTTAACTGTGCATCACAACACATTTCACAATGTTCCATTTGTAAAATTTTGTCCATAACTGTTGTTCCCAAAGCCCAAGTTTCATTTGGAATGCGGAAATAAGATCATACGTGTAATTAATAAGTTGATCTTTGCCTTGTAGACGAGTATTAACAACATTTAGGTGGCTAACTATATCGACCAGAAATGCTAAGTCGCTAACCCACCCTTTGTCTTCAAATTCTGGGATACTACTCGACTTGCTTGCGAAGAATGACTGCATTTCTTCCTTCAAATCAAACGCTCTTTTTAACATTTTGGAACGCGTCAGCCATCTTACTTCTGCATAAAATGTATCGTCATTATACTGTGAATCCAATGATTTGAGAAACTCTTGGAACTGACGGTGATTCAACCCCTTCGATTTAATAAAGTTCAATGTTTTGATGACCACCTACATGACATGATCAATTTTAAGAGACTTGGAACTAGAGACTCCAATTCGAGTATCGAGAACTCGATACTCGAGTATACTCGTCATTTTTCAAGAACTCGATACTCGAGTAATTTGAAAAATACTCGAGTAATACTCGTACTTTATAAATGAAGATTTATTTCCGAATTTTATTTTTTTTAAACAGTGGACAGAAAAACTATATAGCACTATTAAATTCAATGCTTACTTTTAAGCCGACGTCCACGCAAAAGAGAGAGTTTTTTCTACTGCGGAAATAAAAAAAACAAAACTTTGAACCAAATTAAATTCTCTATTACTTTTGATATTTGTTCATAAATTGAAATAAATTTATTAATTGAATAAAATAAGCTTATTTATTTATCATCTACATATGTATGTACACAAATTTGAATTAATAATATATATTTTGGTACATCTGAAACTACTCGAGTATACTCGAGTATTCGAGTATTTTGAAATTTTACTTCTCGATACTCGAGTAGTTGGGATGTCTAGTAATTGGAGTCTCTAGTGAATACACATTATCCATTATGTGCGACATTGTCTTCAATAAACCAAATTTTGAACATTTCTGATCGTTATATGGATCATCTGGAGTCTGGACTACTAGCGTAGCTCGTTTTGACAAATGTTGTTTAACGAGAACCACTTAGCCACTCTTTTTAGGATACAACAAGGGCATGATTATAAAATGGACTGATGCAAACAAAACTCATGGAAAAGTACAAAGTTCAAACAATTCAAATTTGATATTGAAATTCCACCAAGCACCCTCAATCGAAATACTTAATTGCTTATATTAGAGTTATGTATATTACTGGGTATAAAGATAAATACGAAAATTTATTAAGTTGTTTTACCAAATAATTGTTTAGATAAACAAAGCAAACAATTTTATTTGTAGACAAAAATCTTTATTCAATAATTTATAATACACAAAAATAGTGATATGTTTTGTTGAGAAAATTTATACAAATTCCAAAAAATGATTTTAAAAGGTAATGGTTTATTTTTGTCATAAATCAAATCTATTACCATATATAGTTCATTGCGTCGTGTCGTTATCATTATATCCATTTATGTATTTTCTGTCATTCTTATTTACATAATGGCATGGTCTGGTTTCTTCTCGTGGTAACACTTGGCCATCATAAACGCCGATTCTTGAGGATTGGCTCCCTTCTCTCCCATGCAAGCGTCGATGGCTTCAGATACCTTCTCCCTGTCGGCGTCGGCGGGGAGTTTGGACATGGCGACATCCTTCTGGAAGGTGCCGTCGTCGGTGATGAGGTCGCTCTTTTTGAACATGCAGAAGACGTAGCTGTTCAGCTTGTCGTCTCTATCGGAGAAGTCTCCATTGCGGAGATGGTTAACCTTCTCGGTGTCGACGCCTGTTTCTTTGACACATGCCTCATTGTTGGCCCTAATCTTGGCTTTTTGTTCATCAGAGAGGGTGGATGACTGTAAAGAAATATATTATATGTAGCAACAAAAACAAGTATATACGATACTTTAACTTACACATAATTCAAATAAACGCCGTGATACTCTCGTGTAACGATATCGTAATCATAACCGATCTTTTCTTTCGTTCAAGTAACAACACAATATGAAGTAAACAAAAGGTTTCCAAAGATTAGTGATTGTTTCACGAGTTCTAGTCCATGTACAAGTATTAAGGCATCCCATATATATGACATATGGCTTAGTAAATTATAAACATGAACTTAATATTTAAAATCGGAATAAAAATATTCATTTATTCACGAAAATGTAAGCATAACCAATCCTTTCGGGTTTCAAAGGTTTTTTAGCAGGGTTCTTAGCAAGAAACCCAAAATAGAATTAATGGAAATTTCACAATGGTTATAAAGTTTAAAATAACTTTTTATAAACGTGACACGAATGGAACGTCCTTTGGTTAAGAAACTTGTACAATCTTTGTGATAGTAAGATAGTCTGAAGATTCCTCTTAGAAACACGTTTCATGACTAGCAACACAATACATGGAATAATCAAAATTATTTTTAGTATCATATTAAAATTATATTCAACAAAGTTACCGCCGAATCCATCGGTAGTATTCAAAATAGTTATTATGAGAATATTTACATTTTTAATAAATTTTTAATTTAAAAAACACCACTCACTTTAACTGCTACAAAAGCAGCTGCGACAATGAAGAATATGAAGAATTTCATTTTTGCTTTAAGACTTTTTTACTTCAGAGAACTGTTTGAAATGAATAGCTAACTGAATTGATGACTATTTAGTGAATGTAATACCTTATATACTAATTTAACTATCCAATTAATTTACTAATTTTTACAAAAATCGAGTCAAACAACATATTGAAATGTTTTATCATCTTTAATTGTTGTAACGAAATAATTTCTTGACACTTATGAAATTGATCACATTCTTGCCCAGAAACGTCGTTGTATTGGTCGTTATCTTCACAATTACAAATATATATTAAAAGCGTTTTACTGTCTCGGACCAATATAATTATATTCCTTTAGAATTTATTCCATCACATATTAATGTGATCCGCATATTAAGTGGACTTAGTGAATATATTGAATCTAGATGCCTTATACCAGGGGTCAGCAGTAGCGGCTCGCGAACCACATGCGGCTCTTTGCATAGACGTTTGCGTCTTTTCTGACATAAACGTCATTTTCACCTCATCTAAACAGCCTTATAACATATGAGCTTATGAGATAGGGTCGATGAATAAACTAGATTATCATATTCTCACAATCTTTGGCTCTACATATACATATGCGAACAAACATTCTCAACTATGAACCAAATCTTATATATAAAAAACAATATTTGTTTGTTTGTTCGTACTCTATGCCATGCCATACGCTTCATCCGATTGCAATAAAACTTTGGTGATTTGTTACGTAGACGACCGGGGAGGTTTTTGCGTCCCAAATCCGATTGCGATAAAGCTTTGGTGAATTGTTCTGTGGATGCCCACAAAAGTTTTTTAACTACCGATATATTTTTAAATGAATGTTTTTTTGTCCTGTGTGCGATCCTATACCGTTCATCCGATCACGATAAAGTGTTGGTGATCTGTTGTGTGGACGCCAACGAAGATTTCTTATTTATTTATATAAGCAGAATAATGGATGAAAATTTACAATCATGAATTCAATTAAAAATAAGTAGCCATTTGGCAGAAAAACTAAAGCTATCAAAAGTAATGCATGGACACCGTTCTTATTAAATTTTTAAATAAACCATCTCGATCTTTTGTTTCGCATATTCCCAAAAATCCATTTCATATACATATGTATGTATATTACATATATGCAACTCTCTGGTACCTTTGTTATCCTGTTTCCATGAAAATTTGTCTATTCTCACTTGACAAACTACCAACCCCTGCATTATACACATATAAACATCATTCACAAATTATTTAATGCTATTTCTTAAATTTTAAAAGCCTGTCAAATGATTATCAAAGAAATGCGATAGTGAGTACTGCACATTCATATTGCAATATTATTTGTATGCAAGAATGTAAACCATTTCACGCAAGTGTCATAATAGTATTTTCTTTCTATCTATGAAAAGATAATTTTAAATTTCAACGACACGTTAACTTCAAAATAATTACAACTAAATAATATTCTTTCTCATAAAGTATTAATGATATTTTTATTCAAACCGCGAAACTTTTAACAACATTTCTTCAGCTTTTGTCGATGTAGACCAGCAATACTCAACCTGTGGCCCGCGGGCCGCATGCGGCCCAATCAGCTCTAATGTGCGGCCCAAAATAATTATAGTCACCAAATATTTTTTTGTTGTTTTCAATATTGACTTGCAATTGGTCAGTATAAAAACTGTACAAAAATGTGCCCAGCTTCTACTCATATTAGTCTCATCTACGTATCTCTGTGAATCGTCATATTCTAAAATGAAATATGCGAAGAGCGAAATAGAAATCGGCTTACTGCTTCTCCCTATGATGATGTATTAAGAGTAGCCTGTAGTAATCAGGAACCTGACATAACGAAGATAGTTAAAAGTTTGCCTCAATATCAAAATTCACATTAATTTTTAAGTAAACGATTTGAGATTTTGGATTCCGTGGTATTTTTTTGCACTTTTTACGTATTTTTATTTGTTATTCATCGATATTTTGTTAATTTGAAAAATACATGAATAAATATGCCCACGTAGAGAAGCAAAAATCGAAATGCGGCCCGGGTGAAAAAAAGGTTGAGTATGACTGATAAATCATTTAAAGTATGAAAATAATAAGACATTTTTATTACTAACTAAAAATAAACATAGATCTCATTATACTGCTTTCTTTACCATTAGGTACTATGAGCGAAAAAATAAAATAGGGCTGTGCTTTCTGATAAAAAAATCACAAACACTTTACGAATATAGTGTCAAATAAATTCCTCACAATCATTATTCGTTACAATAGAAAAATAATTGCAACATCGCGTTACTTTTCCTCAATACAGTAAGTTCTCGACTTACACGATATTGGACTTCAAAAATAAAAAAATAAATTAACTATAAAAATAATATTCCTTTTTCTTCAAATTTTTTATTCCACCAATGGATCAAGGTGTAATACGTACATTTAAAAGGTATTACATACATTTGAAATACATTTATGTAAGCAGTTAGAGCGGTGATGCACAACCTTTTTGCGAGAAGGGCCAGATAATCAATTCTCAGATAGTTCGGGGGCCGCATGGGGAAAAGTAATTAAACTATCGATATTGTTAGTGCATATCAAATTTTAATATTTCATATTATTTTTCATCGTCCGTAAAAAGTTCTGGAGAAAAAAAGATGATTGATATTTGTCATATTGTACGCATGAAATGTCATTGCGGGCCGCAATTTGTGCATCACTGAGTTATAGTTTTTGACTATATAGAATGGAAAATTGTTAATCCAAATTTTAAAAATGAGTATTAATCGAGTAATTTGAAAAACTCCATATTAACTCGTAATTTATAAATTAAGATTTATTTCAAAATTTTATTTTGTTTTAAACATTTGACTAGATAGCACTATTTAATCGATTGTTAACTTTTAATCCGACGTCCACAGCAACAGAGAGAGTATTTCTTTCAGCGGGATTTAAAAAACAAAACTTTGAACCAAATTTAAATTTGAGACGTTTACTTCTCTATTATTTGTGAAATACATGTTTCATAAATTGAAACAAATGTATTAATGAAAAAAGCTTCTTTATTTGATTATATCATCTATTTATAGACACAAATTTGAATTAATAATTTATATATGTTGATATATCTAAAACTACTCGAGTACACTCGAGTATTTTAAAATGTACTACTCGATACTCGAGTAGTTGAGATGTTGAGTAATTGGAGTCCCTATTTAGTATACTCTCGTAATTGTCAACGCAGGAAGTCTGAATACGATTTTTTTTTTATTCTTAATCGAGAGCTGATATCAGCTGTTTTTTGTAAAGTCATGCACCCGACGAACTCTGTCGTAATATGGTTGTTGTTTATTGCATTTTAACACAGTGTGTACATTTGATTGATCAGTAAATTGTTTTCAACTTTTTTTTTTCAAAACAAAACATGCATTATTGATAATAATCATCGCCAGTTTTAATAATACAACGGCGCATTTCGTACTTTTGGCATATTATTATACAACAACATCTTTAAAGTTATGCCCGGTCCGCGGTGCAGTGGTTAACGTCGTTGTCTACCGTGACGGACCGCCTGGGCTCGATCCCCTGTACGAGCAGATTTTTTCAGTCGATAAATCGATTCTGCTCTGCTGGTCTTTCCGATCCCATAGAGCGACACATGGCAGCGATTAGCTAACCACTAGTCCGGTACCTATTCCTCGTAGCCTTTTCATCCCTACTCTCTTCGAAAAAGATAGGTTGAGCAACTGAGTAACAAGCAGTTCTCGTAGAAAAACATATGTTGAAATAAACTCTGTGAGGAGTCTATGTGCTACAATTAAAGAGCGGACATGATTAAAAAAAAATCTTTAAAGCTATAAGAAAGGATAAATATAAAACGATGGTGCTTGGTTATTTATAATGTCTTGTAATAATGTGCATCAAGTGGCAGTGCCGCCTGTCAAAATTCTCTCGTCGCTCCCATTTTCATTTTTTTCCGCGATGGAACAGTTTACCTCAAACTAATAAATTTAAATGGAATACTTAGCTATAACGTTTCCGAATATTTTCCTACTGTCTTTTTATCAGATTTATGAGCGCGGCTAACTGTCTTATCATTCTTGGCAACTGTCTTTAAACTGACACTTGGTCAGGTAAAAATAATATACCCCATCTCTTTCATTCACTCGATGTGGTTGGTCAAGTTAATAACAAGCAATTCTCGTTCATTTTTTCTTTTTGATATAAGCTTTATTTGCTCCACATTGGATGTGGATATTATCATAAAATCCAGGGCTGTGGAGTTGGTAAAAAAAAGTCCGACTCAGACCAAAAACACGACTCCGACTCCGACTAAAAAAATGTTAATATCGTCACTTTTGTTTCACTAATTGTCCTATTTATGTGTATTCAATTAAATATCAACCCTATCAATTCGGCCAAAAGTCAAATTTGACTAATAAAATGCAAAAATAAAAAGTTCAAACTTTTCAAAATTTCCGACTCCGAGTACGACTCCGGCCAAAGCGCCGTGACGACTCCGACTTCGGCCAAAAAGCCTCGACTCTACGACTCCGACTCCACAGCCCTGATAAAATCATTATAATCGCTATGGTATTATATTTCAACGTCCACTGTGATTATTAACTCAATAATGATACACACTAGAGTCCGAACCCGAAAATTCCCAACCAGGCCCGACCCAAGCCCGAGGCTCATTTCCAAACATCTTACCCAAGCCCAGCCCGAGCTCGAAATTTCCGAAATTTATTATAATATAATGGCGTAGACATCCGGAAATAATGCGGTATATTTTTGAATTTTTGAGCCCATGCACACCTCTAATACACACACAGTCTCCCTGTGAATGTTGCGTAAGCGAAGTGTTGTGATATGGGTTACAGACATACACGTAAATAAATACAAATATATCCATAGTAAAATAATTGTATCGTGGTAAAAACACGTATCTTAGTGCCTAATTGATTGTACCGTAAGTCTGTCTGTATTGATGGTTACATAATAACAATAAATATTCATCGACAGTTACTCAGTCAAGGCTAAATACCACTACACTGTTATTGAGTTAATAAATTATTGATTCAAGATCAGTTCTGCATTGATTTGAAATCTATCTTGCTTACGATTCGCAAATTATGAATAAATAAAAACCCAACAATTGTAAATTTTCCCACACAATTTCTTTGCTGTCATCACGATTTTCCACACAAAGCTAAATAATCGTTGCTCATTATGGTTTGCAAAATTTATTAATTATTTTCAAAGCTTAATTTATTCCAGGGTTCATCATTTGAAAATAAGGCTAATTGATTAATCATCACGAATATTAAATGGCGTATACAACGATGAATATACTTCGTCAGTCTTGCACAAGCTTTTTGAAAGAAAGGCCACATAACCAATTCTCAGATAGCTCGATAAACCCCAAGGGTAAAAGTAATTAAACTATCGATATTTTTGGCGCATGTAAAATTGAAAATTTTATATTATTCTTCCATCGTCCTTTAAAAGTTCTGAAGAAAAAAAGGAGATTGCTATGTGTCATATTGGGCCGCATAAAACGTTATTGCAGGCCGCAGGTGGTGCATCACTGCACTATGTACAATTCAGGAAAAAAACTCTCCTAAAGTTGTAGAGATAAAAGTTAAATCAAAACATATTAGAAATTTGTCCATTTTCATGAAAATTTCGAGGTCTCATTTTATATGTAATAGTTTAAAATTCGGTCGATGTATTCTTTTTTCGTTTCTCGACTGACCTATAATAGATACGTATTGTTCTTAATGTTTGATTATGCAATATAATGTGAGCACACTTTGGCCACAGTGATAAAAAAAATGGCCAAAAATAATAACCGTACTAACCACAAACCGCTGTCATATTTTCTGCTTCATTGGATTCGATAATAGTTTTATTGTTTCGTGCCAAGGATTCACAAATTTCTACAGCGATATGACATCCCACAGACTCTGAGACGTATTAGTACTCAATTAGGAACATTCTAGATTTCTCTGCTGATTTATTAGTTAGTTACCTTCAAGTACTCGGCTGTTATTAACTGACCGTTCTGCGTGATGCAGTATTACGAGATCGCGAAATGTCCGTGACTGGTTTGGTGTAAACAGCTGTTCGCTGGACGACTTTTTTTAATGTCACGCTCTAGGGCTACATAAAAAAGTATTTATTGATCATCTGTTTTATAAATACGGTACTTTACAGTTCTTATTTTATTGTTGAACAAAAATAAAATAATAAACTAGCAATATAAACGAAGGGCACAAATTTAAAGTAAAAATATTATGTATGTCAGTGAATCAGTTTAGTTTTAGAAATAAGTAATACATATTTAGGTTTAAATTTAGACATCAAATCAAATTCATACGTGTAATCTTATATATAAAACCGAAACGGCGTATGTATGTCTGTGGGTCTGCAATTCCCTTTTGCATTGTTGGTCATTAAGTTGCCATAAAAACGAATATGAAAGAAAATATGTTTGAATTTTTATCGGCGAAGACATTTGGTCTAAATGTAATAAATAAGTCTTCTACTGAACTTTTCCCGGCTTTTATTATTAATAATAATGTTTATTATTTACGTGAAAGTATTATTTCACATTTCTTTGACAGCAAATTAGATTTTTTCCTTGAATTTGGATATTTTAATGGGCGAGAATGGGGCTGTCAATATATGAAAGGGGCTGTGAAATGTCAATGCTAGTCTGAAATGTTCATTTTAATTCCATTTTAATTGACCTAGACTTTTTAATTTTGAAAAAAGTTGTTTCAACTTGAGCCGTCTGAATTTACGCGCCGAGGTGAACATAACCCCAAACTGGTCCGAGCGAAGCCGGGTAGTAATACTAGTATTTCATATATAATGTTTACTACGCATAATAAAGTCCTCTGAATATAGAAGATAATCCAAACGTAAGAAAATTGTTGAATACTTTGGTCGCTTACTTGAGTTAACTTTGGATATTTAATTTCAGCATTGTGATTTACTATTTCTTTTGGCAATCGGGCATCTGTTAATATGTCAATAATTCATTGTGTTTTTATTTACCTACTAAATTATATTATTGATGAATCACTCATTTATGAACGAAAGCCTACAAAATATTATATACACTTGAATTAACACATTGGGAAACGACACATATTCAACGTACCCGTAGCCAATTTGTTAACTTGGAACGTTTGAAGACCGCGACCGCTCTGAATGGATGGGGTGCCACTAGCGTATGAAGGCGGAGTACCGAGCGTAATGGAAGATACTTGCTGAAGCTGCCATGATTCACCCTGGACTGTATCGCCGTACATCTTACAATAAGAAGAAGACTATTGGTTACAAAGTTGATATTGCTCATTATGCATTACGCAATTTTTGCATAAAATCAAATTAATATAATCGTTGAACATTTTTATATCGTAAGTTATAAGATGATCATCAAAAACATTCATTCACACCCCCTCCTTGCTTTCCGTAAAAAGGTAAAATCGAAAACTCCATTTTGTAATCTTATCATTTTAAAATATTAGAATCAATCTTGCTTCATTACTTAAGCAAACTTTGCGATAGTAAGTCCGAAGATGCCTCTGAAAGAGTCACAGTTAGTAACACAATACGTGGAATAATCAAAGTTATTTTGAATTTTATACTAAAATGAACTTGCAGAAAGTTACCGCAGAATCCATCGAAAGTATAAAAAAATTCATAGTGTCTGTAGTATTGGTACTACCAAGTATTATTCACGTAATATTATAGTCAACCTTTTTATATTATGCGAGTAAACTGCGTGGCAATTTGCAGCTATTATATCTGCATTACAATTTTAATTTAATGAAACTGTATATGAGGAAAATTTATACAATAATAATGAATTGGAATATGACATTTTTCGTTTATTTTTTATTGTTTAAGTTGCCGGAATAATACTGTGTATAAATGAGAGCTTGAAATAAAAATCACATTTGATATGGAATATAAAATACATTGTATTAAGTCCTCCAGGTAGGTTTTAGTTTATTATACTATTGATTAATTACAAGATGGGATGTTTTGAGTTCTTCTCATGATAGCACTTGACATAGTTCCACGCTGTTTGTTCAGGGGAGTTACCCTTGATGGCCAGGCAGGCATCAATGGCTTTCTCGACGGCAGCTTTGTCTCCGTCGACCGGGACCTTGGCGAGAGCGACATCTTTCTTGAATTTTCCTTCTTTGGTCATCAACTCTGATTTGATCATAGTGCAAAGTGCAAACTTCTTTAGATCTTCATTCTCAATTTTGTAGTCTCCAAGATGAACTTTCTGGATGAGGCTCAGTTCTACGCCAGTTTCTGATAAACATTCTGAGTGGTGTTTTTTTAGTTTTGCCTTCTGTTCTTCGGTGAGACCCTGGAAACCAAAAATCAAAAAATGTTTTTTAATCACCAACACCAACCATCCCATTGGAACCTCCAGTTTCTAGCTGACCATGGCATGTTCAATGCAAAACTATTCGCGCTGGGCAAGTTGGTTTGAAGACCGAATTTTACTCTTGTACGTCCATTAGGACATTAATCACGTCATATAGCACCACAGATGAATTCCTAACGAGCAGAACTGTTCGTGAAGAATCGAGCGGAACTCGATTCTTCACAAGAGTCAGTGAACATGACTAGCCCTCAGTATACGAATTATACACAAGATACTTAAACAATCAACTTGAGTTAAATGACTGAGCTATTCATTGCTATTATTATTTTATTGATTGAGTAGGCATTTACTTGGTAGAACTCCATTATAATACGGAAAGAAAAATAACAATGTATTTTAATTCTAATTATTTATGTAGAATTAAAATACATTGTTATTTTTCTTTCCGTATTATTATTTTATTTTCTATTTTCAAGCACACTAGTGCATGGTTTGAAATCAGTTATGTTGATCTGTTCGGACCATAAATGTGAGGGGTAGACTATGTCTATAGCGTTGTGAAAGGCGTCCGTGAAACATTGGCTGCATATACACAACGGTTGGTGTTGGTAAAAAAAAATTGGTTTGATCTGAGATTTCCCATCATTTGAGTGGTGGAACTGTAATGATGTGGCATTGTTTTTACTGTCATATTAATAAATTTAGTCGTAAAAGCATAATATACTATCTCTTAGATCAGGCCCGGCCAACCCAAATTGCACCCCGGGCCGCATTGATGGCCTCAAATTTCCCCAAGGGCCACACATACAAACATTATACAAAAAAAAATATATAAAAAAATGAAACGACAGCCCCAACATGTGAAAAGAAAACACGCATTGAACCAACAACAAAAAATGTATTTGGGTAGTAATCAACATAAAATTTGTTAAAAAACAATACAAAAATATTTTAACCCTGAAAATTATTAATTAAGACATAAATCAAACAATATTACAAATAAAACCAATTATCAGTGACTTCTCCTTTCAGTGCGAGATTTGAGATTCTTTACGCTTACTTAATTTTTCTAAATCTATTTCAATACTTGAAGTTGCACACCTTAACTGGTTTTCCAGATTTACGTCTGTTATTGACGCTCTATTTTTATTTTTATTATATTTCATTTTTGAAAAAAACTTCACAAACGTATGTAGATCCAAAGGCACTAATAATTTTTGAGCAAAACATCTTATATTCGGAAATTTTGCTGTTGTTATGTACTTGCTATAAAATTCTATTTTAGGAATCGTGGGATATATACTTTTTAGTTCACTATTGCATTGTAGGTCGATTAATTCCATTTGTAAGGTTTCTGAAACAGTGGAAACGTCGACACTAAATGGAGAACTAAACGTCTCAAATGTTTTCATAATTTACCAGTTCTTTAAAACGACAATTAAAGGCTACTATAAGTTTTCTTATCTCGTCAGAATATTTTGAAAAATTATTATTTTGCCTTTCTTTCAACATTGGAAAGTGTTGTGCATTATTATTTTTAAGTTGGCCTTCAAACAACAATAATTTTATTTGGAACGCTTTAATCAAATTGCAAGCATCGGTAATTAAATTATTCTGATTCTGCAACTCCATATTTAAATGATTCAATTTTTCCGTAATATCTACCAAGAAACAAAGGTCTTGCAACCACTCTTCATTTTTTAATTCTAAAATAGGCATATTCTCCTCGGCCATAAAATAATAAATTTCTTCTGCTGAAATGCTGAAAAATATCTCTAGTCCAGTCAAATAGTGTTTTTACTAGGAAAATTCTGGGGTTGTTTTGATTTCAAAATTGTACAATTTTAACTACAATAAAGTTCTTTAAAAAAATATTTAAAAAATCATCACACATGACCGCGGGCCGCACGTAAAGGCGCCGCGGGTTGGCCAGGCCTGTCTTAGATAGAAAAAAAATTGACACAATTTATGCATTATACTAATCACAAATATTTTACAAAGATCGAGTTAAGTTTACATTATCAGTATCATCAGCTGATGAAAAATAAAGACAAACATTATTCTAAAGCAATAACAACACCAATTTTGATAGTCTACTTGTCCGAGTATAATACCGATCTTCACGGGTTATTTTATATTATTTTCTTTAATATTTTATCCAGCCGTTGACTAAGGTGCGGTGGTGGTAATTTAGCCCCTAAACTAGAGAAGGTTGCCCATGCCCGTTCTAAATCTTAAGGATGGCGTTGACTCTAAAGTTCCGTCTTCAATATAAAATCTAACTAAAATTTTCAACGAGGTATTGCATATGTAAATACTAAAATTATATTCAGCAAATAACATTTGAAATATGTATGCACGAGACCAACAAACATCACCTTCTCGACCTGATATATCGGACTTTGATCAGATTATACTGGTTTTGGACAAAGATGTTTTTTGTATTATTTTTCTCTCGAGCACAATATTTGACTGATTGAAAAAAAAGTAAGAACCGTACATCATTAAAATATTATTTAATATCTACTGTAAGATTATTATTGTGTAACATGTGCTCTTTTTTATCAGGAAACGGTATTTTTTAATAATACCAGGAATTATTTGAATATACGTAAATTGATATTGTAACAATAAATCATCAAAGCAATAGAACTCATGTCACTATCAATTCATAATTTATAATATTTATATAACAAAATTTGCAAAAAAAAAACGTATTTACGTCACCTTTAAGATGTCAACTCTCAATTCTTGGTGGAAAATCTTTATATGTTTATTGATTAATAAAACATATCTTTTATACTACTTCCACATATATTTTGTAAAGACCAGGCATTTTTTACTCATAAAACATTAAAAACAAACAGAGCAATTCATATGAAATTGTGAAAAATGTATGTATGATTAGCTATAAATTCTTTTCAGTCTTTCGCAATTTGATATAATTAGTCAAGACTTTTTTTAATATTTCATCATTTTAAAATGCTCACAATGAGTTAACCCGGTCCTGATCTTTTAAAAATATACCCCTGGAAGCTTTATATTTTCACCGATTTTTCAATCGACTTATGCGTTTTGGTTTATCCATTATTTCAGTACCGACACCTTCCCGATACTTAAAACATTAGTATACTATTTGGCTAACTAGTCTTTTTATTTTTCGATCTTAGAAGTTGAACGATTGGCTTACAACCCGTCCCCAAAAACTGACATTAATATACTCCATTAATTTCATGTTTGGAGCAAAAAAGGTTTTTTTCAAAAAACCTGTACATATCTGCATAAACTATCTTCAAATGCATTTGAAGAAAGTTATTTATATAAACGTCATATCGCAACTTTTTACTTTGGCAAATTTTTGTTTTTAATCCTTTAAATGCATATTTAGAAGGTTTTCATATTTTTTATACAAAGTTTAATTATGTACTTAGTCAAGAAATCATCATGCAATGAATTGAGTGCGAAATAGACCACTTATAAGATGCAAATAATTTTACTAAGACGTCAATGCTTTAATATATCCGTTACAAAACACCAATCTTCAAGATTTTTTACGTCAGTTCGACGACCAATAATTTCAATAAAGAAGTTTATCTTCAAGAATCATACGTCAATCATTATTGTTCAAAATATTCACCAGACGAAATAAAATACACTGCCAGTTTCTTATATTCGGCATTTGCCCATCCTGCAAACTTTCTCATGTGAAGATTACATTTCAACATTTGTTTAACCAATTAATTACCAACTTCGTTCATTGCAAATTGAATTGTAAATGATGTTACTAACTGTCAACGAGGTAAGCTGTAAAATATGTAAGTTATTGTTTGGTTAATGTCATTGAAGAAAAATCTTGAACACCAGACCTCTAAATGGAACTTTCTCAATAAAACATAATTATGTAAATTAAGCGTTTGTTATTGTAAATATCTCTTGTCTTTTGAATGATTTAGGTTAACATTTCAATGAATAATTACTCTAAATGTACAGAAATAAATTAACACACTGTAAAACGTTTCAGCAACAAACGATTTATTTAAAATTCGTTATTTTATGAGCTTGCTAATTAAATTACCATTCGTATGACTGAAATATTTGTTTACATCGCAATAAATACAAAAATTATATTCATTTGAATACGCTAATCTTAAGAACTGAAATGTACTTGTGAACTTGACTTTGAGTCTTTTTATTATTTACTTACACGATGTAATGACCAAAGTACTACAGCATTTTAAATATTTAAGATGATTTCAATTGTAAACATTCTGAATACGTTATTTTAACACTAAAATGATTTGTTATTGCGAAGATCACGTTTAAAGTGTAATTTTCTATATTAATTATTTGTATATATTACATCTTATTGCTCCATAGGCTCTTTATCGATCTCGTTTGATCAAATATTGATGTTAATAAATTATTGAACTGTAGCACACTATTGATAAATCCACATTAATAACTATGTAAGTGTATTTAAATTCGTAATCCGGTTTAAAATCAATCGCTTTGGTCGAGTTGTTGGATTTCAGGGTTTAATGTCCTACACCGCTTTGCAATTTTTCAATAGTTAGCAGAAGTAGAGGTATTAAATTATGACACCTTAAAAATATCCCATTAGTTTAAATATGCATATATAATTTTAGGTAAGATATATGTAGATACTCGTAAATCGAAGAACAGTATTTAGGTATAGGCTAAAATTTCATTGAAATGATTACGTGTTTATTTCATTATTTAACAAATAGACACTAGTGATTGTTTTTAGATTAAAATAATAAATGCTACGATGTAATACTAAATTTCACACAATTATTAACGATGTGAATCTGGGGTGGATCAAATTCAACTATTAATTATTTATTTCCGGAATCTAGTATTATTATAAAAACAAATTTTAAAAAATATTCAAATTATAAAACAATGATCACCATACCTATTCTAAAATGTTTTTTTACATAGGGCTAATATTGTTTCAGTCATACATTTTCTCAGCGTTGAATGTAGAACATATTTTTTTTAATTAGATTACGTTCTTTTATCTTTAAAATATAAACAATATTTTATCTTTACTTTCAAAAAATGTGTACCTACAATGACAAGTACACTGTCTGGGCTATTCTCATTTGTTCTTTAAGCAAAACATTTTTAAACATTATTATCAGGCAAATTTATACTTAAATAATTTTAATCAAGATATATATATATATAGTAAAAAGGGTTTTCAATAGACGTCTACCATGTTTGTTATGCGATCGTAGTAAACCTAATAAACAACGCTAATTGGATATATAATAATATTATGTATGTGAGTATTTCTTACCTCGGCCGCTATCAACAAGCAGGCGGCGAACAAAACAACGAATGCCTTCATCTTGAATAACGCGTTCCTTGGTAATCGACGAAACTTTTAAGACGGGATCCACCGGTGAAATGATGAGTCCTTAAGGATCCCTTCTTCTTTATATGGAAAAGGGGAGCAAATGAATGACATCTTGATTGACGGCCAGGATCAACAGCCTGAGAACAAACATCTTGCAGTCCGACATTTGACACACGACGATAAAAGATTAATCTCATGCCCACGAATTGGTAGTTAAACAATTTATAGCTCGCCGCCATTATTGACATGATATGGGAACGGAAAGATAGAATTCACTCACGATTCAAGAGCAAACAAAGAACGAGGGTATTTCAATCATCTGCGAAATTGATTTTTAAGCAACGATTTTGCCGCATATATCTTTAAGGTGGTCCTGTAAAATAAATGTCTTAATGAATTAAAAACATAATTTAGGATACCCACTTAACTAAACATGTTGACCTAAAAATCGTATGTTATTGCTTTTTTTCTTTTTATATCGCTATTTTACATGATTTTACGATTCCATAATATTAAATCAAAATTGGATTTTAGTAATGTTTTTCATTTCACTGCTTAGTTTCGAAAAACCTTCCGAAGCATTGGCTAGAAGAATATTTTTTTTTTGTTTTACTTCGTGTTACTGTAAATTGGCAGGAATTCAAACATCAATAATTTTTTTTTAAATACACATTCTGTTTTTTTTTTAATTGTTGATATTGAACATACATACTATACATATTGAATATAAACTATCGAAAATCAGTTGACTATAGCATATCCATAAAATGGTCATCGGGATGGCACTATTGTGAGTGATATTAAAATAAAATAATAAAAAAAACTTTGGTACAGCAGGGTAGGAAAGCACTACTATTGTACGACAATTAGTGACACGTGTTTCGCATCTTTCAGATGCATCATCAGACTTCCTATCGCAAAAGTTGCTTTAGTAATGCAATTATTGAAGACATTGTTCTTCCACTGGCAGTGTAATTAGGTGCTACACGTGTTTCGTCTCACGAATTGTTACAATATAAAGATAAAGCAAAAATATCAATCATATTTTTACTCTTTAAAAAAATTTCATAATAAAAAAAGACATAGCCGCTTCCTTCAATTCGTCTATGAATGACATTGGACTTAATTAATTCTCACTAATTTATCTTGTCAAATACTCATATTAAAAAATAAGAATTTCGACTGAGGGTACTTGATCAAATTTGATATAAAAAAATATTATTAGTAAAAACCTTTTAATACTTACATTTAGAACTACCTTAATGCTTCACAACCAATTAAACATTTGTACTTGAGGATAACTGATTTGTTTATAAGCCATGCAGTACACAGAGATTTCAGTGAATGTTTTTTAATAATCAACTTGGTACATCTATTTAGCATAGTGTAACTATAAAAATATTTACTTAGCTTGCCTTATCAAAAGATGTTATAACCATCGTCGACATAGACCTAGTGTCGACACACAGGGTGAATGCCACCCATTAAAACTATTTTCTTGTGCTGAATCACAGCTTCAGTTTGTTTGTATTAGAATAAGATTAAAGCCTAGTAGAATACTTAGACCATTTTAATGACAACGAAATCACAGACTATTTCTCAGCATACTCTCTAACTTTATAAATGCAAATTTTACAGTAACTTCAGTTTGCAGATGTTTCTGCATGATAAGTCTGTGTCCATTATATCCAACTAAGTACGTTTGTAATACAGTGGTACCTTGAGATACGAGTATGTGTGGAAGTGGTGCATATGTATGTATTGGTGGCAAATCCGTATATACACATATATCTGTGTTGGTATTGGATTCTACTTCGACTGTCAAATGCTATGGAAATACGATAAAAAACATACTTCGCTCCATCTTCTTCGCACAACCGACAAACCTAATATGAAGACATAGATGGCGCTCTACAACTGGGGCTGGAACTGATTAATGGCATTTCAATTAATTCCAATGGGAAAAATTGCTTTGAGATACGAGCAAGGTTAATGAACGAATTAAACTCGTATCTCGAGTTACCACTATACTTCCCAATCGACTTTTAAACTTCTTTTCATCAAAAGATCATTTTTTAACACAATTTATCAGTCATTCCAAAACTTACATTGGAATCCATTTAAAACATTTATTTTGCTGCCATCACTTTATGTGTGATTCATCTGACATTTCGACCAACTCAACTACTTCAATATGTGCTTATTTAAAATACATGAAATATTTAATTCGGATTCTTTATTTTTTAACAAGATTTTTATAAAGGATGAATTTCGTTTGCAAAAAGATTAATTTCATTTGCAAAAGGATGAATTTCATTTGCAAAAGGGTGAAATAGACTTGCAAAAACTGTACCATGATCGCTGCAATCTTGATTTATTAATTTTATGCTGTTTCATCTAATTACATTAAGAAAATAAAATAAAATCACTTTGTCTGCCATGTGAATATTAATATGGCAGATTTTTTAAACTTTGATACATATGCATAAGATAAATTAATTACCAAGCAATTTGGCGCAGCATTTTTATAACTGTTGACATTACCAGAATATTTCATATTATGTGGAGTTCAAAGATCTGCTGGACAATTCGCATTATCAAAGTCAATAAAGACAGAACATATGATTGTAAGCATACTTACTCAGCTTTGCGTATTTGTCCAAACTAATTAAACAAAAACTGTTTAAACAAAATACTTATATTCACTGTTGTTATAGAAATAAAATGACGAGATCTCTAACTCATCTCGCAAACAATAAAATACCGTTATTATTACTTCCGACAGTTAAGCACATATTGCTGTATGTTTAACGACTTAATCCTGGAAACGTAAATGGGGCCAATACAACATACAATTTAATTGGTATTTGGTAATAGGTTACTGATGTAATAGGTATAGGCGTGTATTATGGATGTGAAAAATCAAAATGGTCTGTTAATATTATAAGAATATAAGCGGTCAGTTGTCATTGTATCAGTATGAATGTGGTCAGTTATTAAATGAAACGGTCAGTAATGTATTTATAATTCTTAGTAATTTACTAAAAACGGTTAGTATTTAAATTAAATGATCAGTCATTTAAAAAGTCTCAGTTAAAGAATACTATGAAACATTAACTATGACATTGAGTTGTTTTAATTTAGAGGAGCAAAAATGCACCATTTATAATTTTTAACTGACCATTTATTATTTTTTACCGACTGTTTTAATTATTTATTACTGACAATTTAATTAATATTTACTGACCATGTATCGAATTAGAAGCTGACCAAATAATTAGTTGCCAATAGGTATATGGTTAAAGATGTAATAGGACCATACATACATATATAATTTTTAAACATAAACACTGTCACTATTAAACATTAATTTCGATCGACTTTGTTTGTCTATGCCTTGTTAGCTCACACTAACAGTAGCTTGCAGTCCATGTTGAGAATAAATTTTCAGGGTGAGTACTGTCTCTTTTTGGCTGAAAAGGGAGGTTGTGAGTAAAATAAGTTTGGGCAGCTATGGTTTATACCAATGATACATCCAGTAATGTGAACAATGTATATTTTTTAAATCAATTAGTACAAAGAGGGAATGATCAAATTTAAAAGCATTCTGTTTAGGAAAATTATTTCAATGAACACAACAGACAAAGAATTTTCACTTTGAAGATGGAGTGAAATGGTGCAGTTATAAACACGTCTATAAAAACAATGGGTACCAAATAAAATTGGACTAAATTAGCTAGTAACTTAATGTTTGGCTGCACAGTAAATATACATATTTTTATTTCTTTTCCTTCTAGGACCATATTCACTCCTTTTGGAGCATATGGAAACCATGCAGCGTCTTTAAGATTTCCAGGAATCCCACCGGTTGGGAGAATATGCAAACATGCTGAGGCTCTCCGGAGGCATTAAAAAATTATTTTTACCAATCCTTTATCAGTTTACTTCTCAAAATGCCAATGTCATCTTTTGACAGTTTCAATACACTACATGTAATTTTGATTGGAACCATATATCACATTTATTAATGTTAAACACTTTGATCACCCTTCGATATTAAAATCCAAGAATCATTCTTTATTTTGCTTCAAATTCATTGGCGATCAAAGTGTTAAGCAGAACTGAAGCACAACAAGCTACCGATCGATTTTGGTGATCCGTTACAGGACACGATAAAATATTTAAAAAAAAGAATTTTGTGAGTGTTGGCAAAAGAGAATTGAGTTCTAAAACTTATGACAAAGGTTGCTGTCTCTCAGAACTGATTTTTATTTACTTGGATTAACAGTAAGCCTACAAATAATTTGACTACTTCACACGTTTCACTCATAGTTTTGAGGTACTGTAATAGAAAACTGTAAACTTAAAATAAAAATTAGATAGAAGGGAACTAGTCACTGGTGGGTATGATACAATGTTTTTCCCTACACCAACTAATAAATTATAGCAATAAGAATTACTGTGTCTTTGGAAAGAATTATATAGCTATTGATTCTTGGCATTTAAACGTACATAT
The DNA here is from genome assembly GCA_028554975.1 of Himalopsyche kuldschensis. Taxonomy (NCBI): domain Eukaryota; kingdom Metazoa; phylum Arthropoda; class Insecta; order Trichoptera; family Rhyacophilidae; genus Himalopsyche; species Himalopsyche kuldschensis. The sequence continues at coordinate 6,350,156 of JAHFWI010000029.1, read as the reverse complement.
TAAAGAGCTCAAAAATGACTGTGCCGCTTGTAACTCTAATGTGTTTGTCAAAAAATGGCATTGACAATGGAAACCCAACACAAGATTCTTTTATTAAGAATAGATTAACACTTACAAACATGTGATAATATTAAGTTGCAGATCAGTAGCATGTAAATTATTGTAAACCTTAATATTAGTCATATTTAATAAATTATTTTAGCCTAAGAAAATTACAATACATACAATAACCAGGATAACAATAAAAATATAATTTCATAATAAACGAATTCGTATCATACTTTTATACAGTAAGATGCACTCGAAAACACGTATTTTTTAAAATTTCAATTTAATAAGTATTCGTTAACCAAAATAAAAAATATTCAAGCTCTTCAATCGAATCAAACGCAACCACCTGGACTGACAATAATGTACAAATGTTGGGGTACAAAGAGTAAACAATTTATTGCAGGGCTTATTTATAAGGTAGTTGCGCTAAATCTAATGTGAAAGAAATAATATAAAATATGTTTAATGTGATTAAAAATATAAGCTCCGATTACAAAAATAAATAACAAATAAAAAAAATTGTTTTAAAAACTGTGTTCTGATCATTTCAGTGTCAACATAAAAAAAGGAACATAATATATATCAGCAAAAGAACATTTCTTCCAATACAAAACATTGACCACTCAAAAATTTGTAACCTAGTAACATATATGAGATTTAAAGGAAATTGTTTCTATCGGTGAGGATGAATGATAACTCAAAAGTGTTAACAAGAAATGATTATGTAAAAGCGTGGAATTTTACATTTCTGTGTCTTGGAAGTCGTTGGACTACTATTATTAAATTGTAGACATGAAGTCTAATCTTACACAAAATAAAATTCAATTACCATTATAAAAGGAACAATACTGTGGAGTTTTCATTTTCAGATTTTTATTCTGTTTGAATTAATTGATGGTGTATTTTGAACACTTGATGGCAATTCCATTAGTATGTATAAAATGTGTGTGTTTTTAAATCACTGTCAGTTCGATAGCTTGGATGCTCCAATAATTCTCTAAAGGTAGAAACACAGCTCCAAACACATTATGCCACACTTATGTGTAATTATGTACGATGTGATTTGATTTCCTTTGACTTTTAAAGAAAAGACAGTTACGAAAGAACAAATTCGAGATTGAGAAAGCAACTCTAAAGTCCCGCGAAAGAATTAGAAAAATACTTAATGAATTAACATATTTAAAAACTCTGTAATAAACGATTAGAAAGGAGTGGCAAGATTCATTTGTTTGTACTGATGGTATATATTTCAAAACAGTTAGAAAAGCTATACGAATATATCTACATAGACCGTGAGCTGCATACATCAACCATATTTTTGAAACACTATTCCGTTTTTTCAATGTACATATTATATTTCCTAAAACAATAATTCTTATTTCAATTATGATTTCCATACATTACGTACTATTTTAGAGTGTTTAGCATAAATTTAGTTATGAATAAAGCAGGGCTGTGGAGTCACAGTCCTTGAGTTGGGGCTTTTTGGCCAGAGTCAGAGTCTTCGCGGCGGTTTGGCCGGAGTCATACTCGGAGTCGGAAATTTTTATTTTTGCATATATGTCAAATTTGGCTTTTGGCCGGAATGGGAGGGTTGATATTGAATTGAATACACATAAATAGAAAAATTATGAAAAAAAAGTGATGATATTAAACTTGGTCAATGTTGGAGTCAATGTTGGAGTTTGGTCAATGTTGGAGTCGGAGTCGGAGTTGTGGTTTTGGTAAATGCTGGAGTCTAACTTTTTTTTACCGACTCCACAGCCCTGGAATAAAGGACCACTTCAAAATGCCAATGGATGTGCTGCCAGAAAAACAAATGTATACTATTTATTTACAAATTGCACAATTGGTTATTTAAAATCTATTTAACTTTAATACTAAAATAAACTGAAAATTAAGTACCATTTTTACATTGTCACACAGTAATAAAGAAAACTTATCTTTTTTATAGCGCTTTAAGTGGTTAAATAGTAATACAATAACAGGCACAAACATACAATTAAATCAAAAACATGCGTCACGAATACCTTGGCATGCAAACACTGTTTTTAGTGTTCTTTAGTAACAATGTGAAAATTTGTGTCAACATTGCCATACGTATGCAAAGGCATAAACATTTTCCGACCGATTGCGACCATATTATCATACGCAACTGTGTATTATCACAGCATTGTACATTTCCTTATTCAAAAAATAAATAAACACAATTTTTGCCTCCATTACTCAAAGGCAAAGTCTATTAAAATAATTTATAGTGTCACTTATTTAAGATGTGATTCCAATTTTGGTCCCACTTTTCAATTCTTCAACCATAGGTCAAAGTGAGGCTGTTAATTATGCGCCAATTGGCATTGTCAATGCAATGGGTTAATCGTCAGTAACTTTCTATGTATGAATGAGGGCAAAAATATAAACTTTTTAAAGAAACCATGTTATATTTATATATAATAGCGTATGTGTGAAAAATGAATTGAAAGTGGACTTCAATTTGAAATGTTTAGAATAATGCGTTAACCCTGTGATTTTGGCAGGATATTAGTTATTCAATGTTTGATATATGACATGACAAAAAATCTTTTATTTACAATAAAAGAGAATAGAAACTATCGATTAAAATTTGGGAAGAATATGATTTGACTCGAAACAAAATAAAAATTTTCTTCTAACTCTGCTTCCAAATGTACACCACACATTACCACTCTCCAATATTCCCTGTCACCCACCTTTCTCTTTGCCTCATATCCTGATATATCAGTGTCCCGTATTTCTGATGAGCACATAGTAAAATTGTCAATAGTGACCACCAGGATGATGGTATCTATCCGGTGCAGGCTTCCTTTCCCCAGCACGAGTCCAAACCAGGACAATTACTGCTTTTTTATTTTGGATATCATAAAGAACCACTTCATCCACTTTTAAATACAGATTCTTTATGAAAACAAATCACCAGTATTCGCCGCATGCACATGTTTTCATACTTTTTAACAGCTTTATTACTAAATAGTTAAATAAAATCATTTGCATTTTTAACATTACACATAGAGTTAAGCATAATTTACTTATTTATCCAATATAAAATATTGAGTAAATAAGTAAAAACTGGCCATTTACCAGTTTACATTAAGATTGATTAAGTGATAATGAATGTTCAAGAAATCTCTAGCTAATCTGAAATACATATTTGAGTTCATGTTTTCATATCATGAGACGACAATAGAAATAAGAGCGAATGCATATCTATTCCATAACTGCCGTACAATAATATTTCAGGTTTTACCAATAACTAGCTTCATAGATTTTTTTAAGTTACGTATTATTAAAAAAAATATAAAGTGTCAGTTGATTGTTAAAAAATATTGTTTTATAAAATAAATAACATCCTTTTGACTGAAACTTTGAAACTTGCCGATGAAACAGGTTAAAGCAAATAATTCTTAATATGTACAATTAATTGGTGTCATTTAATTTGCAGTGAATCATTGAGAAGAATTATGATATATCGAGACATTTTTACAAGTTGAGTGCTTGTTATGAAATCACATATAGCTTATAGATCCCATGAAAACAGATGATGCTTGACTAACATATCTCGAACACCGTCTTTCAGAGGCTGACTTTGGGTGTCTTTTTTGGCAGGTAGCTCCCAGTCAGGATTCAAATTGAATGCAAACTGCGACAGAATTCTTAGTTCACATTTTATTTGCACCCAGCCGGGTGAGTTCATGAATGACCAAGGGTGATACCTGAAATACACAAAACCGTATTAAAATTAGCCAGCCCAATTTATTTCATTATCATACAAATACTTTGAAGTTTATAAATGTTTATTTTTTATCGAATTTATTTGATGTTGACATCAAAACTCCTGTCATTTATCAAATAAACATTTTCAGCTGACAACATTATCAACGAAAAAATCATAATGACTTTTCATCAGCAGAAATTGCTCACTTGTTACAAGAAACCATTCCTCAGATGCAAATAAAAAGTGGAACATTTACTGTATATTTGTGTACTTAAAACCTTTCAACTCAAGATTAATAGAAACTTATTTAACGGGGAAGCCAGAATTTTGCAATCACAAGTTCTAACTCTTTCTTTGAGTATACTCACAAGATTCAAGCATCATGTTGCAGTTAAAAATCTGTCCAAAAATGCGTATGGATGTTTTTCTCCATAATTCTTGACGTAGGCAATAGGTTAATGTTTGTACTAGTCGAACATATATTTTATTGTGTCTATACATATGTAACAGCAAATAGCAAATATAGAATCGATAGATAATGACAGAAATTTATGATATCTAACCATTTTTGAACAACATCAACGCAGGAACAAAGGACTTCCAGCCAGAGATGGAGAGCTTGTTCATTGAGACCGAGACAAACCAATGATCTTAATTTAACGTCCATCTGTGCGTGTGCATTGTCATGAGAAAGGTTCACAGCTTGTACGCATCTGTAGAGAAGCTGGAACAATAATTAAATTTATTATTACTTTACCCTACAGCCTAACAATCAACAAAGAGAAAATATTCTCATTAATAAATGTAGCTGAATTGATATTTTCTTAACTGACGCATATCACCATAACAATACAATGAACTGTATTGGGAAGGTCTCTAAAACATTTTTTTTTAAAACATATGTTCTCTCCCAATGTGGAGCAGGTGGACTTAAAATGGGCAAGTATTTAATTCACTTACCATTTATTTATTTCACTGACCAAAACTTGAATTAGATACTGATTTTTTAACTGACCATCTATAATTTTTAACTGACCATTTATTATTTTTTACTGACCGTTTTAAGTATTTATTACTGACCATTTGTGTTATATTTAGTAACCATTTTCCAAATTAGAAACTGACCAAATAATTAGTTTCCCTTAAAATGGAGCTTATCTCAACAGGAGTTTTTCTGTGAACTGCCCGTTATTCAGTGACTAAGCTTCGTTTTTTCGAAGATGGGGCTAGAACAGATTAGTGGTCGGCTTGTCGATCTCGCTAGGCAGTTTTCAGGATCATAAAGTTGGGAGGGAGTTTTGACACCACAGACATTCTTGTCTTTGAACAGAAATCTATAAATCAATTTATGAAACTAAGCCAATTATATTGACCACCCTCTCGCGGGCCCGGCATAAACTCACAAACAGACAGTTATCATAAATAGAATTTAATATTGGAGTAGGGAGCGGAAACGGTAAAAAAAAAAGATTACCTCTTCCGGGGTCAGCACTTTTCCATCCTCGTCTAAGCGGTATGTTTTGCATAAAACTAATCTACTATAGACCGAATTGAAATCCTTTTCCACCTCTCTTGAAGCGGCTTCTTCAATAAACAGCCAAGGATGACAAGGACCACCTGAAATAGTACAATAATATTTTCTTTATACTTGTTTCAAAACATTCTATTGTTATTATCAAAGAATGCAGACTGCTTACCGAGAAAACTAGGTCTCCGAATCCCGTGAAGAAGAACTCTTCTGAAAGCGGGTGCCAGGGTTCCTCGCACAAGATGAGTCACCCTCTGTGAGACTGCATCATCTCCAGCCGTGCAGTACCGTTTACTTCTTTCATCTAATGGCTGAACGAATCGAGCAGGAAACCATCCTCGGAGGCCATTTAGTTCGCCAACCCAACAATGCTCATCACGATGAGAAACAATCGTTATCACATCATTCTTCCGGAAGCCAAGTTCGTCATCATCATGGCGCTCAAAGTCTGAAATAGCGACAGTATTATTCCCTGATGTCAAGATCTCAATTTAAGATGTGGATATGAGAAGAAAAAACATAAGTTAGAGCTTCTTTAAAAAAAAAGTCCACTAGCTTGGAAAATTGCCAAAAAATTTTGATTGTTTTCATATTTCTTTTCAAAGAAAACAACAAGGAATCACTGAATGCATACTAAAGTAATTATAAGAATTTGTATGGGTCAAAAATATTTGCTGACAAATAACATTGTTATGATCACAAATGATAACACAATATTATTCAAATAAATAGGACATTTTGTTTGTACTGATTAGTTGCCAACTGGGAAATGGTCCTGATCATTATAAAATAAATGTCTATTTAAAATATTTAACTATTATGCCTTTCCTCCAATAATTGACAGTTAAAAGTGAAATTTTCTAATTAAGAAAGCAAATGAATCTACAGAAAATATGATTGTTGACAGTTCCATTCATACCTAAGAGTGCTTTGGCTCTGCGTTTCCTATTCCGTGATACATTTATAAAGTTGTCATGGTCGGTTGTGTGACTTTGCATATTGTAATCAGCTACAAGGGAAACTTGACTCGTTAACTGCGGCTCCACTGTCAGAAAATGTCTTGCCACCTTTTGAAAGAAAAAATAAATAGGAAATGTATCAAGCTAATGAAAAGTTTTATTACATGCTAGATTGAATAAATTCTATAGGCGTCGCAACTATTGTTTGCATTATACTTGAGTAAACTGTAAATATATTATATATGTTGAAAATTTTTATTTAAAAATTAATTTTTGCTCATCAGCTTTGAGTCGGCATTTAACATAAAAATGGCATATTTAGAGTACAGTTTAAATTACCTGCAATATTGCCTCACGGAGATCCACAAGGACTTCGGTTTGCTTGACATTCTTACATTTGGCATCTTCATCTCCAGTTTCATCTCCAAATAATAGCATCTGAATCATAGATTTGCTTTTTTTCACTTGTCTCCTAGAATTCACAAGCAGATGTAATCAATGCCATTTATTCAATACTATGAATTCTGCCAGTGCTATTTTACATAGACAAATTATAAAACCTGCTTGTTTTAGATTCATAATAACATTACATTGAGCTTGAAAAATATATGCATCAGATATTAGATATTATGTTGGTTTGACTAATGTGAGAAATTTGGAGATTAAAGAATGGACCAAGCATCTACCTGAAAAGTTAATGACTTTCCACTAAGAATTGACAGTTAACACCTTAAACGTGATAAGTTAGTAGTCTTGAACAGACGTTGGAAAACATTCTCAAGACTGCTGGCTTCCAAAATTTCCTCACCCTAAAAGGCAACTGATGAACATACATCAGAGTACTCAGTGGAACTGTGGAAAAATGGTATGACACGGAAGAAAGCAACTGATAAGCAGGTGATGACAGTATGCTCTAAGCAGGCAGTGATATAGTCGAAGAGAAAGAATAATTTTTAAAAAACAATACCTAGCTAGCTGCTGTTTTGGTAAATTAGCTGCAGTTGATGGATCTCCACCAAGTAACGCTCCCTGATCAGCCATCAAATAAGCGAGGTGTCTTCTCCTCTGAGTGTCAATAAGGATTTGTGTCAGAGTGCCTCCTCCCGACTCCTCCGACATAGAGATCAATTGCTCAACATCATCTAAGCGGCCGGGAAGATCAGATAAAGCGTTGAAGATTTGAGCAGAGTTTGAGAGTTCTGTTAAGCTGGGCTCCTATAAAAGAAATTATTTGCATTTAATGGTGATTTCATATTATTTACTAAATTATCTGTATATAGAACATAATCCATGGATTTTATTAATCCCATTGCAATAGCATGCACAGATAATGATGGGATCTGATAAATGATCTCAAGAATAGGAATCACAAAGAAGCTTGCAGTACGAATAAAGAATTTATTTGGTGACATTGTAAAAATAAATATTATTCAACTATTCATTTATTTCGTGCCATTGTCTATAAAAAAGTAAAAAGGACTTCAATTTAGCATTTGAGATCTTGGGTTCATATTGTTTTTCATCTTTCTGTCATCTGGTAAAATCTGGCACTTAGGCACACATTTTACTTATTGACTAACCTTGACAAGCCCATTGCCCATATAATCACCACCTCAATACATAAAGCCACTCAATAAATTAAATAATTTATGGAAAAAAGTTAACCTTAATTTTGAACATGGCCAAGGTGATCTGGAATAAAATAATAGATCCATCTAAGAAGAATAAGTCCCAAATTCTCAAAAGTATTTTCATGTGAACGACGTTAGCGAACAGTGTCAGGAACCAATGGAGCGTAATGAGAGAAAGCTCAATGTCATGGTTGCTGAGGACTTGTTCGACTGTCGGAAGATAGCTCGTTATCAATGATCGCAGGACTTTCTGGTCAGCTTGGATTCCTGAAAATATTAAATGCTACTGAAACAATACTGAGGTACAAATCTGTCTAACTATTTAGCAACAGTTCAAGTGAAGAATTCGTAGGATATAAATATTTAATTGTGATATTATTAATTATTGTCAGTAATATTATAAGTAGTAAACTAATACCAATTAATGTTGAAGAATAATACGAAGCAGGCAGCAAATCTTCCACAATAGTAGCTAGCATCCAGAAGGCATCTTCTTCTTCCATCATTAACAATAATGATGCAGCAATCATTCCAGTTCCTTGGCAGTACCTGATCAAATAATTTTATAAGATAAATACTCCATTGCCGTGCCAATCTCATATCTTTTTATTGAATCATTATTTATTCTTATACAGATAACAAACATTTACATATTACATTATCAAATAAATTGAAAAGTTTCAACATTTGGAAAAATCAATTTCAATAGTCTGTGGGCATGTAGACATGTCCACAGACAAATTCATCAGTTTATGTGAATTGAATTTGTTAATTGCATAACTTGAGATTTTGTTTTTGTAATTCAATGGTTACTTTTTTCCCAAATGATTTATTACACAATAATCCATTACATGATCAAATTATTTTATAAACTGTTTTATGTAAAGGAATTCTGATAATAATAATATTTACAAAGCATCAATATATTTACCCAATTTCCGGATAAAGCCAGGCCAAACCCCTCAGTACTCTCCTCAAACGAGGTATTCCAGTGCTGGTTAGATGTGAAAAGCATGCATTGCTCGGCAAGGTTCGCACCAGATCCTTTTCAATCTGCTTCGATGTCATTAGACCATCATCGCTGGAAGCCTTTTCAATATCTTTGTAGGAGACATCAGATTGGTTCTTCTTTTGCAGAGCACCTATAATGTTGCATGGTAATTTTTTTGCAATCGAAAAAAACCATGAATATCCTTTTTGGCTTATTTTACTCTATACATGGGATACATTTCCATGTATAGGCTAGGAATACACCAAATTTCAAGGTCAAAGACAAAGAATTATAGCCATTGTTTTGTTTATGGAATTTAGACAATTTATAGCCTATACATGGTCATAAATCAAATATGGCAACACAGCCACAACAATCTTACAATAAAATACTAATGCTAGTGATGTAACTTCAATAGTGTTTAAATAGATAAAACACAATTTTTAGCACTTCTTCCACATATCTTGTAATATGATCAGAACTGATTTCATCTCTCATCAAGAGCACTGTCAGGAGTGGAGATTGCTCGCAATAATACCTTTCAATTGACAGTTTTTTAAATGTTGAATAGAATGATTAACATTCATCGAATAACATCAAAAAATTAATGGTACTATTCATACCTGAAAATCGCATCCACATTTGAGGTCTCAATGAGTGCGGTATTCCTTGCTTCACCATAGATCTAAGCTTTTCTGTCCTCGGCAGCCTCCCATCGGAATTTTCGGCTGAAAGATCCATCTCTCTATTGGAAAACTCAATATGGGCCAGCCATTGTAATCTGAAAAATGTGAATATATTTCTATAGTGAAGAATGACCATACTTTCGATGGTTTCGGCGGTAACTTTGTGGAAGTTCATTTTAATATAAAATTTAAAATAACTTTGATTATTCAAAGTTTGCTTAAGTAATGAATGTTCATTACTTAAGCAAACTTTGAGATACTAAGTCTGATGCCTCTGAAAGAGGCGAGACACGTCTCACAGTTAGTAGCACAATACATGGAATAATCAAAGTTATTTTAAATTTTATATTAAGAATAACCATGATATACACAACAATCACGTTCGACTGTGGAAGGTTACTGAGAGCCCATTGGATAGCATCAAACCATCTAGGGATACTAGGGGAACCATGTAAAATATATTGTGTAAATATACTCAGCCCTTACACTTAGCATGTGTGTAAAATCATCAATGTTCCGATTCCAGCTAGTGCACAGTGGGTTTTGATTTTTGATGACCAAGATTTACTGAATTATCAATAAATACTAAAATAAAGTATGATATTTACAGAAAACTTACAATTTCCTTTGTTAATCAATAATACTACTCTAAATTACTACAATGTTCATTTTATTCCTGAAATCAGAGTATACAGTGAGTGATTAGCTAACTCAACTACTAGACCTTTTTCTACTTAATCATTCTGTTCTTACCTGAAGATAGTTTTGCTAGCAATTAGTATTCTTTAGAAATCTACATGTTCAATGTTAACAGGCTTTATATAGCAACCACGATTTTAAAAACAAATATTCATTACCTATGTTGATCATCTTCTTCAAAAGTGGTAGCTAAAAGTTTACTAGAATTCTGTTCGGGTCCATCTTCTTCTTCAACTCGGAAGCCAAATTCATCAAACTGATAGTCAGGCTGTTCATTACCGCCATTTGCGCCTTCACACTGAAATTTATGAAATCATAATTATATAAATAAAATAGATTTTATAAAAATATTTATACGTTATAGATTTTGCATCCCAAACACACAACATTTACGATATTGAACTATTTGTAGACAACTTAATGATGCAAAAAAACTGCGCATTTACAGCAAATCAATAATATTACTATTTTCCCAACGCCTCCTCAAGAACAGCTCATTTTTCTTTACTCTTCAAGCGAGCCAAAAAACAAGTCTTACCAGCAGGGCTGTGGAGTCGGTAAAAAAAGTCCGACTCCGACTCCGACTCCAGCATTTACCAAAACCACGACTCCGATTCCGACATCGACCAAAAACACGACTCCGACTCCGACTAAAACAAGATTAATATCGTCTCTTTTTCCCTAAATTTCCTATTTATGTGTATTCAATTAAATATCAACCCTATCAATGCGGCCAAAAGCTAAATTTGACATATTAAATGCAAAAATAAAAAGTTAAAACTTTTCAAAATTTCCGACTCCGGCCAAAACGCCGCGACGGCTCCGAATCCGACTCTGGCCAAAAAGCTCCGACTCCACAGCCCTGCTTACCAGTCATCAATTTGACCTATTTTTTAACAACCTTGGTAGGATATTTTTTTATAACATTGCATATATTTGAAATCAGAATATATTTTTCAATAACATCATAGAATTATAATAATAAAGTTAGATTAAAATCTTTTTCTAAATGATACTAAGAAAATGGATCACCAGCCTAATTTCTTTAAATCTAACCCACTTCTTGAGAGGCTAAGAACATCATGCATTTTAAAAATTCAATAAAAAAAATCTCGGAAAGATTGAAAAGAAATGACTTGAAATATTGATATCCTTAGATATAGTGTGAGTACGACATAATATCATTGAGTTTATCGGTGAACATAATAACTTTAAAAGTTACCTTTGATACCTTTATATTTATTTTTAATGATGGTGGTAATTATTCAAATAAGGAATGAAATTTATTCACCTCAGGTTGGCCCAATTTTGCCAAAAGATTCTGAGGCCACATACTGGGAGTTAATGCTGAGAACGGGCCCCCAGGTGTAGGATGAATCTTTTCAGATATTTGCATTCCTTCAACCATATCACAGAAATCTTCTGCATCCTCCTCCGAAAGTGCAGCATTTATTTTTCGCTGTAAAAAATACAAAATGGCACGATATGAATATTAAATGGAAAACTGTCATAAGTTTGACATAAAAATCAGCCACCACTACTATCGTGTAAGCACCGTTAAAAGCAAAATAAAAAATATGATAGAACATATTGTATTTCACATACATCATGATCTTCCTTTCCGACATAGCCTTCGTGATCACGAGAGGTGAAAAGAGATTTGGCGATATCCATGATTTCTTTAATTATTTAAATGACAATGAATTATCATTATAAATAAAAACAACACTTTGTATTCTTTCCGATTCCAGATATATGACAGCAGTGACAGCTTCGCGGAACGTCAAACGAATACTGTTAACCATAAACAAGTCTTAGATGGTCTTAGACAAATATCACTATTATTCTTAAATTCCATAAAGGGTAAAATATTGAAATATTATTGCTACAATCAAATGGGACTAAATTGCCATCCTATGGGTGTCTTTGCCCAATCCATATTTTTTATAAAACTGCTCACAGTTTAGTTATTTGAATGCGTAAATAAATACTTAATATGTGGAATGACAAAACAATTTGTGCTGGGAGCACTAACTATAACAAACTTTTTCTAATGTAACCAAGCAAAGTAGTTCATTAAATTGAATATTGTTTTGTGATGACTGCCTGCTCTAGGGTTGTCAAAAATATAATTTAGGAAATTATTACTTAATAAGCTCCAGTTGACGGTACTTTTAATGGATTTTGCGGTAACTTGTGAAATTTCATTTTAATATAACGTGTCAAAATTAGAAATATAATACGTGGAATAGTCAAAGTAATTGTAAATTATATATTAGTGCATTGTTGATTGCAGCAAATAATAATTATTAATTAGTGTAAACGTAAGCAATTTTTGCAACTTGTTTCAATTCAAAGTGTTTTACAGCTATACTGAATTTACTGCAAAGACAATGTTTAAGGTTTTAGAACACAAGAGAATAGTATAGTACTAGTAGAAAATAGTAAAAATAAATTAAGTTGTACCTATCTAATATAATTAACAGATTCCATTTGGGCAACGACAAAGATATTTTATCTATTTACTAAATAACATAAACCCGATTTTTTCAGCAATAACAGGGTAAGATTTATAAAAAATATAAATACACTCATACATTTGAACAAAATTTGAATAAAAAATTTTATGTGAAAAATGTACTAAAAATTGATTATTATTTTTATTATAATGCCTTTCCACCAAGTATTGACAGTGAACACCTTAAAAGTGAAAATATTAATAGTGACATTGAGGATATTTAATAAATTCATTCAGATGAAAATTGATGTTTTATTCTCAAAAAAGATATGTATTGCTATCAAATATTATTTTTCAAACAAAATAACAAAAACTAATAATTATTCATAAAATAAAATGTTACTGAATGTGTATAAAAAACACAATAGGTAATTAAATAATTATGAGCAATAAGTTTTGTTGCTAATTTATAGTTTCACTGTTTTTTAAGAAGATCATACCTACTGAATCTAGTCTTGAATAAATCAGAATATTTTTTATTTTTTGTGCAAAGAATTATGATTGGACGCATTTTTGAATGAACTATAACATTACTATAATAATATTTTCAATCAATTTAATGTTTTTGAGTATTTCTCTTAAATATTTTTGTATTGTAGTACTGGCAATACTAAAAATGTGAAGGGTGTCGCTTCTCACGTCGAATAATAATTATGTAGCTGAAGCTGGGCTGATGTATTAAAATAGTTTTAAATGCGTGGATAGCAAGGCAGATTATCAGTGAAATATTGAAGTAAAATGGCTTTAAGAGGTGGGCCAACGGTCCTTGGGACCGATGGCGCTGATTTTGAACATCGTCAAAGGGTGGCAGCTCAATATCAAGCCAGGTAAGAAATAATTCATAAGCTTTAGCTACCAGACATGAAATATGGATTTTTGCTAACGTGTTTGACAGTTGTCATGAATACAAGATACCCATGAATTCGCTCAATATCAAATATTTTTTCATTTCATCGCTTTTACAAGTATTTTTATGGCGTGTATTCCTTATTTTTTACGATGTACATTTTCTCGTCGAACGAAAATCAAAGCTGAAAATTAAAAAAATATTATATTTTTGCTTTTTCTGTAATGGAGTAAATGTAATCTTGTTTCAGTGCACTCAACAAATCCCGGCTAAAGTATTGCATATTTTTTCACTACCTTCTATTTTTTGTTATGCTTGCAAAACTGTCCGCTGACATACTAGACAAATTAGATATATTTGTATTAGAAATTGAAGAACTACAAATTCCTCAGGTAAAAATACTTTAAACATTACTTTTTGTCATTTTATTTTTTAGAATATCCCTATCTCTGATATCCTCCTTGGCAATTATTCTATTAGGGGGGCTGATTTTGTGAAAGAACTCAAAAATCATTCATCTCTTAATTATTCACATTCATACAAATATCGCAGTCTACCTTGAAACTAAGCGCTCTGCTACATTTTTTTTGTAATTGCTCACTGAATATTGTTGACGATTTCTTTAAATGTTATACGGTTTAAAAATGTCACAAAATATGTATTGAGGTCATGAACTATTATTCTTCTACTACTCTCTTTACATAGTTCCGGTCATTGTGGCTGGTTACCGATTTAATAATAAAAAGTCAGTGTATTACAGTACAGTACTATGATCAGTATTTTTTTTCAGTTGAGTGACAATTCTTCCAATTGATTTCAACCCTATCTGTCTTAATTTCTCAAAACTATTGTGGAAATTTTATTAAACGGATCCACCACACAAATATTCACAAATCGAATTTGTGAACAGGTTTAAAATATTACTTCGCAATTGATTCAAGTGTTTTTTATTTGTTGTAAATACAAACATATGAAATAGTGTTTGTTATGACTGAAACAATCAACATACTTATGCAAGCAACAAGTTTTTTAAACATGCTAAAACTCCTTCCCAAGAATCCCAAATCAATATTATTTATAAATGATTGCTGATTTTACACGCTGAAATCAGTTGTATCTTTTGCTGCAACTCTTATTCCTATCCATTTCTGGTTGTAAATAAAAAATCTATTCATAGTGTATTGTTGCTTGACTTTTAGTGTAAATTCTATGGAATTTTTTTTTATTTTTGCCTAGTCACTTTCTTTAATTTTTCAGTAGAAATATACTGGATTTTCTTTTGGTTATTCTGGTAATTAACGTAGCCAATCTAATAAATAATTATTGTGAAACAATATATGCATCAAATTTTGTTTATTATTCAATACTTGTACATGAACATGCATAACAGAAAATAAGTTGTAGTTTTTTTATGGTAGTAGGCGCATGACATCATTTTGACTAACACGATTTATAAAATTAACTTTCTAAATAAAATTTCCAGCTTTAAAGGAATTATTTATTGCAATATGAAATATATTGTAATTCACCGTGTGAAAATTTTTCTTTTCACCATGGCATGTTTTTAATTAATTTGCCTTCCACAAATAGTGAACTAAATAATATGATTCTTATTATTTTCCATTGCGTACCTGATCAATTCTAATTTTTGGATTCATTTACATTTAAAATTTTATTATATATTCAGATAAGTCAAATAATTTAAATTATATCTAGTGTTGATTTGAATTGGAAGTATGCAATATAATATTTGTACATTTTATAATCTGATTTAATTAGTGTTCTTCTTTGATTCACAAATTTATTAAAACTTGCACCCTTTAATAAGCAAAAAATATTAAATCTGCAATTACATTGAAACTCTGCTTCATCAATTGACATAAATTGTTTCATTTAATTTTTGTTTATTTATACTTTAAATACTGGGAGCAAACCGTTGGTGTTGATTGAAATTGCAATATGATTACTCAGATGTTATTTTAGAAGCTCACCCATTCTGATGGTCCTATTATTAAAAAAGTATCAAGGCCTGGATTGCACATTTTTGTTTTATTTAAGTAAAACAGCTCAATGTCAATTCACAATGTTGCAAGCATGCTAAATAGTACAAGACAATAAATGTGCTTATAATATTATGTATCCATACTTCTAAAAACATTGTTCTGTTTTCAAATATAAAATTTATTTCATAAAACGGCAACAGAAATTTTCATAAAAAATACTTAATCATATCTTTTGATCACATTGCACTACTTGTACACCAAGGTTCCTATTTTCCAAAAATCTATATTTGAACCTAATTTAGACACCTATCAGTCAACAACCCAAAGAGCTCTGAATATATTTGAATTGGAAAGTAAATGTAAACAAACAGTATTGACGATGACAGCAGAAATTTTACAGCGGTGAAAATATGATGATAGGCTCAATGGGTTCATAAAATTATCACTATAACAGTGTCAATGACTACTGGCCAAGTTTTTGATTATATTTATATTTAACTAAATAAAAGCTTAGACCAGTAAAAAATATTACTACTTACTCATTATGAATTTTGACAATGTAAGCTTGTAAGCGAAATATTAGATTGCACGATTGCTAATCGGCTTGGATATCAATCTGAAGGGTCTGATATATTTTCATTGAGGCCTTAGCGTGCTTAGCTATTGTGACATTGAAAACTATATTGTATAAATTGATTAATTTGTTTTTTAGCCTCTGCTTTGGGAATACATATGGGGAATGTCCATATTATCATCTTTTCTGGGGCTCGCGGCGATCAAACGAAACCGCGTTGTCGCCATGATGCGCTACATTATTGCGATCGTTGTCCTCGGCTATCTACCAATTTTGTTTTGCTTCATTTATTACTTGTCGGATTGTTGGCGCTACTTAACTGGTGATGACAGTTATGATGAAGATTCATCGGAAGAAGATATAAATGATGAAAACTCTATAGTGTTGTGGCAGGTAAAGATATTTATTTTAATATTTGCTTACAACCCTAGTGATTCAAGCTTAGTTTTAAGTTTTTCTATGGCTAATAAAATATAAGATTTTTGACACATTAAAAACGTTGGAACGAAAAAAATTCTTACTTTAGGTGAATATGATACTGAAAAATCTTATATCGATCTGTGCATATATTAATTATGTACACATAATATATATATATTTATATAAATCCTAAATCCCCCTGGAGGTGGGAACTCGTTAAATCTGTTGATTTAATAAATTAGTCAATGTGTTTTTCAATCTTTCCATTAATTTATTACAGTAAAACTCATGGAAAAGTACAAAATTGAAGCGATTCAAATATTATATTATTTTGTTTGGTGTGTTCTTTAATTTTTATACATCTCAAAATGTAAAATGAGTAATATTTTATAAGATGGCATATCTTTGAAAACAATGTACTCTGGTGTCTTGAGATTTATGACTGAGACAATGTGATTAATCTATTATTATATATAATTTTTGTGACAAGGTATTTACACTTTTTGATGTTCATTTTATTTATTACAGGGGTATCCATACGGTCTTCTTTGGTTTGGATTTGTCTTGCTGGCATCCCAAGTTCACGCTTTCTCCATTTACTTTGCTTGGAATTTGATAAATGCCTGGAAAGCGCGAGGGGTGCTGAGGAAACAGCAGTGAAAGCAGATGTACTATTTTAAATTTTACTTTATAAATCTTCAACCACTCGAGCTTATTATAAATGTTACAATTATCCTGCAGCAAGGTACTATATTATTTTAGATGAATTGTTTGATCCCACTACATATACTAGGGTTGAGAAAATAAGTCACGCATAATTTAGCCTTCTGTCAATTATATACTGAAATGTGTTGAAAATTTAATGAATTGTGATGCCCAATAATTTCAATTACCACGCCAGAAAGACCTTTGCCAAGACATTGTTAATTTTGCACAAAACTGTTATTATTTTTTCGCCCTTTGGAAATCCCATTTATTCGATCACAGGTACTGATATACTCTATTTATTTGCAATCCAATGTAACCGATAATATTTATAGAATTAGTTGCCTTAATTGAATCGATGTGACCTAATTTATTTAAATTGTTTTTGGACAATAAAATAATAACTGCTGAGCTTTGTTCCATTTTGAACAGTGGCAAGATATATTGATTAGAAATATCTATAGCGTTATAAATATTTTTAAATGTTTGCATCATCAATGTGCATTGTAAAAATACATATAATTAACCATTTGAACGAAGCATACTTCTATTCGAACCGACAAGTAATCCCTAAATGTTTAGTTGTAAAAATATTTATTTGCTAAACTGCAGCAGTATTTTAGCAATGGTAATTTCAATATTGTAATACTCCTATTGATACATGGCAATATATAGATGTAATAAAAAGATATTTTAAAAATAGTCTGTAATAAATACAAATATTCTTAAAATATTTGTTGCAATTAATGTTCATGCTGATGACTTGATTTTGACAATATCGGTTTAATATTTCTGTTTTAATGGAGCTTTATATTTTGTATTCTGTTTGGCCTACACATTGTTATCATAATTTAAATATTAACTAATTTTTTGAGCCTATAACTTCATTGTGAACAATATTTGGGAAGTTTGTTAAATTTATAATGAGATCTGCAGCAAAAATATGTTCACTCAACTAGTCATGTAAATCGACATATTGTCGTTAATTCAGCAATCCCGGCTGTGTAAACTGTAATATAAATTACAATTGGGAATAATAAAATCTTTTTGTAGCTCAAAAGTTTTTCAATAAAGAGCAATATTATGAACCATACTTATTTTGACATTGTTAAAAACTAAACAATATTCCTATTTAGCAAAGGGTTGCCCCACTCCATTATGTATTAATTACTTAGCGGATAATGCTGAGTCAATGAAACTTTATTAGCTGTGGTGATTATAATCTTGATTTGATTGCGGTCTTATTTTAAAATAAATATTACTTTTGAAATTATTATTGCAGAAAGAAAAGCGTTTTGTTTCTGTTTACAGTTCCTATATTATTTATACATTCATGCACAAATTACTACTTTCACTCATTTGATTTAATTGTCTTAATACTGACAAAAAAGGCTTTCGTTAACTCTATGAAAGCATTAAAATTGATCTATGGCTAAATAATGCTTCATATATGTAAAACTGTCGCTTGTAATTTGTCAATAAAGTACAATAATACTACCATAAGTATTGTGAATGTCTACGCTTTTAAATTGTAGAAAAAAATAGCGGTTCAAACTATTGAGCTACTCATAACAATATTACAACTTCATTATTACTTATTCAAGTCGGTTTGTGTTCATGAACTGTTCTAGATTGTATAGAATATTTAAATATAAAATCGCTTTGTGAATTTGTAATTTATATAGTGTGATTGTATTGAATAAGTGCAGCAAGTTCCCATTCATCTGTGAATATCATAAAATATGTCACTATTTATATAAAATTATTGTAAGAAAGCGATCTTCAGCTATTTATCGTGTACTAATATGTAAATTTATAAAACACCCCCTTTGTACAGATGATATAAATATTTATTGATGTTTTTTACTAAAAAAATACAACTTTAATTTTGTACCCACTGGAGCTATTTATTTTGTACGTTTTGAATATATATAATTCATGTTTTGGAATTATTAACGTCTGTGTCATTTTTGATTGAAACGTTGTATTAGAGTTAACTCAAATATGTTCCTTTGTTGTGGAATTAACTTATTAGTAATATTAGTATATACATTTTTTTATAACTACTTTCTCCTGTATAGCTCCAGCTCTCTATTAGGATACTTAGATGTTAGGTGTATTCTTTTAAAAATTTAATGTATTTAATAGTGGCAAAAATACTTCAAATATTTTTTTTTAAGTTTTGCCTTGCGTTTCTACTGTCAGTAATTTCATTCTTCAAAAAACTATAACTGCCCTATTTTTTACACAAATCAATATCTATGGTTACAAAAGAAAATTTCGATATCATCAAATCTAATAAGACCGTGCACTCAATTGTATCCTATAATATATCTTTTGAATTTAACATGACTTATTTAAATTCTGATGTTCTTAGATAATTTATTTTGTAAAAGATATTCTTGCCATTGTGTATTTTTGCCACTGAGGTGTTCGCTGTTGTGGTTTCTTTCTCTTATCTTACTTCTATCTCATTACAGGGCAATGCCCAGCATTGCCAAGAATTGTTGAAACAATCAGTTGAAAGTAGTTTAGGCTCGTAGGCACTTGTTTTAGAAAACTGACTTATTTTGTGTGTACTGCGAATTCATTTAGACTGAAACGAATTACACACCGAGATTTCAGTTTTCTTTCTTGCGCAACTATATTTCTTTGTCATTATAATGTGATTGATATGCTATTTATATCATTTTAAATGGCGCCATATCAATCACAATATGTGATGATCTATATTACTCTATACTTCTTAGCTCTATTGTCTATCAATGTCGTCTTGTATCAATGAATATCAATTAGAAATATTGTATTTGTACTCTCGATGACAGCTTAGTGTCACTAACTTTAACTAACCCTTAGACTCAAAATACATCAAGTATGCTTCTTATTTAGAACAGTACTGTTAGATTTGTTTGGTAGTTGTTTAATTACTCACGGATACTTAATAAAAAAAAAACACATAAATCGGTTGTGAAAGATTTTCAAAGAGTTATTAGAGCTAACTGAATGGGCAAAGGGTAAAATTGTGTACCTTCAGATGCATGCTAGTCTTATGAATATTTATTTACACATATATTATGACGAAAGTAAAACAGTAGTGACGGCGGATAATTGTTAGAATTATTACGTGACCCATATAACCTGATGTTTATCCTGAAATGGATGTTGTGCCTCTCTGTCTACCATGTAATAATTATATCTTTGTAATTATAGTGATTGTGGATTCAATATTTATCACCAAAAATTGCTGTATTTTTAACTAGAATGAAGACATTAAATGTTACGATTTAAACCCTGGAAAGAATTTCAATTGTCAATAACCTATTCAACTATATGCATCAGATCCTCAATTATATCCTTCCCAACATGTGCCTTATTTTACTCAACACTTCTGTCACCGTTGGTACACAATACGTATAAACCCATATCTTTCCAGCATGTTTATTCATGAATCACGTGGTGGTGATAACTGTAATCATGGAATGATGCCATCTATGAAAATATAACTGCTTGGACTCATTTAGTTTGACAAGTGATCGAAAAAAAATAGTGTAAACAGCAGGGCTGTGGAGTCAGTAAAAAAAAGTTCGACTTCGACTGCAGCATTTACCAAAACCACGACTCTGACTAAAAAAGTTGTATATCGTCACTTTTTTTTGCCTAATTTTCCTTTTGATGTGTATTCAATTAAATATCAACCCTACCAATCCGGCCAATAGCCAAATTTGACATATTATATGCAAAAATAAAAAGTTCAAACTTTAAAAAATTTCCGACTCCGAGTACGACTCTGGCCAAATCGCCGCAACGACTCCGACTCCGGCCAAAAAGCTCCGTCTCCACAGCCCTGGTAAACAGGTCTGTTTTGATTTCAGTTGGTAGGGAATCATCATTCACTATACTGTATTATTTAAATCAAAACCACCGAAAATGAAGAATGCATATTTTGTAGCAGTGTTGGTTGCATGGGCTTAGGATATATTTAATTTGACAAGAAAGGAATATTAATAAGTTACAATATACTTATTTTTATTACTTAAGGTAGGGCTACATACATGTCGATTTTACTTAATTATTACAATTAAAATAATTTGAATCCCATGATTTTTTTATTTATATTTATTATTTTATATGGTAGGTATAAATAACAAAATGACAATAGTTTAAAACCACGATAAATAAACCTCTATAAAGTGCTGTCACAGTTGATAATATAACACAAACTATCTATCAATAACATTGTAAAAAACTTTACTGGAATATTATAAAAAGCCTTAATTTATTATGAATGATTATGTTTATGGCAGCATTTCCGGCAGCTGATTGTTTAACAACTAAGTAAAAATTATTTTGTTTAAAAAACACACTTTCTAAAACTAGTAACGAAGTAAATCATTGCACTTCATGTGTATTGATCAATTCAAGTTTATGTCAATATATTTATTTGTTTATTACCTTTCTAATTTTGTAGCCAAATTTATCTTCCAAGTACATAAGTACAAGTTAGTATAGTATAGTCAGATATAAAAGTAAATCACGTTTTTTTGTTATAAAGCTTCCCGAAGAGTGTGATGTATGGTCATTTTATATGCCTATCAGAATATTTCTGCTTAGGTATTGTGTCTTTATTAAAAATACAATTTATTATTTGACTTTTAGTATGTTATTCACTTCTTTTGGGTATGATTGATGATTTAAAATTTTGAATCAAATTGATTTTGTCAGGTATTAACCCTTTTTTATGAATTGTGGATGGATATAGAATGTTAATAATAAATAATTAATATTCATATTCTTCACAATATTACAATTTGGAAGCAATCTTCTTAAGATAATGATCTTAAATATCAAAGTTATTCGAATGAATCTAAAATATTTGCAAATAGTGTAGTATAATAATAAATAAATCAGTATTTAGAAATAAACAAGGTATTGACTCCTATTTATCAATAAATTATTGAAGCCTTACAGATTTTCATCACCTTTGAATATGTCTATTCGCTCCAAAAGCTGAAAAGATAGATCATTAAGTTATAATTCATTTTGATACGCCAATTCAATTGGAAGGCCTATATCTCTGTGGTATCTTTGTCATATTTATCTACGCCACATAAGGTATGGCTTTTGGTGGACGCACCCAGCCATCCACCATCAGTGAATACTTCTAAGTAGCAATTTTTTTTATACTTATTTGATTTGTAAATGTGCTGAAATATTCAAATTGTTTGGTTCAGATGTATTAATTTGAATATATTCTTCCAATTTTATTTTAGGGCTGTATAGCAAACAAAAATATTGTGAAGATATGATATTAATCTAAATCAGTATTCATAATTATTTTTATACTGTTATTATTTAAAAATGAAAATATTATTTTAAGAAAGTCTCTTTTTTTCTGCCGGAAACGCTTTTGACACTAGGAAGCACCAAAATCTTCCATCCATCCCTGGTATCGAGCAATATCAACTGCTGACACCGTCTTCTTGCATTTCGCCATGGCATCTTGAAAGTCTGTCAATGTGACAGGTAAGTCGATCTCTTCTATCTTGATACGCTTTATTTCGTCAGGACTACGTCCGGTTATCATCCGTCTCATTGACATCATTGATGCATCCCTGAAAAATGGAATTAGGCAAGTTTACAAGATAGATATCGGCAGTGGTGGTGACCAGAATATTAGTGAATAACCCTAACTAAATATAACAAAATCTATGCTACAAGCTATTATTATTCTTAGTATAATTTTTATGCTGTCTGCTAAAAATGTGTGAATCATCATTTCCTTCAATATTTGTATGGGAACACACGAGTTTTAAATGACTTATTTGGTAGGAATATTTTTTTGATATAGATTGAATATAAATAGGTGATCAGTGCACCAATGCACTATTACAGGAGCCATCCTTGGTTGTCAAATATTATAAATATTTTAAACTGTTATTTATTCAAATAAATTCAAGAAAGTGAAACATATTTTCAACAAATTATGAATTTAAGTATATAGTCTTCTTCTGAGGTGCTTCAATCTTTTAAAAAAATTTCGCAAAAAAAACAAGTGATTCTGTGGTAAGTATAGAATGGTGGATAAGTATTTTATAGTCACCTGCAAACGTTGCTTATGTCTGAGCCCGTATAACCATCTAATTTTTCTGATAATATTTTCATATCTAATCCTACCTCAGTTCTGACATCTTGCATACAGAGGCTTAGCAATCCTGAGCGAGTTTCATCTATCAAATTAGAAACACATGTTTAAATTGGTACAAAATTAATACAAACCGATATCTACTCCGTGATGTATAAATAAATACATCGTCACCAATTTTACATGTTTACCACACAAAGTATCATGTGCTAATGGAACAGATGTAGAAATTCAGACAATGAAAAGTCAAGGATTACTGTCATAATTTTTTTGCAAATCAAATAAATGATTCGATTCCAATTCAAGGATCTCAGGCAACGTTTTTGATTGACTCTTCCATGCGGGTCAGTTTTGATAGGGCGTTTAATGAATCGCTATTCAAATGAATCGTATTGTCCGAGTAGTGAATGAGTGACTTGTTCATTGGGATTTGTAAAATCTAATCAACATGTGCTAATATTATTATAAATAAAATATCTGTGAACTCATGTCTGAAATCTATAAAATATTCCAAATTTTATTTAATTACCATCGGGCAGTCCTAGGTAAACTCGTTTTTCAAATCTCCGTCGAAAAGCATCATCAATGTCCCATGGGTGATTAGTAGCTGCGAGTACCATAATTACTTTGTCATCATTCCTAGGAGTAATGCAAAATCAAATGTTTTAAGTTTACATGACCTATCCAATATAGTCTCTCACTCTCAATTGATTATGTTGGCAGTGCAGCTTTGTATAGTTTTCTCCAAATTGTGCATAAGTAGTTCATAAAGGCGAGTATTTACTGCCCATTCATTCAAAATAATAATTATTGCTAGGAAGAGTTCAGGACATAACTTATTGTTGATTTTCTTAGTGATGTAATTTTATCTGTTTAAAATAAGCAATATAGCCAAAGCAAAAAAATGGCATTGAGGAAGCTGTAAATATTATAGTTAAGGAGTAATTTACAATGAGGCATCGAGTCCGTCCATTTGAATCAAGAGCTCAGCTTTGAATCTTCGACTGGCTTCATGTTCGGTGTCTGTTCCTCGTGCTGCACACAGCGAGTCAACTTCATCGATGAAGATGGTGCTGGGAGCGTGAAACCGGGCCTGAAAAACAAAATAAAGCCTTTCACTACGGACAAAGTAATAATAGATTGAAATAAAAAAACACATTATATAGCACTATTTTTAAATATATTCTAAAAAGATCATGACCGGTTTTGCTCATCGCGAGTATTTTGAACAGTTGACAATGCTCACAAAATAAAATTAAAGTGTTGCAGCAATCTTCCTCAATGATTGATATATTTTTTTAAATATTCTAATAACCATACCAGTTTCGTGTATATTATTTAGTAGTTAATTTAAAATATACCATTTCAAATAGCAATCTGACTAGTTTTTCTGATTCGCCTCTGTACTTTGATGTTAGTGTACTTGAAGAGACATTGAAGAAGGTCGTTCGACATTCAGTGGCCACTGCCTTTGCCAGTAATGTTTTACCAGTCCCTGGAGGACCCACCATTAGGACTCCTTTCCATGGCCTTCTTATACCCTGGAATGATATAAATTCATTTTAGGTATCAAACACTTTCGAAATTGTTTATTTATTGTTGGCACATAAGTTACGATTTGGTAGATTATTTTCTATCAGTAACATTTTTATTGAAGATAAGAACTAGTTTTAAATGAGTCATATACTTTCAGAGAACGAAAGGGCAGAGAAAATACTACTCGTTCTTAGCAAACATTCCTTCGCTTGAATACAAATCCATAAATCAACTAAAATATCAATGCATGAAAGTGTTCATTCAAAGATTCAAAACTTTGTCCGTGTGGACATGTGGGACGATCGATCTTTTGTATTACCACTGAGTTAATGTACATATTTGTATTAAATATGATAATATCTGACAACAGACATTAATTTATAAATCCTATATGGCTGATAGATAAATGCTCATTTACAATAATTAGATTTTTTTAAAATTGAATTGAATAAAGGCTTACGTCTTACTTCCTATATTATTTGACATTTGGTTTTTTTTATCTCAGATACCTGCACGTTAAAGATTCTTTCTTCCATTCGCAGTCTATTTTTACACAGTACGAATTGACAGTTCTCTTCAGAAGATTTTTGATGCATGGATAATTTAAGTTTTGCCAGCTTAGTGAATATTTAGTTTCGGCAAATATGATTTTTAAATTTGGAAATATATTATAGATATTAGGAAATAATTCACCTTAAAAAAATTTGGCATAATGCTAGGAAGGACCATAGCTTCTTGTAAAATTGCTTTAGCTTCGCTCAGTCCTGCTACATCATTCCACTGAACAGCAGGGTTTCTCTGAAGGATTTCCTTCTCCAACGTCTCCACCAGATGAGCTTCAAAACCAGCTGGACTGAATATCCTCTCTTCCTTCTCCACTTCCGGAATGGTGTCGCCATTACACGATGCCCCGGAAGCGTTGTCTTCCCCAGAAGAAGATTTCTTTATGATACCGTGTCTGATCGGTAGTAAACTAGCGCCAAGCCTTCTTTCTTTGAAGGCTTTGGGTAGTCTTTCAACGGATCTGGATTTGCGCGATAAGTTTGAAGAGCTGGTTCGTCCTCGTAGGTGGATTGAAGGTAGCGTCGGCTGGATTTCCGGATCCCTTTTGCGGAGGGAAGCGATCCATTTATCGGTGACTGTGTCGGACTGTGGTGTCGTTGGCTGCTTTGACATGCCAATGTCGGCCTCTGGTGGAGGTGGAGCTTGTTTTGGTTCTGCAAAAGAAAACATAGAAAACTATAAATGTCGTTTAAATAAGATGTCGGAAAAACAACATAATATTTGATCTATTTTTTAGTAATTAATGGCTAAGTGAAGATTTGGATATCGTTGATTTTTACGTCCTCAGCATTATAATATTAATATTTCCAAATTCAGAAATTCTGATCCTAAGAGCCTCAAAAGGCACTGATCAAATAGTTTTTATAGAAGACATATTTTCGTATTTTGAGTATTTTTCTTTCCCCAAAACATTTAGTTACTCCAAACGTCTTTCACTTTTTTAGACCGTGAGTTTTTTTGCGTGGTGCTATTCGAGCGTAATTACCTCAAAAGCTTTACTATTATTGATTTATGATAATTGTGTCAAAGTTTTTATTATTTATCCTCAAATAAAATGAGTACGCCGAGAAAGTTATACTTATAAAATAAAATGTAAAAAAGGTGATAAATCAACAGAAAAAATAAATATTATGTACTAATGATAATGTTCACGATGAGTGAAACTACTAGTATTCATATAATAAAATGTGTGGAATTAGTACATACAAAAAAATGTATTCGTTATCTTTAATTGGCGAAGAGCACCTGAAAAGAATACTAAAGAGACAATAAAGTCATAACTGACAAACTGTTCAAAAATAGGTGCAAAAAATAATTTTAAAATACTCGATTCATATCACACAATTGATTTAATTGTAAAATTGGATCATTGGCTCTTTTGATATATATCCAAAGACTACCGTGCAAAAAAACTGTAAAGTAAGATAAGCTGCCAAATGCCCATACAAATTTGGTAGATAGGTTCCATTAATTAAAATCAACTCAAAAATCGAACTTATGTATAAAAATATTTTTTAAGTTATACAAGTAATAAATTAAAAATTAATAGTTTTCGATTTAAATTTAAAAAAAACCATACAGAAATATTTGCCTTTAGTGTCATTACTTGATAATAAACGTGCCCGTTTACTAAAAAAAGAAATTAAAACCATATTAACGCAGAAAATCAGTGTAAAAAATTGTAAAAAAATCGGTTCTTTCTTTAATTAAAGCCGTCTTATTTTGAAGCCATGCAAAAGAGGATCGGGTGAATGTATACAATACCTTACAAATAAATCTATAAATACCTTTATAAACATGCTTTGGTTGTTTTGGGGGAGCAGGCTGTCCACCTTGTGCTGGAAGATTCCTCGACGCCGCTGATGCTCCGTTCCGTTTCCCGCCATTTGGACGAGGACCTCGATGTGTGGTAGTGATCTTGGTGAATGAAAACGGTTGCAAGTTGTCAAGGATTAAAGAATCCATCATGCGCGCCATGTGGTGCAGACCATGGCCTGGCGATGGACTGAAAAATATTTTTTAATATCACGTTAGTAAAATGAAAATGTAAAGAGTGATTTTTTTATATCCGTCTTAATTTTTATTCTTCACTGATTAATATACGAAATATATTTTCTAGTCTAAATACCTTAATCGATATTTTGTTTAAAATTTTATAGTGACATAATTTGGGGGTGTTTTTTTAAGTAATTGGCGAAGTAAGATAGTTGAGTTTTCATATTTAATTTCCATTCTTTTCCCATTGCTGCTAACTGGAGAGCGTGGACGCCGTATTGGTTAGTGATACATAGTGAAACCAGTTCAAAGGGTGAACTTGAATTATATTATTCATATAAATTTCTCGTTTACCATATCCATGGATACACATTTTTTTAAAAATAAAAATGCATTACACATACACACACAGCTATACGGTACACTGAGAAGTTAACCGAAAATCATGTTCGTGATGCGACAGGTCTTATTGTTTCTTTGTTGAATCATCAATTCTTTCAACCAATAGAGGGTCATCGAGAAGACCGGTTCTCGGTCTAAGGCGATCTCAGAAGCTTTTCTCGTACGCAAGTCCGTTGATAACACTCGCGATGAGCGAAACCGACCCTGATCCTAATAAATCTAATGTGGAATAAGTACAAAAAATGTGTTTTTATTTTTTGTTTTAAGAACGCAAGTTTTCCGAATCCTGTCCAATCCACCTACCAATATGTTTATAGAGCATTTAATAAATTAAGTTTGAAATATTTTAAAAAAATGTACAAAATAATCTTTAAGCGGCGTTAAAATATAAATTTCTGTATCTCAATGGCCACTCATATTAGAGCTGATGCTTAATAAATAAGAGACAAATAAGTATTTGACAATCATTTTTAACATGTCATGTGAAAATACATTAGCAACGAAGTAAGAAAAAAATAAAAGCTCCCAGAAGTATTGGTTACTTTAAAAAAGTATGCTGAAAAATCTCGAAAAAGTTGGTAGTTTATTTATTCATAATATAAAAAAATCTTCTTTATTAAACGTGTTCTTCTTGAAGTGTCATGGCGTGGGTTGCGTAATAATTATCAAGACCGTAAACCTTTACCGTGAAATGTGAAATAATCGTGTAAAAAAATCAAAACCCATACTAAAAGACAAGTCTGTTTACGGTTTGTTGTCATGACAATATTCGAGCTTACGAATTCTATGATACGGCAAGCTGAAGGAGCGTCCAACCTGAACACTAAAATAATAAACAAAAATGAAATTTGTGGTACCCATACACTGAATGTTTCAGACAGTGAAGTGTAAAGTAAAAAATATGTAGACGTATTTTTCTTTGGTTATAAGTTGAATTATAATGAAAGAAGCAAGCAACAAAAGATTTATTTGCTATTTTTCAAATATAATAGTTTTATTTGATTATCGAGTCTATATTGACTCTGTAATAAACATTTTTTAAATGGGTGCTATACGATTTAAAAACATGACTATGAGACAGCAATTTTCTCACGGATTCATATATTTATTGAAGGATAAATATTATACAATTGAATGAAAATTGTTCGGCTAGAAATTCAATCCCTGGACCAAATCAAGAGTTGAGAGTTATTCAGAGGTTCACGTTAGGTCCAATTCAATTAAATTTACATTTATGAGTTAATGATTTTTTAAATATTTGTTGAATACTATTTAAGGCTTGTTGAATAAGAAGAGAGAGAATTAAAAAATATTTGGTTTTATGCAATGACATGTGAGTTTCTATACCACAGCCTAATTATATTTGTAGTCACTTTCCAAAACACAATTGTTTTTGAGTATCTAAATCAGGCATGGGCAACCTTTCCTAGGTCTGGGGCCGGATTGTCATTCCATCTTCGAGACAAGGGCCGGACCAAATTACTATACATAAAAAATATTTAATTCAATAAAACACGTTGCTACATCTTATATATGTGGAATCTGAGTGTGGAAGTAAGATTGGCCTTGTACTTGAATTACAAGACTCTCCACATAGGCGATGATATTGCTTAAGGATAATCGCATAGAATTTTCCAGATTTTCATCTGTTATCCTCGTTCAAATTTTTGATTTAGTGTGTTTCATCTTCGAAAAAAACTGATCGCACGTAAATGTGCTGCCGAAAATACCAATGATTTTTCTTGCAAATGCGCGTAAATGTGTATATTTTTCATCCATCAAATATAATTTATAAAAATCCGTCAAACCAATGTCGTTAAATTGTGGTTTTAGCAATCAATCCCGCTAAAGCTCAATAAGTTCCATTTTTTGTGGTTTTCCATAATTTCGTCATATGCTTACGCGACTAGGTCAGTACTGTTGAAGCCTTCAAATCTCACATGCTTTTAAAAATATGGCTATTTTAATATTCTATTTTATTTAAAATATTTTATTATTTAAATTTTCTTTTTAATTAAATATGACTACTTTACAATCGGAAAGGAAAAAAATGTAAATCGGTAAAGATTTTGAGGAAATTTTCGCAACTGAATAGATTTGTGGAGGGTGCGCGGATTTCTATTGCCACGACTGTATATGTGTTGTTTGTATGAGCTGATAGACTAGGAAATGGTTTTAAAAAAAATCCTCCCTGGAACTATTAATTTATTTTTCAATTACTTTGCCCAGATGTATAAGGGCCGGACAAAATAGCCCGGCGAGCCGGTAGATGCCCATGTATGATCTAAATCCACGTATCTGAAGTTTTGAACTAATTAAAATATAATAAAAATCAAGTTAGATCTCATACATTGAGTTGGAGTTACTCATGATTCATTTAGAATGTGTACTGATGAGCTTTGAAGAAGATGAAATATTCTAACAAATGCAGTATTATTTTAATTAAAATTCGTAAAAGTGTGTATTGCGAATTTAAATCTAACATCGATAACTACACATTTTATAAAAATCGAACACAAAATACGAATAAATACACTACATCATTTTACACACTGAATAAATAATTTCCAACGCCCGAAAAATGAGCATGCGGAATCCGATAAATATAATAATTAAAAGCAAATGGCGATATTTTCAATTCTATTTCGCTTATGTTTATCGTAACGAATGCATCGATTAATAAAAATGGTGGATTGGAATTGCAATACGATGGGGAAAAATACTATAGAATAAGGTGAAACACAAACACATCGTTTACTTCTGGCATGTGCAAAGTGGACATATCGATGCATTAAAACCCCTGATCCAGACGGTCGATGGCTTGTAACAATGGACTTTACTCAAGTACGTAGTTGTAGGGGGACTTCGAAAGCCTCGACAATTTTCCCCCGGGACCACGTGTTGGTGAAAAATTTATGCACCAGTAATATTCCAAGCTACGACACGGAATGGCTCGCTGGGCTACTTGTTTATACGTGGAAAACACGTGTGTAGCTACGTTGTGTTCTTGTACAGCTTTTAAAAACCTTTGGTCCACGTAATGAATATATTTTATTAGAAAAACTATGTGTTTTTATTGCGAAGAAGAATCCGTAGAAAACTAAAATAAGTTGGTATTTAATACTCAAACAGAAGTCTCACAGTGCCGATTGATTATAACCGTGTTACAATTAATATTTTTTTTCAAAATTTAATTGATTGCTTTTAAACAATTTTAAAAATATTTATTAAAACGATGAAAAATCTTAAATAAGTATGTCTATATAATGTAAAAATAATTAAATTTTCAATTATACCGATAATAATCAATTCACTATTACGCGACTGGGTCAGTTCGGTGGATTTCCCAAATAAATATTGCAAAATATTTTTTATATTCCCAATTTTTAGCATATTTAAAAAATAACTCATCTAAAACGTTATGGTTTTACAAAGCAGTACCGTCCTTACATACATAGCAATATTATTATAATCGATGCTTAATAATGGACACAACAAAATAAAAAGCAATCTTTCGTACCTATATCTTATATAAATTTACAATTTAATAAATATACGGTTTAACAGCTAATAATTGCCAACACGCCAAATATTTTCAATATTTAAATCACAGTAGATACAAAAGTTACTCGAGAAGCAAAATATTAATTAAGACTTGATCCGAAACCGATCTGGTAAGACATGGGCCGACTATGTTAATAAAAATTAGTTACAAAAGTTTCTGCACAGCTGTTTTAAGCCTTTGTTAAAGAGCGCTGACCGCTGGATCGATATCAAAAGGAAAAAAGAAATACAAGTTGACATTACGTGTGGGGACCGATAAAGAGTGTGCCAATTTTTAAATATGATTTATGCGTTATACATAATTATTATAAATAGAACCAGTCAAATCGAAAACTATAACTTACCTTTACACGTACCTTTAGAAACCTTATTGCATTCGTGAATATTTTAGACTGCTATACCATTACTTTTTAATAACTATGAACAGACGCATCAAACTTTTTATATGTTTGACTTTAAAAAACCTTCAGAATGAATTGACTGTACTGTTAAAGTGCTAACTGTAAATTTTTGGCGGTAAAAAATATTTTTAAATAAATAGAACACATTTTTTTTGGTCTACTCTTTTCTTCTTTATTAATGATATTTTTAGAATTTATTTAAACGCTAAAAATATAAAAGAATTTTTGCTAACTTAATATACTTATTGTTAATGTGCGATTATGATTCCCGATTATTGTGCATTATTTTGTAAGAAGTCATAAACATTGTAAGTATTGACAGTTTGATTCTATTTATGTATTTATATAAATAATCATGTTTCTATTTATGTCACCCGTTGAAAACGCTCGTCATAAGCGATACTAGTCCTCATATTTACAACATATCAATGGGTGCTCCCAAAAAATGTGTTTTGTTTATCTTAATAATTGAACAGTATCCATATTTTTTTGCAAGAACTATGTTTACGAATTATTTTTAACATAAATTTGTGTTTATAAATACGATAGTATACTTGAAGTAAGTACTAAGATATTAACTACCTCCTCAAAAGTGCTTTAACGATAATACCATAACGGGAAAAACACGGTTTACTCTATTTTGTTTAACATTTCAACCAAGAGTATCAAAAGCTTTTGAGAAGCTGGCCAGATTGAAATTTAAAAATAGTTTTAAAATCACGCATTTTTTTTATGTTGTGGAATTGTATCCTTCGTTGTTTCTTTTCTGGTGATAATAGAGTTCTACCAAGTCAAAAAATGAAATTCAAATAATAAAAAAAACATCTAGTTCTTATATACATTTTACACATACTTGCATTGCAGAAATGATTTTTCCATTTAGGACTCGTGCCCTGTAACAGCAGATTTAATGAAGACAAACGCCCAAGATTGTTTACCACTTGGCAACAGGACCCAGAAATAATCATTATATCCCAGAAAGAAGACAAGTAATAATTAATGACTTTTTCTAGACATGAAAGAATTTACATTTTACTTCAGGAAGTCACTTTAAATTCGGTATATGGCTCTGCAATCAAGCAGTCGTGTTGTTAACCAATCTAATGGAAGCTTTATTTAAAATTCAAGATTGATAGATAAACAGGGCTAACGCGGCTAATACAAGGTCCAGAAGTGCTTAATTTGAGGGGTATTGAACCCTGTTCATTGTCAGACAGTAAAAGTGATCAAAATTTAATTAGTTTTATGTTTCGGCATGCCATTTGTAGGTGCATTATGAAGTGTGTTTTTAAGGGCGAGACAACTGCACAAATTATAGTGTTTTTGACCGTCAAGTTCGATGTATGTATTTGTTCAATTTATTGTCTATGGTTATAGAATATCGTTAAACTACTTTTTAAAATTTGGAATCGGTATGTTTTTGATTAAATCAACAAATGAATACTTATAATAAAATCACTAACATTTAAATCGATTACACAAGAAGATGTAGATTTTTTACATATTATATCTATTGCAATTTTGATAAACAAACTTTTTCTACCGTGGATAAATAAAATAAATAAGTATTTTCTGTGATCTCAGATACATAAGAGAGTTCTTTGCAGTGTGTGTCAAATATCAATTATTTGTAGACTAGCGGTCGAAAAGACAATCATTTTAATAGATGACTCACTGTGGTTTCACGAATGACCGCTACAGTCAAATAGACCTAATGAAATTCCAAGGTTGAAGTAAACGCACGTTATACATTATTATATTCAAAATAAAAGAAAATCTTCACTGATGAAAAGATGAATTTGATCTGCGATTCATACAAAGCCTTTTTGTTACAAAGTTTTACAATTACTACAAAACATTTTATCGTCCGAAAGTTAATGATGACAATTACAATGCAATTTATCTGCATCAATATTTTTTCATAGTGAAAGAAAATTTACTGTCTTTTACTTTTTTTTTGTTATAAATGAAAACAAATTATCGTTAAATATAATATATTCAATAAGAAAGCAGATAAAACACAGTATAAAACTTGAAATCATTTGTTTTGCTTAATTGGTTACAGGTTCTTTCTTGCATAACCGAATATATTTTCAATTATAAAGGTCTTCTTGGTGGAGAGAAACTATTTTAATTGAATAAATAAGTTGGAATAAGTTGATAATGCTAGCGATGAGTAAAAATAGTCCTAATCTTTATAAAATTATTTGTGTATGTAATAATAAAAAATGTGTAATATTTATTGAAAAAAAATAATAAATCTATTCATTTCAACAATGGATTTATTTTCGATAATTTGATAATAGTAGAATTATCTTTTCACTCTTCGTTTCAAATAAATAAAAATAGCAAGCGCCAAAACCTTCAAAGTTTACCAATTCCTTCCGGAATATATCCGAGGTTAAAAGTTTGTTTTGGAACACAACTCATCAAATATTTACGAACGGGATGAGCCTCGTATGCGATATATTAGCTCTCAGGTGATTTACTACAGCCAATAAGCGAAGTGCTGCAGTGAATAGTGTAAAAAGGAAACGAAAGAAAACAACGGAAAATGCCTCAATATTATTACGCCCGTAGCTTAAATTATCTCTCAAGGCAAATGATATTAACCTAATAGCTTTTATGATGTAATAATTTTTGCGAAATTAATTCAGTTGCTGCAGTTAGGAATGGTTTGATCGTTTCAATGGAGTTTGTCGTCAGTTAATTTAGCGATTAATCATGCTTAATACTTTTTCCACATAAAATTTATTGGATCAGGACCGGTTTCGCTCATGGCGAACATTGACAACTGATGACGGTAATGTCAGTTGACAATGCTCGACATGAGCGAAACCAGTTCTGATTCAATAAATTTTATGTGGAAAAAATACTAAAAATGTTTTATTATTTTTATTATAATTCCACTCCACCAAATATTGACAGTTGAACACCTTAAAAGTGATAAATCATGCCACTCCACTTTTGCAGATTTTTTTTATCGTTTCTAATAAACACATCATATAAAATTAAATGTGTACTAAAAAATAGTCGATTTCAATTTTGATGCGTTTCTGATTTTAACTATGGGAAGTGTGATTACTGAATTTATTTCTTTGATTGAGAATATGTATGTATACATATAATGTGAGCGGCATTGAGTCACCTTTTACCCCAAACGGACGTACAAAGATTTCCTGATGATATGCAACCGTGTATTGTATCTATAAGATTGAGCTACATTCGATATCAACAGATCACACCGTATTTCATGTAGTTAATTTACTATTTGTAGTTTCATAACAAATATTACGAAGATTACTTAAGCAAACTTTGCGATAGTAAGTCCGAAGATGCCTGTGAAACAGGCAAAGCACGTGTCACGATTATTAACCAAATAACCACCGAATCCATCGAAAGTATTAAGAATATGTTTAGCTTCAGAACAAATTATTCGTGGTAATATATTAACAATACACTAGAAAAAATATTTTAACCTTTTGCCAACGGAGTGTGAAAAGTGGTGCGTTTTCTGATTTTCCATTAAGTGCGAAATAGCATGCTGATTACCAAAGTAATTAAAAGGGCTCGTATACAAAGTGTTAATAAGCTATGACAAATTATGACCGAATTCAAATCGAAATAAAGTGGTAAATTACTATTCTAACACAACCGTAGGTCTGATAATGGTTCTTAAAGAGATAAAACACGTGTCACTATTTTTCACGTGGAATATAAATAATTATTTTTATTTTAATATTAATTTGATCAATTTTTTTAAATTGAATTAAAGTGTAAAAAAAGTAACCATTTATTTGAAATGATATATCGTACCTTCATAAAATATTCATACCGAAGCAATTTTCTACTTTGAATCAGCTTGAACAATTAAACAAGTATCGACCAAAATGCAAATTTAAAGTAGGTAAATCTAGCCATTTTTTTCCCTTGACTATTTGCGACTGTGACGCACGTAGTGGTCAGTATTTGTAGCTTTCAACTTCGCCATTTTGGAAAACAGGAAGTTCCCTTGAAAGACCGGAAAAAGTAAGCCACCGTTTTGACCTCAAGAATATATACGAGCCGCTTTTCACACGCAACGTTTCTTACCTTCTATGTAACATAACAATTTCATAGCATTAAAAATTACGGGCAAATAAATAGATTGACCGTTTTTATTAGGATTACAGCATTAACAGGCAAAATAAAAAGTAAACGCATTTTGAAAATTATATAAAAATGTAAGTACCACTTCGATAGCAGAAATTTCTGTTGAAAGAATCGAAACGTTTATTAAGAGAGAATCAACAACACGTTGTCTATAAGTCTGTAAATCCAAAAAACAGTCCAAAACCAAGTCCTGTAAAGTAACATTTTGTGCATCAAGGTACAAGAAAAATTTCCTCCTAGTGTTGATTGTCCTTCATTCTTTTTTTTGAAAATTTCAGTGTTGATAAATGATAATGCCTAGTGTTTTTAACGTATTTAAAGAATTTAAATTAGCAGAATATATATTTTTTAATATGACACAGTCACGGCAATATCAGAATGATTTGCATTTTTTTTTATTAAATTAAATCATTATATTATAATGTCGTTTCATTAAGAAATTTGTAATATATGTTAACGTACTATTAAAAAATTTGATAATTTATTCCTCTATATTAATCTTAACAAAATAGTACAACAATGTGTGAGTTTTTTTTGACTAGAATTTTATTAATGGTCGATCGTGACAAAGTATACATATAATGAAAGCGTGTAAATTTTAGAAACTGTTTCGTATTTACTTAAGTCAGTGCTCTCCAACCTTTTTACATCCGCGGACCCGTGAGAATTGGAAAATATTTCGCGGACCGGCGTCGACCAACATATTTACTGTCAGTATATAATATTTTTTAAATTTTGGTTTGGAGTCTAAGGTATCAGAAAAGAATTCGTTGCATGTTCAGAACTGAGTGTACATGTTTTTTATGGATAATAAATTAAATAAGTGTCCATTTAGACGCCCAGTCAATGTAACATAGAATTTTATTAATTGAAGCTAAATAATTACAATTTTTGGTAAGTGCGAAATCTATTGCTGCTTTTTTGTAATCAAAATTTTCGAAACATGAAAGTTTTTGCGGACCGCCGACCACTGGTTGAAAAACACATGCAATTTTGAATACAAGTAATTTTGATGGATTTTTTTAAGACAATGTTACTTATTGATTGAGTAGGCATTTACTTGGTAGAACTCCATTATAATACGGAAAGAAAAATAACAATGTATTTTAATTCTACATAAATTATTTTTAAATATTTGTTGATAGCTATTTCGGCTTACGCCTTCATCAGAACTATACACGTTTTAAACATAGTTCTGATGAAGGCGTAAGCCGAAATAGCTATCAACAAATATTTAAAAATAATTTATGTAGAATTAAAATACATTGTTATTTTTCTTTCCGTATTACAATGTTACTTCTTTGCATACCTTATTTATATAGAATATTAATACTGATGAAATATATCTGAGGTTACCAATAACATCAGCCAGTAATTATTTTCTATTAAATATGTAAGTGATAGTTTGCGAAGAAGGTTTTCATTTGCCTGGCTATTTCAATTTTATTTCAAGCGTGATTCCAAAGTCTTTGCATATCATTTTCGCTTATATATTCTCTCTTATAACTTTGTATTATGCAAAATAAATGTCAGTTCAAGAAGCACACTATACTTTTTGGCACTTAAAAATATTAAAAAATTGAAAGAAAATTTTTCAATTAAAATACTATACAACAAAACACAATTAAAAGCTGGTATTTTTATGTCTATAGTCGTTATGACGTCGGTCCCTGTGGTTTAGTGGCAAGAGCTTTGTCCTAGCAATCAGGGGCCCGGGTTTAATACCCGGCAAGGTCAGATTTTTTCAATTGAACAAAAAGAGATTTTGTGCACAACTGATACATTATTTACCATCGAGTTAATCTCGTATGACTTTCACAACTCAGAATATTTGGCGGATTGGCGTAAGAATAATAATAAAAATAATAATTAACGTGATTTACAAGTTTCTACATATTTTTTAATGATAACTATCTTCATAGTAGTGATAAAATATAAACATATTTATAATATTCATTCACTTGATTGATTTAGACTATTTCGAGTCTATTTATGACGTTAGTACCGTACGCATTTCAACCTCTACGCCGTAGCGGGTCTACGTGACTTGATGTGAATTTAGAATTGAAAGACTCTATTTACTACATATTTTAATCAATAAAACGCTTAAAGTGACACATCAGGCGAACGAAGCATTAAGTGGAACTGCATATGGAATTGCATGCGAGCGATAGACGCTAAATTATTTATTTAAATCTTCTATATTTTAGTGTATTCCTATTGCATTTGTCACGTGCAGAATTTTACTTCTTCAGATTCGACAGTTTGATATTGTTTTTTAATGATTTAATAAAAGTATTTAAAAAAATTCAACAATGGAAAAATAACTTCATCTTATAATTAGATACCAAATTACCTTTGATATAAATTTATAAATTGCTACCCAAAGTGGTTTATCATAAATTTAGACCTCTTCCCAAGCCAGTGCGACTCAAGGACAATTATTATTTGAAAATAAATTGTGATGCATTAAAAAAATATTCCACAGTCAGGTCAATACCGGTTTCGCTAATCGCGAGCATTTTCAGCGTCATCGGTCCTGATCTAAATAAATTTGTTGTGGAATAAGTTCAAATAATTTCTTATTTATTTTTTAATATACTGCCACTCCACTAAGTATTGAAAGTGAACACCTTAATAGTGAAATTTTAATACTCTTTGTATTGCAAATTTTCTATTCTATAATAATTTATAGTGGATATGGTTTTAAACAAAGTACATTTATTGAAATTAAGAAAGCTTTTTAAAATCTAAGAATACAACAGCGTGTGCTTAGTGTAGAAATTTCAAATGCAAAGTGTGTGTGTTTTCGCCATTGTTTTAATTTTTAGCTCTTGTAGTAATATCAGACCGCTGAGTTTAATTAAAGACAGACTCAATTAAAAAAATTGAACATATGACACAATTTAAAATCCCACTACAAATTTCTGGAAACATTGATCAACCTAATTATGTCAAATTACGCTAAAATGAAAATTTCGTCTTACTTATGAAAATTAATTCTTTTGGTGGTATCCATGACAATTGATAATATATTCACCCGGTTCGTGGTGCAGTGGTCAACGTCGTTGGCTTCCATGACGGACGATTCCAGTTACGAACATATTTTTTTAGTTGATAAATCAATTCTGTTTAAAGGCAATGAGTTCTTGTGTTGTTAAAAATCCCTTCCCACCTTTCCGATCCAAAAAAGCAGTGCATAGAGAAAGCAATTAGTTATCACCTAAACCTGTCCGTATTCTTTCAATCCCTACTCTCTTTGAAAGGGACAGGTTGAGCAACTGTGTGACAAGCAGTTTTCTTAGAAAACATATGTGAGGAGTCTATATCCAAGTTGGGAGCGGGGCGGGTATGGTAAAAAATAATTCACTGCGAAAAATAATTTCATAATTATCGAATATTACTTATATAATCCACACAAGTTTTGGAATCGAAAGCGAGAACCATATCAAAATATTAAACAAAACGAAAAGTTTCAGCAAGTGGCATGATAAAAGAATTCGTAGATTTTCAAAAAATATGTAATACAAATCCATTAACCTATTTTTCATACACGTATATTTCCTAAAGCTTACTTCAGTCGAAGGTAAGAACAACAAACGACAAAATAATTATCATTTTTGATGTACTTTGTGTTCGATACCAAGGTTTATTGTATAAAATTCAAAAAACTACAGTAATAAGTGTCACAAATAATTGAATCGCTCTTAATGGACTTATAGATTTACTGTCCTTAATTTATAAATTTGGCATTGAGTTGTCAATACAAATATATGACAGAATCATGTGGAGGAAAATGTAACGATTTTTTATGTGAAAATAAATTTGAAATAGGATTTTTATAAAATTCGAAAATCAAAAAAGTTTTTTCGATTGATGTGAATTTTAAAAGTATTTTTTAGTATGTACTTCTTTGTTTTTAATTACTGATGCTATCTTTCGTAGATCATAATTTGTAACACAGTTATTAGCATATTTTATTAATTTGGATATGATGAAGCATTAAATATTATAGTAATTCGAATTATATATATACTGAAAAATTAGTTAAATATTAGTTCAAAATTTTGACACGATATTCGCCACTGTCTGGATATTGGAATGAAATATGAATTATGTATTAAATTATATATTGCCTACGTAATTTAACGTTATATACATAGTAATGATGAAAAACTATTGTAAGATTATAAAACAAAGAAAAACATCTTCACCCTAATACAGTCTTATATTATTTTATCATAAAAACAAAACGTACTTTTTGAATAAAGAAATGTCTCCATTTTTTAAAGTATTTTCTATGTGATTCTTAATAATAATGACAATTTTTGATTTATCATTTGAATCGAACTAGATTTTATTTGAATTCACAATTTTTGGCGCTGAAAAGTCGAAGTTTCACTAAAACTAAAACGTTCACTCACCAGGAGAGATCCCACAGCGAATGAAAAGGACCCCGTGCATGCATCCCTATGGGCACAGTCAGGCACACCTGCAGCTGCAATTCAGTGGGAGGCAATTGAGTGGGGGCTGCACAATCTCCTGGAGGGACACACTCTCCCTGCTGAGGTCCCATCGCGACTGCCCGCGGGTCACTAGCCCTCCCAATGCCACGGCTAGCAGGGCCTATCGCCCGAATACCCCCCCAGACTTGGTCAGTTTGCAAAACTTCCAAAAGATGAACGATCGTAGTATAACTCTTAACGATCAACTAAAAAAATGATTAGACTGAATTACAACGATTTGTTTACGTTCCAAATTTAAAACTAATGCGAGAAATTAATCGAACAAATAAAGCGACGTTCCTATCAAAGTAGTATTAAATGTATGTATATTTCATTTTTCTACATACCAATATGAAAAGCTACACCCACCACCAACCGAATCTGTTTCATACTTGTTTTGCACAAAGAAACAGTCAATAATAGAAGAGTTTCTATCAGTTGATAGTTTTTTCTTTCTCCATAGAAGTTCATTTTTTTAAATATTTTGTAATTTGCCCATGACCGTCGGAGCTGACCAATTTTACTGATTTTATGGAGAAATTCTTCTGTTTTCTGTTCATAATATTTCCAGTGTGTCTTATTGGCACCCTAATGTTCTTGAAAGACACTTTGTTTACTTTTAAGACAGCTGTCAATTCTTGGTTGATAGGCTTTTAAATAAATAAAATACGTTTTTAATGCTTCCACATTTATTTTGTTTATATCAGGACCGTTTTCGCTGGCTGAAGATGAATGCATACAATCAGGGGAATCAATATATAATAAAATTGAGAAAAATATCACAAACCACAAGGTATAACAAACAATTGGTTTGAGAAAATTTAAAAAAATCTTGATCTTATGAAAGCATACCTGGAAGTGGTAAAAAATAGTAGCACATTTTTTTTAAATGATGGTCATACAAAACGCGTTATATATAATGATACACTATTTTATTTATTTAAATGAATTGAAAAATGTTTGAATAATATTTAATTGGTATTTAGTAGCAAATAAACGTATTACGAAATGTTTATTTAAGGCAAGTATCTAGCTTATTGATTTTTGCATTCGTCGTCAGAATAAATTCTAAAGAGACATATTTTTTCAGTTTTGTGGATAATTTAGGGTTTTCAACAATGTGTTTATTAATATAGAATTGCTGCATTTATTGTCTGATGCTACGCGGTACGATTGTTAAGCAATCTTAAAATTTTCCAAAAGCTAAAAATATATTTGAAAAATATTGTTAATTTAGAGTCGAAATTTGGTAATTTAAACATTAAATAATCTACTGAAAAGAATGAAGTAATATTCAACTATTTGTAAATCGTATCTACATATATTAAAATTGCGTTTACATGTATC
The DNA here is from genome assembly GCA_028554975.1 of Himalopsyche kuldschensis. Taxonomy (NCBI): domain Eukaryota; kingdom Metazoa; phylum Arthropoda; class Insecta; order Trichoptera; family Rhyacophilidae; genus Himalopsyche; species Himalopsyche kuldschensis. Next base: position 6,308,188 of record JAHFWI010000029.1, on the reverse strand, counting down.
TAGTGATAAAGATTCGATTTCAAATATAACATCGATCAACATTTGAATAACGAGCTACACACCCTCACAATCATATTATAGTTGACCGCTTATTAGCCCCCACCCGCAATCCTAACAGTGCCGTCCAATAACTGACTGTAGCACATATTATTTTTATTGATTATTGTGACATAGTTAATTTTTTCAGAAATACATTTCTGACATATTAGTTATTATCATCATTTGGTTTGATTCGCAATAATATCATCACTTTTTACAATAAAATATTCATTTTTTTTATTATACCGCTCCCAACTTGGAGCATATGGGTTCCTCACGGAGTTTATCTCGACATATTTTTTTTCTACAAGAACTGCTTATTACGCAGTTGCTCAACCTCTCTTTTTAGAAGAGAGTAGGGATGGAAAGGATACGAAGACTAGGGCAGGACTAGTGGTTAGCCAATCGTTGTTACTATGCGTCGCTCTTTGGGATCGGAAATGAGGGAAAGGATTAAACAACACAACATTCCATTGCATCTGAGCCGATTTATCGACTGACAAAATCCGCTCGTACCGGGAATCGAGACGGGCGGTCCGATACGGTAGCCAACGACGTTGACTACTGCACCACGGACCGGGCGTGTATTGAATGCTTTTTCCGAACCGCTCCCGATATAAAGTACATGGACTTCTAATAGAGGCATCTAAACTAGTTTTTGACCCCTCTTTTTTTGGAAGAGCAACTTTTAGAAAAATGAGGATATTACTATACTATATTACAAGTAGCTTTTGAAACCGAATTATGATCGAATGAATGGAAGTGAATTTAGATCACAGAAATTCATACCAATTATGTGTCCGCACTAGGTTACTGTGGGTACAGTAACCGATGAGCATGACGTTGACCACTCAACCATACGCTCATCATTTAAAAGTCAAAATATGTAGGGAAAGTTATTTGTTTATATTCATATTCATTTAGAAACTTTTAGGATAGCTATTTTCAATTAAAAACACCTATCGTACAAAAAAACACTTTTTTCAAATATAAAATACACATTCGTGGAATTATTGTAAGTAAATTACTTGTGACACTTGGAAGTAAAAAAATGTTTTACCTATAGCGACTTCTACGCCAATGAAAGTTTTATTCTTTCCAGAAATAGCACTCAATGTAACGATTTAAGTAAAATTTATTGACGGTAGCGTAAAAGATAAAGCCAAATCTATTATTGGAATGTCTTTAAATCAAAAAAAATATCATCCCTTTACTTATTATGAGACTTGTACCACAAAAATGCCCTTGTGGTATTAAAAATAGACTTTCATTACAAACGACCATTAATTGTTTACAATTTTTCAGATTTGGACATCAATCGAAAATTGGGTAATTAATTACTTCTGAGATATACAAAAAAATAATCAGAGCTTTTGAAATAAATTTGTGCTTCTGTATTTTAGAAACTTTTATCGGTAAATTGAGAAAGCTTTATCTCACTTTTAAGGTGTTCACTGTCAGTACTTGGTGTAATGGCATGGTAATAAAAATAGTAGCAAATTTTTAATACTTTTTCCACAAATTTATTCAATCTGGACTGGTTTCGTTAATGGAGAGCATTATCAAATGACAAGAAATACAACGATACAGTTATATTTATACTCAACTTTTGGTTGCTAAAAAGCTTTATCTTTTGTTATTACAACTGATTACAAGATACAAGTAATTACTTAAAATAACACATTTTTTCCTACTTATTCTACATATTGTACAAAAATCAGAAGCGGTTTCCAAGATAATAAGCAACAAGCAGGGTTGTTTGTTTTTAAATGTAACCTGTTGATTATGCTCACGATAAGCGAAACCGGTATTAATAAAATATGTTGAGTCAGTGAAAAATGATGTCTCATTATTTTTTAAATTACTATAATGTCTCTCCGCTTAGAATTGGCAAAATAAAAAGTGATTTCTAACTGCTTTCGATTAATCGATACAATCTAATTTTTACTAAATTGAGTATATTGATTGAGTAGGCATTTACTTGGTAGAACTCCATTATAATACGGAAAGAAAAATAACAATGTATTTTAATTCTACATAAATTATTTTATATATTTGTTGATAGCTATTTCGGCTTACGCCTTCGTCAGAACTATATGACCTATCAGTTCTGACGAAGGCGTAAGTCGAAATAGCTATCAACAAATATATAAAATAATTTATGTAGAATTAAAATACATTGTTATTTTTCTTTCCGTATTAAATTGAGTATAATTTGTGGTTGTGCTTTTATCCATATCACAAAATAAGTGCTTAATGCATCATTTGTAACGGATTTTATAATTTAATTCAAAATTAAGCAATATGAAAATAATTACATACCAGTATTTTTACTACGTAAAACACAACAAATAATATTTCCATGGAAAAAAGTATTTTGTCGTTTTAAATTTCGAACATTAAGCGCGACCAGACAAGCGTGAGTCAGCTTATATTAAATTATAATAGTGATTGCTTACATACAGAATATCTTATAATTGTTCACAGAGTTACAGATAATGGCAAAAAATAGCCCCGGACACATATATATATAATAACATAGCTTCGTCATCACTTAAATATAGTAATTTTAAAAAGGGTTTGAACCATTGAACCGTCCGCTGGCACTTATTATCAAATAAGCTTTCGCAGAAACAGAAGTATGTTGTCATATTTGATTTGATAGAACGTCTGGAATATTTTTTATCTAATGTTTTATCAAATGTGAACATATATGTATATTATATAATTTTGACATGACTCAATGTTTTTGTGTGTAGTAATCGTTTGACGCTTGGAAACCTTCACAAATATCGATGATGATTTACATGGTATCCTAATTGAGAATTTTGATCTAGGCTTCATACTCCTTCCATCTCAGGGGGTTGATGTTTTTTTAGTGTGATCTTTGTCGTTTGACTGTTGATGGTGATGAAGGAGTAATGTCTCTTGAGGGTGGTAACATTGGTATGTCATACATTGATTGAATTTATGATGATATCGAAAACTGATCTTAGTAATAAAGGAATATCGGAACAGAGTCGAAATTTCAGGTTATATCCACCTACCAAAACAAGGTGTAACAAAATAATATGTATCCTTACAAAAAACATTCAATCTATAGAAATTTAACAGGAATTGGATTACCTAGAAATTTAAGGGAATTGTTTGTGAAGAATGATGAAAACTTTGCTTATGGCTTTGGGCCTTCTGTCAAAATCTGCTGACATTGCTAAGGCGTTATATTGAGTTATCTATGTATGTAGTTGCATCATGCTGTTAATATTGTTCGATGAACACACATCATATAATAACAATTAAATATACTTTGCAATGAAATTTCCGTAAGAGAAAGTTTTTTTGATGACAAGGTATTTGGTAAATAAGCTGTATGCAATGATATCAATACTATACATATATGAGAATAAAGAAGAGAACCGGTTGTACTAAAAAAATCAAATGGTTCTAAGAACATTTTGATTCATTTTAATAATTTTAAATGAAGATATTTTAATATAAGTTAATTTTTAAAACATATATAAAACATATTGTTTCGCACGTCGGTGAACCTAAATAACAATTATATAACATTTTTTTTTTACATAATTTGTGTAGTTTCTAATTATAATTTTCTCATTTAACAACGGTTAAAGTCTCACACATATAACATTATAAAAAAGAAAGCGTGTTCCCTTACTTATGAAACATTAAAAACCTTTGGTGTTATCGTACTTTAAATCATTCAGTTACTAACGGCTTGGTTCGAATGACCGCTTCATGTGTATATCTCACGATAAATAAACTCGCAAAATAATATCAAGATTTTTTCCCTAAAATAAATATTTTTTGTGCTACCTAACCACAGTTAAATTTATGACTTGATGCCCATTTGAGATTTATATACTAAGATAAGATACATGGATTCTAGCCGAATTTAATATGGATGAAAAAAATATATAACTCACTTAAAGAATCATTATTGTAATAATGTAAAATACCCACAACATTCTAAATATAATTATTTAAGGGTGAGATTTTAGGCATTGAGTAAGTGTCCTGATATTTTTTTTCATCTTTTATTATTTTGCACCCTTAAATACAATGATTTTTAAACTCGAGATTCAGAAGAAAATTAGAAGAAAATTATTTACAAATAGGCAACATTTTTTTTCTGAAAATAAATTTGATTAAGTGATTTCGTAATATATACGTGAGTTTTCCAGATCTATAAAGAGTTATGAAAGAACCAAAACATTATATATTATTTTGCCATTGAATACAAATACAACAATATATTCGAATCATTGATTGAAGAATCTTTTACTTCAAACACTTTAATTAGGGCAATGATCGGAAAGTGTGTAAAAGTTATCTTTTATTTTATACAGGGCTTTAAAGCTTGGATCGGAGTCGTGGAGTCGTAGTTTTTTGGCCGAAGTAAGTATTTGAGTCTTTAAAAACTTTTGAAATTTTATTTATGCATATATGTAAAATGTATCATATGAAATTTTTTGATTTAATTTAATACTCATGAATAGGAAAGGTGGGAAAAATCTTTCATAATTTAACTTTAATCGTCGGAGTCGAGTTGTTGGCCAATGATGGAGTCGGAGTCGTGTTTTTTTATCGACTCTGATGCAAAAGCGTATATTTTGCAATGATATTATTTACTATAGCACCACTAGAATAAAGTTTTGCCACTAGAAAACGTGGCTGGACGGCTTGAGAAGGATTTTTTTACTAAAAGAAATGATAAAAACTGTCATTATAATAAATCGTCTGGCATATACTTTATTGCTCCTGCCACACGCTATTTCAAAAAATACTTCCGTGTGACTTGTACATATAATATATATAACACAAAGAAAATGTCCACAGAATTTCCAACTTTTCAACTGCAATACGGATAACAATCAACGTAATTACCCTGGACTTGATGAACGTATTGTGTGTTTCACTCCATGGACAAGTAACGTTAGCGTCCGACTATTTTCTTATGATTCTACACTCAGTTCCTATTATAATGGGATTATGCATGATATACAATAAGTATTTTAGCCTAAATTTGACAAAACATTGTAGTAAGTCAATGATCTTACTCTAATTTTATACATTAGTTTCGTCTGTTGATATGCCAGGCATTAATTGTAAGAAATATTAGCTCTTATAGAATATTTTTTGATACATTCGTTTTTTATGCATATTTACTCCCAATAGGAATGAAGTTATAACTAAGAATTTTGAGTGAAGGTGCTTGATGGAATTTCAATATCAAATTTTGAATTGTTTGAATTGATTTGGCAATTTTGTTTGTTCAAGTACATTCGTGCACTTGAAATGCCTCAAGATGCCGAAAGGCAAAGCCCGGATTGTAAGCGACAAAACTCATGGAAAAGTACAAAATTCAAACAATTCAAATATGAATGAAGCTGTTAAACTGGCTATTAGTCAATCGCTCGACACCTCTCTTTGGAGATGGTGAGGCAAGAAAGATAACATTTGTTAAGGATAAACGGTTATAAAGGGTATTTCAATAGGACGCTTAAAATATGTTACTTTGTCCTGCTGAGTAGATTATTCATTGTTTAGTGGCCAAATTTGAGTCAACCAGTTTGGTAAATAATCGGCCAACACCTACCTGTACGTCATCAAAATACAATATCTGGTGAAAACATTGCTGCTGTGTGTGAAAGTGTACAGGAAAACCCAAGGCAGCTTATTTCTCGTTGTTCACAAGAACTTGGCTTTTCTGCGACTTCAACTTGGCGAATTTTGAATCGGGCCTTATGTCTGCACCCGTATAAAATTCAACTAACCAAGGAACTTCAGGTAAACGACCACAGACAACGCCTGATTGGGTTCTGGAGCAGTTGGAAGTTTACCCAAATTTGTCAAAAAAGTCAACTTTAGCGACATGGCCCATTTTATAATGAATGGATATTGGCAGACATTTGATGCTATATTCCATATTTAATGCCGTAAAATATACTTACAAATGAAATTAAAATTTAGTCGAAATCTCACAAACAACTTGTTTTATTTACATTTCAAAACTAAGCGTCTTTATAAAAAGACCCTTTACAATAGCTGTCGCTTCTTGTCTCGGTTACTAGGATAGATACGGAGGGCGCGTGAGGAATCAAAACAGGATCCCATTTAATCAATGTATTTCGGAGACAATCTCGTTTATTAATAGTCCTCGACTTACGACAATTTCCACATACGACCAAAAATATATACAATAGCATTTTTTACATTGAGTCGTACATAAAGATAAAATGGTGACTAAGCTAGGCAAATTAATGTACGTTTTCCGGCTATGATATATTATGATCATTTAATATTTAAACCATTGAAAAATACTCTATTTTTGATCATAATTTATTATTTAAGGAGGTATTTTAATATTCATGACATTGGAAAATATTGTTTTAGTAATAGCATATTGACGGAATTAGTTATTACAAGCGTGGTCTATGCTAATCGAGTCATAGAAGATCATAATGATATCACTTTAGTTCATTGATCTCAATTGTATGATTATAATACATTTTCACGAGTGAGCGAATTGACAATAAAGGATCAAATATTAATAAATAAAAACCCGTCAATACATGTCAAGCAAAGAAGAATGTCGATCGTGAAGCCGATTGGTTAGCACCGTTGGCTTCGGTTACCGTTATGATGGGCTCAAATCTCAGTGGGGTCAGTTTCAGAAATGATTTTAGACGATTTTTAAAGTTAATAAGGTGTGACGGGGACAATTAATAGGGTTACCACAAGTTTGGTTGTCTCCTAGAACTATCGGTAATCTCTCCGAAAAAGTGAAGTTGTGTATCTGAGTAACAAGCTGTCCTTGATCTCAACCAGCAGTTCGTCTACTAATTAAAACCTTAAATGCTTTTTTAATGTCACGTCAATGCAGTCGGGAATTATTTTCTCCAAAATATTTAAATATGAAAAAACGACGATGAAGACTGTTCCCGTTAAAATTTCATCGTTTTGCATATAGAAGGTTTGGAATATGAGTAAGAAATGGAACAAAAGAGTGAAGTAGGTCACAAATAAAAAACCTCACACGCAAGGAAATATGACGGACTGATGATTAATGCTAAATTCATAATAATGCTTTCCATATGTACACAAAATAAATATTTTTTTAATCTTAATTGACTCCAAATAATGTTTGCATATTGTAAGAGGAGACCGTATAATTATTATTCAAGCCTTTTGTGACCATCACGAGTTGAATTCATAATATTTTTAGATGACCGAAATTCTACGAACATTTGGGTCGCTTGAATACAACCCTTTTATTAGTTTCTCAGCTTTTGTTTGATTAAAAATTAGCTTAGCTTTTCATTGAATGAAGTGCCAAATATTGATTGTATTTGAAATTTAAAAGTTTATTTAACGCACATAGTTGTGTTGATATTGTTCAGTAAGTAATAGTGTTTGCAGTTTATTTAAAATTATAGATGACAACTTTTGTATTTGAGTACCAAAATTTATAAGACTTAAAACATTAAATGTTCACTTTATCGAGTCTTTGATACATTTCAATTATAAAATTTTGACTGACTGTTTTTATAAGTCATTTATTAGGATTTTTTAAATGGTAAAATATAGAAAGCCCGTCAATTCACATTGGACTTTTTCTTGATTTTTCATTGTAAAAACTATGTTAAGTAGCAATAATGGTCGAAAACGGAAGCGCAGTCCATCCTTCTTCGGATGTATTATTTAATGTCCTTTTAATTTAACCAATATTAATATTTATACGTTATAATAATTGCTTGTTGTAAAATATGAATATTTCAATAATATTCATAGCCTTTCCTATTTATGAAGATAGCTCAATATGGTAATTATTCCACAACTTTATTAAATAATTAGGACCGGCATCGCTCTTAGAAAGCATTTACAAAAATGCTGTCCTTGAATTTAGTTTATTAATTGTTCGTTTGTTTATTCAGGATATAAATAATACATATAATCATAAAATATCAATACACTAATCCACTAATTTATAGCATAATTTCGGGTCTGCGATCGAGTGTCAGCGTCGTTTGCTTGGTTTACGGAGCTCACGTGCTACAATCCCTGTACGGGCATGTTTTTTTACCGAGCAATTAAGAGGGGCGTCGTGCGGGTGCTTCTAGTACAGAATAGTACTATTAGGGAAATAGGGATAAGGAAAGAACAGGAATACTAGTAATTTTTTCGTCTTATCCTTAAATACCAACACTCTTCGAAAAACAAAGCTTGAGAGTCGTAAAAAAACTTCTGTTGAGGCTTAGCTTGATTTAGAGTCAATATGTTCCGCATTATGAGCGGAAATGATTTAAATTAATTGTCCAAGACAGAATTTAAATGACATATACATTGATGTAGAAGTCTTGTATAAAACATAAAGTTTCAAATTTACTGACGTTTTATAATTTAATAAGAAAGGTCTATATATCATATTTTTATTTATTAAATTGGAATGTACTTGGTAGAACTCCTAGGATTTTCTGTGAGGGCTAGTTGTTACTCATTTTGAGATGAGGGTAATGGTGAAATTCACAGAGAGTTAGGGTGGTACTGAGACAAAGCTAATCACATTCGTTATACCTCGATTTCAGGATAGGATGGGTGTGGGAGGGAATTTTGGAACACACAGACATCCATAAATCCGAGCAGAAATCAATTATTCAATTGCGAAAAATGTAATTGCATGGATTGAGATTCGAGCCCGAACACTCCGCAACCAAAGCCAACGATGTTGAAACTCGTCCACTCACATAATACAATAATCGATATTATTTCAAGATATTTTTATTGTAAAGTGCAATTTATTTACGAAAATACTTCTAATCATAAATGGGTATAACTATTAGTAATTAACTAGTGGACAAAACTATACTAAAAACATATTTATGACTCAGTAGAGTTACGTTAGTTCTACAGTTGTGAATTGTCAATAAAACCTAATTTATGAGCTTAAAAATTGTTGTGAATTGTGTTGCTAAGCTTAGAAACATAAACATTGATTCATGTTCACCTTTTTTTATTCATTTTAATAATTCAAATGAAAACCGTTACGGTATGGCTAAGAAAATGGTAAAGAAAATGTTTTTTGACGTGACAACGTCTTATAAATCGATGAACGCCCGCTGCACGCACGAAAAAACATGACTCATTGTCCCGTTTGTCGCGTTACGCCGAAGGCAAGCGTGCGAGCGAGAGCGCGGATAAGCGATAGAGAGGCACGATCGGCCTACCGTTCGGATTGTGCCGCATCTATCTCTCTTCCACTCGATTGTTCGATGCGTCTGAGTAGAAAAAAGACAGCGGCAGCACACAACTTATACACCTACAGTACCTACACGTGATCTGTTTACAACTGTTTATAAAAGTATGCAATCATTTCATCAATGTTTTCTTATGACGTTGTCACGTTAAACTATCGTCCGTAAACCGACTTTACAGACAACCATTTTTTATAGTAAATTAGATAATATTCGAGGAAGGGTGAAAGCTATTCTCAATTATTTCTAGGATAATGTTATTTATTTGGTATACTCACACTACAGGCGGCAAAAGTAGTCCCGATCGAAACTCCATATGCTCCCTTGTTATAATTTCTTCTTGCCTCATTTTCATTTGATTTTATTATTTAAACTTTAAAGTCAGTCTTCAATATCACAGGGTGTTCATCAGCTCACTTTGTACATTTCAAATATCAATAATAAAGTTTCTTTATAACGTTCCCGTCGATATTAAATACGATTCATGATAACACTTGTTGATATAGGTGATTTAAGTGAGACTTAACAATATAAGACATCGAGTATTATTTTAGTATTTTACCACTGATTAAAGCAAAGAAAAAAATTCATCAATTAATTAATAAAAAAAACAAAACTTCAACGGTTAAAATCTCTGACGTTTTAATAAATTTGAACACTTGCATATAAAAATGGTTGAATAAATTTCAATTCATTTTAAAAAAACTGATTTGAGATGGGAATCTTTCTACAGAATCTTTTTGAAAAGATCTAGAAAATTTGCATTGATGAAAGGGCTATAAAATGTTAAAATGATACTTACATATGTATATGTAAATATAATACATATACATACTATACATGCTTGCTGGGTAAGTCACGTTAATTATGAAAATAAAAGTTCTATTTTTTATTTACATTCGGTTTATAAATATATTATTAAAGATTTTGTTACACAAAATCGTTTTTGATTTAACTTTATAAAAATATAAATAATTACATCCATAATTATCAAAATAAATAAATATTCAACTTTGAAGATATGCTGATTTCAAAAGCTCAAAAATATTTTGAAATAATTAGTGACTGCAAACAAAATTGTATACACATATAAATGTATGTTTCACAAATAAAACTGTAAAATCACTTAATTAAAACATCAATAAAGCACGTGCCGAATTAATCGTCGAAATAATAACACAGTATAAAACAAAATATTTTTAACATGGCGAAAATTTTCTTTTGTGTTTCCTAGAAGTGTTATCGCTCCAGGAAATTTTCCCTGTACTTCCAATGACTCACAATATAAAATTTTCCCTAAAGAGAGTAAACAAGTACCACGAAATACTCGCCACACGTCCGTCAGGTAAGGGAGGTGCCGGTACACTGAGGGTGTCAAACAAACGCCGGCCATAATCCTGGCCAGTATAAATAATTGCGGAGCTTTCGAGAAGTCCCATATACAGAATCAATCTTTATGAAATCTATTTTTAATTGTTACGTTATACTTATACGTGTAATGAGTAAATTACTTTACCTAATTTTGAATATACAGTCAGCCCTGCTATAGCGGGAGGATAGGCAGTACACTATAACAAATAAACGCTAATAAACTTAGGCACCTATACAAAATTTGGGGTTGGTTTTTTCAATTGTATTTTGTGATTTGAAGGAAATCAAACATTTTTACAATTTTTATATTTTAAATAAATTAAATTAAGTGACATGTGCCTTGTACGAAAAACCGCCGCATACGCTATGTGCAAAAAGCTCTATGGAAGTGTCCGCTATAGCAGGGTTGACTGTACAACCAAATTAATAACTGTTATGTAAGGCTCGCAACAAGAACTGCGAATATGTATAGTCTTAAAAATGCTTTTATAAAAGCAAAATAAGTATCGTCAATTTAAATGTTGTGAAACAATCTGTTTGATTCATATGTTTATTTCATGTATTTTATAATATATTTCTTCCTCTTCCCGTTCTTTATAGATACTATTTAGGAGCTCATTTTAAATGTGATGGATATAGATTTTAATGGTGGAGTACTTCTCTTATATAAGAGCAATATCTGCGTTACTATACAATAGATGTAAGAATAATTCTGTTAAAAACTCAATTAAGAGCTTTATTTTAAGCGCTCAAAAAATACCAGTTAAATGTATTAAGAATAAATTAAGTCTCCGTGTACTTTAGTGTCAGAATCAAAGCACTACTAATTATATTATATTAATAGTAACATATAAAAAACTTATAAAAAGAGGCAATATCAAACCAATATATTTTCACCTTTTAGTTTAAAAAAATCCGAGCGTATTCTTTACACCAAATTTAATCTGAAAAAATATTGTTGATTTGAAATCTTATCTTATTGCAATCGATAGCAATTTTTTAATATTTGAAACATATTCCGCAGCGTAATATTATGAACTTAAAAGTACTTCAATTTGTAAAATAAATTCAAACACAGTCAAATAGCCTACCGAATGTCCCTTTCGATTCACCTCTGATGCCACAAGCCGTTTTGAACCGCCTTGATATTTTCTCAGGGACTGACCGTTTCATACAATTGGGTCAAAATTATTTGACCAAATTCTTGCAAGAATGGGGATCTCTCGTACGTCATCAGCACTTAAAATGTGGGCCGTAAAATTTTATCAAATTAAATACCTAATCGTTTTGTTAAATACCTACTCTTGTTTATATGAGTTCATTATGTGCATCTTTCTACCATAAAAAACAGTGAAATATCGAATACAAAAAAAAAGATTTAAGATATGTACTAACGTAAATATAAATTAGTTTATTCATTGTTTTCTTCATGTATTTCTTTTCATGTGAAATAAAACAGAACAAATATCATTTTTAAGGTTTTCACTGTCATACTTGGTGGAATGGTGTTATAATAAAAAATTTAATTCATTTTTAACACTTATTCCACTATAGAAATGTAGTACTTACATATTCTATTAAAGAAATATGGAATAAGTAAAAAAAATGTAGTATTATTGTATTTTTATTATACAAATACTTTTTGACAGTTTTAAAAAATAGATGATATTTCAGAATAAATTCGCCATATATACATAATTTAATTTTCATGTGTTAATATAGTTTTCGAATATTTTTAACAAAATGTCATTATATTATGTTATCAATATGAAGAAAGATAAACAATAGTAAATGTTTATAGTCTTGGAAAATAGCTTTAATTTGAAAATAAAAATGTTTTAATTCTATAAATATCGAAATACTTTTGATTACCATAAATAATGGTCCAGCCTTTGAATAGAATATTTTTTTCTTGTGATGTTTTACTTGCCGGAATAATTTAAATATAGGAAAACACTTTGAGATTCTCGCACATGAGTTTTTCTATCTACAAAACTTTCATGGTGATTAATATGCGTAAAAAATATATGTAAATAAAATATTCAACACTTTACTAGAAGGTCGTAAAGAAAGTAGAGTATTAAACTCCCTAAAGGTTCGTATTTCACGGTCAAAAAAGTATTACAATGCTCTCGCGAACCCAAAAATAAAATTCGATGCGGCGTGAGTTCAGTGGGTCGGAAGTCTGATGATTCGGCCATCGTTTCATCATTGTTGAAGTTTAACGCTAGCCTTCTATTTGAAAAGCTTCACATAGACTCATAGACCATAATTACATTAACGGCCATGACTCGAAGATATTATTAATATGCTTTCTTTCCAATCGGTTAGTCGATCTATTCGATGATTTATCGAAATCGCCTCATCTGCCATTACTATTCAATTTTCTTGATTGGAAGTCTATTTTTTGTAATATTGTAGAGTGATTTAGTAATTTTATTATTTTTTTAAATGCTTCAAGGTTTAAGCAGCTTCCGTTAAAACAACGGTAAATATTATACTTTCAATTGAAACGCTCTTATATTTATGTAGTATTTATAATTACCTTTCTGGTCACTGTGGTCAATTGGGATGTATTCCTACTCGGTGGGGTGGTCTTAGGTTTAAATCCAGAATGAATACTTTCGCATATTAATTCTAAAATTAACGGATTTATCAATTTTCAACGGAGAAGATGGCTCTGAAGTATATAACCATTGTGGCTGTATCAAAACTATTATTGGTTATTATTCACTTGTGTTATTTTTTTTAGGAGTATGATTACATTTTACTACAAAAATTAAATGCAATGACATTTAAAACCAATGAGTCCATAGTTTGTCAAAATGTAACAAATTTGTAATCCATGTGGAATAAGTACTAAAAATGTGTTATTATTTATACTATAATGCCATTCCACCAAGTATTGACAGTGAACACCTTAAAAGTGAATATTTAACCATTGAGATATATGCAAGACTAGGAAGTGTGTCAGTATACCAAAGTAATATTGTTTCTCAATATTCTCTTCATAATTAACATAATAAATCTCGGTTTACTCTTAAGTTTACAGGTTGACAAAAAGCTGAATCGAATTTGTCTTCTAAGGAAAATAATTTATTGTCGTGAATAACAAATCCAGGGATAAATATGTTTTATTCATTTTTACACCTAATATATTTTTGCTGAGGTCTTAGTGTTCTTTTTAGTAAGATTTTAAGATGAATATTTATATCGGCTCTTAAATTATTTACGATTTCAGTATCGATTGTAATCATTCAATTATTTATGGCGCAAGCTTAGCAGGTTAATAATGAAACAGTAGGCATTTATAAGAAGCAACGCAAATAATATAGATTTGTGTTATTAATTATTATATAAATTATTAATGTACGCTCATTACAAATTAAAGCAGCGTTCGTTTCTTATAACGAGTATAATTATGACTAAAATATTATAAGTTCTTTCAAATCTTTAAGACACGGGAAATTAAAGAAAGGCGGGAATTTTCAAGATATGATAAAGTACGTTTTGATAGAATTATTTTATCACTAGAAACTACAGGGCGAGAGTTCCATCAGTCCAGGTAAAAGTTGAGCATGATTTAAAGTAATTACTTCGAAATGGAAAATAGTTTAAAAAAATCCTTTAAGTTAGTTAGTATTTCTTAAAATTTTACATAAACCTTTGTCTAAAAAAATTGCATGAATTTGATTAACAATCGGAACATATTTTTTCTCTCTTTTTAAAACATAAATATTGCAGGGGATACGCGCACCACACTTTGGGAAACACTGGTCGAGATCAATGTTTTTGTATGACGTTATGACAAAGTTTTATATTTAAATGTTTATTTACCGTACATAATTTGAAAATTACAATTTTCAGCTATGATTTTTTCACGTTACAAAAACATTTATTTATCAAAATATTAAACAACTGTGAATTGGATATATTTATATGGGGAGATACGAGCTATGCACTCTTCGCTGACGATATAAAAAAACCGTGAGGTTAATGGTGTGTACAGTTGCATTCTTTATTTGGGTCATTCAAAATGTGTTCTGTTTTATGATCGAATTATGGTATCGACTTATGGCCGAGGAATACTTTATTTATGATAGGAATAATCAAATATTTATGGAGTTGCCTTCATGTTGAAAAACAGGCCAACGAACCTGTGTGACCAGTAAACATTCGGTTGTATATTATTTTGAACACGTTTCCATGCACCGATCAAGCAACATATTAAAACCTGATTCAATTATATTTACAATGTAAGTATATTTCGGCCATACCTTTTATCAGTTAAAAACTCTTTCATATTTTACAGTTTGATTGCAGTATGGTACAAGTGTTTTATTGTGTAAAGAGTAAATTGTATTACATATTCGTTAAAAATACACAGTTATTTCCAGGGCTGTGTAGTGGGAGTCAGAGTCGTGGAGTTGGAGCTTATTGGCCGGAGCCGGAGTCGGAGTCGTCGCGGCGTTTTGGCCAGAGTCGTACTCGGAGTCGGAAATTTTGAAAATTTTGAACTTTTTATTGTTGCTTATAATATGTCAGGAATAGTAAGGTTGATATTTAATTGAATACACATATGTAAATAGGAAAAATAGGAGAAAAAAGTGACGATATTAACATTTTTTTAGTCGGAGTAGGAGTCGTGTTATTGGTCAATGTTGGAGTCGGAGTCATGGTTTTGGTTAATACTGGAGTCGAAGTCGGAGTCGGAGTCAAACTTTTTATCCGACTCCACAGCCCTGGTTGTTTTATTATTGCCTTGGCAATTTACGAACCTCTATTGAAACGTAGGTATTGTCAAACTTTAAACATATAAATATAAAATTTAAAATTGCTTTGATTATTCCATGTAGATCATAGGCCCCCAACCTTTTTCGGATAGTGACCCCTTTTTATGAAAGTCATTTGACCCACGACCTCCAAGGTCAAATTGAAAAAGGCAATTTTCATAAGGTTGTTAAAAAATCAACGGAAATGTATTAAAGTGGATATTTTTTTAGTTGACTGTTTAAGTTGGTGACCCATCAGAAAACCCGTTGTGGCCCATGGGTTGAGAAGCCGTGACATAGTATTACGTAACTAATTGTGACACATGTTTTGCCACTTTTAGAGCCATCTTCGGACTTACTATCGCAAAGTTTGTTGAAGTAATAAAACAGATTGATTCTTACTCCTTACTTAAGTCCAAAATTGACTCTGATAAGGGAAAATCACGTGTCACAGTAAGTAACACACTGCGTTTGTTATGCATGTTATATTAAAATGAACTTCCACAAAGTCATTGCCGAATCCATCGAAAGTATTGAAACATCTCGACTGAGCCAAGATATCTTTTGTATAGTAAACCAATTTCGATCATTGTATCAGAAATACCGGTTTTTTAGTTAAATAATATTATATTAAGCGAGCTGGCTAAAATTCGTATTATTTTCTTAATTTGTTTATATTATACATAATAATGTGGAGTCTGACTGTATTTGTAATAATGCTCTACAATAAAACAATAAAGATGATTTATTATGAAAGCAATATTTTTTAGTTAAGTATGTCATAACGAATATAATCTATTGCATTTGTTGAAAGGCAATATTACGTAAAAGATAAGCTTTCAAAGTTATGTGCTCATTTAAATAAAATTGATTGTAAGCAAAACATAGTTGTTAACAACATTGTACAGTATACGGGCGTTTATGGCTCAATATACAGATAAATTAAATATTACATAGTTGGCAATTGAATGGGGAATATGTATTTTTTATTCAAATAATTTATTCGGTTCGTAGCTTTAGTAAATAATAATCAAATAAATTTTGAAAGAAATGATAAGGATTTTTATCAAGCAACGGTGAATCGATGACAGCCTCAAGCATACTGATTTTAATATGTGTTATGAATTATATGATAAGATTTCATGTTATATTATAGTGCTGAGCCTACAGCTGTGGACAAACGTCTTGGATGACCTTATGAAGATACCTTTTCCACCGAACTGGGTGATATCATGATATGTAAACGGTATTAAATGGTTCCATTTAATACAACAGTAAAGTGTTATTTGGTTTACGAGAACTGTTCCAAAATATGCATCTTTAAAGTCAATATATTCATAGTATTTATATATTAAGTCGAAGCCAGGTTATGACTTCTTTTATAAGTCTTCCTATCGAATAAAAACAATTACAACAAAACCGAATAATATTATTTCGAAATATTGTCATTGATGATGATTTATTTCGTTGAGATTTCATCCTACACAAATTATGGCCTGATTTGTCGATGTTTTAATATAAGTCATTGCGGCAAATATGTACATATGTGATGGTCCATGGTTTGTGCGTGGTTCGCTGTTACACGGAGATTTAAATGTACCCACTATTCGCGAGTTTGTTCGTGAAACCTCTAAAACATTTCATATGGCAGTGGGCCATCACTGTAACCCAACGATCTCTTGCCTGCAGAATTATGACGAGAAGGCATCAGAGAATCGTTATCGACCGAGAGCCGTTGCTCTCGATGGCACCTCATAGATAAAGACATAAAAGTAAGCTGACTATTTGAACTGCAGCGATCGTGCCCTCTTATCAGCAGCGATGGGAAAAGAATACAACTGAAAAAAAAAACGCTAATCTTAGAGACGAAGGATGAACTTTGACGCTAACACCTCAGTACTTGAAGAAATATATGTTTAATATAATAATGCAAATGTTACTTTATTATATATGAAGAGTTGTTGAGGAACAATGTCAAATACACTTAATTTATAAAACACGTAATTTATATCTCAAAAGGAAAATATTTGTTTGAATTATCTCTTAATTTAAATCCATTTTTCTTTCTCTTGTGTCACTGTTTTGATTATGCAATATTAAATTTTACGCTCGCAAGTTATGTGAAATAATAAGTTTAACATGTTTTAATCAAAATTATCTAGGAAAATATCAATATGTAATATACATCACAATGCGCCATCTTTTTTTTTCTAAAGACCTAATTTCTCTTTCAACAACCTTTGTAAGGGGATTCACCCTAAAATGCGGGTCGACGCCACTAAACAGTGTCAGACTATAGTGCGGGTATAACAATTTCACAACACAACCGAATGTTAATGTACAAAGACGTGCAGTCTCAGTTACAAAATAATTTATTTAATCAGTTACCACCGTAATATTATAATAATTATAATATCTACTAATATTTTATTATTAAAAATGATCTGAATTATTGATCCGATTCCCATTAAGGTTTTTTCGTTGCAGTTTAGACTTACTGACAAGGCTTAGCCAATCATAAGACCGCTGATAGATTCCTATATTGTAGTACGTGGTTTTATTTGCATATGTTCTTTAAAAGGTCCCTGTCAACCAAATAAGATAATACATATTTTTAAGGGTAGATTGCAGAATATTCAGTCCTAGCTTAGGGCTAAGGATTAATGACATTGGCTTTAGTCAAAATATATATAAAATCTCAATGAAGCCTATCAAAATTTACACACACACCCTTCATATTGATTTAAAGCAATCATAAATTGATAATTTAGAATCGATGGGTTAGCGATCATTTTAATTTGGTTTTAATTCAGCATATAATATTCAGGGTTTGACATTCGGCGTCTTTTAGTTTTCCAGAAGACGGGTGCTTTTGAGATGTTATTGAGTCTTTGAAAGTCAAACTTTGATAATAAAAACGAAATCTATAAGAGCTTAAAATAATGATTCTTGATAATAAAGCTTTAGATAAATTTTCTGATTTTTATATTAGCAATTTTTTAGAAATTTTGAATATTATATGATCAAATATATCCTATTGTTTGTTTACGGATAAGAAAATTGTATTTAAGGGTTAATAAGTCTAAACAAAAATCTATCCTTTTCTTATATTAGTTAGTTGAGCATAGCTTAATGCTCATACTTTGCGATCAAACCCGGGCTTTGTTCGTAATTAATTAACATATAAAAACGTGAAATAGAAGCCTGAAAAGTATGCTTCATTTCATTCATTATTAGGAATCATTAATAATCAATATCAACGTTGAAATACTTGAAATATTTACCACCTGGACGCTACTGAACAGGTACAATGCCCAAAATGTAGTTCAAGAGTAGAATCGTGCGTACTTGAACTACATAAAGTTCGTTGCAGTGACAAAAATTTTCTAAAAAATCCTCACCTTGAAATGAGGGAGGCTTATAAAAATAGCCTTGGAAACACCGTTGATACGCTCAAACATTAATAAATTCAAGCCCGTGGAAATAAGTATTAATTTTTTTCAATAAAGTTCCGAGTCTTATCAGAAGACTGACCAGTTCATGGGAATTGTTAAAAACCTATGACGTAAAACTTAAATACTGTGTAGAATAAATCCTTGGCAAGTTACTGAATCATATAAAAGTCGCACGGGGACGTTCTCAAATCGTTCATCCGATTGTGATAAAGTTTTGGTGAATTAATGTGTGGACGCCTACAAAGGTTTTTAATTATCTATCTTTCTTTACATATACAAAGAATGATTGTTTGTATGTTCTGTATGCGTTCCTATAACGTTCATCCGATTGCGATAAAACTTTGATGATTTGTTATGTGGATACCTTCGAAAGGTTTACTGCCATAAGCAATTGAAACACAAACACTTTCTTTCTTTGAGTGGCATTGCAACGCTTGCCACTTTAGCCACTTGCTAGTTTTATTTTATAAATAAATAAACTTATTATCGTTTTATTACCGAAGCAACTTTTGCAATAGTAATTCTGAAAGAGGTGGAACATGTTTCACGTATAGTTACACAATACGAGAAATAGTTTTAGATATGTATCTTAAACTATTTAAATATTTAAATTACTTTTACTATATTTTTAATTATTTTTACTATATTTAAATGTTATAATAATATAGTTTAACGAGTTAACAATTTTACGCTTATCTTCAGTTCAGTTTTATTCAGTTCTATCCATTTCGTGAAGAAGTCTTTTTAAAAAATTATAATCCTAGTGTTTTAAAATATCTTATATTCATTTTCACACCATGGCGTTTAAGAGAAGAGCCGTTTTCCGTAATAACATGTTAGGAATGTTAAGATTAAGATGAAATAAATATTTCAATACAATACAAACTTCATGATATTTTCCTTGGCATATCTATGATAATTCACGGAAAAGATGTCACTGCACTTAATCACTTAATTAATTATGTCAGCTCGTAGGAGTCCTGTACTTATCCAATTGTCCTAAAACAGGTTAGTGTCTATTACGTTCTTGAGCCCAATAAAAGATAATTTATATTTAAGTAAAAACTACTAGTAAATTTCGTGCAAATGGACGGGCCGGTCTAGACACGGATTCTCACGTTAATAATACAATTTCAAAGGTCGCAAATATTTACAGGAAAAATAAAGAACAATCAATTCTTACAAATAGCCTTGCTTCAAGGGAACCGGATGCTATCACTTGCTTTATTTCATTTTTTGATAATTTTTGATAATTATACATGGCATAAGGCGCTTAAAGCTAAAATCGATAAGTAAAAATTTCGTACATGTACTATGTGTATTTATTTATCAGGGCTGTGGAGTCGTTAAAAAAAGTACGACTCCGACTCTAATATTCATATTTATGTGTATTAAATTAAATACCAACTAACCAATCCGGCCAATAGTCAAATTTGATATATTATATGCAAAAATATAAAAGTTCATTCTTTTCAAAAAATTCCGACTCCGAGTACGACTCCGGGGCCAAAACGCCGCGACGACTCCGACTCCGACCAAAACCCCCGACTCTACGACTCTAACTCCGACTTCACAGCCCTGGTATTTATATCACATAATATTTATTTATATAAATTGTCTCCATGCTATGGAATTCATAAGCCCAAACTAATAAATGCAATGCAGATATGTCCAATTTTGTTTTTTTACACTCACGTTAGACTGGTTCATAAAAACAACATTTTAATCTTTATAAAATTTATATTTGCCATTTAAAACATGTACTGTCGGTAATATTAATTATTAACACAAAAACGTCGTCTACGACTATTTTTCCAAAGGAGATATACTAGTTTACCTTTTAAGACGCTTCATATAAATTCGGATATTTAAATTAATAAATAAAATTCAGAAGCAGTCGCCTTATTTGTTTTTATTCAATTTTATCAGACGACAGTTTTATATTCTACTGATTTAATCATAATTCTAGCGGCGCGGTGCCGGTCTCGTTGAAGTGCGCCTGGAGTATAAAATCAAAATAAAAATGATGTTCTTTAATTAGGTAGTTGATTTGGAATTTACTTGGTAGAGCTCTATTATAAAATGATAAAAATAGCTATGTATTTTAGCTCTACAAAAATTATATCATATATACATTAGTAGATAGTTATTTCGGTTCACGCCCTCGTCAGATCAATTTTAATATATTTTAACTACCGGCGTAAAAGAGGTTTACAATACATCTACCATCTACCCGTATATTCTAACATCTTATTTTGAATAAAATCTTTATTGAGTGTTAATGAACGTTAGTTAAGGTGGCTTAATTAAAATTGCATTAGCATTCTGTAACGATCTGAGTAATGCGTAAGTGTAATGGTTTGGCCTTATTTCTGAAAATGTTTTTTTCCTCCGTAAATCAAATGAAACTGAATCAGTATTTCCATTAGTGGTAATAATATTTCAACCAGCAATAAATTCTTCTGTTTATAATGTTAAAATATGTTTATGTTGCAGTGAAACTGTATTCTCAGTGAAAATATATCAAGTAATAGATTTGTATGACAACATGATTTCACTGTCACGATCAGGGAAATTATTGGCCCAATTCGATGATTTGCCGGCTTTAAATTTTGGTTTGCTTCGATGAAACAAAATCAGCAAGTAGTCCCATAAAAGTTTCATAAAAGTCCCATAGTTTCATAAAAAGAGAACCAAAGAAAAATACATACAAACATAGGGCTGAGGGTAGGGCGGTCAAATTTAATTTCAATGACAGCTTGGAGAAGAATATATTTTCACTGAGAATACAGTTTCACTGTAACATATACACATATGTCGCTAATGTCAATCATTTTTAAGTACTGAAATTCTATACACTTTTCTCCAATATAATACAATTTGACTTTCAATTAGTGACACGGGATTTTGAAGCATCTTCCGACTTAATATACCTTTGCCACCGATATTAAAATTAGTTAATAAATATTTTATTTTTATTAAAATAATGATTTATTTTTTTGTTGCTGCATCTATCAAATGGCGTTCGAAGTAGTAATATTATTTCCGCGACGTCCATGATTGTTACCATAATAAGTTTTAAAAGCTTCAATATTATATTGATAGATGGCAGGAATAACGAAAATGTCTTAGTTTTTCCAATTTCAAATTTGCTGGTAAAGAAAATGTTTTTAAATGCGTAGTTTATAACGCCGTGTTTTTTAATTGGAAGAATTATACTGATTTTTGTATTTGAATTCAAATAAATATTCACGAACACTAGCCACCTAGGACTGATCTTAAAATCATTGTGATACTCAACTTTTAGCCATATTAAGCGGATCAGTTTCTCTGAAATTATCTTTACATGGAGTTACGTACATTATGACAATGAACTCTATATATGATCTGGTAATCATCAAGACTATGTGTATAAAATGACTGACTAATAATTTGACAGATAATCCAACATGGCCGCTGCGGCAGTATTCCCGATTATTAATATGTCCATTTCCGGTGTTGGAAGTTGGAGTTATTTACTTACCCAAATTATATAATTCGCCAAAACCATGTCGTCGGAGCCGTAAAACATTTTCTAAGCGTAAATTCCGCCAAATAGGACCTAACCTATCTAAAATAATATATCAAAGTATTACCCGAAATCTCATTAATAGGGAACACTGCCGCAGCGGCCATGTTGGATTATCTGTCAAATTATCAATCACTTTATACCATGGGTGTGGAGTCGTAAGAAAAAGTCCGACTCCGACTCCGACATTGACCAAAAATACGACTCCGACTCCGACTAAAAAAAGGTTAATATCGTCACGTTTTTTTCCCTAAATTTCCTATTTATGTGTATTCAATTAAATATCAACTCTATCAATGCAGCCAAAAACCAAATTTGACATATTAAATGCAAAAAAAAAAAGTTCAAACTTTTCAAAATTTCCGACTCCGAGTACGACCCCGGCCAAAACGCCGGTACGACTACGACTCCGTCCAAAAAGCTCCGACTCCATGACCATACGATTTGGCAAATATTTTCTCAATGATTATTTAAATTTCATCAGCTGCTGTGGAAACATTACTAAATGAAAACCTTCCAGACATCATCACTCATTATCTCCGGATACGGTGAATACATTTTCGATGAGACATTTTCGACAATCAAAATACGAGCGATATGTTTAGTTATTAATACATTTCAACTCGCTTTCAATTACAGTTGTTACACCTGTTAATTAAATTTCCAAAAATTAAGATTCAAAATATAGACAACTATCTTTATATTTTTTCTTAGTGCAGTGTTGCTATATTAATAATTAATTAAAATGACATTGAACTTGATTACTTAATTTATTATAAAAAGTGGCCTACACAGGCCGACGCGTGAAAAAAAATGCGTGCTTAATTCAGAATTGCATTTATCTATATATTAGTATAATTGCTTATACACGAGTAGATCTTGGCATCATTAAATGTATTTCGTAATATAGTTCAAAATGATTAAAATGATAATACATACTGCCATATAAGAAAGATGAGTGCTAAAAAAACACTCAAAAGCCACTTTTCCAATCCCTCAATGGGCACATTCATGATTTTTTTTTTAAATCGAATGATTTATTTATTTTCAAAAGCAGGTATCCCTGTAATGATTTCATTAAATACCTTTTACATAATCAATCAATAAAGAGTGGTAGATAAGATAGACAGGGGTGCCCAACTGAAATCACTTGGTGGGCCAAACAATATAATATTTGCCTCTGATGACGTGTGGCCCGTAAATATTTTAACCCCAAAAAAATAAATTTGGATGGTTTGGGTTTTGTACTTTTCTATGAGTTTTATCGGCAAAGACCTGGATTTCGCCTTTCGGCATCTTCAGACGTTTCAACTGCACGAATAAATAAAAACTGACGCGTTGTAAATAGTTTGTATCCGACGTATTAATTAAGAATTTTACCATTGAGAAAAATCATTCGCATCGATATGTGGTGTCAAATGTATATATAATTCACATAGCTTATTGCCTCAATTATGAAAATTTATCTACAAGGATATATTCCTATGAGTACTAGATATTTTTAATGTATTTTATCAATAACAAAAAGTATTGTTGCAAAAGTTGAAAGACCCGAAAGGGCCACACAAAACCTTTAATATGGCCACATGTGACCCGCGGGCCAAGGTTTGAGCATGCCTGATCTAAATTATTTACCTTTTCTACCCTTCTTATATTTTTACCTACTCTAAAATATGAGATTGTGTAACTAGTTCGCATTAAAACTTGTCTAAAAATATGTCACGTGGGATTCGGACACGACCACGGTTACAGGATTCAGGGTGTTGCCACTTGCCACAAAGAGATACTGAGTGTTTTAATGTTATGCGGCATCCTCTGGGTTTGCCTAAATCACGTTCCGCGCATCTTCTTAGTGTCCGCCACGTCTTTTCATATGCGTATGATAAATTAACCCAAAATTGCAATGGAACCGGAGGACTCGCAATTCCAAGGCGAAACATCGAAACTATCCTAGTACCTCCTAGAACTCATATGTCGACATTGTAAAACTTGGTTGGAAGATTATTTTTTAATTATCCTTATTTCAAGCACCGTTTTCATTGGATTTTGTGCATTAGTTAAAGTTTGTATCATAATGTGGTATATTTGTTGGTATTTCGTTTTTTTTACCTTGTCCGCTCTCAACTTGGAGCATATGGACTCCTCACGAAATTTATCTCTACATATATTTTTTATACGAGAACTGCTTGCTACTCAGTTGCTCAACCTCTCTTTTCCGAAGAGAGTAGGGATGGAATAAATATAAGGACTAGTGATTAGCTTATCGCTGTCACTATGCGTCACTCTTTGGGATCGGTGCGTAGGGATTTAACAACACAAACACCCATTGCCTTTGAGCAGAATCGATTTATCGACTCACAAAGTCTGCTCGTACCGGGAATCGAACCTGGGCGGTCCGACACGGTAGCCAACGACGTTGACTACTGCATCACGAACCGGACAATATTGCGTTTTACCTAATAAATTCGCAAACCCTGTGATATTAATCAATCGAGTTGCTGGAAGGAAAAAAATAATACATCGAAGAGTTCAAGCTGTTAGGTTAAATGCCACGGCTCAAATCTGCACAATATTAATAGAATAACAAACACGCTGTAGATAGATAGAACTCAAAACTATTGTAATTACAATAATAATAATGCATGGTGATGAAGTTATTAATTACAAATGTACATCACCACAGGTGAGTCAAACTCTAATCGCAATCTTGATCGTTAACGAAGGTAACAATTAAGTATCAAGTTCAACATGCAGAAAGACCAAGGTCAAACAAGCATTTCATTTTATAACGCTGTCAATCTTATTATAGTCTTTAGTTACAAATAACAACACCTTGCAGGGCTTTTGGCATGTAACCGGTTGATTGGCACTTAAATCTAACGATTATTTTTGTTATGAAAAATTAACGCGCAATTGATTAGAATTGCATGCATATTTATTTTCGTAGTTTTATTATGTATCCATTTATAACCGGCTTTCGTAGCTAAGTGGTAACACATAAAACGCAATTGTGATTCGATGTTGCTGTGAAAGATATAATGTCAATATTTTTGGATTAGAAATTAGTTTTATCACTATAAAAACACTCAAACCTTATTTTGTGCGAATTCAAAGTAATGCGGTTTTTTACATTTTTTTAAAAATATATTTTTGGGCCTATATAAATAAACGTACCAATTAAGGACTCCAATTACTCGACATCTCAACTACTCGAGTGTCGAGTAACAAAATTTAAAAATACTCGAGTAGTTTTTTGAATACCATGTTTTTTTGCAAGAATTGATTGTTACTCAGTTGCTCAACCTCTAGAAGATTAGGATATGACTAGTGGTTAGCTAATCGCTGTCACTAAGGTGGGAAGGGATTTTAAACAACACAAACACCCATTGCTTCTGCAAAAACGATTTATCGCGTACCGGCAATCGATCCCGGGCTAGATATATATTTATTATTCTATAGCTAAATATATATATAATTATTTAAATGTGTGTATATATAAAAAAATAATAAGGTTATTAAATTTCACTAACACATTTATTTCAATTTATAAAACATATATTTCAAAAATAATAGAGGGTTAAGCGTCTCAAATTTTAAATTGGTTCGAAGTTTTGTTTTTATAATTCCCGCAGAAGAAAAAACTCTCTCAGTTGAACGTCGGCTTTTTCAATGAATTAAAAATGTGCATCTGGTATTGCAGTCCGGTGCTTAAATGACTTTCTGAAAAACTTATATTTTATTTTGGCTACAGTAATTTTTAAGGGATTAAGATTCTGGTTTATGACGAAAGATTTTTTTTCAATATTTTCTTTTGTGTCGTATCATAAATTTGGTATTCTTAAGATAAGTTGGATAAGGACTCATATCAGGAGTAATAATTTCCGTATAGCATACAATCATAGTCAACGGCAAAACCATTCAAAAATATATATTACCTGGCGGTAAAATTCACACGTAAGACTCTTTATTTTTTTTCAAATAAGTAAATAAAATATTGGAAATATTTTTTTTAAATACTCGAGTTTCGTGTACTCGATACTCGAATTGGAGTCTCTATTACCAATACAATATCACAATAAACTGCGCGTTGTCCACATACTGTACATGGAAAATGCAGTGTTTCATGTGTTTATAACAATGTGACTTTGACACGTACGTCGTTTTTTTGTCCGATTTTGTTGTGTGATTTTCCGCGGAATGCATATACCGCGCCAAAAAGGATTTACAGAAAAAATGCATGTAATAATCAAGAACATTATTTTATTGATATCGAAAAAAATAGTCAAAATAAAAAAAAAACTTAAATTAATGATCACAGTATCTGCCAAAGATTTGTCAACAATACTGAATATTGTCTACCA
Organism: Himalopsyche kuldschensis; assembly: GCA_028554975.1. Taxonomy (NCBI): domain Eukaryota; kingdom Metazoa; phylum Arthropoda; class Insecta; order Trichoptera; family Rhyacophilidae; genus Himalopsyche; species Himalopsyche kuldschensis. Next base: position 6,281,350 of record JAHFWI010000029.1, on the reverse strand, counting down.
TTTTAGTTAGTAACCTGCCTTTCTTTGGTGATATTTATACATACAAACATTTTGTGTGTCATTTATTTCGGAATATTATTAACAGTTCCGTATTTATTACACTGGCAAGAATAATATAAATGAGTCCCGTGATTTTTTTAAATTGCTTCAGTTGATTCATTTCAAAATAATTCATGGCTCTTACAGTATCGAACGAATCTTTATTCGACAAGGAATATACTTTTGAATGGGATTCTTTCCAAGATTCGCTTTGAGTATTCCTTGAAGATGGCGCTGAATGCATCTTCAATTGCTGACTTGAGTTCATTGAAAATGTCTTGCCAGTTTTCATTCAAAAACTTGTTCATGTTGTCTCCAAGAGCTTTGTCGCCATTGAAAAGATTTCCCATATTCATGTACAACCTAAAAAAAAATCATAATAAGCGTTAAATGGAATACTGAAAACATTTCAAAACATCCACCAAAAATAATGAGCGCTTTAATTAAAGATACCAACAAAGAATTAAAACATAGTATAATAATTTTCTTGAAAACCATAGAATTCATAGTTTTTCAAAAATCTGCCAGGGCTTCCGGATTACAAGATTTCGCAGTCAACTATGTGTTTGAATTTACGAATACATGTTTTGAATGTTTTACTGAAAATTATGTTATTTATTTCTAAGCTACATTAATGTATGTTTTTTCCGTATCCGGAGCATATGGCGGCCCCACGGTGCCTCCAAGATTCTCTATCACCCGCCAACTTCCTCGCTTCTTCCCTGGTCATCCCGGCGTCCCGTAGCTCCCCTGAGTACATCCTATGGATGGTCATCAAAGGCCTTCCGGGGCGTCGGGATCAATCAGTTTCTTAAAAGAGTCAGGCGGGATTCAGGCTCTTCTGAGGCATTCGAAGCACATGTCCAAGCCAGGTCCATCGTCGCCTTTTTATTTTGGACGTAATAAGGGGCTGGTTTGTCCGCTCTCTTACCTCCGTGTTCCTGGCAAAGTCAAACCATCGTACTCCTAATGGCATCTGTTTTCGAAGCACAGTATACGGTTACCATGTGCTTTTTTAATGTGCCATGACTTGTAACCGTAAAGAAGCACAGTCAGTATGCATGCGTTAAAGTTAATGCGTACAGAAATTGATTAATTAATTAATGTGTAGCCATATCAAAACCAACTTAACCTCATTAAAATGTATTAAAGAACTAACGTGCAACTAATTAATTTTTGTATTATTATCCTTATTCAATCTGAAAGGGTAAATATAGCAGCGACACAACCAATTATCGTAAAAGAAATCCATATAAAAAGGTAATTAACATCATTTATAAAACACTAAGCAGCTTAAGAGATGATGGTATACTTTTTATTCAATTTACTTAGATGTGTTAATAATCCATAAATTCTAATTCGTACACCGTATTATAAGTATTTATTTTATATCATAATAAACACACAGATTAATTGAGATTTTATTGCAGCCGTATCAATAAAATACATGTTTATATAGCTATATATTGCAAATGAGATAAAATACAACTTATATGAGTAAAGAATTAATTAATGTAGTTTATTTTGTACATAAAACTTGTAAAAGAGAATTCAAAATAAATCAACAACAAAAAAGCAATAACTAATTGACTTATAAAAAAATATCATCTTTTTATGTCGCTATTGACATTACAGTTACATACAACCAGGGCTGTGGAGTCGGAGTTGAAGTCGAAGTCGTCGCGGCGTTTTGGCCGGAGTAGTACACGGATACGGACATTTTTAGAAGCTTGAATTTTTTAATATTGCATATAATTTGTCAAATTTGGCTATAGGTTGGATTGGTTGGTTGATATTTATATACATAGAAAAAAAGTGGCGAAATTAAACTTTTTGTAGTCGTAATCGCAGTCGTGTTTTGGTCAATATTGAAGTCGAAGTCGTGTTTTTGGTAAATGCTGGTCTAGGAGTCGTATTTTTTTTAACGACTCCACAGCTCTGGTTACAACATTAAAACCGGGATTCTTTATTTGTGGATCGTATTTGGAAATATTTTAAATATTTACCTGGAAGTCGAAATTTTCATTGAGAAATCGGTAACTTTTAAATATTCCTTTCCATTTTTCGTTTGAGATTCTCCTTTAACAACGATGTTTGATATAACATTTTCTGAAAAAAAAAAACAATATTTGAAATGTCAAATTATATCTATAAATTTAGATATACCTAACCGGGATAACAATATTTTTCTATCCCATCGTAAATGAAGTTATCTGTGTTCTGGCAAAAAGTTTGCTCGATAATAATGAGTACCTATTAAGTTTCTGCTGATTTGAACCGGTTTGGTAGTACCAGTTTCAAAAAATTTACAAGATCAGATGTGTCAAGTCTTACTGTTGTTATTCCAAGGATGATCATTGACCACATCGTACAATGTCTTTCAAATGAAATCATAGTTGGTTGATCGTAAAATCTAGCAATAATTTACTTAAAAGTATTTTTGCTAAACAAGTTTTGTACTTCATTTCGAAAACATGGAGTTCATTTTCTCAAATGAAGTAAAATAATTCAAAACATCTACATATGTACAGTCTAGCCAAGCCCAAAAAAAACATAATTACTATACTGTCGGCTAAAGATTGTTTAAAAAGAGCAATCAAGATTCATTGATCAGGAATTTAAGCCTTACTTTGTTTTCAAAAATCTTCAATTAAAATTGATTACTTTGGTATTCCACTGATTGTGTAACTATTATACGTGTGACACATACTTAATTTTTTCGAAATAGACTCTTAGTATTATGACACAACCAGTGGATTAATAGTTTCAATTTTATGTTGAAAATTAATATCCGTAAAATAATCGCCAAAGACAGTAAGAATATAAATTAGTTTTATAAGGAATTAAATAAAAAATTGTGAAGATTGTATAAAGTTGACTTGATTTGAAATAAAGAAGACCTTCATTGTACTCCAAAAAGCTATTGTTGAATTTGAACAGTTTATTTAAACAAAAAAAATGCCGCTATAATTTTCAAATTATGATAATAATTTTACCCATGGTCATGTTGCTCAAGCCATCTCCTTGGATAGGTAGTACCAACACTTTTCCGTTGATCTTGTAGGGTCCTGATAGTGTCAACATCGGACAAGATCCAATCATATTCATTTCAAAGTCTTTTGGACTAGACAATTTACCCCTGAAATAAGAGAAGTGATATCGAAGATTTTTGTATTCAAATATTAAAAACTATTAAATTGATTTCAACAAATTTTAAATTTGACAAATTATGCATATTGATACATTGGTGTAGTATTTCATTGCAAAAGCGAAATATTAAAATAGTTTGATTCTTTGCTTTTACGCGAATTTTCATTGACCTAAATGAAGCGATGTATAATTATAACTTGCTTAATTTATAAAAGTTTGACAACGAAAACAATAAATCTGTGAATCAGCAATCTTGTGTGTTATGACGAAATCGTTTTTTTGATTTTATTCATAATTGTGTAAATTCAGTTGTTTTAAACTTTTAAACGGTATTTAAAAAAAAAACGGTAATTCACACCACAGCTGATAAGGTTTGCTATTTTTTTTGCTTATAAAAATGTGTAAGCTATAAGTATAACAACACAATTGTCGAAAGAAGTAATAGATTGCCTACATTTAATTTACGTTCATTGGAAAAAAGTCAGTATTAAATAATAGCCTAATATTTTGGACCGATTAGAAGCAAAGAAACGCTACTCATTTTTCTCTCGTTAACAAGAGAGCCAAAAACAGTCATAACACTTCAGGCTTTGTTATTTATTTGTATAATGTATAATAATATAAGTAACTATAAAATAATTATTCACTCAAATGTGTTGTTTTAAAGTTTTAGTGGAGCTATGAACAAAGTGATTTTAACACCCATTGAAATATCTTCGTATCCACTTCTCCTGTTGATATGACTCTTGGACATAACGTATCATACATATTATGTTGTATCTAGTGGCATTCATAACTCAAAACCAGCAAACATGGAGATACGTTTCTTTCATCCTAAGGGGTCGATAAGCATGCCTTTATACTCACTTTACAGATTTAATTTTAAGCGTAGAAAGTCCAGCGATGTCATTGTCTGTATATTCTAGTTTTATAGCGATGGGCCTGTTTTCTCCTTGTTCAATTAATATCTTGTTAATCTTCATTGGATCCAAATCTACTGCACCAATTTCAGCATTACCCTTATCAGCCAGTTGATCAATTGAAACTTGAACTGCGTTCACCAGGCATTCGTTGTTTTTGTTATCCAAATCTGGGGAAACTTTGCATCTTGGGAAAGTTTGCGCTGAAAAAGAAATAGAAAATTCGTTTACACTCTTGTGGCTCTTAGTTTTATTAGTTTAATATGTCAATGTAGGTAACCGGACAAAACAGAACATGACAAAACAGAATATGACTTTCACAATATGATAAAATAGGTTAGGTTAAGTTTTTTGTCATGTTCTAAAAAGACTTGTTCAGTTTTATCATATTCTGTTTTGTCATGGAACCGTCAATGTATAATAAACCACGCTACCGGAGATAGTGGACCGATTTCGCTAGATTTTTTTATCTTTTATTTCTATCCTTTTCGAAGAGATTATTGATGGAAAGGATACGAGGATAAGGACAGGATTAGTGGTTAACTAGTCGCTGTTGTCACTTTTTGGCATCGGAAAGGTGGGAAGAGATTTTTGGCCACACAAACACACATTGCCTATGCACAGAATCGATTTATCGACTGAAAACAACCTGCACGTACCGGGGATCTTACTCGGGCGGTCTGACACGGTAGCTAACGACGTTGACCACTAAACCACGGACCAGGAAAATAAAAAATAATTGAATCATAGCAAATTATATATTTTCAAAAAGATTATGTTATATTGTTGATAACTATTTTGGTTTCATGCTATCGTAACTAATAAAACAAACAGATTATGCTACTAATTTCATTTAAAATACGTAACCCATAAAAAAATATGCGGATTATCTAGCCGTTGATGGAACGTGTAAGGAATAAATTTTCGATATATCCCTCGAAACCCTAGCGCAGGAATGACCAAACCTTGGCCCGCGAGCCAAATTGTTTGTTATAGGTAAAATAATTAATTAAATTTGTGACCAAATATAATGTAACACAAGAATTTTATCAACAATATATCCTTCAATATAAATTAATGAAATAAAGGTAATTATAAATGTACACGACAGCTGTATTTGGCGCCACATATCGATGCGAGTATTTTTTCTCAGAATATAAGAATATATTTTATAAGTTGCAATATCGAAGTGTCGAAACAGGTTGACTATCAATTTTATAAGTAGGATTTTTTAAATTCTTTTTTCAATACTTTGGATACAAACTATTTAATACGCGTCAGTAAAATTCCTAAAGATGCCAAAAGGTGAAACTAGGTTCATTCAAATATAGAATTTATTATTATTATGGCTTAAAATATGCATGTGTGGCCAACCAGAGACATGCCTTATTTGGTTTAGCCCATCAAGTAATTTTAGTTGGGCGTCCCTGCCCTAGAGCATGGTTAATCTGTAAAACTAAATATTTAATAATTTATAATTGATTTATTGATTGAGTTGGCATTTACTTGGTAGCCGAGGGCGTAAGCCGAAATAGCTATCAACAAATATATAAAATAATTTCTATAAAATTAAAATACATTGCTATTTTTCTCACCGTATTATAATTTATAATCTTTTGCTTAATAGATACACATACTATTTTAAATTATTTAGTGTGAAATACAATGGAATAATAAATAAATTATGTCAACATGTCATATGTATTTATATATATTTAAAAAAATGTTTTTGATAGTCAGTGAGACAAGTCAGCCAATAATATCAATTAATCGACAGACCGCGCCGATCAACTGAAAAAATTCGCGCCACTTTAGACGTTTTACTGCTGTAATTGTATACTATACACTTACTTATACAGCCTCCTTCGTATATCTCCCTTGTTTCTAGCGGAATAGCCCTGAACCCATACGATTGCTAAGGAATGCGACCATGAAGTTATCGGATGAAAATAGAACTTTACAGGTGAAGGATGACCTACGAGTTTATTTTCAACATATTTAGTTCGTACTTTTCATACTTTGTGTATCATTTACTAGTGTATTTTTATTCCTTTTCACATAAAATTTATTTGATCAGGACCAGTTGCGCTCATTGCGATCATTGTCAAGCGATCATTGTGATCATACTCGCCATGACCGAAACCGGTCCTGATCAAATAAATTTTATGTGTAAGTACTAAAAATGTATTATTATTTTTACTATAATGCCTTTCCGCCAAGTATTGACAGTGAACACCTTAAAAGTGATTTACTAGTGTATAGGTAAATATTTTTTTTTAACGCCACCATGATCATATTATAATGACATATGTAAATAGATACTTATAATATAAAATTTAAAATAAATTTGATTATTCCACATATTGTGTTGCTAGTTGTGACACGTGTTTCGCCCCTTTCAGAGCCATCTTCGGCTTGACAGCGCAAAATATTCTAAAGTAACTTAATTGTTTTTAATTAATAACTTTGAGCAAGATTGATTCAAATATTTTAAAATGATATATTACAAAATGGAGTTTGAAATTTTTCTTTTTTACACTAAGCAAGGAGGGGTTTATAGAAACAAATACTTCAGCAAACTTTGCGATAGTAAGTCCCAAGATGACTCTGAAAGAGGCGAAACACATGTCACACTTAGTAGCACAATAGTGGAATAATCAAAGTTATTTTAAATTTTAAATTAAAATAATCTTCCAAAAAGTTACCGCCTAATGTTAAGTTATCAATTGAACAATATTGGGTATGTTATTATGCATCGTTTAAGGTTTGTATTATGTTTATTGTATTTTAAATGTAAAAAAACATGACTGTTTTAGTTTTAATCGCACTTCTAAAAACAGGCAAAATTTTGTATACAAAATTCTTCCTGGCATGGGCTTATTTATATTATATATCTCACGAACAAAATAACAATACATATTTATTATTGTATTGTATGAGTCACAATAAATCCTCTTTTATTTTGAATATAATAATCTTAATTCGAATTTTGAAAATAAAACAGGTATAAAAAAATCAACTTACGTAATTTCAAGGTAGACCCATAGTTCACAAGCAAACACAAAACCACTACAGATTTAAAAGGTAAACATTTTCAATTTTGGTTGAATTAAATATTATCTCACGGTAAAATCTAATAAGGTATAGGAGTGATCACAATAACACGAGTAGACTTAATGACAACTCTCAACACTTTAAATGATTTATATACTGGCGAATTTATATACACTTTACCTAATGAAGTGGTAGCGTGCCTCTAATTAATGGTAACCTTAGTAAGAAATGGTTCTAATTGTTTTTTTAAATATTACTTTCAAGATTTAATAAGCCATGGAATTTAGCATTTTACTTCATTTGGAAGCAGAGATAAATTAACTTTTCCCGGCTTTTATTATTAATAATAATGTTTATTATTTACGTGAAAGTATTATTTGACATTTCTTTGACAGCAAATTAGATTTTTTCCTTGAATTTGGACATTTTAATGGGTGAGAATGGGGCTGTCATCAAATTAAATAAAGTTTGTGATTTTATTTTAACTCTATTTTGGATGTTAGATTTTGTGATATAATTATGTCGAATGATATAACATTAAATAATTATTGGTCGCTTAGTCCGAGCGACGCCGGGTAGCAATACTAGTAATTTTATAAAGCTCAGGACTGATTTCGCCCATCGTAATAATTTCCAACTGCTTTTTTTATAAAACTCATTGTTACATAAGATGTCGGCGTATGATTTTTTATGGAAATTCAATATCAAATTGAAATCGTTTAAATTCCGTACACTTCCATAATATTTGTCATTAACAATGTTTTCGCCTTTTGGCTTTTTCAAGCAACTAACCGAAAGCTAATGGAAGTATATTTTTTCAGCGATTTAGACCAATTAATTCATAAACAGTAAATGGTAGCAATTGAAAAAAGAATTAGTAATACTGCTGCAGGTAAAACCGAAATGTCAACTGTGGTCTAGTGGTAGTCTGAGTGGCCCTCTATAATACTTTCGATAGATCAAGCAAATTATTTTTTTAAAACATTTATATAAAAAATAATAACATGTATAAAACAGTTTTGGTAATAATTAAACCTTTCATTTATTTTTACCAATTACATATTTTCTTATTCTCTAGAGTTTTTATTATTGCTGTTTAGCTTTTATTTAATTGTTAGAAGCTTTAAAAAAAATATGTTGAAAAATATTGACATATACATAAATATAATGTTTAATGGGTCGGGTCTATGGTCGAGAGTCCATGACGCACAGGCTGGAATCCCAGTCCAGGCAGTTTCATTATCCAATCGACTTATTGATTTCTACATGGGTATATGGATGTCTACATTAGAAGCGGACATGGTAAAAATGATTATTGAATTGTAAAAAAAAATGCTTCTCACTTTGTGTATTCAACAATATTCCTAAAACATACCATGTAATCGCTCTTTATTCCAAAAAAAATAAAGGTTTCATCTTCAATAATATATGTGTGATAAAACACTAGGGATGATAATGTAAGTCTTGAAGATGAAAATTAAATGATTTTGAAATATTGATTAGAATGTTTGTTATGTCTTTTTATCAGCACACGACTTTTTCTAAAATGTAAGTTAGAACTTGGTCAAATTAATGTAGCACAAATGTGATTGTATTGGTAGTGTCTCAGAAATACTATATGATGTGTTATCATGAAGAAGAATCGCCTTGTTGCTTTTAGAAGTTCTCAACAAGATTAAGGGTTGAATTTATAAAGACATTTGTTTCACAAATAATTCATTTGAGCAGGTAGATATATTTAAGTTGTTAAGAATCCAGAAAAAAATATTTACCTAATTCAAAATAATATAACATGTATTAACTCTTTTTCAATCGTGTTTTTCAAACTTAATTTAAAAAAAAAAGCTCGTAAGTTTGAGAGCTATTTTTTCCCTATTTTGGTTTTACAATTTTTTTCGGCTTGAATTATTTTTAACAGTCTTTTTGACCTTGAGATGAGGAAAAATCCCAAATAACTGAATGCTAAAAATAAACGAATTCGTGACAAGGGATTTTTGGTTCAGTAGACTTGACAGCCTTTCGGTAACTAAAGTAACGCAGTTATTAAGGTTTGACACGTGGAAGTGGAGATAATTAATGAGTAAACAAGGTTTTTTCAAGGTATAGGTCATTGCATGAGTTTCCGTGTCGGGTCTTGGCCACCTGAAGTAAGAAATTAAAAGAGGGCAAGTGACCAGACGACCCAAAAAGGAGAATTTGAAAAAAATATTACAAAAGTTAATTGAGAAACTGACTATTTATTAATTAACAAAGCAGACGAAAAATATCACAGAGTAATTATAGCTCCATAAAATGATCGGTAAATATTTATTTAACCTCACGGGTGCAGATAATACAGTCTTTCAATAGGGACGTTCATTTTTTTTAGGTTATAGTTGACATATCGTAAACTGACATCTGTGAAATTTGCTGCCAATTTTTAAGTTGTGTACTGCCAATTACCATGGAAGGTTAAAACGTGTACAAATTATCAAATCAAAAAAAAAAATTATCTGTTTTTTTTATTAATATCAGATATCAACTTATTTTTTGGTTTGTAATAATAACTATATATGACATGAAAAAATCTCGAATTACAAACATCCAGAAAGGAACTTTACTTTTACGTAAAACGAGCATTTAGCACTAGGCTGTGAGAGGCTGGAACGATACGACTTGGCAAGCAGACTGCGACATCAATGCGGTTTCAAAGCGAACAGTCTTTGGTCTTGATCGTAGCCGTTAATTTCATGGTCAAAATTAATCCCCAGCGAATAACCTACGCATGTGCTGAGCTCTTAGCTTTGCAGTATATCTTATTAATTTATGATACTCATCGGAGTTTCTTTAGAGAAACCATTGAAGAAAGCAAATAAACTTTTTATCAGCTTAAACTAGCTATATATTTTGTGAGTGCATTCAATAATTATCCATTGTAATCAAATAGTAGGCGAATAGTTTCAGTATCAAAACATAAGCAATCATAAGTCATTATATGATTTTCACAACTGCTTATTTATTCATATTAGAAGTTATCAAAACTGGTTTCTGTATGTAGTCAAATGTGATAAATTGATTAAATATAAATCTGTTTCATCATTTTGATACTAATTTTATTACTCAACTGATAATGAATCACTAATAATAATTTCCATTGATATAATCAAGAGCAACCCGAGGCCGCGAACAAGTCAGAAGAATAAGGTGAAGTGAGCCAAATCAGTATAATCAAAAAAAGGTTTTAGCCTCTTTACAATCTATATTACTCTACATTTTTTTATCCATGCATTGAAATTTTGACATGGTCCCACAAAAAAACTAAGCAAAAACGTTCAAAAGCTTTTTCCCAACATAAATAAGTTATTATAACAACATACATTTTGAGGTATTGTAACTTCACGGAAAATGCCAGCTTACCTGAATAAAATATAACGAAAGAATTAAACATAAATCTGTCTAATGGACTCGATCTAATTAAATCCACATTTATTTGTTTTCATAAAAATTTGATATTTCTCTTATTAAAAAGTATTTTTACTTCGCATAATTGTTGATCAAAATACTCAAAACTGTTTTTATAGTAATAAACGATATATGTATTGTAGTCTTTTTTTTACCTTTTGATCGTTATCGATATTTTCGTGGATGACAGTTTCAAATACTCTTCGTTTTGTTTCAGCTCAGATGTTGCTATAATAATTGCCTGGGCATGCACGTCATCTGTTGAAAAAAGATTTTCTATCTTTCTTTTTGTGTGTTTTAATAGTTGTATTTTATTTTATTTATAATATGTTTGATATTCGTATTTAACAGTTTTCTTACTTCAGTATATTTTCAATTTATAAATGAATCATTCAAAAATAAAAGCATACGAGATAAAATCCCAAAGCCTCTTGCCCGAAGTTTTAAATCGACTGCTTTATACCCTGTTTTATCACATTGAACCGAAAGACCCAAATATGTGATCATCCACCAATTTAATGAGATGCTATTTCTTTGTTAAATTCACTAAAAAAAGACAAATATGATTGACTGGTGTCAATCACGTATACAATTTAAAAGTGTGTTTTTTTTTCTTTCACACACAAAACCTTCAAAGATACACTCTTTCTTAAGCACGGTCAAGAAGTATTATAGAGGGCCACTCAGACAACCATTAGACCACCGTTGACATTTCGGTTTTACCTGCTGCAGTATTACTAATTATTTTTAAAATTGCTACCATTTACAGTTTATGAATTAATTGGTCTAAATCGCTGAAAAAATATACTTCCATTAGCTTTCGATTAGTTGCTTGAAAAAGCCAAAAGGCGAAAACATTGTTAATGGCAAATATTATGGAAGTGTACGGAATTTAAATGATTTCAATTTGATATTGAATTTCCATAAAAAATCATACGCCGACATCTTATGTAACAATGAGTTTTATAAAAAAAGCAGTTGGAAATTATTACGATGGGCGAAATCAATCCTGAGCTTTATAAAATTACTAGTATTGCTACCCGGCGTCGCTCGGACTAAGCGACCAATAATTATTTAATGTTATATCATTCAACATAATTATATCACAAAATCTAACATCCAAAATAGAAAAGTATTATATTAATAAAAGCAGGGAAAAGTTCAGTAGAAGACTAATTTATTACATTTTGACTAAATGTCTTCGCCGATAAAAATTCAAACATATTTTCTTTCATATTCGTTTTTATGGCAACTTAATGACCAACAATGCAAAAGGGAATTACAGACCCACAGACATACATACGCCGTTTCGGTTTTATATATAAGATATGTGGTAGAAGTACAAAAAAGTGTGTTATAATTATTTAAAGTAATGCCTTTTCACCAAGAAGTGACAGTCAATGAATATTACCTTAAAAGTAATTATCAATGAGTGGATCGGTGTAGATCATGCTTGATATATATGTTTTTTTTTTATATATCTATCCTATTTTCAAAACACAATTGCTTCTACAAAAATAGTGCTGCTCGTACTGGGATTTGAGCCCTTGAGGTCCGTCACGTAAGCCAACGGTGTTTGATCATTATTTAAGCCAACAATTAATTTGCAATTTAAATTTTTCCTGTATAAAAAAACAAGTATGTAGTTGTTTAGTGTCATCATATGTAGATTAAATAAAACATATTGAATGAAAAAATGTATCTATACACATTTTCAAGCAATATTATTATACATATTTGAAAAAAGACAACCATTGTTTTCAATGTACGACTATAATTACATTTTTTTCAGTGCATTGTTTCATTTATTTCCGAATTCACTCACGCCTTGAAATTAAAATTATTTCGTCATCCAATGGGATGCTAGTTGATTCCCAAACCTGGGAAAATAAACCTATGCAAGGTAACGAAACAGCATTGTGATGTCACGTATTTTTTCAGAATAAAAACACTGCAAAAGAATAAGCATAACACTTTTGAATTGTTCCAACTAAATTTAAGCCGGTCCTTAAAAGTGAACATATGTATGTTTTTTTTTGTACGGTTGCGTCTAGGTAAAATGAGCTACACTCACATTCAAAAAACTATAAAATATTTTTTTCGTTATTAGTTTTTTAAAAAGAAAAAACAAATCTAGCATTACAGCTAATGCCAATACGCTAAATATTTTTAATTGTGAAAGTCATACGAGATAAACTCGATAACAAATAATGAATGGGTCACCCAAGCAAAAGATCTCTTTTTCAAAAAAATCTGACTTTGCCAGGAATTAGGCAACCCTGGGCAACTAGAGCAAAGCTCTTGCCACTGGACGTCAGAGACCGACTGATCCGGTATTTACCTTTCAGCATCGTCAGGCACTCCAAAGCTAGAATAAACTTGAACTGAAATCTCGCATTCAACGATCGAAACGATCGAAAAATCACATTTTTCGATCGTTTTCGATCACAATCAATACTTGGTGGAATGGCATTATAATAAAAATCATCAATTAATAGTGCTCGCGATAAGCGAAACCGGTCCTGGTCTTAATAAATCCAATGTGATCTTTTTATCGCTGGTTTTCACACATACTCGTTTTCATTGCTATTGTTACGGGCTCATGAGACACGATGAATCGAGGATATACTGTATGGTACCTACTTGAATAAACACGAGATTTTTAGACTTTATTAATCTACATTGAAACCTTAATATATATCATTATTCAAGGGCCCTTAAAAAACGATAAACAACAGAACGATAGATCGGAGTTCCAATGTATATGAATAAAATATTTTAACGAGAGATAACGAGAGATGACGAGGTATGGTTTTCACATTATCATAAATAGTGACTCTCGCTATCACTGTTGGTAATAAAAGTCTTTTTCTTTCAAAATGTGTACGTGATGGTTTTCAATGTATTTACATTTACGATAATACGTGGAAAATACCCATGTTGGTTAAAAGAAATATATTATTAATGCCAATCAATAAAATTTTAATGACATAATAATTGATAGAAATATTGTATGATTACATACACTTTGAATTTATAACGTACAATGTCAAAACTATTTACATAATCATTTGTAAGGTGTTAACTATCAATTCTTGGTGGAAAGACATTATACTTAGTCACGTACAGAAAAATTTTACTTCAATTTATATATCAGGACCAATGTGCTCTTTAATTTTCCAAACGTTATGGCAAAGGCATTGGCTGTGCAACTTTGGAAAGAAATTAAAAAAATTGTGCTCAACATAATGGTATTTAGACCAACTACATAAACAAAACGGCTAATTTATAATAATGTCAATAAACAACAACGCTATGTTAATCAGTGTTAGAAACTCATTCTAGCGCCCTTACATCCTAAGACTATGGCCACAGTGACAGGCGAAGCGCGGCGAGATTTTCTTTACAGTCAAAGGTTGCCGCAATGGCTTTATCGATGGCGCCGCCTGAGAATTCGAACGGCAACGTCATAACGTTAACTGATTTGACTTCTGACGGCTGAAATTTTCGCGATGAGATCTGTATAAAATATTTTTATAAGTGCTACAAAAAACGTTTTTTATTTATTTATATTATTACATACACTAATACGGAAACACACAAAAAAGTAATATTATTTGAATATTGAACTTAACCAACAGTAGTGTAGTGTTTATATTATATACACTCAATAAGCACTTACTAAGAAAAAGTGATCTTTGTAATCGAAACATCCACAATACATCACTAAAAAATAAGTACTTGTACGTTTTTTATTTTATGTATGATGTAATATAATATGAAAAAAAATGGATTGAAATTACACGGTAACCACTTAAAGTTAATCATAATTATCATTTGCATAAACTTACAAAGTTTAATTCCTGATATAATAGTGATGAAAAAAAGTATCAAAAATCTTTTCAGGTACATGTTGTGTTTTGTTTTGTTAGAAGCACACTTTGTAATGATCAAAGAATCTAACAAAAACATGTATCAATGTTTGCTCATCGATATTTTCAAGGTGACTTTTTTGGGAAATATTCAATATGATTTCGCATTCATCTTCAACAGTGTTATTAGACGGAATACAGGTTTGATTATTTTTTTATGCGCGCTATCAGTCATACATGTTTCATATACAAATGAAGTATTATTTTAGTTTCAATGTACTGTAATTGTATGCACGAATAATTATGTTCATCTTTGGCACGGGTAACCAACATTCTTGATTTTTGGGGCCACCTCCAGCCGATTAATTTAGGCCAGTGCTCTTCAGCCTGTGATCCGCGGCCGGCCACGGTCCGTTTCAAAAATGTTTCGAAAATTCTGATTTCAAAAAAGCAGTAACAATATATTTTTATGGACTGTCCTCGACTTGCAACAGATATATTTTTTAAATTTCACCGGTCCGCGCACGTAAAAGATTGAAGAAAACTAATTTAAGCGATTATTTTTTATTTATTGATTGATATGATATTTAATTTTTAAAACATTCTGGTAGAATTACCAAAGGATTAAGTTCAACAAAAACTATAAAATATACTTCATAGCTATTTCGGTATCAAGCGGCCTCAGAAAAATTAAATTATTTAAATTTTACAACAGATAAATTTATCAGGTATGTAGCCGAGTAAACATCGTCGTCGATTTCGTTTGGGATATACATGGATTGGATAGAATATTTTATAAAATTACTTATAAATGTAGATGATATATATCGATTCGGAACCCTGACCTAGCCCTAATATTTTATACTTACTCTCTCAAAAAAAGCTCAGAAACTGAGTAACAGCAGTTTTTGTAAAACAAAAGACAATATTGAAAAAACAATAATGAAATATTTTACTCCGATAATTATTTTTGAAAATGGCTGTCTTCCATAACGTTTTACGATCTAGGAAAGAATGTATTTAACAATTATTTATTTAGCCTGACACATCATCACAAGGAATTGATCATTTAAGTGTGTAATTTCTTGCGTAATTAATGAAAAGAATAATAGAAAGGGAAAATAAGAAAGTCTGACTTGCTCAGCCGCTTACAACCGAATAATCTACGATCACAAAAGATTTGTACAAAAAATGATATTTTGGTATGAAAAAGTTCAATCATAAAGATTATTTGTCAAATGAATTTCATCGATAAGTTTGTTTTCGCCCGGACGTTAATCTATACGTGACGTGTGCGGACCGCGACTCGCCGGTTGGGGACTTTGTGCACACTCCTTTTGATCTTTTTTTATGAAATATAAATGAAAATTATCTGACGGTAGTGATTGATACTACACATGAATATATGTAAACACTTTTTAATATGGCATTGCTATATAATGTATAATTCTTTATTTACCTCTCCAAAATATTCATTTTTTGCAATGAATTGCGACCAGGATGTAGAAAGACGTTACGAAAAATACTTTAGGCATATACTATTATATATTTTCTTTTAAGTCTCCGTTAACTTTGAAAAATTCTTTTTGTGTTGTGTTAACACTGCTTTACTGTAAAACTGTTCACTTTAAAATAAAATCTACAAAAAGAAGTCTACAATGGTAGTGCCACATGTCAAAATTCATTCGCCAAGTTCTCGATCTCTGGCCAAAAAGTATCAATTTGAAAATGATGACCCTCTCACGTAGTATCCATTTTGTACGAAAATATTCTATACTAACCCAAAACAACAACAAAAAATGCATGATCAAAAGAAGTAGGATGTATACTACATAGGTACTTATTGTTTATTCAAATACTTTAATCCTTTAATGTTCGATTTATACACATGCGTAAATTCTTTTTTTAAACGTTTCTCATTTCAGGTTATTTAAAAAATCACAGATTACGAAAAAAATAAATAGCCTTTTTTGTAAATCTGCATAGAGAAGAGAGTATGATTGTCTGATATATACACTATTATAATGTGGATATGTACAAATCATTTACCTCCAACTTACAAGTACATCTCGCCACTGCTATTAAAAGTATCTATTATTCATATATAACATAATGAATGTAAAAGAATCGAGCTATTCGGTTGCCTCTAGTCGAGCTCAAGGATGGTCTCCAAATGTCTTTCATTCAATGGTTGTTCATTCAGTTTATGGAACCCAAATCGTGAATGTATGTCATATTTGAACATCGTTCGTCTGTTCTTATCCAATCGAGAAAATTCGTATCCGTATATATTAACTTGTTTCTAACATATCTATTTGTTACCTCTGAAAATAAAATAAATGAATACACTTTATATTGGAATACATTATTACCATACACGCCACAAAGAGAGGTTGGACACAGTTGAATCTTAAAAATAAATACATGAAACGTTCAGTTGTACGTGAACTTTCTTGACATCACGTTTGCTGTATAATAATACATATATTAAAATCAATTAGTACATTTGAGGAGCGCTGGGACAATGTAAAGTCAACCGATCGGTGCCTTGCACTGCCAGAGTTTGTCAGAGCGCGTGACTGTGATTGCCTTCGCACTAAGGCCTCGATTCACGATAGTTGATTGATGAATCAAAATATCTTATACGAATTCGGAAATTATTCTAATAATATTGACCTTTTTTCTGTATTTCATAGTCAATATTTAGACTAATATTTTTTTTATTCCTGTAAAATGAAAAACTAGATCTAACTAAAATGTATAAATGAATATCTTTTTGGTAAAATATGGTTATAGTTACACGGGACAGAATCCCAATCCTCTCATGCTTAGCTCCGCCTCTCTTTACGTAGGCGCCTGCCCTCCCGGCAGGCAACCACTTTTGCATTTCAGAAAGATAAATTGTATTGTTTGTCTATGGCGTCAAATGTCACTGTGAGTTTATGGATAGATAAATAAATAATTTAACGTAGGAACGTAGGAAGGTATTTAAAAGCAGATAACATTATTTTAATTAATGTAAAGCTTACGATTTTTTTTGAAATGTTTCGTCTTTAATTTTTAAATTTATTATAATAGAAGATCCTAAAGAATACTTCGCAATAAGTATGAAATCAAGTAGTTCTAATTTTTGGGAGCAAAAATGCAACTTATTGCGAAGTATTCTTGAGAGGATTGGGATTCTGTCCCGTGTACCTATAACCATATTTTACCATCTTTTTCATGGTTTTCAGCAAAATTTGTCATCTTATTACATACGTTTACAAAATTGCTACTTATGAAGTTACTAGGCTAAGTTCTTATCAAAAAAATATGTAGAAGATACTTATTTCACAATTTTAAGATAACCAGAACCAAGTTCGATCAATGACAGTGCATCTTCAACTGACCAGAATTTTAAACATGAGGAAAATCAATACCTATCATGTGAATCCCGTATGTATATATTTATCATTCTTTGGGTATAGAACAGTGGTTCTCACGGAAAATTCCACTGTGGCCACATCATAAGCATAAGTGGTCCTAAAGAAATGTCTGGTGGCCCCACCAAATTTTTGTGTTGAGTTTATTGTACGTGAGGTATGCCAAATGGATCTAAGCATGTTTGTCAATTTACTTTTGGTATTAATTGCGTCCGAAATATTTAGTTTTCAGAGTCTTTGTTGACAAATTAAATTGTAAAACCACATTTTTTTTGTATCAATATTTTATATGAAACTGTCGGTGGCCGCAGTCATGTGTTCTGGTGGCCGCATGTGGCTCTATGCTCTTTCCGAAGTCAATATCGATAACTTAATGCAGAGATTGTGTAGCAAGAGCAAATTAACACAAATTAAATAATGTATTCAAATAAAATAGTATTGTAAATAATTTAAATTAGTGACAAACTATCACTCAACTTTCGAGTGTTTAATTTAATTTCAAATAAGATGCGCCTTGACTTTTCATCGATCGGAAAGTGAAATGTTGTACTGTATGTCTATTTTTATGTAGTAATATATTTTTGCTAGCAAAAGTATGGTTGAACAGAGTTGGGCCATTGACATATTACATACTGTGCAATTTTTGGCCATACTATTTTATCAACAGTTTGCCTTAAAATCAGGGTTTTTGAGTATTCGAAAAATCGACTTACTCCAACTTTATCGCCCCACACTCTGATCAAAACAATGTAAAAAATCGCAATTCAAATTGTCAACATTTTGATCTCGGTCGTGATATCTGCGAGGGATCCTTGATTTGTTCGTAGGCATGAACGTTTGTAACATCTAAATTTACCTCCCACTCAACCAATCTCAAAATAAATGTGAAGCGAGAGCGATAAGCTTACCATTATTTCAGTCTTGGCTCCGTTTTTATATCATCACTTTCTGATAAAAGGAGATTTTAAGCGGTTTTAATAATATGTTATTCATGTAGAAAAACTTCATTTAATTGATTGATAGAATTGGAACATACATGTTTGGTTTTTTTTTTTTTTTTTTTTTTTTTTTTTTTTTTTTTTTTTTTTTTTTTTTTTTTTTTTTTTTTTTTTTTTTTTTTTTTTTTTTTTTTTTTTTTTTTTTTTTTTTTTTTTTTTTTTTTTTTTTTTTTTTTTTTTTTTTTTTTTTTTTTTTTTTTTTTTTTTTTTTTTTTTTTTTTTTTTTTTTTTTTTTTTTTTTTTTTTTTTTTTTTTTTTTTTTTTTTTTTTTTTTTTTTTTTTTTTTTTTTTTTTTTTTTTTTTTTTTTTTTTTTTTTTTTTTTTTTTTTTTTTTTTTTTTTTTTTTTTTTTTTTTTTTTTTTTTTTTTTTTTTTTTTTTTTTTTTTTTTTTTTTTTTTTTTTTTTTTTTTTTTTTTTTTTTTTTTTTTTTTTTTTTTTTTTTTTTTTTTTTTTTTTTTTTTTTTTTTTTTTTTTTTTTTTTTTTTTTTTTTTTTTTTTTTTTTTTTTTTTTTTTTTTTTTTTTTTTTTTTTTTTTTTTTTTTTTTTTTTTTTTTTTTTTTTTTTTTTTTTTTTTTTTTTTTTTTTTTTTTTTTTTTTTTTTTTTTTTTTTTTTTTTTTTTTTTTTTTTTTTTTTTTTTTTTTTTTTTTTTTTTTTTTTTTTTTTTTTTTTTTTTTTTTTTTTTTTTTTTTTTTTTTTTTTTTTTTTTTTTTTTTTTTTTTTTTTTTTTTTTTTTTTTTTTTTTTTTTTTTTTTTTTTTTTTTTTTTTTTTTTTTTTTTTTTTTTTTTTTTTTTTTTTTTTTTTTTTTTTTTTTTTTTTTTTTTTTTTTTTTTTTTTTTTTTTTTTTTTTTTTTTTTTTTTTTTTTTTTTTTTTTTTTTTTTTTTTTTTTTTTTTTTTTTTTTTTTTTTTTTTTTTTTTTTTTTTTTTTTTTTTTTTTTTTTTTTTTTTTTTTTTTTTTTTTTTAGTCCATTATAACACGGTGAAAAAATACTTACATATATAGTTTAGTTGTACAAACATAATATAATTTATAGGAAAAAGCTGTTTCGGCTTAAGTTCTTGTCGGAGCGTCAAATTGATTTTATGTAGTTCTTGAAATGAAAGCAAATCTGGGTTTATAGAGTGATAATGAACATATGCTAGTTTTAAATTAAGTTGATTAAGGTAAAATTGCATTAGCCTTCTGTTATGGTCTGAGTACCAATGATTATATTAATGTGTGTTTATTAACTTTGGTTAAGATGATCTCCATTAAGATTCCAAATGTTTAAAATAAGCCGCGGCAAAAAGTCTCCCATTTCCAGCTATGTAAACATCGACATACATCCTAGTTTATCGCATTATACAATACAGCCTGTTGACAAATTATATATTTTAATCACATTCAAGAAAAAAATTTAGAAAGGATCCTAATCTGACTCCATTCAAAATACCACAAATCAACGACTTCCAATTTGATTCCACACCTGTCGTTGAGATATTAACAATCATTGGCGCTTATGTGATAAGAAGATACATGATATCAAACGACCCGGTGAATAAGTCTATGGAAAACAACTGGATCCTTCAAACGGTGGAATCAGACAACAAAGGATGTTTTCACAAGCTCTAGGGTTTTTCAATCTTGGTCACAATCTTCACACATGAGGAATAAGATGCGTACTGCAGATAAGGGATATTAGTTTCAGATAATGGTCGTTAGCATTCCACAATAATTATGTTATTAATTAATCGTCAATTAGTATTGTAATGCTTACATGGGTTTTATATTAATTAGTTAGTTATAATATTAATTAGCTGCAGTAGGAAATTATTACAATATTGTAAAAATGGATCAATATGTTATGTCTATGTATCAACCAAAGTCAAAATTTGAACTGTCAAAATTTAGAAGAGTTTTGTTTTTTTCTAAATATCAACCATTTAAAAAAAGAACTAACCAAATACTAAGCCCAGAAACAAAAGATAGCTAGTCGATTTATTTGATAATTCGTCGGAAACTGCCCTATTAGTCCATTTTAGTTATCAAATAATTAGTTTATAATATTATATTTTTACTTAATACATTGTAGTGTTCCTTTGGTTTTTAATAACAACAAATGACTGAATAATTATAACTATTTTTATGATAATAATATTTATCGTGACACCTAATAGCTGTCATTTAAAATATTTAAATAATCATTATTTATGTGTGATAACCGTTTACTGTCTTGGATAATTATTTTCCTAGAATCGCATGTAAGGAAACAGAAGCGTGTTTTTTTTTGAGCTTTTTATTGTCTTAGTTCCCAGTCACGAAAGGGAAAATTATTCAATTAATATTACTATTGTAAGGTTGGAACCGTAATAACGCAGTTGAGCTTTAACTTGACAATATAAGTAATATAAATTTTAAAAGGCATAAAAGTTACAGTCATGGAATATGTTTTCTACATTCTACCTTTTGTTGTAAATCAGTTATTATATTGGTATATTCGCGGTAAAGTTCCAATATAATAAATTATTTTACTGTAAAAAAATACATTTCAACAATACGCGATAAATAGTTATTTAACTAAAGACATCATATTTATTATTCACTATTATGTAATATTCATTTAACTTTAAAAAAAAATATCTGAACATAATCCGTCATCTCTGTATTTCCATTAATTACACCGATATACAAAAATACTTATATCGATTGTCTAATTCAGACGTCCCATTTTTTACTTATTATTTTGCTTTTGATTCCTGTTTATAAATATCACTAGAAAAAGATAATAACACAGTAAAAATATTTAAAAATGTACTGCTAATTTTAAGTATATAAATGAATTTTCCAATGCTTAATCGTTACCCATTTAACGTTTAAACTGACAATTCTTGATGAAAAGTTAAATGTTTTTTTTTTAAGTTGGCATTTTCAGCTGATTAAAATGTTGAATATCAATGAAAAATGTGCTCGGGATGAGTGAAACTGATCCTGATCATTACATAATATTTGTGAAAATAGTAAAAGTATAATGTTTTAAATACTTAAATTTAATTAACTACATATGTATTTTACTTGTAAAATTAATGAAAAAATCAGTTTATGTGGCTTATCATATTATTTCTTGTTATTATTGATTACATTTCTAAATTAGCAATAAAACATATTTCATTACAAGTTTGGGTAAATTATGGATATTGGTCACGGGACAGAATTTTTGTAAAGATTTATGAAAAATAAGCACATTAAATGAAATGATTTCTCATGTTCAGGTATTTGAAAGCAGAAAACATTATTCTAATTGAAGATCCTAAAAAATACTTCGCAATAAGTATGAAATCGAGTTGTTACAATTTACAGGAGCAAAAATTCAACCACAAACTACACAAATAATAATATAATACAGATAGAGACAGTCACATAAGTTTATTATTTATTACTCATACAATAATCAGTAATATTTTTCAGATTAAATCATTTTGATTCCACATTTTATAATAATCCACAAGATCTCAAAGAGTAAAGTCAAAACATAAAATTATAAGCCAGTAAATATATATTTTTTGAGCTAAGCTCGAGAGGATTGGGATTTTGTCTCGTGACCATGTATCCATAATTTACCCAAGTTTGATAAATCCGAAATTTATCATTTTCTATATTCCTGCGTTCCAAATTTCCTCGAGGAATACCTTAGGAATATTAGAATTTGATTTGTTAATTGTCTTCGAGCTCCAAATTAAAAAAAAATGAACTAATCGACATCAAACTCTAAAAGAATGAATTAAATATGTATCACCAGGCTTGTTCACGATAACAACAACGGTTGTGATGAGATAGTGTAAGTTCATAGTATTTTTTTTTTCATATAAAAAACGCGAGACTCGAATTCCAAAATCAGACTTAAAAAATTGATTCGCCATAATATTGTTATGCACTTAGTTTAGGATGTGGTTGACAGTTTTGTGACGATTTTTCATAACTGAGCGATAGACATAAATCATTAGTTATTTATTTTATTTTCCGGCCGGTCGTATATAAATGATAAGTGAATGAAAGAAAAAACATAATCATCAATCTTCTTGATGCTGAAATAAATTGCGGCAATTAAAATAAAGATGAATTAAATATTGAGTATAATTTTTCAAAAGTCATAATAAATTAGATCGGTATAGCAATAATAAAAATTGATTAGTAGAACAATTTATTTTAAGCACTAGCTAAAATTGAAAAAAAAATAAGTCAACTAGATGGACATCATAGGCACTCATGTACAAGATCTCAAATGTGAAAATGGAAAATTAATATTTGATATTTACCATCTTTGATTTGTCGATAAAAAAAATGACTGCCATTGATGTTGAAGAAATATAGATAGTTTTTAAGGATAAAGCATTTCCACGAACGTCATCTTTATTATATTATTATCAATATAAAATTATACAGTAATTAACTGGATCGTTAAAGATATTATTTAATGAAAGTAACATGTTTTAGTTTGCTATTATTTTATTGAAACTTGTTTTTCATCTTTCATGTACGACAATAAAATTGTACCTCATATATTTGTTTTCGTATGAGCTCTATCTCGTATGAGAAGGCCATTCAACAGGATAACAAAACTCTTTTATCATAATATATTATTGCTTCGATACTTAATATTTTGAGAGGAAGAACGGTTTCACTTTATGACTTTTTTATCATTTTCGATTGATAATAAAAAAATCAGACTAGGCTACTCACTGTCTTAAATATTTTTTTTGTACACATCAATGTTAATAATCGCTGTGTCAACGATTCACAATTTAGTATTTTTTCGTACAAATATCATTAAAATAATAGCTTTTATAAAAGTAAAATATAAAACGAGGCAAATTTTGACCCTACCCATGTCGTTGATCTAAAAATACACGCTAGAACATAGGTGGGCAAAGGGTTGAAAAATATATTTCATATTCGTTATATGTGACAGCTATTGTCAGAACTTTGAATACAAAATATTCATATTTAATATTAATCTGTTGCATATATCGTATCGATTTGAAAATACTTTAAGAGACTATAATCCCAGTATTGCAGAAAACAGGTTCGCGATATTTAATTTTGTTTTTCAATACTTAAATACTAGTTATTGTATTTTTATAAGTATTTAAAAAACTTGTATTACGAACTGTTTTCAAACCTTCTAAATCTTGCTTAAATGTTGTATTAATAACGCTGAATTTTTATATTTATTATCAGTTGATAATGCTTGCGATGAGCGAAACCGGTCCTGAACTCAATCAATTCTATGTGGAATGTGCTATTATTTTTATGTTAAGTATTTAAGTACGTCCTATCTTTTGGCCCACTGTTGATTTAGTGATAAATAAACGTATTGTTTTGTATGCTTTCTTTCAGTCATGCGTTGGTCATCAATCAGAGTTTTATTCTTTCATTTGTTTTGTGACGCTCATCTTAAATTGAACAATGTTTTTTTATAATAATATTATTAATCTATTATGTTGTTTATTTCTTTTTGCTATACCAGTTATGATATTTACAATACTGGTTTGCAATATAAAATACTGGTATTGACATATTCATACGGTACCTTTTCTCGATTTTATTCAAATGTAGATTAAATACAGTTCGCTCGAATTATTGTATATTAAGCAATATACCTTCACTGTAATGACAATGACAGGAGCTGACTCTGCGTGCCACCAGCTTGTTCATCACTGGCATTCTGATGTACAAATATCTGTCGCATATTAACGTGACTTCCCAAACCAAAAAGAAATAAATATTTATTATTATTTAAAAAAAAAAATAATCAATGTAAATAAAACATTGAAATAAAATTCAAGACTTAAAACTATATCAATGTTACACATTAAAAAAATATAAAGGATGCAATTTATATATGGACAATGTTTTATGAAATTTGGAATACCTTCCAATGTTATATATTTCATAAGCTATGATAAGCCACTAATGTGAAGCATATGGACTCCTTACTGAGTTTATTTCATCAGAGGTTGAGATGAAATTACTCAAAATATCTTTTTAGAATAGAGTTATTATATTAAGGATACGGCTTAAAAATGACTAGTACTATGTTTATAGATGCTTCTAGTTTTTAGGATCGAATGAATGTGGGAGGTAAGTTTAGTCAACACAAAAATCCATGTCGTCGAACAGAAATCAAGAATTCTTTTGAAAAATGAAACAGCCCAAACTGGGATTCGACCCTTGAGCTCTGCAGCCGAATCCAATGACGCTAAAAATTGGCCATTTGGTCAATAAAAGTAAAAAAAAAATGAATCCTTTGACTTTTATACTTTTCCATTTATTATATCGCCTATGACTCGGGTTTTGCTTTTGAAAAATTAAATTGTAATATTGAAATTCCATCAAGCATTTTCATTAAACCACCATTCAAGAAACCCATTTTCCAATTTCAGAGGTACCATTAGTTAATTAAACGTGAATCCACTAAGAAACAAATTTAATGATTCATTTCTAATTATAATACATTGAAAATGACAGCAATCGGTGAAGAATAATATCGCAAACCAATTTTAAGAATACACTTTTTCACAATACATGAATCACTTTGACTGTGTTCTACGTAAATATTTTGAAAGGGGCTGGAAAATGTGGAAAAGCTCGCGTGACACGAGAACTGGGTTGACTTGCTTAGCATATTAG
The DNA here is from genome assembly GCA_028554975.1 of Himalopsyche kuldschensis. Taxonomy (NCBI): domain Eukaryota; kingdom Metazoa; phylum Arthropoda; class Insecta; order Trichoptera; family Rhyacophilidae; genus Himalopsyche; species Himalopsyche kuldschensis. Next base: position 6,255,787 of record JAHFWI010000029.1, on the reverse strand, counting down.
ATTTGATACAAAATTTCTTCGGTACCATTTTCATAAGCTTTCACATAATCACGCAGGCTACCAACGTTGCGACAAGATAATTTTTTGCTCGTCTGCCTTTTTTCGAACGCGACAAAGAAAGCTCAAAAGTAATTGCAAAATCTATATTTGAAAATCCTTCTTCAAACAAAGCTTTGGAATATGTGTATGATTTTTGTGTGAAGTTTTGTGTAAAATAAAGTGTTCGTTTGTTTATAAAAACTTTTCAGTTTTCTAAGCGTTCGGCGATTTCTTTGATACAGATCCGTGATTTTTCTCACTATTTAGTTATAATTAGCTATGTCTGATACATTTCAATATTTTAATCGAATTCTGATAAGATAATTCTTGTTGAATGCCATTTTGGATCACCATCAACAACATCTCCATCCATTTGTCAAATAATAATTATTTTTTCAAATTTTTAAATAGAATGGCTGGTCTTTTTAATTTACAACGTGTAATGATAATGTATCCTAATTAATTTTAACTTTATTTGAAATACATTTGTATTAACAGCATTTTAAATTGAAAATGCGATTTGAAAATCCCATGGTAAAGACAACTTTACGTAACAAGATATAGTTAACAAAATTGATTAAAAAATAAGAATCTTAGTGAATTGAAATTTTATTTTTCTAATTGAGAACTTCAACTGAAATTTGAATCGATTGAATTTTGAACATTTACATGAATATTTTTACTTAAAAATTGTTACTTGATGGAAAGGCATTATAATTATTAAAAAATAATAAAACCTTTATTTTCACATTTGACTGATTTCATCTTAAAACATGTCCTGACGTTAATAAATTAATTGCGGAATAAGTACAATAAACGTTTTATTATTTTTTAATGAATATTTTCACTAAAGATCCGGGTTTCGACTTTAGGCTTAGGGTCGTCAGTGACAAAGCTCATGTAAATGTAAAATATTCCAACGACAAGAGTAATATTCTAATTTGTACGATATCCTAAATAAAGATTAAGCATGAAAACGTGCTGATTATAATGTTTAAAAATATATAATTCAGCATTTTAAAACCATTTCAGTTCTGAAATGTTATAATTATTATTTTTGTTATGTTTATGTGCCAGAATAAATAAAAATGAACCATTTGTTTAATGATTTGATAATATAAAATAATACAAAATAATCATGGCGGAAGCTTCAACTTCCACCCAAGACACCAGATTCGACTTCCTCGGAAGCTACGTGACCAAGTCACTGAGACTTAAGCCAGAAAAATGGTCGAGAGTCTTGGCTACCGAGGAATACAAAACGATATTGAAGGATTTCGTCGACAAGCCGACTGTTGTTATCCTAATCGTCCTTCTCACTAATGCAGCTCAACTAATACCATGCTGCTCCTTTCCGTGTGCTTTGAAAACGAAAGGGATATTTTTCGTAAAGAAAAAAAACAGGAATTGTTCCTATGGAAAGATGCAACGAGATGGTAATAGCAGGTGAGAGAAAATGGTCATTTAACTATCTATCTATATCAGTGCTTCTCACGGAAAATTGCACTGTGGCTGCATTGTAAACATAAGCGGTCCTATAGAAATGTCTGGTGGCCGCACCAAATTTTTGTTTTGAGTCTGTTCAATCTGAGGTATGTCAAATGGACCTACACATGGTTGTCAATTTATTATTGGTTTTAATTGCATACGAAATATTTCAATTCCATAGTATTTGTTGAGTAAAGTTTGAACTTTTTTTATATCACATTTTTTATATCAATATTTTCTTTAAAGCCGTAGCCAAATCCTCTGGTGGCCTCACATGAGAACCACTGATCTATATGTTCCCAATTAATCGCTTTCGTGCTGCGTTTATTCGTTTATTGTACCTATACGGAAAGAATCACCATACCGGTCCGGTGTATTAACAAAAACGGGATTATATTATTTTTGCTGTTTTCCCAATACCGAAATACAGGCAGTGGCAGATTACCCCATAAGCGCAAGAGTTGATCAGAATTTTTTGAGCTCAATTCAATTTGATCGATCGATATAAACGATTTTTCATCAAACGATACTAAGCAAATGCTCGTGGAATTTAATGAATAAAGGATAATAATTGCTGTCATAAAATTGATGTATAATGATTTTTCTCGGCCTGTGTGTCAATCTGTGCCAACATGCTATTTTTGTTTAATATTCATTATTACTTGAACTAGTTATGGTAAACTCGTGAGTGAATATTTAATAAACTGTTGAAGTTGAATAGAAACAAAAAGAAACATTATAATGAAGAATTGATACAAAAAAAATGGTATTGATTCTTATATCGAATTAAAAATCAAGCTTTCTGCCACGATTCAGATCCTTGGCCGTGTAACAAACGCCCACAAACATTCATCGAACACTCGTTTATGTATTTATACAGTTATTAATGTGATTACACAGTAAAACTAAGTATTTCTTGTTATTCTATAAATATGAGTTATATTTTTGACGTGAACGAAAAAACATGACTCATTGTCCCGTTTGTCGCGTTACGCCGAAGGCAAGCGTGCGAGCGAGAGCGCGGATAAGGATAGAGAGGCACGATCGGCCTACTTGTTCCGCATCTAATTCAGGTCAATGCGTCTGTGTAGAAAAAAGACAGCGGCAGCACACAACTTATGATCTGTTAACAACTGTTTATAAAAGTATGCAATCATTTCATCAATGTTTTCTTATGACGTTGTCACGTTAAACTATCGTCCGTAAACCGACTTTACAGACAACCATTTTTTTAAAGTGCTTAAAGTAAGGTCTGGGCTTATATTCAGTAGTGTCGTGGTAAATAATCAGGGACCAGATCTATCGTTGATTTCTTCCTTATTTTTTTTATTTTTTTAGAAAAACGCTAACTATATATGATATGACCTTGAAAATTGAGTGACATGTCAAAAATGTGGTAGGGCGGCGCCGAGGACCTGACCCCACTTCACCACTGTTTATATCATTAAAAAAACGAAAAACTATCTCAGCCAATATATTATCATTTTTATTCTGAGCGGAATCATGTTTAAATTCGATACCATTTTCATTACCAAGATTTTTGATATTAAACAGAGTGGCGATCAAAACATTACGCCTCTATTCCTGCTATAATGGTTCAATTTATATTAAAATCGGCAGTGCAATAAATACCTTGAAATAAAATCCATCCAGGGCTCGCTGGATGCTGATTATTGTTGTCTGTATAAACCAGTTTCTGATGATATTGTTTGTTCTAAGCTAAGTTGTATTGCTGCAATTATTAAATGTAATGAGTAATCGCATGAACATAATAATGCCTTGCGACATACATAAATGATTACATCGTATTTTAATATATCATGGCCATTGACAGAATAAGGTGAATCTATATGGATACAAACTATCGCAATTGTTGTTGAGACTACTCTATATTCAAGTTGATTATTTTTATTATTGGCTTATTTTTTTCTAACCCGTTCCGGTCCACAAAAAAAAGTTCCACTAGTTCCACAATAGATTTACAGTATTGTGAGAGAAACTAATATTTTTTTTTTTTTCAAAATAAAAATTGATTTTCGATATATATAACGTTTTGTCCTTTTATATATTTTGATCTATATGAAAAAACAATGGACTTGCTATTGATATAAACCCAATACTAATGAATAAAAACAATGTCGAATAACATTCGACATAGGACCCACGAGGAAAAAATCAATATCGAATGAGATTCGACCTAGGACCGGAAAGGGTTAAATGTATTTTTGTATGTCGGTCCTAATTTTAATACTTAGTTGAATTATTAAGAATGCAAATTGGTTGTGTGGTTGTGCAACCAATTTCAAATATAACTTTTGTCGACTAACTGTGTATGTATGTCGAATATATGAAATCCTAAGGGAATTATAAATATCACAGACATCCATACTTTTGATAAATTATATGAAAACCATTAAAGCATAGTTGTATTGTTTTTTAAAGGTCTAAATAATAATAAATCAGTCAGCTATGAGCATATTACATATAAATAATCCCTTTACGCCTACTTGACATTAATATTTTGAAAGGGTTATTTTGTTGTAAAATCCTAATTCTGCCGTTATTTTATTAATTTTTTCGCAGCCGATTTTCAAAAAAAGAATATGCCACACAACGATGTGTATGATCAAAGCATATTCTCTTCTGGATTTTTTAGCTCAAAGTTTGCTCAGCGCTGTTTAAAAGGCTGGGTTCAAAGGTGAAAAAAAGTTCAATCCATTTTTATTGGCATATATTATGCTATAAAAACAATCTGTTGTTGTTTATACCGCGATTATAATTAATCACCTATCATGTCTGAGATACGACATCCGTTTTTTAACTATGCAGAATATCATACTGACTCAACATAATATTTCCTCTTTACTCATGTTTTTTTTACTATCGTATTCATCAGATATTATAATACAACTAAAGGTAATTAAAAACAACAGATGGCATTCATATTGTTTTGAGAAAAAACTCAATTATAACTTACTTCGATCTAGATTTAAATTGGGATGGTAGTAGGTACCCAAATATATGTAAATATATGTAAAAGGTCAATAAGTATCATAAATGACCAACTAAGCAAACTTAATTTAAAATTTAAAATAACTTTGATTATTCCACGTATTGTGTAACTAACAGTGACACGTGTTTCGCCTCTTTTAGAGGCATCTCCAGACTTACTATCGCAAAGTTTGCTTGAGTAATGAAGCAAGATAAATTCTAACATTTTAACATTTTAAATTGTGAAATTACTAAATGGATTACGGGTTTTTTCCTTCTAAAGGAAACAAGGAAGGGGTGATAGAATCAAAACAATGCAATAATAACATAATGATACTAATATGCAATCAATCAGTTGGGATTTTTCCTTTATAAGGAACGCAAGAGAGGGTTATAGAATCGAAACAAAGCAAACAAATAAATATATTTCTAATGACGTTAAACATTACAAACTATTAAACTATAAACTAATGAGCTGCAATCAATCAGTTAGGTTGGTGATTACTCTATTAATTGGGAATAATGTTAATAAAGGCGAGCTGTCCTGTTAAGAATATTATTTAATAATATATCTTTTTTATTAAGAGTTTTATTTATTTCTAAAATTCTAGACTATTCATCTTTAAACCTTTTATTTACTCGGTGGTATTTCTACATTACTGGTCTGATTAAAATTATGGTCATTTTCTATTAAATGATTGGCAAACTCAGAAAAATTAACATCTTATATGTTCTTTAATTCTAATATTAAGTTTCTACCTGTCTGTCCAACATAAGAAGGTGGACAGTCTCCACACGAGAGTCGATAGATACCACTCTGTGACGATGAATCTACGCGATCTTTACTGTTCAATAAAAATTTTCCTAAATTATTTACTGTGTAAAACGCGGGTTCTATATTGTCTGGCAAAAACTTAACTATCTTTGACGAAATGTCTCCTAAATAAATGATTCTACGCCAGTGATTAATATTTTCGTTTGCTTTGTTCTCTCCTGAAAAAATATTATTAACTATGAGTTGTTTAACTTGCTTATTACCAAACTTATCAATCAGTGCTTTTCATCATTGAACGTATTTATAAATAACAACTGACCAAGTTATTGCCCATAATCTATCTATCAAGTAACTGTCAGAACCGATACTTACCTGGAGTTAATATTGAATATGTGCATAAACTTTTTATAATGGAAAATAAGGATGAAACTTCAATATCAAATTTTAATTGACCAAATTATATACACGTCCGTAGAATCTCAAGATATTCAAGTGCATGGAAGTTGTTCAATATTACATATATTGTAAGTCCTCGACATACGCGATTTTTGACTTACGGGTTAAATAAAAAGCTGTGCGGATTACTATACATTCACTGCAAGCCACGGACTTCACCTTGCCACTATAATGAAAATATATCAATAATATACCTTCCTCCAAATATAACCTAAAGGTTGATAAATCAAGTCGCTAGGGCTTTTTGATGAGGCATAGTGGAAACTCAGGATTTCTTGATATAAGGAAAGGGTCATCGAATGTTAATCGTACTGCATTTGATTACCAGGAGACCTAGCTCCAAAGACGATAGATCAGTTAGCAGCTTTGGTGGATGAAATATTCGTCCCACTATTGTCCAACCCACTGAATCACACCTCGTGGCCGGCTGTCGTAGCCATGGATATCAAGAAACATGTTCACAGTTTGAAAAGCACTGTATATCAGGTAATCAATCACGTTAATGGTAATTGCTGTTATTTGCATGACCACATAAAACAGCTATTGCAATGTTTTTTCCTGACATATATTAATCAACTGAAATAAATGGGCAATAAATCAGTTTCCTGCCTATTTTTTATTTCTAAAGCAGCTAAAGACTGAATCTCAAAATCCCTTTCTCGCAAGTATTGTATTGTTAAAGATTATCTCAGCTTAAGTTTTGGAACGGCAAAGTCTTTTTTGAAAAACCCCTTACGAATACTGATTGTGAGTGTTCAATAAACAAAATTGTTCAATTGTTATTGGAGTTAGTTATGTAGTATTTAACTTGAAGAGGTCACGTCTTTTACTTGCCAGTGGCTGACATTTGAGACTAGCTAGGGGTGTATGAACATTCTATCAAAAGATTCACAATCTGTTCTATACATATAGGGAAAGCTGACATATTCATAACAAGGTGTTGAGTAAAATGTGAACTTAATTTTGGTAATATTTTCATTAATGCTGCATTTAGTAAAAGATTTTCTTTATTATTTCAATGAATGAAAGGTCAAAGGGAAAGTAAATGGACAAACAGTTCTCCCGATGCCCGTCGGAGTGGAAAGAGTCCATGAGGTCGAGAGGGAGATAGTCGCGGGAGGAGAAGCTGACTTGTACCTCAAGAGTGCTGTTGAAGGGGTCGTTATAAAATGGGCATCACAGATAAATGACGTCATGCAAGAGGATTCGGCGCATGCTTTCAATAATGGTGCTAATCCGACACCGGTGGCTGGTGAGAAATGAAAACAATATTATATTCAGATGAACCTTGGTGAAAAATACATTTCGATATAACGATTGATCCATGTATCATAAATATACATTGGTGGAGCCTAATGCGAAAAGTGACTATGTCTAGTATATTAATTTTTTGAAACGAATTTTTTTAGGCGGTGTGTTTCTGAAAGTTTATTGAAATTTATGGCATCTAATGTAGTCCATTACATTGGGCACTTTATCTGCCTAAGTGAACGTAGACACAAAAAAAATGACAAAAAATCTCAACTTCTATGTAAACCTATGTTTATAATGTCTATGACATAAGTCATAGATATTACGCAATATTATTATTTTGACAGACTATGCATATATTTCATTTGTTTTAAATTGAATGACAAAGAGATTTCTAGCATAAATGGATAGAATATTTTAAATAATAATCCGATTCGTATGTCCAAGTGGCCTCACATAAGCACTTCGGTATTAAGGCCCAAATAATTTTGTGTTGTGCGGTAGATGCGTTCCGCGGAAAATCGCTCAATAAAGTCTATGACTTATGACCTATGAATATGAGAACATAACCTGTACAAGGACGCACGCCTAGATAAATATACAGAGACGCACGTGTCAAGGTCACATTGTAATAAATAGGCGAAACACTGGATTTTTCACGTCCAGTATTTGAACAACGCGCTGTTAATAACTTTATTACATATGTACGTTTAAATAATCCCAAAAAAATATTTAAAAGAATAAAAAACCGTAAACTTTGAAATCGAAGAAAAACAGGTTTGGGAATAATAGGAACGATTTTACTCAGCATTACACAACTGATTGAAATGGTACATTTAAATAAATGTTATACCTACATATATGAAATACATATTTTTTTTTAAATTTTATTTAGTCCACAATATATTCGTGTGCTAGAAAACACTGCAATAAGAAAATGTATCTCTCAATGTAGGCTATAGTTAAATTAGTGACATAAAAAAACATGATTGAATTTCAGAAATGGACTTTTGGAAGTCGAGATTAAGTAACTTAACATACATTTACGATCAACTGCGAAGTGAAAGAGTCAGGTGTATGGCTGTTATATTGGAACAAACTGATTCTGCATACTTTCCTTGTTTTAGAACACTCTTCAGGAATGTGGTTGGAGGTTAGTATTGATATATATGTAATGTTTTTCAATAAATCAGTATCTCCAATATTGCCTCAAGATTTGTAATTATTTTTTTGACTAAAATCAAGGCGATAGCCTAATACAGTGATGCACAACCTTTTTGGGAGAAAGGCCGTATAATCGATTCTCAGATAGTTCGAGGGCCGCATGGGTAAAAGTATTTAAATTATCGATATTTTTTGTGTATAGAAAATTACAAATTTTATATTAATATGGTTCTTCCATCATCCGTAAAAGTTCTCACGAAAAAATGTGATTTTTATTTGTCATGTTGGGCCGCAGGTTGTGCATCACTGGTCTAGTACAAATAATGGATGCAATAAGGTATAACAACTTGCGACTTGTGGGCCAAATACTTGGATACTCACCACAGGATCTTGGATCATTACTCCTACCACTGTTGCAATGGAAATAAGCTCATCTTAATTTATTTATCATACAAACGAAGTTAGATTTATCAATCTATCTATCAATGAATGTAATTATGTAGGTCATAACGTCTCTTAAAGTATATGTACCGTAAAACGGGGTGAATAGAGACAAGAACAAGGATTGAATTTTAGCACAACTTTACTTAGTATACAATGTATTTTTTATTATTTATATATTATTCTTCACAATGTCTATAATACTATCTCTCAAATGATAAAACCAAACCAACTAAATGATTGACCAAAATTGAAACAAACGTGTTAAAGTTATAAACCCTTATAAACTTCTCTTTTATTACACGAAAATTAAATTGAATGTTTTTTTAGTTAATAAGTACTGTAAAACGGGGTGAATACAGACTTGTATGGAATAGAGGTTCATATATTCCAATGATTACAATCTGTTGTTTTGTCTCTATTCACCCCGATTCAATGTGAATATAGACATCGAACAAAATTGACTGCGTCTTAATAACGATAGTGAATATTTGAACAATATTTTCATGAATGTGTAGTAAGACCATAGAAACAAGTTTCAAGCCATTCCTATTTGAATTATGTAGCGCAGGTATGAAGATACATAGCGTGAAGGGTAAAAAGTGTCTCCATTCACCCTGTTTTACTGTATACTTTTTTATTATAATTATAAAACACTTGTTGATTTTAATGATTTTAGCTCTGACTGAAGCCAGGGATATTGATATGCATCTTAAAGGCATACAGAGACATTTCATGGGATTAGAAGAAACAGAATTCTCTGAATTGATTCCTTTATTCAGGCCAATGTTCCATATTCTTTGCCTTGTATGGGGAGAATCAAAGTATTACTGCCAAACATCAAAACTTATGGTTGTATTGAAAGAACTTTGTAATTTATTGATCTATCAAGTAAGTACGACTGGTAATACAAATTCTCTTGAACTTTTTTAAATGAAAAATCGTTACCTTACTTTGCACAGGTTTTTACTAACATTCTGGCGTAAAATAACCTTGAAAAAGTTGTAATAACAACATTATAGCATATATGTATGTTGATTTCAGAGCCATCTCTTGTTGAATAATGAAGTTTTCATAAAATCATTCAACAAAGTTCTAAGTTAATCATCATTCCATCGTTAAGATCATTATGTCCTAATAAAAAAGTTCGAGTTGATAAAAACTATGTTTAAAACAAGTAATATATATTCTTGATGATTGTTAGAATTGAATTTTATCTTTTGATTTACTATGATCATAAATATGATCAATCCAAACTTCCAACTCGTAAAGAGCAGTTAGAACCTTTTCAAAGAGAGAAATTGAAATATATATTTATGTCATAGGAGTTATTCATAATACTTATATTCTTTCTCATGTCCAAGTTTATTAATGAAGTCATTGAGAGTAGATTTATATTATCTCATTTTACATTAAAAAAAAAAACAATAACATACATAATATTACTAAATAATGAATAATGATTTGACCAACCTCATGACATGAAAATTATTAAAATGTACAGGGGGTTCTCGATATCAGTGGAAAATTGGTTCAAAAAAATACCTTGCTAAGCAATCCATGGAGACTAAAATAATCCACAAACCGCAAGATATCAAAGGAGAAGGCGTTCAAGCAAGACAAAAAATAAAACATTATTAGTGTAGCTATTGCACGTATTTATTTTACGTAGCTTTGTTACTATTGGACTCTGATAGTGTTGACCCCTTGTACTCTAAAGACTCGATAACTATTGAAACGGTCATTAAAACATTGGTTCAATATTTAAAAGATCCAAAACACAGAATAGAAAATTATAAACAGTGATCAAGATCTTTTAAAAAAAACCCATTTAATCTCTTGGCCACGTTAAAACACTTTCATCAGCTCATCTACAAGTTGCCACGTTGAAATTGTTTGTTCAAGAAGAAAATTAATGGAGCTATGGGGCCAATAAAAATTATACTTTTGTTTTAGGGTAAAAGGTTTCTAGATTCGACAACTCTGTTTCACAGTGATATAGATGAAGCAAAACAAAGAATTAATTTAACAGTGAATATTTTGAAAAAGTTTCGCACAACCTTCGACCACTACAAAGAAAATTTGACGCCTTATTTCCAAGATAGGAAGCCAGTGTACTGGTCTTTCCATCCAAATGCTGTGTTCGAGAGAATGAATAGCTTTTTGGAAAGACTTACAACTATTCAGGTAAATAAAATAGGGTGCAAGTCCAGTGGACAGCGAAAAATTTGTGAATGTAGTGATTTGAAAATTATTATTATTTGACTTTGTAAAGGTTGTACAAGAGAATACTCTATAAATGATCAATGTTTTGATTACTGGGATTATATGTGTGTGGGAACTCATAAAGCTAAGTGATTTTCGGCTCGATCAAATAATCCTTTCATATATTCAAAAATACAGAACTGATGGAGAAGAGCTGAAACTTCTGTGATCCTGACATCTATTTGTATATAGTATAAGCTAGAGGTCTGCACGAGCCTACAATTTTAAACCTTTACCCGGCCTGTGCCTGAAAATCTCCAATCTGGTCTGGCCCTAGCCCAAACCTCATTCCCGGATACATAACTCGAACCAGACCCAAGCCCGATTGTTATTTCAACTTTTCAACAAAATTTTAGTGAACATTTAAAATATTTTTATATTAACTCATCAAGTTATAATATTTATGTAATTTAGATGCAAGATAATAGCATATACATCCGGAATAATCGAATTTATGTTTTTATTTTTTGTGTACCCAGGCCCGAGCCCAGCATGGGCCCGAATCCAAAACATTGTTACCCGGCCCGAGTCTGTGAAGACCTCCAGTATAAGCTATTTGTTCATAGTTTTCTAGATGTCATATTAGCAAAGTGTGACTTCATCTCGAGCCTAGCACTGTTTAGGTATAAATCAATAGCAGAATGCATGTCACCATATTGGCAAACAGTACCTCTTTACCCCTGATTATGAGAGTTACCGTTCTAATTGATTAATTCCAAATATCTGATTTCAAAGTGTAATTATTTGTTAATCAGTAATGATGTATGTTTCCAGTGGTTCTTCCACACAGTTTTAGAATTCATGAAGCTGGAGAAAATAGAAATTGGTGGATTGAAAGGACGAGTTCTGTCTGGCAGGATAACAGGCGTCTACCAAGAGTTCAATGCTCTCTTTGCTGGCTTCGCTTCAAAGACATATGATGTCCTAGACCCTGATGATGATACCTTCAATAGTGACTTTCAAGTATTCCAAGATGAAATCGTGGTGCTTGACACAAAGCTTGCGGCCATACTGTGCGAGTCTTTTGACAATTGTGCCAATTTGGAGTCAATTTTCAAGGTGTGTTATTTGCTGTGTCCATAAAACTATTTTTTATTTATTGTGTCATTAAAAAATAATACTGCAACTGAGTAACAAGCAGTTCTTGTAGAAATAATTCACTAGAAATAAACTCCATCAGGAGTCTATGCTCTGTTCTGGAAGCGGACAAGGTTAAAAATATGTGGTGTTAATGAAGACTCATAATTTTGAATATATCTTGGCCCTTCCTTCATTGTCACATTTCAAGTCATTTGACATTTTAACACCTTTTTTTCTGAAGAGTCATAAGATAAATATCATATACATAGATACAAAAAATAAACTTAGAGTATGTTTCCAATCAAAACATTATTTTCGCCACTCAGTGGATTGATAGTTGCCCAATTTTGATTCTATACATTTTTACCATTGAAGTTTTCATCCTGATAGTTGTATCACAATTTAGGAAAATTATGTGTCACAGGAACTTTCTGAAACCATAAGAAATAAACTGCTTCGTGAAACAACTTCGAAAACATTGTTATGGTTGGTAAAAAATAGTTAAATAAGCGGGCCACTTACTTTATAATAATTCCTGATTTGATTATTTTTCAGCTGATAGACATTGTTGGTACAGTTTTAGATAGACCATTGATCAAAAAAGAATTTACAGCAAAATATACCGACATTCTTGCAATGCTTGAAGAAGAAATTGATGTTTGTCAGGTAAATTAATAATTTTGATTTAATACTTAGGCACTGTTACTATATGAACTTAAGGTACATAAAAAAATTATCCACTTTATATTAATTTATAAACTGCTTTTTAAATACAAATAATATCAATGTTTTGCTTACCAGATTAATGTATAGATGGATAAATAGATAATTATAATACTTCGTAATCTTTTTTAATATTCATTTAAGAAAATATTCCTGGAAGAAGCATTACGATTGGAAAAGTTTGGTCACATGGAAGTAGACCTTTTCATGCCACCGACAGCTGGAGGTCTTCTGTTTGTAGATGCTGTAAGAAGACGAGCTACAGCACCAGTTATCAACTTCCGAGCCCTTCAGCATCCGTAAATATTTAAATACAGCATGCTGTTCTCAATACTTATATGATTCTACGTAATATTTGGATAGGTCGTTGAATAATTGTGGACTAAACTAGTCATCCAGTTATATCTTAAAATCACAATCACATTCAAAAACAAAAGAGCACCACTTTTCTTTGCTACTGTCAAAAATACATATTGCTTTTCTTTTGTTTGGTTGTTTTAAGTTTGAATTAAGAATTAGGAGTTACATTGGTATACTTGAATAAAAGATATAACGTCTTTTTTTAATCTTATAGAGTGCTCTCTAGGCTAACATTTTCACTGAGAATGATTGTTTTAACTCGTATATAAAGATATGAAATGTTAAACACACATTCTCAAATCAGTCCCTCCATTGCGCAAGCACATCAGTCTCATTTATATCAAAACACCTAGGTAACTATTTCACTAACCTTGGGAAATAATATTTCTCAGTAGGTTGTGATTATTAGCTAACTGTATCATAAAATTGATATCAATTGTTTGAACATATATATTTTTATAGAAAAATTATATATTTTCTTTTATTTAAATAATGTAATAAAAAAATTCATAACTTCTCAGAAGTCACATTTAAACGCTGTTATGGTTCAATATGGTGCAACAAGCTTGAAATAACTATGGAGAAAAATCATATGAGCAGTAGAATAAAATAGATTGCTCCATTTTTCAATTCCAGTATAACACAATGTGAGCATGCTCAACAAATCTTAGAGAAATACGACAATCTAATCATAGAAATGGAAAAGTTTTCAAGCCTGTACTTTAAACAGTGGACTTTGGAAGTTCCAGCGGTCATTGAAAGTAATCTCAAGAAGAGTCTCTTGTATAGAAAACCAGATAATCCTGAGCTTATTTTGAACTTTGATCCTGCGGTGAGTAAATTTCCATACACTTGATTGGCTGTGATTAAATATTCTTTTTTCGTTCCATTCCAATTTCAAAAAAGAAATGAATGTAGTTACTGTGACCTGACGGAGCTTTATACGTGGAAGGTGCTCGAGAGTTTTTGGTGCAAAGAGCTTTTGGTTGGTCAAAAGCTCACAATTTCAAACAAAAAGTTCTCACTGAGTGTGGAATCTTTTGGAGAGCTTTTGGTCCAAAGAACTTTTGGTTGGTCCAAAGCTCTCAATTTCAAACAAAAAGATCGAACTGAGCTTTTTTTGTGAAACCTTTTTGATAACTTTTGGTACAAAGAGCTTTTTCTCATTCAAAAGCTCTGAATTTCAAACAAAAAGATCTCACTGAGCTTCCTATGTGGAATCTTTACGAGAGCTTTTGGTGCAAAGAGCTTTCACTGGGAAGAAAGCTCTTGATTTTCAAACAAATTTATTTCATGGATCTTTTTGATGTGAAATTCTCAAAGGCTTTCAATTTAAAACAAAATTACATTTATTTGATAAAAAACCTATGGATTCACAGTAATGATGAAAGATGAAGAAAGTTTATCATTAATTATTCAACCTCTATTATTGCCAAAATAATTGCTTATTTCAGCTAGTTGAAATCCTTCGTGAAGTCCACTATCTCAAAAGAGATGAAGATCTCTTACCACTGATTCCTGAAGATGCACTTCGTATTTATGAGAAAGAGGATACCTTCAGGCAGTACCGAATCAATCTGACCATAACGATAGAGTGGTATAATCAGATCAGGAAGTACAGTCATAATGTTGAATTTGATCTCGTACGGAACGAGATTGAGGCTATTGATGAACAGATTTTGAAAGGACAAACGGCACTCGACTGGAATTCAAAAGGCAATATTTTTTTTACGCATTTAAATAGACCCTCTTTGAATTGATAGAAACAACTTTATCCAACAAAAAGTCTGAGTAAAAATTGACAAACTTATTAAATATTCCAACGATGATTAAATTTTTATTCATTCTTTGATTATATATAATATGATGATGAAGGCTATGTTTTTGAATAGTTAAATCGTTCTCCGAGCGTTATTAAATGGCTTTTGAAATGCGTTCATTCTCCTCCCTAACTCATTCAGTTATAAAACTGATCTTTCTTCAATGACCGTCTCAAAAAAGGGAAGGTTTAACAACTGAATATGTTTGTGAAAAACTGTATTGGCCAACATGTGTGGTAGTGTAGTTATGAATTAATTGTAAAGGACTTAATTTTCTCCTATCACATATTTTTAATGTAGATTATCAAAGAAACAGGCTCTTTGTACTCATCTGAGAGAATAGTTGACAGCCGGTTTTAATAAAAGAGTTATTTACGTTAAGCTTGTCTTCTCAATAATTTTGCTAAATATTTTATTATACTGATCGATAATTGCAGATCTCTGGCAATACCTTCAAGATTTGCACACTCTTGTTGGAAGCCTTCAACGGAGAATGGAAAAAACCCAAGTAAATCTGAAGGAAATTCGTCAAATTATGTCATCATGGATTAAAGTTCCAGTTTTTGAAAGAAAAGATGGCAAAAAGGTGAATAATACTATCTTTACAAAAAACCACCATTTTATGATGATTTGTTATCCTGTAACCTAACATCGTTGGTCCCTGTGGTCTAGTGGCAAGAGCTTTGTCCTAGCGATCAGGGGACCCGAGTTCAATTCTCGGCAAGGTTGGATTTTTTCAATTGGAAAAAGAGATCTTGGGCTGGGTGTATGTTATTTATCGTTGATTTTGTGCACAACTGATTTATTATTTATCATCGAGTTAATCTAGTATGACTTTCACAATTAAGAATATTTGGCGCATTGGCGTAACTGTAATGTCAAATATATATTTATTTAAAAAAAATGTTAAATGTTAAATCATTCTTGAAGTATATTATTTGTTGTCCTAATGGTGTATTTACACTTTCAGGATACCGTGTTGTGTATCGACGAGAAACAAGAACGGATAGCTAAACGGTATGGAGAGGTAACAAACGCCTCGGATACAATAAAAAGACTTATCGACGAAAATATGGAACTATTCAATATGCAAGAATCTCAAGAGTCAGAAATATGGCTAAATTATATTACATTTGTTGATGAAATTGTCTCAGAAGCATTACTGAAGACTGTTGGCTGCAGGTACTAATGATTTCAAAAAAATATTTGTGAAGATGTGAGACATCTGTGTTTCGAATTAGCAAATCTACATTATATGAATATTCTCCTATAGACTGTTGAAAAATTATATCCACATTTAAAGAAATGTATCAACTAGGTTATAAATGTTACTGTTTCCATTTGGAAAGGTTGTTTGATAATATCTTATTGAAACTGAAAGTAGGTATGTATTTACTGTAATAATTCTAATTCTTATATGTATACTATCAATATTAGCTTAAGTATCCACAAAAGTAAATGGTAAATGTTGTGAGTCATGGAACCTTTATTTTGCATGCTACATCATTATGTTTTAATTTTATCATTTGAAAATAACTTTTTTTCAGTCTGGGCTATCTTACTGAACATATGGACCCAAAAAATAACCTAGCAGCTCTCTTTGAAGCTCAACTAGAACTGAGAGAACCAGAAATGGTTTATACTCCTTCCTTGCAGATGGATGACCCGAAAGGATTCAATAGTCTCTTAATGGAACTCATTGATGATATTCTTAAAATGGCAACATTGATGGAGAGAATATCTAAAGAGAAAACATTTTCATATGGGGAAGAAGTCAAGGAAAATGCTGATATAAATGATATGATTACAGAAGTGTTACAAAGTGTCAATCAGGTAAGAGACTAGGCAATAATTTTATTTTTTTTGGAATGTTTCAATTCCACTCACACTTTAAATAGGACTTAATTTGGGTAGGAAAAAAATATTCACTATCAAATAAATATAGATGTGATATTTATTTTATCAGGTATTTGAGGATGCCGCAGAATTTTGTGGAAGTTTTGAAAACTATTCCTATCTCTGGCTGGAGGATCGAGAGAGTATTATGGAAATGTTTCTTTACTACGGTAGAACTCTTACCAATAATGAACTGGATATCCTTGCTGTGGATGAGACTCTTGGGCCTCAGCATGCACCGCCAAGTATGGATTTATTCAGGGAGCAAATAGACAACTATGAAAATCTTTTCATGGAAATTGAAGAGATGAAGTCGTTCAAAGTGTTTAACTCGTGGTTTCAAGTAAGAGAGTGGTTAACAATTATTATTCTGCTAAAAATATGCGCGACTGTACAATCTAGAAAAATATATTTTAATATTCTGTATGCCTATGAATTTGATATTTATTTTTAGGTTGATGTACGCCCATTTCGTCAGGCTCTGTTGAACACAGTGAGAAAATGGGGTAACATGTACAAAGAGCATCTTGTCAGTAATGTTACTTCAAGTCTTTCAGATCTTGCTGCCTTTATCAGAGACGCTGATGAAGGTCTACTGCAGGTTATTGTTTCATATATTTCAAAACTACCAACAGTATAAATACTTAAACTAAAGTCCATATATATACAGTTTTTGCTGCCACCCCAAGTTTCCCTCCAAAAATAGTAGCGGTTGGAAAGAATGTTTTTAAATTATTATACATATTATATTAGATTAGCTTAATTTTATTTGACAGGAATCTATGTAAAAGTCTTTTAGTTTTATAAAAATGGTGCATTTGATATCATTTTTGTTTAATTGTAACTTTATTCACACTTGAAAAAAATTCTTCAACATTCTTTTTATGTGGTCAATGAAACTCTTGTAACATTTTTCAGACTGCTGTGGAAGGAGACTACAAAACGTTGGTCAGTATTATGGCGTACCTCATGAATGTAAAAGACAGAGCTATCACTTCTGATGAAATGTTCGGCCCTCTGACGGATACAATCGAACTTTTGAAGTTTTACGATATGGATATTCCGGAAGAAGTCAACGTTCTTTTGCAGGTGATGCTATTCTTAAAAACGTATTGAATTTTAAAACATTTCACATTTTCATAAAATATGTTCACAAGATAAAGGCAGACAGCTAAGTGAATACAAAGCATCGGTGTAAATGAAAGTAAAGTAGTTACTGAGTTGAACATAGCATAATTAAATTTAAAAAAACCAAACCGTTATCTTCTCATGGTATTCAACATTGTTCCTGCCACAGATTGAAAGCTTTTACTGGGTGTGTCCTGTGGCACAGCAGAGTTAAGCGCTTTCAAATGATTGCCTGGAGTAGTTAAGGAGCAGTATCCTACGAACTGGTAACTGATAGCACTATAGTGTACTAAAATTAAGATGGTTTTTACTTGGAAAGCTCCGTTGAGTTGATATTTACTAACTCTTTGTAACGCCACAATAACGTCACTCTTTTTTAAAACTTTTTTTAGAAACTGTTTGAAGTCTGGGAAATTGTTTCTAGATTATTTTAAGACCCACTTGGTGGGGTATACAGTTCCATGGTTAAATTCATATTTTTCTTAGTAAAGCTTATTGGTGGTCTAATGCGAATCTTTCTATGCGGAGTGATTTCTGGAATCTAAAATTCATCATTATTACTATAGGAGTTACCAGAACAATGGATCAATACAAAAAAATTAGCCATGACTGTCAAACAACAGGTGGCGCCTCATCAGGCTAATGAAGTCATCTGTATCAGAACTAAAATTATAACCTTTGATACCAACATTAATTTCTACAGGGAGGTTTTCAAGAAGTATGAAGTAAGTATTGTCTGGCTTAATCTATATTGATTTTGAAAAAAATATATAATAGATGGATAAAGTAAGATAATCCACACATTTTGGTTGAATAATATTCAATGTAATAAGTAACTTCAGTCGACTATTGTGAGTAATTAATTGTTTTTTTTTTTTTTAATACTTTTTTTAAAAACATGAACTTCATTTGCAAAAGAACTGCAACACTGGTTATATTACAAAATTTTAAAAAAACTGTTGAACAGATTCAGACGTAGCTTAGTGAAAAACCTGCATGTCGGTGGTTTGAATAATGGAGGTAATTCTTTGATGGTTCCATATTTTTGTAGTTTTTCAAGTACGAATGTGACAGACCATATCGAGTTCTGGACAGAACTAATAATGAAATTTTGCTGCGAGAACTAGAGATGAAACATATTCAAGAATCTGGATCACTATTTGAAGTGAGCATTCCGGAATTCAAAATTATAAAGCAGTGTCGGAAAGAGCTCAGATTAATAAAGGTAAATATATTTATGATTTGAATTAAATACTATTCTGAATTTATTTATACTGGGTGAATATTAAATATTGACAGCCATTGTAAATTTTAGCATCTTTGGGACTACGCTCGTATCGTTCAGGCAAGTATAGAAGATTGGAAAACTACTCCATGGAGGAAAATCGATGTTGAAAACATGGACATTGAATGTAAAAAGTTTGCCAAAGAAATTCGAATGATGGACAAGGAAATGCGCAGGTGACTACCCCTGTCCTACTCCTGTTCATTATATTTCCACCCTCTTTAAAAAGGAGAGTTTGAGCAACTGAGTAACAAAGCAGTTCTTGTGTATTTTTTTTCATGCTTACTAAAATAAAACATTGTGTATCAATTCTTTTTTTAAATAGCTGGGACACTTATACGAACCTTGAGTCTACTGTAAAGAACATGTTGACTTCCTTAAGAGCTGTGGGAGAATTGCAAAATCCTGCCATTAGAGAACGGCATTGGGATCAGCTGATGACGAGCACAAAGGTATACACCGGACAATTGACTTCCCGGCCGAACTCTTTATTTCACAAATATGGTGCATTTCAAATTTACATTCAATATTTTCTTAAAATAGCAAAAATATTACTGGTTCAGTGAATAAAAAGTGCTCTAAATGTAAATTTTCATTTACTCATTCAGGGAACATTTTAAATTATATATTAGATATTTTGATGATGGCTTCTCTAGAGTAATCGTTTTGTAAGCTTAAAATAAATTAATTGAAGACCATAATAGTTCATAGGTAAGATGACTAGCTTTCTGAAAATTTTATAGTGTTAGGTGTGTGCTCTAGAAAATTAAAACACTTTTAAAAAACATTGTATATATAAATTCACATGTGAATGTGGCACATACGTTATATTTGTCATACAGGACTCAAATACGGATTGGCATGTGCTGTAAATACATAAGTGGTATGGTGTAATATTTTAATAATATACATATTAGATAATAGCATGTGAATGAAATGCTTGGCTTTAACAAAAGAAGCAGATAACTGTACAACTTCTTCTTGATGTTATTTATGAAATCAGCAGTTTTGTGAATGTTTTTATTTATAATCATTATCCATTGCTTAAATCTATAAAAAAAAATATCTTAGCATGGCCCGAGACGACTTTGAATGGATACAAGGATTCTTTTGCCCAATACAATATCAGATGTGAAGACTTGTCAGCGTGAAATAGTGCATTAGCTATACCCATAATCATCATCATTGTTTCATAACATACATTTTTATTCTGTTCATAAAATGAATGCAAAATGGTGTGTAAATAAATCATGGCTTGTTTTATTTGTTTCGCAGAGTTTAGCCGAATTGCCTAAGGAACTCACTGTAAGTATAATACACTCACTCAAAATGCACAATTAGGTACATAAATGTATATATTATTATAAATTAATATTAACTGTATTATTAAAATGATAATAATAACCTCTCTTCATGAATATACTTCCCACAGTGAATTTTGTCGTAAAAATGACAACAGCACTGTCTAGTTAATCTTTTTAAGTAATTCTTTTTATCAATCAGTCTAAACCTGTCTGCCACTTGTAAGTTCTAATGAAATTTATGAAAAGAGGTATTGTTGAAAATTATTTATTTGATTTAATTCTATTCACAATTTTTTCTAAAATGCTATTACAAATTTAAGGTAAGAATTGTAATGGATACAAGTACAACTCTTGCCGATTTGTTGGCTCTGAATCTTCATGAGTGTGAAGAAGAAGTAAAAAATATAGTTGATAAAGCCGTGAAAGAGATGTCTATGGAAAAAGTACTGCGTGATTTAAATCAGACGTGGAGTAATATGGAGTTTGAACAGGAATTGCATCCACGCACCTCATCCAATGTATTAAGAGCCAGTGAGAAACTTATAGAAACATTGGAAGAAAATCAAGTAAGCATATTTTTTGAAGTCATTTATAAAATGAAATTTAAAGTTCAACATTTTAATGAGCTCGGCTTAATTTCATTCAATAATCATTTAAAGTTTAGTCTTAACTGTATCAATACCTGTACCTACTTATGAAAGCATCATCTTTTACATTTATGTTATTTTTGATTTCAGGTACAGTTGCAAAATTTAATAACATCAAAATTTATTGCTCATTTTCTGCAAGAAGTTTCAGAATGGCAAAATAAGCTGTGTGTGGCAGATCAAGTGATCACAGTATGGTTTGAAGTTCAGCGCACTTGGATGCATTTGGAGAGCATTTTCATGAGCTCACAAGACATCAGGAAACAACTGCCTGAAGACTCTGATAGATTTGACAGAATTGACAAGGAGTTCAAAGTAAATTCTTAACATTCTAAAAATTATTATTCTATTCTTAAAGAAGTAAATATAAACATATTAAAATTTAGTATTGAAGTAACCTGGCAATCCTTTTTGGATGATATTATAGTATGGAAAAGAATTTTTCTAGCAAGGATGCTTCTTTTTGCTATCATAGATGTCACTCCAAGTTCCAATCATACTATTTTTACATGCTAAGGATCTTTGTATCTTAGAAAAATTCATTATTTATATGCTGTCATTGATAAACAATAAATAATGTTTTTAATATCAAATTTGGGAAGCTTATTAAACATTTAATTCAAAACCATGCTAGATATTTTTTTAATTTCAAACAAAAAACAAACTATCCATAAAACATAAAAAAGATGTTGCAAAAGATGAAGTTGTTCACATCACCAATCCTGTTGAGATGTGTACAATTTTAATTGCAGCCTAAATATTTTCATTTTTGCAACCAATTTATCAAATTATATGAAGGTAATGTTTTTTCACGCGATTTTTCATACAAACCACTTTCTGGAACCAATGTATCTCCTAAAAAAAGGATTGGGTGTATGGGTAATTTCATGTGTGTGTGAGTTTCTAGGTGATGACAGAAGATATGTCAAAAACTCCCAATGTGGTAAAAGGGACGAATAAAGAAGGTTTGGTTGCACAACTGGATGTCCTGCAAAAGGAATTGACACTGTGTGAGAAGGCGCTTGCAGAGTATTTAGAAACTAAACGATTAGCATTCCCCCGGTTCTATTTTGTTTCTTCCGCTGATTTACTGGATGTTCTTGCCAACGCTAACCAACCCGAAATGGTTTGCAGGTAAAGACTATCCATAGCCTTGCAACTTGTCTAGTATTTCTATTCATTATTTGAAAGCATTAAATTTAAATGTGTCATTGACAAGTTAAAATACCAAAACATAAAAATATATGAACAAAGATCAAGGATGACAAAAAACAATGATAATGTGTGTGACAGATATAATATAATATGACGATAGCTATCTTCTTTTAAGTTTATAATATTCTTAAGCAAACTTTGTGATAGGAAGTCTCTGAAAGAGGCGAAACAATTAGTTACACAATATGTGGAGTAATCAAAGTTTTTTCAATTTTATATTAAAATGAACTTCCACAAAGTTACCGCCGAATCCATCGAAAGTATTCTATATAATAATTATATTATATAATATTACGTTATTCAGTTTGATTGAATATATTTTCTAATTTAAACAAATATTCTTCTAGGCATTTGACTAAACTATTTGATTCCATGGCTAAATTGAAGTTCCGTCCTGACACAAAATGTACAGTTGCCGAAGGAATGATAGCGAAAGATGGTGAACTAGTTGTGTTTTTTGAAGACTGTGATTGTAGCGGAGCTGTAAGTTATGGCATATAAATAAAATGAGACTTGAAATATGAATCATATCACTACATATATAGGTATGCCGTTATACATTTATTCATTTTATTGAAGCTGTTAATTCTAATTCTTAAACATTCATTGCTCATCACTTTTAAGGTGTTCACTGTCGATACTTGGTGGAATGGCATTATAATAAAAATAATAACAAATTTTAAGCACTTATTCCATATAAAATATAAGATTCGATCTTCGGCAAAGAAAAACAACTTCTGTGACTGACTGTAACTCTACACTTTTTAAGCTCTATACAGTTTTTGCAAAAGGATGAATTTCTTTCCCAAAAGGGTGAAATAGGCTTGCAAAAACTGTATCAAAGAAACAACTAAATATTAGTCACTAACCTTCATTACTTAGTTACTTTCTTTTTCACAATTTTTTTATTTATCTGTCTATTGACAATATTCACATGCATTAATTCCTCAGGTAGAAGTGTGGCTGAATCGCTTACAAAATGCGATGCGGGAATCAATCAGAAGATACTTTTCTGATGGCTGCTTGTCATATGAAGAAAAGCCTCGAGAACAGTGGCTCTTTGATTTCCCAGCTCAAGTTTCTCTGTGTGGAACTCAAATCTGGTGGACCACAGAGGTCAATATAGCATTTTCGAGGTTAGAGGAAGGGTACGATAATGCGCTGAAAGATTACTTCAAGAAACAAGTTGCTCAGCTAAGTACACTTATCACACTGTTGATTGGTGAGCTGTCAAAACAAGATAGGCAGAAGATTATGACAATTTGCACAATTGATGTGCATTCACGTGATGTCGTTGGAAAACTTATTCAGTCAAAAATTGAAAGCGGTTCTGCCTTTCAGTGGCAGTCACAGTTACGGCACAGGTGAATATTAAAGTTATCAATATATTATTGTTTTATAACTAATATAAAATATAGTGGGAGGAAATGCTTAGATATGTCAATGATCTGTAGAAATTTCCAGTTTGAAAACTAAGTAAAGGGTATACAGTTTATCACTGAGGGTATACACTGATTCTAAGACAAGGTATATGACCTCCAAATTGACATTTACACAATGAAATTGATTGGGAAAAGCCCATTCAATTTTACAGACACCTTCTGTGTGGAACAGCATTTTACCATGTGTAAGAAAAACAGTGTTCTTGACTATCTTCATTATTATGTGGAAAAAAAAATAGCCGATACATGTCAGCTACAGTACAATAATATATATCAGCCAATATTTAATTGTTATTGTATGAATAAAAAGTATCTTAAAATATTTTTCTAGCCACAACTTAAGTCAACTTTGTTATTGACAGAGATGCATTCATATTTTAATACTGAATTGCTTGGCACTGATAATATTTGTATTTAATTTTCAAGGTGGGATGAAAAAGAGAAGCACTGCTTTGCAAATATTTGTGACGCTCAATTTATATACAGTTATGAGTACCTTGGTAACACTCCTAGGTTGGTTATTACTCCACTCACTGATCGATGTTACATCACCTTAACTCAAGTAAAGATATAACTTACTTACAATCTTGTTCATCGAGTAACATAAGTTATATTAAATGTGTCTTTTTATTTGAGACTAAATTTCTTTAAATATAAATATTTGTTAGAAATGTTTGGTTAGCGATGTTATAGTCCAATATTAATTACTATGCATTTTTCATTTTCATCTAAGTCTTTACATTTGATCATGGGTGGTGGTCCGGCCGGGCCTGCTGGAACTGGAAAAACTGAAACAACCAAAGATTTAGGAAGAGCTTTGGGAATTATGGTTTATGTATTTAATTGCTCTGAACAAATGGATTATAAGGTATCCTCCAAATAATATTTAACTATCAAAATATGTTACAATTATTGTGTGTAAAAATTATATTAATTGTTTAGTCATGCGGTAACATTTACAAAGGCCTTGCTCAAACTGGTGCTTGGGGATGTTTTGATGAATTCAATAGGATATCCGTAGAGGTGCTATCTGTAGTAGCTGTGCAAGTGAAATCGATCCAAGATGCCATAAGGTATAGTGCCATACAATATAAAATTTCCACAAAGTTACATCTATTGAATGTATTACTACATTATACAGTGCTCGAAATTTAAACTATACATAAATGCTAATATAACAATACACTCAAATATACACTCAATATAATCAAATTGATCTAGAGAGAACATGTATTGAGACTTTCTTAAATCGTTTTTTGATAATTTCAGGGATAAGAAAAAAGAATTCAACTTTATGGGTGAACAGATAGCAATGGTTGCTTCTGTTGGTATATTTATCACCATGAATCCTGGATATGCTGGCAGGACAGAGCTCCCTGAAAATCTAAAAGCTCTCTTCAGGCCGTGTGCCATGTGTGTCCCTGACTTTGAACTTATTTGTGAAATCATGTTGGTGGCAGAAGGATTCCAAGATGCCAGAGTGTTAGCTCGGAAATTTATTACGTTATATACACTTTGCAAGGAATTATTGTCTAAACAGGATCATTATGATTGGGGACTTCGAGCTATAAAATCTGTACTGGTGGTAGCGGGGTCTTTAAAGGTATACAATTCATGCTAATTCATCATAAAGTTGTAGACTTCTGTACTAAGAACAGATGTGTGCATTTTAGACTCAAGAATTATTTTACTTTCACTGCTTGTACTATATTGTTATGTTTGGGTTAACAATTTTAGCGCGGTGATCCTGGGAGGCCAGAAGAAGAAGTCCTAATGAGAGCTCTGCGAGATTTTAATATTCCAAAGATTGTCACAGATGATATGCCAATATTTATGGGGCTCATCGGAGATCTATTTCCAGCATTGGAAGTGCCAAGAAAGAGAGACTTAGATTTTGAACGGACAGTTAAACAAGCAGCATTAGACTTGGCATTACAACCAGAAGATAATTTTATACTCAAAGTTGTTCAGCTGGAGGAGCTACTTGAAGTTCGTCATTCAGTTTTTATAGTTGGGAATGCGGGTACTGGGAAAACACAAGTGTGGAAAACATTATTCCGCACATACCAGAATATTAAAAAGAAACCAATTTACAATGATTTGAATCCAAAAGCAGTTACAAATGATGAACTCTTTGGTATTATAAACCCGGCCACCCGAGAATGGAAAGATGGTCTATTTTCTGTCATTATGAGGGATCAGGCTAATCAAGCAGGTGACCACCCCAAATGGATGGTTTTAGATGGTGATATAGATCCCATGTGGATAGAGTCTCTCAACACTGTCATGGATGACAATAAAGTGTTGACACTTGCAAGTAATGAAAGAATTGCTTTGACACCTGTCATGAGACTTTTGTTCGAGATATCTAATCTGAGAACTGCTACTCCAGCCACTGTTTCAAGAGCTGGTATATTATACATAAATCCTCAAGACTTGGGTTGGAATCCGTAAGTTTTTTTATAAAATTATTGATTGGTATTAAGAGCTTGGGGAAAAGAATGGTAGTTGTCGACTAAAAATGATATTCAATATTATAAAAATTGTATTCATTCATTTCACTTTTTTTAGATAATGTTCAATTCTTGTAAATCTGAAATAAAATAATAATCTTTCCAGGTAATTTCTAAATATTCTCAAATGATTGATTTTTGAATCTTAGTATCTAAGAAAAACCAATTCAAATATGACATTACTATAATCAATGCACTGACATCTATGTTCCAATATTTTAATTGTATAAAAATCAAGAATAATCATTCTTCCACTCTGACATTTAAATACTTTAACATTTATATAGCTATGTGACAAGTTGGATTGAAAGACGAACGATACCAGCAGAGAAATCAAATCTAATCATTCTATTTGACAAATACATTCCTTCGTGTCTTGAGAATGTGCGTACAAGATTTAAGAAAATTACACCAATTGCAGAAATGGCCCATATTGCCATGCTCTGTCAGCTACTTGGATGTTTACTTATTCCCGCTCATACTCCCCCCGATTGCCCCAAAGAGTGGTACGATTTATATTTTGTTTTTGCGTGTGTTTGGGCATTTGGGTCCGCCATGTTTCAAGAGCAATCAGTTGACTATCGCATTGGTATGTATACGAGAGCTTGACTATAATGATGTTAAATTAACTTGCTAATTTGTAGTACAATATTGACAGGTAAAATAAATAGTAAAACAATGTGAGCATACTAGGTATTTTATTATACTCGGTTGTGTATTCAGAGATACGGATCCTTAAATGAAATTTAAAGCATAAATTGAACATTTATAACACTTATACTCCCATAATTATATTTATTTACCTCCATAAATTTTTTACTTTTTGAGTTTTGTTGCTCTCTCATAAAGATATAAAAAAACAGTGATTTATACTTTTCATTACTTACATGAGATAAATTAAATTATTATGTCACATATTCTGATTCATTGAACATGATATATATACCGTACTATCATTTTAGAATTCACAAAATGGTGGGTGAATGAATTTAAATCTGTAAAATTTCCGGCTGGAGGGACAGTGTTTGATTATTATTTAGACACAGAAACAAAGCAATTCTTGCCATGGACTGAACGACTGCCTAAATTTGAACTAGACGCCGATATGCCTTTGCAGGTAGATTTAAATTTTAAAATCATTTTCTATCACTGATATTTAATACAATACTTTAACCAGTACAAAATTTATGATTAACTCTCCTTTTTACAGGCAGTTCTCGTCCCTACTTCTGAATCAATAAGGATCAGATTTTTTATGGATATGCTGATGGAAAAGAAGTATCCTGTTATGCTTGTGGGTAACGCTGGATGTGGGAAAACAGTACTGGTGAATGAGAAACTGGCCAGGTATATTTATATCCGGATGTCTTAAATGTTGAAATTGTAGTCTGATTTTAAGTGAAAATAAAGGCAGAGTTGGTAGATATTTGAAGAGCTCCACAGTCCTAGTTCAAAACATCTTCATTACAATATATGTGGAAATAGTATTGTATAATGACTTTTATTTATTGTAATAGTGAATATTTGTTTTTTTCAGCTTATCTGAAAATTATGCAGTCGCAAACGTTCCATTTAACTTTTATACAACTTCTGAAATGTTGCAAAAGGTCTTAGAGAAACCGCTGGAAAAAAAAGCAGGAAGAAATTATGGTCCTCCAGGAAATAAAACTCTCATCTATTTCATTGACGATATGAACATGCCCGAGGTGGATGGATACGGCACTGTGCAACCTCATACCATCATTCGACAACACATGGATTACAGTCATTGGTATGACAGGGGCAGACTCGCTCTGAAAGACATACACAACTGTCAATACGTGTCGTGTATGAATCCTACTTCGGGGAGTTTCACCATCAATCCACGGTTACAACGTCATTTTTGTGTATTTGCTGTCAGTTTTCCCGGTGCAGAAGCCTTATATAGTATTTATCACTCGATATTGAGCCAGCATTTTGCAAATATTGAGCTACGGTTTCCACCAACCATTACAAAACTTGCACGTAAGTCAATTATTTCTGGTGATATAATTATCAGAAACAAAATATATATAACACAATAACAAAAAATAAACAGCAATTATTCATAATTTCCAGAATTCCAATATCGTTGATATGATAAAGTTGTACTCATTTTAAAATCATTCTTAATTAATAATTTTTATTTTTGCTTTGATTAATCCTATGATAAATTATGTTTTAGCTAATGTGGTTGCAAGCTCAATTGCTCTTCATCATAAAGCCAGTCAAATATTTTTACCGACTGCAATCAAGTCCCATTACATCTTCAATCTAAGAGATCTTTCCAATGTATTCCAGGTAAACAAAAACTTTCTGTATTGTCATGATTGTAGCAAATGCTTTTTGATGTTGTGACCAATGCACATACGTGTATTATAAGCACAATACAAATAAAAAATTGTACATTGTTCCTTTTAGGGACTGTTATTCAGTAGCAGTGATTGCGTCAGTACTCCAAGTGAACTAATTCGCTTGTGGTTGCACGAGACTCATAGAGTCTACGGTGACAAGCTTACCGATGACAAAGATATTGATGCGTTTTTAAAACTGCAAATTGATGTGTGCAAGAAGAATTTCGAAGTAAGTATATCATTAATCAATGTGTTCGACATTAGTTGTTGTATAAAAATTTCCACTAAAACAACAAACATCACTACACTCTGACTTCTTTAACAGTTCACTCGAGTGTGCGGCAGCCGTTGATACTAAATAAATGTTCCCCCTTCTGACATAAAAATCCACCTACCGCACTTAGCCCACGCGTTTAGTCTATATCAAATTAGGGAATTTAAAATTTTCCAACTCTGGCAAGCTTTTTTTTGTGGGCGTCACTCTTTCGAGTGCATAAGTAGCGTGGTCAGTCTGTACACCATGTAACCCTGTGTTGATTTAAATTTTAATCCATATGGAATATATTCTGTTGTTGATTATTATTTTACCATGTCCGCTATAGCATATAGACTCATGATGAAAAAATGCTTGTTTATATTCAGGAAATTGATGAGACTGTTGTTTTTGAGAAGCCTAATGTTTATTGTCATTTTGCTGGTGGTATTGGAGAACCCAAATATATGCCTATCAACTCATGGGAGCAGCTTAATAACTTATTACAAGAAGCTCTCGTAAGCTATAATGACTTAATAGCTGCTATGAATCTCGTTCTATTTGAAGATGCTATGATGCATATATGCAGGTTAGTAATTATCATATTCCTTTGATCACAGCCATACTATTTTCTCACTCTGTATAATACTACTTTTAATCATCACATTATAAAAATATTCACTAAGTCATTCAGTACATTTTTCTGAAATTCACAGGATTAATCGAATTCTTGAAAGTCCAAGAGGGAGTGCATTACTCGTTGGGGTAGGGGGATCTGGAAAGCAATCTCTATCACGTCTCGCTGCATTTATTTCCAGTTTGGAAGTCTTTCAGATACAATTGAGGAAAGGATATGGAGTTTCAGATTTAAAGGTATACACACTTGCCCTCGATCACCTAAATCAAGTCATATCACAAAAATGGAAAAATGCTGTAAAAAATACAGATCCACCCGATTCAGGAATTTAACTCAACATAAAACAGGAAAAAAACCTTCATAACAACATGCATTATTTTTCTGTTAATTGCCTAGGGCTTTTAAAAATGTATATTATTGATAATTGTGGCTAAATATAATATAAATAATATATTGTTCGCACAGAATCCATATGAACGTCTGACTACTGGCAGTGTGAGAGATACAAGTCTATTGCAAAAAATTAAGATAAGCTCCTTAGTTTGTGACACCATGTGTGTCAAAATATATTGTTTTTGAAAGCGTTTAATTTTATTATAGAATGAAATTTCTGGTCTCTACATGAAGGCAGGTATAAAAAATGTTGGCTCCATGTTTTTGATGACTGATGCCCAGGTTCCTAATGAACAATTTTTGGTTTTGATCAATGATCTCCTCGCGTCTGGTGAAGTGGCTGATCTTTTTCCTGATGATGAAGTTGAAAATATTATTGCTGGAGTGAGGAATGAGGTAATTAATATATATGAGACTTAAAAGAATGTCTTTCACGTATTAGAAATTACTTCACGGCCGCCAGTTTCGAAATAGATTTAATCAAAATGCTTACAGAAATCAAAGAAACATGCTTAAGTCTATTTTTCACTTTTGCAACTGAAATTAATCTTTTTGCAAATGAAATTCATCCTTTTAAAAAATCATATTAAAATATAAAGAAATTTAGATATGTATGTTCGTAATTAATTTAAATAATTTCAACCATTGTTTTAACCACCGTCCACAAGTTCTCCGGTGACAGTTACCCTCCTCACTTCCCCCGCCAGTCTCATTTTCTGTCGCATATGCCCTGCATGTTTCACATTCTTTTTAGAATTCAAAAAGGATGAATTTCATTTGCAAAAGGATTAATGTCATTTGCAAAAAGGTGAATTAAACTTGCGAAAGGATGAATTTCATTTGCAAAAGGGTAAAATAGACTTGTAAAAACTGTATATTTCAGTTGAAAGATAGTAAAAACCTTTAGCGTAATCACTTTTTATGAAGCCACAAATAACTACATACATTGAATAATCCATTACATTCTGTTAGGTGAAAGGAGCCGGTATCTTAGACACAAGAGAAAACTGCTGGAAATTTTTTATTGACCGTGTCCGTAAGCAGCTAAAAGTAGTTTTATGCTTTTCTCCCGTTGGATCTACATTGAGGGTGCGCTCAAGAAAGTTTCCTGCCATTATTAACAGTACAGCCATCAACTGGTTCCATGAATGGCCACAGGAAGCTTTGGTGTCTGTGTCAGTCAGATTTTTATCAGAGCTTGAAGTTTTACCGGTAAATGTTATTTGGAGATGACGTATATCAACAATTTCACTTATTCAATTACAAAACTAATCTGACTTTTCTTTTGACCTGCAGGCAGCTTATCGTGATCTGGTCGGACGTTTTATGGCTTTTGCTCACACTTCTGTCAACTCAATGTCCAAAGCGTATCTGTCAAATGACAGAAGATATAACTATACAACTCCAAAAAGTTATCTTGAACAAATTAGTCTCTATTCTAAGTTATTGAATCAAAAGTCAGTAGAACTGCAAGCAAATGTAAAGAGGTAAATTCATTTCATTTACATAAATGCTGTATAGTTGAATATTGTGAAAAAATCATGTCGCAGGAGAGAAACAACAATTATTAATTAAATCCTCGGGGACAATTATTTATGCAAATGTGTTTTATTATGGATTATTAATCTCTTATATTTCAGGTTGGAAAATGGCTTAGAAAAATTACGTAGTACGGCAGAACAAGTAGAAAATTTAAAAGCTAAACTTGCAGTCCAAGAATTGGAATTAAAACAAAAGAATGATGCTGCAGATGCTCTAATTGAAGTTGTGGGAGTAGAAACAGATAAAGTTCAAAACGAAAAAGCTCTTGGTAATAGAAATAATACTTTAATACCTACTTTAAGGGACACAATATTAATAGGGGGGGTTGTTGTAGCATGAAGATAATTTTTTCATAAAAATACTTATAGTTTTATTTTGTATCCGTGTACCACAAAGACTCAGTACTAAATGGCGAGCAAGCAAGACTGAAAACAAAATTGTATAAACTTGGAGGGGTATGGGATTTAAAATGAAAGTTGGTGACTGTGCTATTGCACTTGATTTTATAATTTTTTTGATAGAAACTATTTTTTGACAACCTCGTTTGTATATTTAATTTCAGCTGATGAAGAGGAGCAAAAGGTGGGTGTAATTGCTGAAGAAGTGTCAAAAAAGCAAAAAGATTGTGAAGAAGATCTTGTCAAAGCAGAGCCAGCTTTGATGGCTGCCCAAGAAGCTCTGAACACGTTAAATAAGGGTAATCTGACTGAGCTGAAGTCTTTTGGCTCACCTCCAGGAATAGTAACCAATGTAACGGCTGCTGTAATGGTTCTCTTAGCACCTGGTGGAAAAATACCGAAAGATAGGTGCTGGAAAGCTGCCAAGGTATGTGGAGGTCAGGGAGTGGTAATTATTTTTGAAATTGCTAATAGATTAAAACAATATTTACTCTTTGTTTCAGATTGCAATGGCCAATGTTAATGCATTTTTGGAAGCCCTAATCAATTATGATAAAGAAAATATCCACCCAGAAGTTACCAAAGCTATCGTACCTTATTTAAAAGATCCTGAATTTGAGCCAGGTATCCAATATATCCTTAATCTTTCATAACTAAAATATCAATTATTTTAAGAGTGAAAGTTCATTTGAACTAAATCGGTATATTTATACTGTATAACTGTATATTTGAATCAGGATTGAAACAAAAAATTCTAATATAAAAATAAGGAAATTCTCTTCTGGCCATAAGTTCATATCCTACTTCGAATAATTTTATTGGTTTGAATGTTGGTTGATCCATTCCTGTCTGTCACACAAGGGTGCAAAATAACAATAAATCCAAGCAATGAAAAGAAGGCAATTGTGTGCTGTCACTTTATCTAAACTTGCAAGGTTAGTTCACCTATAGCAAGAATATGAAATGTGGGATAGGTATAACACAAATTCTTTACAAAAAAAAAGATTTTATGTATAAGCATTCCATTATATTCAGACCATCTACAATCTGTTCAGTATTTTCTTAATATTTGAATGAAATAACTGATTGAACACATCCTTCCATTTTCAGCTTACAAAGACTTGTAATTAGACTGAGTAATCAGAAAGCCAGAGGCTCTATCCCTGACTAGATTAAATATTTAGACCTAAACAAACAAAAATTTGGTTCTCAAACTTTTCTAACTTTGTTAAATTTTAGTAGTGACTGCCATCGTTATTGGACACTTCAATTTTAGCCATCCAAAATAAAGAATTAGGAGACTAATGTACCTAGTGTTTCACACCAACGATAATTCTAAGCACTTCTTTATTTTGGATGGTTAAAGTTGATGTTTCCAATAACTATCGCCATCCAACTCATTATAGCAGTCACAAAAACTCAGAAATTCTGATGAAGTTACTATGTCAAATATTATTGGAAAGATCAATATTTCCAGAGTTTGTCAGGTCCAAATCAGGTGCTGCTGCAGGATTGTGTGCTTGGGTGATAAACATTATAAAATTCTATGAAGTATATTGTGACGTTGAGCCTAAAAGAAAAGCCCTCGCCCAAGCCAATGCAGAACTTGCCGCCGCCTCTGACAAGCTGCGAATAATCAAGGCCAAAGTTAATGTGAGTGGCTTTAAAGGATTGTTATTTCCCATTTATTTATTTGTAAATAAAATACAATTACTCACCCAAATATATTTGATTTCAGTCACTAGAGGAACAGCTGGCTAAATTAACGGCCGACTTTGAGCAAGCCACTTTGGAGAAGTTACGATGCCAACAAGAAGTTGATGCGACCAACTGTACTATACAGTTGGCAAATAGACTTGTTGGCGGGCTGGCAAGTGAAAATGTCCGCTGGGCAGAAGCTGTATCCAAGTAAAAAAACTCTTTTGTTTTAATCAATATATCAACTAGGGCTTATACAAAAACCGACATTTGAAAAAACCGGTTTTAAAATGTCAATATTGTTCAAAAACCGGTTTTATCCAGTTTTTGAAGTTTTACAAAAAATGGACAATTCATTTAAAATGGTGAAAAAAGTTGAAAACTCTCTTTTATTTTGTTTATTTATACACAAAATAATACACAAGATTTTTTTTGTTGTTACTTTTTGGTCTCTGAAAATATGAGTTAAGAAAACACAAAGCGTCCACTAATCAATTACTTAGTGATGATCTAATTTTTGTAACATACCTGGATTGTAAATAATAGTCGTACATTGTATACTGAATATTAATATATATTTCATCTCGTTTTATTTGAGCCCATGACAACATCAATTCGTCTTAAGTTAAGTCGTCAAAAACGTTTTTATTAAAATAACCAAAAATATGTTTAAAACCGTTTCCCAAGTTGAAGAAAAACCGGGTTTCGAATGTCGCAAATTTTGCCGAAAAACCGATTTTTGAAAACCGACAAGCCCTACTATCAATACATCAAAGTTTTACGAATCATTAACTATATATTATTTTCAGTTTTATGCAGCAAAGTACAACACTTCCTGGAGATGTCTTACTTGTCACAGCATTCATTTCATATGTTGGTTGCTTCACGAAGCAATATAGAATGGATTTATTGAACAAAATGTGGCTCACATATTTTAGGACATTAGATGTAAGTTTTGCACAATATTCCTTTTTTTAAATTGATTCATTTCAATAATAATAGTAGTAAGTAAAAATTTGTGCTGCAAAAAGTGACACGTGTTTCACTTATTTGAGAAACGGCTTCAGACTATTTATGTTAGGTTAATTTTTGATCATTTAAATAGAGGTTTGCACGGGCCCGAGCCCAAGTAGCAACGGTTTGGGTTTGGGCTCTCGGCCTGGCTCAGGCCTGGGCTTACAAAAATTCAAGGTCAGGTTGTTTCCGGAAAAGTTTCAGGTGTGGTATGATTTTTGGAAATGAGTCAATCTCATCTACATAGTTTCTGACTGTCAACTATCTGACTAGCTTTAGGCTAGCTTTGAGATTCCTATATTCCAAAATAGAAAATATGTTCCAGCCACCAATACCTATTACCGAAGACTTAGATCCTCTGAGTCTTTTGACTGATGATACACAAATAGCAATGTGGCAAAATGAGGGATTGCCTTCTGACAGAATGAGTACAGAAAACGCCACCATACTTTCAAACTCCGACAGATGGCCGCTTATGATTGATCCTCAGGTAATTTGTTATTGAAAATTGTATTCGGTGACTAATTTTGATTGTTCATTCTTGCTCCTTCTTAGACATAATTTCTTTGTAAATTTTTCACTTAACGTAACATGTAAACCTTTACCTTAAAATAAATTTATGTTGTTGTTATTACATCCATATCTTGGATCACAGTGTACTTATTTTAAGCAAATTCACGCAGTATGTCAGCACGTCATTTTGTATGCAGTTTTTTTTAGAGTATTTCATGGACTGGACCCTTCTGGCTATGCATTAAAAATTGGTAATCATCAAGACTAGGTGCATTAAGTCATTGATTGATAATTTGACAGATAATCCAACATGGCCGCTGCGGCATTCTATTACATACATATTTTAGATATTACTTGATGATTACCTAAAAATTTACTATTTTCATTTTAGTTACAAGGACTCAAATGGATCAAACAAAAATATGGTGATAATTTGAAAGTCATCCGTTTAGGTCAGAAGGGCTATTTAGATATAATTGAGAAAGCTTTGAATAATGGAGAAAATGTATTATTTGAGAATATCGGAGAAAATGTTGACCCAGTACTGGACCCATTGCTTGGAAGAATTCTCATCAAAAAGGGAAGGTATAAATATTGAAATATTACTGTTATAGAGGTCTTCCTTTCTTTGCTTTTTACACATGAACATAATTAAGAAGCCTCTTCTTTTTCATTTTTTCAAAAAGCAATAGGTACAAGCAAAAATTAATAAAATAATTTTTCATCTGACAAAAAAAATATTAGAGAAGCTGTGTTCTTCATTATACCTTAACCTTCTACGATGGAGTAAAATGAATTTTTAAATTAAGAACTTACCTTGGAATGGAAGATAAAATAAATTAAATAATCAAATGCGATTTTAATATTTAATGAATATATCTCGGTCAATCAAGCCTTCCTTCCAAAATATATGTAACCACTCTTGACAAACCTCTTCTGTATATGTGGATAATATTTTGTATGCCTGTTCACTGGATGTTAAGGAATATTACTAATCTCAAACTTTCTTTTTATTAAAAAAATATTAGGGCCTTAAAAATTGGCGACAAAGAAGTTGAATACAATCCAATGTTCCGTCTCATTCTTCATACAAAGTTAGCTAATCCTCACTATAAACCTGAGATGCAGGCCCAAACGACTCTTGTCAACTTTACTGTCACAAGAGATGGACTTGAAGATCAGCTTTTAGCGGAGGTTGTAAAAGCTGAAAGACCAGATTTGGAAGAATTGAAGGTAATAATTATTAATCATTCATTGATAATTGTTTTTATTTCTATAAGTTTGCTTTTATTATAGTTAATTAATTTTCAAAAAGGCCAATGGATATCTTTTAAATACGAAAGAATGATGCTTGGCATGTCTACAATTAATTATAATTAGGACTTACATATCCATGCTTAATTAATCTGTTTAGAACATCAATATTAAATAATTCAATTTTTTAGATGGTCAACTTTTGAAACAGGAACTTGGTTTTAAAAAATTTAACCCAACTTTTTGAGACTTTACCCTTTCTTAATTTGTGTCTCATCATATTAATTAAGATATTTGATCCATTATACATAAGTAGACTTGCTTTGCCATCATTTGGTCCAATGCTAAATGTTAATTGTTATTTTTCTGAATTTTTCTCAAGTGGTAAAGTGGTCAACCACTGGTACCTTTTCCTTATGAGTAAAAAAAACATTTCATTATTTCATAGGCCGAATTGACTAAGCAACAAAATGAATTTAAAATTCAACTGAAAGCCTTGGAAGATGATTTACTGTCTCGTTTATCATCAGCTGGAGCCAATATCCTTGGTGATACAGCACTGGTAGAAAATTTAGAGACTACCAAAAAAACTGCTGCAGATATTGAAAGAAAGGTATGTATGTGATATACAAAGATAGTAATAGATATTTTATGCATCAACATTTTGAATGCCATTTAAAAAACATGATGCTTTAGGTGGCAGAAGCTAAGATAACATCTCATCAAATTGACCAAGCGAGAGAATTTTACAGACCAGCAGCTGCGAGGGCCAGTCTCCTTTATTTTATTCTGAATGATCTCAACACAATCAATCCAATCTACCAATTCTCCCTAAAGGTATGCAGTGTTTTTAAGAAGCTTAAAATATGCTCCATTAACCTAATTGATTGACAGTACATATACTTTTTGATATACAATGATTTAAATTACTTAATTGAGTATACTTAATTGATTGACAATGACTCAAAATAATTGCAAATATTTCATGATCATATAAGTGTCATTGTTTGGTTGATACATGGAATTGACATGGACTTAAAATTGTAATCATATGTACACTTTTACATAATCTTTACCTAAAACTAAGTATCATGTTATATAAAACAATTGCATCAATTTTTTGCTTACGGGGTTTTTTAATTACTACGGTAATTACGCACAAATTTGAACACACCGTTAACAATGGGTTAGTATAAATAAATTAACCATCATTGAAACCACAAAACCACAGCAGTGTTGGAGATACGTGGGTGTGATAAAAGAATTTTTACAAAATGTTTTGTTAGTTTCAGACTAAATATGTATTTTTTTAAATATTTAATTTTACAGGCATTCAGTGTGGTATTTCAAAAAGCAATATCCAAAGCAGAACCTGCTGATGATGTGGCAGCTCGAGTAAAGAATTTAATTGATTGCATCAGCTATTCAGTTTTCCAGTATACAACAAGGGGTCTTTTTGAGTGCGACAAACTCATATTTTCATCTCAGATGACATTCCAGGTAAATATAACATCTGTATGATTTTTACTCTTGTTGTCATATTAACGGTGGAATAGAACACACTATAATTATATATTATTTTCAGATTTTACTCATGAGTGAGGAAATAATGCCAGCTGAGTTGGACTTCTTATTGAGGTTTCCGTTAAAGCCGCATGTTACGAGCCCTGTAGACTTCTTGACCAATACTAGTTGGGGGGGAATTTGTTCTCTTTCTGGAAAAGAAGAATTCAGGTGATTAATATATTTCGATTTGAATTGAATAAGTTGAAAAATCATAGTAAATCAAATCTTCACACCAGACATACTTCTAGCAATTAGTTGTTAACAGAATATTTCTAGATGAGTTAATTTAATAAGAGAAAAAAATCTATTTCCTCACATGTCAAGTTTATGAAATTAAATCATAATGTTTGAGACTTTTAGAAATCTGGATCGAGATATTGAAACATCCTCAAAGAGGTGGAAGAAATTGGTGGAATTGGATTGCCCAGAAAAAGAAAAATTTCCGCAGGTATCTATCTATAAACATGCAGTCAATATATTATATTGTTCACTTTTAAGGTGTTCACTGTCAATACTTGGTGGAATAGCATTATAATAAAAATAATAACACATTTTTAGTACTTATTTCACATAAAATGTTGCATTATCAACTGAGTATCAACTCACGTTTTTTTATGAGAATTGGTTTATTCTCAGTCATTCAAACTTGTCTTTAATAGACAGTAACAATAAAAGTATCAACTCAGCTGATAATGCTCGCCATGAACGAAACCGGTCCTGATCCAATAAATTTTATGTGGAATAAATACTAAATATGTGCTATAATTTTTATAAAAAAATATTGTATTATAAATATCCACAATCATTGGATAGCTAGTAATTTTTTTTTTAAGGAATGGAAAAGCAAAACACCGATCCAAAGATTGTGCATGCTACGGGCTCTGCGACCTGACAGAATGACATATGCAGTTGCGTAAGTATAATATTTCATGACCATGTCCAATATTTATGGACTTCTTAAGAAGCTCATCTCGATAGAAATTGATTAATTCTCAGTCAAATGTCAAAAGTCAAAAATGTCTTTTTTAGAGAGAGTAACAATTAAAGTATTGTGCAAAGACAGGATTGTATTTTATTCATTGTTTAGCTTCACCATGTTTTTATTATTGTATTGGTGAGAAAGAATTTAGATATCAGAGACCTTTGGAAACAAATCTATAAACCAATTTATGAAACTTTCTATACTGGGATTAGAGCCCGTGAACTCTGCTGTGCATCGATAAATTATTTACAATGCTACGTATGAAAAATATTACCTTCTTTTCAAGCTTCTTTATTGAAGAAAAAATGGGAGCAAAATATGTCGAGAACAGAACTATGGAGTTCAGTAAATCATTTGAAGAAACCAGTCCGTCGACACCGATCTTCTTCATTTTGTCTCCCGGTGTCAACCCACTGAAAGATGTCGAGACTCTAGGAAAGACTCTGGGCTTCACGTCTGACAATGGAAACTTTCATAATGTTTCATTGGGACAAGGGCAAGAGGTTGTTGCTGAAAGAGCGATGGATACAGCTGCTCAAAATGGTCACTGGGTCGTTTTACAGGTATGAAATTATACTGCATGTGTTATATGTATATGTTATTTTGATAGGTATACTTTGAGTACGGCATTTATTTTCATATGCTTTGTGAAGAAAGTTGATGCAAATAATTTCACTATAGCACATTTACATCCAATAAAATAATAATGATTCCTATTGAAAGTAAGCATTAAATAAATTATGTAACTATTTCATATAACACATAAAATACTCTCTAAAAGACAAAAGAATCTCTGCTACATACACATACATATTTTTAAATTTGAATAGATTGTATTGGAATGCGTGTAAATTTTAGAGTGTATGGGATCCTTAAGCTGTTGTGTGGACACAAGTGCAAATTTAAATACATTGACAAATACTTACAAAAGTAAAAATATTATGTTACTTCTGTACCAAAATAATATTGTATTTATAATTATAATTTTGTAGTTTTTATCTGCGTCCTTTAATCAACTTGACTTCTTGAATTTATCTTAATCTTTCTCTTAGAATATTCATCTAGTCAAGAAATGGTTGCCATCTCTGGAGAAAACTTTAGAGCTATATTCGTTTGGCTCTCACCCTGATTATCGAGTTTTCATGAGTGCTGAGCCAGCTGCGACAGCTGCTGCCCACATTATTCCTCAAGGCATTTTAGAATCATCCATCAAAATAACCAATGAACCCCCAACCGGAATGCAGGTACGATTCTTGCCAGTATATTTGCAATAATTTATTATTTACTAATATTCTCTCAACACTCCTAAACATAATGATCATTATTTATTAAGAGTATGAGTTCAATTAATATTCCAGGCAAACCTGCATAAAGCACTTGATAATTTCAATCAAGAGACTCTAGAAATGTGTGGTAAGGAGGCTGAGTTTAAAGTGATTCTTTTTTCACTATGCTATTTCCATGCCGTAGTTGCTGAGAGAAGGAAATTTGGTCCACAAGGATGGAATAAAGTGTATCCATTTAATGTCGGTAAGGACATAAGAAACAGTTACCAAGTTGTACAAGTATTTTACTGTATGAATAATCATAAGAGTTGATATATTGTAATATGATATGGCTTTTATTATTTTAGGGGATCTTAACATCAGTGTCTCGGTCCTGTACAATTATTTGGAGGCAAACTCTAAAGTCCCGTGGGAAGATCTACGATATCTCTTTGGAGAGATCATGTACGGAGGTCACATCACTGATGACTGGGATCGGAAACTTTGCATTTCTTATCTTGAGGAACTTATGCAGCCAGATTTGGTTAGATATGCTTATTTATAACAATATGTCTATATGTTTGTTCATTTCTGACTTAATTTACATGTATATTCCAGTCAAACTGTTTTTGCCACTTCCAAGCATCATCGCTTTGAAGTGGGGTGTGGGATTGTCGTAGTATTTTCGTTCAAGCTATGATTGGATACTAAAATAATATTGGCTGTGCAAACATGCAAGAAAATCTCTAACATCTATCTACCAATACTTCCCTACTCTATATGGTCCAATGATATGTAGTTTAAGTACTTCTGGAACCATAATCGATCCCTATTTGGATCCTACAGCCCCATACCTTCCAGATTTCTTGTCACCCCTGAATTAATTTGGTATCTTCCTTGATAACCGCTGAGTAAATTTTATAAAGTCTTATATAGACAGTCTTCCAGTAAGCCAGAACTTCACCAGCTTTTTACGAGGTGTCACTATATACCAATAACAACATTGCAATTCGTATTAATATAAAATAATGATTGTGTAATAATTATTTTAGGTTGATGGAGAGCTCCAGCTGGCACCAGGGTTTCCCGCGCCACCAAACACAGACTATATTGGCTATCATGCATACATTGATGACGCCATGCCACCTGAATCACCATACTTATACGGCTTGCATCCCAATGCAGAGATTGGCTTTTTGACAACAACTAGTGAAAGCTTATTTAGGACTGTGTTTGAGATGCAACCGAGAGACGCTGGAGCATCAGGTGCAACAACCGTAACCAGGGAAGACAAGGTATAATAATCTTTAATCAGTCATATTCTTATAAATTGCCCAATATTTTATTTAATTGTTTTCAATTATGTGATAATTTATTATCATAATAATGTTATGGCTCACCTTTTGACTGTTCATTTTAGATGAAAAAATTAGTACATGTAGAAGTGTGAGTACACCTTCTTAAATTGATTTTTCTATTAACACTCTAGCGACCGCATTTATCGGGCCAAAGTTACACCTAATACCGCACATTTTTCAAGATTTTGGTTTTTCGCGCGACATTTAGAATTATGCTTATATCTTTTTAATCAGTTGAGTAAATTGGATAAAATAAAGTGTATTGTGTATTGTATAGTATAATATATCTATTTAAAAATAATTAGTTCAAAAAAAAATTATTAAAGCTGTAAACACATGATTTATTTATATTTTTGAAAGAAAAGCGAAACAAATATTTCTTTTCCATTCATAAACACATAAAGCAAAGTCAAATTCTTTTGAAAAGTGGTCTCTGATCATTTTACACAATATTGTATAAAAATATTTGAAAAAAAGAGTATTTATTGAGAGCCGCGAGACTTACCATACATCCATCAGTCGTATAAATTAGGAAAATCTACTTGTCATCACAATGTCACAATAACATTATAACTATTACTTTTACCAGCCAAAAAGGGTTCATTTATTGTTATTAGTTTTTATAAACACTCAAATATTATTTTTTAATGAAAACATCAGAAGAAAAAATTACACACATATTACTAACTAACTATACTATACCATACGTCTACAATAATCACTAAAATTTTATCAATATTATTTTTTGTGTGGTAATCTTCAAAACATTTTCCCGTGTGTAATGGAACATTACAAAATAAACACATGTAAATTGTGTCCCCTCGTCTTTTATTAGCGGTACAAACTCAACATGCTCTTCGTACAAAGCTTTTAGTTTTATCACTTATTATTTTCCGAATGATGGATCTTTTCAAATCGCCCGAAAGTCTTCCAGGTGAATCAACAATCGAGTGTCCTGATGTAGTTTTTAATCCAATTGATGTTGATGGTGATGATTGTGGTATCATTGCTGAATTGAACATTGCGCAATTGAACAAAAAGAAAACAACTTTTTTTGTCCATTTTCTCGTCTTCCGATATATTGAGTAATATGATAAGTTTTGATCGGCACGATCAACGCCTTTCATATTTTTGTTATAATCTAAAATACAATTGGGTTTTATTTTTGGTTCTACGATTTAGTTTATAATATATTTATTTCACAAAACACGTAAATTTAAACTCTTTTTTCCACAAATTATAAGATTATATACCATTACTATAGCACGTATGTCAAACGATTTCACATAGAAATACGCAATAATTATAAATGCAATCGCGGAGTAATTACATAGGATGTATTCTATTCGACCGATATTTTCAAACTAATTCTAAACTACAATTCTTATATATATGTATGTATATAAAATGGGGATGGTCAACATCAAAATGTGTAAAGACTTCGCTAATTGTTTAAAAATACAATGGTAATTGCTAGAAAGCAAAATGCCATACATACCTCACACATGCCCGGTAATTTGATTTTTATGATACGCGTATTTTTTAAAATAGGGTTCAGCAATAAATCTGTCAAAAAACATTATGCAATGTGCACCATTCATCTCAAACATGCGATTGAGAAATCCATCCAGAAAAGCAAAAGAAATATTTCTTTTACTCATTTTATTACATAAACACATAAAGCAAAGTCTAATTCTTTTTAAATGTTTTCTGCGATCTTTTTACACAATATTGTTGGTTTATAATAATCAACCAACAAAATATAATATAATATTTATTGAGAGACTTCCGAGAATTAGGGTACATGCCATCAGTCGTAAAATTAGGAACATTTACGTGTCATCACAATGGCACAAAAACATTATAACTATTACTTTTACGAGCCAAAATGAGTTCATTTATTGTTATTAGTTTTCATAAAAACTTAAATATTATTATTATTTTATTAGGTAATGTAAATAATTGAGTTAGTAAAAAAACAAACTGATATTTAAATTTATTGCATCTGAAATGTGAAGAAAGATAAAAACATTGCAAGAAAAAAATACACACATATTATTTATCACTACTAACCATTTTCGGGTCTTTTCAACTTCTTTGTATTTTGTTTTATTTTGATTGTAATATCTATTACTTCACAAAACACGTAAATTTAAACTCTTTTTCCACAAATTTTACCATTACTATAATAGCACGTATGTAAAACGATTTTACGTAGAAATACGAAATAATTACAAATGCATTCATGGAGATATCACATAGGTTGTACTCATTTCGACCGATATTTTCAAACTATAATACAATTCTTATGTAATAACATGGGAATGGTCACATCATATGGACTGTGTAAAGACATCGCTAAATGTTTAAAAATACAATGGAAATCAATACCTCAAACATTCCCGGTAATTTTATTTTTATGATTCATGTATTTTTGAAAATAGGGTTCAGTATAAATCTTTCAAAAAACATTATGCAATGTGCCCCATTCATCCCCATCATGACATTGAGAAATCCATTCATATTTTTACCGAAATTACTTTTATTGTCCTAATTTAAATATTTAGACGCAGAGTAGACAATAAAACATATTTTGCCGAGCTAATAAACAAAAATACTTAGTTCATTCAGTCGTTATATTTCATTATAGGAAACTTTTTGACTCAACAAATATATTTTATTTCAAGGACGTTTTTGAGCCATAAGCTTGTTAGAAATTGAATAAAAAAACATGGAGAGCTATTAACCAGACAGTAATGGGTCGTAAAATAAAAAA
The DNA here is from genome assembly GCA_028554975.1 of Himalopsyche kuldschensis. NCBI lineage: Eukaryota > Metazoa > Arthropoda > Insecta > Trichoptera > Rhyacophilidae > Himalopsyche > Himalopsyche kuldschensis. Next base: position 6,211,483 of record JAHFWI010000029.1, on the reverse strand, counting down.
AAAATGCAAAAGTGTCATGTAATGTGCCAACAGATGCAAAGACAATGCGCGGGGCGTAAATCCGCGCGAACGCGGGACCGGTTGTTAACCGATTGCGATAATTTCAGCGCGAACGCTGGACCGGTGACTTGAGTGTTAATGTGTAGATTTATCTTCAAAGGCATTATTGCTGGAGGATTAAGTACTTGTGAGGCCCTAGGTGCAATATAATTTTGGAGGCCCTCTTTTTCGAATGATAAAAAATATCATAAGATTCTGAGAGATGGTAATTGAAGCTTTCTTCCAAAAATACTTTTAGGTCAGAGGGCGATTGAATTAAAAAAAAAAAAAATGTAATCTTTACCTGCACCAAATGACTAACAAAATTCTTCCTAAAGGAAGCACTATTTTCCTTTTTATTATTCAATCTACTATAAAGTAATTTTATAGGTTTGGTCTTCTCAGCCTTTGAATTTTGAGAGCTTCTTGAATTGGGTATACTGTGTGCGATATTCATTTATTTTTTAAAATTAAATCACTATTGCAGGTGAAACAAATGCTAGATGAAATAATGGAAAAGCTTCCGGAAGAGTTCAATATGGCGGAGATCACAGGGAAAGTAGAAGAGCGCACGCCGTACGTTATAGTCGCATTCCAAGAATGTGAGCGCATGAATTATTTGACCGGTGAGCTCAAAAGATCTTTGAAGGAATTAGATTTGGGCTTAAAGGTTTGTCATTTAAAAAAAATATCATAATATTATTGGCAATGGTAATGATTATTCATTGTTGTTATAATATTAATTATTTTTATTTATTATTCAAGGGTGAACTTACAATCACATCAGATATGGAGAATTTAGAGAATGCTTTATTCTTGGACCAGGTAATGTTTTTTACTTTTCACTGTCAATACGTGGTGGAATGGTATCATAATACAAATTGATAATAACACATTTTCTGTACTTATTCCACATTAGATTTATTAAGATTAGGACCAGTTTCGATCATAGGGATCATTAACAAATGATGAAATGAAGTTAAGGTTTTTGTTTAAAGCTATGTACCCTCCCAATGTGGTTCTTAATGTTGTTTATTTACAATAATTCTTTGCTTCTTAGTTGCTCAGCCAGTCTTTTTTTAAGGGAATATGGATAGAAATATACGGCTTGGACTGGATTAGTGTTCAGCTAATTGTCCCCACTATTACCCAACGTTATATTTTATTGATTTAGCTTTTCTATTAATTGATAGGTGCCACCGATATGGTCATCCCGTGCATATCCATCTTTATTAGGATTGACTTCTTGGTTCATTGACTTGCTATTGAGGTTACGGGAACTAGAAACGTGGTCAACTGATTTTGTCGTAAGATTTCTTTCATAATACTTTCATTTGATTATTTAATTTTTTATTAGGATCCATTTTATTCTGTTTTACTATTCTAGTTACCTGCCTCTGTCTGGTTGGGTGGATTCTTTAATCCGCAAAGTCTGCTTACGGCTATCATGCAGAGTACAGCCCGTCGTAATGAACTTCCCTTAGACAAGATGTGTCTGCAGTGTGATGTCACAAAGAAAAATAAAGAAGACTATACGTAATAAATTTTTATTTTCCTTAGCTCACAAATTTAATATATTTCTTTAATTTATAAAAGAGCTTCTTAACCGTATTATCACCTCTTTAAAATATTACTTTAAAATTTTCATCCCTAAATATTGTTTTTCCCCATGCACAATGAGCTTGTCTAAATTTCTGCATTCATAGGCTATTTTGTCAATTTTGCTTCTATATGTCTCATTATCGTTATATTTTTTTTATTTGAAAGCAGTACACAAAAATGAGATTTATATATTTGAAATCTCAATAAAACAATTAAAACATTATTATATCACACTTCTGCTGATAGACATATCATACAGTAGATTTCATAAAATAAGAGCTAGTTTAATCTCAATATATTTTAATGCAGAAGAAGTCAAATACATTGACACAAAGAAATGGGCTGAAAGAGATGAACATTGCTTTATAAAATGCAATAATTAGTGACCATCAAATGTTCAGAATACACGTCAACAAGTGGGTGCTTACACCTCCTCCTCTCCATTTAAAACTTACTGATTTCCAACTAGCATAGTAAATTAAAATAAAAACAACACTTCTATGAAAAGTATGGATACTTTCAAGGCTACACTTTCATAGTGCCTCTTTGAATGTTGTATTTCACAGTAAGATGTTAACTGTCACTTCTTATTGGAAAGGCAAAATATACAAATATACCGACTTGTGGCAAATCTCCAGTGAAGACTTGTTTTTAAACATATTGCCTTTTAATTTACAGTTCAGCACCCAAAGACGGTGCATATGTCCACGGTCTACTCATGGAAGGGGCACGTTGGGATGTACAAGCCGGTATCATAATGGACTCAAGGCTCAAAGAGCTTTTTCCTCAAATGCCTGTCATCAATATCAGGGTAAATACCATTCTATAAATATCGCTATTTAGTCATAGAAATATTTCATACTATCAAATATTATAATACAATTTATGTACATTGCCCAATGATTATTTGTTGCATGTATTTTGTTAAATGATTGTGTAAATATTTTTTGTTAAAACATTATCAGACAGTATCAATACTCCTACAGTCATAATTATAAATGAGTCATGTTTATCTTTTTTTTAAATACTTGTTAATTAGCTTGAACACTATATTGATGCAATGATGGTACTTTAATTGTTGTAATGGCTGTGTTATTTTGAAGGCAATAACGCAAGATAAGCAGGATCTGCGCAACATGTATGAGTGTCCTTTGTATAAAACCCGTTTTCGGGGACCAACATTTGTGTGGACATTCAATCTGAAGACCAAGGATAAGCCATCCAAATGGACTCTGGCTGGCGTTGCACTTCTTCTTCAAGTGTAAACAAACCATCAATCTACTACCTTCAGAAGAAGTCATCCCCTATATGAATCATACAAAATAATCATTTTAGAACATGTTATTGATATATGCTGGCAGAAGGCCACTGACTGTCAAATAATGTGACAGTTTGTACAAAAAAAATCTATTGTAGTTTGGCAGTTCACTGAAATAACAAAAACAATTAAATTCATTGTATTGTGTTTTTGTAATTAGCAATTGCAATTATAGGACTCATTTTCAACAGACATGCACTTCAATAATGAGTAAAATAATAGATTGACAAGATGAAATAAAAATGGTTAATATTCCATGAAACAAAAATACAATTTATCTATCATAGAAAAGAGGAGTAAGTTGAAGACTTCCAAGAACACTGCAAATACATTATTTTTACTTTGTATTCCTAAAAACCTTGAGAGATGATAAATAGTTTTATTTTATATGAAAATTAGAAAAAAAAAGTATGCAATAAATGTTTTAGTTTGTTATTTAAAATATTGATCTTACAGAAAAGTTATTTGTTACTCAAAATTATAGAATTAGTGCTGGCCTCCTATTTTTAAAATAGTCCCTGACATTATGATGAAACAATATTTTTTATCAGAGAAAAATTTCTGTGCTCAAATATTGTATTTCACGTAGACTTTCCATAATTAACAGTAGCAAGATCAGCTTATAATTTTTTTTCAGCCTATCATTGTTTTTTTACATTACCAACATTTTTTTAGACGGAAATCACCTTAAATCCATATTTTTATAGTGTAGGTGTTATTTTGACAGCATGTAATATATTATTTGTTAGGGATTTTTTTTGAATAAATTAAATCTAGTCATAAATAGAGCAATCACTGTGATGCTTTCATTTGTTTTATGTGTCAAATCTTCTTCTTTTGTATTTATAATTTAGATTTTCCCATTTATTATATAAATAAAAATGTATATTTAAGTGAAATAAATATGTCTTACATACTTGCTTCTTATTTTCATTACGATTTCTTTGTATACTATATGACTGTCTTTCATGATATACAGACAGAAAAATACATGTTAGATGATAATGTACCGTAAAACGGACTGAATAGAGACACTTTTTACCCTTCACGACTGTGTATCTTCATACCTGCGCCATATAATTCAAATATGAATGGCTTGAAACTTGTTTCTATGGTCCTACTATACATTCATGACAATATTTTATAAATATTCACTATTGTTATTAATACACAGTCAATTTTGTTCAATGTCTCTATTCACATTGAATTGGGGTGAATAGAGACAAGAGAGGGTAAATTGAGACTTGGCATGTGAATAGAGACAAAAATACAGATTGTAATGATTGGAATATATGAACCTCTATGCTATACGAGTTCCGTTATTGATTCCGTTTTACGGTACTTATTTACCAAAAAAAAAAAGATTGATTTTAATTTTTGAGGCATTTATAATGCATCAAAAAGTTAAGATGCACAGGCATCAAACTTAAGCACATTTGTTTTAATTTTGGCCAATCATTTAGTTGGTTTGGTTTTATCATTCGAGAGATAGTATTATAGTCATTGTAAAGAATTATATATAAATAGTAAAAAATAAATTGGATGCTTAGTAAAGTCGTGCTAAAGTTCAATCCTTGTTTTTGTCTCTATTCACCTGCCAGTCCCTATTCACCCCGTTTTACTGGTACTCAATATTTTCTTGTTGATAACTTTAATTATTGAAGGTTTTCCCATTATCATTAATTATTAATATGTTATCTTTCGCAAATTTTTGTATTATTCTTCTTCATTTTGAATATTTGAGTAACTTGTATGGTTATCTAGCATTGGGCTTCCATGCTCTTTATTTGTTGCATGTCCTTCAATATATTGCTGCTATCAGTGAATACTATTTTGATATGCAATTATATTAATTGTCCTAATTATGCATGATACATTATTTCATATACCTAATCAGTATTTGGCAGACCAGTGATAAAAAATAAATTAATAATGTAATTTATAGTTCTGTTACTTCATTAATTCATAGATAGAAAATGTTAATGGAAACATTATTTTATTAATACTGAATTCAATAGTTTGTGGTTTTGATAACTGTTTACTTCGAAATGAGATATCTAACCACAGAATGTGCAATATGAAATGATAATTGCTGGTAGACAAATATTATTATTAAATACAAAAACTTTCGCCTTAACAGCACGATGAAATCTAGAAGAAAGTAAATGCTAAGGATAAATAAACTTCTCTTCAAAGATATAATACCAGTGTAAATACTACTTAAAATTTATACTATAGAAAGTATCACATTACTTAAAATTATAATTCTGTAACATAACATTATTGTTAGCTTATTTATATTTATTTAACTCGTCACTGCTAAATTTATTTCCAATAATATTAATTAGTTATTAGTTAATAATTTTTTAATGTTAACGTCATTAGTATAATATTTTTTTTTGTTTTGTTTCTATCCTCCCCTCCTTGCTTCCCGTAAAAATTAAAACTACCAACCTCAATTTTTGTAATTTTTCTTTTTAGATTATTGGAATCAATCTGACTTTATTACTTTACCTTTTCGATAGTAAGTCCGAAGATGATTCTGAAAGAGGTGAAACACGTGTCATAATTCGTTACACAACACGTGGAATAATCAAAGTTATTTAAAAAAATATATTAATTTAACTACTTACCTGAAAGTGATATTCATATTCTTCTGACAGTAGAGTACAAAGTTCTTTGATTCCCAAGATTCATTATTCAATTCTCCACAATCCGAATAAATCATAACATATTGTTTATATCTATCCTGTCTCTATGTCCCCTAAAAAATAAAAATTCATGAGCCTGATTTTTAATTTTAATATCAGCAGAGAATTAAAATTCAATGTCTGTAATTATTTGTAGTTAAATATCTTACGATAGTCTGAAGATGCTTCTCAAAGAGGTGAAAGATGGATCAGGTATGGTTACACAACCGGTTAAATAATAATGTAGTGGGCTTGCTGAGGTAAAAGTGAAATGATTTTACATAAAAATCTTTCAGCAGATTTATTCGGTTGAATGTTATGAGATTAAAAAATTTCTAATATTGGTAGATATACATATGTAAGTAGAGTGTCTCCACATTTTCTAAGGTGCAAATAATATAAAAAACGTGCATAATAAATAATGCAGTGATCTATCCTATCTGTGAATATTTGCAATAATACGGATAAACATATAAATCGGTTGATAGTGCTTGCGATAAGCGAAACCGGTTCTGATCATTACACAATGTAATTTTTTATTTAATGATATAATACCTTTTCACCAATCACTTTTAAGGTGCTCACTGTCAATACTTAGAGTAAAGGCATTATATTAACACATTTTTAGTATTTATTTCACATAAAATTTATTGGTTCAGGACTAGTTTCGCTCATGGCGAGCATTATCAACTGAGGTTGACCTTTACACTAAGGTTGGACAGTTATTACATTACAAGTGAGAATATAAAAGATCAAGAATGGATTAAAAATTATTAAACTTAAAGTCCCCGGTTTAAATCCTTCACTGCTTTGTACACTATTAAAATATTCACAGCTTGAATATATCGTGCTAGGCGTGTTATCTCATCCATTGCAATTTCTATTTTATTTAATAGTTGAACATTGATTCCTTGTGTCCTCAGCCATCTTTAAAAAATATTCACCATCTAGGTAGGTATCTATGTGTACTTAGGAGCAACATCAATTTATGCCTAAATTATTATGCAATGAACGTGTTAAACGAATCCACTTAACATATTGAATACAGGGAATGTGGAATATGCTTAGTTTCTCTATGTGCTTTGATTTCCCCCGTAGCTAATGTGTTAAAGATGTATATTTTGATACCAGTTTCCTAAATTACCCGGCGTAATAGAAATGATGATTTTGGAAGCAAAATATTTTATTTAAGATCTTTTTATCCATTAGTTCAATTACCAAGGAGGATTCTTTGAAAACGAATACACAAGATACTTTTTTTTTTACCATGTCCGCTCCCAGCTTGGAGCATATGGACTCCTCACGGAGTCTATCCTAACATATGTTTTTTTCTATGAGAACTGCTTGTTACTCAGTTGCTCAACCTCTCTTTTTCAAAGAGAGTAGGGATGGAAAGGATACGAAGACTTGGACAGGACTAGTGGTTAGCTAATCGATGTCACTATACGTCATTTTTTGGGATAGGAAAGATGGGAAGAGATTATAACAACACAAACATCCATTGCCTCTGAGCAGAATCGATTTTATCGACTGAAAAAATCTGCTAGTACCGGGAATCGAACCCGGGCAGTCCAACACGGTGGCCAACGAAGAATACCACTGCACCACGGACCGGGCTTGATACTAAATATAACTTAAATTAAGTGGTTCAGCAAATCAAATAATCTTTTTCTTCGTTTCTATTTTTATTTTCCTTCAGCACTATAGTGCATGGTTCTCACCCATGATCAGACCCATGCAGCTCAAGTATATGTTGAGTAGCGTACACATAAATGGAAGTAACTTGACAACCAATTTGACTCCATTGTTCCACAATAAATTTTTAATTGTATTTTCAATGAAATCACATAATTAATATGACTGTAACCTGTAACTAATATTTTTAAAAATACAATTGACATCTTTTTGGGTTATGGTATTAGAAAAATATATACATCCTAATAAATGTATGTTTATTCATATTGCATCATAATAAATTAACTGTAACATTCTTTCCTCAAATATACAAGGAATTGATTACAATATCAACTCGTTTTGCTTTAACACGGTTTCAGTATCAGTGGGATAAAAATGGGTTTCAACGTAAATGAAAGTTTAAAGAACAAGAGTTAAATGAAGAAGAATTAATTGATATGACTACAAGTATTCCTCCTGAAATCTGAAGCGATAACGAAAGCGACACCGAAAGTTCTGGTCAAATTTATACGATTACTGCTAAAACAATAAAAGATGGGTTGCAAATGGCAAGAAATATAGAAATACATTTCCTAAATAATGATCCAGATATGGATCGAGCTTTGAAATTGCAACGAGAAATTAAACAATGCGTGCCAGAAATGAAGAGATTTACAAGAATATCAAAAAAGATGACGAATCAAAAATTACCGATTTTTTAAACGACGACGGAACATAACAAAATGTAATTGAAAGTAGTAGTGATGATGGCATTCAACCAATAAAAAGAGAGAAAATTCCTATATTAATATCTTCTAGTGACATTGAATAATATATTTTATCCGTGTTCATAATATTTCAGAAGTTCTACATACCTACTTTTTTCTTAATATTTCTAAAAAAGATACTATACTCTCTTTTTCATACATTTGTTAGTCTCGCTTAACACGGTTTCGCTAAGCACGGTGATCTAGCAGAACCTATCTTCCGTGTTAAGCGTGGGATGGGTGTAAATAATTTATTATTGGAAATATACATACAAAATAAATTGCATTTAATGTTTAATTTATTTTTATTTTTTAAGACTCACTATCTTACACATAAATAGGTAATGAAAAATAAATGCATTTTTTGTACTTTGTACATATTATATGAGTAATGTTTAATTTTTTTTCTCGTCCTTTCTCCAAAGACGAAGAAGTTTTACTCCTCAGAGACGTGACTATCAGCATTCGAAGCCTCCCAATTATTATTATTATACTTAAAAAATATTAAATTTACATTCGATATCTCACTAACTTAATATGTAGTCTGCATCAAATTTTAATAATTGTTTGGGGGGAGGGGATATTCATTTATTTTGTACTGAGTTCCAACACAAAAAGTGTGATGATAAATGTAATACATAAGTCGATTTGATTGACATTATTATAAAGATAAAAAAAATATTTGTACAGATCTTATATCACGGATACAATGGCAATCAATTAAAATATTTTTTTTATTTTTCTTTATTAGTTTATCTTATCAACGCAAGAATCTTTCTTTAATAAATTTTATTTGAATATCAAATCAGGGTTGCCAAATAAAAAAACTGGCTGTAGTAAAATTATTAGATTCACAGACACCCCTTGAGTAACTGATGAAAAAAAAATGAAATCAATACAGTCCATAAAATAACTCATCTTGTATTTATGTATTCTTCCGTATATGACAAAACGGAACGCAGTTCTCAAAATCGACCGGAGCGGCAAGACTGCGAGACTAACAGTCGTATCGTAAGAAATAAAAATGATCGATACATAATTATAGAAAAAAAGTAAAGGATATAATACGATCGAAAACTTTCATTTTGTTCTTTTAAAATATTCAGCGTTCCGGTTAGTAAAATTTTCCATTTTCCATTACAAAAATTGAATTGAATCAAAACATGATTTTTTTTTGGCAGCCCTGTTAAAAAATTTGGACTTATGTCATTATTCCACTAATAAAAAAGAACAACACAGGAAACAAGGAGGACACAAAATAGATTATCTAAATAACTATTTCACACAAACATGATAAATATAACAGTCTAAAATTTCAGACTTTCCTGAGATTATTGTAGCATCAGAGGTAGCATTGTACGCGTTAACCACTGGCTGAGCACGTCTTTAATGCTAAAAGTTAGGTAAATAAATACACAGAAGAAATGCGTTCGTATATTTCCTACTAAAATAGCTTAGATTACGCCCAAACTTTTTGGAGCGCATGCTTATATACAATAATAATATGGAAAATATATTACACATAATGAAACTATACAAATAAATGATTATTAATTTTACAATATACAACTAATTAATACTAATTATATTTTCCACACATTAAAATGGTATATTCACCAAAATAAATGTGGGATATGATAATACACATGTCATGTCCTTCGTAAATTTCGCAATGGTCCTGTTTCAGTATTGTCGTTTGAAAACAGGGCCGGCGCAAGATATTGTCACTGGTGTGAAAATATTTCGAAAATTAATCGTTTTCAGATTATGGATAATTCAAATTATATATACGTAAAAAAAATCAAAACTGTAAATATACATTCAATTTAGATTTTAATTCTAGAAATTATCAAAAACTCTGACATTATGAGTTTGTAGTGCAAGAAAATGTTACGCAAATATTACGTAAAAATAAAAAATATTGATTTCGACCTGAAAGTCGCAAAACGGTTTGATTTGGCTTACGTTAAATAACTTACTACTTTTTCCAATTGTTGAAATTAAAATCCATATAAGAAAATCGAATGATTAAAATCATTTTATGTGAAATGCGTAATGTTATCAATTAATAGTACCGAAAAAATTATGAATTCAGACACAGCTATTTTTTCATATGGCAGAAAAAGAGCCTTAATTATTTGTTATTCTTTGATAACATCAGAAAAAATGATAAATGCAAAACTAATCATGAAAAAATGATAAAATGTAACTACGTCTTCAACTAATCTTTAAGAAGAGATCAATAACAATTAAATTGAAATCAAATGTATATAAAATAAACGGACAATTATGTAGATTTTCATTCAGCGAAAACGTTAATCTAATTGTGAGAATTCATACATTCGCTAGGAAATTCCACATGGAGATTTTAAAGCATTTTTTACTATTACATGGAAAAAAGTCTACTTAATTCCATAAAGACCATAATCTTTGCGTCGACCCTGTCTCAGTAAGACAAAGCACTGATTCCTAAACTGTCACCCAACCGATATGGGCGATTGCGTTGGACTCGCATAAAATGCGTCGCCGTCGATTGCACCCGGAGAGATATCTTCATCTGAAAGGTTATCACTGTCTTGGTCTTCGCCTTCAGTGGACGGCAGGTTGTTAGCTCGTCTCCACTTTGCCCTCCGGTTCTGGAACCATGTTTTCACCTGGGGAAAAAAAATACATTGAAGATTATTTTTCTTCGTAGCCAAATTATTTCCAAGGCAATATATAAAAATCAAAGTTAATGTTTGCTGAAATACATATTGCCTTTTCAACTTCATATGTATGTGAAGTTCATTATTTGTAGATATAATGTTTTAAAAAACCATACTTTTGGGTATGAAGCCACATCTCACATGAAAATTAACAATCGGGGAACCAAATTTTGATGATCTGTCATTTAAACATACACAATTTCATCCATTTCATCGATTATAATGCATGTCATGTGTATTTTTTATGAACTAACTAATCAAATGTTTCGTCGATTAACATTTTAATATAAAAATTAAAATAACTTGATTATTCCACGTATTGTGCTACTAACTTTGACACGTGTTTCGCCTCTTTTAGAGGCATCTTCGGACTTACTATCGCAAAGTTTGCTTCAGTAATGAAGCAAGATTGATTCAGGCGGAGCACGTGTCACAGTTAGTAGCACAATACGTGGAATAATCAAAGTTATTTTAAATTTTATATTACAATGAACTTCCACAAAGTTATCGCCGAATCCATCGAAAGGATTAACATTTTGTTTAGGAATTGAAAAGGGAAAAAAGTAATATGTTTTGATTGTTATCAAAGTATACGCGATTTCGACAGTAACGAAAATTATAGACGGGGTGCACAGATACCGAAAATTTTGGAATCACCTGTGCATGTAGTAAATTTAATGTAAAGTCGTTTTTTCAATGACAAAGTTTTGAGGCAGAACTCCAGGTCATTTTTTTAAATTGAAAATCAATCTACCGCTTCGATAAGCATTTCTAAGAAACTGAAATATTTTGTGGCAGACCTACATATGTATATAAATAATGAAAATTTCTAAAACCAACGATACTACAACCGGAAATATTTCTACGTTGACAAAGTTGCGGTAACAATACATAATAATATAAATACCTACATGTAACTATCAATATTGTTTCTTATCGTTTGCTCACAAGGGAATCCCCACTCGATAGGAATTGATATATCTCGCTATTTTTTTAGATATTTGCGTGAATACAAAATAAAAATATCGGACAGTTTATCAATACAACTCATAATTGTATGATATTTCCTGCTTTTCTACAAGTTACTTATTGCTCACCAGTTGAAAGTGCTCTCAATGAGAGGAACCGGTCCTGATCACTTAAAATATTTGTGGTAAAAATGTGTCTTATTTATTTGAATACAATCATTTTATATGCAACTATTAACATATGAGAACTATTAATATATGACGTATTTACAAAACAAGTCGGTTACTGGTTATTAAATGTGGAAGTTTGATAATTTTAAATCATTTTAAATTTTAAATTAAAAAGGTGATTTTTTACTATTTATTTTCATGATCAATTCAAAACGAAAATTGGCAGACAGCGCCTCTCATATACTATGTATATTCAGAACATTTTCTTTGTACTGTGAATTTTTATGTTTTTTGCAGGGCTGTAGAAAAGTCCGTAAGTCAGAAAAGTGGTAAGAAAAAGTCCGACTCCGACTCCATCATTAACCAAAACTATGACTCCGACTCCGACTCCGACATTGACCAAAAACACGACTCCGACTCCGACTCAGACTAAAAAAAGGTTAATATCGTAACTTTTTTTCCATAATCTTCCTATTTATGTGTATTCAATTAAATATCAACCCTATCAATGCGGCCAAAAGCTAAATTTGACATATTAAATGCAAAAATAAAAAGTTCAAACTATTCAAAATTTCCGACTCCGGGTACGACTTTGGGCAAAACGCCGCGACGACTCCGACTCCGGCTAAAAAGCTCCGGCTCCACAGACTTGGTTTTTTGTGAAGTACCGCGGGCCGCAGGTGGTGCATAACTGAATTAATACTATAATTAAAGATTTTGTGCCGTGAAACGTCCTTCACAGCCCATTATCTGGTCTCTGATAACTATTTGAGGTATCTAACTTTCCAACTCTACTTTGAAATTGCAGTTCTTATTGAATTCCAACGTGAATTTATTTGTCATCCGACCTGCTAAGTTTTAAAAAAATTTCAATCCGGCCCGTTTCTCAAAAGGTCTGGTGGCCACGGGTGGCCTAGAAAATCAAAATACCTGTTTATCGCTCAGTTTCAGCTGCCCAGCTAAAACTCGTCTATCTTCCGGACTCAAGTATTTGTGGGAACCGAATTGTCTCTCCAAGTTCTGAGTTTGCTGAGGAGTGAATCTGACTTGTCCGCCTTTGCGCTTGGTGAATGCTAGCGGCAACGAATGCATCGGGCGGCAGAAATGGGCGTAGGCGAGGTGTGGGTAGGTATTCGCGTGATGTCCTTGCAGTCCATACCCTGACATGAGCGTCGGAGAATGTGGCCATTGGGAGGGGAGTGAAGCAGCTGAAAAAACATTTTTTCTATATTATAATGTTAGTCTCCATATTTATATTCGTAAGTCGTCGATAAAGCCAGTGCTACTCAAACATTGGCGAACTGGTAGGTATTTTTTTGTGTTACCCTGGGACCGGTATCATTTCATAAATAAAACTTTTTTTTTTATAGTGAAGGTAATATATATAGATTCATTGAGCTTAATAAAATAAAATATGGAAATATTTATTGTGAAATAATGTAATAAAAATGCAGCGACACAAGAGTTTTTGACGTACGAAAACTAAAATTCGAGATCGACTTTACTCGGCGCTGTCAGTTTTTAGGTCGACTTGGAACCTCAAATCTACCAACAATTTGTATGATTCACGGTTCGCCATCACGGTCGGCGCGCCAGTTTATGTATGTCGATATGTCAGGTTGCTCGCGCACATGAATTCGACCTGCGAAATACAAATATTTACATACTGTACACTGCACACGGTATGCAAGCGTTTACAAATACTACTGTATGCAAAACAAGATATCGTCTTGTGCTCAAAATTTTCTAAATTTATATTTTAGATGATTTTGCGGGTGTGCACCGCATATACACCCATATTTACAAATATTCATAATTACATATAGGGCCTATAAAATGCCATAGGCAAATATTATTTCCAAATATTTACAACATATTTAATAGGTCTTGTAAGAATTGTAATTAAAGTTGTTTTTGCAAACAAAAGCTTTTCAGCACGCCGACTATATTTAAGAAATGTATGCTTTCAGAAATTTCATAAAATAATGCACATTGCATGGAACTTTTTATAGTGGATTAGGTACTTTCGTGATAAACGGTATATACTTTATAAACTTTAATTATATTAAATTCTGCGCAGTAAGTTCACGGATATCGGCACTCACACTAATAAACATACGTTTACACACGCATGTGCATTAGAGATGCGTGAAACGGGTGCAACTGTAAACCATTATAAATTTGTACCGACTACCTAATACCACCCTCACTTTACTATGAGAAAACGTATCGAAGAATCGAAAAGGTAGTATTGATCGATTACCAAATAAGATGGACAAATACATCCTTTATTTAAAGGGATTAAGACGTTACATGTGCTTTTTTGATTGGTTAGTTCGTCAGTTAGTTTGTCATGCCCCCAAACTGACAAATTTAACACTTTGTATACATTTTAATTACTATGGTAATTACACACAAATTCTTGCATACTGTAAGCAATGCGTTTTAATTAAAAGCACTGTTTCGTTAGGAAAATGACAAAAACTATTATGAAGTGACATATCGGTAGCAACGTCATGCTGTCATGTTGGGTCTACAAGAGTAAATATTTTCAAATATATATCTGTTTTTTCAAATATTTTTCATCAATTTCAAGCTATTTTTATTTTTCTCCATAGGAATGCGCAAAGTAGAATGGACTCTTTTTTATTTTTTTCAACGAATATACTGCACAAGGTATATCTTATATAAAAAACTGAAACGGCGTATGTCTGTGGGTCTGTAATTCCCTTTTGCATTGTTGGTCATTAAGTTGCCATAAAAACGAATATGAAAGAAAATATGTTTGAATTTTTATCGGCTAAGACATTTAGTCAAAATGTAATAAATTAGTCTTCTACTAAACTTTTCCCGCTTTCTTAATATAATAATCACTTTTAAGATGTTCACTGTCAATACTTGGTGGAAAGGGATTATAATAAAAATAATAACACATTTTTACTACTTTTTCCACATGAGATTTATTTCATCAGGACATCAGACCGGGTTCTATTATTACTAGCGACTCTTGGCGTGCTTACCACAGAGTCAGTTTGCACTTTAATCATCAGACGGTAAACCACAGTTTTCACTTTGTCGACCCAGTAACACAGGCTCACACGCAGAATTTGGAGCGAATGTGGGGCTCAGCCAAGTGGGGAAACAAGCGGCGTAGGGGGACTCATCGACATTTCTTGGATTCATATCTGTATGAGTTTATGTGGAGGACGAGATTACATCAGCGGGATCCGTTCTCCGCTATTCTCGAAGACATTGCCGAATATTAGGAATCACACAATAACTCAACCGTGAGTTAGGGCGTCGGAAGATTCTGACTGCTAATATTTAATTGTTTAAGGAAAGTTTTTCCTTTGATTTTTATGAACATTGAATTTTTAATAAATGGTTAAGCCAATGAAGCCTTACATGTCTGTGTTTCAATAAATCTACTGTCATTTTTCCATCTTGTCACTTTCCAAATATCCTCAATACTATGCTTGCTTAGATGTTATAAATTGCCGTCGACCGAACATATGAAGTTTGGTTAAATAATATGATAATATTTTGACCTGTATAAAATGAAAACTGCAAATTGAGATGAGAAGCGGCAAAATATCACATCGCAGTCTTCTTAAAAACACGTGTTAAATAACAACAAAAATAAAAAACTTTATATTCATTCGAAACTATAACATAATGTCACGTATAATAAGGTCTAAAATAGCTTAAACGCAACATCAGATTTGTATTCATTTGAAACTATAACATAATGTCACGTATAATAAGGTCTAAAATAGCTTCAACGCAACATCAGATTTGTATTCATTTGAAACTATAACATAATGTCACGTATAATAAGGTCTAAAATAGCGTCCACGTAAGATCGAAAAAAATGTGTATGTGGTAGTGCTAGAGTTATGGAATGAGGTATGAGGGGGGTTTTTTAGGTAAGGCAATTAGTACGTTAAGACAGACGCGTTTTTGAAATGTATGCATGATGTATGCTTATTACGAAAGTACCGTGGATTAACAATAATTATTGTTCATACATTGTTAGCGTATCCTGACGAAAAAATATTAAAAATAGAATACAATTAAAATTTCAATTTTATCATTCATTCGATAATTTTTTT
Source organism: Himalopsyche kuldschensis (assembly GCA_028554975.1). Lineage (NCBI taxonomy): Eukaryota > Metazoa > Arthropoda > Insecta > Trichoptera > Rhyacophilidae > Himalopsyche > Himalopsyche kuldschensis. Next base: position 6,195,437 of record JAHFWI010000029.1, on the reverse strand, counting down.
TGTACACATCCGTTCGGAATATTGGATAAAACCCAAACCGATAATATTATTTCACATACAGATGAATAGCAATCAATGTATTGTAAAAAACACCAAATCTCAACAAGGTTTTTCAATTTGTTTGTGCTAGTGTTTTAAGGTGTTTATATTTTTTAATTTGTACACAATTCTGTACAATGCATTATCAGGATATTTTTTTCTTCTGTGCCTGATTTCAATTGTGTGTACCTAAAAATGCAAGAAATATATTATACTAGTATTGCTACCCGGCGTCGCTCGGACTAAGCGACCAATAATTATTTAATGTTATATCATTCGACATAATTATATCACAAAATCTAACATCCAAAATAGAGTTAAAATAAAATCACAAACTTTATTTAATTTGATGACAGCGCCCCATTCTCGCCCATTAAAATGTCCAAATTCAAGGAACAAATATAATTTGCTGTCAAAGAAATGTCAAATAATACCTTCACGTAAATAATAAACATTATTACATCAATAAAAGCCGGGAAAAGTTCAGAAGAAGACTGATTTATTACATTTTGACTAAATGTCTTCGCCGATAAAATTCAAACATATTCGTTTGTATGGCAACTTGCAACAACAATGCAAAAGGGAATTACAGACCCACATACATACATACGCCGTTTCGGTTTTATATATAAGATTTTACAGGCCTATTTTTTTTTTCTCTGAATGAATGAATTTAATTTGGTGAATCATCGGAGTTATTTATCAAGGGTGTCGCTAAAGGGAATAGTTTGAAAACCACTATGCTATGCAAAAAATAATCGAAATGCGAAACCTATTTAGTACGTGAAGAAACTCTCTGGTCCATTATCAGTATATTTCATTGTCTTCATCGATTGCAAAAGTTGTAACTTTAAAAACACCTAAAATTGGGCCAAAATTGTTGACTACGAAACACCCTTATGTCAAAATTTCCATAATACTTTTTTCAAGCATGTCCCAATGACCTCCTGGTGGAGATATCTCAACAATTGTTTTTCCTCGAGTACTTCTTGTACGTCACTCAACCTTTCTTTAGTTTGTATATTGTCATATTATTATTATAGTCACTTACTTAATGTATTTAAGTCATATATAAACTTCAATGTATGTTTTAAGTGATAATTAAATGTATTACTATTTAACCTTATCAAATAATTTTAAAACAGTTTTTCAGATTAAAATGTTATCAATAAATACACGATGATCGATTTTGATTGATGGCCGAAAAAATGATATTAAAGAGGTTATCGATTTGTCATTAAAATATGAAAGGTCTTGTATTAATTGATTCATTATGAAAAAACACTTACATTAAAACCCAGTTCAGCTTAAATCATGAGCCTTACACAAATATTCGATGAGAATTTCGCTAAACAGTTTCTTGTAATGAAAATATTATATTTATATAATTGCACAAAAGTAGATTAAGATTTTCTTTCAAAGTTTAAACCACTTTTTGACAATGAAGCATGTTCATATCTCAACACCACAATAAGTATAGTACTGACGAAGGCGTAAGCCGAAATAGCTATCAACAAATATATAAAATAATTTATGTAGAACTAAAATACATTGTTATTTTTCTACCGTACAATAAGTATTGTTAGGTTTTCTTTTATAATTTTTCCTAATTTAAATCTCCTAGGCAGCAATTTATTAATAAAAAAAAAAAAAATGCTCAAGATATTCTGTCATTTTTTCAGCCACACTAAAAAACCTGTTTCTATCATTGATTTCACATAATAAGCATTTGAACAAAGTACAATATAATTCTAAAGATAAAATACTTTTTCAAGATAACATAGAAAATCTGTGAGACTAAAAAACAATTTAAAGCGTCCTACGATAACTAGCATAATCCTGTAATCACTGGTAATAACTCAATATAAATAAATTACATTATTAAAATGGATCATTTAACGTGTCACATAAAAATATGATTTGGAGATTAGCGGCAAAAGTGTGATAACTCGAATTGTTTTTTGCAAGATTGACACGAAAAGAGTTTCGAAATCAAAGATCGTGAATTTTGCAAAAGGATGTTATTTAATATGCATTCTTCAATCAAAATCGTTCAGAAGATCGTATCTAGATGTTTTTTAAAAATTATAAAATAATGTAGACAATGTTTAAGACTCTAATCGAAAAACTATGATACATTTATTCATTTCATTGTATTTTTTCAACTTCCAACTAGCGTCTATAACAGGCACGGGCAAACTGCGGCCCGCCGAGTGTTTTCTGCGGCCCGCCATCATAAATCCTAATTTTTTATATATTTTTTTAAATAAATATTGAAAATCAAATACAGATATTCTTTTTCGCGCTAGGAAAAAATTCTTCCGAGATTTTATTTTTGAAAATGAAGAATCTTACGGATTTCCCGACACTGATGATTAGGGATTTGTGATTTTGCATTTACTCTGGACATCGTGCCAAACTTTAATACTATTAACTTCGTGCTATGAACGCTCTGAATGACGATTTTTCACAAAGATTTGGTGACTTTCGAAAAATTGAGACTAGTTTGGCGTTAGTTAGCGATCTATTTTCAATAGATATTAAAACTGTATTGAAAGAACTTGAGATTATTGATCTGCAATGTTACACTGATTTAAGTGAAGTACACCGTCGATACGAAATCTGCAAATTTTTACAATTATCTTATTTCAGACAAATTCGACCAACTTAATTCGACATTTTCGATCATGAACCTCAGCTTAATTCTGATTCCATCTTCTTCTATGACCATTCACAAGCAGTTTTAAAAATATCAATTACAAAATGAGCAGAGGAATTTAAAAAAAATGTTGATAAATTTCAATCTTTGAAAAGGATATTTTTCGTGATAATAAATAGAATTCTCTTTTTAAGCGATTTTTTCAGTGATTTCGATTTTACGTGATTTTTTGGAGGATACCGTGATTTATTCGTAGGTATGCGATTTTTCTTTTTATATCTGACAAAATGGTGCGCAAACTCATGCGATATTATTGGTGACTCTGCTCTGAAACTTATTTAAGCACAATGCATTTATAAAATATTCAAATGTCAAATAAATGCACTTCAAACGTCCAAATATTTTAAATGCGCAATAATAAATACGAACTGAATATAGAAATATTATTTTTGAATAAAAATGAGAATGTTTTAGGTATATTTTTGTGCAAAAAAAAATTTTTGAGGTCGAATTTGAAAAGCAATTTTGGTTTTTTCTTGTATTTTGGATACTTTTTTCGCGATTTTTTTAAGTGCTTAACTTGCGGCCCGCTGCTCATTATGAATTCTTGGAATTGGCCCTCCATCCGAAAAGTTTGCCCCCCTCTGGTCTATAACTTGACAAATAAATCAAGGCGGTGGCCTGCCAACAAGGGCTCTGACTAGGGTTTCCAATCCCGGGATCCCGACATCCGGGGATACTGAGATCTTTTTCAACAACCGGTGAATCCCAGGATTATAAAACATAATCCCGAAATTTTCGGGATTGATTTGTCATCAATAAAAGCGTTATTTATTTCCATTTATTTATCCTCATTTAAGCAATGTGAAATTTTGAAAAAAATTGCACAACCTGACCTATTTTTTTTCATTAAGTCAGATCGCATACGAACAAGACCGATGCTGATATATGTACATTATAATTCAATTGAATATTTTCGCTCTTCAGTAACGAATAAACATACGAAATATAATGTTCATAAAAAGATAGTGACATCAATTATTCTAAACTTTTTTTAATTATACATTAACATGGCTAAATGTGAAAATTATCGACCATTAAAAAAATATTCCAAATCCCGGGACCAGTCCCGTGATCCCGAGATCAACTTATTGTAATCCCAAAATCCCGGGATGAAAATTTTGGCCCGGGATTGGAAACCCTAGCTCTGACTTAATCAGGGATCAATTTGGACCGTCTTGAAAATAATACACATTATATCAATATATGTTATATCTTCTCTATTTATCGTAGTCCCCGGTCATTAAATGTCAGTGACTTAATTTAACAACATACAATTCGATCAACAATTGTTTTCAAACCAAATTTTATTTAAACCTCTTTCAGTTGGTAACAATGACTTAATCATTTTTTATCTAAGATAAATCAGACTAGTTTCGAATTATTGGCTATTAATAATGACACTAACAATTTAACTTCGATAATCTGAAGCAGCCACTTCAAAACATCTTTAAATGAGCAACAGTAATATGTTCGGCATAAAATGCTGGCGATAAGCAAAATCGGTTCTGATCTTTATCAAAGATGTGTGGAAGTACCTAATACGGTTAGGAAAAATTCTGTTTTATTTATTCAATATGGAATTAACAGTAAAAATATGCTTAAAATAAGTAATTTGAATCATTGCTAAAAGTGAATTTTAACTTTAGAATTAAATAGTAGATGTAGATCAATCGAAATTTCAAACGCTCATATCTCAATACAGGGTCAAGAGCAGTTAGAACCTCTTCACATTAAGGTGTCGGGTTAGCTTATTAAAAGTAATCATTTTAAGTCGAGGCCTTTAAGTTGGAAACTCGTGCAGAAGAGAAGATTTATTCGTAGTTTTTTAAAATAATTAATCTATGCGATGAATCATTTTGCGTATATTAACTCTTAATGCATTTCAATTCATTCGCTTCCTTGGAAAATAAATGATATCTTAAATATAATAAGCCCAATAAGTTAGTAAAGAGATATTCAATCGAACCAAAAATGAATAAACGACATATTAAATTTAATCTTTATCGAAAATCTCACCTCATTCAAAATCAATGAAAATAAACATTATTGCTTTTATATCCTCGATTTAAATCACAATCACTTGAAAAAACATGATATAGATAGTGCGTTTTAATCAATAGGATTAAAATGTAGTTAACGCGTAGCACGAAGAATTTTGAATACACTTATGGCATTGCTTGTTAACCACAATCCTCATACAATTTAATTTTTAAGGTTAAAGTATTATCTAAAAAATAATAAGTTTTAATCCTTGAAATTTACGAACATTTTTCGTAAGTCGAGAGGTACTCTAACGTAACGTAAAGATTCAACTTAATTAGTAAAAGCTATTAAAACCAGTGTTCTTAATCCTTTTACATCCGCGGTGAGAATAAGAAAATATTTTGCCCACCGTCGTCATCCATATACACATATTTACCGGTCAGTTCCCGATGTACGACTATTCGGACTTCAATCTCCAGATTATGTCTAATATATTATAAAATAATCGACCGCGGGTGACTCATATAATGTCAAAATTTGACGTATATAATTATAGTTTCGGTAACGGACCGTGCAGGATCGAATCCCAATCCAGATAGCTTAATTTTTAATCGAATTAATGATTTCTATTCGACATACCATCCCACACTCACATTATCCTAAACACGGGACGTAGCGACAGTGATTAGCTAACCACTAGTCATGTAATAGTCCTATCCTTATATCCCTTCTCGTTTCGGCAAAGGGAGGTTGAGAAACAGGACAACAATCAGTTCTCTTAGAAAGAGTTGATATACTCCACATCGGGAACGGACATGGTAAAAACAAGGAAAAAACTATATGATTAATGGAATTCAGTAAAGTAAAGTTATTCATAAATTTTCACGGTAAAGCGACAGAGGCACATTCACTAGAATCTTTGAAAATCTGTTACATTTTTACTTTTCGTTTCAAATAGCAAAAACATTTTTGGTTGTGTAGTAATAATTGTTGTGTACACATATTAAAAACATATTCACATAAAAAAAACTAATAATAACTCTTTTGATGGACTCAGATATGATTATAATCAATTTAATTTTATACTCACCACTCAAAAAGGTTAAACAGTATGATATTTAAATCCTACATATGTATTTAAACATATACAGTCATATTTTTCTTTATACGAGTAAGGTAACATTTAAAAGATTATATGTATTATAATAAATTGATAAGATAGTCATAAATACCTACTACCCGTGTATGCAAATCGATGACATTTCTTTTTTATCTTAATCCAATAAATATTATCACTATTAAAATTAATAGTGTTTGCTTTGTGCGGGCTATATAGATATCGATTATCTATTTTTAATTTTTTTATAGATATAAGATTTTACAATTCGATTGGCAATAATTATTATTTTTATCACTTTTCATTTTCTGTTCGCACGGTTTTACTTTTAGGCATTCATACACTTCGTGGTATCCATAGATTATTTATTTAGATACGAATGAAACTTATGTTGTAATACACCTAACCCTTTTTTACGCGATACATTGGTTGCAGAAGTGACGTGTTTATAAAAATCGCGTAAAAAACCAAACTGTAATAGAAATACTTTAGTACAAAGAATCAGTAAAAAGTACGACTTCATAGCCATACAAAAGAATTTTAAAAAATCCTCCGATTGATTGAAACAGTGAGTTTTCAATCAATCGGAGGATTTTTAAAAAGTTTGAACATTTTATTTTTGCATTTAATATGTCAAATTTAGCTATTGGCTGGTTTGGTTGGTCGATATTTGAATGAATACACATAAATAGGATAGGTAGGAAAAAAAACGTGACGAAATTAAACTTTTTTTAGTCGAAGTTGTATTTTTGGTCAATGTTGGAGTCGGAGTTGTGTTTTTGGTAAATGCTAGAGTCGTAATTTTTTTAACGCCTCCACAGTCTTGATTTTTGGTATGCCGTGCAAAAGGAGGATCTGATGTACTCCATTCAAAGATTGATTAACTTATTAATTTATTTTAATTAATAATTATTTTTCAATATTTTGAAATTGCTTATTGCTTATATACAAGTACTTGTCCATACAAGCATGTAAGCGGAGTGCAATGCACAAGTAATATATATATATAATTTCTTTGTCTGCGCGTTTCTTTATTATTACATCTATTTACAAGCAGAATCGATCTGTCAAATTTATGACACTGTGGAATCAAAAAACAAAATGTAAAGTGATTTTGATGAAAATCAATCCTTTAATTAATTAAATCCTTATCATTAAGTACGTTAATAAGAAAATATAATACGCTTGATAATAAATCCACTATCAGCTGATTTTTTTATGATTATGTGTGACATCACTGTCTATTATTTTAATTATATTCAAACAAAGTCTTTTTCAGAGCGTGTGTAAAATAATATATTGATGATTCATTTATCAGTGAGCATGCATGGCAGACAGAAGTCTTTCTCGAGAATAAGCTAAAGTGAAAATTATTTTCAATTATTTCTGAAACTTAATAGTATGATTATGAAATCTGTATTAGAAAATACAAGTTGGGAGGGAGAGAGCAATTCATCATTTAGCATTAAAAACCTTTTAAAATATAATTAGTACTTTTTTATCTCAAACTAGCGCGTAAAATGTTATGTGATCTGCACCATTAAGGTGAAGCAAATTCTATAATAAAAGAAGTTCAGACTATCTGTCATACAGTAAACGCAGACTTGAATTAGTTAAATAGTCGATAGTTTGTTTTGATTCCTTTTCACTTTTCCGGAGCTTGCGTAAGTTCCCACTAAATTTTCATTACAGCTTTCAGGTACCGATAATATAATTTTAAGATACGTTTTCAACTATGAGCAGCAATGGTCATTTAAACATTTAAAGATTTAAACAATTTTAAGGTCTTAAAAAGACATCATCCTCTTCATTTGATATTCCTAGAACAGATTTCCACATAAGATTTTTCATCTACCTATTGTTGCTATTTTAATTATTCACAAGTTAAAAGTCGATTGCATTCAAATTTGTAATAAAACAAGACTTTCCATAAGTCCTGGTTTGACCAGGATTCTCCCGGCTTAAAACCTTGGTCCCGGCGCGCCGGCTGGTTTTATTTCGCGCGACGATGAGACGCGTTTACCTTAAAAATGTATTGCGACTTTTCATGGATATTTTTTGGTAGTACACTTAAACTTCTCTTGTGGGATTTCAAAGTTATGCGGTTTTTTTAATGGATTTTTTCATTTTTTTAAATATATTATTGGTAATATATAACATCGTAATAAACAGCGCGTTGTTCACATACTGTACGTGCAAAATCCAGTGTTTCACGTGTTTATTTCAATGCTACCTTGATAAGTGCGTCCTAGTACATGTAATGTTCCCATATTAAGTGATATTTTTTGGTGTGATTTTCCGCGGAACGCATCTACCGCACAAAAAAGGTTTAGGTGTATTAGTTTCTTACCCTCCCCTGCTCCTGTCAAAGGTTTACAGCTTAGGTAAACCTAAATATAACAATCTTGGATGAATATTTGGACCGGAAAAAAGTGTGTATTTTTGTGTGGTCCTTTATATATTAATTATGCTGATGATGCCCTAATACCGATAAGGCGACATTTAAATAAAAAAAAACAATTCGCCACCACAATCTCACCAAACTGAAGAATATGCGTATAAATATGCGTATGCGTATTTTGGAACAATAATGTAAAAATATCGAACGAAAGAAATTATAGATGTCACCGAATATGTACTTATTAAAAACACCATAAAACTACAATGTATGACATTAAAGTCGGAATCAATTCAAAAATCATTTGAAAAATTTTACTTCGAGAGAAGAGCTGAATCGAGAATAACATGAAAGAACAATAAAATAATCTAAAAAACAATACACATGGCTCATTGCTAATTATGTACTAGAGACTCCAATTCGAGTATCTAATACTCGATACTCAGGAATACTCATCCATTTTCCAAGTACTCGATACTTGTACTGAACAAAACTGAGCTGGCACTTAAATTTGAGATGCTTAATACTCTATTACTTTTTAAATATCTGTTTTATAAATTGAAATAAATGTATTAATGAAAATAAATGTAAAAATGAAATTAAATATGCTTATTTATTTATTTATCATCTATTTATATCGGGGGTAGCCAAAGCGTCATTCGCAATCGATTGCTATTCCAAGTCGCCCACCTATCTGGCGTACTGATGTACACATCTCTGAATCCACTTTAATTTTAATGAGAATAAATTTAATCGAAACGAGTGTTATATCGAGTCGATCACCGATAAAAATTTCAAAAAAAGTCACCCGTAGTGGTAAAAGTTTGGCCATTTATATACACAACTATGAATTAATATATATCTTGTATTTTTAAAATTTAATTCTCGATACTCGAGTAGTTGAGATGTCGAGTAATCGGAGTCTCTAATATCTACACCTCTATGCAACTGCAACTGGCGCAGCAAATGACTGACTCGAACAATTTGTGAAACATACATATTATATAACTATGAATTAATATATATTCTTGTATTTTGTTTCGCCTCTTTCAGAGCATCGCAAAGTTTGCTTAAGTAATTACTTAAACTTTGCGATAGTAATTGAGATGCTCGAAAGAGGCGAAACACGTGTCATTACACAATCTATGCATAATGCAAAGTGGCGCATTTTAATTAAAATGAACTTCCACAAAGTTACCGCCGAAACCATCGAAAATATAGTACATATATTGTTTCACGTTGCTGATTCTCAGGACCTGTTGACCAAAAAAATTTTACCGAATTTCTCAATTTTCAATAATAGCAAACTGTTCTTATAATCATTCATGTATAATGATTATTCATTTCTTTGAGGCACACTGATATAGTTGTGGCTGGTTACCACAGACCTTTCGTATTAAAACAACGGAATTGATATATCTTATTTTTTATGATAAAACACTCGTTGAGTGGACATTTTAACTGACCGCATACTATTTATAATAGTTTAAAGTCATAAACTTATACTGACAAAAATTATATGTAATCTGAATACTGCAGATAATTTAGTTCAGGGTTGTCAGATTTCTAAAGCTAATAAATGCATAATAAATTCCGATAAAAAATAAGGATTAGTTTACTCTATTCTTCAAAAATAATAGTGTTGCTATCAAACTATATCATATAAATTTGACCTTATTTCAAAATCTTTATCGACAGGTAATTGATGTCGTTAATAAGATTAACTTAATCTCAAACTCTTCCCAAGCATATTTTCATTTAAATCTTTTAATTAGCTTAAAGTATTAAAGATTATTAAATTTGACCATATAATTAAGTACTCAAAATGTGGAAACTTAGTCGGAAAAGTTGTATTTATCATGCAAAGATAACGATTGTTTAATATTATACAATACTAGTATTGCTACCCGGCTTCGCTCGGACCAGTTTAGGGTTATGTTCACCTTGGCGCGTAAATTCAGACGGGCCAAGTTGAAACAACTTTTTTTAAAATTCAAAAGTCTAGGTCAATTAAAATGGAATTAAAATGAACATTTCAGACTGGAATTGACATTTCACAGCCCCTTCATATATTGACAGCCCCATTCTCGCCCATTAAAATGTCCAAATTCAAGGAAAAAATCTAATTTGCTGTCAAAGAAATGTCAAATAATACCTTCACGTAAATAATAAACATTATTATTAATGATAAAAGCCGGGATAAGTTCAGTAGAAGACTAATTTATTACATTTTGACTAAATGTCTTCGCCGATAAAAATTCAAACATATTTTCTTTCATATTCGTTTTTATGGCAACTTAATGATCAACAATGCAAAAGGGAATTACAAACCCACAGACATACATACGCCGTTTCGGTTTTATATATAAGATTAATTGAATCTGAATTGCTGAAACCGACTTCATTCCTTTAATAGAATTGGTCAAACTAGAAACCACTAGGAGTAATCCAAAAGAGTCTGCAATTAATACAAGAAAAAAAGTGTCTTTTTTCTATGTATTATATCTATTTTTTTATTATTGAAAGACTTCCAGAAGAAACAAATGGACAGATTTAAATATGGGAGATAAATTTTGTATATATTTTGGGGGTCTTTTTTAAGAGAAATTAATTTTGGTGGCATTTAAATGCGAACCCTTATTACTAAATGAGAGCCCATAGACCTGCCAGGTCCGTGGTGCAGTGGTCAACGTCGTTGACGTCCGTGACGAGCCTCCCGGGATCGAGTCCTTATACGAGCAGATATTTATTTTCAGTCGAGTTATCGATCTTGTTCGAGGACATGGGTGTTTGTGTTGCTAAAAATCCCTTCCACCTACGATTCCAAAAAGCGGCGTGTAACAAGGGCGTTATGCTAATCACTTATCCTGTCCTAGTTCTCGTATACTTTCAATCCTTACTCTATTCGGAAAATAGAGGTTTAGCAACTGAGCAAAAAGCAGATTTCGTAAAAAAAATATGCTGAGACAAACTCGATGAGGTGTTCATATGATCCATGCTGGAAGCAGACACAGAATAAAATAGTCCATGAACCGCTTTTGGTTTAACCTACATACATATGTACATACATATATTAGAGTAAGTGTTTTTATTTCATAATGGATATCATTGATCGATGCAGAGGCTAGCGATGCAATTAAAAATATAATGAAATTTTCAATGATAATATTGATAAGAAATAAAACAGTATTTTTTTGCATCGAATGAAGTAACGAACGTAAATCCCGACCACGGCGGAAGTGATATACCGGAAGTGGCGAATAGCTCCAAGTGTGATAACGAATATCTCCTTGCGAGGAACTGTATGATAGTTTGACATTAAAATAACAATCGTGAAGGATAATTATAAGCTGGAAAAAAGCCTTATCAAACCGCACATCTATCATCTATCGTAGTGCCAATTGCCGTGGAAATTCACCTATTTATTATATACTAGACGCAGGTGATTAAAGAAAACTTATTGAGGTTTTCTCGAATGACGTACAAAGTGGATGGAAGATTATTTCAACCACAGATAATGTTATTTTTTTATAGATCATTTTTGTGTAAGTTTTTTTGGTTATTTTGACGTTCAAATTTCGATTCAATTTAATAGTAAATATAATAAATCAAAATCATTTAAACACTAACCTCAAGTTTTTTGTTATTTATTTGTTGATTTATGCTGTATAATTAAAATAGTTGAAATGCAGAACTCAAAGTAAAGTTTTATTTTCTAATGGTAGAATTACAATTTGACTGGGGACTCCTTTAAATGTTAACTAGTTGAAAAAAGTTGGCAGTTTCCCTTTCTTATAGAGCGTCTCAAAAGAGTTGTTTTTACGAAAACTGTTTGTTTTGCCGTCCCATAGTATTTAATCATAATTATGAAAACGTTTAAAATTCTTATGATACAAATTTAGTAATTTCCAATATCAACAATATCTACAATTTCTCTTACTATCAATGTGTTCACGTATTAAAGTTTTATAATTTTTAAATCTATGCACGCTCATAATGTGGATCACACGGCCTCCTAATGGTGGTATCTCGACATTTTTCAGTAAAAATACAAACAAAATATCTTTTCATTTGTTCGTTAGGGAGTTGGATATTCAAAGTAAACTTTGAAAAGCTTAATACATATATGAATTATTTAACATGTAAAATTAAACTTGATAACGTTGGTTTCTGTTTCTATTTGGACACGTGTTTCAACAGCATTGCAGTCAAAATATTTATAACGTAGACATTGATTGTAATTTTTAAATTATAAATAACCTAAATGAAACGTGGGATTTTTCTCTTCTTATGGGTGCGGCGAGGAGGCTCAACACACACTTGGTTTGTGATTAGTTTTCCCTATACAAATAAATACCAAACATCTCAATAAAAAATATTTGCAACTTCTAAATAAATATGTACAAACATAAATATAAGTTTAAACTAAAATACATAAAAAGCACATATTGTTTAATTCTTCTTCTTTATTTTTAACGATTTTTAAAGGGGTGAATTTCATTCGCAAAAGGGTGAATTTTATTTGCAAAAGGATTAATTTCATTTGCAAAACGGTGTAATAGATTTGCAAAGTGAAATAGACTTTGCAGAGGGCGCACGATAATAGGTTCGCGGGCGCACACGTGCCCGCGGGAATATGTTTAAAAACCTCTGGCTTGGATAATACTATAAAAAAAAACCCAAGCTTAGCATTTATGCGTTATTAATTTGAATATTTTTATCAATGTTAGGTTTTTGTATTCGAATTTCCTAGAATATGCTTATAGAATATACCTGTCATTCAAATGTGTTTTTTTCAATGAGCTTATCGGCGCGTTGAACGTAAAACTGACCAATGACGGTATTGAATTTTTAAGCGGTATCTAAATGATCAATCGATAAGAAAATTCGTGCAAACAGGCATGCGATAAAAAAATTATAATCCTAAGCAAATCAATTATATTGGAAGTCGACGTCTACAAGTTTGTAAAAGGTTGGTCATATTTTGTGCAATGATGGGAAATATATTGTTAATAAACTTATAAATTATTAGTAAATCATTGCATTTGTCGGGTATGTCGTGAAGTGGTCGTTGTCTTCTTGTGCGATGCTCACTTGATCAAATTTCAGTCCTGAGAGTTTCATAAATGTATTTTAAAATGTATGTAATGTCTAAAATTTAGAGTGATTAGCCAACTAATTATACTGTCCTTTCCTTATACTCCTTCTCTCTTCAAAGAAAGATGTTGAGCAATTGTGTGAACAGTAAATTTTGTAGAAAAACTAATGTTAAGGAACGTTTGATAATAGTGTCCATTTACTGCACATCGCAAACGGACATGGTTGAAAAAAATGTTGCATCTAAGTCATAAACTATAGCTAAAGATAACTACGACAACAATAGTTATTGTGTGTATGGACCGGTTGACAATGCTCGTGATGAGCGAAACTGGTCCTGATCTATATAATGTTTTTTAATGTTAATAATGCCTTTCCATCAAGACAGTTAACACTGTAAAAGTAATGTTTAAAGACGTTTTTAATTCAATTTATTTTTTGAAATGTCCAAAATTATGACAAATAATGTCATCAATGTGATCTCGAGTATCATTGATGTGTATTTAAGTATAATAACAGTTTACCCGATACAAACAGCAAACATAAACAGAAAGAGTCAATTGAAATCAACTCACCGTTTGCGAATGCTGCCCCAAACGACGAATCTGGATATGGCGGACTTGGCGGGAACGAAAATCTCTGTCCATAATTCACTGGATAACTACTGATCGGTCTTGAATAACCGTATTTTTCTATGCTAGAAAATGCCGATAATCTCCCTGCGTGCCCGTAGATCTTGCCTTCGTGAATATCATCAGCTGACCGTAATCTTGATACGCCTCTGTAATGAGACAGATCTGTTGGCACACCTGCTAGTCTGTCGTCGTCAATTGACATACGTGATTCGTTCGCCTTTACGGTTCCAGCTGTCAGATTCCTACGTAAAATAGCGCTGTCATAATAGTTTTGTTTCATCTGTGTCTTGACGTCGTCGCATTTTTTTTCGAGTATTAAAGCTTTATTGCACATCTCAACTTCGTGCTTTATTTCTTGCGGTGTGGCCTTTTGGTTGTTCGAGCCCTTTGACGTTTTCAGGATGTCCTCGATCCTGAAGGAAGACTTACGACCCGGCGCAGAACACATCTTCTGCTAGCTGGGCTTACTCAATACTGATGATAACTCGCTCATACGGAACATAAATATATCAAAAATTTATGACGACCGTTAATTCACGCGCTACTATTGTTATGATTGCGGCACGTATTGGCAACCAATAAATTTCGAACAATGCTAGATAGTAAAAATTAATTACACATAAAACTTAAATTTTAACAATTTGTTTGGATGCGTCCTGGAACCAAAACAGAAAATTTCACTAAGCCGAAAGCTCTTCGATTACATAGAATGGATCAAATAAATTGATTGTGATTTTTTTCGAAAATTATTATTACCTATTTTTTATAGTTTGCGAACCGACACGAATTTTTACTCTTTGCATTATTAGCAAATCAGCAATCACCCTGCTCCGGTCAGACTTGGCTCCACTTATAAATATAAAGAATGCGAACATTTTTTTAAATTTTTGAATATGAAATTTAAACATTTTTATTTTGTTTTTTGAATTGAATATTCTTCCTTTCCAATAAGGCATGAGTGTTTGTGTTCACTAAAAAATACCGAGAGCGACTAGCTGACCACCAGTCCTAGCCTTATCCTTATTGTATCGCTACACCACCGAAAAAGTGAGAGGTTGAAAGACAGAAAATTTTGAGATACCTCCATGAGGAGGTCGTATGCATCGGATAAGGACCGGACATGAATTTAAAAAATGGAAATTATTTAATGAAGCCAAGTTTTCAAATTATGGTAATTTAATGCATTCTTTTGTAATGTTATCCAAACTGAAGTTACATTATTTTATAGTGCTTCTATATTGTGTTCTTCGTTTTGCTTTCGCCAACATTTTACTATTAAACTTATGTTATCACATCGCTTTAAAGACTCAATTGTCAATATTCATATTTTTCGCTCCCGTAGCGTGTGGTCAATGGCTCTTGGGCTAACGTCATATTCGATTGCTGAGGTAGGAGCTCGAATCCCGGAATTGAAATATTTATTTATTCATTTTGATGGGTTTGTATACAAACAGCATTGTTATATGAGAGATTTTAATACCTCCTTATTCATCCTGTATCTAATATTTACGTGAAAACGTAGCATTGAAAGAGTGAACAATTAAGTACTAATCCATTCTTAAGTAAATCATTTTTTTCCTTACTCACCCCAGAGGTTAATATTTAAAATCTACATTAAAGTGACTCTAACGAAAAAATTTGTTTCATAAAATATTTCAAATAAAACTGTATGGCATAAAAAAAAGACTCTAGATACTACTTAAAAAGGTTGTACACCGCCTCCGAAAAGATAATGTTTTATCGAGTGACAGTATTAGCACAAGCATGCATGACTCAATAAAAATTTGTGATAAGAAAATCGGTATTATATTTATCTCTTTCCCGTTATCACTTGCCTATATTTTGGCAAAAATAACACAAAAATACGTAATTATATATATTTTATCATAAAAATAAAAAAGTGATTGGCACGATGTCATGAACCAATTAGGTGGTATAGGTTTGGTAATTATTCCGCACATGCATATTCAACACATTCGGAGTGATGTTTGCGCAGACGGATTATTCCGGGCGGACACAGAAAATAGCGCACTTTTTTTATTTATTTTATTATATATTATTTCAAAGTTTCAAATTTTTGATCATCTAGAGCCTAAATATTTTTCCTATCTTTAATAACATTGAGATTTAAGACCCAAAAAAAGAAAGCTTCAAAATATTTTACAGGCTTGGAACAAAAGTTTAAATAAGCAGTGTTTTGAAGAAATTGCTTATTCAAATTATTTGTAATAAATAAGTTATTCTTGAATTTGAAGAAGTAATAAGTAAAACCCATTTTAAACGATACCATGCGATCTTTTTTATTTTAACTCCTTTTTTAAATTTTCTGAAACTGAAAAGGAGAAGTCTTGGTGGAAAGACATTTAAAAAAAATACATGAATACACATATTTAACACAAAAAATAACCGCTAAATGCTTCCAACATATGAACATAAATTGTTTTTTTCAAGAAAGTGCATGAATTTATTCAAAATTTACGAGTAGTTAACAAATTGATAGCTTTTTTGCAAAAAAATAATATCAAATTATGATGTTACGGTGAAAATCATATCCATTCTGCTCCCATCAACAACGAAGCATGGCAGCTTATAGATTATTTATTTATTAAAAGGCAACCAAATCATTGTATCATATAAACAGCAAATAAATTTTCCAGGTCAATTTTGGTCATGAAAATTATACTTACAATAATATGACGTGTAATCAATTATGAATGTAAAATTTAAGTATATTAAGAAAATCGTTGATTGTGTAAAGTAAATATATTTAAAATGATTTGATTTAAACACTTGTTTTTTTTCATTTTCTATGTGTAAATGTTACAGTGAAACTGTATTCTCAGTGAAAATATATTCTTCTCCAGGCTGTCACTGAAATGTTTGTCTGTGTTTTTCTTTGGTTCTCTTTTAATGTAAGGGGCTACTTGCTGATTTTGTTTCATAATTTAAGGCCGGCAAATAATCGACTTGGGGCAATAATTTCAAAAATCGTGACCAGTGAAATCATGTTATTTAAGAAAATATTGATAAGATTTTCACTGAAATTTAACTGTAACATATATACATATATCTTAGTATTTATTTAGGGAAATATAGACAAAATTGTTCGGAATTTTAAGAGTATGTACTTATTAAAAACATTAAATAAAAGTACAGTAAAGTCGATAACGGAATTTTATCTAACAGACAAAAAATCCGGTCAAATGTAAAAAAATTAAAACGTCCTGTTAATATTATACATGCTTATTCAAGTGTCACCACATGTTAACAATTTTTAGCGACCATGATAGTCAATGTAGGTAATCTTTTTCAAAGTAGGATTACCGAAAGCAAGCGCGTCGATATCAAACAACAACATCACTTTACGACAAATGACCGAAATCAATTAAATAGAATTTTGTATTTTTTATTTATATGTAAAAGTTTTTTGATTTATTTTAAACCTATTTTTATATAACGGACTTTCGGACAACCCCTCCCCCCAATTAGTCCGTTATATCGAGGTTTTACTGTATTTCATAAATAAAATGGAGTATTTTAAAACCCTGTACGTTAATTCTCATTCCCAAGTTAAGTTATATTATTATGTTTATATCATGTGGTAAAATCACTTCAATCATACCATATTGACATATCGAATGGTACGATAAAATGTAATGCTATTACATTGAAGCTATATCAACGTTGTATCATACTAAATTGACCTGTCTTATTTTACATGTGACAGGGATATAAGTGGTTATTTCATTGCTACTTGGCTTAATATAACATCTATTATTAATGGCTTCTGACTGGTTTAATATTTAATCAATTAGTTGCATCAGTGTTATTAATAAGTAAGTAAGGGTTTCAATTATAAGTGGAATAAATACTTCTAAAAGTAAATTCCTAATATGTATATCATCATATCGAATAGTTTTTCAAACATCAAGAAAAACAATCAATTAAAATTCAGTCATTATTGAAAAACGGCATATCGATTTTTCGGATTAATTTTAAACATTGCGTATTCACAACAATATGACATTATAACATTTTAAATTCGTTCACAATTTTGTTTTGCTGTAAAAAAATATTCCGAATGGCGAAACCCGGGTCGTCATGGAAATTCAAAAAATTCAAAATTTTAAATCGTACACAATTTCATACATTACGCCCTTAATAGCTAGTTTTGTAGAACATTAAAAGAACTAAAATAAATTGATATTTTTAACCGTGTTGCATTAATTGTTTTTCAAAATTTGGTGGGATCTGAGATGAAGAGGTAATATTAACTTATCCATAATTAAATTGAATGGAAAACCAGAAAACACGTTAAATTATAATTTAGTTAAATTATACAGTCATAAACAAAATTAGCAGCTAAAATTATTTTTTAAATTTTCAAAGCAAAATACATAGATTAATGAAGAGACCATAATTTTTGATTCAATAAATTTATACCAAATAGAATGACTTTCCACCAAAAAATGATAGTTATCACCTTAAAATTGCATATTTTTTAAAGAGTTATGGAAGTATGACAGAGGTCTCCATGGGCTCGGGCTGGGCAAGGTAACGAAGGCTTGGGTTTGGGCCTGTGAACACAACAATTAAAACATTTTTCAGGTTATTTTCAGATGTACACGCCATTATCCTTAATTTAAATTACACACAAACAGGTTCAGGTCGGGTTCGGGTAAGATGTTTGGAAATGAGCCTCGGGATCGGGCCAAGATGAATATGAGAGAATTGTACCAGGCCACATATTTCTTTCGACTTATCCGAGGCCAAAATGAGAATTCCACCATTCTTGAGAATGTTAAATTGAATGTCCCTGATAATTTTTTTTGGAATCGTGAACATGAGTTACTTGTTCTTGAGTAGAACCAGTCTGCCAATAGGGAAGAGCTTTAGTGATTTTTAATGAAATTGCTTCGGATGTCGACATATTTCACATGGACGTGAGTGAGTTCAGACGGGTACTGTTTTTTTATGTATTATATATAGTTGATTGTGACAAACTCGGTTGACTGCTTTGAAAATTTCTAATGTGATTTTATTAATTTTTACTCTCTGTTCTTATGGCTACAATGTTTTCATCTTGCTTTTAATTAATTTGTGATTTTTATTATGTATTTACAGGTATGTATGTATATATATATAAATACATGTATTTAAATTTGTCAAATGCATGGCGCATTCGCGTCAGCTGTAATACCATGATTTGTGTTTTATTAAATAAATAAATATGTATTATAATTTTGATATTTCGGCCTGTGCAAACCTTTAAAACAATGGCTCCCAACCCTTGGGTCGCGATGGGCTTTTTAGGGTCGCCAACTTATACATTCAACTAAAAAAAATATTTACTATAATGCATTATCGTTGTGTTTTTTCAGTACCTTATTAAAAATGCCCTTTTCAATCGCATCGGGGTCACGTGACACATGGCTTTTATAAAAAGGGCTCGCCACCTGAAAAACGATGGGAACCTATGCTCTAAAATATGCATTCACTGTCTGAATCAATTTTATGAAATACCTACTATCATTTTTAAATGAATGATATATGCTTTATCGTTTAAAATTCTGGGAAAATGTTAACCGCTGAATGATTATGACCGCATTTTTAATATAGGTGCCCGCTAACACTTTTTTTAAATTTTAGAAAAAACCAAATTCTAGTGGCGATTTTAATTCTGTTTACATAACCAAAATGAGGTGAATATTATAAATAAGTGTTCAATCCTGTCAAATGATACATTAACTATCACTTTTATGATGTTTACTTTTACTTGTTCGGTGGAAAGGCATTATTTTAACCTCTTGGATCCCAAACCGTTTGCTAGAAAGTGCTTGCGAAAAATCTCCAGGCATTTTTTGCAAAAAAAATTGTCTTTATTTTAGCAGTAGAGTGGAATAATTCTATTATTCTAAATATATTTATTTCTTCGATACTTCGGATACATTCGCGAAGCCGATTGATCGGCCCCGTAGGATAAAAGGGGTTTAATAAATAAAACACAAATGCTTGCGACGATATGATATACAATGTAAATGGAAGTTTGTACGCAATATTTTGTTTTATTTATTCAACGTTTTGTCAAGAATTTTCAAACATTTCCTTTTGACCCTATACCAAGTATTTTATTACAAAATATTCTCCGATTTACTTTTCAATGATTAACTTCTGGTCAAAAAATACCTTGTAACATGTGAATCTTAATTGAAGAATTGATCATAACTTAAAATACTGTTCGTTCTATCTTTTCAATTTTAAAAAGAAGTTTGTCACCGTGATATTATATTTGAATGGCTTAATGTTGAGCAATTCACTTGCATCATTTAGTTAGTAATATAATATCCAAATCGTTGAATCTCAATGAATAATAAAGAATCAAATATTATCGTCATAAAGGATGTGTGTGTAAATTACCAATTTGAACAAAAAATTTCAATTTTAAATCTTATCACACAGTGAATATTTAGCGTTATAATTTAATTAAATAAATCTGAATTTAAAGTGGTGTAGTTCACTAGTTTAAGCCCACATTTTTTACAAAAAAATGATCGTTAAGTAAGAAATAATAGTAAATAAAGTGTATTTTCAAAATATACTAGTATAGGCTTTAGTTTTGTGCCGCAGTTGATTCAAAAAAGACTATTTAAATATGATTTATTCGTGAATACAATATTTTTACAATTCTGTCACTCAATTCGCCTTTCAAAGTTACCGCCGAATCGAAAGAATTTAACTTCTTTAAGTTATTTCTTTTCTCTCTCAGTGAGAGCGTGTTGAGAGTCATTAATAAATAACCCACGGAGCATTCAGAAGCTAAATGTTATTTTCAATCAGCGATTAAAAAGCAAACATTAGACAAAAAAGATATAGTTATTAGAAAAAAGCTTGCATGAACCGTGTACACATAATGATTTTTATTTGTTTATCTGAAATTTTCTATTCATTTTCAAAAACAGTTTAATTTGTCACAAACGGACAAATTAGACAAATAAAATTCTGGTTGGTTTATGGGAAATAGCTCATTAATTTGTCATGTACGCGTATTTTTTTTTGTCTACTATCTGTATCTAATTTTCTAAAATGCCACCCCTAAAAAAAGTGTTTCGATAGTAAGTATTTGTATTTTAGTATGTAACATTGATACTCTACTGATTGTACTGCAGAACTTGATATATCGCGTTCCATTACTTTTAACGACATCCTTATGTTAACTATCATTAAGTTAACTATTTGTTTTAATCAATCAAACACATTTTTAATTTAATTTAATATTATTAATGAATTTACACGAAGTTACTGCCGAAGCCATTGAAAGTATTCGTATTTTGTACGTCGAATTACATGACGATCCATGAATCAGTCATTTGTTTTATCGCTGGGCGGGTCATGTTTTACGAATGCCCAGTAAGATCAGTTAAAAACATATTAATCTGAGCAATAAAATACCAAACTCCTCCCACCCAGCACTAAAATGCTCACGCTGTAAATTAGAGTTTTTTATTCCAGTTTTTGAAGCCTAGAGATCATTCAATGTATTTTTAACGACTTTAAGTTGATAATTTCTCTTATGTCATAGAAATTTTTTGAACTATTCACAATATATTATGGCATATATAAAGAAAACAACTATGTACTTCAAATTGTATTTCTACATATCTCATTATTACTTGTGCACAGTCGAGTACGTTTATAATATTTGCTTCGAACAGTTGCGCTTGTTAACTAGCGATGATGCGCTGAGAATTTTCATTAAAAAAAACTAGGTTGATATATTAATTATAACTTTTGGTCTATTTTAATAACATTCCCGAAAAGAACACAAAATAATCGCGTAAACCTGTAAACAATTTCATTCTATTTTGCTTGATTGTTACAACATTATAATATTCTTTCGTATATACAGTTTGTATAGAAAATTGCCGCTGAAAACGTACCCTTACACGTTGTTTTCCTTTTTGCCTAATAGCTTTTTAAAAGTTTTCGACAATCGACGATATTTTCAACTGTAAAAATTTTAATATCATTAAACCGATATTATATTTGTGATTATACCTAAAAAAATTTGGCGTAATATGTGAAGATGTGATACACAGTTTTGACTCTTTGAAGTGTTATTCAAATTCTTTACTTAAAAATAATATTAAAGAAATTATCAAATAAAGAAAAGAAGTGTGAATTTTTACCTTTACTGACATACGGTGCTATTTCAAAACAAATAATAATTGCATCCAGGGTTGTAGCGAGATCCTCTGGCGTCTGAGTAGATGTTGGGTTTCCTGGTATCATTTTAGTGCCCCCAGTGCCTCGTTGCTCAGGGCGGTCGAGCTATTCGCCAATCCCTAGCCACGACTCTGATGACTATTCAGGTTTCTTTGATTACCATTCTGATTATCAATGATTTTTACGAATAATACGTTCACTTACAGATTGTATGTAGATGAGAATCGCGTATAAAATGATTTTGTAGTCAATTTCGTGTAAACATCTAATTGTCAGCATATGAAATTGGATGATATACATATGTATGTAATTCACTGTTACAAGTTGTACTAAATCGAATCGGATCAAGAGTCAACGAGCTTCGTTCATTTGCATTCAACTAGTTACGTGTACACATAAAGACATAAAGGCTGGTGGTAGATTAAACAACTTGAATATTATTCTGAAAATATAATATTTGATATATTAATTGATATTTTGAAATATAATTTTGGCGGATCTCTCAGCCTGATTCAAAAGATACACCACTGGTTATAATTAATGGGGTTTTTTTTGTAAATGAAACATTTTATGATAAACCATGCATAAATATATCAGCTTATCTGAAATTGCAGCTTCCTGCAAAAAAATTTACTTTTGCATTTAAAAATTTGATTTATTGTTATCGACAATTTTGTTTTTTCAGAGACCGTTTAAAATAATTAGTATTTATGAATCTAAATTTAAAAGCCAAATATTTAAATACGTACCGTGTTTCTAAATAGATAGTTCATATGACAATTGGGTATATAAGAACATTTTCTGCTATTCGCTCGTTTTCCGTT
This sequence comes from Himalopsyche kuldschensis, assembly GCA_028554975.1. Classification (NCBI taxonomy): domain Eukaryota; kingdom Metazoa; phylum Arthropoda; class Insecta; order Trichoptera; family Rhyacophilidae; genus Himalopsyche; species Himalopsyche kuldschensis. The sequence continues at coordinate 6,172,399 of JAHFWI010000029.1, read as the reverse complement.
TCCTTTTAAATCATCCTAGGAAAAAAACAATCAAAAAATGTTTTCAAAGTGAAAAAAGCATTTGATTATTTCAATTAAAATACTGAGTAATATGTTGATCTATATCAGGGGTGGCCAAAGCGTCGATCGCCTATCTGATCTGTACAAATCTCTAGTCCCCGTCCCAAGTAGCGTGCGAGACAAGTCGTATGACAGGGACAGCACGCAAAAATCTCGAAGCTAGCCGATTATCGACGAAAATCTCTTTCTAAAACCCTGGTCAAACAAGGGTTGGCAATTAGATTAATATAGGCTTTAAATTACTACTTTCAATATTAGTCGATCGCCGCTAATAATTTCAAACGAAAGTCGATCGTGGGCAAAAAAGTCTGGCCACCCCTGATCTGTATCAAAGAAATCAAATAATTTTGCCCATTTTTCGCAAGAAAATAATCCAACTTCATTTAAAAATCATTCTTCATTCAAACAACAAAATTCTTCTTCGATTTTGAAAAATAATACATGTTATTTAATGACCCGTGGGAGCTTACATTTTCTTATGTGTTTAGTGGTGAAAAAAAAGCTAAGAAAGCCTTTATAGAGATAGTCAATGGTGGGCATCCAAGGCAAGTTAGTTTTTAAGCCACCAGCTATTCTGTATATGTAGGCAATTTCTCATGACCGCCTTTCACAACGCAATTGACCGGAAAATGGAATTTCTACCCCCACATTCAAGAGCAGAGATGCGGGTAAGGCAATACAGTGCAAGTAGAGACTCCAATTCGAGTATCTAGTATACTCGTACATTTTTCAAGACCTCGATACTAGAGTAATTTGAAAAATACTCGAGTAATACTCGCTATTTATAAATGAAAATTATTTTCCAAATTTCTTTTTTTTTAAACAGTAGACAGATAAACTTGATAGCACTATTGAATTCATTGTTAAATTTTAAGCCGTAGTCCATATAAAATTTACTACTCGATACTCGTAGTTGAGATGTCGAGTAATTGGAATCCCTAAGTGCAAGTATCCTGTCTATAATAGACCGTATACTGAGAGCCAGTTGTATGTCGGAATCTTTGCACTTGGGAGAAAAGACAAAGCAGTATTTAGACTTTTTGTGATACAGCATAGCTACTAGAGATTCGACCATTTTTCAAGTACTGGATACTCGAGTATTTTGAAATATACTCGAGTAATATTCGTGACTTATTTTCAAATTTTATTTACTAAAATACTTTTTCACTATCAGGTAAAATGTTTTTGCCGTTAATTATGCTATGCGGAAAATTATTTTGTTAATTTCGCTTTGGATCCTGCTGACTTATCTTATCAATGACAAGTCTATGATGACAAGAGACACAATAAAGGATTGAAAAATAATCTTTTGAAATGCCGACTTATGTATGCAGTTGGGGGAAATAAATTTAAAAAACATATTTATTTATTTATCATCTATTTATATACACAAATTTGAATTAATAATATATATTTTGGCACATCTGAAACTACTCGAACATACTCGAGTATTTTAAAATTATACTACTCGATACTCGAGTAGTTGAAATGTCGAGTATTTGGAGTCACTAATAGCTACGTTCGGGCTATTTAAATGTGAGAATATTCAATTCTTTGTAGATATAAGGCATATAAAAATAGTAATCATTTTTATTTTATCAATCAAATGAATCTTTGATTTAAATAAATTAATTTATTGAACCATTGATTGAATAAAATTCAGGCGTTTTAAATTCCATTCAACACTGTATATTGTAAAACACGCTTTCATTACTTCAACTAAAGCTAGTTAGCATATATCATTAATTAAAAAATCGCTATCCAAAAATATTAAGCATTGTTACTATCATGTGAACTACATACATATTGTATGTATTTTAAATTCATTGCCATAAATTCGTGATCGAGCCATCTTTCAGAAAAGCAAGAAAGTTTCTATTAGGACTGAGCCTTGTATTTGAGTCGTTAAAAAACAACGCCAGGTGTCAGTGTACAACAAATTTTACTATTTTAAATTATGTACAGTCAATTCGGGTAACTTAGGACACTTTTCAGGTCATGTTTTGTGATATTTTTATTTTCAGATATAGTAAGATGCATTTTTTTAGACTATTATGTGTTCTTACCACTTCCCTTATATAATTTTGAATTCAAATACAATGAAAATACAAGAAAAAATAACTTTAAACTGCTTTTACGGGCGGGTAACATAAGACACCACCACTTTCGATGAGCGAATTTTAGCTGAATCATCCAGCTTGGTGACATTGAATTGAACTTTTATAAAGAAGGATAGTCTGTCTATGGAAAATATTTTTAAAAAAATTACAACTTTTTGCCCATTCCTTATCCGTAACACTGGTTATAATATATGTCCAATGTTATATTGAAGTCCAAAGTTACCAGACTTGACTGTAATGGATATTCATATTATTAAAATTTATATGTGGTTAATCTATTTTATACGCGTCACAATTATTTCAAAATATAAACTAATCATTACTAATATTATCTTACACTACTCGACATCCAAGTGGTCTAATAAAATAAACAGGATGTGAGAATGATGATAATTTACACGTGGTATAACCAAAAACCAGAACAACACGTGGTCTTGAGTCGAAAGAAATTATTTTCGCAGTCGGTTATTGTAACATAATAAGAATCAATATACCTCTGAAGATTTTAAATAGGCGAATCAATTATAAACATATTTAAGTGACAATCAAAACGCAAACTATACAAAGAAAACAGAAACATTTTTTCAGAAATATACGTTCGAAGATAAATATCATGAAAGAGTGCATTTGAGCTGCATTCAAGAACACATATTGCAGCTAATCGTCTTGTCTAAATTAACAGTGAAACTTAAGTGATAAAACTAGGGTTGCCAACTTTTTCAATTTCTTTAATTGCGGGGCATATGGGCTAAATGTGTAATTTTTTGAGGTGTATGTGATATTGGCCGATAGCTTTCTCTGGTATTCTGAGACAATAAGATATTTGTTGACATTCAACCAGGGCTATGACACTATATCCGGGACAATCCTGGCCAGTCCGGGAAAGTTGGCAGTCCTTGTCACAACATGATGACCAAAAGAAACATGACAATCGTAATTGATGTTGGGCGACAATTAAATTAAAAAATAGCATATATATTATGAAGTATAAAAAAATGAATGTCACATGAATTATTAATAATCAATATCGTTTATAATATAAAATTTAAAATAACTTTGATTATTCCACGTATTGTGCTACTAACTGTGACACGTGTTTCGCCTCTTTCAGAGGCATCTTCAGACTTACTATCGCAAAGTTTGCTCAATTAATTTTAATTTTATATTAAAATGAACTTCCACAAAGTTACCGCCGAAACCATCGAAAGTAATAATATCGTTTATGTTTCGATAAATTGTTTGCACTTTGTATTATTTTATGTGTGCGGGCCACTAAATTGTTGGATGTGGTCCCTGTTGGATATCTCTGGTCTATAAAAACGCTCCGCAACCATGACAAACTAGTGGGATTTAGGGCGAAGCAAGGTGTGCCGTGGCGTAATGTTTCTAAGATCTAAGAGAAGATTTTTTATGTTTATTTATCAAAATGAAGATTCTTTTTTATATCATTCACGGAAACCTAAAAAATGGGGTGTGTCGTGGGAGGACGGAGGGTTGCTAAAAATTGGTTTTTACTATCATTTTTCAACTAAGTGGGTAAAATAAATAATATAAAGAAATCAATTTAAAATAAGGAATAAGTGAATTTTTAGATCGAGGCTTCGACTTTAAGACAATAATCAATATATTATCTCCATCAAATAAAATAATTCTCCGTGTATCGGGCTCCTATCGTTGTCTCATATAATGTGCTTATTTTCATATCGCTTGAAATTTTGATGTCGCTAATTCGAGAATCTAGCACTTGAATAGATTAAGTTTTACCGATTCGTATAACTGCGTAGCGAAAAAAAGAGCCATCGTTTGATTTTCCGTCGATCATTTTTTTCTCTGTGTGCCATTAATATTGTGTTCGATTGGGAAAATATGAAAGCGAAACATTTATAATTTGTATACAGACTCATTTCAAAGATTAAACCGCATGGATGCATCATTGTACTACAACGCAAATTTAATCTTAATCAACGAACCTCTCGATATCCAGAATAATTGCAATATAATAGGAGCAATATAATGTTTTTCACTTTTTATTAAGCTTTATTTCAAAAAGAGTTATGTGTGATTGGCTTTCATTGTATTTAAATGTATTTTCCACTTCTTTACATGGTCATTTATCTACTCAATTATCGCTTACATAAAATTTGATTGAGTGTCACCTGTCATGGTATATTATAATCGCAAATAAAGAGAAGTTATATCGAGCCAATAAAGACATTTAAAGTGACGCCCAATCCCATACAGACGTTTTTTTAATTATTGTGCAATAAACTATAACTATTCTCTCTCCCCCCTCCTGCTCCATTTACAGCCATGAGTATAATAATTTATAACGTCTAAACAAGTGAGTACTTGGTTAAATTCATTAGAATTATCATAAACTAGAAATGTCTGAGGCAGTTAAACTTCCAAGTCAAGAGTAAGTTGGTACTCATTCAAAAGAAGCTATTAATATTAATATAGATGGTGCAGCTTCGCTATTAATGCCTTACTTAGGCCCAGATGTTGATAATTTTCCGTCAAACATTTCCCATATTTCACACCCGCAAGTTTGCTCGAATCACGTAATAAAGTGTTAAGCGGTGTAAGTTACCATTTGCGTCTGTGTTAGGTATGTATCACCATTTACATAATAGCCGAGAAGCGCTGCCACTGACATCTACCGCCAGTTTAAATAAGTAACTTCGGGAAAGCCGTTTTCCCTGCAACCCGACCGGAATTACTTTGAAACGTTTTAAAAGGGGTGAGCTGATAATTTGTTGCATTTTGGATAAGCGTTAGTTTGAACGTTAGCACAGAGAACAGTTTGAGGGAGATTTATTGATACGGTCTGCGCGTTGAATCCGGCCCGATCTGTATTTGAATTCTGGCCCAAATTAAAGTTCTAATAAAGTGCAGAAATCATTCGACTGGGCAGCTGAGAGGCTTTCGTCTTTTCCTATTATTAGGTGATGATAATATATTATCATAAAATTCGAAGTTGGTGAAAGAATCTAACGGAATCTCAGTGTAATATAAAGGCGACGAACACGGTCAATTTAAATCATCAGTTCAAGGAAATCCCCTTATATATTATTTGGCAGTACCTACATACATATGTATGTGAAAATACTAAATTTAAAATACAAGTCACTGAGGAGAGCAATAACAAAGTAGGGCTTGTTGTTATTATTATGTAGATAAAATTTTTCGCTTAAGTTTCCCAAACTTTCTATGCTTTTTAGCAAAAAGCTTATTTTTTAAGGCTTACGTTATAAAGCACGTTAAAATTATTGACGAGAATAAATAGCGATACGTAAATACCGTGTCAAACAAAAAAAAATGTAAATAAAATTCGCATGAAAAAATATTGATTGTATGTAGACCTAATAACGAGTGATTATTAAATAAAATAAAAAAACATTTCAAAGTCAACTTTCAACATAGTAACTGTTACACAAGATATTTCTTGACCTTCGCTTATTGAAATTTAGCTGAATTTTAATCTCCTTATCCATCAGTAGTGATTGACTGTTCCTCGCTTTTCAATATTAAGTTGAAGACGTTAAAATGTGCTACAGCGTATAAACCAATCCAAATTTTCGCGGAACACCTTTTCAAGTTACGCGGAAAATAGTTTGAGAAACCCTGAAATATACAAAATTAAATGCCATATAAATGTAAATATTTCATACGTTTTTGTGGTAGCAGAATGTACATTTTATCACCACACAAAAATTGTCAAACCTGTTTTTTGGCTACATAAAGAAAATCATAATATAATATGTAGAAATCTTCCAGTTTGCTTCCTGGCCTGCGAAGCCAAAAAAAATCGAATCAAAAAGTTGACTGACTTCTGTTTTAGAATACACTTCCTGTTGTATAATAAATATGGTTGATTTTATAGATTCAATCAATCAATTACTCAAAAGAACATCATATTATGTTTGGCATACATTTAATGTTTTGCCTCTAAAGAGTACACATTATTAGCTTTATAGTTATACTTGTTGCTATTTTGAGTGTATTCACTTATTATTGAGGATATGGTCACCCTGGCGTCAGCATTGGCATCTAACTAGCTTGCGATGGGAAACAATGGATTAAGTGGAACATTAGGGTTTGGGGAAGGTGCGCGAAAACGGTGGGAGTGGGGTGGCCGGTAGCCATGGCAACGCCCGACGCTCTTAGCTACCGTCGTTGTATTACAGCCAGTCCGACGGTGACCATAGATTCGTGCGATTAGCGGAAATAAATTTCCCTCCAATCGCTCATAGCTTGTACTCGTGACTCGTGAGAGAAGACATAGCGGCGTAAGAAAGTATTATTCTGAGAAAAAAATATTTCGGCAACCCGATTACTTTACACGATATTATATTTTTTGTGGCGAAACGTGACAATGGAGAGAGAGTGATTCAAATGGTATCCATTACCATGCAATATCACCCAATTGTTCGAGAGCAATTTTAACTTTAAACTGCTCGCGCAGTTTTAAGACCCCCTAGCACTCTAATAGCAGTTGATGAAATAGACGACCTGATCAATAGATATTGCTTAAAATATCTTAAAGATCCACAAAATAGTGAAGCATAAATTGATAAAACACGTAATTATCATTTATTTTTAATCCATGTCCGCTGCCAATGTGGAGCATATGGCATCTTAATGAAGTTTTTAAACATAAGTTGCTCCATGATTGAAATTATGTCGCGCATTAATTGCCTTGGACTGCTCAGTCTTTGAATAGTCCGCTCAGGTCACCTATCAGCTAAGAGGGAACATTGTGTGAAATTACTTACATGTTCGAAAGTTCATGATTTCTGATCATACCCACAAATCTAAAACTATATTTATGCCCTGCATAAATCAAAAAAAAATAATATATTAACTGTTGGAGTAAATTTTGTTTTCTCGAATGAAAGCTTATCATTTTGGGATAAAACTTATTATTATTCTTTATGAACAATTTATGAAAATTCATAGACAAACATAATTTAATTTGACAAAAAAAATGTAAATTAATCAAAAGGCATAACTTCTTCACAACATGGTCACCTGAAAGACTCCCTTAAACGGCTATAATAACATCCAGCTTACAGTCAGCGGTACGACGTTTAATGGATCCCTGTTTCGTAACCACACTGTATTATCGTAACATAAAATACATTACAACATAATTAATTATTTATACTGTATTTCTGTAACACGATACCTCAAAAAATATTCAAGCACTTATAATAAATACCTCAAACAAAAAATGCATAGCATTGAAACGTTAAAAATATATTCTAGCTTACTGAAAATTTTATTTGTTTTAATTTCACATTTTATTAAGATCAGGGTAGGATTGTTAAAGTATGTATGGTTTATTTAAATATATGTACATTAAAAAAATTACAAATTATTAGCTCATTGCTTTAGCAATGTAAAAAAGATTGTAAGAAATATGGAATGACATATGTCGACATGCGAAGCAATACCGCTTAAAATCGTTTCGCTCTTTCCAGTGGCTTCCCCATTGTCAGGCTGGACGGTGAAGGTCATTTTGACGGTTCATCTTAAAAAATCATGAATATTCAATTTAATATTCTCAAGAATGGTTTAATTCTCATTTCGGCCTCGGATAAGCCGAAATAAACATATGGCCAGGTAAATCTATCTTCGAGCATTCAAACTAAACAGAGATAATCGGTAGGATAAAGCCACGGGTATTATCCCTATGTCCTAAAATGGAGAACTCTCCAAAAAATTCTCTTAACCCTCTCTACCATAATAACATATTTTGCACCTCCCGGGGTTCAAATAATGGATCCACTCTCAAGTCATATTCAAACTAAAGAAACGATGCCTTGATGCCGATAGTTAACTTTTCAAAAATGATAATAATACATTTTAATTTATCGTCATGGAAAAAGTTGGTGGACATAGCCGCAACACCATCGAATGCATTTCACCTAACGCTTGGAACTTTTCAATGATTTCCCACTATTACTAGTGTAATCAATTTTTGGCTCACCAGAAAAATAGTTTTTTTTGTCGCTAAGAGATTGATTTACACCAGTGATCGCCAAACGGTCGCTCGCGAGCTACCGGTAGCTCGCGGTGGCATTTTCGGTAGATCGCGAAGGATAAATTTGGAAAATCCATGCTTCTTACATGGACAACTGCATGTGGCTTACTCACACGTTGGAAAACCTTCTGATTTATTTGTGTGCGCAGACAGAAACAATTATTTTGTATCCAATAGCACTTCAATAAACAGAATTAAAACATAAACACTTTCTTCCTTTGGGTGGTATTGCATCGCATGCAGCGTACTCGCTGGTTTTCTTAATAAATACGTAGTTTATGTACGCAATTTATGTTTTATAGGAAGTCCGATTGTATTTAAATAATTTAATAATCATATGTATGCTACAATAAAACACGACGATAAAGCAATATACAAAAAGTAGCTCACCAGACAATTTCAATTTATGAAAGTAGCTCGCATCCTGATTGAGTTTGGAAACCACTGATTTACACCATTATGTTATTCATTTCAACATTATCACCTGACTATCGTTATTGTTAAGCTTAGCAAAGTGTTGAACGTTCTGTAGTACTTAATTAAAACGAACTTTTCAATTAATTATTGAAAAGTTTGCTTGAAACGGTAAAATGTTTCTTCCCGCATAACGCTAGTCACTAATCACCCCGCCAATCTGCCATTTCCACCACCTTCACTGGTTTAAATGACTTTTGTTTCATATCCATATTATAACAATTACAGCGACGAATTATACAACTGCAAATCTTGCGGTTGGGTTATGAACAGGACTGAGTCGTTTCTATGGAACGGTTTATTTTAAGAATTCACAGATGCAAACCGTATATAAATAATTACTGTGCAAATAAAATATATTTTCCTTTCGGGAGAGGTTAAATTGTGTAGAAAAAGTAAATTTATATAATAATAACGTAAGTCAAATATTTTTACAAAATAAATAGCGTGCTCAGTTAAATAAATATCAGATTGCTAAGTTTCACAAGACTGAAAATTAACTATACTCTAGTACAGAATTCTATCTGGGATGTCAATTGGGGGACAGGGAGGTAAATTTATCCCCTGCTACACTTGCTTGCACGTAGAACAAAATAAAATAATAGGCAACATTTGGTCCCTCTTCACTTCAGTTAAATGACGTTCCTGAGTTCTTTTACACGACATATAACGCTATTATTTGATATGTTAATGTGAATAAATGGTTAAATGCCAATGCGCTAAATATTTTGAAAAGACATCACAAAAATCCATCCATTTCCAAGAACTCAAATTGACGGGTTTTCAAATTTGAATCATCTGTTTGCTAAGCTAAAGCTCTCGCCACTAGACTAAGGTGGTCAGCAAATTACCTTATTCAAATGTAATTGTAATGGAGTTCTACAAATAAATGACCAGTATTAATATATTTTTGAAAAAAATTAAAAAGTTTATGGTTAATAAATTACAGATCATATTATCTGATTTCAGGCAAGATGTGTTGGTTTATATTACATGATTTGGTGCTAAAAGTATATGACAGATAACAAATATCGCATCATTTCTATGATATTAGTTTTGGTGTGGCATATGTACCCATACAATATTTGATGTAAGCTTATAAAGTTTGCGATACATTTTAATTAGATCTGTAGTCTGTACCATAAGAGTCAAATTCCATCAATTATAAAAGTTTAAAAATATACAAATGCAGCAATCGCTGATTGCTAAAACATGTCGGTGAATTAAGCATGCATAATTTTTAATTACTCACGCAAAAAGAAATCTTTACCTCTTTACAAAAAATATTTTTTGGTTGAGTTTTGTTTGCCATAAATTGATGAATTCTAGACACGTATTATAACATATAATACTGAATAAAATTTCATTATACATATATTGCTTATATACATAGTTTATCATCAGTATTACATAATTATGCTAACCGCTTTAGTATAAATAAAACGCAATGATGCTACCCGGCTTCGCTCGGACCAGTTTGGGATTATGTTCACCTCGGCGCGTAAATTCAGACGGGCCAAGTTGAAACAACTCTTTTCAAAATTCAAAAGTCTAGGTCAATTAAAATGGAATTAAAATGAACATTTCCGACTGGCATTGACATTTCACAGCCCCATTCATATATTGACAGCCCCATTCTCGCCCATTAAAATGTCCAAATTCAAGGAAAATATCTAATTTGTTGTCAAAGAAATGTCAAATAATACCTTCACGTAAATAATAAACATTATATTAATAAAAGCCGGGAAAAGTTCAGTAGAAGACTAATTTATTACATTTTGACTAAATGTCTTCGCCGATAAAAATTCAAACATATTTTCTTTCATATTCGCTTTTGTGGCAACTTAATGACCAACAATGCAAAAGGGAATTACAGACCCACAGACATACATACGCCGTTTCGGTTTTATATATAAGATATGTTGGTTCATATAAAACTACTCGAGTACTCGAGTATTTTCTAAAATTTACTACTCGATATTCGAGTAATTGGAGTCTCTACACACAAATTGATAGCGAAACAAATTTACCGTCGAAACTTTCGCGAGCGAAATCAATTCGTTTGTTTGAACTTGCAACAACAATGCAAAAGGGAATTACAGACATACATACATACATACGCTGTTTCGGTTTTATATATAAGATTTACCATGGAAGTGAATGAACTGTATTTTTTCCATAAGTTTCGTATTTTATTAACAGCATGGACCTCTCTTGTGCTTTTCGGTATCCTTTGTAAACTTTTCAATTTTACTGGAAATAAAAACCATAAACAACCTAAAAAAATGACGATCATCAATAAATAAATTCAAAGATTATAAAATTAACCTCCGAATTACGGTCTTTTTTGTAGAAGGTAAAATGACAATTTTACTATTCCCTTTGTATTTGAATCCATCCATTCGGTCATGTTTAAAATAAATCGATCGTTTTATATTGATTAAATAAAATTTCTTCAAAACTTAGTGTTTGAATCATATTTCATTCGGTTCTGTTCTTCCCTCTATTAAATAATCTCTGTATTACAATGACGAAGGGTAGGTAGAGGGTGTATAAAGGGGTTGCAGAATGATCCCCTTGGCAACAAGAGCTCATCGTTTTTGCGAACAAGCTGGAGGAATTATGTAAATCGCAACGACTTGTGCAATGGTTCTGATATTATGCATTTTGTGAATCTGTTATCGAGATACTCGTTATATGCAGTGTCTAAAGTTTTAGGCAAATGATTTTTTTATAATAAATTAAAAATTGATAAAGTGAATTGACAATTTAATCAGTATATTAATGACAATATTATAAATGAAACATAATGCCTTTCCAACGAAAAGTGAGTAAAATATTAAGTATCACTTTATTTGATACTTCATGGTTTTGACAAGAGATGTTTGCAAATTGAAGAATCCTTAGTGATGCTCCTACTGTAGACTCCAGCATGTGGCTTCGGTCATCCGACCAAATATGCTTCAATATAGAGAAAATACGCTTAACATTTGCAGACGTTCGTGGCAGACATACAATATATTCGGTCATTTAACCAGATTAGGTGCATCTATATATTTATCATGAGAATTTTTAAATGAGTGGAACCCATTTGTCAACATACGCATATTTACATTTAGGTCGTCGTTGAAATCCACATCATTTTTTTAACATTTAAAATTATCGCTTTGCATTTGGTTCAAGGAATTCTGAGATCAAACTGCAGTCAGAAGTTTTGAAGCGCATCTCACCAAGATGCGTATCAAAAAGCGGCAAAAAATACCAAACCAGCCGGGACCGATGTCCCAAGCCGGAACAATCCCGTTCACGCCGGGAAGTATGGTAAGCAAGGCTGTGGAGGTCGGAGTCAGGAGTCGTGGTTTTGGTAAATGCTGGAGTCAGAGTCGAACTTTGATGTACCGACTCCACAGCCCTGATGGTAAGCTTATCAATCCGTAACTTGATGGATTTTTGCAATATAAGCATCTGCCGTTTGATGCAGTTTCGTGGAATAAAAATGTTGGTTGAGAAAAATATTTCTTTTTTTGATTTCAAGTTTCAATGACAAAAAAAGTAAAATATTCTTCTTATTTTTCTTTCTAAATTATACAAAAAAATCATGTTGATTTCTTTTTTTCTATTCGATTTTTTTTAAGTATTAACTTTAAAATTTTAAGAATGGTTCCATTTTTAAAAAAACTTTTTTGTCTGGTGATTGAATCCGAAATCAAAAATTCAATGAATATTCCATACATGCAATCAAAAAATATTAAAACTTTGCAATTACACCAATTTTGAGTAGCGAATGTACCTTCTGAATAAACACAAACTTATGTATGTATATAATAAGTACAGTGACTATTTTTTGTAAAGCTTTTTCATGAAAGAGGGAGAAATTTTGAAGCGATGTTGGATAGTGTCCTATCGTTTATCGGGTGACCATATAATTTTTCTAAAGCAAAAATATATTTTTATCTTTGTCTTAGTACATAATTATTTTGAGTGACTGTCGAAGTTTTGAAGAAAGAAAGCCTGGATTTTTGAGGAAACGTGTATCTTATTATTTGTGTGTGACGGCTGATTGACAGTCTTCCAAATAAATGCAGTTGGCATTCCATTTTACCCTTGTGACTTTGTTATGTGGCACGATTCGCATCCGTAAAACAACAATTTCAGTAAGCATGCGCTGAACAAGTCGCACTTGATTTTGACTGAGTACAACCGTGAATTTCAGACTCGCATTTAGTTGAAGGTTGCTCCACTTTTCTCATATGGGATCACGAACTCTTTTTGATACTTCTCGATTCCAACCGTGGCTCTTAATAATTTTAAATACTTTTTACTATGAGTACTTGAAGATTAGGTTTTTTTGCGAATTATTCTGTCAATTAACATATTATATAAGACAAAGGCATGTTGGTGTTTTACACAAGACAAGACAAAATTGTAAAACATTTGAAATCATAGTTACAAACAAAATCTTATTTAAAAAACCGTTGACCGTTGTGTGATTCGTTTCTGATTGGCTGTCCTCAAATGTTCATTTTCGGTTTGGTTCTTTCAATTCAACATCTGGACTGATATTTAATAACAACCACGGGTATCATAGGTGATACCCGGAGCCCGAAGAGGATATACCAAAATTAATATTTGAAAAGTAAGTATATAAGCGGTATATATGTATTTAATATATTTGAAGTAAGATAAATGTTACGCATATGCCTGAGATGATAATCAACTCGAGCTAGATAAATTAAGGTACCGTATGGTTACCATTTACTACGTACCCTGACCCCCTTCAGCGGCCCTCTTAATTGGGGTGCGTCGTGCGTAGAGGGACGTCGGCTTCGTTTCACACAACCACCTGTAGGTAAATATGTAACCGGTGTAATATTATAATAAAAATGTCACGCAAGGTTTTATTAAAAATACCTGCTGCGTGCTGCAACACAATGAAGCCGTAGCACAAATTTTCAATTTAATTAAGACTCAATTTCGTCATACATATGAACGTCATAAATTTGCCCACCTAGCACAGGAGTAGAGACTCCAATTAAACGACATTTTGAATACTCGAGTATCGAGTGGTAAAATTTTAAAATTCTCATAATATATATGTATATCGATGGCTTAAAAAGAAAATTTGCTATCTCCGTTATTTTCCATTGTGCAGAAAATGATAAAAACTGATTATTTTGTGTTTGTTATAAACAAAAAAAAAAATTGTGTTTTTAACAAAAAAACCCTTTCGAACGATTTATTTGTACCACCGCTCAAAAACAACGAATAAATGACAGGTGACAATACAAAATTGCGAAATTGGATAATTAGCAGTGTAGATTTTAGAACGACATTGGAGGTATCAAATTTTCTTAAAACGTTTTTCCGATGCACTTAAATAAGTTTTGGTTAATATTTTTACGAGACATGCACATTGCATGATACAGCAAGATGGCATTATTAAGTCATTTTCAGCCAAAAGTGGAGCTAACAAAATTACTCTTTAAGCTCTTTACATATATTTTTATCAAATAAGTAAATAAAATTGGGAAATAAATCTCCATTTATAAATTACGAGTATTACTCGAGTACTTGAAAAGTGGACCAGTATTCTCGAGAATCGAGTATTCGATACTCAAATTGGAGTCTCTACACAGGGGTGGCATAAAGTATTTTGAAACAATTTAAAATAATATATATATTTTTCAATTTCATTAAAAAACGATGCTATCGTTTAGTTTTTTATTTTATTTGTAAGACAGTAATCGGCCTAAGTGGAATGCTAAAAATTTTACTTGTGATTAAAATAGATAAAACATTTCGTATAATTAATAACAACTCTTTTTGAAATATTTGTGACGGCATTCGCGACGTCCATATATGGTGGCTACCAGTGGCCTTACGGTACTGAAGCGGTTAACATAAATTAATTATTCAAACTGTTGATGCACATCCTTTTTTGGCAGAAAGGCCAGCTTATCAATTTTCAAATTGTTTAAGGGCCACATGTATAAAAGTGTAAAGAAGTTAAAGATATCACTTCTAAGGTGTTCACTGTGAATATTTGGGGGATAGGTTTTATACTAAAAAGCATTGCAGCATTGTTTGTACTTATTTCACTATTTATTAATTAAGATCATCGCCGGTTTCACTCATTTATTACTTCATATTTTTTCCACATAACAAGCATGTAATTTTTATATATTCAATAAAAAAATACCTGTCCGTCAATCGCTCGTGAAAAGTTCTAAAGAAAAATAAGTGACGAAGTATTTGTCTTATTGGGCCGCATGAAATGTCATACTAGGCCGCAGGTTGTGGATCACTTGTTTAAACAGTGGATCTTTATTTCGCAGCTACAAAATAGCTCACACTCAGTGCACACTTGCCGGAATATGAAAAAAAATGTGAGGGGAACCAATTCATTAGAATGGTGGAATTCTTAAAAAATTAAATTGAATGTTCCTAATATTTTTTTTTAAATCGTGAACATGAGTTGTTATTTCAATAAGTAGAACCAGACTGTCAATGGGGATGCCACGAGGAAGAGCTTTAAGGATTTTAAGCTGTGTTGCTTCAGATGTATTTCACATGGACTTAAGTGAGTTCAGAAGAGTACTTTTTATGTATTTTCGTTGATTATGCCGAATCTCACTTGGTTCTATTCTTTGCCAATTTTCAATGTAACTTTGTTTTCTGCTCTTCTTTCTGTAAAGCATATTTTCTTGACATTTTTTAAGCTTCTTTTAAGTAGCAAAACTAATAAACTTACAGTTAATTTAATAATCTCATTCAATATGTTAAGTTATCGGTTTCCTATACATGACGGGTGGCGGAGAGACATCATACTTAAAATTATATGAACGCATAATCATTCAGTATAAATATTTTTTTTCGTTTAGGTACAATGAAAACAAATTTCATACAAATAAAAAACTTCCAAAAATAAAATAAGCGAAAAACGAAATGCAAATTCAATGAATAATAATTTTCATTGTGGCAACGTTTCCATCCGGAAAATGATGCTACAAAAACAATATTCGGAAAAATAAAGCCACTTACGATTACCTTAATGTCAAATAGTATCCGGAGTCATGCCTCACATGCCATCCCTCTTTGTAGTACCTGGGTATGATGCGATGCCTAACGAGCGACGGAGACCGGTGTATATTGATTTAGGCGAGTGAAAGCGAGATGACGCTAGAAGAGTGGGATATACATTTGAGTGTCATAATAACAATGAGCACCCGCTCGCTACAAATAAATCAATGGTAGAACTGAGAGGACTGCGTTGAATAAAATTTTAATGATTGTTTTTTTTTACATTTTTATATGTGATAGGAAAGTGGTAATGTATATCAATTGACGTTATATGAGGCTATTAATTCCAAATAGGTGACGTTTTGTTAAAAATTCACAATATATTGTATCGCTGTAATCAATGAATAATAAAATGATTTCACTTCCATAAATGCTCTTTTAGTTTATAATCACTTCAAAAACTTTTCATTCTAAAAAAATTTCCTTCAATTGGAAAAAGTATGATTGTTTGATATATTGATAAATATTGGATATCCGTGAAAAGAGCGGTCTGTGTCAGTGAGCATTGAATACAGTGGCGGTGGTGTCAGAGTATAAGGGAGTACAAAAAAAGATTCAACTATTTTTGCAAGAGTTCTTTCCTATTCATTGGATTTTAAAACACTTCTATAACATGGACTTTCAGTTCCGATGTTCGCAATACCAACGGAGTGCCAGTCTTATGAATTTTTGGCTGTCCGTAGTATGGAAAAATAGTTGAATCTTTTTTTGTACTATCTAATACTTTGTCGCCAGCCGCCACTGATTGAATATATATGATTCCAGATTTGAGACTATAAATTGAGTATCTTCTGGGTTCTATCTGGGGTCAATATATGAATTAATAAGCAACGCAATTTATTTACACAAATATGTCTAGCATTTATCAAAAAGATTAAATTTATAATCATATAGCGCTGAATTCTACGTGCTATACGACGATACCAGCATTGTTTATGAAAAAGTTTGTTAGACTGTGCTAGTCAAGTCAAGTTCACTTTTGAGGTGAAGCGTGCCACATAAAATGGGATTACATCCAGCTATCTCGTAAAATAGGAAAGTGATATATCAAAAAATTATGGCCATGCGGAGACTAAATGGCTTGTTGCCAATAAACAGACGCTTGCGAGACTCGTGATGATGATGTGAAATATGTGGATCTTTCCGGAGCAAAGTTTGACAAAAGCTGATATAGCTATTATGTTTTACAAATTATGATAAAAAAAATGTTTTCTGAGCCCCTCAATACGCATAATAATGATGAATATCCGTTTCATGTCATTAAAAATCACAAATGCCTTTTTCAAAGAACATCTTATAAGAAATAATTCTTTTTCAAAGTAATCAATGCCTAAGGAAAAACGCTGTAAATATAAATATTCAAGTAATTGGCTTCATTGAAAATTCTCCATATAATCAAATACTTGGGTATAATACATACGAATTAACAAGAATTATAAAAAATATGTTGGCGGTTTTTGTATTGAATGTATAAACGTTAACATTTTTTTTATACAAGAAACGAACAAGATAAAGCTATGTGTATAAAATAAAATTGAATATACAATACTTAGGACGGATAATAATTTGAATGTTTTCAAAAACCAAATCGAATGTAAAACTTAAGCTTTAGTCGAACACCATTATATGACAAGATTACAATTGATTAGGTATGTGTTGAATGTTTAGTTATTAAAAATAAAACGCAAATTTCTCTGCAGCAATTACATTTTTCATGATCAAAAACGTTTCGCTCACTACGATCAACTGATTATGCAAAAAAATATACAATTTGAGATTAAGGCGCGTTGCCCACCTATAGTTTAGAGCAATGATACTCAACCTTTTTTGTCTTCGGGCCCAAAATATATTTGTAAAGCTACGCGGGCCGCAACACTACTGGTATGAATAAAATTATTAACCGCCCAACACCCCATTTGTTTGGAAAACAATTTGAGATTTTAAAAATTATAAACTAAAACAGAATAATAATAAGAGTACATATCACATATCATTAGCAGCATACGGTTCCTTAAAAATTACAATAGTTAAAAAAAGTAAAAAACAAAAGTAACATGCATCCAAGCGTTTATATCAAAATTAATGTGATTTTTGACATTGAGATAAATTTTCAAAAAATTTAGACAAATCTGGCTTATAATTGCTGCATGCTACCCTCAATACGTCATCAAGGTGAGAATCAGTAAGTCGATTCCTATATACGTTTTTTGCATATTTCATTTTGGAATATGATGATTCACAAAGATATATTGATGCAAACAATGTGAGGAACAGGAAAGCACAATTTTCTACAGTCTTGTATTCTTCAGGAACTATTATTATTTTATAATTTCAAATTAAATCAAGTAGTCTTTATTTGTAGACATATCAAGCAACATAGAATAAAAAAACGGTTATGCAATTCATACGGAAAATATACTACAGACTTGATAAAGTGTTCAATATTTTCTTTAAAAATCAAAAAACGTTTAATACAGAAATACGTACGTGTTTGTACGAACGTGCGTACGTGTGTGTTTGTAAAGCTTCCTTCAAATCAGCAAAAAAGCCATAGACACGCGACAGGGCTTCTAAAACTATCATGGATATTATTATTTTTGATTTAACAATTATTAATATGGGAGATAGTTTTTTTTTTGGCGTACATAATTGATTGTGTATTAGACACTTTTTTATGAAAGGTATGGGCATGTCTTTAATTATAAATGTCTACTAACTGAAAAAAACTAGTATCCTTATTTGCACAGAAAAAATAGAACATATTATATCGTTAAAATTTTGGTGTCATACAATATTTTAAGTATAATTTAAAAAACTATATTAGATATGACTTGTTGCAACTTGCAATACTACCAAGATTCCTGTTTTAGTGGATTAAAGCAACGCAAACCCTAAAAACAGTATGAAGATACCTATGCTATGATAAATATTCATAATTCTGAATGTTATTCCGAAGCGAAATAAAAACAAAAAAATAAAACTATTTTGTGTATATTTGGCAACCCTGCAAGATGACACAAAATGTTCTCACATGAATGTGACTGTGTGTGTATTACTTATTACACTGGCAAAATCTTTGATATTTGTCATATTTGCCAAAAAATATCGCTCTCAATTCTTTTGTGCCTTATTCGATTTCAAATAAAACTTTGGTAAGCAAGTTGTGATTGCGGGAGTGAGCGAAGTGCTGCTCTACAACATTGTAACCCTCTCTCTTACTCCTTCGACGGGATTATTGGATGGAAATAACTCGAGGCAGGGGTGCATGATTAAAAGATGATAATTCGGCCATTTCAATTGATAACTTGGAATCAGAGATATTTTTGGTTTATGGTTGATATTGTATGTTGTCATCATCAGTGTCCGTCTTCAATTAACCATTCCATGAAGGGCTTCCCACACTTCATTAAAGTGAACGTTCAAGAACTATTTAATACGATTCAGATAATACTATAATATAAATATTGTATTATATCCACAATGAACGACAAAATAAATTTATTTTTAGTTACAAAATAAATTAAATGCACATTATTAACAATAAATTGATTTCAATAAATACCTACTCAAGTACTTTAAAACAAATGAATTTAACAACATATGTATATATGTATGAATATGAGTAAATAGCATATAGATAGAAATTTTAATAGATTTTCAACATTTACCTGTGTCAAATTTAAATCGGTTGAATCATGTACTTTTCAATGAGTTTTATCGCTAGCGACCCGCCCTTAATTTTTTTATCAAGACATTCAGTGGGTTTCCTCAATTATTTAAGCTATCTACCTATATTAATACAATAATAGTTAAATTTATTCAAGAAGATGTACCTTAATATTTCTTGAGCCATAATCGTCGTTATGTTGACTCATATTAGATCATACACAAACACAATTTGACTATGAGTCTAAGAGGGACAGTTTTTAGTCAACCAATCAACCTTTTTATTAATAAAAGGTAGCTACCTACCAATTTCTACAAATTGATAATAAATATAAGCAAACGAATTTCAATTATTTTCCCTTTTCTCCCCGTTTTTTATTTCAAATAAAAGCTTGTTTGAATAAATAAAAACACAATATACGTTGAGTCTTTTGGAAAAAAATAATGTATTTTCATGGTTTTAAGCCAGAACGTTGGCGCGGACCATTCATTGAATTGCTCCGCCCCTTGCTCCAATCCTTGCTCCAGGTAAACAGATTAATATGAATTATATGATGCAATATTAAATTAAGCTTCAATTACTGTCATCTTTAACATGTGATCTCCCAAATGTCAAAAAAGTGAGGTTAAGTAATTATTAGCAAGTCTTGCCATAGGCCCCCATAGGTATGTAAAACAATTCCAATATTAAATGTTTACCAAATAAAGATGTCAAATTTTTTTTTTTTTTAAAAAACATACTTTCTGTTCTCATCTGTTTTTAAAAAAGGAAGGGGTGGCCAAACTGCAAATTTTACGTGCCGATTCTGGTAAAAATCCATTGCTCCACTGCTCCGATGCTATTTTTCAAACCATTGACCGTGCACCCAGAAAGGAAATAATAACCACAGAGTTAAAGATTTGGTTACGAGATCAGCATATGAAAACAAATATAAAACAGTAAGGAAACGGTTTAACTCTGTACCAAATATTGGAAATATCAATATTTTAAATTTCATTTAATAATCTTTTGATAATAAGTTTGAGTTTTTGGATAAACACGTTACCGGAAATTGTATAATGTCAGTTTCTACAAAATGATATAGAAAGATATCGTGTGAATGTCACTAATTCACTTGCCAAAGTGCCGACTGGCAAAATGTTAGCGAGAAAAGCGGGAAGAAAACGATTGCAGTTGAAAAATCAAAATCAATCGAAAGAGAAAAGTCGTAAATCGGGAATGACGTTGTAAGTGCGTCGTTGTGGTGCGGCGTGCGGCGCGGGGCATTCCCGCCCCGACAAAGTGACAAAATGACTATAAATTACCCGTAATGGAGTGGCGAGGTGATTCCTAAAGCAATGATGTGACGGCCGCTTTACGAGCGGGCTACTGCGCCGGCACACAGCGCAGCCTTGCACGTGCGTCAATAAATGCGTTAAATATCAAAACATTACACTAAATATCGGAACGTTACATTACATAAGATAACTGAAACTATCCGCACGACTATATTTGGAAATTTCATAAAAATGATTGCTTATAGAACCTCACTTAAGGCAGTATTCTGGTCTAGAGACACGAATTTCAGGTGTTTTTTAAAGTGCAATTAAAAAAAAGGAACAACAGTTTTTGTATCAATTTTTTTACCAAATTTTTATTAATGTTTTAAAAATACATACAAAAATTTTCAAACCAAAATATTAAAAACCCAAAAAGTTACAGGCTGGTAAGATGATGGGTGTCGAAAAAATGGGGCGCTGTAGTTGCCAGGATTCCAACTTTTCTAGTCACCTAAAATATAATTAAAAAATTATCCTTAATTCGTAAAGATGTTATTTTCGCGCATATTAGAGAAATGTAAAAATATTTATTTTTGCGCAAAATGGCAGAGGTTTGAAAAAAAATTCTCAAAAAACAGTCTCAGTCATATAATGGTAGTTTACACTTACATTTACTTAATCCGCAATTCCTGCTTCATACAATGGGCCTTCCTCTTTTTCAAAATAAGCATTTTCAGATGTTCTTTCTATGTTCATCGGTTTTTAAATAAATATTAAGAATAAATATTTTTTTACAATGGACCCGAGCTCAGGTAGTCGAAAAATTTCTGCCGTCTATTATTCGCTTCGCTCCGCCCAGACCCGTTAGATACCACGTCACTAAAGTAGCTGTATCTCTGAAAATACTCGGAATTTCGAAAAGTCCTTGAAAGAGCATATTATTAAAAATTTCTCCAATATCCTAGACCGGAATACTGCCTTAAATCAAACTATTTACTTTTGAAATTAATCATTAAAAAGAAAATTAGGTTGGCAATGGTAATCACTAAAACTGATGCTTTGTACAAAAAGTTCGCGGAATCAAAGTTCCTTATTGATACACTCTGTCCGTTTTTGATATCCTAGTAATAAAAGGATTCAATTTTTTTACTGAATTGATCCGAAACTAATTATCCACCAGAACTATCTGTTTTTTAGTTGTTCACTGTCAATACTTGGTGGAAGGCATTATAATAAAAATAATAATACATATTTAGTACTTTTTCCACATAAAATTTATTTAATCAGGACCAGTTTCGCTCATGGCGAGCATTCTCAACTGATCAGTTAAATATGTATTATTATTTTTATTAGAACTATCTGTGTTGAATAAGTCCAAGAACAGGTAACCCTCGTTCGTTGAAACCTCGAGGACAGCGAATTCGTTCTTTCTCTGTTCTCTGTAGAATTGAAATATTTTTTGCTTGGTGAAACGGAAATCTATTGGAACGAATGCTTACACGCTAGCTTATTTCAATTCAAGAAACGACTGCTTAAGGCTTAATGTCATCAAAGATTGTCCAACTCTTATTCTTGACCGGTATGCATATGTTAACTGAAATACAAATCATTCATGATTTACTAGTCAGAAACTATTAGAGCCACGAACTAGTTTATTCTGAATCAATTTATCATGTATTACTTGAAAAAAAACCATAGTGCTAACTGATAGCGAAGAAAACGTGCTATAAAGAATTTGGAGAAATGAAATAATAGTATGGATCATGTCAGAAAAATTGATGAAGCATGGAATGCAGTCATTCAGACATGTGTCGGTAGAAATTATTTCAGATAAATATATCTACGAGCGATATTCAAAACATCATCGAAGATAAGTCATATAATAGATTTCAGAGTCATTGAAAAGGTTGAAGTCGGTGTGGTTCAAAAAGTCCTGAGCCAAAAAGAAAATGATGTCTCCCATGATTTATTAAAGATTGTTCCTATGCAAAATTTTACGATTACGAAAAAAACATGTTGAATGAAAATTTAGCTAAACCCTTTCTTGAAAAATTAAAGTTATGATGGATTACAGTATTTTCTAAGAGCAAATATTTTAATATGTTCAATTAATATTTTCCACACTTTCCTCAGCGGTATCAATAATATCAAAAAGAATATATTGAATTCTTGCAATAAAAAAATAAAAGTGATCCTAATTATTTACTTGTGCAAAAGCTTTCCACTCAACGGTAAGAAAATATATATGCGGAACATAAGGCTACAATAATTTTGGATTAGAAAATGTCAATTCAATGTACTAGCGGGAAAACAGTTCGTTCGCACATTAATTGATCAATAATTCGATTCAGGTAATAAATTAGACACAAAAATATGGTTTGATCAATAATGAGGTCTAAAATTAAAATTTTAGCTGAAACCGATTGAATGGCTATAATGTAAAAAAAATATAATCGTCATTATTGAAATGAATTTATTGTTCACATGAGTGTGAAAGGTCATTTTGCCTTTTTATTTAGATCATTGTGATACGTGTTGGATCTTACACAGAAAGCACACAAATATCTTATGCGGATGTAGTACGCTCTGATAATAATTATATAAAAAGTTGAAACGTTTTTAATAATATAAAGATGAAAATTTTCAATCGTTAAATATGATCAGAAAGAAAAAAAACATTGAATGAAAAGAACCAATAATTATTTTACAACCAGCGTGACGCACGTGCAAGCATACTGTCTGCTGCCATAAGGGGGTAGAGAAGGCAACAACTCATAAAATTAAGCGATTTGGATGTTAGTTCAACTCAGAAGATCGGCTCGCTAACAACTTAGCCGCTCTCTCTACGCTACGTTATTCAATGCATTTCGTTTGTTATTGACATTTCACTTACTGCCAGTTCTATTGTTTCCGCCGCAAATGACAGTCAACACTTTGATACAGTGCGATAAAAAAACTAACTGTCAAATAACGACTTGTTGGTGCTTTTTTTGAGTTTATACCGCGCTTTACGTAGGTGTTTCCGATCTGTCTACAATAGGAAGTTGGTGATAAAGTGACACATAAAACAAGTGTACATTGTCTATTATGTTTTATCGTTATGTCATTCTTTTGTTTTACAAAAACTTTGACAATTCGCCTATTGACTGTTGTTATTGTTTAACCGGTTGTTGATGACTACAAATACAAAGTTCTGTGTTAAGTTTATAAGTTTTTTTAGTGAAAGACAACACTTCTTTGTTTACCGAAGTTAATGGCGGTAAAATTATTCCTTCATATTTTGGTAACTAAAAAATGTCAATATACAGCTATTGTTATTGTTTGATTGAGAGATTTTGCATTGTGGAGAAGAAAATTAGTAAAACATTCAATTCTTAAAGCTTTTTTATCACAATTTTATTGTTGACATATTAAATGATTTTTTTGTTTGATAACTATCCATGAACACGCTTACATTAAATATTCAATTTATAATCTAAATGTTTACTTGTTTTTGGTTCAACAATAAGTAAGCAACGAATATTATTTTTGTGTAGATATTGTTGAGCTATATTCTTAAATTGGTAATAATCATATATCAAGTATGATTTTACACCTTCCAACAAAACTGTTGTTTTTCCGTCATTAAAAATACAGCTTAGTAAATAGTGACCAATGTATAAAAAACGTATTTTTAGCAACATACAAAACTTTAGTAATGTTCTTACGATGTACGTGCTAAATTGTTTTCATCGGACAGGAAGCTTTTTGAAAGTAACTATGCGTGACGCTCAAATATACCTGTCATAATATTTATTTATGTAAATTTTATATATGGCAATAAAGTACTTTGACATAAGAAATAAGTAACTAAACATCTACTGTCGAGTATAAACTCAGCTAATTAATTTTGTATAATATCTTAGTAAAACCTGAGAAATCTCTATTAAATATTATACAAATATTAAAGTAGCATACTATTCATGTACACAGGTGTTTCAGTGATAATTTTAATTGTCAAGTTATTATCGTGGGAAATTATTTACTCTTGGCAAGTCAAATTGCCCAATAAGGCATCCAAACCGACCTGAGATATTGAAATGAGGTATTTTTGTTGAACCGATGGTCTGTCATCATTAATTGAGCGGAAAGAATTCTACACGTGTTTACAAACCTACCGTTTTATGTTTCATGAAATGTACATATATTTATTATAAGAACAGTAGCGATAATTCTTCTCGATTCTCTCTTAGTAACATCTTCTTTATTTTTAAAATGATTTTAAGAATTGATCGAACAAAATATATTCCCTCCTGACTGATATGAAGTGATTTCCTCCGTGATACTAGATCATTTTTTTTGGATTATCGTATAATTATTATGTCTCTTTAGTTTAAGTGTCAATTCCGAATGTGAAGTTTCCCTTAAATGTACACAAATGCTTCATTTTAATGGTGTTTAGAATGTATGTTATTTAATACCTATCAAACCTGAAATAATAGCTAAATGTTATTTATATGTTTTATTCGAGAGCTTCTTGGATATTTTATAATGTTTATTTTGAGACTTTAATCATATGCCATTAACAATAATGAGAATTTTTGTGGTCACTCGAGATCAATTCGAGAAGAAGAGACGCCACAAAGACCCACGTCCAAAATCTCAAATTTAAATTGAAACATTTAAAAAATATCATTTTGACCTTGCCAAGAGATGAATCTACCCGATCGGGAAGAATTTTGTATTACCCTGCTATCAAAAACCGACCGATATGGCAACCGTAGGGGTGTTAAATATATATAAAGGGTTGCTAATTGGAGTATCTGCCATAATGTTTGTAATCTTACGTATTTAAGTACATCTGTGAACATCTGTGAACTTGAAATGCCAAAAGGCGGAGACCCCGTTCGTTAGCGACAAAATTCATGGAAAAGTACAAAATTAGGTAATCTCCTACACTCGCCCTCCTTATTATTTTGACGTACATATATTCCCACATGGCCATCAAGTTATTGCTACCAGTATACTAAATACAGTGCTTGGCTTAGGTAATGCTATGATCTTTATTATAAAATGTTGCAACAAGTATAATTAATTCAAAAAAAAAAAATGATTCACTAGTTTCTTCGTTTTGTACTGACAACACTGACCAACTAACTGTGTTGGATTATACGTCAAAATAATAAGGAGGTATAGTGTAAGAGATTACCCAAAATTCAAACGATTCAAATGTTCATAAATATTATATGCACATTTGAATCGTCTTTACCCGCCAAGTTAATTTGATCCGAATAACGTTTTAAGTAATTAAATACATCCCATGGTAAAAAGGTCAGTATCGTGCAGTTTCGAATAGTTCTAAGAATTAGAGAAGGTTGTCTTGAATCAAAGTAAGAAAAATCAGTTTATATTATGATAAATACACACGAAAGATGATACACTAGTATCATTTGTATAGTGGCGTATTTTGAGATGCACACATTTATTTTTACCTTTAACTCATAGATCACGTGTAAGTAAGATTAAATTTCAAGCTTTATGACAGTGATAACAGTTGAAAAAATTGTTTGAGCTATTTTGTAATGAACATGCAATGAAAGTGTGTTGAAAGAGGAGGTTAATTCTTATACCTTAACGGATTTAATTATAAAAAATATAACAATTTGCTTTTCGTCAAGATTAAAGATGGATTGATTGTGAATGGTCTATTAATAAAGTTGATTACCTTTATATGTCTTTCCTAAAGGAGAGTAAAGGTATAAAGTAATAAGTTATTATTGCTTACACGTGTTATCACTTTCCAATTCGAACCATTTTGATAATCGAAGATCTAATACAATTTATTGCAATCAATTATTATGTCTCAGTTCTTATTGTTTTATATTATTGAATTTGTTAAGACACTGTTAAAAACTTACCAATCTTATGCCATCTTACTGTAATAACTTAGTACGTATTGTTTATTGTTTGCCATTTTAAGTAGTGCAAAGTCATCAAATTGCACCTTAGTTTTTTTATGAGGTTCCTGAAATAACAGGCTCAATATGAAACACTTTTTCTACAGTTAATTTAGGATTGTATGTTTAACTAAGATTGGTATAGTAAAATATAATTATGCCGTCGGAAGCGCAATGATCACCAGGTATATGAACTTTTTTTTCAAAACACATGTGAAAAGTTTATCTCAATTGTTTGTTTTAATTTGACATATAAAATTGTAATATTCGAATCGTGTTCCTTTATTTAAAACACTGGCTGAATGTTCTCAATGGCGTCTAAGATTATATAACCTATCAATAATATTTTAAATATAAGCATTAAATCACTGCGTATTAAAGTTTAGTATTTATGATGATGAATGCTTTACGTCGGTCCCTGCGGTCTAGTGGCATGAGCTTTGTCCTAGCGATCGGGGGGCCCGGGCTCAATCCCCGGCTAGGTCAGATTTTTTTAATTGAAAAAAAGAGATCTTGGGCTGGGTGTATGTTATTCATCGTTGATTTCGTGCACAACTGATACATTATTTATCATCGAGTTAATCTCGTATGACTTTCACAAATCAGAATATTTGGCGCATTGGCGTAAGCTGTAATGCCAAATATTTTTTTTTATCAAAAAAATAACTAAAAAAAATATCTAAACAAAAGTAATTATTATTTAAATATTTATAATGTAGGGAAAAAAGTTTATGGCTGTATAAGCTTTTGTTTAATGTTGCCATCGATGTAAATCATAATTCGGCTTATGTTAAAAAATAATATGCATATTTTTTTTTTACTAAAGATGTTACAATTTACTATCAAATTGTGATTTATCTTGATGTTTATTTGACTACATTTTCTAATTTCTCAAATACTATCTAACTATTAAATGCAGTTTCGCTCGGAATTGAGAGTCCGCATTTGGTATAATAATCTCGGAATGCAAGGAAGTGGCGAGATGAAAATAGTCACATTCGCTTATATTAACCACACTTTATAGCAAGGGTGGCCAACGGGGGCCGCGGAGCATATGCACATATTTTTTTCTTTTAGTGTACACAAAACCAATTTTCTAAAAACGTCAATTTCTCAAAAATAAGTCTGTCTCGTCAAACTATTACCAAGCGTGTCGACGACATTGGAAACCATATCGAAGATAATTCCAGAAATCGAGTATCCAAGTTCATATGTTATGCTCTATCATTGGATGAAAGCACAGATACCACCCAAGTGGCGATTTTTATCAGGGGTGTTGATGTCTATCTTAGCAAAATATAAGAATTAGCGGCACTTAAGGACACAACTTTTTCACGATATTTGTTAGTAGTTGTTACATCGACATTGAATCACTTTTAGTTTCATCTACGGGAAATCAATTTTTGAAACGTAGTTTTTATTCATTTATTGGGTAAGTTTGTACCTAAAAAATATTATTGTAAAGCGTGTATTAACTGATTCGATTTCCTCCATTTATAAGCGACTAGATATAAAAAATAAAACGATAAGTTTGAAGGGGTTTTTCAATATTTTTTTCAATACAATATATTTAGACTTTTACTAAAACGAAAAAAAACCTACAAACGATTTGAAGCACTTGACAAGTTTTCCTGGATATGGTACGGCACGGTATACGGAACAAATAGTTAAGTCGTATATATATTGAATGGATAAGATCGAAAATGTATTAAATACATTTTTTTCTCACACCATTGCTATAAATGTATTCAAACCTTATTGAAGGAGGCGTATAAGTATTGGTGTATAATTGTTATTCCAAGTAAAGCACATGTGTCATTAAAAGCGTATGCATCTTACAAATGGATATTTTACTTACTTGACTAAACACTTATTTTAATTACAAATCGACACCTTACTTTGTAAAGGTTCTAACTGCTCTTGAAACTGTATTGAGATATGAGCGTTTGAAGTTTGGATTGATCATACTGTTTAATTCATTTGTAACAAAAAACATGTAAAAATATTTCAAATTACTTATTTTAAGCATATTTTTTCACAATTCGAACCATTCTACTGATTATTAATGATCTTTACGATCTTATGATGGAAATAATGATGACAATCTTAGAAATTTATCAAATAAATTAAGTAAAAAAGTGTGCAGATCAACTTTGGTATTCTGCTTACTCCGTTATTTATTATAATTCTGAAATTCATATATATGATAGAATGCGGTAAATACAAGCTTATCCGACCATTTTTTTTCCAAAATGACTGTTAGAACCATTTTAAAGTAAGGTAGCGAAATGTCATTTGATTATCGAACACAACCATTATTACTTTTATGCACTGTATACTGTATCAATTTAATTATTCACGACTAAGCATGGAAAAATGTACCTACGATTTAGATTTTTATACCGTAGAACGACAGTAAATGAAATTAATCATATTTTTGTAGTAGATATAGTTCTACCATACAATACACACACAATTGATATATTATATCGTCTCTAATTAACTTTTGTGTCCACCAATTCTTGGTTTTAAAAAAAGCTGCGTCGTAGAGCTGATAATAATTTGCAGCGTAATCTGTGCTTGATATACGGAACATGGTAAACCCGTTAAAATAGCACGGGTTTCAAATAACACGGTATAAGAAAACGACTTATTTTATGTCAGTATGATTATGACGAATTAATCTTTTTATCTGGTGTTCTCGTAAAAGTATTTTCCAATGAAAAGTTATTCAACTTTTTTGATATAGCTTATAATAATATAGGGACGCTCAAAATATGTTACTTTGTCCTGCTGAGTAGATTATTCATTGTTTAGTAGCCAAATTTGAGTCAACCAGTTTGGTAATTAATGGGTCAACACCTACCTGTACGTCATCAAAATACAATATCTGGTGAAAACATTGCTGCTGTGTGTGAAAGTGTACAGGAAAACCCAATGCAGCTTATTTCTCGTTGTTCACAAGAACTTGTCTTTTCTGCGACTTCAAATTGGCGAATTTTGAATCGGGCCTTATGTCTGCATCCGTATAAAATCCAACTAACCAAGAAACTTCAGGTAAACGACCACAGACAACGCCTGATTGGGTTCTGGAGCAGTTGGAAGTTTACCCAAATTTGTCAAAAAAGTCAACTTTAGCGACATGGCCCATTTTATAATGAATGGATATTGGCAGACATTTGATGCTATATTCCATATTTAATGCCGTAAAATATACTTATAAATGAAATTAAAATTTAGTCGAAATCTCACAAACAACTTGTTTTATTTACATTTCAAAACTTTGCGTCCTTATAAAAAGACCCTTTATAATAAATGCAATCAATTATCTGTTATCTGTATTTTGAAAACTTGAATTACATTTGTAAATAAATGAAAACAGAGAAATTTTGGATTAACCTTTTGCACTACTCAGTATATATTTGTTTTCCTTCCAGGAACTCCTCAATAGGTTTGAGAAATTGATTCAAATTAATATCACAGGGTTTGCGTAAACCGAAAAATATTCTACATTATGACATGATACACACTTCAACTAAGGCACACAATCCGATTAAAACGGTTTTGAAATGTGGCAAATTAAAAATTAGTAAAAAGTAATGTTTCGAACAAGTTTTACAATGTCGAGCAGGACTCGACATTGAAGTTGCGCGTTACCTATACGATTTCGAGATAGTCTCGACATATGAGTTGGATGAGTGAAGACAAAGGTCACACTTGAAGACCTAGAAAGTCGAAGGTTTAATCTTTTAACTGCCAGCATGTGCATGTATGGCGGTACCTCGCACACCACGAATTCTAAATATGTCATTTTTAAATGTGTATTTGTAAAAACTTGCCGATTACGATGCGATTGTGCCGTCATTTATCCATAATAACAAAATTAAAATATTTATGAATCATCAGTTACAATTGATTTTAGTTATATAATCCCGCTTAAAGCGAGCGTCTAAAGACGTCATTTTTTGTATGATTGGAGTGTCCTTCACGAAAATTTCGCGTCTTAAGACATCTGTGGCAGCCATCCGGTTAAGGAGATGGTTCCGTTCATATGAATTTTCACGTGAAAATTTGTGTTAATCGATATAAAACTTTCCAAATTAACTGCATAGATATATATTTTGTATTATGAAATATCTCCTGATAAACTCACTTGTATCCTAAGCACTTTAAAATTTACAAATATGTCGTCATGTCATCATACTAATGTGAGTATAATCAAATAAATATTTTGTTAAAATTCCATATAATTTAGCACGAGTAAAGAAAAAAACAATGGGTGATTACAACATCACTGTCATGAGTTTGGTGCGTTTTAACGATTCAGCGATTTAATAAATTGATAGGTAGGTGCCTTAAATAATTGTAAATTCCCACGCCTTGCACTTGCTAATTAAATGAGGTAAATAATTCTGAGAATTTATAAAACTATTATCGTGCTTCGAAATTGACACTTTTCCTTATTTCTAGTGATGGTTGTAATTGTGCATTGTTTTGAAAGTACAGCATTTTTTTCAGTGTATTATATTACGCGATGATAACTGTTTTGCTTTGTTGGCGGGTTATCGGACAAAACATACGACAGGGCTGGGCAACAGGTCGATCGTTACCGTGCTCTGAATAAGCAAACTCTAAGTTATCTTTTTTACTTCCACAGCCCTATATATCTGATGATTTTTTTTTTGTTATTATTAAAAAAAAAAGTTCCCCGCTGTGTGTATTTCTTTTCTGATTGGGTGTCCTTAAATGTTCTTTTTCGGTTTCATTCACATAAATTTAATTAAAAAAAAAGAATGTAGTTTACGTACATTATGACAGAATTATTTGAAATTCGTTATTGAAATTCTTAAATTGAAATTGAAATTCTTAAAAATAGAAAATATTTGGCATTACAGTTTACGCCAATGCGCCAAATATTCTTAATCGTGAAAGTCATACGAGATTAACTCGATGATAAGTAATGAATCAGTTGTACACAAAATCAACGATAAATAACATACACCCAGCCCAAGATCCCTCTTTTTTCAATTGAAAAAATCTAACTTTGCCGGGAATTGAACCCGGGTCTCCAGATCGCTAGGACAAAGCTCTTGCCACTAGACCACAGGGACCGACGTTATGATGTAACTGTGGTTATGTTAATACATTTTTTGCATCTATTCTACAACTGTATACTATATTGATGCTTCTCTGCTATTGGTGGTTAACGTGTCAAGAGTGAATATAACTGTTCCTATCAATTCAGTATACATATATACTTTAGGTGTAACTATCGATTTTTGGTGTAAAAACATTATATAAAATAAATAAAAGACAATTTATTCGTTAATATTGAATTTCAACGGGTGTGAAAGTCATTTCACCCCGAATTAAAGGATCATAAAACTATAAAAAAAAGATGTAATTATATATTGTTTATTATGCAATAAATAGGCAACTCTATAGATTTCTTATAAATCGATGTTTCATTTTCATTAAAAGACACCCAGCAAACTTGATAGCGGTCTTGATTTATCCGTTCACGGCAGCATATTCTTTTGTTTTAGTGGGATTAATAATTTTCAAATAAATAGATAGTGACATCTCTGTGAAAAATTGTTCAATGCATTTTTTACAATCAGGCATTTATTTAACTGATACAATCTAATTAACAAGTTTTTTAAACGTATCCGTCAATCAACACAGTTTTTATTATACGAATGCAATGGCTGGAATAGACCGTATGCTTGAATAATGAAAAAAAATGTTCTTTTTTAATTGAGCGTATAATGAGAATGGTAAATAAAAAACAAGAATTTCTTTTTTGCAAATAGGATAGGCAACATATTTTTATTTTTGTACTGTTCAAAAATCTTTTTATAAGTTATATAATTATGAATTAAATAATAAATGTACATGGTTTTCATGTACATTCCTGTACAGTCCTGTTCTTGTAACATCCTTATATATCTACTATTTTAAAAAAAAGAGTGGTTGAGTAAGTGGGTAACGTAGAGATAATCAATAAAAACTGGTTATATAGTTCGAGATGTAAATTTTTTTTACTTTGTTTATTAATTATTATTGAGTTACATTTCAACACTTATTAACAATAACGAATACATTCCCACTCAAACGACTATTTTTCTTTGAATTTTGCACATAGGATTTATTGTGCGTCCTATTTAACCGAAAGATAAAGCCAATACTTTGCTCGGAAAAAATATAGTAGGTCGTGTGTTGTCACATAGGATATTTTATCTAGCTCAATCATGAATGTTGGCACATAGGATTTATTGTAAATCGGCATACTTAAGAAACTGAATAAAATATTCTCATCCAATGGTGCACTTTGGCCAAAAACGTCACATATATAGTGTGCGGGAAATGACGTTCTGTTGATTTGAACTTCATCCAACAGTTTTTAATTAGATTTTAATAAATAAAGGGTATTTCAATAGGGACGCTCAAAATATGTTACTTTGTCCTGCTGAGTAGATTATTCATTGTTTAGTGGCCAAATTTGAGTCAACCAGTTTGGTAAATAATCGGCCAACACCTACCTGTACGTCATCAAAATACAATATTTGGTGAAAACATTGCTGCTGTGTGTGCAAGTGTACAGGAAAACCCAAGGCAGCTTATTTCTCGTTGTTCACAAGAACTTGGCTTTTCTGCGACTTCAACTTGGCGAATTTTGAATCGGGCCTTATGTCTGCACCCGTATAAAATCCAACTAACCAAGGAACTTCAGTTAAACGACCGCAGACAACGCCTGATTGGGTTCTGGAGCAGTTGGAAGTTTACCCAAATTTGTCAAAAAAGTCAACTTTAGCGACATGGCCCATTTTATAATGAATGGATATTGGCAGACATTTGATGCTATATTCCATATTTAATGCCGTAAAATATACTTACAAATGAAATTAAAATTTAGTCGAAATCTCACAAACAACTTGTTTTATTTACATTTCAAAACTAAGCGTCCTTATAAAAAGACCCTTTAGAAACACCTCATAGAATAGGATCATTATAAAAAATTCTATTCACTCTATTATTTAAACATGTCGTGTGGTTTTCGCTATTTTAACTAGCGCGTATTAGTAGGTAATATTAACTATGTATTTATTGCAGTAAAACCTGCCTGGTACTATTTCGTGCTCATTGAACTGTCAAATTGACACCATAAACGCTTTGAGCGTTATTTTATGCGTTTTCCACAGCCAATATTCATTCAGATTATAATAATTTCATTGCATACGGGCCTTTCGAAAGCGCATACGTACTCATCTTTAGGACCAACTTGAAGTACAGTAAATATAAATCGAATTTATACCTACACTTCATAATATGGATCTCAATTTTAAAATGTTCCAAAGCTCATCCATTATCTAAAATCTAAATTCTATTTAACATTTTGCACACTGAACTGAACTACTGCGTATTGAAAAAAAAACACGTGATAAAAATAATATTGTAGCACGGTTGCTACATAGCAAAATACACCATGTAAGATAGGCGTGAGGCTGTCGCGGGTCGGCGGTGGATATAATGTCAAGTACCCAATGAAGTGTTAAATTAATTTAATGTAAAGTGCATTCACGAGAAATAAATACAAATTTTTTACCTTATTTTTATTATTGTTCTCAAATTGATAACGGTAAAACCATCGACAATATTTGACATTATTTGTCCTTTTTTTTAAAAAATAAAAATGCTCAGTAATATAAATATTTGACACACAATACATTATCAATCATTAAATCGATGTTTAAAATGAAACATGTTCTCTTGAGTGTATTGGAACACGCCATAAAGTGGAATATAATATATATAATATGAATATAAAAGATTAGAAAATTGCTACTGATAATCAATGTAAAATAGTCTGAATTTTCAATCATATTTATTTACTATCTCAGTGTTTCGCCAATAATGGCCGGCGGGAACGGTCTGTCTACGTTTAAATGAATTCTGGAACTTAATGATGGTGATATATAGTAAATTTGGTTCATAGACGGTCTTTTTTTCACGATTTTGTTGCAAAAAATAAGGATACTAACGGTTGATAAAATTAAATGCTATTTTTGAAGCTTGTGCTTTTTTTTTTTAAATAATTTCTACTAAACATGAAATGGTCTTCTGTGTTGAATAAAAAATAATTATCTCCCGCACCCATTCGATTCTAAAAACCGGACGCGCCGAGAGCGATTAGCTAACCACTAGTACTGTCTTAACCCGCTTCATTTTTTCAGTACGCTCTCCTAATAAGATAAGTTGATTTACTGAGTAACAAAATGTTCTCGTAAGAATAATTGGTAGCAGGCATGGATAAAAAGAACATTTGATATATACAGTGGAACCCCGATCTTACGTTCTCGCATTATATGTTTTCCCGCGTAGTGTGTTCATTTTTTATATTCCCGGCATTTAGTTCATATATAAAACTTTCCCGCATTAATCGTTTGTTTAATAAGGTCTCTTGAAAAACGTAGAATCGGGGTTTCACTGTACCTCCAATTTTTCTATGATGCCGTGTATTTTTAGTTGATATTTTATGAAGAATATCCACTACTCAAAACATTCCTTTATAATAATTTATAGTTAGTCATAAATACTTAAAAGTTTCTTACTTAGATGTGACGAATATTTAAAAAAGTATCCTAAATTCAAATTTTAAAACAATTTGTCGTACCATGTCTGTCGTATCAATAAAAATCACGAGTGTTCTATAATGATTCCAAATTTAAAAATAGCTACTTTGTTTTTGAGTAGGCGTTATACGTAATTGGCAAAGATACCACTTCTTTGTGAGGTAATCAATCACATTTTCATTTGATTTAATAAACTTCTTGCATTCAACATTAACGGGTCATATGCCGTTGCTCACATTGAAAGAGAAGTGAATAATGTTTAATATGAACATTGTATTTATCTAATACACAATCAGCCTGAGGTTGTGTTAACGTGTATTTCTCAAACTATACGGATAATAAAAACATTATCTGCAAAAAAAACAATTCTCTGTTTAATTTTTCGTTGCCCTGTTCACAAGTAATGTAGATTTAAAATCAGCAATCGAATGCGCGGGATAAAAACGGATAATCGAAATAAGTCGTTCATTTCTTTGATATTTTTTTGTTTATTGATACACGAGCGAATTAAACCTTTCATGTTGACATTTTTGACACAGCCTCATTCAACAAACATAAACATAATCAGTATGAACACATTCACTTTTTGTCACATTCACGTTCATAAATTCTGTATTCGTGAATCACTTTTAAGGTGTTAGGTGTGTATTCTGTATCGCTACTTCTAATTTTTTTTGTGCGTTAATGTTAATGTCAGCATCGACACAATATTAAAGCTACTTAAGCTACATATGTAGTTCAGCAAGACTTGGCAGTTTTTTTGGCCTTATGCTATGATATGCATATAATACATACGAGCGTATGTAAAAAAACACCTTACTTTGAAAAGGTTCTAACTGCTCTTGGCCCTGTTTTAAGATATGAGCGTTTGAAGTTTGGATTGATCAAACTATCTAATTCAATAGATAAAATTCACTTGTAACAACGAGCATGTAAAAATGTCAAATTATGTACTTATTTTCAGAATATTTTTTCACAACTCAAACCATTCTACTTAAATCTAAAAAATAATGATCTTAATGATGGAAATAATAATAACGATCTTATAACTTAATCAAATAAATTTAGTAAAAAAGTGTGCAGATGAACTCCGGAATTCAATAATATATGTTTCGAAGTTTCGAACATTTCTGAAAGGTAATTTTTTGCCAAAATGTCAATTAGAATCTTATCAAAGTATGGTAACGAATACATTTTTCTTGACTGCGTTAAATCGAGAAAGGTGTGTTTATCACAATAATAATATTGTGATTCTATGCAAAACCTTTGAGAACAATAGATAATTCGCAGAGTACTTCTGGCTAAACGGACTTTTCGATGGCAAATGACGCGGAAATTGGTTTCGACCGGTTTTCTGTCGCTTTTAACAACACAATATAGTCTGCATGTCATTTAAAATATGTACCTCATACATTATGCTGTGTCTATATGACGCCAATTAAGTATTTAAAATTTATATTGTCTCCGCTAATCGATATCAGGCCATGGAAATCTTTACATTGTAACGTTTCGACGATGAGTCTTAACGGTTATGATTTGAGCAAAAAAAATCAGTAGGCATCTAACGATTAATTTTAAGATTTTTTCGAAAAATCTAGCGATATAATTTAAGCCCACAGGATATTTTTGGTTCCATGACAAAACAGAACATAGAAAAACAGAATATGACAAAACAGAACGTGACTTTTCAGAACATGACAACGATCCTAACCTACCCTAACCTGCTTTATCATATTCTGAAAAGTCATGTTCTGTTTTGTCATATTCGGTTTTGTCATGTTCTGTTTTGTCACGTTCTGATTTGTCATGTTCTGTTTTGTCATGTTCTGTCAATTTAATTAACGAAACACATGATGAAAATGCTTGCTATGAGCAAAATTTTTTTATCCAAAATAATTTTCCGATAAACAATATGTGAAAGTAGTGAAAATAGTGTGTTTTATTTATTTAAATTTAATGCATTTCCATGAATAATTTTTAGCAAATGCACAGAACAGGAAATTAAAGAAATTTAAATTTAAATGCTTATTATAAAAAATAGTTTAATGTCGACATTGAAATTCCCATACAGAGTGTAAACGAGAATAAGCAGAATTTTGACTACAATATTTAATAAGTTTATCCCTATTTCTATTTGCCGCCGGCACATTTACAGTCGGGCCGTGGTCGAGTGTCATCGTTGTTGGCTTTTGTTGCAGATCGCACGGACTCGAATCACAGTCCGGGCAGTTTCATTTTTCAATCATTATTGATTTCTGGTCGGAAACATGGATGTGTATGGTGTCTTAAATTCCCTCCTACACCCATCCGATCCAACGAATAGAGAGAGCATAGCTTACCACTAGTCCTGTCTTCGTAGATAAACATATTTTGAGATAAACTCCATCAGTTGTTCATTATCTCCACATTGGAATCAGAACTGGTTAAAAAAATGATCAACCTAATAAGTATTGATATTATGTATGCGTACCAATTAAATCTTTTTGCGTTCAAATTAAGGTTGATTGAAAATATTATTTCTGATGATAGCACTATTTCTATTTCGGTCGGTTAACCATATGTGTTTATTGCAAGAATTCAAAAATCATGTATAGCTACTAAGATATATTAAACAAACCAGCTGTCATTCAGCTAATGAGTATCTTTAACGCGAATGAGTAGACTTAATCACCACTTAATTACCGACAGTAAACAAAGAATAACTCCAGGGGACAGCAAACATTTCTCACTATATTACATACTAATTTAAATAATTGAAAATTTTTATACATTGCTTGTACTACTTTTATTTTGATATTTTTTTATGATTCCCGATTGATATCATAAATATGAAGCCATACATACATATTTCAACTATTGAAGTATTAAGATTTGTAAATTATTATCATTTTTCTACACAAATAGTTAATTATTCGTTGTATTGTCTTGTCTTGTGTCGTGGCGTTCAAATATTATTAAATATTACTTCTAGTCAAATAAATGTTCACTTTAAATACAAAGCAACATCCAAACTAAGTATTTCCAGCATAAAAATCTTTGATTTAATTAAACGAATGGAAACTAATCCAGATAGCGTCTTTTAAGTATCAGACTTATTCTAAAAATACTGACTTTAGAAACGTTTTTAATAAAATTTAATTATAGGTAAATTGCAATTTACCAAACTGTTCTTCTTGAAACACATTCTTCTTCGCCTGTCTTTATGAGTAGATTATCATGATTTTAAAGTGATTCTTATTTTACATAGAATTAATTATATTAAGACACCATTGTTTTACGACCGCTCTTGTCGACATAATTTGCTTAATGGCGGTCCAACACACTTTACACTTACTTGCTTGAAGAACAATCATTCCATACACATAAAAGAGATTATATCTGACAAAATGTTGTGTTCTTTGTTGCAGTGAGGTATCATAATATGAGAATATTTCC
Organism: Himalopsyche kuldschensis; assembly: GCA_028554975.1. Lineage (NCBI taxonomy): Eukaryota > Metazoa > Arthropoda > Insecta > Trichoptera > Rhyacophilidae > Himalopsyche > Himalopsyche kuldschensis. The sequence continues at coordinate 6,133,689 of JAHFWI010000029.1, read as the reverse complement.
TGTTTATAGTACCTAATAGCTCTTAATTGGAATTGTTAATGAAGCTATAATTGTTAATGTATTATGCCTTGCATATTGATTTCCATTATAAGATATACACGTTTGAAGTTCTATTCTATAAAATGTTTTTTATCACGCAGGTAATGAAAATTATTGTGATGAATAGTGATGGTAATATAAAATTGATATAACTTTGATTATTCCACGTTTTGATACAATACGTGGAATAATCAAAGTTATATAAATTTTATATTAAAATGAACTTCCACAAAGTTACCGCCGAAACCATCGAAAATAGTGATAGTATTGAAATTTTATTTTCTATTTCAGGTGTCTGGTGTGGACAGTTTTCCCTGATAAACCAGAAATAAAACGATGAAGAAAGAGAGGTTAAGTGTTATACATGACTTTAGTTCGAGTATGTCCGTATAATTCGGGAAAATGGCGTAGTTATTGCGTGATGAGCCAAAATGCAACAATCCGACACGACAGTGACTTCTTCCGATTCGATACAAGACATGCCGACAGCTGTGAACAAGCTGATCACATCCGAAAACAATAACACTGTTGTGTCAACTGGAGCTTTTCTGAGACCCGGACACCCTCAACGAAGTCCCAGTGTTCTTTCATTACCATTTATAGACAGTGAAAGTGATTCTGACAGTAATAAAATCATGAAAGACAATTTTAAATTGACGTCTGATTTCACCAACTCATTTGTTGCGGATCTCTCTAATGAATCCAAACAAGTGTTTGACGTCAGTCATATTCAGGAAGTGAAAGGACCAATGACATTGCAAGAAGGTGCCGCAGATAGTTATGAGATATCTACTGCGGAAACGATTGCCGATCCATCTTCACCTTTAGAAAGAGCGCAGGAAAATAGCGAAAATGATTACTATTATAGAAGTTCTCCCAGTGGCAATGAAAGCGATGCGGAAAACAGACTCAAAATAGACTTGTCGGACGAAGAGGTTGATTTTGTAGACGATGAAACAATTGATAATAAGCGGAGAAGGAGGAACGAACGAGATGGCTTTGACTTTTCATCCAAATACTTAAAGAAAGACTCACCTTCCGAAGATACGGAGATGCGATCACCGACATTTCAAGATAATTTTATCAATTCTATGAAGATAAGTTCTGTACCTGGAGGGCCTGAAGAAAATTTCACAAACAACTTTGAAGAAAACTTTTCAATACAAAGAAAAACGCAATATCTTCAGGAAGCCAATCACGACAACACACAGCATACGAATCAAGAAGGAGAAGATTTTTCATGGCATCCCCATGTATATGGAAAACCTCCAAAAGCGCCAACTCCTCATTCAATTATCGATATTCTTGGGTGGGACCTGAAGAACACAAATTTGCAAACGCCTCCTCCCGTTCGACTTCTCGATACACCGAGTCCTGTCTACTCCTTGAATGCGTCTCCATCTAGTCTATGTATTAAAAGTCCTGATACCAGTGTAAAATCTGTTAATAAAACTAGCAATAACCCATTAGAATCTAGTATTGAAAGTCAAACATCAAAAACACACGTATTGAGTCAATTGATGAACGTTAGAAAAAAAGACACTTCCAAGTTTAAGTTTGAAAGTAGAGTTAACAGTAACGACTTGGTGAAACATTCAGATAATACCAGTTCAGTTTTACTTCAGAGACTCGAATCGCGTGGCAATTTCCCTGTATCCAAAGAAAAGGTTGCACCGTTGAGTGCGTCCCCTGTTATGAACTTTGTGAGCTGTACTCCAGTTGGGGGGCTCCACGGCTCTGTTCTCATGGGAGGAGGGCTTGTAGCATCGAGGGAGCTTCATTTGGACGGGGAAGCAGGGTTCGAGCAGCCGTTGGATTTATGTGTTGCTCGCGGTCGTGGCGTTGGCGTGCCATCGATTACCTCCACAGCCTCATTGGGTCAACCCCAGGATCTCAGCAAGTCATCAAAAAAAGGTAAGTGCTAATTTGACAAATCTAGTATCCTTAATACATTCAAAATTTTACCATAAGTTTACCGCCGAAATTGTATATTAGTCAAATTTGTTAGAGACGAAGTTTTTATGTTGAGTCAACGATTTGAACTTTGGTTGAGAAGCCCACACATCCAAGACAAATTATTGAAAAAATGATTGCAATCGCGATGTACTTGAAGAGATATATTTATAGAAAACTGTCACGCATTCTGTGATCTACCTTAGTTCTAACCAGAACTATTCCAGACAACCAACTTGAATACGTTGATCGAATGTTTAATATGTCTTCCAAGGGAGTTGTGAAGCCGGTGCTGGATTGAATCTTCGTTTGGCAACCAAGACACGTGATATTTATTGAGAACCATATTTATTACTAAAAATAAAATCTTCCTGGAAAATCATTAAAACTATTCTGCTGTACATACGTAGCTATTGTATGTGATAAAAGTATGTATTGTGAATATTATGATTTTGTCTTTGTATGCTTTTTGTCGGGTTCGCGGTCGAGTGTTAACGTTATTGGCCTCGGTTACGGTGCTCACAGTTTCCAATCCCAGTTCAGGCAGTTTCATTTGTTAATCGATTTTTTGAATTTTATTTTTTTTGAAGTCTTGGATTTGTGTTGTCTAACATTCCCTGCCACGCTAATGCGATCCTTAAAACGGAACCTAGCTAAAGCGATCAGCTAACCACTAGGCCTGTCCCAGCTCTATCTCTTCCCTCTTCGTAAAAGAGAGATTGAGCTACAAAATTTTCTCGTTGAAAAACTTTGTTATGAGTCATTGGAAGCGGTCTTTGCGATTGGTATACAAATCGAAGCGAGTTCGAATATGACGCGAAACATTGCAAATTGTGAATAGTCTATTAAATTTAAGATGCGAGTGCGATAACATCTTCAAACAAAAAAATCACCCCTCTTTTCGCTTAAAGAAATTTACCTTCTCGTCACAGATACACATATATTATACAACGGAGAGCATGAAAGATTTTTCCGTTTCTTCAAGTTGTTAGGAGATTTATTTTATCGCAACATGCAGCAATGCTCTTCAATATTGCCAATGCACCGTACATAGCAATATCTATACAGTTCCCTTTACATCACTAAAGTTAACTGTGTCATTAAATAATGTAATGTATAACGATTACATAAAGGTCAAAATCAATGGAAACAGCCAACAGAATACAGAAACGATCGTAAAAATGCTTGGAATACGTAATTCAATATTTTTTTCTGTGGAATATATCTCGTATGCTTTAATCTTCCTTATAATATTAACCTTCCTACAACATGTCAATTAAATCGGTAAAATTAAATTGTCAGCTACGCTTGTCGCCCGTGTGGAATTATTGATGTACCATTATTATTCGACCGTTAGCGAGGGCGCAACCATCGCGTGAGTGTTGCTGCAATACTTAACAAAATAAACTGATTCATTTTAATATGCAAGATATAAATGAAAAAATAATCTATATACATATCTTTTTACTAAAACGATACATCTTAAATGGCTTTTGAAGTTATTTACTCTTTGGGGACAATTTATGTTCCAAATTTGGTGGCGGTCAAGTAAGGATGATACTTCTTTATTCTATGCCTTCTAATTTTTTGGACATTATATAATAATTACCGAGGTACTTATTTTAAATGAAAATGCTAAAAATTAAATGTTTCTCTTCACTAAAATTATCAATTTTAAGTTTTTAATTTTTTTGTTGTTACCAACGTAATAATCATGCCCAATATGGCAGAAAATATATCTTGGAAATTTTGACTTCACTCGCGTGACAGGTTTCATTTACTTTCAATATTTACAGACAAGGGAAAAAATGTGATAATTATTAGAACGTCAATATGATACTCTCAAAATTGCAGCACATTTGCAAACACACCAAAAATATCATCATTCAAGTAGCTTTATCAAATACAAACGAACAAACAAGTTGCCATCATACGTATAAGTACAGTGCGTTTGTATTCTGTTCCAATAAGTAAAATAATCCATGCAAAGTGATTCCTCCGCCGATGGATAGATTCGACGAATTGATGGAAATAATGGTGCACGGGGTGAGCGCGAGTTGGAATTAAATGGGGGATGACTGGTAGCGGCATTGAAGGGGTTAGCAAGTACTGCTTGCATAATAAAATCATAAAGTACAAACTTTTAACGATTAGAGCATTTTTTTAAATGTTGGCTTTTATTATATCGTAAGATGAGTATAGTAATGATTGCTACGTATTTGTTTATATTTATGGCCGCAGCCTGGGGTGAACCTTTACCGTCTTTATCGGTCTCGGTTCTGATTTTGAAAATTTATAAATAAATAACCAGGAAAAATATTTTTTTGTTCAATAGGGTATTTATGATTAATTTCAATCTTCGGTTCCTCAATCGATAGATGCAATAGCACAAATGGATGGTTACGGATTGAATGTAGTACAAAATTATGATAATTGAATAAAAAGAATGCTCGCCGCTTCTACTCATTATGTCTACTTGATTAACATTTTCCATGCAAATATTTGATCAACTCTACACTCTGTACAAAAAATGTAAACTTTCAAATTTATTTAAATTTTATTTTGATTCCAAAAATGTATGCTTCGGTTTATTTACTCTTTGCCATTCAATGACGTAAAATAAAAAATAATTGACATTTCGTTATTAATATCTTCTTATCAATAAATTCATAATATATTTTTATCATCAAAATCTATATATAAAATTGTATTGGGTTTGTTTTGTGCTATATGGCATTTATGTAATAAAATCGCATTGTACTACGTTTACTATATCATAACTATGAAGTATCATATCAATTGCCTTAAGCCAAAATTTTGCTAATTTCATCGACGTAATGACATGAAATCTATTTAACTTAAAATTTTACGTTTGTTTTCTTTAATTAACTTTAAATATAAATACAATGAAAATAATATGTATGACTTCAAAAAAAGTGACTGAGTATTTGAGTATTATAAGCAGTGGCGGCTCGTGGACAGCTGGGGGTGCTGCGGTTGATGAAAATAATAAAAAATATATTTTCATTTTATTTTATTATCAACACTAAGCAAGAGATGCATTTTATAAGCCATTAAAGTTATGCATTTCTTTCCTTGAGTAGAACACTTTCTAGTGAGAAACAAATTAGAAGAAATAAATCTCGCATCCGTATATAGTCGTTTCTACGGATGCAACACTGAGAGAAAGACAGTACCAAAGCAAGATTATATTTGCAAACTCCTCACCGCGCCCTTCATTCGCCTACTTGAATATATTCTATCGCAAACGGTACTGCATAATACATATGTGTAACGCGGTATGTGATAATTATTGAATGCATCGGTGCGCAGGTGAGCTTAATACACGCCTAAATTATTTTGATATTTTAAAATAATATACATACATAATATACATGTGTATATTATTATTTTACATTTTTCTCAATTTGCTTGGGGGTGCTGCAGTTCCGCAGTGCGTATGAATGAGACACCACTGATTATAATGCACCTTTTGTACAGTTAGCAAAAGGCTTCATTTAACTATAAAAAGAGCGAATTTCGTCATTATGAATTGACTTTTAACGTCAGTATTATATTTAATGCACTGTTAATGCAACATATATAAGTCCTATAACAAATTATAAACATGTCTAAAACCAGTTTGTTTTGTAAGCTGAAAATCTGATTGTTAGTAATTTTCATTGTTTGAAGCGAAGCGTTTGTATGCACTGTGTTTGTATACTCATGCATATAATTATATTATAATATTATGCAATAGTCTATTGGCACTTAATGAAGGCATTTAGTCTAATATCTGTTTCTACGTACAGATAGTCGACAATAGTGTGTGATCTTCACAATAGGACTGAAATCAGTCAGTTAATTTTTCGCCACGCGTACCGCTATCGTATAGTGACAGCTAACGCGTGGAGTATTTCAACTTACTTTAGAATTAACATGAATACAATATTTGTAAAAATACAACTCAATTTTTAATAGTATGACCAGGATAACTAACAGTAGCTATAACAAGGGTTTACAATCCCGGGATCCCGAAGTTTTTTAATACCTGATGAGTCCCGAGATAAGAAAACATGATCCCGAAATTTTCGGGATTGATTTATGTAAATACCAAAGAAGTTATTGTTGAAAAAATCTTAATATTTCGTGTATTTTCGCGTGTCATCTTTGGAATACCGTATGCTCGTGGAAACTTAATTATTTGCTGCGTTATGCGTTGATGAAAGCATTGAATATAAAAAATCATAGTATTGAAATGAATTTATATCTGATCTAAAAGTATGTGGGCTTCCTTCTGAATCGGGTGCATAAAAAAAATGATTTATTTAAGAAAAATTAGTAATTCAACATTAAAGCATTAAGTTGACAACTCACAGAAGGCGCAATGACAACTCTTACTATTGATATCGAAATAAATATTCAAATGCATGCATGTATTTGGATGTATGTAAAAAATTTTAAAATTTCAAATAATAACAATTACAAATTTCCCGTATTTGGCACGTGAGAAATGAGGAGTTAATTATAAAGTATACATTAAATATTGATCAGTTATGTATGGATTTAATATTTTATCAATACAGGTAGATAGTGTATTTTTTTTATGTATTTATCAATTGCGTTTTTCCTATTATTAATTGCCTGGCATACGCACGCGTATGTTTTATCATTACTGAAAACTGGGCTAATTATATTTTATTATTGGACCAAAGTTTCCCATCATATTATATTTAAACACTGGACCACTTTGTAATTATCATACCGCGGAAATGTTATGCGAAGCAACATAAAAGAGCTCACGTTGCTAAGCCAGGGCTTACAAACGAATGACGTGTGATTTTATATAATTTTCTTACGCAATAAAAAAATACTTAATGGAGTTCGAAGCAAGGTTTTGCAGCTCGAGAGAAAAATGTTGCATGACATCCAGAATTGATTGAAAAAAAAGCTTAATCGGCAAAATTTTAATAACGATTAAATAGGCAACTTTATTAAGTTATCAATTTAATTGTATATCAAAATGTCATTCTACAAAGTTACCGCCTTATCAATCGAAAGCGTTTAACTGAGGTGGTTATTAAACAATTCATACGGAGTGCGCAAAATTGTGCGTTTACTATTTGGCTATCATATCCGAAATAACATTTAATTATCAAAGTAATTATCAGGGCCCGTAAATAGGCGCTTGAGATGATCGTCTTTTCACATTTTGTACATTCTCAACTTGTTAAAAATAATAATGATAAGTGATTCATTATAGCGCAATACTTTGCAAGAAATCTTCGAGTAAGATCTCAGTACCGAACAAAACTTCTCTACACAGATGTTGCGTGTGGCGTGGTAAATATTGGCGATTCATTACAAAATCTTTTTTTATGCTTACTGTTTCAATTCTGTTTGGATATTACAGAAAAAGCACCTCCTTGCCGTCATCAACTGATTTTGACTGATTGATTAATTAGAGTGAAATTGAAAAATATCAACGCCGATGAATAATTTTTCGAAGGATATATTTTTTAAGGTGGTCTATTACTGACACTGGGATATACCCCTCTGTCTACTTTGCAACAATTGCATAGGTAAAGTGCATTCACAGTGCCTGCGCTTTAATATAACTGGTCGCTGGCCACACAACGCCCAAGGCTTGGATTGCGCGCTTCTATTTGCCAGGCAGTAGTGAAAAATAAAACACTGCTCGTTCATTGGCATACTCTATTACTATAACGAGGAGGGTACAAATTATCTTATATATAAAACCGAAACGGCGTATGTATGTAAGTAAGTAAGTAAGTAAGTATGTATGTATGTATGTATGTATGTATGTATGTATGTATGTATGTATGTATGTATGTATGTATGTATGTATGTATGTATGTATGTATGTATGTATGTATGTATGTATGTATGTATGTATGTATGTATGTATGTCTGTAATTCCCTTTTGCATTGTTGTTGCAAGTTGCCATAAAAACGAATATGAAAGAAAATATGTCTGAATTTTTATCGGCGAAGAAATTTAGTCAAAATGTAATAAATTAGTCTTCTACCAACTTTTTCCCGGCTTTTATTAATATAATAATGTTTATTATTTACGTGAAAGTATTATTTGACATTTCTTTGACAGCAAATTAGATTTTTTCCTTGAATTTGGACATTTTAATGGGCGAGAATGGGGCTGTCATCAAATTAAATAAAGTTTGTGATTTTATTTTAACTCTATTTTGGATGTTAGATTTTGTGATATAATTATGTCGAATGATATAACATTAAATAATTATTGGTCGCTTAGTCCGAGCGACGCCGGGTAGCAATACTAGTCATAATATAAAATATCAATCAATATCTCAAATAACAATAGTCCGTCGTTGAGCAGTTAAGCAGTCGACGGGTCGAGTGGTTTTGGCTTCGGTTGCGGTGCTCACGTGGTAACACAAGATCAGTAGGAACAGTTTAATACACTAATTATTGAATTTTTTTATTGCTTTTTATTCGAGAGAATTAATGTTTGTACTGCCTAAAATTCTGCTCTACCTATCCGACACCAAAAACGGGGTGAAGCGACAGTGATAAGCGAACCACTAGTCTTTCCTCGAAAATGAGAGGTTAAGCAACTGATTCACATGCAATTTTTTTTTATAAAAACTTCTGATAAATAATCATTATATATGTATTTATCTTCTACAAACTTTGAGTGGACATACATAGTTTCACACTTGTTAAGCCATGTATAAGCCACAGTAAAGAAAGCAATTGCCGTCTGTATATGTTTGCGTTAGAAATATGCTAATATTATACACTTATTAAATAGGTTTAAATAATGACAATTTTAAGTGATCGGCTAAGGTTAATCCACGGCTTGCCATGATATTTTTAGCATGGCGTGACTTAACAAACATTCACGTTGGAACATCTTTTCATGGCGAATAATCTTGTGTTAAATAATCACCAATCAGCAAAAGTTTCTACACCACAAATACAAAAACTGTCTTCAAATTGAGTCTTAATCGTATCATGCAGTTACTCTTTTATCGGTAGCTTCTTTCATTATTATTAATCGGTCATTTTCATGTAATGTTTTGGCTATGTAACTGTATACCAGAAACGAAAAATTATTATCACTTATTGGAACACTTTCAGCCGTTTTCCCTGCGTAAAAAAAATGCGATTCGTTTTTTATTAGATTTTCTAGACATGTGTGTACAGACGAAATGTAACAGCGCGTGAAATTTTTACCTGTCATTTCAACCCACCACTGTTTTGTACTGTGGATGGAAATTCAATTTAGTGTAAAGTCACTACTTAATATAAAACATGTACAGTGTGGTCCGGAATGATTACTAATGGAAATGGTCAAATCACATTATCGTGTTTTGCCTAGTCTGCCGATAAGAATTGTATGACTATTGAAAATAACAGACTTTGATAAATTAAATAATCATTCATTTATTTATGTTTTTTTTTCAATAAATGCAATAATTATTATATTAAGATCTCAGAACCGAAGAAAACTTTTCTGCACAAATGTTGCGTGTGGCGTGATAAATTCTGGCGTTTTGTCACATAATCATTTTTTCTGTATATAATTTCGACTTGACAGAAAATACACCTCCTGCACGTCATCAAATGACTTTGACAAACGTATTTTTATAATTTTGGTGGGGTTCGCTAAAAATGTGCGAATCATCGCTTTCTTCAATATTTGTATAGACACACACACAAAAATAATTAACAAATTGGTACATATATTTTGATATCGCCCATTGCTTGAATATGTATGGGAGATCAGTGCACCATTTCACCATTATCAGCATTACAAAAGCAGTGCCTTATGTTACCCCACGCTTGTTTTTTGATGATATTTTAGTTTGTCACCATTTCGGATGTTGTTGAAATTCGAATTATTCTATTTCATTGAGCTTATTTATTATTTGTGATATTGTATTGTATCTTATTAAGGGTTGCTATACCAATGACCAACACCAATACGGCTTATGCTGATATCACAGATGTCACATAATATGATATATTGTAAAGTAAGGTCAGGTCATATGTTCTGAGATAAGCCCACAGGTAATACAAATGATGCCCCTTGGGGTCTTCCTCGTATTCTGTCACCTGACAGTGATTTCTAGACCCAGTTCATATTTTTATTACAACGTGTTGTGTAAAATACGCAGTATTTTAATAACATAAAAAAGAATTAAAAGAACGGTTGGTATAGCATTTAAAATAATTATTGATTTTTTGATTTATACCTATATAGTTTAAGTAAATACCGTTCATGTGCGGTTATTAATTACTTAAACAAGGTTACTGCTATTATTGTCATTTAGTTACCAACCAGTCGAAAACAATTATTATAAATTATATTTTAATAGATGTTTATTGTGTTAATTACAATTTATCATATTAAAACAAGTTTATTCACAATGTAATTAATTCACGGGTTGGCCTGGCTCCCGACATTTTAACCAGTTTGATCTTTAGGAGTTTAAACTATGTGGTTATGTAGTATATTGAATAAAATTCAGTTAAAATCGTCGTTATTTATAATATAAAGTCAACGGCATAAACATTCGTATTTTTTTTAGCCAAAGGACACAAAAAGTTTTGGTTTTTAATGAAATTTGAATTAATTAATTGAATGCCATTTTTTGTATTAGATCGATCACAGCAGCATCTATTTTATTATATTTTCATTGAAAAATATACGTTTGCGGTTTGAAAACTAACAGAAAGCAATCTTTTTGTATTCTGTCAATCTTTGGCTCTCAATATATATACGAACAAACATTCTCAACTATGAACTATGATTTAGTTTAGTCACTAAAGGCTCGTCCGAGTTTATTTGTAGACTTGCATAGCCATGGTCTTTATGACGAAACTTATGGGAGTGCAATTTGCAAGATAAGTTTGCTTGCACTTTGTCATACGTATGATATCATTTGTCGTGATTCTCTTTAATTTTCTATACCATAACGGGAATTGGAATTGGTTTTAGAACACGAAACTATTTACTGCTAACTGTAATGCATTTTTTAACCTTCATTTTTATGTAGAAGCTACATTGTAGTTAATTTATTTCACCGCTCACTGCACCTTCCAGGGCTCGCATTGTTCACGCCGCGAAGACAATTGTTGTACAGGCAGAGAAGTGCTATTATATTGTCTTCGCCCACGCTTTTCATTGTTCGCTTTGCTTTATTCGCGTGCGCAAAAAATCACGCTCATTGCTGCAGCGATCACGGCTTGTTGCGGTGAATGTAATGCCACCACTTTAGTTAACTTCACGCAGAAAGGTTGAGTGATGACCCTATTACATGCGTCTTTGCCAAAGAATGAATCTCACCAAACTTATGTATATTCGAATTAGCACATTGGATACCGGGAACGTTAAATACTCGTCGTTTCTTCATATGTTAAAATTCTCCGTTCTGCTGAATAAGCTCCACTCAGGGATGTAAGAAGCAACGCGAGATTCTTCCACTCCCACTCGTACAACGACTTTTAATATCATCAAGAGTGAGACACAACCCATTACGTATACTGTTAGAAATAGACCGCCGATTAATCGTTTTCTCACTAAATTTAATAAAAATCATTTTTGAATCCATATCCGCTCTCAATGTGGAGCACATCCCAATAGAAGTGTCTCAAAATATATTTTTTTCAACGAGACCTGCTTGTTACTCAGATGCTCTTTAGTTCGATGAGAGTCGGTATAGAAAGTATAATGCTAGAACATTACTAGTTGTTGGTTAGACGCTCTCGGTACACTACACTAATGGGATCGGATTGGGTGTTAAGGATTTTATAAGCAACACAAACGCCCTTGCCATCGAACAGAATCGAAAAAATCGACAGCAATACTCAGCAACGACAGCAATGACTCTAGAATTTGTTAGAAATCCAGTTACAGTTTGTACAGTGTTTTATCAATTTAACCATGTTTCGTCTATAAGCTCAAGCCTAAAGCTAAAGAATCAAACACTGGTGAAATTTTTTTTAGGTATCGAATATATCAAGAATATCACCACTCTCATTAACTTTTTCTTAACCTACACAATGCTTTGGTAAATGGATGTAAGCTCTTAGTACAAAACCAGATTCGAATCTAAAAAAACCAAATATTACGTTACAGGAATGATAAATTCAAAAGCAATTACTCAACGTATCGTAGTGAAGTGAGGTTATACGAACGTAATGTTTCAGTGATTTATTTCTTGGGCAGAGAAAAGACTTCAAAAATCAGTCAATTAATAAAAAATAAAATTTGTCACTCGAGTTATGTGGCTTATACTACAATACTTAACAATAATAGACTGGCCTAATAAGATTGGAAGGGTCGCTTGCTTATTCAGACAACGCCTTAAAGTTCATGCTCACTTAAAATCAAATAAATTTATCGACAAATAGGTGTTCTGATTAACTGGCGCAAAAATACCAACCAGGCCATTATTCCATACGACCACTACATGATGGCATTGCTAAATCAAAATGTCATTTCTATTAGGTGCAGATTTTATAATTAATTTTACATTTAGTGCGTTGTTTTATATCTATACAGAGTGGCCTTAAAAAAATATTTAGAAGCTTTACTGAGAAATTATGGATTTAAATATCAAATTTAAATCGTTTGAATTTTGAACTTTTCTTTTTGTCGCTAACGACCAGGGTTTTGCCTTTCAGCATTTTCAGACATTTCAAGTACACAAATAAATGGAAAAGTAAAAAGTTCAAACGATTCAAAATTTATTTAGTATATTTATTGTTCTTTTTTAAGTCATGTCCGCTACCAATGTGGAGCGTACATAAGCGTTAGTAACTGATTGGCCCTCAGTTGCATAAACTCTTTTCGATGATAGTAGGGATAGAAACGATAGAACTAGGACATGACTATTGGGTAGCTGATCGCTTTCGCTTTGTCCCGTTTTAAGAATCAGCTTGGTGTGGGAGAGTAAAACGTTATCAGTTTTTCTTTTCAAAATCGCTCTCCATAGGACACTGTGAACTTTTTGAACGACTAATTAGTAATTAGCTCTAAGTGCACCAGATTCACTCGTATAGAGGTTGGGGCATCGAATGTACCCGACAAAGCAATGGAAATTCTACGTGTAAGCTAATATAAAATAGCTTTGTTCATTTCACGTATTGTGTAAAACCTAGTGACACGTGTTTCGCCTCTTATTATCGCAAGTTTATTGAACTAAGCTAATTTTAATTTGATATCAAAATGATCTTCAACAGAGCCACCCATAGAAAGTTCCTTTCCATGTTCGTTTCTGTCGCAAAAAATTCAAACTTATCTTTTGCTGTCCAGAAAACTGACCAAAACTTTGTTACCGACGACTCTTGACCGTCATTTATAAATTTGTTCATATCATCAAATCTATCTTCATTTTCAATGAAGGGAAACTTTAAATTATGGTGCATATGCGATATTTTTTAACTTATTCAATTACCAACGGACTCTTTCAACCGTTATCAATCGTTTCATTTCAAATACAGCATTACTTCAAATGAACTTTCTAGTGATAATGTCCAATCATTTTTTAAATCATTGCGACACGATGCAATATTAATTTAAACTCAAACACTTAACGATATTTGTTCGGGAACCAACCTTACTTGCGTGATACTTTAAATGTTGATTTATATGCGATACGTATCAAATGATGCTAATGGAATACAGGTATTGCCGTGTTCCTACACCATGTAAACTCTTAATAATTCTACTTAATAATGCACTTACAATGTTCAGGTGAACTATTAGTGTAAAGGTCTCTTGCACTCTTGACTATACAGCGTGTGCTAAATAATATACGCACACAATATACTATATATTGGCACTATTGCCATCGTTTTAATATGGCAATTTTCATTACGTAATTGAGGATAAAAATCTTTCCTGTAAATATAAAAAAACTTACTTTTATTTAATATTGTTATAATCTGTTTGTTTTATTTTTACGCCATTGAGAACTTTAAATAATATAAAGGTGTTGCGAATAGGTGTGTTTATAATTTTAATATACATTATTTATTGTAAATACATTTTTTTGAAATTCTCTGCAAATATTTGTAATCTAGCTGAAAATTGTCTACGCGATACTTTTTCCGTAAATTTAAGTATTTTCGTCTTAAGATATACATATGTACCTTGTCAACAATAGTAAACACCAGGGCTATGGGAGTCGTTCGTGGAGTCGAGGTTTTTTGGCCGGAGTCGGAAATTTTGAGAAGATTGAACTTTTTATTTTTACATATAATAAGTCAAATTTGTCTATTGGCAGGATTGGTTGGTTGATATATAATTGAATACACATAAATATTAAAGGTAGAAAAAAACGTGACGAAATTAAACCTTTTTTTAGTCGGAGCTTTTTACCGACTCCACAAACCAATGGATGTAACCATTTCGTCTTGCGTTACGAACAGCAATTCCAATTATAATATCAACTCTTTTTGACGCATTTACTTCCGTATTTGATTATTAATAATAAAATACACGCGTTGTTAAATTATCTGTGAGAAAATAAAATACTGCGTCAATCGGTTGCGCATATAGTATGTATTGAGACGACCTAAATTCGGCTCCCTCGTAAATCGAGAAGGAGCCTTCTATCCGACACTCAGGAGAGGAATTTCGGGAACGGAGTAGGAGAAACATGGTGCTCTTATAAACAAAACAATCTCAAAGCGTTATGGGGTGTGATTAGCACACATTATTTAATCGTTAAGAATTTACACATACGTTATATTACACTAGTGCATTGAATTTAAATACAAGGCAAAACACAAATATTACGATAGCGAAGAAGATATCAGGAATTTGACTCGAATTTAATTCTTAGGGAGAGGATTAGGAGCGTGCATTCTCAATGCTGTCCAATCTCTCACTGATCGTATGAAAAAAAAGCGATTCCTGTAGGTAGCCAAACCGTTGCAAAACGACCGTTAAACGTCACGCAAGATAAGCCATTATTTATGGCCCATCGAAATTTTTATGAAGTACCATGCACTCTCGTACACTCAGAGCGTGAAAGAGATAAGAGAATTTTAAAGCGAGACGTCCGAATAAATATCTCTTTTACAAAATTGAAATTACTCTATATTGAATCGCTATAGATTTCAATATAGAGTATTATAAGAATGAATTTATTTCCTGATATCGACTTAAACTCATAGACTGTGGTGAAAAATAGATCGTTCGAGAGAGTTCTGATGACCTACCATATAAGGCGGTGTCAGTATACACACAGATTAGACATAGACTAGTGATAGATTTTGCAAAACTAAATTTACCTAACCATTGTAAAAACGTCGAACGATTTTTTTTATCTAAAAGTATTCCGCTGTAGAACGAACGTCGGATATGTACAGTACGAATCTACTTGCATTATGAATTAGATTAATTGTAATTAATCACGATAACATTGTAATGTTTTTTGCAAAACACGAAAATATCGATTCATTACTAATGATAAAAGGATACATGACATTAAATATAGCTTAATAATCGATAAGCCTATAGGCATACAAATAAGTAATGTTTTTGCTAATTTAACGAATATTTCTATATTTTAAATAAGTAAGGACGATAGTTTTAAATCAAAGTAATTTTTGAATTTTTAGTTTGCTTATAAATTCTCTATTTATTCATCCCACCCGTTTAAATGATCACGTCATCGATTCGATTTATAATGAGTTACAATTGTTGTGTTCTCTGTCAATACTAAATCAGCTGAAATTGCTAGCGATAAGCGAAACCGGTCCTGATCTTAATATATTATTTTAATTCGGAAAAATGATGCTCTGATTAATCATACTTCTTCCTGATAATATATTTTGTCAGACTGCAACCTTGTTTTCTCCTAGCGATTGTACCTGCCAATCTATCACTGGACCATTGTGTTTCGTTCCGATGATTTTCTGACAAATTATAATAATGAAATTGTCTCGATACGAATACGGCTTTCGATTATTTAATAGAGCTTTGAATAAACGAGATTTCAATGGCTGATTTAGATTTTCGCTGGATCGCTGCATTTAATTCCAAGTATTTTATATGCTTTTAAATTAAACCGGATTCAAATTGTCATTTAAATGATCATACCCTGTGAATTGTGATTGCCCAATCATGACTACTGAAAAAAAACCTGTTTAAGCCTGCAGAAAAGTTCATGATTGTTCACCAAGAATTACTTCGTCCAATTTAAAAAAGAAGCAAGGCGTATTTGCACATATTGAGTTGTAACCTTGGTATGTAAGTTATTATATAAAATTTAACATACATATCCTGATCGTACCATCGAGTAGATTTTAGCTGCAGTTTCTTTTTTTTTAACCATGTCCGCTCCCAACTTATAGATTGTGTGACTGTATTTTTCTTAGAGAGCAGAGATGGAAAGGATATTACGACTCGGACAGGACTAGAGGTAGACTAGTCACTGTCACTATGCGTCGCTCTGTGGGATCGGAAAGATGGGATGGGATTTGTAACAACACACCCATTGCCTCTGAACAGAATCGATTTATCGACTGAAAAATATCTGCTCGTACCGGGAAGGGAACACGGGCGGTCCGACACGGTAGCCAACGACGTTGACTACTGAACCACGGACCAGGCAGTTTCTTCGACGTCTTAAAGTATTTTTAGTAAAAATAATATGCAATAATCCTTCGGGAGTATTTTAGTATGTATTCTTTTGATATAAATCGTTTTATATGAATTATAATATTGCTTAATAAATTAAGCGATACGATTAGGAAAATTATTTTATTCGGATTGTAAAGTCTACGTCGAAAGATAGCTATTTAATCTCTCGCTAAATCGTTGTCGACGGCCGGCCTGACTTAATCTTGCCTATTTATGAATCCGGCCGTCAGTCGTCGTCGTCTCCTATTTATGGAGGGATTTCGTAATTAAATCCAATATAGGATACGACATACGACGTCTCGTTTGCCCACCGCTCCCCGTCTTGCACTATGTAAAGTAGTCGCTTCGAATGTAATTGCGTCTAATAAACCCGCATGTTGGTCTTCGGCCAGGGGGAGAGAGAGGTTAAATGGAACGCTTTCATTTGATTTGATTGAATATGCAATGGCCTTGTGATAAAAAATATCTACCGAATATAATCATCAATGCTTTATTATGCTATGCAATGGAATATCCTTTTAATGATTTAATCATTCGTAAATATATTTCAGTCGTGTTTGGGCCTGATTCATTAGGATAAAAAAATATATGTAACACCTGAAAACCACTATTATTTCGACGGTTACTGGAACAATTAAACTTCTAATAATAATGTACATATTTGTGCTCACTGTTTTTTTTTCATAGTTTCATATTTGTATGATATATTGCAAATCTGACCTGCAAAATATTAAATTCACAGAATGAATATTCGAGCAAATATGAAAATATAACAAATATAAGTGAGAACCAATAAATCATTGAAATGGTAACGGTTTTAGGAGGTCAAATAATACTACCAAATTATATCTATCCAATACCTTTTTTCAGACAATCACATAACTTAAATCAGTTATGGCCAAACACCATCGATATAATAAGTGATAAAACGAATGGAAATGTACACCATTTAAACGACACAAATTTAAAAACTTTATCAGACGAATAGAGTGTACTTTTTATATTAATTATTTTCAGCTGATACAACCAGGTAACATTTTACCCTATTCTACCTCGAATGATGCAAAGCTCATTCTGAGACATTCAAATTGTGTAATTGCTATGTAAGGGAGAGTGGATAAACAAGCACCGTGACAGGTGAGATAAACCGTTCGTCGAGTGAGGACGTCAGGGATAACGAATGCGTATAATTACGTCATGTCTTATTAAATTTAACTCGGCGCTCATTATAAGAGACCGTCATAAATTATTGGCTTTTGTCAATAATTTATATCGATTATCTATGTATTACCACTGGCAATCCATACGCTATGCATGCAATAGAGATTGTGTGCCGCGGGTAACATTGTTGCTTTCAAACAAGTTCTATCTTGAAAGTGGTTATAGTGAAAAA
Source organism: Himalopsyche kuldschensis (assembly GCA_028554975.1). Lineage (NCBI taxonomy): Eukaryota > Metazoa > Arthropoda > Insecta > Trichoptera > Rhyacophilidae > Himalopsyche > Himalopsyche kuldschensis. The sequence continues at coordinate 6,115,642 of JAHFWI010000029.1, read as the reverse complement.
ATAAATACATGCCTGTGATAATTATAATTAGTAAAATGTCACATTGCGAATCGTGTATTGGTGAGAAAAGTTATTATACTTCTCCATTTTTAGTAACTTTAAGTATGCAATGTTGAACCATTTTGTTTAAGCAATTATTTATTTATTGGTAAAATAAATATACAATACTCCGACTAAGCTTAATTTCGTCTCGTTTTATTCAATATCTTTCATATTTATGTGTAATCAATTAAATATCAACCAACCAATCCGGCCAATAGCCAAATATTACCTATGTATTATATGCAAAAATAAAAAGTTTCGAAATTTCCGGCTCCGATTTCGATTCCGGCCAAAAAACCGCCACGATTCCGACTCCGACTTCATAGCCCTGTATATAACACAGCATTAAAAATATATATGAAACAGAACAGAAAAATATTAATCCAGAAACATATTAATTGCATAAAAAGAAAAAATAAATAAAAACAAACCACCAAGTACACTGCCGAAGATGTCCACTTCAACAGGCAGTGTATTCATCAGCCAAACAGCCCTTACGACTGGCGACTCAAAAGACCTAAGCGACAAACATGCTTGGCAAAAAAATTATGTTCGAAGCCACGTGACTTTTGAGGAGTAACTGTAAATTCTTGGTGAAAAGGTTTTATATTAAGGAGTCTGGAATTATTCAATATAAAAACTATTGCAATCCAGTATGTTATGGATAATGTCGATCACTTAAAAATATTGTTTGAATTGTACAATACAGTCCAGGATGCGTGTTCAAGCATAGCCGAGTCTCGTATATTTGACATTTACATGCGGCGTTAGTATGTACAGGCAATACGCAAAAAAATCTGAATAAGTATTTAAAGAGCAATAGTCAATTAGTATCACTCAAACCAGCTGTAAAAAAAGTAATTGTTAATGATGTAACTAAAGTATGATACTTAATATATGTAAGCAATGTGGCGTGTTCAAATATGTTACACGTCTGAACTGAGTCCTTCCCTTTCATCAATACAGGTACACTCTGACTTCTTTAACAGTTCACTTGAGTGTGCGGCTGCCGTTGATACTTAATAAATTTCTCCCCTCTGACATAAGAATCCACCTACCGCACTTAGCCCACGCGTTCAGTCTTTATCAAATAAGGGAAATAAAAAATTTCGAACTCTGATCATCTTTATTTTTGTGAGCGTCATTCAAGACATTCTCATAGTGCACTAGTAGCGTGGTCAGTCTATAGCACTCGACATACGATGGTCCGACTTACGACAATATGCACACTTGCTATATTTCAATGTTATGTTATCAAGTGAATTTGCGAAAGGATATTTAAACAAACAGCTATGAAGTTGTAACTAGAAAAGAATTAACACTATCAATAATACACTAGCACAGAGGGTAGTCAATCAATATAGGAAGGATTGTGAGAATTCTAAGCCGTATTAATACAAGTTCAGCCTCTGTTTCGTAAACACATCGTTTGTGCGTTAAGTACAAAAAATCCTATTTTTTATTATTTAAATCTATTATTAACATTCCGCTGCGTAGAGCTTTTTCGATTTCAGTAACACAGTGAGTATCAAATTTGAATCGTTTGAATTTTGACTTTTCCAGGAGTTTTTTCGCAAACGACCTGGGTGTCGCGTTCCGGCATCATCAGGCATTACAAAAATATATAAACATTGACAAACCTTTTTTGATGAGTACGAAGCATATTTTGATCCAAAACTAGGTAGACAAGTATTGATTATAGTCAAAAAAATATCTGAAGATACCGGAAGGCGAAACTCGGGTCTTAAGCGACAAAATTCAAACGATTCATAGTTGATATTGAAATTCTATCAAGCACCTTCAGTCGAAATCGTATCAATCAATATCTTTAATGGTGCACCATACTCAAATTGGTGTCCCAGTATTTTGCCTGCGTTTGGACTCATTTAATTATGAGTCCAAACTTAGAATTTAAGAAAGAAACTTATTTTAGAAAGAAACTTAGAAAACTGAGAATTATAAATAAACAATTTTAGCTCTACTGTAAGAGTAAAAGCTGCATGCGAATCCCCTGGGATTCCTGATGACTTCCTGTACGTCCATTCTTTGAGACAGACCATAATGAATACATTGAGTTTAAATACTTAGCAACTGTATACGTTATAAAATAAGTGGAAAATATAAACAGTTTCAGCTCAATTGCAAACTTTTATCCTATTTAGTATTTGTTGATCATTTTCAATTAAACTGAAGAAGTGATGACTAATATATATTACACTGTAAAACTTTCTTTCACAATTAACTAGTGATTACAAAAGTCTGTGTACCTTTCTTAAATTTTCGTTATGCCTAGACCCCTCGTCAAAAAGAAAATATTTAGTAAGAATCAAAATATATTGATGTAGTTGGCATTTACGTGGTAAAACTCCATTATAATACGGTGAAAAAAATCTAGTTAGAACCGTCAGAATAGTTCTGACGATGGCGTAAGCCGAAATATGTAGCTATCAACAATTATATAAACTAATTTCTGTAGAATTTAAAAAATATGTTATTTTTTTCACCGTATCAAAATATATGTCCAAGAAAAACAGTTTTCCTCAATAACATACCAATCTTTAAATGATCGTTCAGTTGTTTCACAAAAATATACTAATGATATTGAAAAAAAAAATAGTTTCGATCACCCTAAGCCAACGAAATATAATTAAAATTTCATTAGCAAATCTTAATCTACGCCTTAATTCTATTCTTACTCGAATTAATGACCTGCACCCTATCTTTTATAATGCAGTATTGAACAATTTCTATTTTTTTGTTATTGCAACTGAAGATATAATCCCGGATCAAAATTTATGGTTCTAATAACCAATTAAGTGTTTCTCGATCATTGTGCATCGATGCATTGACTGTTTAATTAATTAATCATCCCTTATTACGATTATTCTCCCCTCCATGATATAAAATTGATTCGAACGGTGAAAGTTTAAGAGCGTCTTATACCTTATCATAATAATTATTATTATTATCCAGTGATGGCAAACTGTTTGAAAAGTTTGCGTTGGGGAGAACGAAATCAAGTGCTAACGAGAGAGCAACAAATTGTTAGCTGCTTAGTAATTTACATCGTGATAGAAGAGTGTGCTACACAGTGGCGTGTTAGAGTGAGACAAAAGCTCAGTTAATTAATGAGCTTATTTTTCCAGTGATTTAAGCTTATCGAATGACGAAAAATATATTAATGAAGTGGCTGGCATTATGTATAAGAATTTAAATATTATTTAGATATTGTGTCTATAACTGAATTTTCGATGATATTTTATCCTAGAAAATCAAAAAAAGCAATTTGAATTAAATATCATACAGACATCATAGTGTGTTAACCGTTCAGACGCCACGGCGTGCAGGCGAGCTTACGAGGCGAGAGGCGAGATTACGATCTTTTTAATGGATAAATTAAATATTTTTAAATGCAATATTATGCAGAGACATCGTTTGGAGGTAATGTGATTGTTAGAATACCCGTATGTTGAACCGTTTTCTTTTTATTTGAAGTTGGGCTAACAGACGTCACTAGGGCTGGCACCTCATTTTGGCAATGATCGCTCGATTGATAGAGCGCATCAGAGTCAGAAGAGAATAGCTAAATATCAGTAAGTGCGAGTAAACAACACATAGCATTTTGTGCCATTTATAAAATACAGTTTATTTAACAAAAAATAACTTTCCAGTCATAACAAAATAATTCTAATTTATTCATAAATAACATTATTTTTTTGTGGCAGCCCTAGATGCAATTTATGCTATCTATATAATTTGTTTTATTATAGAAAAAATATATATATTTATTTTATATTATTATAATATTTATTGTTTTTGGCAGCCCTAGAGACGTTTTTTAAATCTTGTACTTTGGATATTTTTTTTTCACTTTTCTATGAAAATCAATAATAACTTCAGTATAAAATTATTTTCCGGGTATGTTACGTGGCATTTTCATGGAAAAATCGATGATTGAAAATGGTGGCGTACAGCAAAAATCCATGGAATTGGCTTGGCGTTTAAAGGGTTAAGCTTATATGTAACTGCGTGCACAGACATGGCGCATTGTGTTGATTTTGTTTCGACGCATATGGACGCATAATATAATGGACCTTTACAACATAACTTGTTTCTATGAGAACTGGTGCCATTCTGTACCTCTCCAGTGTCAACCTGTGGAGATAGAATTGTTAGAATTATTGATATAGCTAGTTGATCTTCTATGCTGTGCTTAACGAAAGGATTACAAGTGGATGGGAAGGTATGAGAGCGTCAAAGAAATTTCCTCTTTCGCATACAAATCCATAAATAAAATGAGATGAAACGTATCAAAGTGTGTATTATTAATTTTGAACCAGTAATCAAAAGTGCGAATCCTGATCACCGCTTAACACTCGGCCACCAATAAATTCCTACCTTTGCGATCCCAAATATCGGCGCGTAGCGAGAATGATTAGCTAACCACTGGCCTTGTGCTCGTCCTCGTGTCCTTTCAATCACTACTCTCTTCGAAAAAGAGAGGTTGAGTAACAAGGAGTTCTCGTAGAAAAAACATGTTGAGATAAAGTCCGTGAGGAGTCCATATGCTACGAGTTGAGGGCAGACATGGCAAACAATATATATATACATATATGTATTTAATATAGTCTTTTTCGACAAACACAATCTACACAACTTAATACATGTTCTATTAAAAGGATTAATTATTATATAATTTAGCTTTGAAGATGAAAAAAAGTATAACTTGCGATGATTTGATGAAGCTTTTTGTATTATTAAATTGATATCTATAGATGATTTTACATAAGCTTAAATGTTCGTAGCAGAGCCTAGAAAGATTCAAAAAATTATTCGTTTTTACTAAATTGTATAAGATATCAGCAAAGGTTGTTTTCTCACGTATAAATTATAAATAAATATAAAGCTCATTCGACTTTTTACGAAAAACATAAGATTTTCCTGTTTCCTATCGCGGCTTTTAAAAGTGATTGATAATTTACAGATGCTGTAATTTAAATAAGCAATTTATCTCTTATTACAATGGATGAACTTTATTCTGCTTTCAATACACTGTTGTAAGCTTTGGTGCAGGAGACTGCAGTACCCTGGGCTTATTGTGTTTCGTTCAGTTATGATTAAAAACATTGGCGAAGGGTAAATCCATGACGACCGTGATTCACCGCCAAAGCTCAGCCTCGGGGAAAACTAAATGATAAAGCTCTCTCAGTAACATCAACCCCTAACCAACCTTAGGGATGCGATGACGTCATGAAACGTTTTAACAGATCATAGCAACATGTGAGAGAACAGTGATCCTTTACTTGCATTAACATTTTCTTCAAACTTACTGAAACAAGAGAATAACAGCTTTATATAAGTATATATAAGTAACACGGTGAAAACAATAACAATGTAATTTAGATCAACAGAAATATTTGTTGATAGCTATTTCGGCTTACGCCATCGTCAGAACTATATATAAAATAATTTATGTAGAATTAAAATACATTATTATTTTTTTCAATGGAGTTCTACCAAGTAAATTCCAATTCAATAAATATATATATATTCCGGACTAATTCAATTATAACTGGTTAAAAATTTATATGCGTCGTCAGTTAAAATTTATATGTCATTAGTTAAATTATTTTCGAAAAACGTATTTGAAAATCTATGTTTTATATGGCACGAATGCATTTATTTGGTTTAAAAAAAATACCATCCGTCAATATTTATTTTTAGGTGTCATATCTTGGTTGAAAGATATTATTTAAAATAATCAAAACACTTTTTATAATATTTTAATCTTCCACATATATACGAGCTTTGTCAAATAATTTCATCATAAGACAATGCTCGCGATGAGCAAAACCGGTCCTGATCTTTATCAGAATATATGTGGGAGTTGTTTTTTTACAGTGTGATTATTTATGTGAACACTTTCTTTACTATCATGCTTCTAGGAACAACTACTACAATTCTCCCCGTTTGTGTTTTTACACCGCTACATTAAAATGGTTCACTTCTTAAAATATATCGGATATCAGCCTTTTCCATTCACATATTTATTTTTATCAGTACAAAAATACTGTTGAATAATTCATTAATTCATTGTTCGCGGCTTATTATATTTACGATGTATTTGTACGCACCCCTTGGTGGACTTTAAAAACCCACCCAATTTCGAACGTATTTATACGGTAGTTTTTTTGTGTATGTAATAATTTAGATTTTTTGTATCGTTAATATTAAATAAACTTTATGATAAAAACTTTAACGCTTCCTGATTCGATGAGTTTTATGTACAATACTTTAAAGGGATATCATTCTTTCGAACGAAAGGAAGCTTCTTATTCTTGTATAAAGCGTCCATTAATCTTAAAAACATGAAATGCCTTAAAAAAATACGCTTCGCTGACTTTTGGGTTAAGAAAATAGAAACACGTAGCCCTTAAAATATATATCATACAATATTTGTGTAACACGTCATCGACGAGGTACATTTTTTCAGCAGTCAGTACTAAAAATAATTCATTGATTAAAAAAGTTTGATTAGGCGAAGAGAGTAAGTAGCCTACCCAAAGTTCACCAGCTGTTTAAATTCAAGGGTAACTTAATTCAAATTTCTGAGCCTTTTTTGAAGATAAGTTTTGACAAATTGATATTTAAACATGGTAGTTATTCATTATAAAATAAATATAGGTCATATTAATATTTCATTTGTTTTTTATACAATAGATTTTTTATCTATTGTATAACAATATTTAAAAAAAATATAATGATATATTTATATTCCAATCATTAATGTTGAGTCAGGTCCGCGGTGCAGTGGTCATCGTCGTTGGTTTCCATGACGGGTTTGAGCCTCTTAAAAGAGCTCTCTAAAAAATCCTTTACACACATTTGCTCATATAAGCTAGGCGTAGCGACAGTTACTAGCTAACTACTTGTCCTGTCCTAGCCTTATTCTCTTTATTCTTACTATTATCGAACTAAAGAGAGGTTGAGCTACTGAGTAAGAATTAGTTACATTTTATGGAAAAAATATATGCTTAGAAACTTTCATCGGAATCGCACATGGATTTTAAAACCGTTTTCAAATTCGTTTGATTAATTTTCGTTTACGGTTTTTAATAAATGCTCCCTGTTTTCATCTGTAAAATAAAATATGTAAATTAAATCATATACTGTTTCTTCTGTTAATTCTGTGTTTATGGATGCTTGCCAAAATTATCTTCAAGCCGTTGAGTCTGTGCGCCTCAAGGAAGCTTTTCTACCCTGCCCTATCTGGCGCCCTTTGGTTGCTTAACCATGTATTATTTTGCGTTGCATTTCACAACATAAGTAGGTACAAACATTGTAAAACAATTTCAGCAATGCGATTTATTGATATATTTTAAACTTGGCATGAGTGCAAAATTTATCACAAAGGTAACGTAAGAAACCTATAATTCATCTCCGTATTAATTGAAATGAAATTTTCAAGATTTAAAATGTGTCTTATAATATACGTGGTTGTGGATACAAATATCAGAGAATAGGAAAGTGATGAACATATGTATGTAAAGGGTATTTCAATAGGGACGCTCAAAATATGTTACTTTGTCCTGCTGAGTAGATTATTCATTGTTTAGTGGCCAAATTTGAGTCAACAAGTTTGGTAAATAATCGGCCAACACCTACTTGTACGTCATCAAAATACAATATCTGGTGAAAACATTGCTGCTGTGTGTGAAAGTGTACAGGAAAACCCAAGGCAGCTTATTTCTCGTTGTTCACAAGAACTTGGCTTTTCTGCGACTTCAACTTGGCGAATTTTGAATCGTATTTTGCACCCGTATAAAATCCAACTAACCAAGGAACTTCAGGTAAACGACCGCAGACAACGCCTGATTGGGTTCTGGAGCAGTTGGAAGTTTACCCAAATTTGTCAAAAAAGTCAACTTTAGTGACATGGCCCATTTTATAATGAATGGATATTGGCAGACATTTGATGCTATATTCCATATTTAATGCCGTAAAATATACTTACAAATGAAATTAAAATTTAGTCGAAATCTCACAGACAACTTGTTTTATTTACATTTCAAAACTAAGCGTCCTTATAAAAATACCCTTTATATGTAATATATCGTCATCTTTTATCATGAATTTGAAGTTCATACCTCTCAAAAAACCGAAATGAATGTACGTTTAAGCTGTATTCAATATTAAAAAAGAGACCGATTTAATTTTAATTTTGTTCGATGTAATTATTTTAAAATTTGTCCTTTCCAAAAAACAGAGAAAGTTCTATCATTTAAAGCTTGTTGATTTTATCTGATAAATACTAAACTAAAACATGGATTTGAATGTTACGTTATCTTTCAAAATTGCAGGTTTTGGAGTTTCGCCATCTCCATTTTTAATGGGTGGCTAGGTTGTCAAAAATATTTTTGTAGATGATGATTTTTAAAAGATTTTTTAACTAAGTACTTTCCTTACCCTTTCCGAAAAGAGATATTGAGTGACTGGATATAACTAGTGTTGTGTAAAAAATAATTCTGTCAAAATGCTCCATTCGGAAACTAAATGCTTCACGCTGGAAGATGGTGATAAATGAAAAATAAATATCGCTTAGTGCGTCTAATCTTCATGTTCAAGAATTCGGTTTTTTCAGTCCTCTCGGAAAATTTCCATTGAGAATACAAATTATTTAAATACAGCCGTGTCGAGCTAGTCCGAATAAGTAATACTTTACGGGTGCCCCTTTTCTGAGGTACTTATTGTAGCTAGATGCTTGTTTAGTAGGTAGCTTTCCGAACGACCCTCTAAGACTTGTTCTATGCAAATTAGAACGCCCCGTCTTACTAACTGTAACTGGCAGCAAACCTGGTAATGTGATACGACCTGGGGGAGCTTCACAGTTCGTCAACGATATGCAGATTTACAATTTTTTAAGCCTCCAATCTTCCTTCATTACGTATACTAGAGTACTTTATCTCGTTATTTTGTCTTTCGGCGGAGTAAGGGATAAGTGTCTCGCTAGTGATTTTTTACTCACGGAAAAATAACGAAATGGACCCTGGCTCGACAATCTTTCGGCTTATCCGAGGCCATAATGAGAATTTTAAATTGAAATTCTTGATATTTTTTTTGAGGAATCGTGAAAGTTAATGTTTGTTCTTCCAATGAGTAGAACCAGCCTGCCAAGAAAGATGCCACTGGGAAGAGCTTTGGCGATTTTAAACGGCATTGCTTCGGATCTCGACATATTTCACATGGACGTGAGATCTATTTATTATGTATTAAGGTTAATTTTGTCGGAACTCACTCGATTGACTTCTTTGCCAATTTCTAACGTAATTTTTTCACTCTTATACCTATCTGTAATGTATAAACTATATAGTTTGTTCTTCCAAAGTTTTAATCTTTTTTCACATTTTAAAAGCAACATAATTTGTGATTTTTGTTCCTCAATCAAAAATATTATCGCATTTTTACTGTCCAAGTCGCAGCACACAGTAATTCTAGGCAATAATATAAATAATTGACTGTTTCTTATTTTAAAATGTCTCGTTGCTCGATGAACTTTTTTTTTTTTTTAAATTGACAAGTGTGATTTTAATTTAAGTCCAGTTCTAAAAGCTAAAATTCTCAATTTGACTGATTAAAATCAACAGTTCAGAAAGCTGCTGTTCCCATTGATGAGAAGCTCTCCCGGGTCATGTGTCATGTTTTGTAAAAATGCCGTCGCAATACCAGTCATCTGGTACACTTACATAATTAGTTGAATTTATATGGTTTTTGGGGACGAATTTCCGGTCATGGTGCAAAACGGATAGACTAGCAGGGAGGCGGAAGTCTTATTAAAATTTATCGTTCCATTTGTTTTTTGTCTGCAGATGTTTGTAAACTTCACACTTCACGTTATATTGTTTTGTGCCGCGAAATGGACTATCGCACAGCCATCACAAATAATTATTATTAACCATAAATTACCATCTAGTTAATATTTGGTGATGCGAAAACTTCAAAATACTTAGCTATGATAATATTTAAGTATAATTTGGTTGGGTATTGCAACTTAGATCTCGTGGTCTCGATACTGTTAAAGAAAGGTGTTTCATCCATAAATTTACTACAATTCTATTGCAATTAATAAGTATATCTCAATGGTTATGTTCTCTTAATAAAAACATATGGAAGAGAAAACTTTTTCAAGTCGGTATATTCACAATTTGTTTGCATTTCAAAGTCATCCGTCATCGTTTCCAATCAGTCACCATCTGCACAGCAAGTGTTGATTTTAATCAATGAATCTTCATTAATTATGTAGATTTTATTTGTAAATATAGCTTAACACATTACAGACGGGCAGCAACAGCCAGACTAAATTAATATAAACGACATTACAATCCAAATGATGTCACCACTTATTCTTAGAATGCTATTTGTTTTAAACATTTCAAATGATGCTCTTATATACATATTCAGTGGCGTTCCAAGATTTTGCTCTATAACCGAGTAAATCATTGATTATTTTCATATGTACATCATTACATCATTTACTGTGTCTCTCGTCCGTATTTTGAATGTCGTTCTTCAGCGCCTTAATTTGTTCTCTCATGCCCCTACTCTAGCAATCCGTAATCTTGATTCATCGTGATCATTATCTTGTACTACGAATCGCAGTCAGGTCGAGTACATAAGAGAGTTACTGGAGCTAAACAATAGTAGTAGCCAGTACATTACTAGCCTAATTATTTAAACAAGCCAAGTGAGTGCGACGTAGTTAAACTAACTGATTTACTGTCTTACTAAATTTCCACTTCCGTGGCTGTTTTCACTTTCTTCGAACACTATTTTCGTCTAAATTCATTCAAATTTGGTTAATGAAAACATAAGATAACCCTCATAAGATCGCGTTGGATAAAGAGATGCTAGAAACATTACAAATCGATTGCTTATTTCTGCAAACTGGCTTACACTATTTAGGGATTTTGTGCTGGAAAAACTTTATAACTTAACCATCAAGCAAAATTTAACAATTGTTTTGCAGATAAGCAGCGATATTCAATTTGAGTCATGGAGTAGTTACATTTCTTTCACAACGAAATTTACACTAGAGTGGAGTAAGAAGTAGTAACAACAACAAAAAATCACACATTCATAGTAAAGACGAACTGTTCCAGTACATGTAAATAATATATATTACATAGTATGGGTCTAGTTATCTAAAAAATGTGGGCACAGGTGAAAGTATTTGTACTCGATAAAGAGGTAAAATTACCTAATGAATACTTTGGCATCCACCGAGATACTTTGTTTATTTAGTTAATTATTTTAATATGTATTTTTTAATAAAAAACAATCACAACCTTTCAATTTTGTTCACATGGATACTATAAATGCTGTGGTGTTTTGTGAACATTATAAATATCATAATGTTTATAAATTTTCGACTTGAAAAAAACAAAAATAAAAAATTTCGAGCAATATTTGTTTCATGGCGAGTAAATTGCACTTGTCATGCGTTCGAGTCTCGGAAAGGTATTTAAAGTTTATTGATTTATATCTTTGAGCTATATTTTTCTGTGATGCTTTATTACATATCCTCCTGCATTGTATTTTTTGGTTTTTATTAAATTAGTTTTTTTTGCAGTGTTTTAATTACAACCAGTTTGTGTGAATACAGGCTTTGTAATCCATTAAGAGGCCGTATTCGGAAAAAAAATATAAGAAAATAAGGTTTGGAATGCAATTATTTCATATGATAGTAGAAGTGTCATTTTTTTGCGAAAGTTTTATCTTCGTTTTTAATAGTGATAGTACACCTCCACCTCCACGCCACTGCACAAGTGTGGATTTTATTTAAGGAAGATGCAGCCAGATGTGACCAGTCAAATGCGACTGATATTAATGAATCTTTAATAGCTGCTTTTAAACGTTTATGAAATCTATTTAACTAATAGAAAGTGTTATTTTAATATGTGCTCAGACGGGAAGTCAAACTGAAAAGATTTGATCTATTTCAAAATTATTATGATCGTAAATTTTGATGGCTCTGTAGGTCAGTTGGCAGCGCGACAGATTACTAAACCCACGGATTACTTAAAAGTTAACCCAGAATACGTTAATATGACTTCGAGGTACTAAAACCCATTTGTTTAAACATTAATCCATTCAAACGATGAAGTAATTTACATAATATTTCATTATAATATTAATGCGGCAGTTTGCTGTTGCTCTAAAAAAATATAATAGTTGATGAAAACAGTTGCAAATTTTATGATTTTTGTTTATGGTAGCGTATGAAATATATCAATTCAATACGGCCAACATTTTTTTCTTTTGTGACTGTCATCAAAAGATCCAATCACGAAATAAGAAGCACGTAAAACATAATCTAACACCAAACAAAAATATAATAAATATCACTAATCATAACAACTCTTCAGCCTCGTAATGTGGCTATTTTAGTTTTTATAGGATTGGAAAACTTGCATCTCTGATGTATTTCAAAGTATTTTATATAATTTATTTATCATTTATTATTTTCTTTCATTTTAAAAAAGCTGTCAACAAGTTCTATAAAAATGTTATAATTATTATATTTGTGAAGATAAGAACGCCAACTACCGATTATTAAATTAGTCTTGCGACACAATAGACGCAACCGGCGTCGCGTAAAGTACGTTTGCTTTGCATTTTTATACCAAAGTAGTCGTCTTTCTGCGCAGGTGTGTCATTAGTGCTTTCCTATTTAATTTGATCCAGTTCTCATATCATACATATATTTTTCACATTAGTTTGAGATAAGAATATGTATGTTACGTTAATTGTGATTATGACTTAATAATTTTGAATGATTTTGATTAAGTAATTCTAGACACTTCTCTACATAATTCTACGTACCTATGTTAAGTTTTAAAATCTGAAAAACAAATATTTTTTATTTGTCATTCCTTTAAATAGAATCATGAAATGAATGAATAATAATAATAAGTGCAAGACAATCATTCCTATAATAATAATTCTTAAAAAATACTATTTTTTGAATTATTAAAAAAGTGTGGTGTTTTTATTTTGAACTCATATTGAGCATTCCATCGTAATGGCAACACCATGATAGAATTCATTCTTAGAAATTTGTATTCTTAATTTAAATTAATAACAATTTGCAATTCATAATCGTCTATCTCGTTTGTCACGCCGTGTTTTTATAAAGCGTTGATTTATTGTGAATGACACGTATGTGCAAACAACTTAACGCAGATGCGCTCAAAACGGAGCAATGTGGCTTGAGTTGACACTTTCAAGCCCGCATTGAAATCAGAATTGAATTTTAAACGCATCTTTTTTGCAAAAACTGGTAAAATATGTCGTGCGGAAAACACAACATCTGAATGAACATTGTTCACTGTTGACTTATGACAGTGTATAGATTGATTTGAAAGTGTTTTTTTTTTATCAAAAACATTTTCTCCAAGCTTTGTCCAGGAGTCTAGGATTATTAAAATAACATTCCCTTTGTCATAAGCAAGGCTTAATTAAGTGCACCACTGCTTGCTGGTATCCAGTAAACTCAACTATATATTGATAATATGTAAAATGACAATTTTTACTCAGCATTGAAAGTGTTTGCAATTATGGAGATCTACATGCGTAAGTATTATTTTTACACTTAATAACTTCACTGGCCACGATGAAAGTTGCATATATACTTAACTTGCTATGGTTGACAAACCGTGGTAAAAATATCTTCTTTTTAAATTTATATTTTTTTGTTGATAATACACTGCCTAAAATCAAATTTTATTCCAAAATTAATTAATCAATGATCTCTGACTTTAAAATGGCACAAACATTCCACAAATATGACAAATAGTAATTTATACAAGTTCAATTTGGTCGGACGATAAAAAACATTGCGATAAAATATTCCACAGATTTGACGGTTTGGCATATACCAGGGATGGTAAACCTAGTGCACGCATACGCGAGGCGGCACGTTTGAAAATTTGGACGGCACGTGAAGGGTCTCCAAGTTGAAAAAATAAAATAATAAATAATCCGTGAATTATTAATTTATTCCGTTGTATTAAGTTTAAAATGCTTCTTCCCAAGATTAACGATAATATTTTATCGTAGCAACGTCTAAATAATGGTTTCGTTTTTTTTGAATGCATGGACACGCCACCCAAAAGAGAAATACTATTTGAGGAGTTTGGCACGCGGAACCGAAAAGGTTCGCCATCCCTGGCATGCACAAAAGTATTTTAAAAAAATCTCTTTGAATACTAGTTGAGAAGTACTCCCTACAAACGTAAAACATCATCGCTATTGAGTACATCAAGTGTTATTACCGTTATTGTGATTAAACAATATCGGAAAATATAAATAGGCGGTTAAGAATGGACATTTGTCACTTTGCACGTCTTTAATTGTTTCGGAAGGAGATGGCCGTTTGTACAATTGAGAGATGAAGTTAGACAAAAGTTTTGATTGCTTTATAGATGATTACGTTTGATCTAGGTTTTGAGTCTAAACTGACTCATATATTATATCACTATAATATAATCTATGAACATAATGATGATTTGTTCGTGTATAAATAATATGTAGGGGCCACGAAGAATTGGCTGTATTCTGATATTAATATGTAGTGAATCGGAAAGTTATAAATAGGGCTTGCAATCCTGGGATTCCAAAATACCGGGATCGGTTTTTTTTTAAACTTTCGGAACGTATTGTGAAATCGTGAAAAAATAATTCATTAAATAATACTTCCCGATTTTTTATATTACAAGTAAATATGTTTTTATAATAATTCATCAATATTTTTACAGTGGTTTACCCACCAATATTTTGTAACAACCGTAGAAGGGAACATATGTACAATTTTGACGGTAATCGATTGCTTTTTTAAGTTTATTTCATTTAATTTTTGACTGTTTTTAACGAAACAATATATACTTAATACTAAAAATAGCCTGAAACTAATTTAATATGATTTGTATTTTTCTCTTTGGTTTCGTTATATGGTATGTCGATTTTTGAAAAATTCATAACTACGATATGTTCGATATATAAAAAAACATCTATGAAATCATATGGTCATTTCAATTGCAGAAATTATGGACAAAAAATAAATTCAAATTATACAACTTTAGAAGTATAAATCATATTTCATGATCTATATTAGAATCCCGGAATCCCGGAATCATACAATCGGTCTGTGATGTGGGTGCCCTAAATATAAGTAATCATTTGTAGATTCTCTGAAACTCCTCTTGAAATAAATGTCTTTGAATGAGCGATATTAATATTTATATCAATAAAATTCTTCCATAAAGCACCCAATAAAACTTTTGCCGAATTTAAAATTCATTAACAAGTTCAACCCCGGCTCCACTTCCATCGCCAAATTTTTATTATAGCCGGTTTTATTAACATCTTTAAGTGAGCTTTAACATTTCCAGTGCGTCATAAAACACGTTAAGGGTTCGGTTAACTGTCTCGATGAAGGTTAGATCGCTTGCTAAGCACTACTTAGCTCTTTCATTGTATACGCCCACTGGGCTAGGGTGACCAGACTACAAGTCCACCACCAGTGATTTAATTAATACTGAATACATACACTGTGCTTTGTTGGATATATTTTGATTTATATCAGATGTAGAATATTTATTCTTCACATACAATTTATTTTTATTTGTAAACTCAATCAATTTTTATTTGACACGGTCGATACGTTCCACAAAGAAGTGATACTATTCATCGGCTTTGATGAGGGACTGGACAAAAATCACCTTCATCGCTAGAGATTTCTGTCAATGTCGCCCCAAACACGTCTCACTAATATGTTTCTGGGGCAAACCGAAGTCAGTGTAAATGAACCTACCCTACGCGCGCGCAGCCGATTGGGGCTGTGACATAGAACGTTGGGTTATATACATTTTTTCTGTATGGGAATTGTGAAAGAACAAATAATTCATGTAAAATTATAGGATTTGTACTTTTCGTGGATACAAATATTGAGGAAACGTTTTCAATAAATTCACCAGTTGTCTTGATGTCATTTAGTGTTTCAAATTGAAATATGCGTTCATTATTCTGCTTACATAGACGCAATAGATTTTTTGCAATTCTTTTTAATATCTGAGTGCTCTTCAATGGAGCGAAAAATGTATCCCATTTAAATTAATGGAATGCAAGCATACTTTATTGATAATTGAGACAATATTTGTCAAAAACTTGCCATAGCAACGTACATAAAAAAAACTACCGCGTTTGCAATTGGTCAACGTAAGATTTTTATCAATGATTCATGGAAATTCAGTGTAAGCGTAATGGATATGTTAACACGGCATCTGATAAAAGCTTCAGTCTTCATAAATAAAACTACATTCATGTTAAAACAAAATTTGATAACTATTCATTTGTTTATTGTTCCAAATAATTTTGTCCAATTAATATTAAAAATGCTAAAACATCTTACAATATTCTCACTTTAAAAAATATTTAGCGATCGTTTTTACTCAGTTTAGACTGGAGACAGATATATCCGAAGTGTTTTTTGCATTTTATTTCTCAGTCCTGTAATTAGTCGAAGCATGGTCACCCGGTTATCATACCCTCTCGGCCCTGACAAACTCAAAGTAAATAACTCAGACGGTACCTACTAGCCGGCTATATCAACTGTATCCGGTAACAAAGCTTTTACACAGCGAGGCGGGATTCTTTAAGTTCGAGATTTTTTAAGTTTTCCAAAGCATTGACTTTTTAAGTAAGTACCTTTGATGTCAAATAAGCCGAGTTGACATCGCCAAACGGTATTGCTTTCATTCGACAAATTAACTTTAATTTTGTCGTATGCACACGTCAACATTTATTTTTCAACTTCGTATTTCTGTTTAGGCAATCATTTTTTTTCAAGCGTTGGATTTATTTGTCGTTTGAAATGATATATAAACATGCCAGATTTATGTTTATTGTATTATGTTAGCGCTCATTAAATTATCATGACGTATTTATTGGGGCTATGTCATTGTCTATGCTTAGTATGATTAATATGGTAAAGTTTGTCTATGATCGTACTTAACAACATTGATCTATAATTTTATAGAATCAGTATCTGATGATCTATACAGTTACTTGAAAGTTATTTATTTTGTTTAAAAGAAAGTCGTTTGGCGACTATTAATAAAATAATTATAATATCGAAGTGTTTTCAAAGAAAGTAAAATGATTGTGCCGTTGAAACAATGAAAAGTAAATTAAATTTTAATATTAAAATAAATATTCATCTGTGCTTAGGTTACTCTGACTTTGTCATCGTATGTATTATAAATATATAATATTTAAGTTTCAAGCATTCATTTGTTTATTCACCTTTGAATTGAACAAAGGAAATATATTTTCACAACAGTAGATATTGTTCTTTTTTATAAAAAAAATGGCAACATGTATATATATACATATACTAATGATACGATGAACGAAAAAAAGGATATTCCTAAAACATCAGCATGATAAAACATCATGGTATCGTTAGATGACACGAAATATTATCATGTCTTCCATCAAATGTATGACCATTTCATCTTAATAAATTAAGAATTCAGCGGGAAGGATAAATATATTGTGCAAGACCTGTTAGTAATTTCCATACTCAAGAAATACTAGTGCTGCACAAAGAGTCCGCTAAGCACTAGAATAAGGGGGGGGTGCTAATTACGCGTTTTTAATTATTTTGTTCACATTTGAAGTATGTTACATTGTCCTCATCCCATACAATATATAAATGTATTTGTATGCTTTACGTTCTAATACTTAATATTCGAGCATTAACGTATTTTTGATGATTTATCTTATATATAAAACCGAAACGGCGTATGTATGTCTGTGGGTCTGTAATTCCCTTTTGCATTGTTGGTCATTAATTTGCCATAAAAACGAATATGAAAGAAAGTATGCTTGAATTTTTATCGGCGAAGACATTTAGTCAAAATGTAATAAATTAGTCTTCTACTGACTTTTCCCGGCTTTTATTAATATAATAATGTTTATTATTTACATGAAGGTATTATTTGACATTTCTTTGACAGCAAATTAGATTTTTTCTTTGAATTTGGACATTTTAATGGGCGAGAATGTCATAAAATTAAATAAAGTTTGTGATTTTATTTTAACTCTATTTTGGATGTTAGATTTTGTGATATAATTATGTCGAATCATATAACATTAAATAATTATTGGTCGCTTAGTCCGACGCCAGGTAGCAATACTAGTTATTTATAAATCTTAACGTGCTAAAACTTTGGTATTCATACAAGCGATAACTGTTTCGTTAATTATGTTTCATTCTAAGCGTAAAATCAGTAAATAATTTTAAGACTTGACAGCCCAGCTCGGTGATACAGAAATGACAATACATATTATACTTAAAAAAACGCTCCATGTTTGGTTGAATTAAGAATAGATTTCATACCGTATTTTAAAATTTTGCGTACCTCCAGTTCTCTCTGTGATTGATTTTACTCACTTAAGAAATAAAACTTTTCCATTCGCAACGATTTTGATGTTGCCTGTTCTTCAAGCCATCATCTTTATTGACTTGGGATTTTCGAGGGGTGTAAAAATAAACTCTCTCCAAGATAAATCCGCTGCTTGGGGTTGCTATGAGTAACGCCATCATATCTTTAACGTTTGACTAAGTATAACTTCCTTCCCCGCTCGCTGCCCTTATTCTCTTTGGCATAAAATGATGCAGGGGATATCAAATAATCTATTTTTATTATTGTGTAATAGATATTAATAGCCCCTTTAACAAAGGCGAAGAAATATGAATATCTTTGTTCTGCTTGCTTCATTGCATAACCAAAAAGTATTACTCCACAACTTTTTAATTTTGATTCAGTATAAATGTCGTACAAAATTAAATTTGTAAAAAGAAATTGGCACTATTTATTCCATAATACTATACTTTATTTACACAAATAAATTATTTCACATATAATATAGATATATTAAGACGTTACGTTGGAAAATTATCTATATTATAGTTTAAATTGTGCCTATAATACTTTACTTAGGTTTTAAGAGGCATTTTAATACAAATTGATGGTGACAAAAAACAAGGCATACAAAGCAATTGTGTCGATAATAAAATGTATTTACAAGCTACTGTAAGAACTATAAAGTTTTTTTCAGGTTTATGAAACTACGTTAAGACGGAATTTATCCGAAAAAGCGCTATAGTAAAATATATAGGAACACTTACTACAGCAAACATAATAATACTATACATTGCAATATTAATAAGGCTAAAATATTACGTTAGTGATCATTAAATCATCAATTTGCCACTAATTTGGTAAGTGTGATTTTTAGAAATACGCAATTTTGATTCTTATACATCATCTATTTACATGATATTTTTGTTTTGTTAGGACTGATATTAATATCTAATGATTTATTTCAGCAATATAAGTTCTTTTTTTAAGGTGTTCACTGTCAATACTTGGTGAAATGGCATTATAATGAAAATAATAAACACATTTTTATTATTAAAATAATTTCTTACTAAGTCGTAAGAATTATAGAGGTGGTGAGCAAAATTATAACCCCTTTGTCATTTAATATGAAAAACTATAATTTTTTGAGAAAAGATAGAATAAATACTTTATTGAAATACATATTTTATCAATATTATTTACCGATCGCCTCGGCTGAACATTGGCCCTGAGGGGGTCGAATTCCAGGCTGAAAATAAGCATAGCGATTTTTCAATTAATATAAAAAATATATAATATAAGTCTGATACGTTCTCAACCAGTCTCACTAAAAAAAACAAGAATAAGAAGAATGTCTGGTAAATTTATTTGGTGTCCACATTTTGTTATATTATAGTATTTGTGAAGATTCTCAAAGAAAAGTTTTTATATTTTTATTGCTTTTTTTGTTCAAAATTTCTGAAGAAATTTTTCAGGTTACATATTTTAAAAAGAAAGATTTTTAGTTTCTTTCAATACATATTCTTATTTAAAATCGAAGATGTTTAATTTTAAATGGATTTGTTGTATTTTTTTGTATAGTTCTAGATACTGTCATTTTTTGTGAACCGTTTCTTGGGACCAATAATATCTGTATTTCAATAACAATGACGAAGTCAAATAAAGCTTTCCAAGTATCGTCGTTTTTCAAATATGTATATCTTCTTCGAAATACTCTGCCAAAGGTCAAATATACTTTAACAGTCGAGGAGATACACTAGTGTGTACTTGTAAAGATTTTTGCTCCATTTCTTTCGATCTATCCATTCTTCGTTCGTTCGCATTTGGACACTTTTGTCTTAAGCCTCTATCATTTAGGGATGTTCATATTACGCAGTTTCATTAATCTACTTATAATTCTTATATTATGATGTTGAGCTATTTATTTAAGTACATTATTATATGAAAAATTAAGTATCGGTACCCATTGAGATTTCCAAACATATTTTGATTCATCACTTTTAAGGTGTTCACTGTCAATACTTGGTGTAAAGGCATTATAATAAAAATAATAACACATTTTTTTAGTACTTTTTCCACATCTGATTTATTTCATCAGGACCGGTTTCGCTCATGGCGAGCATTATCAACTGATAAGTAATACAATAAGACAGTGGTATTTATGCAAAAGTTAAGGATGAAAACAAGGTATGACAAACAATTGGTAATGCAACTAAGCAAATAAATTAAGTAAATTACAAGACAAATAGACTAAAAATAAAATGTTCAAGACCTCTTAGCAATGCAAAACTAAAACAAAAAAAATCAATTAAGTATGAATTTAACATTAACAAAGTAAAAGCCCAAATATTAAGTGAATTTAATAAAAATAAATAAATCTAATGTCTGTCATCCATAATTAGATGGAAGTCCCGGTAATGAGTTCAATTGAGTCAGTACCTGTAACAGAATAAAAGCCATATCAATTCTTACAAATTAAAATCAAAGAAAGGAAAATAAAAAATTATCAGAAATAAAAGTAGAAAGAAATACAATAAGAATTGGTTTAGTGAATTGGGTATAGTTATGGCGAGGAAACGAAGACTAATTGATCATTTAAAAGATTACAACTATTCATAAATGTATGTCGGTTTATTTCAAGGATTTCTAACTTATCTAGTTTTACAGATTTATTAATAATATGCAGGATTTTAAGGTGAAATAAATCAGATGTGGAAAAAGTACTAAAAAAATGTGTTATTATTTTTATATTTTGATTCAATTTGAACCTTAATAAAATAAATAAATTTTGTGAATTTTTCATATAAGTAATCATATTCATGATCAGTTGTTTCAGTTAAAATTGTTTAATTGTTATAATGGGATGTTACAAACTCTTTTAAAAACACAAAATTCTAGAGTTTTATGTCTTAATATTAACTTTATGTATAAGTGATACTTTTATATTACAACCTTTATTATAATTAACACTCACTTTAGCATTTGGTTTTTATCAGGATTGATATTTTACCTACGTGGTCGTCACCAAAGCCATTTTTTTTATTTTTATTAGAGCTTATTTGTCGCGTAGGTCCTTTGAGTCACCAGTCACAAGGGCTATTCGGCTAATCAATGCACCGCCTGAGAATTGAGATGTAAATTTTCAGCAATGAACTTGGTGTTTTGTTTTGAAATATGTTTTAATACGTTGTGACTTTTATTCCATTCTCTGTTAAATAATTATTATGTTTTGTGAAATTTTATGTACTTTCATTTATTATATTTGTCAAATGCGTTGCTCATCGGCGTCAGCTGTAATGCCATATATGAGTTTCATTCACAATAAACAACAATTTTGATTAAATTTTGTCTGAAATTCAAATTTATTTTATTCATTTCAGGTAATATTCACAAGTCTTAAAATACTCGCTACTTTTGGGACTTTTAAATCCGTTTGTGCATTATCATAACAGCTAAAAACTCGATATCTTACTTCGTTCATCGCATCTCTACGACTCATACCAGTTCTCAGCTAAACTTCCCTCCTTCACTTTGATCTTGTTTACAAGGCTCTTACGTTTTCCACTGGCAGAGAATAAAATATAGACGCGCAAGATGTTAAAGTGTTAGACAATCACTTTGTCGTGTTGTTATAAATATTATTCAGAGGTACTTTCCATACACAAATTTTCTCATCAAAATAATATATACATATGTGATTTATAATATAAAATATGGATGTTTATTCTTCATCAATGACTTCGCAAGGGTATTGTATCGTTAAGCATACCATTGGATTTATTTGCAATTTTTCATAATACGTTTAGACCACAAATTAGTTAAATAAAATATATATGGTTATCATTTATGTAAAAGAAAATAATAAGACATCTTTTGTACTTATTCCAAATTTATTTTATTTGGATCAGGACCGGTTTCTCTCTATGCAAGCATTTCCAACTGATGAGAAATACAACAATACAGAGTCATTTATACAATATTGTTGTAATTCTTATCAGTTGAAGATGTTTGCGGTGGGTGACACCGGCTCTGATCCAAATATATTGAATGTGGAACAGGTAAAAAAATTGTTTTGTATTTTTTAATACATCGTTATATCATTTCATCGGGGTCTGTAGTTGAGTGGTTAATGTGGGTTAATTGATTGGATATCTGTAATTTTTCTTTCTTATTGAGTCTCCACCCACCCCAAATTGGCGTTCACTGACGTCACTGGTAGGGCTTAAAATTTTCATTTACGGCCTTTTCGGATCTGGAAATCAATATATTTTATTCATAATTAAAAATTAAATTTTAATCATCAAAAATGTTGCTCGAATAGAAAAATACCCACGTTTTGAATAATAGGCTAATTAAAATCTTACATTTCAACACTTGAGTTATTATTAGGTACCTAATTAAATTAGGCAATTATTTCCCTGGCGAGCTAATTAAGATACCTATGGAGGAGGCAAATAGATACAACGAACCTGGTCCCACGATTAATAAAATTCCAGGAAACGCTAAGCAAAATTCGTAGATTAGCTACGCAAAATTTGTAATTCGTCCCCGTTGTATATTTACTAGAAATACTTTGTTGAGATTCCTGGTAATCTTAAGGGATAAGTGATTAATCATTTTATCCCTTATCACTTAAAATATATGTATAAACATTTAAGCCGTTTTCGCTACAAATATTAAGGATAACTATGGACCCCTCAAGTATTTAACAAACCTGGCTGTTAATCAGCGGTACAATATCCATTTTCTTATTACAAGATGGAAAGATTTTGTAAATAAGAACAGAAGTGCCAGTTTACCAATCGACTTACGCACATTTGATGTATGTATATCAACTATTTTAATTTGGAAATAAGTCTTTTTTTTATTGATTTTCTACAGTTGGTTATACTTATTGATTGCAAGTTTTGCATCCATTCAACATAATATTTCATTAAAAACATCATAAGTAGGTAATTGAAAAAAATCACTTTTCTTTAATAACGTCAAAAAAAGAAAACTGGTGATACGAAATTAAGTATTAAATACACTTTTCTTTTCAACATTTTGTCACGTTAGCCGTTGTAAACATGCAAACTTGCTAATAAATTTTTAAAGCGTTGAAATGAAGCTTTATAAAAAAATATGTTCATTTTATTTATAAAGACATTTTATTTTTACTTCAATTAATTTAAATAAAAAGTTTTATTAATATTATTTCAATTCGATAAATTTTATCTTAATCACTAGTATTTAAGTCATTTTTGTATTTTTTTTTATTTACCTTTGTAACATCTAAGGAAAAACATGTTATGTTTTAAATACATAAGTTCAAATCACATTTACACCGATCTTACATAATCAGTCTTATATTGGAAGATATGAATAAAGTTCCTTACTGTTGATTTAAACTTTCAGTGAATTTATGACTAATGCGTCTCGATACTCGAATACTTTGAGCACTGCTAATTATATTACAATAATAATTATGTTTATTCGAATTTCCGTTTCCGGTTCTGTTTCAACACCCGTTGAAGTATTGCATGAAACACTTACAGAATGTAATATGTAATTGTAGATATTGGCCCACTCGACTTGTCGGTTTCGTTTGAGGCGAGCTTTCGCTTGAAAGCTCAATAGATAATCTCTACTTTTTGAGGCTCTCAGCGGGAAGTTTGCGCGGTTAAGTGCGCTTTTAGCGTGCGCGCACCTTCTTTGAGATTCCTCATTAATTGATCACCGTGATGGATTCTGGTTTCCAATAAAGTTTACACCGTGAAAGCTTTTCGCATGACGATTGTGTAAATTAATAAAAACTTGACTTCATATAATATCAATCTGCAGTATCCATTTAAAGAGAATTTGCCGATTTATGTGTTTTAGTTTTCTATTCAGCGTTGAAATGTGGCTGTTGGAATTTTTTCGTATATAAGCAAACCCTGGCTGATGATACAATACTCAAAGAAAAATGAGCATGACATTCAAGTCATAATGCAAGAGAACAGTGACAGACACTACTACCGTGCTTGTTTCACGTGTGTCTATTTATGCTAGCCATATCATAGTTAATCACTTTTTAATATGCTTGTGAAGAGTTTTTACGGTAAGATGTATTTTTATCACTTTTAAGGTGCTAACTTTAAAACTTTAACTAAAGTTGGTTTTTCTCGCCACCACCCGTTTTGTATATGCAGCCAATCTTTCATGGCCGCCATTCACAACGCAATTGACAGAGAAACATGAGTCTACCTTTCACTTTCATGGCCCAAGCATATCTGTACGGGACTGATTTTGAACCATGAACTAGTTAGTATACATGAAAAAGGGTAAATAAAATAACTGCCACTTCTGAGTAGAAAGAATTATTTAAATAAAAAAAACAAACTGTATAGTACTACTTTCATAGTATGTTTCCTAGATAAATGTTATTTAAAAAAAGACAACATGCTCCCTAATTACTTTTTTCTACTATTTTACTCAATAAATACACAATTTGGTAACTGTACGCTGAAGGGCGGAAATACAAAAACTAATAATTTTTGTGTCGGTATAGGAAACAAGTTCAAATTAAAACTCAATTTCCAAAAAGCTACCATCCATAGAAAATAGTACTCTTTAATTACGTCTTCTACTTATTACCAGTCTGCTTTTCCAATGGAATGACGCTGAGTTGCCGACGAACTGTGACCGAACTTCTACCAGCCATAGAGCTTTGAATAACTTCAAAGCTCTATGGCTGGCTCAACTCACAAAGGTGAGCGATTGGGTTTCCTTGTGAAGAACAAGAACACTTGCTCCAGTGCGCGCGCCGATTTCAATGACAAGCACAGAAGCATCTTCTAAGTATTATTAGTTTGTTACTATTATTAGTTATTTTCATGCATGGATTGCTTGTCTTACGACATATATAATATAATCGATTGCCGTCATTCATAAAATGTCTATTATATGTATTCTAATATACAATGTCAACGTAAACATTTGAACTAAGCATATTCATTGATGAAAAATTTAATTGAAATTCTATTCTTATTTATCAGATGAATGTGAAAAGGAAATAAATGTTTTTAGTCTTCAACGGTTCATGTTTTAATCCTCTGACGTACACTTTTACTCGATAGATAAATAATCGATCTACGCTTTGTGAATAAAAGTTATTTAAAAACCAGGGGTAGACAAGGCATTTTGCTTCCTTTCCTAGACTTTTCCTTGTACCCTGACCTTTTTAAACTTTCAAAACTTTTTGTATTATGAGATATTTTGGTAGGCATCATTGATTTCATATAACGATTTTTGATGGTAATCCAATCTTTTTCTTAATTGCGATGATCTGGGAATTGAATATATTGCACTATTTATATCATAAACTGGCAAAGTAAATATTGGATTCTGAAGATAGTTGTTCTAACCAGGGCTGTGGAGTCGGTCTAAAAAAGTCCGACTCCGACTCCAGCATTTACCAAAACCACGACTCCGACTAAAAAAAGGTTAATATCGTCATTTTTTCCCCCTTTTTTCCTATTTATGTGTATTCAATTAAATATCAACCCTATCAATGCGGCCAAAAGTAAAATTTGACATTAAATGCAAAAATAAAAAGTTCACAATTTCCGACTCCGAGTACGACTCCGGTCAAAAGGCCGCGACGACTCCGACTCCGACTCCACAGCCCTGGTTCTAACTACAAAATAAATAATGTCGTGTATTTAATAGGTCAGTATCTAATTCAAGCTTTGGTCAGTGAAATAAATAAATGGTCAGTGAAAAATCAAAAAAAAAAGTTTTTATTGTATCAGTATGAGTGTGGTCAATTATTAAACGAAACGGTCAAAAATGGTTAGTTATTTATTAAAAACGGTTGGTATTTAAATTAAATGGTCATTCATTTAAAAAAGTTTTAGTTTGCCAGCTTGTAAATTTTATTAAATATAGTCGTGGGAGGCAAATTTATGAAAAATAAGCACATTAAATGAGAAGAAGTTCAGGTATTTAAAAGCAGATAATAGTATTTTAATAAGTGCTACAATTAAGTAAGGCTTACAATTTTTTTTAAAATTTTCTGACTTTAAAAGTTAAAATTATTATAATAAAAGATCCCAAAGAATAATTTGAAACATTAAGTCGAACATCGAGCTGTTTTAATTTAGAGGAGCAAAAATGCACCATTTATATTTTTTTTTTGACCATTTATTATTTTTAAATGACCATTTATTATTTTCTACCGACCGTTTTAAGTATTTATTACTGACCATTTATCGAATTAGAAACTGACCAAATAATTAGTTTTCATAAATAATTTTAGACTTACAAAAAGCACGGAAAAGCCGTGAAATTGTTGCCGTAACCCAAACATAATTTTCATTGAACATAACTGTAAAATACTTCTTTAGAAAACGAAACGTTTTATATTTAACTTTCCTCGTGTTGGCTACCAAATTTGACCTTTACAAAATTAATTAAATATAGTAGGCATACGACGAAAACAATTCCAGTCGCGTTACTGTAATCAATCAACAGGCGGCATTGCGGCGAAAGGTATGAGAACTTAACCTGCCTTTGTTACCTATGGAACGTCGTTTGTATATTACAAGTAAATTACTTACATCTATCTAACCAATCGTGTCGGAGTGATTGCAAAAAAAAACAGCGGCTTATCAGAACGTGTTGTGATTTTCAATATCAAAAAGTTACACATATATTCAACCCCCTTATAGTGTAGAGATTTTTACTACGCTGTATGAATACTTTGTTGTATCGGACTAGGCAGTCTAGGCACCCATACAACATTTGAGGTAAGATTATTTAATTAAGAATTTCGACTGAAGGTGCTGCTTGATGAAATTTATATCAAAAAAAATTGTCAGTCGCTGTTTGTCCCTTGACTTTGCAAATTCATTATGTAACATATAAGAATGAGATTTTTTTAATTACCTGATTTTGGTCAATAGACAAAATGCAACTAAAGAACCAAAAATTTGATTCGTTTGAATTTTGTACTTTTCCATGAGTTTTGTCGTTCAGTTCAGTTCACGTACATTCGTGCACTTGAAATGCATGAAGATTCCGAAAGGCGAAACCCGGGTCTTTGGTGAAAAACTCATAGAAAAGTACAAAATTCAAACGATTCAAATTTAAGGTTCTTTTATGTTCTTCTGGTTGTTGCTTCTGGTAGTTGCATTTTGTGAATTGACCAAAATCAAAAAAACTCATTTTTATATTATTAAGGATTTCGAGTGAGGGTGATTGATGGAATTTCAATATCAAATTTGAATTGTGTGAATTTTGTACTTTTCCACGAGTTTTGTCGCTAACGACCCGGGTTTCGCCTTTCGGCATCTTCAGGCATTTCAAGTGCACGGATGTACTTGAACTGTCGGCGTAGTACACAGTTTGTATCGTTTATATATTCCATCAAGCACCCTCGTTCGAAATCCTTAACATTCATTTTTTGAGGCTTAACTTTGGGTGTTGAAAATCTTAGTTTTATTAAATATATGCACTCAGGTTACGTTGTATGTCTTTGTCAAAAGTATAGAGTAATGAGTGGTGAAATGGTTTAATATTTCAGGCAAGCAAATAACTGCTCAGGTGTAATATCAGCGACTTTTAGGAGACCTTTTACTTTCTTCCGTGAAAAATAGGTTTGTATAATGAGTATTATATGACATAGAGCAAGTTGTAATACGATAAATACAAGCGAGTGGAAGATTATATCAAGCTGTACGTCTGTACCAAGTTGTTGGCTCTGCCATGTTGTCCATGTTATACAAACGGGTAGCATAAATACTGACACTTTATTAATTATTAGGTATGTTAATCCATATAAAATTTGAAACCCAAATTGGATCAAAATATAATTTTTCAATTGAAAATATTTTTTTGTGAAACTTGGTAAATTGTTTGTTTTATTTTGACTATGATTTTTTGAACCAACAAAAGGGTGATGTATGAATGATTACTTAATTTAAGATTTAACATTGTTGTTTGGGTATTTGGTTGCTTAAACCGCCTATTTTAAAATACTATTGGCTTGATTTCAATGTTTAAGAGTCTTAATAATCATATCTGTTTGCGAACTCTAAGTATCATCTCTAGCTTTTTGTAAAAATTTTAAACAAGACGATCGAGAGTATATCAGGGCTGTGGAGTCGGCTTAAAAATGTTTGACTCCGACTCGTTGAATATAGTCACTTTTTTTTGCCTGATTATCCTTGATTGATGTGTATTCAATTTAACATCAACCCTACTAATCCGGTCAATAGCCAAATTTGACATATTATAATTTGACAAAATTTCCGACTCCTAGTACGACTCCGGCCAAATCGCCGCGACGACTCCGACTCCGGCCAAAAAGCCCCGACTCTACGACTCTGACACCGATTCCACAGCCCTGGTATTTATTGATACTTCGACAGCATCTTTGGATTGTGGTCAGTCAGCCAAAATTTATGAGATTGAATTACAGACTTTTGTATTGGATTAGCAATAAGACAATGGAAATGACCTAAAACATTCTCTATCATGGCTGAAAACACTTTTTAAAATGTAAGTATGTTGCATAAACGGTATCGAACCTTTATCGAAGTATTCTTCAATAGTTTACTGCTCTATAGATGCGATGACAGGGTTGTATACAATATATATGCTTTTTCTTCCATGTAATGGGCTTTTGAGTTGAGCCTAAAAAAGAATAGAAATTGAAATGTACCTGAACGTATTCATTTTTTGTTATTAATTTACAGATAAAACACCATAAATATGTTCGTGAAAAACATATCAAATTTTGAGATAAATGATAAATCAATCTGAAACTTGAAATGGTATTAGGTAAAAAGTTCCTTTGTACTGCTTACGATATTACGTTCGCGTGTTTTAGTCGTTCTTTTGATTGGGTAAATCATGACTTAACTACCATTAGTGCTTGTTTTTGTAACCGCGACACGAATATCTGATTTATGAATACAATATTAATAGCCGTTCACCTGTTATCGTCTATTAACAATGCCAAACTAAAGTTTCAATCAAGATCATTTACAAAAAAATAATAAATAAATGTAAAAAATATCAAACAATAAATTACGCAAGTAAAGTCTTATCATTATTAATTTTAAGCCTTGAAGGGTGCTATATAGAAGGCATTAATTTTACCATAAATTTTATATAAATTTTATTATTTTAATATCAATGTTCCTTCAAGCTATTCCACAATATTAAATTCATTCTTGCATGAATATAATTTTGCTGCACCATTTCCTACATTGATTCATTAATTCATATTTCAAATAAATCGTCAATGTACATATCTTAAATATTTGCCTATTTAAAAATACCACAGTTAAAATATATTTTAAATTCTAGCTATTTTATTTCATTAAACTCATTATTGATATTTTTTAAATTTTTAAACAAGAGATAAGAGCCAAATATTTGCGCATTCTGGCAATCCATAAAAACGTGAAACACAACACTTAATAAAATTAAAGTAAATATAGTAAATTAATTATGAATTATAGTAAATTTTTCAATAATCAAAATATCTTCAAAAAAGTAATGTCTGTTTATGGGGTAGCAATCATTAAATCGGGCATCGTAGCTGTTGCTACGACACGAAAGCCCTACGCTTTGTCGATTAATTGGGAGTCGTAGGGCTTTGTGTAGCACAGTTGTGATAAATCTTTTCAACTCAAAGATTATGTGATAATTAGTATCGCAACTACTAGGTAGATTTATTCATTGCAACCATTGGTTCTTGTAGCAATTAACTAAAAAATGATTTTATATACATATATCAAGTAATATAATCTATTTAATTAAATCAATCAATTTATCCAAGCAGCAGTTAAGGCTATGATTAAATATAAACGAAATCTGCCATTTAAAGGAAAGATCTCCTGATCGTAATATTTTAAACGCTTTGATGTTTTTGGTATGTTAATTAAGACGGAATAATATTTGGTAATAAAAAAAGGCGTTTAACGTCGATAGCTTCGGCTATGATTCCCTCGGACTATATTCCAAGAGATGACAGTTTCATAAATTTTCCTATCGATTTTCGAACGAGGGGTCAAATAACTTACCACTCGGCCACTCCCAGTATTTCCTTCTATCTTCACTATATTCTTAAAACAGAAGTTAAGCAACCGAATAAGAAGCAGTTTTCATATAAAACTTATGTTGAAATAAGCTGCATTAGAAGTCTATATATTAAATACACTCGATCTTTGCTATACATTAAACAAACGTAATCAACGATTATTCAACGTCGACGTTAACTATGTTTATATACTTATATTATTGTATGCATTTAACCTTAATGATAAATCAGTGTATATCTTTTCCAATATCACCAAATAAAATAAGAAATACAATTCTCAGTTCAGGTATCTATTGCTAATGGATGTTTATTCCTTTTTATTAGTTATGATGATAAAGTAAATGTCTGATTATTTCAGACCTATTGTTTTTCATGCCTGTGTTTTTTTCTACAGACCAGCGGTTCCTAATCTCTATTACAGGATACGAGAGCTTATATCGGGGGGCGTGAGTTGGGGCTAGAGGGGTGGCAAACGTAAGTCTGTCACAGTAATGTGATCAAAGGTTGTGTTAATTCGCGAATGCTTCTCCCGCACGGCTGCGCCTCGCTCAGGTACCCCGTCCTTATATTTATAAGTACTATTACGTACAGACATATTCCAGAATTGTACACACAGTTATCGATAAACGCGATTCTTAAACTGTCTTCGAAACGATTCTATCAACATTCAACTAAGAAACATCACGAATATTTATTGTTTTAACTTTTCCCAGAGTAATAACATATACCATTTGTACAAACGCCTCGAACAACATAACTTAAATCAAATTGGGACTCATTTGTAAATTAAATTTAAACTCTTAAAGTGTTCACTGTCAATACTTGGTGGAATTTGAACGGAAGATATATGACTTGGTCTTCAGTCAGTTGATAATGCTCGCGGTGAGCGAAACCGGTTCTGATCCTTATAGATCTAATTTGGAATAAGTACAAAAAATGCGTAAAATATTTTTTAGTATAAATTGAAACTAATTCTAAATGCGGGGAAAATATATCATATACTATGTGGAAGTAGTACAAAAAAATAGAATTATTCTTTATTCAGTTGAAAATACTCGTGGTGAGAAACCTGCCCTGATAATTATTCATTCTATATGTAAGAATTACTAAAAATTGTGGTTTTTTATTTAAGTATCAAATTGAACAAATTTAATACTTAAATATGATAAATTTAATACTTAAATACACGTGTGTATAAAGCACAACACACATATGTTAATGATAATCATTACTTCCAGTTTACAGCTTATTCCAAGTATCCTTGATAATCCTCTTTAAAACGGATAAATGTTAGCGTCCGTGGTTTTTTGATAGTTTCGTAGTAAAGAAAATTTTATATCAAAACATATTTAACGCGGAAAAAATTCAAAAAATGTTTCATTATCAAAGGGTGAATGTTTGAGTAAAAATAAGCTTTAAAAATTTATCAAATCTGTATACATTGTGTCCACTTCATTGTGCAACTAGTTGTAGTTGAACCATCGATACGAGTTTATCGTAATTAAGCTAGATAAGCGTGCTTTTACTCTAGGAGCCACAGTTTGGCGTAGAGGGCAGAAGAAAACACCTCTACGGCTTACAATAATATCGAACAGAATGTTCACTGTTCAGCCATACGAAGCAATTCGTCGTAGAGGAGTGAAGATGGAACAGAAGCGACTAATATATACTTATGTCATCCGGATCATATTATAAGCTATTTTATGGGGTAGCAGACATATTTATTTTGTATTTAGCTCTTACACATTGCAGTGCAGTGATATTCTAGGTGAAAACAAAACTTTTCCAAATAGAGGATCGTAGTAATAGAAAACACGCAAATGGATTTTTACAATTATTGCATAACTAAATAAATTCATCAGGACAGGTTCTTCCTTACTAAATTTAGGACTCATTAGTTTTGGTTAGTTTTTTTTAAAAATAACTGTATTGATGCATCTTCATATCGATAAGTGAAACCGGTCAGGATCTTCATACATTAATTGTGAAATAAGTGCAAAAATAATTTATTAGTTTTTAATTTCTTTTCTTTCCACCAAGTATTGACACCTTAAAAGTGAAATACTGCTCGTACTGATACTCGAGCCCGTGAAGTTCGTCACGGGGGCCATCGACGTTGACCACAGCACCACGTACCTGACATATAATTCTAGTGGAGCTTAATATTCAAAATCAACATAAAGACCTAATAACTGTTGATAATTTCAAATTTTGGCGGCATATTCAATCGCTTCTATCAATCTGATTGATTCCGTCATCCCGGTAGGCCACTGATGACCATAGGATGTGCTCAGCAGAGCTACGGGACGCCGGGATGAACTTGGAAGAAGCGAGGAGGTTGGAGTGTGATAAAGAATCTTGAAGGCACCGTGTGGCGGCAATAAAATTCGAATAGGGAGCTGATATGGAAAAGAAGAAAGAAAAAAAATCGTTTTTCACTCGTTAAATATAGTTTGTCATGTTATAAATTACACACACTTAAGGGTTCATCGTTCTAAATTTGAATTTTGACTTTGACTGTTTTTTAATTATGACATGAGTGTTGCTATCAATTATCAAACCAATTTGCGAGGTATTCTACAAAATGACATATTATACAGCGCGGCGATAGCATGTTTCATGATACTTGACAGTAAAAACTAAAGTAGCATAACAATATATTTCATTTCATCTTATTACACATTGTCACTTTGTAAAGCGTAGACTTCAAAGATCATTCTCACTTCCTCATTGAATCTGTTTGAGTTGATAATATTATAAATTGAATTTATTTAAAATAGAACTTGAGCTTACATTTGTGATACATTATTTTGTCGTCACACGCTTTAAAATAAATGATAAAGATAAATTAGACAGCCAGCGGGGCGATGTACGCGTTGTTGGTTTTGTTATATTTATTTAAACACTTCATTTATTACACATAATGTTCATAATCGTTCAATACGCTGCGCTATAATTATTATTCCTAATAGCATCGTGAAAAAGTAACTGAGCGATTAAACTTTAAACTGTTTTTACTAGAAATAAAAACAATACAATAAAAATGGAATAAATCTCACTGTTGTTATAACGAAATTTTTGACGACTTCCACATGTTAAATTTGATTTGAACAGAGTTTTTGACGACCCGGGTTTCGTCTTTTGGCATTTTCAGGCATTTCGGATCCACGAATAAACTTGAACTGACCCGGGTTGTTAGCGAAAGAAATAGTGGAAAAGTACACAATTCAAACAATTTAAATTTTATATTTAAATTCCATCAAGCACCCTCAACCTAAATCCTCAACTACTGAATATATTTTCTGATGTTCAGAACCGGTTTTAATCATCGCAAGCATTGTCACTTGATGTAATATGATGCCATTTCACCAAGCTATGTATGTATATATTTCTTTGTGTCAAGAATCAGCAGTTAACACCTTAAAACAAGTAATCAAACTGTAATTTGATTTTTTTAAAAGCAATTGAACATTTCTTTATGATAAATATGCATTCATTTAATTAAAAATTTTAAAATAATTTTATGGCCTTTTACTGGTAATTCGAAAATGTGTTTTATAAATTGGAACATGTACATATTTTACGGTAAGAAAAATAACAATGTATTTTAATTCTACATTAATTTATGTAGTATAATGAAGTTCTACCAAGTAAATGCCTACTCAATCAATGTACATAAGTGATCAGTGACGGCTGGTGACGGGGTGCTGGGGGGTGCAAAAGGAAGATTCAACTATTTTTCCGTACTACGGAAGAGAAACAGTTGGTATTGCGAACATCTGAATTGAAAGTCCATGCTATAGAAGTGTTTTAAAATCCAATGAATAGGAAAGAACTCTTGCAAAAATGGTTGATCTTCCTTTGCACCCCCCAACACCCCGTCACCAGCCGTCACTGTAAGTGATAGAGTGGAAGTGAGAGATTAAAAACTCAACATTGATGTTCATGCAAAAATAAATATTTAAAATGATATATGTATACTTTGATGTCGAGTATTTCCACTAAGAAAATAATATACTATGAATGATATTATGTTTTGTATTATCCAGGGCTGTGGAGTCGGTGAAAAAAAGTTTGACTCCGACTCCGGCTCCAGCATTTACCAAAACCACGACTCCGACTCCAACATTGACCAAAAACACGACTCGACTAAAAAAGTTGAAAATCGTCACTTTTTTTCCCCTCATTTTCATAATTATGTGTATTCAATTAAATATCAACCCTACCAATCCGGGTAATAGCCAAATTTTACATATAATATACAAAAATAAAAAGTTCAAACTTTTCAAAATTTCCGACTCCGGCCAAATCGTCGTGACGACTCCGACTCCGGCCAAAAGCCCCGACTCCACGACTCCGAATCCGACTCCTTAGCCCTGGTACTATCATTTGAATTGAATCAAATAATGATCAAAATTTTTGACCGCTTTATCATTTAGCTATGACGCGACGGTTCAATATTTCAAGTTGTCAAATTATCTCGCGATGCACCCTTGCTTCTTTGCTCGGTATCACCCCTTCATATGATACTTAGACACTCACTTATTGTGATATTGGGGGTGGCAAAAGCAGTGTTATACGATTTCGGTCCCATAAGACGATATATGCTATCAAAAAATTTCATTTTCTGATGTGACCGCGAAGTAATTTCGTCATGCAAATCTTTAAAAGAAATAGATAATTACCACATATAATCGGAAATTATTATATTTTTAAAACAATTCTAACCATGCAGAGGAATAACCGGTCTTCGCTTACCGGTCTTCTTTTGAATTGGTTCATAATAAATCCATATTCATCACGCTCGAAAGTAATTATTAAAAAAAGCTGATGAAATAAATACAAAATTTTTGGTACTTATTCCACAGTTAATTTATTTTAAGATCAGAAACGGTTTCACTTATCGCAAAAATTTTCAACTGGGACATAAATAAAATAAATGTACTTCCATATGTATTTCATATTTCTTAAATAAAAAAGATTTTTTTTAAACAAATAAAAACACTTTTTGTACTTGAATGATCAGAACCAGTTTTCATCGTGAATATTTTCAACTTATTATCAATGATCAGTTGAAAATGCTCTCGATGACCGAAACCGAAAAGTAAGTAAAATAGCTTTATTAAACACTTATTAGCTGTCAATTCTTGGTGTAAAATAGTACAAAAATCATATATTTTTTTTCTAATATGACACTTTTCGAACAATAATTAACAGTGAGTTAACAAAGCTGTATAATATCTCTCAATCACCCTTAAATAACTTTTTTTTCGTGATTTCTTTTGTTAATTAAACTATATCTTATCTCTGAATCTGCAATTCAATTGGCATGGAAGAATTGTTTTGAATCCGTATGTACTGAGGGTGTTTTTTCTACCCTGATGGATGACAGACAGACAGACAGGCAGTCAGTAAAGCAGATCGCATGTTTTCCAGACCAACCCCTTTATGCTAATGCACATTCTGTCAAATGTTCCTATTATAATTGTGACCATCAATAATGTTTGTTAAGAATGTAAACTTTTAATATGGCAAATAACTTTATCATATGTGAATAACACGATACATTAAAAACATCGCATAATCCGTTTTATGCCGGTATTACATCGATTATATTACAAAATATGTCAACTGTAAGTATAGGACTGTGATTCTAAGAGATGTCGCTATGTGTATAAAATGTTTGAATTATAAATTCGTGAACCTTGTCCAGTATTAGTGGGTGTAAAGTGGACCGTATATTTAGGCTCATTTTCTATGGCCGGCATTGTGCTCACAGAATTGTAGACCGTATATAAAAGTTTCTGGCATACGACTGGTTAATTGGCTATAAGAATAATATATAAAACCTCATTTCATTTTTAAATAAAAGAAAATGGAAGTACCAATACTGTTTTTTGCTGCAAACTTTTAGGAATCTATAAGATAGAGATCATAACGGGCTGATATTTGCTAAAATTTTCCGGTCCAATCCCAGTCTGACCCAGATGCTATTGTATATCTTCAAATAATATATTTAATTTCATCTAATGAATGATGACATTCATAGCAAATGTGAAACGAATTATTTTACTCTTAAATTTTGATAGCAACTGTATTAAAAAATATTAAAACATTTTTTGTACTTATTTCATGAAAAAATTATTTAGATCATCACTGGTTTCGCTCATCGCGAGCATTTTCATATGCATTAAATAAATTCATTGTGAAATATGTAAAAAATTATAAAGCAAATATTTAAAAATTGATATATTATCAAGGCAAGGATTGTTTAACTATAGGTTCCAAAGAGTCACCTATAAGATGCACACCATTCAATTAAAGTCATGTATTGTATGCGGTCAATATTCTCTTTAAATTCTGTTTTGTCAACGACGTCTGTTTTTTAACTTAACATTTGTATTAGTGTATGCGATTAACTAACTAATCTTTTACATTCAAAGCTAATAATGAATAAGTGGCGTGTAGGATAAGAGAGACAGATTTTTTCTCTCCGCCGCGTTCGCCGTGTTTACACTAACTCCTATTCACATCTCGCGTTCCCCAGTCTAAATAACATAACATTTCCATAAGAGACTGCCGGTATTTTCCTTTGGGATTTGATCTTTTGCCTGTCACGCTTCAAGCGTTTGCCTTCTTTTCATGTCACCCACCAGTCACCAGTCAGCACTATATTTCTCTACCTATTTTAGGGATCCAGATTTCAAAAGATGTCACAATCGTGCCATGATTTTATCATTATCTTAAATATTATTTTAATAAAATATATCATGTTTTTTTACAAATATAAAGAATTCAGTATGTAATTTTTACGAGTGAAGAGCTTGATGTTGTTTTGCAGTGATTTTTTTACGTATGGTGTGCCGAATAAGCTTGGGGAAAATTTTGATGTGCCGTGAAGGAAAAAGGGTTTGGAAGCACTGGGATATTTATACTTTCCATATTATCGTAATATTTTATATTAAGAAAATTAATCGAGAGATACCAATTAAAAAATGTAGCTGTAATCTCAAAAATATATCATTTTTAAATAGCTCAACGATTACAAAGATACAGTAGTTTTTTCAATATTCTTTAAAATTATCCGTGCGATAGACACCTAAACCTAAAGGCGAACAATGTTTAGTGAGAGTAATGGAAAAGCATTGTTCTGGTAGAGAGTTAGAGACGCAATCAGATTATAGCAACATTCCCTTTTTAAGATCGGATAGAGTGCGCACTAAAGAATAAAAACAGCATATCAATATGTAAATGTTTGGAGATTTGACCTTCTGTCCAGTTAAATCTAGTATTATTGAAGTCTTTCAGCCCCATAGTACTGGAAATAGATTGAAATATGTTTAACCCTCTTAGCCTCTATCGGCGCACCTAGACTATGCGAAAAACCACACAGCGCCGCATATTTTGAAACATCATATACGAGCTATAGAGAAAGCAAACATAATGAAACATAAAAAGGCCATTGGAGAAATGTTTTATCATTAAAATTAGTTAATTTACGAATTATTATTTTTTAATATTCAGGTTTTTTTAACAGTTTTATTTTGATTTCCGCGCGTGTTTTTCGCTCCGATGATCATTATCCGTCGGCGTGTCCTTTGCTAAACCTAAGACTGACCATTTACCAATAAAAATATGTTTTGATATACGGGCTTGTATGCAGGTACCCAAATTTTTTGTTTGCAAAATTCCAATATTGATAAATAGCAAGTTGCCGTTGTTGACGAATACTATATACAATCTATTTTTTATGTATATCAATATAAAGAATTATTGATTTCTCTCTCTAAAAATGTTCTCCTTCATCTATTAAAGTGTCCTGAATTTTTTCTTTTTTTTTTTTCGTTTAAAATAAAAAATATATTATAAACAAAATATATACTATGTTTTCATAAAAATAGCTCTGAGCTTTTTCGCAAGTACCCGCAAAAACGGAAGAGGCTAAAAGGGTTAAGAGCGATAAATAACCAATTACCATCCCACTATATGTACTTGTCGTCTTAATTAAATATGTATATGTATAAAAGAGAAAATTGTGATTCAACGATGATAATCAACCAGTTTTCCGAAGGTATAGAAACAGATTTAATTTACAGATACTTGTTTGACCGATAGCGGTGTTGTTCAATATTGATAAGTCTTGATTAATATAATATTTTGAATATTCCACAACGCCCGGATTAACATATATATTTCAAGAAATCGATTCGAACATTATTTGTATCCCAATAAACTACGTGTTAAGATAATCTACATAATTAAGCACACAACGGCTGCTTTGAGAAATCAATTATACAAACACAATTGTACAGCGTTTCCTCAAGTTTTAAAATCCATGAACCGATAAAAGTTGGAAAAATAAATTGTTGACAAACAGAAGCAGAAGACTTGTGCTTTTATCTTTTTAAGCCCTGTATTATGAAAATTAAACATTTGATATATAATAAAAAGCACGCATTGTAAAAATGAAAATATATAACCTCAAATTAAAGTTCTATTGTTTATTGATATCGTACAATAAATTAAAAGCTCATTGTTCACATCAGCTATTAGTATATTTAAATAACAATAAGTTATTTGAACGCCTATTATTACATGATAAAACATACATATTATGTGCAGTGAAACCCCAATTCTACGTTTTTCAAGGGACCGTATAAAACAAACGATTAATGCGGGAAAGTTTTAAATATGAAGTAACAGCCGGGACTTTAGAAAATGAAAACCCCACGCGGGAAAACGTATAATGCGAGAACGTAAGATCGGGGTTCCACTGTAATTGTATTACGTCAAATAAAAATTACTTTGAAATTTTTGGAAATACTTCGCGGACCATTTGAGAAACACCGATCAAAAGCACTCTAAATCAACACTACCTAAAATAAAAATGGCATCTCACAACACATAACTTATCCCACATGAATTTAAACCAACATTAGATATTAATGGGATAGTGACGCAATTCATATATAGAGCTTGAGATAGTTTTATACAAATATTTTAGCGGTACACTAACCTGACACAATGTAAAACTTTAATCGAGCAGATTAAGGGTTAAAAAATAAAAAATGAATTCAATAATTATTCCGTTGGTCAAAAAAATTTAAATTCACGTATGCTTCCACATAATGGTGGATCAAAGTTTTTTCGTGCATAAAAATCGTTTCATTTTTTATATTGGAGGTTAAACCGTAAAAAGTAAATTCGGACTATTTTTAGATCTGAAATCATTAACGGTGATATTTTTCATATATTAGACAACCCTATTTGTATATTGTAAGTGTGAATCGATTAGTATTCCAATTAAACCATCGCTTGTTTAGAATCTATCTTCATAAATAATTATACACGAAACATCTGCCAGCGCTTGTCGTTCATCTACAAACAGATATTTAAAACATCAACCAATGTAGCCGGCATCTAAGTGTTAGTTCATAAATATATTCTCTTATTGAAATCTATTTTTAATAGAGCTCATTTGAAAGTACTACATGAATTTATGTTGAATGCGTTTTATGATTTGACAACGATTTTCCTGATAGAAAATTGCGATGACATCTGACGTCATCAATCTTTTCACCCTCTTTTGTATTCTTTACCACTTTAATCCTTTTTACTCTATAATATGTGAAATATAATATTTTTTGTTCCATTTACCCTTCAAATTTTTTTCCAAATGTAGTATTTATCTTACTCAAAATATGCATTCCATATAATTACAATTTTCAATATACTGCAGAAACTACCTTACTGGATTTTTATAATTTCCTCCTGCGGGAATGCACTTCTGCTGTGTATTCCAATGTGTGGTACGCGAACCCTCTAGGAGACAGGAACAGTTTGTAGGGGGTACGCGCTGCACTTGGATTATTCTGTTTATATATTACAAACGGAAAAAATCATAAACTTGAAGCATTTCTAGCAGACTGGAAGAAATGATAATTATAGTTTTTATTTACGTTTATGTCCACTAACAACTTGTAGCACGTGGACTCCTCATGGCAGTGATGGATCCAGAAATTGTCCCAGGGGGTGGCCATTCAATTTGAAAATTAACATGATAGATTAATAATACATTAAAAAGTAAGTGAAAAAATATATACACCCAGTCCCTTTTTTACGCGTTTTCGATTTGACGCGATTTTTTTGGCTTCGTAACAAAAATTCATAATTAAAAAATAATTATGAATTTACCATATGTGTTATATATAGCTGTTAAACTAAATGGTCGTTAAAGAGAACAACAGCATATTTTTTCTTAAATAAAAATTATTTGAAAATGAATGTCATAATATTTTGAATGGAATAAATTCTCTTCGGAGGGGAGCAAGGCCCCCATGGCCACCCCCTAGGATCCGCCAATGCCTCACGGAGTTTATCTCAACATTGTTTTTTACTCGCTTATAATTATCAGTAGTGAACTAAAACCGTTTAATATATCGGCCCCTTAGGATATAAGAAATGTATCTCGATGCTCGCCGTTTTTGAGTTATGAATGCCACTAAATACAAAATAATATCAAATTTAAATCGTAGTATGCTACGTTATTTGTCAAAAAAATATAAGAATGTGAAATAGATATGAAGATAATTCAATAATCCACTAAACCTTAAAACAACACATTAGATAAATTACTATTTTATATTTAACAAATAAATCAGAATGCCAAAGCATCGGCTTTAAAGATAATGAAATGACAATTGTTTTTATCTAAAAAAATAGGTAACACGGATAACAAGTTAAACCTGTTTTTGGCTCTTTAGAAAATCAGAGAAAAATTAGTTGGATTCCTCTATCTCTCAACAGCCAATGTATATTATACAATTCCATAAGTTATGATTGTAGCATTATATGGTTTAATAATTTATTATATACATACGTATACTAATTTGACACTTGGTTAGTGTCTGACCAACCCAAACGTAAGTCATATTTTTTTTGATAGCGGCGCCTAGCTTCCGTAAACTATCAAAGAGCATCTTAAGTGACAATGTCTTCCCAGAAATAAAGCGATAGGTGTCATCGAATTTTTCAACTTGAGACAGTATAGGTGGCTAACGTCATAGTCAATGAAAAATATGTTTTCTTTGGCAGCTTTCCTTGTAAAACATTGAAAAATATCCGGTCTTTTTTATATGAGCCATTTTTCGGAAGAAACTCGTCTTTATGACCGTTGATAAAAAATATTTTTTATTACAAAAGATTAAAATAAAATACGCGTTAATAATATTGATTTTTAAAAATATGCATAAAATATCTACCACTGACAAGTACATATAGCTATTTCCAAAAATCTAACGATTAAAATTAAAATAATAACGCATTTTTAGTACTTATTCCACATTGGATTTATTGAGTTCGGGACCGCTTTCTCTCATCGCTCATAGATCAGTTGATGATGCTTGCAATGCAATGAGGAAAACCGGTTATGATCTCAACAAATCCGAAGTGGGAAAAGTACTAAAACTGTGTTTAACTGTGATAATGCCATTCTACTGATTCCACGATTCCAAGTATTGACAGTGAACACCATAAAAGTAATCCAACATTTTTTCAATGATCCTCGATGTTCCTTATGCTGTAATATAAACCATAATATGTCAACTCGAATTTTCGTCACTTCTCATCCAGCCATGTGTGTTTGTTAGTTCCGTATTAAATTATGTAGAAAAAAACTTCGACCATATTACCAAACACGAAACGGCTGAGATAGCTATGCCCTCTTTTCTTTAAGTGCACTATCGAGTATGTCTGAGCTTGGTGATCATTATCGACAGCTCATCTTTTTGGCTTAAATATCCGAACTGATGTATTATGGAAATAAATTCAATAGTACCACGTCGAAAGGCAAGGTTACGATCACATATAAGTTTAATGATGCCTTTTATGAATGGATATAGACAATAAAGTGCCTTTCAAAAAAAGATTTGTGTAAGTAGATTTCAAAAATATCTAAATATACATTAATTTGAATTTGAAAATAAGAAACAGAAAAAAGGGGTCAATCATGTAACGAAGGCATGTAAAGACAGTGCCGAATAATAACATCTATACTAAGAACTTAGAACCATTTTAAACTGAGATGTACTCAAAGATTTTGTAATTGAATCCATGCTTTTTTTTGTGCGATTTCAAAGATATGCGGTTTTTTTAATGCATTTATTTTTTAGTTTTTCAAATATTTTTTTGGTACTATACAAACGTACATTTGTCATTACGTAATTAACAGTGTGTTGTTCACATGCTGTACGTGCAAAATCCAGTGTTTCACCTATTTATGTGACCTTGACACGTGCGTCCACGTGGATATGTTATGTTCTCATATTAAGACATAATTTTTTGTGCGATTTTATGCTGAAAAAAAAAGGTTCAGGTGTATTGGACTTGTTCTGAGTTCTTCAAAACCACCATTTGCCGCCAATTTAAACGGATTATACTACTTTTCCACGAATGAATATAATCACAAATAAATATACGGGGCTAAGTTGATGGTTCCCATCGGGCCCAAATACATTTTGTACGAATATCTCAGCTTAAAAAAATATTGTTTCCGACACGTTCAGATGTTATTGTATAATTTTGAAAAAGCTCAATATGATAGTGGTAACTAGAACATTCCCAATACTTTCGATAGGTTCGGCGGTAACTTTGTGGAAGGTATTTGAATATAAAATTTAAAATAACTTTGATAATTCCACGTATTCAATAATCATAATTGACATCGTTGCTATTTTTGTCATTTTTGGATCATAAAGTATTTGAAGATTACAACATTCCAACATTACGTGTGACATTTCTATCCAAAAATGGTCGAAAAAAATACCAAAGTATAAAGCACGTAAAACGATTCTTTATGTCAGACAAAAAGTGAATGATTTTCATTGACATTTATAGTTTCAATATGCTCCTTGGATTCCTCCTTGAGCCAACGTTTCCATAATTATGTTACAAGTATAAATTAATATTCATAATTAGGTAGGTCTACAAAACCTCAAATGTATTATATTATTAAAAACCGTATATCTTGTTATTACACTTATCACGCTGGTGTAAATATATCCCATTTTTAAGAGACAAAGACGATCGGAAATCCTGTTTTCTTGCGGTTGTGTGCGGTTGGAAATTTTTACATCAAGATTAATTATTAACCCATACTTATTTATCTCATTGTATGTTAAACGCGATAACATCTTATCTCGTTTTAGAACAATAGTTTTATAGTGTAATTCGTATTTATTTATTTCATTTTTTCCGTAGTTTTTCGATTTGGATAATTTCAATTGAACTATTTTTATTTACTATTAAACAAACCCACAGTTTGTTTTACAAAACGTTTTCACTGTTTTACCTCATTTGTGTTTTTTGAACAAAGAATGAATGCTTGGTATATTCAAATAAAAAACACTGTCTTAGATTCTTATTGTAATTTAAATACATCGTTATTTTTTTCACCGCATTATAATGGAGTTTTACAAAGTAAATTCAAATTCAATCAATCAAATAATTTCTAAAGATTGGTAGTAGACAACCTTAATTATTATGGCGGGCCATTCTGTCTTAATTTTTTTGATATGCTCTGATCTTATGGTATAATCAAAACACATTTATACACTAAAACAAAATATTTATACATTCAGTCTTGAGTACATTTTTTTATGCCGACCGATAATTTGGGCGCCGCGCATCGAAGTAGATTAGTTAAATTGTCATCAATCAATCTGTTTCGATTTTTCGCTTTGAGAAAAATTAATAGCATCGATTAAATTGCCCTAATTTCGGAAATTTATCTTCCATGGTACATCTTTGAGAAATTTCTTGGATTGTATTATATTCCTTACAAATTTAGTTATATTTTTTTTAAATGTATTTTACCAATACCAAAATTTGAAATGTATAGAACGTTAAGGGCTACGGAAAACCTTTAAACGCCACATGTGGCCCATGGGACAAAGCTTGAACAAGCCTAATCAATGTAAAGCTATCTTCTATATATTTATTACAGTTCTGTTTTATATAGTTTTCGAACACTTAACGCGGTAGAGAAATTTTGAAAATTCTAAAAATTTTTGCGTTGTCGACGACTGCTCAAAATTATTTAGTGCAATAAATTATCTTTTCAATGCATCAGTTAAAAAAAGACATTGGTCAATTTAAAT
Organism: Himalopsyche kuldschensis; assembly: GCA_028554975.1. Classification (NCBI taxonomy): domain Eukaryota; kingdom Metazoa; phylum Arthropoda; class Insecta; order Trichoptera; family Rhyacophilidae; genus Himalopsyche; species Himalopsyche kuldschensis. The sequence continues at coordinate 6,070,889 of JAHFWI010000029.1, read as the reverse complement.
ATGTATACTTTACAGTCATTTTATTAATGCAAGACGATAAAAATGTTTTAATCGTTGTGTTGCTTATTGAACATGTCAAAAACTTCAGATGAATAAGCATTTAATTTTAATTCATCCGTTATTTGATTAATTGACACAGAGACACGTAGTCATGATAAAATTTTAATTGCTGCGATGAAAAAATATCCTATTTGTTTAATTTCAATTTCAATTGAAACCACAACCTTCTAACACAGCTAACAGATAAACAATTTTATTGATAAAAACTATTCTTTGTTGTAAGTACCTAGGTAAATTTATTTTATAATTATGCCACGTTCTCACAAATGATTTGTGGCAAATGACGTTAAGTAAAGACGATGCAATATTAGTAAAGTACATTCGAAGATTGTTTTCATTTGAAACGGTCCAAAAACTGCTAGATCTAAAACAGTAATGCACAACATTTTTGGCAGAAGGGCCAGCTTATTAATTTTCAGATTATTTGAGGGCCGTATGGGAAAAGGTGAATAAATTATCGTTATTTTTAGAGTATATAAATTTGATTCTTTTGTTATTTTGTATTGTTCTTTCATTGTCCGTGAAAAGTTCTGAAGCAAATAAAGGTGATATTTGTCATATTGGGCCGCATGAAGAGTCATTTTGGGCCCCAGGTTGTGGATCAATGGACTAAAAAGACACGTCCCCGTTTTGATGTTATCTGATTTAGTGATATTGTTGTAATATTACATTTTAAATTGGAATTAACAATTCGAATATAAAACATTTATATATTGATTGAAATAATAATTTTCCAAAAATGAATTGCTTGGTATCATTAGTAACGACGTAATTAGCGTCATAATTGTTTGTTTCTATCGTCCCCTCGCTGCTTCTATAGCAAGTTAAAATATTAAAATCATTCGTACTTTATAATAACACAAACTTTGTCATAGTTAGATAGTCTGAAGATGACTCTGCAATGAAAAGCGAAACATGTGTCACAAATAGTAACACAATACGTGGAATAAGCAAAATTATTTCAAATTTTATATTAAAATAGATTTCAAGAAGTTACCGCCGAATCCATCGAAAGTTTGCATGCTGGGACTCAATCCCGTGGACACCGCAATCGAAGAATACGACGTTGACCTCTCGATTACACGTCAAGATTTTTTATCCAATTAAAAACCTTCTAACTAAATAAATAAAAATGTTATCCGACTGTAAACATGTCACTACCGCAAATATCTAAGTAGAATTCATAGAAGCAATTATTATTATTGTTTGAAATACTACAATTGCGTCATGTAATATACCTTATCAGGCGAAATGTTTCCTATTGACATCCTCCGTACATCGCCAAACCACAAGAAGACAACCGTACAAATTGGCCGTCGCGCCTCCGATAGGTATTGTTACTGAGAGAAATATTACTTCGCCGGGTGGAAGGATATTAGTTCTTGTTATCTCCTTACCCCAGTTATTTCTGTAACTCGGTGAATTGATTCTTAACACTTATTTCATAAAGATAAATTGCTTGAGAATTACTGTAGTGTTTGTGGTAATAGAAACGGTATCGGATGTGTGACGTCAATAATAAAAAATAGCTTCTTAAGAAGCGTTTTATAGAAATCATTTCAACATGCTTCGGCAGTAAAGTATAAACATTAAAAATCTAGTTAAATATTTATCAAAAACATGATAGTGAACTCGAGCAGTTTTACTTGACAGTCTTGCAATGGTTCATTCTAAATGACGTACTTTTAAAATCGAATGCAAATTCTACAATATAAAAAACAATATTGAAAAAATTTGCCTCGTATTTTCAAATAATTTGCATTTTGGTTTTATCTGTCAATGTTTGCTGAGAAAATATTATATTTGAATACCGAAATGAAGCATATTTATTTTGTAGAAATTCTATATATTTTATAAAGATACGGACCTGTTTCGCTTATAACGAGAATGGATAATACTATCCATATTAATACTAAAATTTTCAAATTAATTTAGAAACATATGTACATATATTTGTAACGAGCTATTTTTATTATCTGAAAAGATTTAAAGAAAAAAAATAATTCACGCCACTTATGTATGTTTGCTAAGAGTGGATAGAAAGTCTCAAATTTTTATCACACATTTTGTTTTCGGCTCAATTTTATGCTTGAAATATATTTTGATGTTTTTAAACATCAATTCGTAAGAAAAGCGATTTTTTTAAATTGAATACACGTAATTGGGCGTGCACTGTATCTAAAACTGCATAAACATGATGATAAGATGTGTAATATTTTCTTTCACAGAACCTACCAAAACAGCCAAACGGAAAAAGTCCACGGAAACACCTTTATCAAAATCAGGACTATCGCCTGTTGGAATAGCCCCCGTCCAACATCAAAATCACCACCTCCACCCGCAGCAGACTCAGACAATGGAATCCATGCCTATATGCGAAGACGCTTCCAGAGACTCCTCGGAAACGGATGCCGATGGCAAAAAGAAAAAGAAAGCCAGGACCACATTCACTGGGAGGCAGATCTTCGAGTTGGAGAAGTTGTTCGAGGTGAAGAAGTACCTGTCATCAAGTGAGAGAACTGACATGGCGAAATTGCTCAACGTCACTGAAACTCAGGTATGTTCTCATTCATCTTCTATTCTACAATTAGTTGTATATTAAAAAATATGTGAACTTAATGGAATCGTCTGTTGGATTAAATTAAGTCTATTGATTGAGTAGGCATTTACTTGGTAGAACTCCATTATAATACGGAAAGAAAAATAGCAATGTATTTTAATTCTACATAAATTATTTTATATATTTGTTGATAGCTATTTCGGCTTACGCCTTCGTCAGAACTATAGTTCTCTTATAAAGAAAAGACGATCTCAAAGCGTTATGTGGGTGCGTTAGCACCCATTATTTAATTGTTTATGGTTTACACAGACGTTATACAACACACAAATACGATAGCGAAGAAGATATCAGAATTTGATTCTTTAATTCTTAGGAGAGGATTAGGCGCGTTTTCTCAATGCCGTCTCTCTCACTGCTGTATGAAAACAAACGGTTACTTTAGAAAGAAAAAACAATGGCCGTTTCAAAATCGTTAACACATGCGCCCGCTGATAAGGGATGATTTATCGCCTTATGAACTTTTTATGAAGCACATGCATTGTCGGGCGTCAAGAGATAAGAGAAATCGAAATAACTCTACATTGCACCGCTATAGATTGCAATATAGATTATTATAAGAATGAATTTATTTTCTGATATCGACTGACTCATTGACTGAGGTGAACAATAGATCGTTCGAGAGAGTTCTGATGACCTACCACTTAAGGCGGTGTCAGTATACATTTCGCCTTGAGACACGGGTCACAGTAAGAGAGCTTTATTAGCTAAAAATTATTTGTATCTAAGCTTCCTAGCTCTTTCAGTATTCAGCTATCCCTACGGTCTTCGAAAAACATAGGTTGATCCATCAAGCACCAGATTTTTTGAGAATCGAGTTGGATTTATTTTTTTTAAATCTTGGCGGGCCGGATGAAAAATAAAATCATGTTGGAATCCAATTAGAATATTAATTTATCTTTTCTAATATAACGAAAAAAAAAATATTTCTATCGGAATTTGTAATAGAAAATATTTATTAAATTTTATGGGATCATACGTTATTGTATCTTATAAATACATAGGTACGCAGAACGGACATGCCTTAAAAAAACATTGATATTACTTTGAAGTTTGAAACTACAACACATGTTTACTTTTTTTTGACAAGATTGTTTCCAGTGAATCTTGTTCGGTGTTAAGAGAAAATTTTGTGTTTTTAAGACGTACGAAATCTTTTCTCTTGATAGTAGTTTCGGACGGTGTCGGCCACGAGGATTGAACGTGTTGTGAATAAAATAAAATATTAGATGCTGTGAAAATCGTCACCACATTAGCATACATTTTCATTCAAGTGAGTGCTCATGCAGCAACTCAGCTCGTTGTGCGGGTAATTGACTCCTCTCATCTGTTTTCCGCGCATAATTGCACCCGCAGTCCTCGGGGATTTTTGGTTTAGGCCTATCTCATCAGGGCTGAACCGTAAACACGTATTGCCCATTTGAAAAAAAATAAAAGTTGTCCAAATCAGATTTTCTTAACGCGCCAGGGGTCGTAACCTTATTGCTGTTCCGGGCGCATTTGTGATTCAAGAGAAAAGTGATTGGCGTCGGATAAAAAAACACAAGATTTAAATAGTGCATAATCACTTTGTCTTAATCTGCCTTACGGGGTGAAATTAGTCGACCGATAATATTTCATTAGAGCTCTTGAGAAGTGAAGTGAGCCAAGTTTCAAGATTATAAAACTTTGTAAGTATTATTTACCTCAGTACATACTTTTATTTTATGAATAACCACAATCTTATCGTGTTTTTAATAATCTCAATTCCCTTGTAGTTGGATACTTTAAAACCTGAAGAATATGAAACTTTATCTAACTGTTTTTTTTTTCAAAAATTCCACTTGGCTCATTTCACTTCCCAGGGGCTCATATATTGTACATCGAGAGGTTTTCTCAGCACACCCATCTTCTTTTGTCTGTCTTATAGGAAAAATTAAGCGTCAGACTCAATACTTGTTAAACATCTCATTTAGTTATGCTCCACGGGGAATTGATATTATTTACATAAGGAGCGGAAATACTTACTCAAAAATGGAAAAAAAAAATAGGTATAATGATCCCCTTTTGGTCCTGATCGCTAGCCGAGACTGGAATGGCCAGGGCCAGCCGCGTTTCAGGATTGACAAATATTTATCAGACGCCCTGTCCGGAACAACGGTTGTCCAGCAGCGCTACCGGATAATTGCGGCATAAATCTCAATTAATGGCATCACATTGTCGTGATCGCTGTTCTGTAGGCGGTGTTTGAACGATGTAGACTCCCATGTGACTATACAACTAACTCGCATTTATATTTGTGAGTCTGATTGCATTTTATCAAACACGACTCTATAGTAGTTTTATTTTGAGTAATTGAACGAAAACAGAATATTCTAAGAATGCTAATTCAATAAAAGTTTCCCAAAATGGGGGCCGCAAAAAACGTTTTTTTGTGTTCATGAGGGTCGTAGAATATTTTTTTGGATGTAGGGGGCGTTGTATGAAAAAGTTTGGGAAGCACTGATTATTCATTTTATATATCGTTCAAATGTATATTTTCTATGTATAACATGATTAATTTGAATTTGGTGTTTTGCTGTTTGTGCAAAATCAAAAAAGAATTGAGGTGCATTTGATAAATAAAATAAGTTATAGCATTTAGTGCAATTGATTTCAAATGTCTGAAGATGTCAAAATATCTACCAACGATAGTTCATGACACAATTATTTACCAAACTTAAAAGTACTTAAATTACACTAAAAAACAATATTTTACTAGACCATCTTAACTATTCTTAAGTATTTCTATTGTTTTTAGATTTTTTGCCCAATAATTGATTCCTTTCAGGCACACATTCAAACATAAAAGTTACCTTCGAAATTTGAACAAAATAATAACAAAACAGAGTTGTATGAAGATTTGTGTATCGTCGCTAGTAAAGTGTGTTAATTATATTATCAATCTCTGGGTCACATTCGTTAAGCGTCAACATACTGAATACAGTATTTTAGCGCACAAAATTTCGTTGCTGAAATTAGAATTTTCGCTTAGCCGAAGTGTCGTTATTCATTGCAGCGGCATGTCACCCATTCGGCGTGTGTCGCTGTAATAATATCCGAGACGGTAGCCGGACATGTGACAGCCCGTAATTAGTGTTTCATATTAGGGCGGCCGCCCTCCCGTGTCCGCCCCTGCTCGCCTATCTGTCTTGTGTCCTTAACCCACCAACCACCATTGTTTTATGCCACCCCAACTATCCACTTTAATAAGAAATGGTATTATAATTTAGCTAATTTACTTCAATTCATTTTTAAGGGGATTGGTCGCGTAATACTACGACTGGATTAGTTAGTATATTTTAGAAATGAACTATTTATTGATGACTGTCAAACAAGGTTAATTAATAAGACCGAAAATATGTAGATTTCAAGTTTCGTAATGGATTTTATTTTAAGGTTTTTATTTCGACCCCTTAGAAGCAGAGAAACCTTACACATTTTTCTCTACTTTTCAGGAGAGCCGAAAAACAGGTTTTACCAGTAATCAATGTTACCTATTTTTTAACACATACATTTTTTTTTGATATCTTCAAATGCAATGCTTTGTATTTCTGATTTAATAGTTAAACATATAGAAGTTATTTATTCCAATGTGTTGTTTTAATGTTTAGTAGAGCTATGAATCAGAAATTTATTTTAATAAGTATTGAAATATCTTTGTATTCACTTTTCCTATTAATGTAACCTTAGGACTCTTAGTCATATAAAGCTACATATTATTTTGTATACAGTAGCATTCATTACTCTGTCAAAAGTCAAGATACATTTCTTTTATCCTAAGAATCATTTTGAACGGAGGTGATTGTAATACCAAATTTGAATCGTTTGAATTTACGACAGTTTATATAGTATGTATAGCAGTGGCGGCTGGTGACAGAGTATTAGGGGGTACAAAAAAGATTCAACTATTTTTGCAAGAGTTCTTTCCTATTCATTGGATTGGATTGGATTAAAACACTTCTATAACATGGACTTTCAATAGAGATGTTCGCAATACCAACGGAGTGCCAGTCTTATGAATTTTTGGCTGTCCGTGAGTACGGAAAAATAGTTGAACCTTTTTTTGTACTCCCTAATACACTGTCGCCAGCCGCCACTGATGTATAGTATATATTTTTAATGAAGAAATAGTGTTTTATGGACATATTGATGCCAGTGCATCATACATTGGTAAAACAACTGAAACATCTCTTCAGTTTATTGTTTATCTGACATTAACTTAGGGTAAATTAATACTTCCATGACAAACGGTTACTTTTCCTCGATAAGTCTGGTTTCCAATGCATTAAATATATATTTACATGCGTACCTCCATATTATAGAAGCCCAACGTCTCTTCTAATTTTGGCACTAACAACAATGCAAATAAACTTTACGACAAAGCTCGTGTCATTCCCCGCGCCAATTAAAGCGACGCTACAAAGTTTGACATTCACAGAATCAAATAAATCCCTTAAGCAAGTTTGACAAGCACTGTATTCAGTGGCGTTCAAAAAATGAACGATTAGAACACCATAATTTTTCTTCCAGCAATGAATTCACTAAGATGTCCTTATAATATGATGGAATAGCACATTGAAAAATACATTAATTATTTAATATTAACATTATTTTGTAAAAATTTAATAATTGAAAGCTGTAAGCCAGTCATTTTTGTACTTATTCTGACACTGAATGGTCAAGGAAATACAATAACTTACCCGGTACGTGGTGCAGCAGTCAACATCGTTGGCTTTCCTGACGGACCGCCCGGGCTTCGGGTCCCAGATTTTTTATGTCAATTTATATATATGTACATACTGCTCGAAGGGATTGGGAGTATTTGTGTTCTTCAAAATCCTATTGCACCATTCTGATCCCAAAAAATGGTGCGTAGGGATAGCAATTAGCTAACCACTAGTCCTGTCCCAGTCGTTGTATTCTTCCAATCCCTACTTTCTTCAAAAAATCGACGTTGAGCAACTGAGAAACAAGCAGTATCGTAGTAAAAAAAACATGTTGATATAAACCCCGTAAGGGGTCCATATGCTCCAAGTTGGGAGCGGACATGGTAAAAAAAAAACAAACGACTGACAAAGAATCTACTTTAAATATAACCGGGAAGTCAAACGACTGGAATGAACGGAGTGGGGAAAAGACAACAAGTGTTCAATTGGCGCCAAAACAGTCATTCCCATGTTAATTATTCGATTACCTTATTTTTAGCTTGATCTGTAATATTATATTCATATGAAAATTATTGCACAGAATAGCGTGAAATAAATATGTGTTGATATTAGGACGCCACAGATGGCAGTAATCCCATTCAAAGCAAAGTGATCACACTGATCACAAACTACTGGTTTATGTCACGGCTAATAAGGCACTTCCTGCTTTTGCTCACTTTTGACTTGTTTTTTCGGTACGTACTTTATTCACGCTGCTAGAAGCTCGTTTGTCGGTGACTAATGACCGCCGTAAAAAGACTTGGGACACTTTTAATATTTTACCGATTATCATGTTAGAACTTTTCCATGTTTTTTCTTTTTACTAAAAATGGGTTCCGAATGAATTTTATCCGCGTGTGTTTACCTATTTTGGTGTTTATATAGCACGCCATTTGAACTTGGCTTAAAATAACAATTTAAACAAGAAAATCATCATGCTTAGTTAAAAAAATATAACACAACTTTTTCTTTTAATCACATAGGTTGTTAAGATCAGGGCCGGTTTCGCTCAACCAAGAGAATTTGGCAGAATCAGTTGGCTTTTTTGACGTACCTATTATTGCACATTTCGTACGATATCGCCTCGTGTCTAAAGTATTAACACACTTACTTATCTCATTCACTTAATCAAACTTTGCGATAGTAGGCGAAACACGTGTCACAGTTAGTAGCACAATACGTGGAATAATCAAAGTTATTTAAAATTTATATTACTAAGACACTCTTTCATAAAAGGCGATAAAAGCGGCCTTCGACTTTCGAACATTCTACTTTCGCCCATTTCGCAATTTTGATTTTTTTTGGCTGGAAACTATGACAGATAAAATCGTTAGCCAAATGCATGCGCACGAAAATCAGTAACTAAGTAAAATATATGTATATGTAAATTAGTTGATTGAGTCTCATGAACTCTGTCAAATGTATTGTTAATTGATCAACAATAGTTTAATGACATACAGCATACACAATGAAAGTGAGGAAGAAGAATCTGAAAAAATGGACAAAACTTTTAAAATCAATAACATCAATGAAGCCTTCTTGTGTCCCGATTTATTTTACAATCATTGAATAATGTGATTCAATAGATAACATATTTCTCAAGTACGTCGGGCGAATAAGAAAGAGACAGAATTTGTATGACTGTTTTGCATGAACAGATAAAGGGTGGTATTCAATTAACTCTTGACAACATTACAAAGAAAATGTTTGAATATCTCCGACAAATATTTTAAAATAAAACATTAGATTTGAATTTTAAATTACATCCCTATACTTTCATGCATTCAACATTCAGCTTTCAACACTTTTTCACAAACCAATTGTACGTAATTCGAGGGCAGCCTTTATATATTTGTTAGAAAGAGTCTTATAAGATAACATATAGATGCCTCTGAAAGAGACGAAACACGTGTTACGAGTAGTAACAATACGTGAAATAATCAAAGTTATTTAAAGAAATGCGCGCTTTTTTTAATTGATTTGATTGTCAAAATGTGTGGCTTTTTAACTTCGGATGGATGTAAATAAGGACGAAATCAATGACCGACTTGGTTCCTATTTACTATCCACAACACCACTGGTTATTATGTAAGAAAAAGTGACCTTAAATCTGGCACTCAAATCATATTTGCGGCATTTTAAGAATACAGAGTCTAGCACTCTAGGCCATAGGTTCCCAAACTTATTTCCCCCGTGGACCCCCAAACCAGAATTTAATTTTTGGTGGACCCCCCCCCCGGTTGCCTAATAATGAAGTTTTCTAAACTTTTCAAACAAAAATATGAACACAATTCGATAAGTTTTTGTAAAGTGGACAGTGAAAAAAAAGTTTTAATTCTTTATTAAAATAATATTAAATAAGAATTCTTTTTTCGGAGCGTCAGGTTCATCCTTCTCATTAATGAGAGGGATGAACCTGACGCTCCGATATAAGTTGGTCAATATTTGGCTTTAAATTAGTGAGGTATAGTCGTAAATCACCACGTTCTGTAATTTGCAACCTGTTTCTTTTTTTCGTAAGAAAATTAGTTACCGCACTGAAGCCTCTTTCCACGAGGTATGAAGAAGGAAAAGATATTTTAAATTTTCTTACGATGGCCCATAACGCAGGATAAGTCACAGGGATATCTTTCTGCAGCCAAAACTGCTGGTAACCCTTTCTAAATTCTACCTTGAGTTCTTCGTCTGTGCTAAGTCCTATTAACTCTTCCTGTAATATGTCTTGTACAGTATCAATTTCTTCTATATATGGATTGATGATCCAAGGAGGTATTTTCATTATTCGAATGTCTTCAAACCTACTTTTGAAGTCTTCGTGGAGACATTAGGTGTTCTACGTAATTTTTAAGATCATCGTCGTGAACATTTGTCGACGACAACTTCAGAAACTGCGAAAATTCTCGTCGTCCAATGTTTTGTTTCATCAAATTTATTTTTCCATGAAAATTTGCGATTATGGATTTTGTTTTTATTAAATTTAGGCTGTCGCCTTGTAATTGCAAATTCACCTCATTAAATTTGGCAAACAAGTCTGTCAGGTAGGCAATGTCTGCTTTGAATTTTATTAGATTTTCTTTCTAATCTTGATCTTTAGCGTCCAGAAATTCCAATACGCTCTCAAAAAGTGAAGAAAACCTCGTTAAACATATACCTTTTGAGAGCTAGCGTACTTCAGTGTGTGAGTCAATTTTCGAAAATCCTCTTCATTTTCTTCACACAACTGCGCAAATATCCTGGAATTTAACGGATTACTACGAATCTTGTTTATCGCTTTTATGACGAATTGAAGAGATTGATGCAATCTAGGGCTACCAAATGTTGCCGATGGAAAACGCAATGAATTGCAAACACTCCGGGTATATTTTGTTTTAAAATGCCCATGAATGCGCGATAACGTCCAAACATGGCTGGTGCTTCATCTGTTGCTGCCGACATTATATTTGATAAAGGGATCGATTTTTCAATGAAGTAATCCTTCAAAACCTTGAATATTGATTCGCCTTTAGTGTCTGTTGTCAAAGTTCTCGCGAAAAGCAGTTCTTCGTGAATTTTTTGATCCATAATAAACCGAACATATCCCATTAATAGTGCTTCATTGGCAGGTAAAGTTGACTCATCCAATTGAATAGAGAAATAATTTTTTGCAGATAATTACACAAAAAGCTTTCAACACAATGACTTTTTTCTGAATTTTTTCAAATAAATCCGTGGACCCCCATTTACATCTCGTGGACCCCCTTTTATTTTTCTTCCTGACAGGGACCCCCTGTCAGTCCCTCGCAGACCCCTGGGGGTCCGTACGGACCACTTTGGGAACCCTTGCTCTAGGCTGATGACATGAATACAACAATTGTGCCAGGCCATTGATCGGTCGGCATAACATAAATAATGTGATTCGGTTTTTATTCCTAATTCACGAATAGCCCGGCGTCTGCCGAGCGAGATACGACGTCGTCGGTTAATTCCTCGAAATAATCGATCCCATTAATAAATTGTCATCGAGCTTAAGAGTCTGATGGTGCCTCAGCGTGTCTAAATCATATTAATTGGCGACGGGTATTAAACTTGCGTTCAACTCGCGGATTGGCGGATAACTCACATTGATGTCTGCACGTTGGCAAAGCGTCAAGAATTACGCGAGATAATCAAGACCTCGCCGCGTTATAATTGACATAAGTATGTGTAAGGTTGTCACGAATTGATTATATAAAATTAAATATTTAATTGTCATTTACATAATAAATACTGTAAAAAACATTGTGTTGGTTTTCACAAGTGATAACTTATATAGAGCCATCGTCACGACTCACAACTATCAATAATTTTTGGTCACAAAATCTCGACTATTATATTAGGTGTACGTTTTTGCACATCTTTTACGTTGCTTTATTTTTCTCCAGTCGACTGTAATTGCTCCTCATATCAAACCTTATTCATTGTTACTTTTCACTGAATAAAAATATTGATTGTCTGATCAATGAATTATTTATGTGCATTATTGCTCATACGAAATCTTCTTATTCATAAAACAAATACCTTGGCTGTGGTTAAATATTATTTTTTCATTTAATCAAATAAAGTTATTTAAAAAAAAAATGAATACTGTTACGTACAAAACAACAAAATAATTTAAAGTTTTTTTATAATTATTTTAGAATTTATTTTCGTAAAACTGTGATTTTATTATATATATAATGCATCAATGTATAGTGAACGATGCTGGGCGGGAACCTCTGGTATTATATTACTATATGTACATATATAAATGTGAGTAGTTAGCAAAATCCAATTTCTAAACTTTGTAATCTTCGCAGTGAACTTTTAATGTGCAAACTGTATCTTCTTGCTGTAAAGGCATCTTTTTAAATAATAAAGGAATAGGCATTATAATAAATAATTTTAAATGTAGATTTTTTTTCAATTGATTTTGGCTGGTTTTGTTACTGATGTAACATCATGAGAAATGTCAATTATGATTAATCTTCTGAAACAATCAGCCATAAAACAGTATAAATGGATGCTCTTACTACCTGAAAAAATGCACTAAATATGTAGCTCCAATAATTATTTTTTTAATTAGCCCTAATAGTTATTATGCAGACTGAAAAAAGAAATATAGACTACTATTTATTTTGTAATGCAATCGATGGGTAAACTCTTGATATGGATTTTTTCAAACATGTTTTCATCGATTTTTCACACTGGCATAAGCTATTCGACACAGTAAATATGCATAAACGGTGTTATATTAGTCCGTTTACTTGTTTCTGTCTTGCATGCATCTCATATAAGTACACGTGGTCATAATTTAAAACTCTGGCGTGTCGCCAAAAACACAATCGTTATGTTATATTAACATACTAATGACACTATACGAGTGGCCATCGACTTATTTATTTTGTGGAATTCTCATTTCAAAATCCTAAATCATATTTTCCCGCTCACCTTTAATCTCGGAGAATTAAATCCATCTTCCAGCAATAGATCATCTGTCCAGACAGTGGCGTGTAACAAACGGGTGAAATTTACGAATAAATAATAAAATAATTACGAATAAACACTACACATTTTCACTTATTTTAGAAAACAATATCTATTTCAATGTCCGTTTCTTATGTAGACTCTTGACAGAGCACTTTGATGTTAGTTTATGATAGCTGGGCTACAGCCATCGAGCCAAACTTCCTAAATATAATGAACATAATGTTAAAAGCTTAAAGCTCAAAAAGTCTTTTTTTAATAAATGCCTGCTCAAAGAACATACATATATGTACTTAGCAAAAATAATAAAACATTTTAGTACTTATTCCACATTAAATTTATTTAATCAATACCGGTTTCGCTCATGGGGAACATTATCAACTGTAAATAGTACTTATTCCACATTACATTTATTGGATCAGGTCCTGATCAAATAAATTTAATGTGGTATAAGTAAACAATATTTCATTACTTTTGTTATAATGCCATTCCAAAACGTATTCACAGTGACCACCTTACAAGTGATATATGTAGCATATAAACTCACACGTTTTATCGAAACCAATTTTAAAGCAATCGCTTCATCTTTCATTTTTAGAAATGGTAATGATTAAATAATGATCCTAAGAAATAGCTTGTTGGTTCTTATTAAAATCATTTTTTATGTCTACGACACCTTTTCAGAATGATGTTGGACAGGAATTATATGGTTTTTTGATAGGCCTGTAAATATATGGAGAAATCATTAATGATTGTGCCTATTCATAAATTTGAGCTCTCCTCATAGCAACAGATTAGATGTAACTATGGCTAATATCGTTCGTTGACTATTTAGCAACGACACAGACTAGAATATAATGTATTTTTATTATTTTATCTTGAACATTTTTTTTAAAGATTTGTATATTCAAATTTGTGGATTTTTTTAACCATGTCCGCTTCCCACTTGTAGCATATGAACTCCTCACGGATTTTATCTCAACATTTTTGTTTTTTTGCTACAAGAACTGCTTGTTACTCAGTTGCTCAACCTCTCTTTTCCTAAGAGAATATGGATGGAAAGGATACGAAGACTAGGACACGACTAGTGATTAGCTAATCGCTGTCACTATACGTCGCTCTTTGGTTCTGAAAGGTGGAAAGGGATTTTAAACAACACAAACTACCATGCCTTCGAACAGATTTATCGACTTAAAAAATCAATTCGTACCGGGAATCGAATCCGGGCGGTCCGGCATGCAAGCCAACAACGTTAACACTGCGCCACGGACCGGACAACATACATGTTTCGTGTGCCACTATTATATTGTTTCCCGCCACTGAACCGCAAATTTCACAGTTCCAAGCTTTTGCAAGTTTAAAATAAGATTGCAACTGGATACCTATTTCACTTATGAATTCTTAATGCTTAGCCCGCCAGGCTTTTGTATTGATCAACTCTGACAGCGCTTTTCTGAGCTTTCGAATTAAGTTCGTCTCTGATTTGTTGGCTATTTCTGAATAGACTTCACCAACTAATCATATAATGATGAAACCGCCACTGTTATTCAGATTCAAAAACTTTTCTTGCCCTCATTTGACATAAATTTCTGTTTGAAGTGATTCATAACATATATAAATTATTTATATTATTTGCATAACATCAACCAAACATAACATAATTCCCATTTAGAAAAACGATTGAATGATAGTGTTAAAGTAATTAAAAACAATCTTCTTAACTATAAAAAAAAAAAATATTTTCCTTTACACAAAATTTAACAATTCAAGCAAGCCGTATACAATTATAAAGCCATTCGAATATATATAACTAAGTATCACTTTTTCAGCATATGAAGTAAAAGTAATTTTCTGCTTGGAATGTGGCCGCACAAAATTAATTGGCGGGTCGCAATTTTTACAACTCTATGATTCTATGCTGTGTCCTTGGTGCAGATATCAACGTCGTAGGTTCACGTCCGTGACCTCACGGGTTCGAGTTTCGAGCCCCTGTACGAGCAGATTTTTTCAGTCGATTTATCGATCCTATCGAAGGCATGAGTATTTGTGTTGCTAAAATTCCCTCCCCATCCTCCCCAGAGCGATTTGATAATCAATCGTCCTATCTTTGTCCTTGTATCCTTTGATTTTATACACACTTTGAAAAATAGCGGCTTAGAAACTGAGTAACAAGCAGTTCTCGTAGAAAAAATGTTTGTTGAGAAATTTCCACTTGCTCCACGGACATGGTAAAAAAACTATTCCCGCAAACATACTTTAATTCAGTACCGAGCAAAGTGGTCACACCTTCCACCCGACTTCTAACAATCCTTTTTTTAACAAGATTGACTGATGACAAAATTACCATTTTTCTAGAGACATTGTATATATGTCGCTAGCTATGAAAAGGAAAATATAAGAATTCTAACAGGAAGATTTTTTATATATACATATATGCAATATTTGTGACGGTATTTGTGACGTCCGTCTACCAGCCTTACGGTACTGAAGTGGTTTAAGCCAGGCTCGTACTTAATTATATGTATCTTTGCTATTTTTAATATCTTTGTCCTTTAATAATGTGATGTCGTATTTCAAACGAAGCCATTAAAATATTTTTCACACGCCATACAAATTAAAAGAATGCGGCATCCGTAAATATCTTCAAGAATGAACGATTTTCTATGAGCAATATAATAAACTAATCTCGAGCAAATGTTAAAGGAAACGCTTAAGTGGCCAATGATAATAATTACTAAAATAAATATTTTCATTGGGGCTCCAACACCTACGGGGAACATAATATTTCTTGTCTGCCGTGCGGTCTCGTTCGCACGCCCCTTGCGCGCGCCTGCGAGCGGGAAAGAGAAGAGGAATAGGATACACAAGACATCCATTAATTATTTTCCGGTTGACAGTTTTATTGGTGAGAGCTTATGATGACGTTTGAACGGCTGCCATGCGTACAGTCGACCTGTTGAATGTAATTTATTCGTAGTTTCTCCTGTATTGTGTAGATTGTATGATCTGAAAATTAATATTCTCATTGTTTATTAAAATTGAAATGAAAACAAAAAAATTGTCTGATTATTCTATGTATCATAATAAAGATATTCCACAACAAAAATTCTATAATTTTTTTTTTTTTGTTGAACCCAAAATTCGTGATATAAATGCAAATTTCCAATACGATTTTTGTACGAAGATATTGCTGTCCCTCTTATACATACGCATCCTGAAATTAAAACAAAACTCAGCGAGTGGGGTTAGCTAACCACTAGTTCAGTCCTTGTCCTTGTCATATCCTTTCTTTTCTATTTCTACTGTCTCCGAAAAGAAAAGGGTGAGAAAAAGATTAACAAGTAGTTCCAGTAGAAAATCTTTTAATTAGATTCCACATGCTCTATATTTGGTGTAGATGTGGCTTAAAAAGATAAAAAATATTTGATAGTATGAAAGAAGAACTCTTGCAGCGCGTCGAGATTTTGAATGTTCGTGGATTAAAACAATATATCGATTGTGTTAACCTTTTTATTGTTTGATATTGAACATGGTTATTAGTTAAGTTTATATAAGTATTATGGTACAATAAGTAACACGTGTTTCACCTATTTAAGAATCATCATCAGACCTTCTATAAGTAATGATCGATTACTTTGAATGTTTTTTTTAATCATTTATTATCATAAAAAATATAAATATGGCGAATAATCAAAATATAAAACTCTTTTATTTACTGTGTTGCCATACTTAATTACTGTCAACGTATTAGAAAATAGGATTCATAGCTTTAGCTAAAATTTATTTCATCTGCTTGACACGGCAATTAAAAACAAATTCTAATAGGCATACGCATCATCCGATATTAATGCCTCTGACGCTACTTCATCTCCCAACTACCAAAGTGAGACAGCAATAAACCAAAAAGTGAAACATTCCTAAAAGGGGCGCTCTAAATAGATATTATAAAAAGCCCGCCGAAAAATCTCCAGCCATTAACGGCTTTGGGGGATAGCTACCATCCAAAAAAAACGAGAGCTTAAAGTTCCGAAGTTAAGTGTCGGCCTCTCGGTGGTAGGTAAATGGAGCAATTATTAAAAGTTGCCGACAGATGACATCAGTCACATGCGCCTACGAAATTAGTCAGCCGGGGAGCTTTTGAAGGTGTGGGATATTATTTCACGACTTTTTGACAGAGGCATTGCCAGACTTTTCGTTCGCGACCTTTTTGTACGATTCCCTTGTTAGTAGTTTATTTTATTTACAACACAGTATTTTACGAACACAGTCGAATATATCAGACGTCATTTTTGTCTTTTGATGTGGATGCTGAAATTTTTGATTATTATAAATAAACAAAAATTGATTTAGAATTTCGATTGAAATTTCATTATCAAATTTGACCCTTTTGAATTTTGTACTTCGATGAGTTTTGTCTCTTATGTCTTTTTTTGTACATACATATATAAGGTTCAAGTTCATTTCTGCTGATGAATTTGGCTGATATCGAAAGATGAAACCCGGGTCGTTGTCGACAAAACTCACGGAAAAGTACAAAATTCAAACGATTTAAATTTGAAAAAAAATGCTTGGAAAAATTCTACTACATATTATATCAAAACCGATTTTATTATATATTAGTATTGCTACCCGGCGTCGCTCGGACTAAGCGACCAATAATTATTTAATATTATATCATTCGACATAATTATATCACAAAATCTAACATCCAATTTAGAGTTAAAATAAAATCACAAACTTTTATTTAATTTGATGACATTTTATCATACAAATCCATAAATCGATTGAAAATTAAATTTATGTAACATTTCTGACTATCCAACAACTAAGACCTCTTTTTTTAAATGTCTGGTAATATTGTCACTGAATAGGAATCTTATATATAAAACCGAAACGGCGTATGTATGTCTGTGGGTCTGTAATTCCCTTTTGCATTGTTGGTCATTAAGTTGCCATAAAAACGAATATGAAAGAAAATATGTTTGAATTTTTATCGGCGAAGACATTTAGTCAAAATGTAATAAATTAGTCCTCTACTGAACTTTTCCCGGCTTTTATTATTAATAATAATGTTTATTATTTACGTGAAGGTATTATTTGACATTTCTTTGACAGCAAATTAGATTTTTTCCTTGAATTTGGAAATTTAAATGGGCGAGAATGGGGCTGTCAATATATGAAAAGGGCTGTGAAATGTCAATGCCAGTCTGAAATGTTCATTTTACTTCCATTTTAATTAACCTAGACTTTTGAATTTTGAAAAAAATTGTTTCAACTTGGCCCGTCGCAATTTACGCGCCGAGGTGAACATAACCCCAAACTGGTTCGAGCGAAGCCGGGTAACAATACTAGTTTATATATAAAACTGGTGGAATCAGTGGTGGATTAAGTACTTGGTATTACAAAGATAATTCGAGATTAGACTTTCCACAATTATTCTGTTATTAATGATGATTTTACTAGTGGTTGATACTGCAAATTGTAATTTCCCTTTTCATCGTATTTGATCGAAAGCATGGCTTGTAAAACATACGATACTCCCTGCAGTTCACTAAAAACAATTCAGAATGATTAACTATCACAAACGCACACCGTATATTATGATTTTACGAACCATCGCTCATTCAATATTACTACCATTGGAAATGCATATAAAATTTCTTTGTGACGTCATAATTCTACATCAAATACTTTTCAGTATTCAAAACATATTAGTTATTTTTGAGGCCACCAAAAATTGGAGGCCCCAAGCGCGCCTCTCAAAAATTGTTTTAGTGAAAAGTTGTTCATTATTTAAGTACATATACGTTGATTTTGAACCGGGAATAAAAATTTATAAAAAGGTCGATGTTAAAGATTAGATTTCTACGTATTTAGACGGGTCTTGTATATACATTATTTATTATTTCAAATGAAATCTGCAACTAGAACTGATTGCGAGTTCTGTCACGTATATTTATCATTATTGTGAAGCCAATATTCGTTCCTTATCGAGTGCAATGTGAATTTCTTGCGCACTACAATATTTTCAATTATTGTTATACGTGCTTTTCTAAAAATCTCACTAGATTTATCTGACAACTGTTCGCGAACATGAATTATTTCGAACATAATAAATGAGGGTTTATTATTGAAACCTGGTACTTAATTGCAAGTGAATTTTATTATTTCTTATTACGTATCCGAAACAAAAAGTAGAAATGGTTGCTTTCAACCAAAGTATACATATATAAAGTGTCCGATTTTGATCCAGAATAAGGCACCTCTATCAATGGCGGATTGTTGCTGTTTTTAAAAGCCAATCCCTCTATAACTTAGAGATTGTGACTATGCTATATAAATACTACGTTGTAGGGGACTAGGTACCCATAAACACTTTTAGATTAGGTTTTTTCATTTGTGTTTTGTGAATTGCCCGAATTAAAAAAATTAAACATTTTTATGTATACATTTCTTGAACTGAGTCCATTCGTGCACTTGAAATGCTTGAAAATGCCAAAGGAGAAATCCGGGTCGTTAGAGACGAAATTTAGGGAAAAGTACAACATTCAAACGATTCAAATTCGATATTAAAATTCCATCACGCACATTCAGTCGAAATTCTTAATTATATACATAACTTTCACAGAATACTTCTAACGAAGACAAGATACAAATGGAACTGAAGATTTTTTTTTCAATGCACGTTCTATATAAAATTTGTATTTATATTTGGAAATTATAATTTGGCCTTCAAAGTTTGTAAAAAGCAGGGCTGTGGAGTCGGAGTCGTCGCGGCGATTAGGCCGGAGTGGTACTCGGAGTCGGTAATTTTGAAAAGTTTGAACTTTTTATTTTTGCACATAATATGTCAAATTTGGATACTGGCCGGATTGGTAGGGTTGATATTTACATAATTGAATACACATAAAAAGGAAAATAAAGGCAAAAAAGTTACGATATTAAACTTTTTTAGTCGGAGTCGGAAGCGTTTTTTGGTCAATGCCTGAGTCGAACTTTTTTTACCGACTCCACAGCCCTGGTAAAAAGCTTTGCAATATATTTTGACTGCTGCATACGCTATGTAAAACTTTTTTTTGGCATATTTATATTAAATGATTAAAATATATTTTGCTGGTTGAATCTTATGTTTCGTATTCCCTGCTACGTTCTTGGCAATTTTGTCCATGGTTGCTTGTTACTCATTACCATATTTAAGTGTAAACAAAATAAAATCAAAAGTAAAATTACGAGTATAAAGCTCATTGAGCAAACATGGAGTGTGCGGAATGCGAATATCCAATTAAAGCAAAATAATTAATACGGCTGTTGAATTATCTGCCGCCACCTGTGAGCGCCCACAGAAAGCTCAAAGAAGGCTGTGGGCGGAAATTAAATATATAATTGAACAAAGTCTCGAATTGAAAAGAGATAAGGGCGGCTCTTCACTTTTGAAAGAGCGGCCCCCTGAAAAGGTGTCGCTGATTCAGTTATCTTTTGCTATCTCGAATCGATACACAATCGCGAGAAATAATGAATGAGAACCGTGGCTTTAGGACCCAAGTTTTGAATTATATTTCGTTGGATTCTAAAAGTCTATATTGACTCAAGTATTGGTCATACATATTCTATCCCACGAAGTGGTTTTGACTGGGTAGGTGTTTATTATTTTCGACAACTGTGAAGAATGTAACGAATATAATTTTTTCTTTTTATGTAACTAATATGTTTCTGTTCTGTTTCATACACTTGTTTATTTTATTTTAATTTTGTGTAGCGTTTTTTTTGATATTTTTATCAATTTGTCAAATGCATGGCGCATTGGCGTCAGCTGTAATGCCATGTATTTTATTTAGTTTTTTACAGTAAATAAATAAACAATACGATCTCTGTATAAATGTGATTTAAAGCAAAATATATTTGGTTCATCTTCGACATAATTTTTTATGAAATACATTAATAATCATTATTGTAAAATTATAAATTTTCAGACTTCGTTCGGATCAAGAAATGAATGTGAGCTTTTAAGCGGTTTTGGGTCACGGGCTCAAGCGAAATCAAGCATTTTGACTGATTTGACTTTTAATACTTTCGATGAATTGACTTTGTGCAAGTTCATTTTATGCTGGTTTGACTTTTGTTTTGTAGAACTTTGTTATAACGGGGTAAAATAGCAATGGTCATAATTATAAAATATCATTTTAACACATATTTTTTGCCATTAGAAAATTATATAAGATCAGGACCGGTTTCGCTCATAGCGAGCATTTTCAAATGATGAAAATGTTCATGCTCATCTAAATAAATTTACTGTGGAATAAAAGTGATATGTAATATAACCAAAGAGTTACATATTTAACCATTAAATTTGATTAAAGCTGCCAGGATGATATTGGTGATATACATAAAAACGGATCGAGAAAAAAAACGTGATTTTTAGCCATGCTCTAAAATTGTAAATGTCTTGAACCATTAATCAATGGACAATTTTCAAGGAATAAATTAACTCCGATTTTTAGGGTGGTCTTTAATTAGCTTGGCGTCCAGTCACATTCTGGCGTTGCTTCATTTGCATTTACACGAACAAGAATGCATGCGAATGTACTCAATACAGCGGTCACCTCTGCATTATGCCGGATAATGTATTGAAAGTGGAAAATTATGTGACTGTAAATACTATACCTTCACTGTATTCTGAACATGTATAAATAGTCATTTTTCAATCGACAATTTATGTATAGTTTCTGAATAACAATTACTTCTACAATATTTATTTTTTAAAGCTGGAACAAAAATATTTTTTTTTTAGGTAATATTAAAACAAAAATTAGATTCCTCACTCTTTTCACTTTCTGATTTAAAGAATTCATATTGTTGCCTTAATTATCTTGAGGAAAATCAAAATTGCTTTTTGTTGATGGTCATAATATAACAGGTTCAACAAGCAAGATCATCGATTGATCTGATTAAAATTACTTGTTATTCATATTGTTGACAGCTGGTAATTATCTTGAAAGAAAATTCAACCATTTTTGCAAAGTTCTTTCTTATTCATTGGTTTTAAAACACTGCTAACAGGTTTCAACAATGTTCAAGATCAACTGTTTTCTTCCGTATCACGGAAAATTATAGTTAATCCGTCACCAATCCGTCATGGTATCGATCTCTTAATCATCTGACTCCAATTTTAGCAGTATTACGAAGTTGAAACTTTTTTTAACGATTGTAACCCACTCATTGCTGCGTTAAGAAGTATGCAAAAAACACATATATTTTTTGACAATGTAAATCAAAGCTCTGCTGAAGCCTGAATCTCTTCTATCAACCTGATGGATCCCGACTTACTGGAAGGCCTTTGATGACTATGCATAGAATGTACTCAGGGATGCTACGAAACGTTGGGAAGACCTGGGAAGAAGCGAGGAAGTTGATGGGTGTTGTGTGGGAATCCTGGAGACACCGTATGATAGCCATATGCTCCTGAAAAGGCAGTGGATATGGAAAAAACCATATCTAAACAATTTCGCAGACAAGTGATTTTTGACGATTACAACAAGGGCAAACCCTAACTTCTTCCGACATCTTTATGTTTAGATAAAAAGTTTTAGTTCACATTATTACGACGTTAACAGGAAAACTCTATAGATTTATTTTCAAAATATTAAACGATTTTTGTTACTTCCATAAATATAAGTATAATATAGAAGAATACTAATAATTAACACAACTGTTCATGCACATATCGATCAAAATTACTTCATAAAAAAAATTCTTATATTTAAAAAAATTCAAATAAATACTTTCCCATTAAAGGATTAAAATACCACTAAAACGAAATGTGAAAATATACTGACTAAGCTTCCTACAATATTTTAAATCAAATATCCCGGTGTTTTAATTGACAATGGGTTAGTGTTTTTTGCAACGCTATATTGAGTTGTAGATTGTAGATGCAAAACAAACATAATTTTTCGCGTTAAAATCATAATTTTGCACGATTGGTGCAATATTCATTGCATTTGAAACAATCACACTTTACGACATAATGAACTTATTTTCAAATTACTCATATTTGGTTTTATACACTGTCCCAACATAAAAACCATAATTTTTTCCATAAAAATATCGTTATAAGTGTTATAACTCATTCATATAATCATATATGATTACAAATTGAAATTATATTTATTGTTTTATGGAGATTATCAAAGGTTACGAAAGAAAAATTAACTAGTTTATAGTTTATATTAAGTATTTGAATAAATGATATCGTCATTTATAATAATTCTCAACCAATATAATAAAAATGTCCTAACTGAAAACATTCGATATTTCGGCATCCTAATAGACTAGTGTCTGTCAAACTGCGTGCCGCAAGAAGCCTCAGGATGTGCTGCGAAGAAAAAATCCTACAATGCTATTAATCGTAAATGAATTCAACATATAAATATTCAAATAAACACTGTGGTCGACACGGCACGAGGATGCAATGATGACGCTGGTATATGAACTCCTTTGTTCATATTATTTAATGCATTTTTATTTGATGTCCGTGGAAATAGTCCCATTCACCAGTGTGCTGTCATGAAAAAAAGTTTGACAAACACTGTAATAGACCATTTATTTTAACATGTGTTATACGAGGATAACTTGATCGTACACGTGTCGCTCACCTTGACTTTTCAGGAAACATAATTTTCCTAAGTGACTTTAGTAAGTCAATTGGTCTTTTTCTTGCTCAAAAAGGGTGAAATCATTACAGAGGTCAACCTAGAATTTAGTTTACCACTTCAGCGACTCAATCCCTTACCGATAGATGACTGGCCTTCAATTATAAATGGATATCCATGTGTTCCACTTTCAAAATTTATTTTAATATTCTTATTGGCTAATGTTATTTAGACACTAGGCAGATTGGTTTAAATTTATTCAAATAAAACAGTTACAAGCTACAACAAGGCCCTTATCGTCTAATTATATTCACAGATCTCTGCCCCGTTTCCAAATCGATTACAGCTTTAAGAGGGTGATAAAAAATTAAGTCTCACTTGGGTCTATCAAAGAGAACACAAATAAAAGACCATTAAATCAATTAAGGCTCCTATCAAGAGATTCGTTTGTCGGTCTCTTGGCCTTTCCGCTCATAAGAATACTGAATAAAACAAAACACAAACTTATACTGAGATACTCTTGACTATAAATATATTTTAAATTGAGCTGCTATAAAAGTGTTTTGCAGTGATTTAAAAAATATTAATGTATAAAGATACTGATGTGCTATATTTTTTTAAATTTAAGTTAAACCATTTATCGTGCGATTGATTTTATATGACAAGCTTTAACCCTTTGTAGGGCAAAGGCCGAAATTGGTTAATGTATTAATCACTCGCAGTAAGGTCAAAATATCCAATACCATCCATAGTAAAACCAATATTAGTATCTCAATGCATCGTCGATAATATTGTTTCGTCATAAAATTTGCCAAATGGCGGAAAGTTTGCGTTGTTTCCCAAAAATCAATGTCTTTATCCGCGAGTCTTTAAATTAACAGCTTTGGAGCACCGTATTGCATTTGGACCTGAATTATGTAGGCTGTTTTGTGATTTTTAGAGAAAACTATTTTTATAATCATTTCATATACTACTCATAAATTAATAAAAAAAATCCCATAGATGATCAGTTTGTTGTAGTCTTAGCAACATTTTATCGTCATGTTTTACACTTTAATAAAATATAAATTGGTCAATGTAAATATTAACCAATAAAAATATTGATGTTACTGACACAAAAATACATATTTTTTCTTTTCATAATATTTTTTGTTATATGGTTAATAAATATTTTAAAATATCGTCTAAATTCAGTTTTCATTATATTTAATTTGTCTTATAAAGGATTAAACGCCATTTTTATATGGCTTTGGTAAAAAAATCTCGACATTTTCTCTCTGTGCATTCTTACCCTATCGCAAAATGAAATTTCTTGCATAAGGCTCTGTGTGATCGAGTTAATACTCAGAATATGTTTTCAGTGAATAATAAAAATGTGTGTTTGATCTATAACTTTACATTCAAAGTTACTTAAGACTCAATCATTAAAAAGTTGCTAATTACAAACGAGGTAGTGTGTTCATACAAATTCTTTCATAGAATTTTTAACCATCTCCGCTCCGAAGGTGAAGCATGTGGGCTCCCCGGAGAAGTGTTTGTTTCTTAGTTGCGAAACCTTTGACTTTCATATCAGAAAACAGATAGACGGCTAAGGTAAGTTAGGTTATAGTTGTTCTTTGCTATTGCTACGTCCCATATTTAACATCAGATAGATGGTAGGGAATCTTAGTTATCACAGACTCCCAAGCCATGGAACCGAATCGATGAATCGATTTACAAACTGGCCGTACTTGGATTTGAACCCGTGTGCTCTACAACCGAAGCCAAATACGTTCGCACTAGGTGATGGATAGATAGCCAAATTTTATTTTTTACAGTCGAAAGGGTTAAACATTATATTAGTTTCAGTAACATGTTAAAGTAAAATTATTGCTTCCTCAGATAAACCTTATGAGTCTTTTATTTACTTTTATTTTAAGACAAATTTTAGTCAGCATATCATTTTTTTATTATCAGTTCATAATAATTTCCATGAGCGAAACCGGTCCTAATCTAATAATTGTATGTGGAATAATTACGTAAAATTTTTGAATTTTAGTTAGTTATTTGAACTTTTTCGTATAGTAGCACTAAGTTGGTCGTACCTTTATGTATACACAGGAAAATGTTCAAACCACATAACTCCAGAAACGACGAGGCAGGCACTTTGAAAACTGTCGAACAATTTTAGTTCATGAACGCTTTGTAACTGTTACATAAACGGTGTCAATTAAGTCATTCACAGAATTGAGGAAACAAACCATAGTAAGAAACTGCCAACTTTGCTAAGATTGTCAAACCACTTCTAGAGAACAGTGGCGGGACTTGACGCTACACCAAGCCATAGTTAATAGTTAGGTAATGTTACATATATATGTTATTATAAGTGTGGTTATCATCAATCAATCAGAAACATTAGCACCCTTAGCATTTACTTGGTACAACTCCATTAAAATAAACAGTAGCGTAAGGACAAAAAAGAGTGTAAGATTAGATTAGACGAAAAATAAATATTATTTAATTCTATAAATATACATATTGTAAATACATGTAAGCAGGGCTTTTTTTTGAAAAAACGTGCCGGAACACATTTCATGGCAAGCTTTTAACCAAATATTATTTTAATGAAATTTAAAGCAGTTGTTCTGTTACGAAAGATGAAAAAAATACAGTTAAAAAAGGTGCCGGAATGCCGTTCCAGCGCGTTAAATGGGAAAAGAAGCCCTGCATGTAAGTGAGTTGTTTTAGTTTTACCACGGTGAAAAAATAGCAATGTATATAGAATTTTTTTCGGCTAACGCCATCGTCAGAACTTTACTACGATGGCGTATGCCGAAATAGCTATCAACCATATATAATATAATTTCTGTAGGAATAAAATACATTGCTATTTTTTCATCGTGTTATAATGGAGTTCTATTGAGTAAATGACAATTTAATCAATGATTTAGAGTTATTTGGAATGTGGAAACAGTGATCGGATAACGTTTTTTACACTTTTTTAATTAAAATATTTACGAGTAAATCATTTTTTGGGTCCGAAGAAAAAGTCTAACATCGCTCTCTTCACACTATTGATAAGAAGAATGATAGGAACTGTTTAAAAAGTATTTTTAATTTCACGTTATCACGCCTACGTCGATATTTCTGACAATGGCGTGATTTATATCAACCAATTCAGAAAATTCGTTAAGAACTAAGTTTTTTTTAAATTTATCAAATTAAATAAAACATTTTTTTGTATTTAATCTAAAAAATTAAGAATTTCTACACACGCCACTGTAGAGCCTTTTCATTTCAAAGGGTTAACTTCGAACCGCAACTGTTTTACTGGTAACGGAGCTTAAAATAAGTCATTATGTAACTTTAGCCCTTTTGATACTGATCTGATCTGGGTTAAGTTTCAAGGAAGAAGGTGTATCGCAAATACTAGAAATATATACTGTCCTTTTAAGTGTTTTAAGCACACTTTTCTTGTTTCTAGTTTTTAGAAATCGGTAAAAAAAAACCGGTCAAACGATTTTGTAGAGGTATAGAAAAAGTCCTAATAATTTAACTAAACCATTCTTTTGAGTCTTTCGTGCAATAAAAAGCGTTCTAAAAAAGCATACTTATGCTCAATAATATGTTTATAAATCATTATTTTTCCTTCTTTTTCCAGTCTTCGTTACCTTATTCCTGACGATCTTAGTACCATAAGCTTTTTTCTATGCATAAGTCATCAGAAACATAGACTCAAATCCTCTAATAGAAACTTTGATGAACTGGCTTTTGAATTGATGAATTTGTATCGAAAACAATTACAGTGAAACCCCGATTCTACGTTTTTCAAGGGACCGTATAAAACAAACAATAAATGCGGGAAACAATGAATGCGGGAAAGTTTTAAATATGAACTTAATGCCGGGACTGTAAAAAATAAACGCATCACGCGGGAAAACGTATAATGCGAGAACGTAAGATCGGGGTTCCACTGTATATATTATATCTGTGATGATTTTATTTCTTATTATCTGATCCCGAAGTACAACGAATAGGTATTTACTAGTTATTTCTTAATTCAATAATTCCTTTGATACTATTTTCGAAGTGGCATGATACGCGGATGACTTACGACCAATCATCTCTCAATAACTTCAGATTTAAGGTCAGCATTGTAAAAAAATCAATTGTAGTCAAACACTATATATTTCAATAAACCACCCTTAAAAAGTGTACCGATTTCTCCAGCCAAACGGCGATGCAATGCCTAAAGCACTTTGCTCTTGGAGAGTTTATCAAAAACCAACTCCCCATTCTGTCTTCCAAACATAATTTCGGCACGTTCCTCATTCTGGCCACCCCATAGTCTTGCTGTCTCTACCGCACTCGAGCTTTCCACCCAAAGTTTGGAAGCGTCGTGTCTCGCTCATTCGGTCGCCACTCACAAGAATAAAGCTTCATTGATCGTTACAAACTATTATTACCGCTTGTTCAGAGTCGCTTTATGAGAGACGGTGACCACACTCTATTACACAGCACTACACACTTAGAAATATTTTTATTGTAGCTTAAATATACATTTTTATTATATTTACTTACAGAAAATGAACGTTATTTTCATGTCTCTTTTTACTATTGAAATAAGTATGTATACAACATAAAAAGAGATTTTATAATAAAATCAATAATCACAATTATCTTGTGAACAAGCAATAGATTATGTCAATATGTTAAAAAAATATTATGTATCCCAATAAAAGAGCATACCACGTGATTCTACAAAAACCCATATCAAAAAAATTACCGGAAAGTCACTACACTAAATAACACAATAACTGCGGATACTGCATGGTTTATGAATTAGATTCTTTTCTTAAATTATTATTTTGGCTTTTTGGCATAGTCATTTAAGATAGGATTTATGAAATAACAGTTCTTTTAGGTATAAATATATAATTCAATGAAAATTATTATTTACTTTTTTATTTTTGAGTGACGCCTTTTAAATTGATAACCAAGATGTTCTTAAACATGATGCTATTTTTTAAATGTATGTAATATACTCATCTCAAATACATTTTTGCAGCATTTGAATTAAAAATAATTTTTAATACCATATAGAATAAATGATGTACTTTCTACAGAATGTTGAATATAATAATTGTATTTCCTGAAATAAACAGCACTTTTAACCAAATACAAATATTTCTGCGGTTTTTCTCGGTATTATTGGCAATATCTGTATATTGAATCATTTATATCATATTATTTCTGTACGTTCAACAACAAAAGGGATACCATTGAATACTCAGGTAAGTATTCAGCTAAATGAAATATGTAATACAATTTACGCTGGGCAGAATAATTTATCCCAAAGTGTGTGGTCACACCATTTAACGCGGGGAGTCTTTCCCTAACGAGCCCAACTGATATTCGATTTAAATAATGAATTATTCATTTTTTTTATTTATCCATTAATCGAAATCGATTAAATGTACGAGAGGCGACATTTTGTCTTAATTATCATCAATTCATTTCAATAAATACACAAACAGCTTAAGATAGTTGAAATGTATTTGTTAGATGGATTAAATGTATTTTTTCATCGTTGTATTAGCATAAACGTATAATTACCTAAGTCACTGGCTTACAGTTGGAATGATCTGAACCAAAGTCAAAAATTTTGGACGGTTTTTTTGATATTTAAAATATGGTTGGAAAAATAATCCACAAATTTACGTGATTTTGCAAGAGAAACCATATGTTGTATTGGCAGCTTTTTATGTGTAAGCAGAATTAAAATTCCTTGCAATATCAACAAAACTATTTTATTTCTATAAATGTTTACACACGATTGTTTTGTCTAACACAGAATAATATTAATGCGATATCATTACGTACAAAAATCTATGCCTTGTTACCGTTGTTATTAAAAAAGTCCGTAAAAAAATTGTAAGTAATATAATTTGACTTGCGGAGAAGATAATAGTTTAGCCCCAGAATCAAGAAAGGTTGTCAATGCCTACATCGACGGATTGACTCATAAAATTTCCAATATAGAGGTATAGAGTTTTCTACTACGATTTCTATTTGTGTTTAGTTGCTCTGTTTTAATTTTATTGCGACACAATCGTCCGTATGGCAAAATATATAAAAATACTTTTTTCTTTAAAAAATATCAAAAAAATATGAATTGTATTTAATATCGCTGAAATACTGACTACCCATCAAGAATAAAAGTGAAATAAAGCATTATCCTGTTATTTGTTTATTTTACGAATCACTCTCGCCTCAATCGTTCACAGCTTCCTTTTGACTCCCATAATACCAAGGCTATAATAGCAGTGTAGTTACAATCACACAGCTCATATAGCCTCTTTGGGTGGTAGGATAATAGGGTCTGTTTTCGCGCGCAGTCCAAACTAAAAGCTGCAGATAGCGGGCGGGCGCTTTCGCCTTTCCGACGCCGCGACGCTTTTCCGGGCGTCGTTAACTAATTAGACGCTCAGAGGAACATTGTTTTGCGATTAGGAATAACGACGTGGCAAAGGCGGCGGATTTAACGATTTCTGCTTCCCTTTTTATATAACCTACCTACGTACAAAGAGAATGGAAACTGCGCGTAACGAGTTTTCCGTACTTAATCACTTGCTTTTATTGCAGAGTTGTCTTTGTCAATCTTTCCGAGAACAGTTTACTTATTCTGATATATTAATGTGCAAACGACTTCGTGGTTAAGATGTCATCTTTTCAAAGTTTCGCGGCTTTCCGGTTTCAATGTTTTCTTTTTTCCATTATAATAACGCGAGCATATAAAACTCAAGGAGTGACAAATGCGGATATTTTTGTATTGTAAGCTTAGAAGCCCTGCTATTTATAATAGTTTTGTCGACATCTATAAAATATTCAGTAACGCCTCAGGCCAACTTCATAATTGACTTTAGTGTGACAAAGCAAAATCATTCGTTAGTCTACTGAATGAGCGACCCTTTGATTATTTTAGGAAGTTACATATGATTTATTCTAAAATGAAATACATCTATCTTAATTTGCCTTATTTTTTGCAACGTATTATAAAAAAGTATGTAGAAAAAGATTATGGAAATGGATGAAAATAGTACGTATGCAAATATAACTTTGAAAATTTTCGAGATGAACGAAACCGGTCCTGGTCAACAAAAAATATTTCATTATTTTTAAATCTATGCATTTGGTATTTTTCGTAGTTTATTAACCAACAATGCCTATTTATTTTGCGGAAAATTTTTGTGACAAAATTGTGAATATTTCAATATATTTATTAGCAAATTATCATAATGAACACTTTTTATCACATACTAAAAACGGTTGTAATTCTATAAATTTATGATTCATTTTTTTAAATTTATTAGTTGTTTATTAATAGCTTTATCTGAAGCTTCATATTTATGCAAATCTATTTAAAAGTAATCGTAGTATTCAAAAATATATTATCTACGTTTTATGCAGACAACTTTTCGATTATAATAGATATGAAGACAATTTTAATACATTGATTTGAAATGTATTTAAGTCGATCCTCAATCAATGTCAAAAACAAATACATTTTTTCATTGGGACAAAAATCTTTTGACCGACTGAATAAAACAATTAATGAAAGTGTCTTTTCAGAGGCTCGTACACTTAACCGTGTGAGAAGTTAAACAATCATTATTAAACCATTCCGCTACTGGACCTAAAAATTCGATAATAAATAAACTTTTTTGATTTCAATTGTTATTGATGATGCTATTAAAATTAATGATGGGTCATAAACGTATTTTTATTTATAAAAACGTCTTAGGCAGCTGTCTTCAGTGTGTTGCATAAATCTTCGTAAATCATCGTAACCGAAACCATTCGTTACCTTGTTGTTTTTTCCAAAACCATAAATACGATTCTCTTGTGGCGGATTCGAATCTTTTAACTATCTTGAGTATGCGAACGACTCGTCATAACACTCACAACATAATAATTTACGCCCTGAGCAAGTTCATAACTCTGTGGACTAAGTAAGGATAAGTCGGTAAGGAGTGTTTGCTCAGCGCGGCTGTGAAAATATTAAAATATACTGTTCTGGTTGCTTCAGCATATTATTTTTATTTATTTCCTGCAGTGGCAGTTGCATGATTAATACAAGAAAGGGGTAATATACTCTGAATGTTTTGTGCACTTTTATTGAGATTAAATACACTAGTAATAAACATACAAAACATATTTGATGTTTATTGTTTCCCTTTAATAAAAGAAATATTAAACCTCAATTAAAATTAAGAAATAGACTATTCTTTACTAGTATCGTTGGAGACTAATCGAAACGTATGTCGTTGACATATAAAATTACTAGTATTGGAACCCGGCTTCACTCGGACTAGTTTGGGGTTATGTTCACCTCGGCGCGTAAATTCAGACGGGCCATGTTCAACTTTTTTCAAAATTCAAAAGTCTAGGTCAATTAAAATGGAATTAAAATGAACATTTTAGACTGGCTTTACATATATTCTCTCGCCCATTAAAATGTCCAAATTCAAGGAAAAAATCTAATTTGCTGTCAAAGAAATGTCAATACCTTCACGTAAATAAAAACATTATTATATTAATAAAAGCCGGGAAAAGTTCAGTAGAAGACTAATTTATTACATTTTGACTAAATGTCTTCGCCGATAAAAAAAATCAAACATATTTTCTTTCATATTCGTTTTTATGGCAACTTAATGACCAACAATGCAAAAGGGAATTGCTAGACCCACATTGTATACATACGCCGTTTCGGTTTTATATATGTACTACTCGATCCTCGAGTATGGAGTTTCTACACAGATTTTTAACGAAAAAAAATATTTGGCAAACTTTCTGAGCGAAATCAATTCGTTTGTTTGAACTTGCAACAACAATGCAAAAGGGAATTACAGACATACATCCCCCGTTTCGGTTTTATATATAAGATTATAGCCAACGACTGCAATATTTCTGCTTAACGAGGTTTAGTTTATGCTTATGTTTTTTATAAATAAAAATTCCTAAAGTATTATTGTGAGTGACAGTTAAAATTTTTCAGTTATATTTAAATTTAGAATACGTGCCACATTTTTTATTTTGTCATTTTACATCAATAAGGTGGTGAATGATGCTTGCTGTTCTAATAAACATATATGTCGTTTTTGCTCACCATCTCATTCTAGAGTGATATTTATCATCGGATTGGTATCATAGTTAATAATATAATTATGTTTTCTTCGGTTGTTTATTTCATTTCTTTAATCTATATTTCAAATATTCATGTAAATAAATGGTCAAGTTAATATAATGCATGTGTCTTGAAAGCTTATTTGCAACATGAAAAGCGTCTGATTAATTGACTCATGGAAATAAATACGAATTTTAAACCGAGTTATGCTAAATAGAATAATCAAACCAAAATACATCGAGACAATAGTGTGCGATTGGGATTTTTTTTAAAAAAAAAGTATTATTAAATGATAAAAATATTGGCCATTTACTTTCGGTACCCAATAATAATACGCCGCGTCATGTTGTCAAGAGTTTTGATAAAAAATAGCCCCACATTTTTCCGCCTTTGGTTTTTCCTGTACAGTTTCGTAAATACGTTTTGATTGTTTCATTTTTATTGGTTCGTAAAATATTTTTCGGTCATTTTTCGGTCCGCAGAGGCGTTTTTTATTTACTGCCTTTATTATTACTGGCACATTAGTGGAAATATCATTTTTAGAATGTTTTTTTACGAAAGTATTTTACGTTTATTTAAGTTTTCATAGCGGATAATCGTTTTACGATACAAATTTAATGGTTAGTTTTATATATATTAATTTAGGACGCACGGCTTGTAAAAGTTTTTATTGCATTCCTTTAATAATTAAGTAGCTAAATCGCCGGTTATTCATGGGAATTTACCTCAATTTTGTTTTGTATTAATATATCAGCCTACTCACATGGTTAATTACGTATTTTATTTGAAGCATCTAGAAGCGAAACTGAAAAGAATTTATAGTTTTGATAAATTGACTGTCGTCAGTCATAGTCTTCTTAAAGTTTTTGGATGGTTTGTAGACTATTTATTATGCCTTCGTTACTTGTTTGTATTTCATGGGAAGGTTGGATTTTTGTTCGTATATCAATCGTAAAAAACGGTCTTGTAGCAAATCGTTCTTTTCTGTAAACTTCAAACCGATCAACACCAATGTTTTTATTTATTACATTGAAATATTATTATTGATTTACATAGATATTAAAATATTATCATTGATGAATTTATCATTAAAATCATACGTATAATATCCCCCAAGTCATTGTTATAATATGTTCGTTCTCCAAAGTAAATGCCATTTCATTAAGAACTAAAAATGTTTTTTGATTTTGATATAAAATAATTAATTTGATGGGTTAAAATATACTAATTGAATATAATATGCAATAAAAAAGTGTTTTTTTTTTTAAATAAACAATACTTCGCACTGCACCAATAGTCGATAAAATAGCTCTTTGTTTATGTGACATAAAGTTTGGATAAAAACTATCCTTGATCTCCAAGAGTGTCTGCCAACAATCTTCCTTTTCAGATTGAATTCATTTTATCATTTAATTATTATAAATTTTGTTCTTCAACCGCCTCATGCAGTGATGCATTACAACCTGCGGCTTGAAATGCCGTTTCATGTGGCCCAACATGACAAATCACCCTTTTTCTTCAGATTTTCTTTCGGACGGTGGAAGAACAATATAAAATAATCAAATTTTCAATTTTATATGCAAAAAATCACTTTTAGCCGTGAAGCCGTTGAACTATCTGAGAATTGATTATCTGGCAAAAAGTTGTGCATCACTGATCCGAAGCCTCCGAACGAGATACGTTTATTTTTTAAATTATTATTTCGGTCAATGTAAAAAATCTATAGTCGTTCTTATACCTATCCTAGCTCTTGTTAACTACTTACTATTGGTCAAATAATATTTGAGTCTATATAAAAATACACGAATTGTATTTATACATCTCTGCCGGTTTTGCATATGATATATGGCAGTCTTATTATAGGGGTGCAAATAAAATGTCACCCTTCTCTCGGGCCCTTAAAAGCTTTGTTTAATCTCACAACCACGTAGCTCCGCTGCAGTGCGGTCATATTAATTTAAATCACGATACATTACACAAAGCGTATTTTATAAAACGTTAGATGATTTAGTATGAGAAACCTTTTGAGATAACAATCGACCGCTTCCCAAAATCTAAGCCTTCTTGTTTGAAATGCTCACCGGAAACGCCTTACGTTTGTATTAGTTTCATCGCGTTGTACATCACCTTATCTCAGACACTTATCTGCCTAGTAGGAAACTGCTTTATCGTCTTTACATAATTAATGATCGTGTTCTGGTCAACCATTAAACTCTCTGCCTTTATAAGTCAAATTTATTTTATCGATTTTTATTAATTAATTAAAATGATTGCCGACGTACATATTGTAATCATAGTGTATTTCTCGTAGAAGGTGAGCTACTACCACGCTATACTAACATAATATCAAAATCCGATTGGGGCGGCCATTGCCTGATTTCATATGTCTACTTAAAACAGGCATGGGCAACCTTTCCAAGGTCGGGGGCCGGATTGTCATTCCGTCTTCGAGTCAAGGGCCGGACCAAATTACTACACATAAGTTACATATATTTAATTCAATAAAACACGTTGCTACATCTTATATATTTTTTATTTATATAATGAATGACATAATATTAATATTACTGATTACAACATTTTGTGTGGCTGAGTGTGGAAGTAGGATTGGCCTTGTACTTCAATTACAAGACTCTCCATATGGCGATGATATTGCTTAAGGATAATCGCATAGAATTTTCGAGATTTTTATTTGTTATCCTCGTTCGAATTTTTGATTTAGTGTGTTTCATCCTCGAAAAAAACTGATCGCACGTATATGTGCTGCCGAAAATACAAATGATTTTTCTTGCAAATGCGCGTACATTTGTATATTTTTCATCCACCAAATATAATTTATAAAAAATCCGTCAAAGCAATGTTGTTAAATTGTGGTTTTATACATAAATCCCCCTAAAGCTCAATAAGTTCCATCTGCAAATTTGCTGGCACATTTTTTTACATCTGAATCAATCGGATGAGCAAATATAGCGAATGTGGAGTCTTTGTTTTGGAAGTCAGCAAGCCTTTTATCATATTGCTCTATTAGTGCCTTCAGTTCATCTCCATAAGAATTACAGTCACGCCAAAAGAAATCCGAAACAGCCGTTGAGCCTTCAAATCTTACATGCTTTTCAAAATATGGCTATAAGTTTACTTTACAATTAGAAAGGAAAAAAATGGAAATCGGTAAAGATTTCGAGCAAATTTTCGCAAATGAATAGAATTGTGAAGGGTGCGCGGATTTCTATTGCCACGACTGTATATGTGTTGTTTGTATGAGCTGATAGACTAGGAAAATGGTTTTAAAAAAAAATCTTCACTGGAACTATTAA
Source organism: Himalopsyche kuldschensis (assembly GCA_028554975.1). NCBI lineage: Eukaryota > Metazoa > Arthropoda > Insecta > Trichoptera > Rhyacophilidae > Himalopsyche > Himalopsyche kuldschensis. Next base: position 6,034,875 of record JAHFWI010000029.1, on the reverse strand, counting down.
TTTATATTTCAATTATTTTGCCCAGATGTATAAGGGCCGGACAAAATAGCTCAGTGGGCCGGATCTGGCCCGCGGGCCGGTAGATGCCCATGTATGACTTAAAACAATAGATATTTTACTTTATTAACCGAATTCCCAATCAGAAAAGGTATTCTAACTTTTTACAATATATATCTGTCTGTCTGAAAATATACACCACACATACGCTACCTTTCTCTGCGTATCGATGACCTTCTGGCATTTGGTAAAGAAAGGCAGCACCCAAAAATCATTGGTTCTGTTATCTTAACAAATAAAGGACATTCTTTTGTATTTTTTCGCATACAATTTTAAAAGATCAAGATAGGTTTCGCTCACCGCGAACATTATCAAGTCATGATGATTGAAACCAGACCCGATCTTTGTAAAATCAACATTTAAAGTAGGACATAAAAAATTGTTTTATTTATTTGAAGATTTCGACTGAAAGCGATTGATTGAATTTTAATTTTTCACTTTTTCAATATTCAGATCATGTTTATTTGTATACTTGAGATGTCTGAAGATGCCGAAAGGCAAAACCCTGAAAACTAAAAATTCAGACGATTCAAATTGTTTTTTGCTTGTTTAAAATAACGCTTTTTCATTAAGAAGTGACAGTTATCAATATATTATTTTAGTTCATTTTATTTTTTTCGGATTAACTGAAAGATAAAAAAAAATAACAGGAATATGTATGTCATGCGACATAAATATAGGTGTAAATATGTAATCCTTCGCCAAATACTTTCAAGAAAGTTAATGTCAATTCAATCGTTTGTAATTTGCTTCAATTTATTTGCTTAGTTGTTTTACCAATTGTTTGTCATACCTTGTTTTTCATACTTTACTTTTGTATAAATATCACTGTTTTATTGTATTCCTTATCAGTTGACAATGCTAGCCATTAGCGAAACGGGTCCAGATCGAATAAATTTTATGTGGAAAAAGTACTAAAAATGTATTATTATTTTTATTATAATGCCTTTCCAGCGAGTATCGACAGTGAACACCTTAAAAGTGATCAATTCAATCAGTAAAAAAAGCGCAATAAGTGCGTTACCCTATACCATTTGTAATCTTTACGACTTTAATTCATGGAGAAGTAAACACTTATTTCTTTTGATTTTTATAATAACCAACAAAATAAAATCAAATGACACTCGCCACTCATGTATATTCTTCATTGTAAGTAGACATAACCTAAGAATTACAGTTACTTGGAATAGGAATGTACTACCGGAATACCCATACGAATTTTCGAAAGTGTTAATGCTACTATCATAGTTGAAACATTTGCCGACAGGGTGATAAAGGCTTCAATCATTTTTCTCATTAATTAATGACTGTTTGCGATGCTATCTGGTCGGATATTTCAATCAACATTCTTAACAGTATTAAGCATAAGTATGCGACAGTGTATTGACAGTGGGGTTTCTAAAAAAATATGCATGGAAAATTGAGTTGGCGCAGATGAATAGTGTGTCTATTTTTGATGTCGTCGGTAAAAAATTTACGTAGGTATTTAGATATTAATATATTTTTTTAAATAGCAGACTGTACAAATTAGATTTCTCCATCATTATGCATTAGAGTATACAATGAAGTTCAAATAAGGTGCATTCTATTACAAACTCACTATTGTTTCTACTTAATTTTACCTACAACTTACGTATCGAGTTCTCATTTTCCACTTTAATTATCATTTAGGGTTAGGTAATTTTCAGCCGTGACTTTTTCACCATTTGGTTGGTTTTAAATCGTGATAAAAAAATACAGACACAAACAAATATCCCACAGCATAATTAACTATTTTCAAAGTTTAATTTGATTTGACTTCTCCTTAACCGGTTTATGAGGATGATAAAATATCTTCAAGTAGCTTTACTATATATAATCATAAAAGCTATCGACAACTTCGTTTTTATTACAAACATAAAAGCAGATTGATGAAAAAAATAGTAGTAGATTGAAGAAAAATCTATTGAAATAAATTTTGACATTGTTTTAATGTCTCTTAAAAACGGCTGTCCCTGGAAATAAATAAAATTCGTGACGGAATGTGTTACGGGTTACAGGATTATCGAACGAAGATATTAATACCATTCTACGAAGGTAGAAATTTTGTATATTAAGCTGTGAACTGTTATAGTGTAAGATGACTTATCAAACCTAAATTTTGATAAATTTATGAATTATAATGATATCGCTCGTTCAATGAACCAACGAAGATTCCCGTGTACCAATAATGGTATAAGTAATTTTAAATGCTTGTGATATTATTTTTATCTTTATTTATCTATATTTATAAGATCGCAAACTCAAATTAACAAAATGATTTGAGATCAATTTGAAGAAAAAAGAAGCCACAAAAGATTGTGTCCAATTTATTAAATGCTTAGTTAATATAATATCATACTTTGGTTTCGGAACTTTATTTTTACTCACGTACCATTTTGCAGTCGGTAAGCAGTGTACCTCGAACGGCTGTGCTGTCATTCTAGCCCTGTGCTCTTCTCCACATACTAGTTTTTTTTCCTTCCAGCAACTCTACAATAGATTTGAAAAATTTACTGATAAAACAAGTTTTTCGTATTTTTTAGCATGGTTAAACAAAATATACCACTTTATGACATGTTAAACTAAGGCACAGAATCCAATTTATATTGTTTTGGAAAAAAGGATATTTTTAAATTAATAAAAAAATATTTACCAACCATGTTTACAATGTCGAGTAGGACTCAACTTAGTAGATGCGCGTTACCTAAATGACATCGAGCTAGACTTGACATAAGAGTTAAGTATTAAAAGAGCACAAATCAATGCCAATAAACGCTTAATATCATGAATTACATTTCTAAAATTATATATTACGACGCAATAACTATTTAATTAATTTAATATATCTGCGTAATTTCTTTTGAAATATCGGAAAACATTAAACATCTTGACATTGTGACAAATTTAAATTATTTATTTCACCGCTTTTCTTACCTTGCGCCAGATTAATGAGACATCTTTGAAAAAATTAACCAAGTTTTTGGAAAGCAAGCGGGAAAAAAATATTATGATAAATAGTTTTTCATGTTCGCGACGAACGATTACAACTAATGATACAAATAAGTGATTGATTTACTCATACATCAAAAGACATCCAAGTACTAATTTTATCTTTTATTTCGAAGTATTACTTACGCTCCAAGGAGGTCTCCTATATATTATGTTTGTCGTAAAGATAATAATTCATCTTTCGTAAACTTAAAAATATTTATTTTACGAGAAAATTGCGCACGGCGATTTCCGCAAACAGTGTGTCATTCGTACAAATCGCCCGTCTATGTAATTTCAAAATATACTTTTCGTGTATTTTGACGCTCCAATATACGTGGCCGCCCTCTTACAACAATTAATTTTAGTCTCGAAAAACGTTTCATATAGACATACGGGAGAAGATATTGTCAAAACGCGGCTGTGAAGATATTAATACAAAATTTCCATGGTCATAAATCACACTGAATTCTTTATCAGTTTTTAGATGTTCACTGTCAAAACATGGTGAAATGGCATTGTAACATAAAAACAACACATTTTTAAGTACTTATTTCACATTACAATTTATTGAGATCAGGACCGGTTTCTCTCACCGAGAGCATTATCAAATGATAGTCACATTATTCAATGTAGAAATAGTACTAAAAATGTCCTTTCCCCTAGTTTTTAAGAAGAGGCAGGCAGATTCAGGCTCCCCTGGGGCATCCGCAGCGTCAAAGCCAGGTCCATCGTCCCAATCGTCGCCAAACCACTGTTAACACATTGACATCTTTATCATTACACTTTGACCGTTCTCGCATGCCTTGATGATGCGTCTTGAAATGAAATAGATCTTGCTATTTATACCGTCATAAATTTCGTTGGTAATACTTCTGTCTTTACGTCATGCAAAAAGAAAAAAAAACAAACAACACATTAATGTTGCATAATAGTTTTAATTTCTCATAATTTTTTCTCTTATATGTACATTATTATAATATTAAAAATAAATCTAATGTGTTCTATTCGAAATTTTAAAAGAAGCGTTACATTATGTTTTTTGGTGTATTTATTATACGCTAATTATAAAAAAATCTTTTCGTCACCGGACTAACTTAAGTAAATTTTGAATATGGTAATGTGGTAGCTTTAACGGTTGTTCACAAAATAAGTATTTGACTTGCGGGGCTTTTAAATTATGAAATGTCATGTTCAACTTTTTTAAAAATACTTGCATTATTATTTACCCCTTGTTAAGGAGGGTGATTCAACTTCAATTATTTTTGAAGGCTGATTTTAATTTAAGGGTGGAATTGAAACGATTCCGTAGAAAGTGGGCGTTTATGAACTAAGGGTGGGTTTAATTATCGAAGGTAACCGATTTGGTAAAGGCACCCGCACCTGATCTTAACACTGTGTTTGCTTTTCATACGCTGATATGAAAATAAACATATAATAATAAATAAAAGTGCAAACTTCATATCCCTCGTCGCGATTTTTGCATTTCTTTTTCTTACAGTGTGATTGTAGAAGAGATTCAATATTGAACGTTATTGATTTGAGGGTTGACATTTGACCTGGACTCGTACAATCATTTACGTCAATATTTTTAACTATCACTTTTAAGGTGTTCACTGTCAATACTTAGTTGAATGGCATTATGATAAAAAATAATTACACATTTCCTATACTCGTACTACATTAGAATTATCAGGATTGGTTTCGCTCACCGCAGTCACATCAGTTGATAATGCTGTGATTTTTTTAAAGTATATTATGGTGAAACTTTCTTGGTAGAATCACTTATTTTTTTTTCAAATGGATTTTTATTAAAATTGATTCCCAAAAATCTTTTCCAGACAATTGAAGCTGGTAGTATCTCTTATATTTAATCTACACATTATTTAAAACGTGTTTTATGATATCCTCAACAAATATTATAAAGAAACATTGTAAATTAGTATGACCATTCAGTATTTGAAAGTAGGGGCTGGTTCACGGTCCAAAAAATGGCTCAAAATTCCATGTGTGGTACATTTAAAAACGTTTAAAATTTGAATGGTTAAAATCTTACACATCAAAAAAGTATTTAGTTTCCGATTCATGTTTCATTAATTTATACAATTTAATGTGTGATTTCTGGTTTCTAATAGTCAACATTGAAATCAGATACGGTGTCCATAGCACAACAAAGCGAACAAGGGTAAATTAATGGGGTGGTAAGGTTGGTGAGGTATTGAGGGTGGTGAAAAAGAGGGCTAAATGATGATTTGAGGACTCGCTGAATAAACCATGAGGGGTAGGAATTTACTTCATCGATTGGTATCCATTCAATACAACAATAATGGATCGGAGAAGTTCTATTATGAAGACTATTAATAAATAATTAACAAAGCAGAATTCATACATTTTTATCTTGTACTATTATAATAGATACATACTTATTTATTTCACACATTAGTTATGAGTGCAATAGAACTAACGTGCCAAAGAGGTAATGAAAGAGAGAAAAACACATGAAAATAACAGTAGATTGAGTTTCTATAGATATGTGGCTATGGGCTTTGTACGTCAGGCCGACAACATACGGAGTAAAATATACAATTAGTATTGAAAACAATTCAATAAATCGTTGTCATAAGCAAGTTGTTGGTTGATATTTGTTATCCTTTCATTTTATTATCATGTTGTAGTCTGTTTTTATCGGTCATTTCGTCGTTATACGAGAAAAAGTGACGAAGAAGTATTAAAAGATGAACTTGGTAGATTTTGTCTGTTTGACGAATATGTCTACATCTATTTCAATTCATGGTCAATTTATATACGATAAATATACCTAAGTAACATTATTATTCTATTTGCGCTATATTACTGTCATATTTATAGGTATTTTTTCTTTTATTTTTGGATATCAATTTGACGGGGCATCAAGTTCTAAGGCGTGTTAGCGCCAAAGTTCTTCCAGTCTCTAAATGTTTTCTCTTGAATTTTATTTGTTGACATTCCCTTCCCATCGCTGCCGACAGGAAGGCGCGATCGCTACAGTTGAGAAGTCAGTTTACTATTGCGTCTCTACCTAGGGATGGTCATCGAGAAGAATAGCTCTAGGCCTATATCGATTCTCTGATGCCCTCTCGTCATAATTCGTAATAATCGTGAAGGCCAACAGCCTTTTGAAACTTTTTTGAGGTTTCACAAACGAATTCGCGAATAGTGGGCACACTTAAATCTTTGTGTAACACCGATCCACGCACGAGCCATGGAGCATCACATACTTGCCTCAATGACTTATTCTGAACAACCTGGAGAGTCTTCAGATGGGTTTGGTCAGCAAACGCTCACACTTTTGTATAGAATACTGGATTTCATAATATTCATAATATTTAGATATAAATATTTTAGCTCACCACAGTTAGCGTGATATTTCGGTGCTGTTTGAGACAATCTATATATACATATAAGTATTATATGAAATTTTAAAAATAGCTCACAGTATTATTTGGAAAAAAAAACTGTCCATTATGCCTCAAAAATATTTCGTTAAAAATGAGCTTTTACGCCCAACCAAATTCACCGCCGTGTTTTCAACGTTGTTGGCTTCCATGCCGGATCTCATGCGTTCGAGCCCCTAGTACGAGCAGCATTTTTTTCAGTCGATTTATCCATTCTGTTGGACTTGGATGTTTTTATATAGCGACTAGCTTATCTCTAGTACAGTCCTAACCTTATTCTTTCTATCCATATTCCCATCAAACTAATTAGAGGTTGAGCAAGACGCATATTTTGTAAAAAGATTTCAAATATAGTATAAAGCCATAAGGAGTAGCCATTAATTACAAAAATTATATATAATATTTTAAAACCATTATTTTATACGTCTTTCTCAAGCCTCACCTTATATGAAGTATTAAAAATAATAAGACATTTTTGTACTTATTCCACATTAGATTCATTTGGATCAGGACCGGTTCATCGCGAGCGTTTTCAATTGTAAGGAAATATAATAATACAAAGTATTGCTTGCGATGAGTGAAACCGGTCCTACAGAAATGTTTTATTCTTTTTTAATATGTTGCCATTTCACCAAGTATTGTCAGTGAACGTCTTAAAAAGTGACTTACATGAAGTATTAGTCCTATGTATATTCAACAAATATAATGATAAAATTATAATAATTTGAGAATAATAGACCTCGACCCAATTGAGTACGACTGACGTGGGGTATATTGTCCTGCAGCATCAGATCGCTACGTTTGATGAGGGTCCTCACTGCTCGCAGCGAATTAAAGAAGATCTTGCCAAAACGAATGATAACAAGTGAAGCGGATCTATCCTGCGCTCCCCTTTATTAGAACTTTTTATCATTGCACCCCCAGTCTTTCCATTGTCCAGGGAAAGACGAATCTTTTGTTGGAGAGTTTTATACATGAATGATTTTTTTCCGCGTCGTAATTTCACGTCGGCGTCGTGTTCTTTTCGTCATCGTTGTCTTTTCTTTCAAATTTGTACAAATCAAGCAGTAACTTTCGTAATATTTTTTATTTTATTGAATGAGTAGAGTATCATTTTGGCTATCAAAATTAATAAGATGAATAAACATGAATCTTTAAATATACTAATTCATTATGATCATGACCAGGTTTGCATATTCCATCAGTCGAGAATGATCGCGATGGACACGACCATAAGATACAATTGTGCAATAAATTAAAAGATATATATGTGTGTGTTTTAGTTTTTTTGCCACATATAATATACCGTTCGCATATTTTTCCATATGGCCACCATACGGTGCCTCCAAGCAGGGACGGCTCGTGTGAAGGAGCAGAAGTGCATTAGTCCCCCAAGAATCGAGCTCATCAATTTCAAAATATATATACCAATTTGTTCATTCAAAATTCCAACGATGTATGGTTTCATAAAACGATCTTTCACGCATGCGACCTAAACACACACATATTATATTAGTAGATTCCCCGAAATAAGCTGATTCCAGATGTTCCTCGATATGGTGCATTTCTTGGAAATTCTCGAAATGTCCCATTTGGCATAAAAAAGTAGGTAGAAAACATGACTTTATTTCACACGGCGAAGGCGTATGCAAACAAAATCTTTTGAAATCTCGACTAACCCGGTGCATAAAGACCTTTTGCACCAACACGACTTGTGTAAAGAAATTGAGCGAAAACATATATATTTGTATTCTGTCATTCAGTATTGGCCCAAATTTTGGAGATAAGGTCTTTTGACGAACGGAAAAATATAGATATTTGCGGGTGATTTGTGAAGTGCGTTTGTGACAGTGCATTCTAACCTCATCTGCAGTTTCGACTTGATTCACGCAACACGCAACTATAACATTTTTATTATTATTTTTTCATACTTGTTTTCATTTCATAGACATCTTAGCAGAGACGGCTGGTGACGGGTGCTGGGGGGTGCAAAAGGAAGATTCAACTATTTTTCCGTACTACGGAAGAGAAGCAGTTGGTATTGCGAACATCTAAATTGAAAGTCCATGCTATAGAAGTGTTTTAAAATCCAATGAATAGGAAAGAACTCTTGCAAAAATGGTTGAATCTTCCTTTGCACCCCCCAAAACCCCGTCACCAGCTGTCACTGCATCTTAATACAAACCCTATTAGCGTATATAATATGAATCTTTGTAAGTTTTTGTTATATGGAAAAGCTTTGTCTATATAAAACTGTTTAATAACTTTCAATACAATATCCTACTATATAATATTCTACAATATAATTTAACTTTATTATTATATATCTACTATATAATATTAATATATATTATAAATAAATATTAACATATATAATAAATTAATATAACAAGTATTATTAATATATGTATTATAGCATTGAATATTATTATATATATTTATTATTTATTAATAATACTAAATAATAAGCAATAATGTTTCCTGCAAACTCAGTGTCCTATATCAAAGAAAATTGTCGAGATTTTTCTAAAAGGCTAGAAATCAAAGCAGCAGGACGTCCTTTGCCAGTTTTAAATATAGTTCAGAAGTGTACGGCCAAAACTAAAGTAGTCAATCGGTATTTTAATGTAGCAATTTATAAAAAAACTCCATGGCTCTGTGGCTGTACTAGCCTTAATAGAGTTTTTTGTTTCTCCCTTGCCATGCTAAGTATAGAGAAGCAGTTGGTATCGTCAATGTCGGACTTTAATATCCGTGTTATAGATGTATTTTCAAAATCCAAGAATCGGAGGATGGATTTTTTGCATAAATAGGTTGTTTATTGCACTCCCTAATATTCTGGTCACCGGCCGCCACTGCCTCCAAGATTCTAGCCAACCTCATTGCTTCCTCCCAGGTACTTAGTATTATTAATAAATAATAAATATATATAATAATATTCAATGCTATAATACATATATTAATAATACTTGTTATATTAATTTATTATATATGTTAATATTTATTTATAATATATATTAATATTATATAGTAGATATATAATAATAAAGTTAAATTATATTGTAGAATATTATATAGTAGGATATTGTATTGAAAGTTATTAAACAGTTTTATATAGACAAAGCTTTTCCATATAACAAAAACTTACAAAGATTCATATTATATACGCTAATAGGGTTTGTATTAAGATGCAGTGACGGCTGGTGACGGGGTTTGGGGGTGCAAGGAAGATTCAACCATTTTTGCAAGAGTTCTTTCCTATTCATTGGATTTTAAAACACTTCTATAGCATGGACTTTCAATTTAGATGTTCGCAATACCAACTGCTTCTCTTCCGTAGTACGGAAAAATAGTTGAATCTTCCTTTTGCACCCCCCAGCACCCGTCACCAGCCGTCACTGCTAAGATGTCTATGAAATGAAAACAAGTATGAAAAAATAATAATAAAAATGTTATAGTTGCGTGTTGCGTGAATCAAGTCGAAACTACAGATGAGGTTAGAATGCACTGTCACAAACGCACTTCACAAATCACCCGCAAATATCTTTATTTTTCCGTTCTTCAAAGGACCTTATCTGCCAAAATTTGGGCCAATACTGAATGACAGAATACAAATCTATATATTTTCGCTCAATTTCTTTACACAAGTCATTTTGGTGCACTGGGTCTTAATGCACCGGGTTAGTCGAAATTTCAAAAGATTTTTTTTGCATACGCCTTCGCCGTGTGAAATAAAGTCATGTTTTCTACCTACTTTTTTTATGCCAAATGGGACATTTCGAGAATTTCCAAGAAATGCACCATATTGAGAAACATCTGGAATCAGCTTATTTCGGGGAATCTACTTATATAATATTTGTGTGTTTAGGTCGCATGCGTGAAAGATCGTTTTATGAAACCATACATCGTTGGAATTTTGAATGAACAAATTGGTATATATATTTTGAAATTGATGAGCTCGATTCTTGGGGGACTAATGCACGTTTGCTCCTTCACACGAGCCGTCCCTGCTCCCAGGTCATCCAGGGGTCCCCCAATTCTATTGATTATATCAAATGGGATGGTCATCAGCGGTCTTCAGCATTGGTTAAAGTGAAATTTTTAAAAATATATATCTAAATTCCTAAAATAAAAAATATTGTATTTTTTTAATCACCTTCGCTCTCAATGTGGACCCGTGGATCATCACAACAAAGCTTTTGTTTACCAGAACTGGTTGTTAATTGATCAACCTTTCGTTTACGACGGTAGTAGAAATCTATGATTTTAAACATACATAAATAAATAAATAGATTGAAAAATTCATATTTTAAAGTGTCGGTGTCGAAACCCATGATAATTTACTTCTTCGCTTCATGACCGGCAACTGTATTAATGTGACTACATAAATCTATCCAACCTTCTAGTCATCGATTGAATTTTAGTAAGAAAAGAGAAAGAATAAGAAAAAAACTGTTAAAGCCTTATGTCATTAGTTAACTGCACTTGTACCTGATTGTTTAGATTTTGTGTTAGATTCCAGCAGTAAGTAGCTCTCTGTAATACACACTAAAAATCAAGTGCAGTAATCAGAAATAATAAAAGCTTTTTGAAAGGGCAATTGGGCTTTAGAACGAAATCATTTTCACGGATAAGCTTCGCTGTTTTTTCTATCAATTGAAACAAAATCATTTAAAACAATAGTTCTCTACGCTCACTAGAAAAAACAACTATATAAAAGCGATCTAGTGTATAACCGTGCATCAAATTTTGTATCAGCAATCGTATTTATGGTGCTCGGATTTGTGTTGCCAGTTCACGTGAATGGACGCATCTCGTGGGCAACGGTCGAGCTTAAGGTTGTTTGCCTAACACACAGTATGAAACGATGAGGGAAAGTGGCAACAACAGAGGAGGACTAGGAAATTACAACGATTCTATAGAAACTATGAAATTTGCCACACTGTTTAATGGATTCGGTTGAAATTCGTTTTCAATGTAAAATTTAAATTTATGTGTTCATGGCCGGGATAAACACGTAAATCGACGTCAAGCTGTTGAAAATGCCCTCCCATACCCATGCAATGCTAAAAGGGGGATGTAGCGAGAGCGATAAGTTAAACACTAGTTCGATTCTTTCTTTTCAGACTCATTGAAAAAAAGAGTAATTGATCAACTAAGTAACAAGTAACTAAGTCCTTGAAAACTTATGCTGATGTAAAGTCAAAATGTCTTAATAGGTGTGAGAACAAGATTTTTTATATAACAAGCAAGCCACATTTGAGAAATACCCTAGTTCCACAAGCATTGGAATACCATTTGTCTTTTAATTTATTTAATTAAATAAAATACACGTCAATGAACGTGTTGATGAGTCTACCCACTACCAACCTGGTGAGATTTAAGGGGCATGGAGGCTTTCACGCGTGGAAATCGTCGGCAATAGGGTGGCGATTCAAATTAGGCAATCGTTGCTCTCTCAGTCCCTGTGCGGTAAATATATTAATGGACTTCGTATTGTAATATCTCTTTTCTAAATAAAGGTAGAAGCAGTGTCAATAAACCTTTATTGTCATGCATTGTAAATAATTCATTAAAATTTTGAATGAAGCTATTTATTGTTATTTGTTTGTATGAATAATTGCCAATTGGACATATATTTATATATTTGCTTAAAAAAATAAGCAATCCATTAGATATATGTATATTGCTGAACTATATTATGAGACAGTTGTAATTTTTTCAGACGTATTGTCATCTTTGGAAATGTTCAGACAATTTTCATTAAATAAATAATAGAAGCAGAAATGGAAAATTTTATACAAAATAGTAAGACTTTTGACGAGATAGATAAAGTAAAATTAGGAGTACGATAAAAATAATGAAAATGCTTTTTTTTATTTTTAAGAAGCCAATTTATTTTTACTTTATCAAATGACGTTATATTTAACCCCCAAAACACCATCCTAAAAAATCGTGACAAGCCGTAGCCGACCACTTTAAATTTTCATTATTTAAATCTGTTTTAGAAGAAAAAAAAAATAAGCAAATATTTTTTTATGTTTCGAAACATATACATGGTAATCGTGGTTTAATTTTGTACCTGTATTCAATTAATTATGATGGATAAACTAAACATGGTAACTGGACAGCTGAGCTAATGTTAACGGTGTTTTTATATAATGCATGAGACATGTATGGTAGTATAATTAATACGCTATTTATAGGAAATTGATACTTGTGTCTTAATGATATTAATGTTAGAAAATAACAAGGCTCTGAAAATAAATACTACATTTATGTAATCCGGAAAATGTAAGATGTGCGTGGGTGACACGGCTAAATAACCCCTTCCTGTTTACCTACGTCAACCGATTCTTACCTGAGCGACCGAAGGACTCCCACCCCAAACACATCGTTTCAGATATCACAGAGACAACTTTACAGCGATCATCAAAATATTTCACTATTCTGTTGCGATAGTATGTATATGGAATTATTTCTCGCTTATTGATCTTTAAAATGAAGAAAAAGCTGACTCATCAAAGCATGTCTAGATGTATAACGTTGTTTCAGCACTGGTTCGAACAACTTCATGTAAAAATTTAAGCTTCGAGTATATTTTAGAAAATAGCGGTGGAAGTTTGAAGCAATGTCCTATTCTTTATGTTGGATACAAATTTTAATGGCACTTCAGTTGAGAAGAGCTATTTAATATAATAATAGACATTGCGTTGAGACTTTTGGTAATTCGCTTGATATATAATCGTCTCGAGTATTTACAGTCACATAAATATAGTATATTGTAGATTCACAAAGTTCTGTCAAGTACATGCTATTGATTATAACCATTCGAGTGATTCTTAAAAGTCTATTGACTTCTCTGACCAATCAATATTATTTTTTGCTTCTTATGACTTTCGAGAAGATAATTCAGGACTCAGGACTCTCCCATTCATTATACGTGCAATACAAACAAAACACGTGTGGTTGAGTTCAAAATCTGACTACAGGTGGATTAAAATCGTGTTTAAGTCAATAATAATTGTATTCTATGAAAAGAGTGACATATAATAAGAAACACATGTGCATATTAATATAAGTTTGAATATATTCTTAATACTTAAACAGGTGTGTTCTGCAAACATCATCATAGGCTTTGGTACTTTGAGCATCCACGAGAAGTGGCCCATTAAACGAGCTTAGATAACTCAATTAAGCGTAGCTGAAACACGAGGAAGGGCAATAATACAGAGCTGTAGGGAAGGTGTGGGATGTGGGTGGGTGAGGTGCACGGCAGAAATCGAGAAACTTTTTGCGTTCAGTTTGTGAAAGAAATTGATAATTTGTTCATTATGACTTATTAGCGATATTTATAATTATGCCAAACGGATTAAATTATTCAATAATTTTGATTTAAACTTTAAGAAGTAGTATTCTGAACAACAATTTAAAAAAATAGATTCCTTGTGTTATATTTCACTTTGCATAATATTTTGGTCGCCATTAGTTTTTTATCACTAAATATTCTATAAATATCAATTTAAACGGAATAATATTTTTTTTTGAGTTCCTAGATAAATTACATAATTCTTCAAATCTACATTACCTTATCAATAATAAACGAGTTCATAGAAGTTTTTTTACGGACGATGTTTCTATATAAAGTCTTTATTTTAAGAGAAAATAGTTAGAGGGAGGGGTAAAATAAACTGAAAATACACAACCGATTATTATTTGAGTGATTATTATACCGATCTAATTTATCATATATTATTGTAATACAAAAAACTCATTCATATTTTATTACATTCACTTGAACTAAATGACGCAGAAGAAAATTCGCTCTTACCGAGGTGTGAATCATATTGCCAAATATTAATTTAAATAAAATGATTACTCAGTCACACACCGTTTTTTGTTACACATAATTGTCGAAAACAATTTGCTCTTGCAATTAAAATATACTTTAACTACATTTGTTACCTTGTGCACGCATGCCAAATCTGTTCCTCCCTTGTTAATATGGTGGTGGGGAGTGAGGAGATTCCCTTTGATGCGGATTTGAGCTATTCGAATCGTATCTGGATGAAATCTCCGAAGCGTCGTTTTGTGATGATGATAATTGCGAAGTGTCTTTGTGTAAATTAAACTCACTGACCAATATTAATTTTGGTCTTGTGCATTTGAGCTAAATCCACAGTTATAGATTAGACATGGTAACCCTTTTTGAGGTGCTCATAGCCTCACAAAAATTTCAAAAAGAGAACATTTGCTGGCGTAACTGTATTTCCATATTTGTTACATTTTACGAATGTCTCTTATTTGCTAATTCTCCAGTGTCTTATCACTATCACTTTCAGTGTTAAATGTCATTTTATTGGTGACAACTTCATGGGCCAATTACACAAACCTAAATGCCCAATTTCTAAAACACCATTTATGAGATCATAAAAATGTCTTTGATAAAAAATTGTCTCTTTAATATGACATCGTTAGATCAATGAAAGTAACTAAAAAGCCATACAACACAAAACTCACGACGTGTCTAAGTCATTTATTATATCCTGTCATTTCAGTTGTATGAGAGTTGCATGATCCGGAATATGTATTCTGATGTCTCAGTTCCAATAAAATGCCTTATTCTTCAATATTAATGTTATCAGTAATTTTGTCTAATTTACAAATTAATACAATTTGTTTGCCCACGTGGTCGTAGCCAACGCCAATCATTTTTTTTGTCAGAACTTGTTTGTCACGTAGTTCTTTTGTGTCGCCAGTAGTAAGGGCTGCTCGGCTGATGAATGTACTGCCTGTTGAGGTGGACATCGTTGGAAGTGAACTTGGTGCTTTGTTTTTTTTCTTTTTATGTAACTAATGTGTTTCTGTTCTGTTTCATATTTTTTTTTATTTATTTTATGTAATACATATGTTTTGTGTTAATTTTATTCGAATTGTCAAATGCATGGTGCATTGGCGTCAGCTTAATACCATGTATTTTATTTTTATTTTTCCAATAAAAAAGAAGACATGTTTCGTATTGAAATGTTGAAACTTGATTTTCGCTTTAAAAAGGACACATAATTTTGAAGTGTTACAATAGTTTAAATTATTTATTAATGGAGTCATTAAACTTCTTTTACATTGTCGTTTACTTTATTTGTAAAGGTGAAGGCCAAATATTATGCTAAGCCATTAAATACCCTGCATAAAATATGTGGGTACTACTGTTTTAAAAAATGGCTACTACGATAACTAGAATACAACGGATGAATGTCGCTAAGCGGATGGTTTTTCTATACGTGGTCATAATACAGTAAGCAATTAAATGAATTTTACTTATTTCTATAAATACGTTATTGTATAGCTCGTCGAATGCAAAGTGTGTATAGTTGTATCATGTTTTCATGGAATCAAAAAATATATGTACGCAGAATTTATGGTACAACCTTTTTAATAACGGATATCCTTTGCATGTTACAAAACGAATTCCGAAAAAAAATCTTCCTATGTATGTGGTCAGCAAAGAACTACGGATCAGGTTTTTAGTATCAATTTCAAAAAATCCGATTAGAACTGTTGAAACTTAAACCTGTCGAAAAACCTATAATCATTAGTTTTAATATAAAATCTTTCAACTAACCCTAGTTTGATAGAGACCTTTAAGCAGTAGTGTTCGAAAATTCAAAACTAAGCGTCCTTATAAAAAGACCCTTTACAATATATACGTGTACTTCTGTATAATACAATTTTCGCATTCCCGTGGCTATAATCTGAGTTTCATTGAAGTATATTTGAGGGAAAAACATACTGTTTTTAAGTGTTAACAATATGGAGCATATGGACTACCAAGATAGTGATTCAAAAATATTTTGCTGAAAAGGGAAACTAATATCATGCACATGGCTATTTTTTCTATTTTTTCTTTATTTACTTTTTATGTGGACAAAGAATAGACGACCAAATTTTATTATTATATGTGAATGTAATTTTGTTTTCAAAAATCAATAATTTCACATGATTCATTTTAATTCCAATTTTAAAAAAGTAATTACCTTTCTCTTTGAAAACGAATTCAATTCCGAAACGACGTCTTATTGACGCCAACATTGTCAGTATAAAAACGAATAGCGAGCGCTATCATGACTCAAATTCCGTCACTTTTGTCGTTGAGTAACAAAGCTGAGTCGCATTCATATCACACACAGTCCCTCTATCCGCGAATCATGCACCAAGTGTATTGAACAAATCGAGCGAAAGCTAACAGGTGGCACTGTGCCTTGGTTATTTCTATCATCCAGTTGCATAAAAGTAGTCATTGTATAATTTATGTATTTTTTGCATTTAAAATTATAAGAAATATTCTTCCGCGTACGTTTGTTATTTATTGAGGATTTTATTTGAATTTTATGACAGATTAATCTTTCTATTCTAAATTAATTACTCTCTACATTATGCTGTTACGTGTACCTCAATAAAACAAATATTTATTTAGATAGTCGGTCATTTTATTATTTTCCTGCTCTCGCATTATTTCAGGCTTCGTCTTATAATAAAGCGATGGCCCGAAGCGCCAATTAACGATAACATGCTTCTTGATATCGACCATCCTGTATCCATATAATCAAAAAAACTTTACCTCAATAAAGAGTATCAGCCTCTTACCCGTTGTCAATCGGCTCACTTTGATCACTTTGATCAATTTGATCAGGGATTGGAAATGATGTTTCTTTTTTTTACGTAATTGAAACAGTATGCTGTAGCCACTTCCTATTATTTTCCAGTTAGCTTTAAACCAATGACTAATTAAAAATACTTTTCATGTCCTTGTAATATAACGAACAACATATTTTTGTAAATATATTATGAGTCGGAACGTTTTGGCGTAGAATAAAAATTCGACTGTAATCAGTTTTTTTTTTCAATATTATCAGGTAAAGATATAACTTACAATCATGTTCATCTCGTAGCATAAGTTATAATAAGTGTATCTTTGTAAGATACACTTTCAATCGAAAAAATCTGACCTTGCCGGACTTGAAACCGGGCCTACCTGATCGCTTGGAGCAAAGGTCTTGCCAATAGACCACAGGGACCGACATATTGTATTTTTCTTTCGAGTTTTTGCTTACTCAAATACATATATAAACTGTAAAAGGCAAAACTTGTTATAATCATACATACGTACACAACTGAATTCACGTTCTTGCAAAATTATGTCAGCTGCTAACGCCGAATTATTATCTAATTTAGCTTTTAAACTTAAAAAAGAAGAGCCCGTGAAATCTGCAACGAGGAAAAAGGACTTACACCTCTTCGATAAGATGATTTGTTCTGTTCGGGCTACGTCCTTTTGCCTTTCTAGAGTCGATATTTTGACTCATTATCTAAGACGACGTCGTTCGTTAATTTATGGAATATAATTCAACGGCTATCCTGTCACGTAATTATTTGTATGGGAATAATATTTTAGGTGATAAATAAAATGAAAATTTTGAGCATCACATATTGCACAATGAGCAGCTCTATATTTCTGCATTCATAGGCTATTTTGCCAATTTTTCCAAGATTGCTTATACACGTATATCTCAATTGTTCAATAATTGATGTGCATTGAATGTATGCGTACCACAACTAGGAGGAAATGGACTCCTCACGGAGTTTATCTCAACGTATGTTTTTCTACGAAAACTGCTTTGTTAATCAGTTGCTCAACCTCTCTTTCGAAGAGAGTAGGGATGGAAAGGATACGAGGACTAGGACAGTACTAGTGATTAGCTTATTGCTGCCACTACGTCGCTCTTTGGGATCGGGAACGGTGGGAAGGGATTTTCAACAACACAAACACCCATGTCTTTGAACAGATTTATGGACTGAAAAAATCCGGCACGCAAGCCAAAAACGTTGACACTGCGCCACGGACCGTACTCTTTATTTAATTGATTAGAAAATTTCCAGCTTATAACAAAGATTACAAAATCATTATTCTACAATTGTATTCTGGCAAATATTGGCTTTTTTATTTCTTAAAATAAAATTTAAAAAACCATTTCCAGATTGATTTTTTTGTTGACAACCACTGCCTTGGGCAAACACTCCAATTCATTATCGACCAATCAGGAGGATAGAGCGATAAAAATTTTAATGCGTCAATCTATGCCCATCGAGAGCGACACCTCTATGAACAGTTTAAGCTAAGAATTTAAAACCAATCGCAGGCAATTAGAGAGAGACTGCCTACGCCGGTGGTTTAGATCCGCCGAGCAGATAGTGGACCTGGGCTCCGGCCACATCTGGATACAGCCCGCCCGGAAACCAGTTCGGTAATCTTTACTCTTTGGATGCCGCTGGTGTAGCGATACTGACGCCTAATGAACCATATAAAAATTGAAATATTTCATTGCACACTTAAAAACAGAACACCGTATGTATACGAACGCAATCTGATCATTCAATATGTGACATAATGACGTTATTTTCTCACTATTTTATGACACCAATACTGATATTACTGAATCTAAGATCTCGGTATTGTGTCTGTTTTTCAATACAAAAATAGACATATTTTGAAAATGAATATGAAGCAAAATCGAAATATTTATGTTTATTTAACGTTCTCTCATTCGACCGCGAGATGATTTTTCGCTTTTTTTGATATCGCTTTATGTAATCCACCCTAGGTTCCTTTTCAGGTTGTTCTCGTTATTTAAAAATGCTGTTACGTTTCAGGAATTATGTAATAAATGTAAGTAAAAAAAATACGAATAAAACAATAAAGATGTTTAATCTATATTCGTATTTTCAAAACATGGTAACAACTGCTTCGTTAGTTTGGCTAATCCTGTCAAAAATATCTAGTCGTAAAAGGGTTAAGCAGCTATTTTCATTTCTATCTTTCAGTCATGCGTTAATCCTTGCAAACAAAACTCATACTATCGGCTTTCTAATTTTCATTATTTATAATTCACCCCCCTCGTTATATGGTGAAATATTGCGATCCCAATTGGCCGAATTAGCAATTTTCTTTTAAAATATTTCCGTTAGATTCAAAACAGGTATTTAATATGAAATGCCGTTATTGATATAATCTTCCGGTATTGGAAGCCCTTATCGGTACGGTGCTGTCACAACTGACAGCTCTCACCATATGTTACGTTTGTTTCTACTGTTGTAAGATACGAGTCTTCTTATACGTAGTTGTCTAAAATATCATATAAAAAAATCATTCTAACGTTAAATTTCATGGTATAACAAAAAGATCTAGATTGGATAATTATTACTGAATACTCTTTTGCGGTCTTTATCACCTGCATAGATTATTCTAATTAAACATTGAACTGTTTACTTGGAATTGAATAGTAGAAGCAGTTAAATTGTAAGTGATTTGATTGACTATTTTCATATTGCATAGATCTTCTTAAGACTGGTATTTTTTTAATATAGCAGCTTTTATCAATATGTTACACAATTATTTTAATCTTTACATACCGGATGCGGATAAATAAAGTATTAGGCATACACCAGGGTAATTTTCATGCTGGAATCATGCATTCACCTTTAATTTATCTTATAAACAAATACAACATATTACATATTAATTTTTGCACCCGTATTTTGATTCTCATCGCAAGCATCAGTTGACAGAGTGAAACCGGTCCTGGTCTTTATCAATATATATACATATATAAATGTATAATGTAACGATTTTTTAAACGTTCAATAATGCCTTTCCACCAAGAAGTAACAGTTAATATCGAAAATGTTATTAATCTTATATGGTCGCATTGAAAAAAAAAAAGATTCAAGTGCTTAGGTAAGCTTTTGTGCAAATGAATTAAAAATAACAAGTTAATCAAATGGCTGCACGTTAAGACCTAGATGGCCGTATTTTTTACCCTTCTGTTATAAGCAGTACAGCCCAAAGAGGTGAAAATATTCAAGAATGAATTCCTCAAGAATTTCTTATATTCTTCTTTATTCGATTGATTTTTCTCAATATTTGTAGTCTATCAATTATCTTAACGTTTTGTTTAAGTTATTATTATTTCTACAAGTAAAATGTCACATTATGTCATTTCCCAATACATAATCAATATCAAATGTATAATATGACATGCATAATAATGCAGGTATAGAAGGTAAGCCATGACAGTTTGCATACATCATAAGTCATTAATTATAATCTATTTGTTTTCTCTTTAATGAATTGAACGATGCATTTCATCAATAAAATTAATATACATAACTTACAATAAGCTTTTAAAAATATTATCGGCATCCAATGTGTTGACAATAATCTATGATCTACGCTGAGACCACTCGAGGCATTATCATCGTAGACTCCAACGTAGTAACATGCCTTAAATGGCCTTTTATGGACTTCAATTAATAACTTGGATCCCGAATTTGGACCACATTGAAATTCAATCTATGCGAAGGCAGCTACATATAAAATATTATAAGACACAGTGCTTCCAAACATTTAAATAGTATGATATTAAATAAATGTATTCCGAGTAAGTTAGTCGATCTTATTATGTAAATTTAATGCATGCTTTAATTTTCGTTCCATTTTACAACAACTTGAGGACTTTTTCCATGCCAAAATAATAGTAAAAATAAATTTTAATTTGTAGTTATAACACTTATAACTAGTGTTCAGTTTGATTTGTAAAACCTATGTACATTTAACAAACAAAAATAACATAATGGCTGGAATGTTACTATATCAACCAGGTCTGTGGAGTCGGTAAAAAAAAGTCCGACTCCGACTACAGCATTCATCAAAACCACGACTCCGACTAAATAAAAGGTTAATATCGTCACTTTTTTCCCCTAAATTCCTATTTATGTGTATGTATTCAATTAAATATCAACCCTATCAATGCGGCCAAAAGCCAAATTTTACATATTAAATGTAAAAATAAAAAAGTTCAAACTTTTCAAAATTTCCGACTCCGGGTACGACTCCGGCCAAAAAAGCTCTGACTCCACAACCCTGATATCAACAGAGCATGAGATCTTGCTATTGTGGTTCATTTGCGAAAGGTCGCTGCAATATCCGTATGTTAACACAATCTGCAACAATCAGGGTTGGGTCCTATTACTCCTATTGGACATATTCTCCCTCTCCCACTCCCTCGTACTATTCAAACCAGACGTGCAAAAATAGCATTTTTTTGCCAGAACGAATATAATAGAGTGATTTTGTGTAGACTTAAAAAATATAACGCTTTTATAATTATTGTAAATTTTAAAAATTGTTATCCATCATTTCATTACCCACATGTGAAAAAACAGCAACATTGAAGATCCACTCCTGCCGGTTTTACATGATCGGTTAAAAGATAAGCTGGTAGATTAAATATAATCAAGGTAAAGTTAACTTAAAATAATTTAGATGTTTTCTATGGTTAATGCAAGAAGGTATCAAAGTTTTCCCATAAAGGAAACAACCGTTGATGATGTAATCAGTGTTTATAAGCTTCAACATTCAATTTGAATTGAAAGTTTCTGTATGGTATTTTTTTGTATGTTGATAAATATAGGTCGATAACATGTATTGGTTGAATTAGAATTTACTTGGTAGTACTTCATTATAACATGGTAAAAAAATAGTCCTTATGTATTTTAGTTAGACAAAATTATAAGATATATACATATTTCATAACTATATCGGCTTACGCCCTCGTCAGAACTTTGTTTAAACAGACATTTACTTAACTTAACACATGCCGCTTATGGTCACACAAACAGTGTTTGGTTATTGTACATTTAATATTAATTAATTTAAAATGTAATATTAATTAAATTAAAATGTAATACAGTTTAACAATCACTGCATTTTCCCCTTCGTCGGCTAATTCAAATTGGACATAGCGCCTCGATCAAGTTAATTATTCTTTCTTGGTCTTATCTCCAATATTTTTTTTACTACCTGCGATTGATCGTTTCTTTCCAACATTAAATGCCGATAATAAAAAATGGCGTTTTATATTCCATTTAAGATCGGAGCTTTTTTATGCGTTTATGTAATTCGGTAGCCACTTTTTTTCGGAAACTGGAGGCAGGCGTGGCTAACATTTACATTATTAAAATTTATTTCAAATCGTCAAACGTTTTTCTTTGATTAAATATTTCTTACACAAAAAATAACACAATACTTAATTTTATAAAGCGTCATACGAAATGAATATTTATACTAATATAGCGGAAAGATTGATTAAAAACTGTGGTGTCGGAGTCTGAGTCGTGAAGTCAATTTTTTGGCCGAGTCGTATAAAAAACTTTAAGCTTTTTTTATTTATGCATATAACATGCAAAATTTGGCGATATTTAATTTAAAACACATACATAGGAAAGGTTAGAAAAAAACGTGACAAAATTATATAATCCCTAATTATAGTTAAACACTTTGATTTTTTTACTGACGTGTGAATTAAGATTCACGGGCATTTTCGTCAGTCTTATTAGATATATCCATTCTTTCAAAATTTAGATTATAAAAATGTCTTTTCATCCTCATATCTTATTAGATTACGAATTCAACTTTTAGTTTCCGAATATTGAACTAGCACACGACTCATGACGGAACATTTAAAGCAAAATATCGAATAATTTTTCAATACTGATTTTCGTGAGTAGTAAAGGTCTTAAATCTTTTCTTAATATGTTCCACGAATTCTCAAACCGTTTTCGCGCAGCCGGTGATCATTTTCGACTGATATGAAATTAAGTCAAACGTGATATTAATATAAAATGGCAAAAACTTATTTACAAGCTATGCGAAATGCAATTTTAGGCAGAGGGTTGTAAATTGATTTTTTCTCGTGTATCTTGCCAACTAGTTTTTTTACATATACTAGAAAGTTTATGTATTTTTTATTTCAGAAAAACTTTCACAGTTTTGAATTGTTTGAATTTTGTACTTTTCCATTAGTTTTGTCGATAACTACGTTAACGATGATGTACTTGTCAGTACAAGTACATCAGTGCACTTGAAATGCCTGAATATGCCGAAAGGCGAAACCCGGGTCGTTAGCGGAAAAACTCGTGGAAAAGTACAAAATTCAAACAATTCAAATTTGATATTGAAATTCCATCAAGCACCCTCAGTCAAAATCCTTAACTTTCACAGTATTTTGTACTTCAGCCGTTTATAACTCAAATGTTTTAGCAACCCTTCCCAAATGACCCAGAATCACATTTTTTTATTTTAAAAACACCCTTAGTTGAATTACTTTTGCATGGCTTGAAAATGATCACCAGCTGAGTTCAACTGGCTTGATAGATAAAGTAATGTTAGTAACGAAGTTTTACTATGGAATTTTTAATTTTTTCTTTCTGAAAAATCTCAAGTTTGTTGTTTTTCAGATTAAGAATACAGTGTTTAATGTATATAGTTATCTATAATACTGCTATATTATATAATTCTAAGGGCAATAATGGGTATTGTGGCTAAGTATATGGGTTCACTTACGTATAGTAGAAAGAGGGTCAATTAAATACGTCATAATAAATATTTATCTACTTTTATGCCACTTAAACATCACTCGTCACAAACTTTCCCTCAACATCTTAATGGAAATGCAATAAACTTATTGGGAGCCATTTTGATTGTGTTTATTCCCTGCGTTCGTAAAATCATAAAGTTTATATTGAGCCCATCCATTCAACTGGGTGTTTCAAAGCATAATAGTTAAAATCAAAACGAAGCTATCTCTCATGTTGATAATTTACTCTCCAAATTGATTGAATTTGAGTTACATCGGCTAAGTCATTTTTTATTATAATATCGCACATTGAACTAATTAGCTTTATCCTCCCATGTAGAGAAATATAAGTAGATGTGTCTTCTGTATAGCCATTGCCCCTATGAAATTATAATTTTCATTAAAAATATTTGACTATAAATACATAATTTAGGTGCTTGATGGAATTTGGAATTCGTGTGAATTTTGTATGTTTCCATGAGTTTTGTCACCAACGACCCGGGTTTCAATTTCATCTTCAGGCATCAGGGAAGTGCACGGGTGAACTTGACACAAACAATTTACTACCCTGCAATACTATGTGTACATATAGAATAAAGTATGAACAACTCTGCTAAGGCTAATTTAACTTTTATTTACTTTATATCAATCAGATCGATTCAGCCCGGTCCGTGGTGCAATGTTCAACGTTGTTGGCTTCCGTGACGGACCAGCCGGGCTTGAGTCCAGTTTCAATTCTGTTCGGAAGCAATGGCTGTTTGTGTTGTAAAATCCCTTCCCACCTTTCCGAACCCACAAGGTGGCGCGTAGAGTGAGCAATCAGCTTATTACTAGTCCTGGCCTAGTCCTCGTATCCTTTCAATCCTTACTCTATTTGATAAAAGATAGGTTGAGCAACTGAGTAAAAAGCAGTTCTCGTAGAATAATCATGTTGAGATAAATCCTGTGAGCGGTCCATAATACTTGGAAGTTGGGAGCGGACATGTAAAACAAAAATATAAATCAAATTGAAAATAAAATATTACAGTCGCCCTGTACTACAAATAGAAGTCCATTATTTTATGAAGCTTTTAAGACCTAGACATCCTCTTGAAGAGCTTTTATTATTCTGTGTTAAGCGTTACTGATATTTCTTTATATTCATACTTGCTTATATCTGGAGTGCTACGATTATTCGACGAGAATTATTATTTTTATTACAACAAGATTGTATTGAACGGGAAGATCTGTCTTTAAGTGGGTTCTTACGATATAGAGCTATTAATTAGTATTCTCAGCACTATTGCGTTGTAGTTGAATTAAATTTCTTCGTAATGATTATTTAGATGAGAAATTAATCAATCATTTATATTTTTATGTCGTGTATCAATAAACAGGATTATATCAATTCGGCTATTCTTGACCGAGTGTATGATTAATTTATATCGAAAATACTTCTTGAAAATGTCTTGCCTAATCGTTACCTTACTTTGAAAAGGTTCTAATCGACAGTTTTGCCTAAAATGACATTTTGATTGGAAACGCTTGTATTTACCGCATTCCATTATATATGTAAATTTCAGAATTATCTATGGTTGAATAAGTTGAAAAACGGAGTTAGCAGAATTCCAGAGTTGCACTGCACCTGTAATCTTTTTTACTGAATTTATTTGACAAAGTTCTAAGATTGTCTTCATTATTTCCATTATTAGATCTTTAAGATCATTATTTCTTAGCAAGAGTTGTGAAAAAATATGCTTAATTAAGTAATTTGAAACATTTGTACTTGCTCATTCTTACAAGTGAATTTTATTCAATCAAAACTTCAAACGCTTATATCTCAAAACAGTGTCAATAGCAGTTAGAACCTTTTCAAAGTTAGGCGTCGTAATGTCCAATAGTTTCAGTAGTCTTCATGTCAAATTTTGCGGTAGCCGCAATCGTAACTTTTCCTTCCCGGTGGGTGAGACAGTCGATCTATTATACTGTTATCTTAAATATCTATCTTAATATTAATGCGTAAACTTTTGGTATTCTTTAATCTTTAATCGTTGTTTTTTACACCTTTTGGAGAAAAAAATATGATTTTTATCAACAAGTTTCGTCGCAATTAAATAAGTCAGATTATTTTTGGCCAAAAACCCTTATAACAGCAATCATGCAATTAATAGCAGTTTTGGTAGCTACTAATTCTTGATACCCTGTTCAATGCAGACGAGATATTTCATTCAGGTTATTAATGGGAAATTAGCTTTTCAGAATACCTTTTTTTGAAATCCAAATACATATTATGAAGCTATTGGTGGCATCAGAAAAATCCTCTGTTGACCGCACATGAAAACCACTGATCTCGACAAAATGAAGCTTTGAATGCAGTTGATTTCAGGAGAAATTTTACCAATATTGCACTAAAGTGTTCAAAGATTTGACTCGCTCATCTATTTGTTAAAGTGATATTAAGTATATATTGATTGAGTAGGCATTTACTTGGTAGAACTCCATTATAATACGGAAAGAAAAATATTTTTTAATTAAAATTAATGATTGATAGCTATTTCGGCTTACGCCTTCGTCAGAACTATAATAAGTAGTAAGTAACTAAATAGTTCTGACGAAGGCGTAAGCCGAAATAGCTATCAACAAATATTTAAAAATAATTTATGTAGAATTAAAATACATTGTTATTTTTCTTTCCGTATGATATTAAGTATCCTAGAATACATATGGAATCAGTACTGAAAATTATGTTCTATTTATTTAAAATTCTTATATTCAAGCTGTGACTATTTTATTAGTGAACGCCGCAGTGCACGAGTTCATATAACCTTAGAAAGAACTTATTAAATTTGAATTGCTTGAATTGTGTACTAGAGTTTTGTCACTAACGACCCGGATTTCGCCTTCAGGCATTTCAAGTGCGCTGATGTACTTGAACTGACACGAAGTAAACCGTTTGTATCGTTTATATACAAAAATAGAAGTAGATCATTAAGCTAAATTGATATTAGAATATAAATAAGTGAAAATTTGATATTGAAATTCCATCAAGCACCCTCAGTTGAAATCCTTAATTATAAGGACTTATAAGTTAGAAGATACAAACAATACGTATGAAATTAATTTCAGCCAACATGCAATCAAAGTAAACATTTAATGACCCATATTCAAACAAAATTACTTCCAACTTCTATCAAAAAGTATTGAACTTACAAACCCTGTTTTCTTAGACTAACAGAGTTTCAATAGCCCATCGGCAACCCTTCTAGACTTGATGATAGTATTTTCGTCACCGGCGTGGAGATTTATGCGCCATGAATGCCAGCAGAGGAGGAATCCAAATCATTTGCCCCGTTTGACTTCGTCGAGTTTTGCGATGCACCACGAATGCGGTGCGCTGGCAGTGTCTCGCCAGGACTAATTGATCACCACACACGTCTCTATTTCAAGACTCCGTACCAAGGGCGTACATACATATGTATATTTCTATGCCCATTTGTTGGTACGGAGAAAAAATAGTTATATATTTTAGTTCTACGATAGGCTTACGCGATTAACTTAATTCAACTGAGCTCATCACCATACACTTACTGCAAGCCACGAACTTCGCCTTGCGACAATAATGGAAATATTGAATAATCATTCCTTCCTCCAAATAAAACTTTTATCATTCAACCAATGGATCATTCTAGAATACATAGAACTTCAAAGATGCGAACACGTGGGCAGTGAGTTTAAATTTATGAATAATTTAATTTTTGAATAATAATTTAAACATAGTTCTGATGATGGCGTTAGCCGAAATAGCTATAAACAAATATACAAAATATTTTCTGTAGAATTAAAATACACTGTTATTTTTCTCATCGAATACGCATGTCAACGGTATTGTTTCGGATATCGACAATTTTCCGTGGACGCGAGTGAGTTCAGACGAGTACTTTTTTATGTATTAAAGTTTATTTTGTCAGGACTTATATAAATAAATTACTTTATGGAGCTTATTGAAACTGAAGTATTTTTACGCGAAATTTTTGTTGATCAGTGGCTCAACCTCTCATTTTTAAATAAATTATTGATACGAAGGATATGACTAAAACAAGACTAGTGGTTGACTGATTGCTCTTCCTACGCTCCGTTTTTATGATCGAATTGGTGTAAAAAAAGAACATAAATCACGGACAATATCAAAGACTTGAAGCCATGATAAGCTCCGACTGTCAAAATAACGTGAATGTACTATTCAGTAATAAAGTACTAAATTCAAACGATTCAAACTATTCAGTAAATTAAAATTATTTTTGTGATATAAGGTAAATTTACCAGTAGCTGGCCGTTTAAGAGAAAATTTCAACAAAAATAACGATTAAGGTTTAGCATTGTACCGAATGAAGGCAAAGCAAGTATACTCATATTGGATCATATGTCTTAATTAATATTATGTAACAAAAATTACGAAAGGGCCTGCTTAAAAAAAGTTGTGTTAAATTATTTGTAGTCATGTTTTTGTTTCAGTAGTTGACCATCTCACAAATTAAAAAGTCATGTCTAATCAGGGGGCTTTATAGTGAACTTTCTTACAGGGTTGCCTCAAGGCTTTCTGTCACACCACTCTTGGTTGAATCAAGTAGCAATTGGTGGGTCAGGAACAAGGTACACACCGTTACTATGATCACTAGGTGTTGTTTTCAAGTGGCCACCCTGGCACTTCATTGGCTATATGGTTAGTGGCTCATTCCGACCATAGATGCCTTAAATTGTCGCAACTTTACAATTTAGAGCAATCCCGCATCTGCAATTCTTATTTTGGGCCATTTTATTCTCAAGGGTCAACTACTGGTACATTTACCTTATGTATCGACTTGACAATTAATTGCTTTATTTATGAATCACAGACCGACAAAATAAATTGCATACATAATACACACACAGTATCGTTTGTTAATCCGATGCTTCAATACCTTCAATGAATTACTATAAAGTATACATTTTTCGCTTTGTTAGAATTTTAAATTGAACTTTCCATTATGTACATTGGTGGATACACAAAAACAGCTATGTCCCGATTTGAAAAAAATATCGGTCGCTGAAGTACATTACTAAGATAGGAATAAAATATATTAAATTTTAAAGATGTTACGCTACTGAATTCAAACTTGTAATATTGCTTAGTATTTCTGTTTAATTATCCTTTGACTTTGTGTTTATTTGTTTCGTATACAATAAAACAATGTGAAAATTTAGACTGCGACATTTGGAACTTAAATTTCCGTATTAATTCACAATAATATATATTGAAAGTATTCATTCCTTTTAGCCATCCTTTAATTTATTTCAACATGAAGAATTATTAGTCGATCTAAGCAGCGCTTAAAACATCATTACTAAATGACACAAATACACAGATTACACTAAAATACATCAATAATATAATTGCACACATTCACACACTCTTCAGTCTTGTCACTGTTTCCCTTAAGGTGGTTTTCTACAACAACCATTTCCGGCGAATAAGAATTGGTTTAAATAGACATTCATGATAACAAATCCGGTACCAATCAAAACATCGATTGTATTTTATTCATGTATATAAAATGTGACTTAGATACAGATTATACTTTTGCCTTTCGACGAATCCGGCAGTGACTTTGTACAAACTCATTTTTAATAAAATAAATTGATATATCGGTTATTCCACGTATTGTGTTACAAAAAGTGAGACATGTTTCGTCTCCTTGAAAAACTGGAAATGATTTGAATAGATTTGAATAGAGAAAACATATTCTTTTTGTACTAAGTACTTCCACGATTATTGTCTAGAGTCTAGACCAGTGGTTCTCATGTGCGGCCACCAGAGGATTTTGCTGCGGCCACCAACAGATTCATAGTTAATATTGATATTGAATAAAAATGGGATTTTACAAGTTAATTTGTCAACATAGACACTGAAAATAAAATATTTTGTATGCGTTTCATTGTGCATCAAGAATTGCTAGTTAGCAAAAACTCAACACATACATGTTGAGGTCTTTTTGGTTAAAAGGACTCAACTTAAAAATTTGGTGCGGCCACCAGACATTTCCCTAGGATGCGGCCACAGCCAAATTTCACGTGTGAACCACTGGTCTAGACTCTAGACTCTAGAGGTAAGGACCAGTTTCGCTGATCGCGAGCATTTTCAACTGAAGTTATTTAAATAGTATCAGAATTATTTACATACGTCGAATTGAGAGGACAAGACAAGGTATAATAAACAATTGGTGTGAGATAGTCAATCTGTCGTTAAAACAGTATTGTTGTATACTCACACACTACGTTGTGGTATATTATTTTCCCAGCTATGACATGGTGGTTCCCTCCTTCGGGTCAAGAAAAAACTATTTTTCCTCGTACAATCAAGAAACACACAACGCTTAATTCAGGATTTTATGCTGTGCTAAGTAAATAGCAAAACGTTCACATAAGTAGATAAACGAGTGTTTAGAATGGTATTAAATTCTTAATAAACTAAATCAATTTTCACAAATTAACAACTTCACAAAGACACACTGTGTAGCCGATACTTTAGACGTGTACTACAAATGTATTATAATATATTTTATTTTAGCGTTATAAAAGCTTCCAATATTTATAACGATTCCTATGATAAAAAGAGACCCAATGTTAATATGTAAGAGTTTTAAAAATCATTAAAATATAGTTTTTCCACTATCTTCCCCGCCAGAAACATTTATGTGTCTAATAAATAAAGTCATGGCATAGCTTACACATCATTTTGAAAACAAATATTTAAGTCGCATTTTTATTTTGTTTTCATTAAATTTGTTTTGTTTTTCGTTTACGTTTTTCACCCAAAAAAGCTATTTTCAAATTAGAAAAATATTTATAGATAAGAAAACAGATTCCATATAAATATCTGCTTAAATAATAATAAACTTTTTTACTCACTAAAAAACTTTTAATAAGACATAATAATATCTAAGGTTTCATAATGCTTAGAAAACTTTTATTTGAATTATTCAAAAGAACCTTATTCTATAATAATTTAATAGATAATTTGTTTTGTCATGGAATTTTTATATGTGTGTAGAATCAAAAAACGATTTAAAAATTGCTTTGTAGTAAGTGATTCACAAACAATATAGGTGGATGATGAAATATGTTCGAAAAACCTTAAATTTAACGGAGTACACTTCCATTGGTTTTGTCTCTAACGACCAGGTTTCGCTTTTCGGCAAAAATACAGCGTCATTTATACATAAGCTAAGCAAGATTAATAAAGGTATGACATATAATTGGAATATACAATTATGAAAATAAAATAAAACAAAATAGCCTATAATTAAAATTTTGAAGACCTCTTAGCAATACAAGCTACTAAGTTAAAAACCAACTAAGTAAGGGTAAGCTGTATTTTTATCAGTTGATAATGCTCGCGATGAGCGAATCCGGTTCTGATCTCAATAAATCCAATATGGAATAAGTAATAAAAATGTGTTTAGTATTTTTACTATAGATATGAGAAAATATAAACTGTGTTTTAATATGTTGATTGAATCGGCATTTACTTGGTAGAACTCCATTATAACACGGTGAAAGAAATAGCAATGTATTTCTGTAGGACTAAAATACATTGTTATTTTTTTTTCACCGTGGCGCTTATATATATTTCTGACGGTGGCGTGAAGCTGAAATATTCATCAACCTGTAACTCCTGTGTAACAAATATTTTGTTTTTTTTCAGCTTCTGCTTTTAAAAGAGCTCAATTTCTTAATCCCATTTGTCTTCAGCCGGCCCATTGATCAAGGAATGCGATGGGCTGCAGACAACAGTCCCAATATCAACTTCCAATCCAGTGGGTGGTCAATTAAATTTAAAAATACTGATCAAAGCGTATTCTTTGCCTTGCGACATAAATATGCGCATTTATTCACGAAACGGCAAACTCAAATGAAATATTAAAAAATACTAACATTAAGCGTTAATTAAAACGTAACTTTTCAAACGAAAAAAAAATAAAACTGGAACCGTTTCAAAACGATCGGCTGCCATTAGTTTAATTGGTTTTTCATCTTTTCGACAACAGCTACGTTGAAGTGTGTTTTTTCATGCGACTTGTGTTTTCAATTTAAACGTTTTTTTTTATTCTTTATATATTTCACGCTGTGGGTCTAGTGCAGCCATACTCAACCTGCGGCCCATTCAGCCCTTATGTGCGGCCCAAAATAATTACCAAATACTTTTTTGGTGCTGTTTTAAATATTGGGTTGGAATTGGTCGGTACTAGAGACTCCAATTCGAGTATTCATTTTTCAAGTACTCGATACTCGTTATGAAGTAAATTACACTCATACTCAAATTTGAGAGTTTAATTCTACATGTTTTAAAAATTGTAATAAATGTATTAATAAAATTCAACAAGCTTATTTATTTATTTATCATATAAATAAATACACAAATTTCAATTTATAATATATATTTTAGTACATCTGAAACTACTCGAGTATTTCAAAAATTTACTACTCGATACTCGAGTAGTTGAGATGTCGAGTAATTGGAGTCTCTAGTCTCTATCTACGTATCTCTATGAATCATCATATTCTAAAATGAAATATGCGAAGAGTGTATATAGAAATCGGCTTACTGATTCTCACCATGATGATGTATTAAGAGTAGCCTGTAGTAATCAGGAACGTGATTTGACGAAGATAGCTAAAAGTTTGACTCAATATTAAAATTCAGATTAATTTTTAAGTAATCTATTTAAGATTTTTGTGCAGTTTTTACGTATTTTTATTTGTTGTTCATTGCTATTTTTTACTTTGAAAAATACATGAATACATCACAGTGGAACCCCGATCTTACGTTCTCGCATTATACGTTTTCCCGCGTGGTGCGTTCATTTTCTATAGTCCCCGCATTTAGTTCATATATAAAACCGTGTATATTTCCCGCATTTAACTTTTGTTTTATACGGTCCCATGAAAAACGTAGAATCGGGGTTTCACTGTATATATACATATATATACATTACATAAAATAGTTTTATTTTGACATCATAATACATACATATGTATTCAGTATAGTATGTGGTATATGTAAAGTTTATAATAAATATGTCGCGGCCCACGTAGAGAAACAAAAATCGAAATGCTGCCCGGAGGGAAAAAAGGTTGAGTATGACTGTTCTTGTGTTTTAGTGCATGATTTAATATCTTAAAAGCTTTTCTGCGCGAAAATACACGTTATTTAAGGGCTATTAATCTAAAAATATACACAATAAACATTCTCTGTGTAAGCCGTCTTAAGAGAAAACTATTTTTTTTTCTTCTTAAAATAATAAAATTTATCGACGAAGTCAGGCTTCGAAAGACAACATTTTTTACTTCATCTTAAATATTTAAATTCTTGATGCATTTCTTTGTAATAAATTGCATAGAATAGAAAATCCCAACCGTTTATACTGTCATACTTAGTTTATCTACAGCAGGGATGCCCAACTGAAATCACTTTGAAAACAAAATAAAATAATGCATGCCTCTTATACAGGTGGCCTCTTATACCTCTACTTTTGCACAATTCGGTATTTCGCAAATTTAAAAAAATCGTTCTTTTGATATCTTTTGGCGATAATTCAAAAATATTTTGTTTCCATGCGGTTTCCCCCTCTCCCCCGCTCCTCGTAGTAATCTTAAATGCATATGAACCAGGCCTAAAAATAAAAATACTATAAAAATATATCTTTTTTTCTAAATAAAAAACGGCATAGTGATGGATGTAATGGAAAAATCTTTGTCACACTTTGTCATACTTCAATTATTCAAGCTAAGGCTATTAGATTGCATAACGATTGGAAGATTAGACAAAAAGAAGATATCTTTCTACTTTCGAACATTCAACTTTCGCACACATTTTCAGGAACCAATTATGTGCGAAAGACGAGGTCCGTCTGTATTTATTAAAACATTGTCGCCATGTTCAGGCATTCCCCTGAGGCACTTGTACACTTGAAATGCCTGACGATGCTTAAAGGCGAAATCCGAGTCGTTAATAACAAAATTCATGGAAAAGCACAAATTTCGAACGATTCAAATTTGATACTGAAATTCCATCATGCATCTTCAGTCGAAATCCTCAATAATTCT
Organism: Himalopsyche kuldschensis; assembly: GCA_028554975.1. NCBI lineage: Eukaryota > Metazoa > Arthropoda > Insecta > Trichoptera > Rhyacophilidae > Himalopsyche > Himalopsyche kuldschensis. The sequence goes on along the minus strand of JAHFWI010000029.1, from coordinate 6,000,782 downwards.
TTCTGTAACATTATCCGAACATCTTCTTCTACCGCCTCAAGTATCCGCTGAATAAATTGGTAAAGTTTGTTGTTCCATATTTAATTGTGTACTCTATAAAGTGAGTTATTTTATTCTGATTCATACCACTCAACATTTCAATAATAGAACTTGTATAATTGCCAGAATATTCTAATAAAATTAGGAATATAAAAAGATAAGTCACTCGACACCTCTTACCCCTAATTATTATTATAGATTCGGTTCAAAGGAGCTGTCGTATTCGTTGAATGTTAAACTTGATGATTTCTCAGAGGTGAGTAAGTGCTTTTATAATATAAGCACAATTGTTATATTTAAATTCATCTCTATGTGATTTTTTCAACGGTGGTTGCTCATTTCCAGAGAGGCAATGAAATTTGTAGGGAAAAGACTGCCAATCAAAGTTTGCTAATCGCTTATGTTTCGCTAGGCAGTTTTTATAACCAGATGAGTGGGCAGTGGAATACTGTTATGTTATTCACGAGTAAAATATTGTTTTGATTATAACTGCTATCAAAACGAAACCTAACTTTAAAATGGTTCTAACTGCTCTTGACACTATTTTAAAATTTAACCGTTTACAGTTTCGATTGATTAAAATTCACTTGTAACAATAAGCAAGTAAATACGTTCCAAATTAATTATTTTAAGCATGGTTTTTCACAAATCTTGCTCAGAAATAATGATCTTTAGTATATAATGATGGAAATAATGATGAAAATCTTAGAACTTAGTCAAATAAATTTAGTAAAAAAAAGTGTGCAGATGCAGTGCAACTCCGTTTCCAACTCCGATTAGATGAAACTCATATATATGATAGAATGCGGTAAATACTAGCTTTTCCGACTAAAAGGTCATTTTAGGCAAAAATGTTCCAAATTTTCAATCATTTTCAAGCATAATGTTTTTGAAATGTCCACATAAAGATGAAGAAGAAAGTCGATTTTCAAGTAACATTACATTTTATTTCACACAATAATATCAGTTAAAAAATACATATTAATTATTTTTTTCATTTAAATCTTGCATAAAAAATGATTTGAGAATCTTAGAACTTAGGTTTATAAGCTATCTCTAATACACGTTTTAAACATAGTTCTGACGAAGGCCTAAGCCGAAATAGCTATCAACAAATATATACAATTTATGTAGAACTAAAATACATTTTTATTTTTCTTACCGTATTATAATGGAGTTCTACCAAGTAAATGCCTTCTAAATCAATAATATATTTATTATAAATAAATCACCTCTTGTTAATCGCACTCTTAGAACAAATTTGCACCTCTAAGAATCTCCAACGTTTCTACGATGAAACGTCGTATCGTTAAGAGTTATAGATATCCAGGAGATCAATATTTCGTTCAACACTACATTATACTTAATTGAGGAACATCGCTTGGACTGTTCGTATTAAATTCAACAGAACGAATCGAACACACGCAGCGGTTGGTACAAACATGCGTATCATAATTAATATATGAACTGAATTATTTATTCTACAATAACAGAAAAAGGCGATATTATTATAACAATATGACTGAGCGCCAACTCCGACCGGCGTAAAAAATCGAAGACGATTCCATTTTCAAAATATTAATCCCGAATCTAAACGCTTTCAAAATTCTGACAATAGAGCTGCGATAATGGAACACTGGGTTAATATGAATTCAAAATAACATTTTTTGCGGCCCGTGAATTAAATAATAACTATTTATCACTGGAAAATTATTCAAAAGAATTGTATCAGGTCACTTCCTATGATTTATCATCATTAATGAATATTTACCATCAGTTGTTCTCAACTCATAAATTTACATTTTCTCAGTTTAATTTCGTGTGGGGCCCTTCAGTCGAAATGTTTTACCGGGATAAGGATAATCTGTGAAATTTTACTTTGGATATGACGTCATAGGGCTCACCATTTTTACTCCGTCAAAAGTCAAAATCATATGTTGATGAAGGATTGAAGAGAAGATTTTGTCTGAAAACTATGCGAATGAATGTTTAATATTCATTACTATGTTCCGGCATAAAAATTGCATATCTTTTATACTTTATTTATAATTGTTATAAAGATCAGTTTTGTTGTATAATATACGAAATCAAATATTATGTATTGGAAAAAATTTTACTGTATACAATACATGATAATTATCAAATTTGAATCGTTTGATTTTTGTAATTTTCCATGAGTTTTGTCGATAACATATTGGGTTTCGTACTTCGGCCTCTTCATGTATTTCAAGTGTGCATAGACTGAACTCAAGATAAAGTACAAATTCAAACTATTCAAATTTAATCCTGAAAATCCATCAAACACCTCCAGTCGAAATGCTTAATTCTATGATCATTATGATAAATCAATTATGTATATACACAGTGGCGGCTGGTGATATAGCATTAGGGAGTACAAAAAAAGATTCAACTATTTTTGCAAGAGTTCTTTCCTATTCATTGGATTTTAAAACAGTTCTATAACATGGACTTTCAATTCAGATGTTCGCAATACCAACGGAGTGCCAGTCTTATGAATTTTTGGCTGTCCGTAGTACGGAAAAATAGTTGAATCTTTTTTTGTACTCCCTAATACTCTGTCGCCAGCCGCCACTGTATATAAACTATTAAATTAAATGTCTGTTTTATCAATTCAGATACTTTGTCAATTGACCTCGGTTTTCCATATGAAAGGATAGAATTAGTTTTAAAAAAAAAGTGACCTATTTTGGCCCTTATGTTTGAAATAATAGACAAAAGATTAAAATATAATCTTGACTTTGGACTGTCGCTCTGTGAAGAACTGAAGCTTTAACCCGTGAAGTGCTAGCGTCTCATATGCCGAGACGCCTGATTTTTGGAATGTTGCAAATTGGTATTCAAAAATAAATAGGGTTTACAGTGTTAAAGCCATCACAGACATGATTTTTTTTTATTCAAATATGTATGCATTATTTGATCTGATAATTACATGTGGTGTATTTAACACAGATATTCATGAATTAATGTTTGAAATCTTAGTTGTTGAAATATTCTACAATCGGCTCAGCAGGGAAGAGGTTTAGCTCAGTATCTTCGAGAACCCATTAAAAACTAGATACATTCCATTAATATAAGCCATTATCCTACTGAGATTACCGCATTATACATCTTAGATAATAATGCCCAACCGCATTGTGACAGCGTGACAGATTGCAACGGGCGGGTCGCGGTCAACAGTCGGCATGCGTCGTGGGCGTGGCCACTCCTCGCGCGACCGCTTTTGGAACGCGGCCCACATTTCGATGCGTTGGCGCGTCTGCTATTTGTCGATTCTTAAGCTTGCATACGCCTCTTGGACCAATTTCCGCTCGGAATACATTTGCCGTATCGATGATTAGCCAATGCCAATTTGCGGAACCTGACTATAAAAAAGATTTGATACACTTATAGCTGAGTTAAGCAATTTTGTAGCCGAATTACTCTCGATTTATAACGATTCAATCATTGCTTCATACTTAGCTCACATTTTAAGTGTTATACCTAATAATCAAAACGTTTTTAATAAATATAATAAAACATTTATAGTACTTATTCCAAATAAAATTTATTGGATCAGGACCGGTTTCGCTCATGGTGAGCATTATCAACTGGTAAAAAATACAACGAAACAGTGATATTTATACAAAAGTAAAGCAAGAATTACAAGGTGTGAAAAACAATTGGTATTACAAATAAGCAAATAAATTGAAGCAAAATAGACCATAATTAAAATGTTGAAGACCTCTTGGCAATGCAAACTATAATATTAAAACAAAAATCGATGAAGTATGAATGATCATTAACAAAGTAAAAACCAAAAAAAGTGCATTCTGGACTGTACTGGACGATAGCGATGTACTGGACGGGCAAGCTAATGAAGTTTAATCCAATGATCCACAAAATTACAAAATGTTTAACGAATCAAATAGAAATCATTCCATTAATTCACACAATAAAATTGTAAATTCAAATATGAATGTGCAAACTATTGTGAAATAATGAGTTGTATTACAAGCAAATTTTATTCCATGAAAACAGTTAATACTTCGTTACCTTACTTTGAAATGGTTCTAACTGACATTTTGGCATACAATTAAATTTATTTTATAAAGTTATGTATATGATTTTCATCATTATCTCCAATCATTAGATGATTAACACCATTATTTTGCAAAAGAATGGTTTATGTTGTGAAAAAATATGTTTAAAATAAGTAATTTGAAACATTGTTACAAGTGAATGGTATCTTTTTTGGTATTAAATAGTATAATCAACCGAATCGTCAAACGTTCACATCTCAAAACAGGGTCAAGAACAGTTAGAGCATTATCGAAATAAGGTGTCCACTTACAATTTCGCCCAGTTTAAAATATCTTACAGTCAAGGACTTTTTTAACAAAGAATTTGAAAAGCAAGCGTATTGGAAAACTAAATAATACGCTTCTTAAATCTACAAGTATGATTTTGATGAAAATAGAAATGTTCACATAAAAGTTTGTTAAGAATTAAGATTTACGTGGAATATTAAATACATATAGCCTGAAGAGGTTCTTTGGAAAATTCGTATTGAGACAGTTTTCACTTCACAGAACATATATCGGTAATTCAATATTGATACATAAACTCCATATTTTACTATGTATGTGTCTTAGCAACAGAATAATTTTTAAACAGTAGATATGATTTTAACTTCAAATTCTTAAATGCTGGTCTCATAACCGAGTGGTCAGAGCTCTTAGGTGTGCGTTCTATTTGTCTGCGGTGGCCACCGTCTTGAAGCCTATTACATACACTTCCACATAGATTTGACGATCGATTCATATTTATTCTTACATTAAAAGACTGTCGGCCTCTATGGTCTTGTGGCTACAGTTATGCTCTTGCAATTTGATCTTTCCAAGTCCCAGTAACTTCAATATAAAATTGAGATTTTTTCAATTTAAATTTGAGATCTTGCACATGAGTGTATGTGATGCCTCTTCTTCAAGCTAATTCTTCAAGTGACTTGAGAAAAATTATCTTTGAGTTTGTCTCATTATTATGATAAATTAAATTTCAAAATTTTCAGTGCATCGGCACTAGCTGTAATGTCAAATTTGAAAAAAAAATGTTTGTTCTAATTCCACAATGATTAATACCGGTTTCGCTCATCGCGAGTATTATCAACTGCCAGACAACTGCTCTATTTAATCGCATACATTTTTTAAGTAGTCTTTTCTTGGCTCAACCATTCTATCGTCTTCGAGAAAAGAGTTCTTTAAACAGTACTACCTTTGATTAACTCATTTAGGAGTCTTTTCCGAATATTGAGAGCAGACGTGGTATTTAAAACCATCTTAGCTTTTGTAATATACTTACACAAGGCACGATGATTGTATTATATTGTAGAATCCTCCGTTCCACAATACGTAATACCCATACACCGCACGTACCTGTGTTTGAAATTAAGTTGCTTTCACAGATGCCTATCTGTTATAAAAAACATTCAACTAAAGCCGATAATTCCGTAAAATTTTAAGCACGGCTCTGTTCCTAGAGATCAACACGAAATAGCACTAAATGATATAAGGGCACCAAACGCTTGCTAACACCATTAAATATACTGGAATGTCTGTTGTCAATTTAACGATTTGAAACAATTTTAAGCCACACATTGCCACATTAATAAATTTAATCTTTATTTTATCTAAATTTACAACCTTCAGTATTTTTTTTTGTTTTACCACAGATTCTCAAACTTTTTCTGCGATGGAACAATTCGCAAGCTCGGAAATTTCGATGGAACACTTATTTTTTAGTTTGAATTATTCCTATAAAGTTCCCGATATTTTCAAGATCAGATTTATGATGAATATTTACAAGCCCGACTAGAGGTCTGCACGGGCTCGGGTAAGCCCGGCCCGGCCCGTGAACTGGGTTGGGCCGGGTAACAAAGGTTTGGATTCGGGCCAGGCTCGGGCCTGGGTAAACAAAAAATGAAATATATAATATATCCGATTATTCCGAATGCATTCGCCATTATTGTATATCTAAATTACATACATATTATAATTTGATGAGTTGATATTAAAATATTTTAAATGCTTGACTCGCCAGTCGCAAGGGCTGTTCGGCTGATGAATGCACTGCCTGTTGATGTGGACATCTTTGGCAGTGAACTTGGTTATCTGTTTCTATTTCTTTCTTTTTATGTAACTAATATATTTCTGTTCTGTTTCATACATTTGTTTTTTTTTTTTTTTCATTTTGTGTAATATGTTTTGTGATATTTTTATCAATTTGTCAAATGCATGGCGCATTGGCGTCAGCTGTAATGCCATGTACTTTATTTAATTTTTTACAATGAATAAATAAAATTTTGTTGAAATGTTGAAAAAACTGTCTGGCTCGGGTCGGGCCGGGTAGAATTTTAAAATTTCGGTGCGTGCAAACCTCTAAGCCCGGCTAACCGTTCTGTCAATCTTGGTAACCGTCATTAAACTAAAAATAATAACACATTTTTAGTACTTATTCCACATTAAATTGACTGGAACAGGACCGGTTTCGGTCACGGTGAGCATTTTCAACTGCAATTACACTATCAATAAATTTTATGTGGAACAAGAACTAAAAATATATTTTTAGTTAGTAGATTTCCTTAAGCTTTATAATTATTTTAACTGGAAGCACAAACTTCCTGAAAAGTATACAAAGCAGCACATACACAATTAGTTACGTTCAGTAACCAGTGGCGGCTGGCGACAGAGTATTAGGGAGTACAAAAAAAGATTCAACTATTTTTCCGTACTACGGACAGCCAAAAATTCATAAGACTGGCACTCCGTTGGTATTGCGAACATCTGAATTGAAAGTCCACGTTATAGAGGTGTTTTAAAATCCAATGAATAGGAAAGAACTCTTGCAAAAATAGTTGAATCTTTTTTTGTACTCCCTAATACTCTGTCACCAGCCGCCACTGGTTACGTTAACTGGAGCATCAAATGGCTGTAAATATATGAAATTGTGTTTGTTCTGAGATCTCGCTACCTACATACTTAGAACCGCAATAAACTTAATGTGTTCGCGCTTTACGATACATAAAATTAGCTAAATATAAAAAAGAATTAGCTCTACGTATAAATTAAGTGGTGTTACTTTAATACCGCCTGTCGTTTACGCGTCTTCTAGAAGACTATTAAATAATTATTTTATTTCGTCACCTTACTTTGAAAAGGTTCAAACTATCGTTTTGGCCTAATATTATCTTTTGGTCGAAAAGGATTGTATTAATCGCAGTCTATCTTGTGTGCTAACTTCAGAGTCATCTGTTGTTGAATAATGAAGTTAGCAGAATGCCGGAGTTTTATCTGCACACTTTTTTTCATTAATTTATTTGATAAAGCTCTCTCATTATCATCATTATTTCCATCATTTAAAACATTTTTTTCCAAATAGAATACCTAGTTTGAGTTATGAAAAACCATGCTTAAAATAAGTAACATGTAAACATATTTACTTGCTTATTATAGGAAGTGAATTTTATCGTTTGAATAAAATAATATCATTCCAAACTTCTAACGGCTATATCTTAAAATAAGGCCAAGTGCAGTTAGAACCTTTTTAAAGTAAGGTGTCGATTTCACGATACTTATATTCTTATGCCATAACTGAGTGGATGCAGTAGACACGCGCTGAGTAGTGGTTCTACCAAGAAGAACTCAGCATGGAATTACAGTTAATAATTATTGCCAATGTTTTATTCAAGTCAATTGAGATCAAACCGAAAAGAAAAGACACTTCTTCATCATATAAATTCAATATCTAAAATTTTAAATATGTATAAGCAAAAAATGATTTCGGTATCGGGAGTTTGGGACCGGAAACACTGATTGCCAGGGTCAAACGCTTAGTGTTGTACCTGATGGACAACAGAGTATGAATTTTGTTTATACTATTCATAGATATATACCAAGCGAAGGCCAACAATGACACTTGCTAGACCGCAAAACAGAGTTTTACAAGTAAGATTAAAATTGAAATGTTTGTATAAATTTATAAACTACTCTTATTGCTACCCGGCTTCGCTCGGACAAAGCAACCAATAATTATGTAATGTTATATCATTCCCAAAGAATTACAGACCCACAGACATACATACATACATACGCCGTTTCGGTATTTCTAGTATTGATACCCGGTTTCGCTCGGACTAAGCGACCAATAATTATTTAATGTCATATCATTCCCAAAGAATTACAGACCCACAGACATACATACATACATACGCCGTTTCGGTTTTATATATAAGATTTATTTAATTTATTGATTGAGTAGGCATTTACTTGGTAGAACTCCATTATAATACGGTAGGAAAATAACAATGTATTTTAGTTCTACATAAATTTCTGTAGAACTAAAATACATTGTTATTTTCCTACCGTATTATTTATTTAATGTCGATGAATATCATTTGAATATTTTTTACGTCCTGTATTGAAAAGCTAGTTAGTTTTGGTATCCGAATATTTATGCTTCGACTCGCACCAAGTGTACGAACGGCTCAAATTTGAACATGATGATGTGCAATAATGTTATTTTTATTGATAAATTTACAGAGAAACAATCAAATAATCCAAATACGTATTTTATTCTTTAATTTTTGCTTAGGTTTTCCTAATATGAAAGAATTTGCAAGAAGAAAAGAACCTGGATATTAATCTTTATAAAATACAATAAAACATTCGTTAAAAATGTGAAAATTAAATTATATTTCGAACCACTTGGCATCGGATATGCGTTTGTTTCATTTTTTGTCTCACCGTACCCATGCTACGCAGCCAGTTTACTTCGACAAATAATAACAGTCAAGAAATGCGTCGAAGTCTATAAAAATCGCGTAAAATGATAAAATTAGATTTTACGGCCGACGACAACTTAATTGGGAGGGAAGATCGACATAAAATGCGACAATTCTTCATGCCCATAATACCTCTCACAAAGGAGAAGTGATTAAAAATACACCTCTTTTGCTTGACTTTCCAAACCCTCTCTCTAAACGTACAAATTTTCAGTGAATCGAGTATAACAGGGTTGTTGAATCAGGGGTAAGTTTCAACAATCCTTCAACGAACCTTCTATAGAAAAAGACGTCAAATAATTGTGTGTTTATTTTTAATTTCAACATTTTAAACGTGATATTATGTATGTAGAAACCATTTACAGTTAATAGCGCCGAAATGACTGTCCTGAAAAATATCGCAATCGTAATAAAAAATCGATCCATTACTTTTGTAATTATATGAAAAATAAAATTGTAGTAAATTTTTGTTTTTCACATAAGTATATATTTTACCGTTCGACTATTGCCTAAAACTACACCAGTTTATCAGAGGAAGTCGCTTTTCCGGGAGTTCAAATTGACTGTATTTAATTATTTGATCTGTACCTACATTACCTACAGTATAATTATGCATACATAACTAGTCAGTTAAGGATTAATAAGGATATGATTTTTCTTAAATTTCCGAATACCTACATATTATTTAATTTGAATACATACTCACCGCTTAAATTAATAACAAACCACATACATACTGACCTGTGATATTTTAGAGTTTGTAATACTTACTGAGATGATATATATAAATGCATTACTGACAGCGTTTCAAAGTTACTAACTATAAGATTGAATTAAACCCTCACAAAATTAGATATTCATACCAAAAATATGAAGTAATGTTGTTTTTATTCTGCACACGTTAACTGACAAATCAATTATGTCGATGCTGGTAAATATCCCGCTCCAGATATGGAGGCGTTCTACTGTTAACAGATTTTACGACTGCTAAGTCTGCTTAAAGCCTCTCCATTACATATAAATGCTTTCTGTTCGAACCTGGGAAGAAATATAGTATGGAGAAAAAATGGTTATCAAACGTTTTACGCAATTATAGTTAGACATTCTGAAAAAATATCCATTCATCATATAAATGACTTACCACGATTTGTTATGTGTTTCCTTATTTGCTCTTAAGAATTTTCGTCGGTTATTGAGATTTAGTCTAGGTGAAAATCGAGGTAAATTATGGATATATAACATAATTTTATGTTTTGACTTTACTCTTTGAGTTCTTGTGGATTATTATAAAATGTGGAATCAAAATGATTAAATCTGAAGAATATTACTGATTATTGTATGAGTTCTGAAAGAATAATTTGTTTTTTAATATTGGCCTATAGTAAAATTATTCTTTTTATTTTAAACAAATAATAAACTTATGTGACTGTCTCTATCTGTATAATATTATTATTTGTGTAGTTTTTGGTTGCATTTTTGCTCCTGTAAATTAAAACAACTCGATTTAATACTTATTGCGAAGTATTCTTTAGGATCTTCCATTATAATACATAACTATTATAAAAATTAAAGACGAAACATATCAAAAAAATTGTCAGCCTTACATTCATTTTATTTCATTTAATGTGCTTATTTTTCATAAATCTTTACAAAAATTCTGTCCCGTGACCATATATCCATAATTTACCAAAATCGTTTTACATCTACTAATCTTTCTTTAAAGGACTTTCTTGCGACAGAGCTCATGTCGTGACTTACTGCGATACTAAATTGTCTTTGAGATCGTTTAGTTATGGCCTAACTAATTGTTCTGTATGCATTGTGTACAAGAAATACGAACGCTTTCGAGTCGTATTGTATTTCATATCATATGAACGCCACAGCCTGTAATTTGTTCACATTGCAGTGTAAGTGCATTAACCAATACACACACGTACGTGAAGTAAAAAGGTCACTTATGGAATCCTAAGCGCCATTTTATGAACACTTACGGGTCGTCTTAGCTGGGCGAATCTGGGCGAGGCGATCCGGCGCGGCTTTGAAAGCGGCAGAGTTTTAAAATATCAAACGGTCCTCGCCCATGCAAGTGTCATATGTAAGCGAAGCGATCCGGTCAGGACGGCATATGTCGCAAGTCGGCTCAAGTGCGCACTCATGGCGCCCGCGAATCGCTTGAAAATATGAAACGGTCCAAGCTCATCAGAGCGTTAATTACGTCTGGCCGAGCGATGGCACATAAGACCTTTGATCAACTACGTTTTAAATTTACTGGATTCGCCTAAATTCTCTTGCCGGTTCGCGTCGCTTACCTAAGACACAGGGTTAGGCTAAAACGCACAGTGATAGGCTCCATTTGGGTACCTATTCATTTCGTTATTATCCCTTATAAATAATAACATTAAAATACTCAATACTGGACCGAATATTTAAATATGCAGTAACCCTCCAATTGCACCCCGCCTATAGAGTCGTTTCATATAGCGTACGCGTCAGTCCTCCGTATAACGCCCCTCTATGGCATTTTTAACGAAATGAAATTTGGGAAAAGGTCAAATAATAATTTTCATAAATTAATATATTTTGTGTGTCCGTTCATTAAACACATTGTAAACAATCAAAGTACAAGGCCATTTAATATATTATTTAAAAAGGGGGGGAAAATGATTGATTTGCTGATTTTGGACAATTCACAAAATGAGTGGATGGTCACCTACATATAACGTAGTATTCCTATTACCTATTCCCAATCTCTACGCTATAAGGAGGTCGACTGCAATGTGTTTTCGTTGAATTTTTAATTTTTAGGATGAACTGTATGTTTTATAATGATCTCACAAATGCGATCTTCTTGACTATATTATATATAAATAAAATAACCGTAACCGAGTTCTTTCAGATAATTTTGTTTTTTGTGTTAATTAAATGGAGTGCAAAACCATTTCACGTGGCCGCATTAATTATAAATTGTTCTCGGCTGTCAATCCCAGTTTCATTCATTGAAGTATTTATATGAGACAAACAAGAATATCCAAGCAGCGAAGCATTAATGTCACTCTCTCGACCGTATTAAATCTAAATTTAAGTTGTGGCATTTCGTTGAGAGATGGCACTGTGCCCGTTATCATTATTACGAATTGTTTCGAATTTCGTAGGTATTCGCCATCTATTTTCTTTCTATGAACAGTCAATGACGTATTTGAAATTTATCGCTGAGGTAGATACCTCATTTTTGACAAATTTTTTTGAAAGAATATCAATCAAACTTATTTTATTGACAGTACGTTAGTCACAGTATTTTTTGATATTGATTGAATTGTTATTTACTCAGTAGAACTTCGTTATAAAAAGAATTGAAGATTTTTAGATAACTAACTATAATTATTATTGGTAGTAGTAATTATTATAAGGTTATGAGATATGTTTTTCGAATTATAGGCTATTAACGTGTCTAAGCATGGTCCCAACCCATGGGTCGCGACCCCAAAGGAGGTTGCCATACTAAACAGTAAAACAGTAAACCAAAAAATATTCACTTTCATGGGTCTTCGTTGTTTTTTTAATTACCTAATGAAAATGCATTTTTCAATTGCATCGAAGTCACGGGTCACATGGCTTTTATAAAAAGGGGTCGCCACCCGAAAAAGGTTGGGAACCTATGATATACCTACTGTAGTAGTAGCCATTTCCATCGAGACAAAATTAAATTCATTTTGCAATTTAAGGCGCGGCTTGGAATTGAAAATTATTGATGAAAATTTTCGTATCGCCTTTTAATATTTGTTTTTCTTTTATATTTTCAGGTAAGAAGTCAAATGCCTCCATCCAAATTATCTCTTGTAAAAGTAAGAATCTTAAAAGTTTTAGAAAATCAATAACCCATGCAATGCTTCTTTCGTAAAATGAAATATGATTTGGCATTTGTAGCCTACACAGTACACACACAAATCAATTGAGCCAAAAAGTATGAAACTCCGTGTCTTGAAAGCTTCATTGTAGCGGTCACTAAACTCCGGCCCGCCATACATTCTCTTCCGGCTCTCCAATAATTTACGATTTTAATTTAAAAAAAAAATTTGACTGTAAAGAAAAATATCGACACGTACCGGTGTCTGCGATTCTTCAACTAATTGTATCATGTTCATTCAGTTCAGTTCAAGTACATCCGTGCACTTGAAATGCCTGAAGATGCCGAAAGGCGAAACCCGAGTCGTTGGCGACAAAACTCATGGAAAAGTACCAAATTCAAACAATTTAGATTTAATTGCATCTAATCAAAATTATGTTTACCTTTGTGATTTAGCTTCAGTTTCAATACCAAATTTTGGAACTTCGTATTTTTATTCTTTAAAAATCCTGGCTTGATCCTTGTTTCCTCTCTCCTCCTCTTTTGGCGCCCCCTAGCACCTCGGCGCCCAGGGCGGTATTCCTATTCGCCAGCCACTAGCTACGGCCCTGAAATTTACCACTAATTCTCATGTTATTTATTTATAAAATCTGTACTAATATTTCATTTACTAATTTACATTTAAATATTACTACTCTGTTCATGTAGCTTATCAAAATGTGCCGATTCAATTAAAATAATTCTTAATTGTTTTCATTTGATGCATCCATTACTTTTTTTATTGTTTCGCTGTCTATAAATCAAAATGCAATCATCCCCCCTAGCGGTGAATTTAATCGCAAATACATGCTGTGCAGTTAGGCATCACGTCAATAATTAGGTCTGCGTACTAATTAGCAGCCATCACAGAGGCAGTGCAACGCAATTGACGTTTCATGCGACGAGTATAAATGCATAGATTGCCAAAACCAACTACGCTTAGGGGCGTCGGCCAACAGAGACGGAATTATTTGGCAAAAGTTTTTAGGGATGGGCAAGCGAATTTTTTTAATCTTGATTCAATATCACTGCATGTGATGTCATTTTAGCATATTCAGCAAAATAACACTAGTAATGTTCAAATTTACACACTGTTACACGATATCAAAGATATTTTTTTAACCATGTCCGCCCCCAGCATGGAGCATATCTTTACGTAGTTTATCTCAACATATATTTTTCTACGAGAACTGTCACTAAGTTGATCAATCTCTTTTTTTCGAAGAGAGTAGAGATGGAAAGTACACGAGCACTCGGACAGGACTAGTGGTTAGCTAATCGCTGCGACTATGCATCAGTTTTAGTGATCGGAAATGTGGGAAGGGATTTTTCCCATTGCCTCTGAGCAGAGTTGATGTATCGACTGAACAAATTCAACCGTACCGAAGACAGAACCCGGGCGGTCCGACACAGTAGCCAACGACGTTGACCATTGCACCCCGGAACGGGCAAAGATTAATAATATATGTATATTAATGAAACCAATCACAAAAGTTTGAGATTTAAATTCCATTTGAGATGACAGAATTTGAGGCTTCAATTTCATTTTTTTTAATTAACACTGCTAGTAACATGTGACTTATTATAAGTTAAAATAAATTTTAAAATTGATGCCATCTTCATTTACAAATTAAAATGGAAATAAATACAAGAAAAACGGTGACAAATAATCGGTGCTATAACTCGAGTTCTTTTCTGACTAGTATAGTTCTGACAAGGACGTTAACCGAAATAGATATTAACTATATGTTACGCATTTTTTATATAACTAAAACACAATGCTATTTTTGTACCCTTGTAAAATGGAGTTCTACCTAGTATATGCCAATTCAATCAATAAATAAAATTTTAATTTATCATAGTGTATAAATCAGGGCTGTGGAGTCGGGAGTCGGAGTCGTGGAGTCGGGGCTTTTTGGTCGGAGTCGGAGTCGTTGCGGCGACTTGGCCGGAGTTGTACTCGGAGTCGGAATTTTAAAAAGTTTGAACCATTTTATTTTTGCATATAATATGTCAAATTTGGCTATTGGCTGGATTGGTAGGGTTGATATTTAATTGAATGGCTTGAACGAAAATTAGGCAAAAAAAAAGTGACAATATTAAACTTTTTTAGTCGGAGTCGGAGTCGTGTTTTTGGTAAATGTCGGAGTCAAAGTCGTGGTTTTGGTAAAAGCTGGAGTCGGAATCAAACTTTTTTTCACCGACTCCACAGCTCTGGTATAAATAAAATATTTTTCGAACAGTGGACGATTATTTTCAGCGTATGGCAACCCTAGACGAAAACAGATTGCATTGTAACAAGCATTGCGCTGCGTTATGAAAACCATTGAAAATACATTTCCCGTTCGCGAATCCGGTAGTTCGGACGCCTCTACGACAGCCTTAATCCAGGTTTATCGTACGGCACCCATTTCGCTAATTCAAGGTTTAAATCATCCGTGAATGAGCCGGGGGTAATCAAACAATAGCAAACCATTAGGCATTTTCATTGGGGATGTTTGGACAACTACTACTGGCGATTCAGTGGTTTACAAGCTTTTACCGTGATTCAAGATATTAAATATTTTCTTCATGGGATTAAAACAAAGTTTGATTTGAATAAGAAACATATTCGAAAATCATCTACATTTAATTTCAAAAATCGGTGGGCTATAATTATTATAATTTTTTCTGCTTTTAATTTTAACACTATTTTAAAATCGATGACTTAGTGCATCGATAATTATTAATCTTTGATCTTTATTTGATTTCAACTATCATACGAAAAATGTTCATACTGGGAGTTAGTATCTCTGCTATATTGTGGAATAAGTAAAAATAAATGCTTGTTTTTCCAAAAGTCCAAATAAGGTATGTTAAAAGACACTGAGAGGTAGCTGAATTTTAGATACAATAAAATAATTAGAGTTGAAAATTGAAAAAACTTATTTAGGTTCTTCTAAAATCTATAAAATATATTGCTATTTATTCACCGTGGTATAATGGAGTTCTACCAAGTAAATGCCAATTCAATCAATATGTGAAAATATTACTTTGCAAAGAGATAATATTATCTTAATATTGTGGTATATTTTTTCTTAATAGTTAGTTAGTAGTTATGTAAATTCGCAGGTGTCTGCATTATTTAAGTTGGAAAATCTTTTTTTAAATAAGTACATACTTGAGCAATCACTGCTTTGCCATTTTCATTTGGGATATTTGTACGTGAACCTAGCGGGACATACGAATTCCTCGCCCAAACAAACACAAAACGCCCTAAGCAACGCTTAATCCCTCACGGTACAGCGGCCATTATTGCCGTGTAACAATTCAGAACATATCCCATTGTAATTGAATAAGCGATTAGGGGGCATTATCCTCCGCCGCATTTCTCTTCCGGATGTTGCCGACGAGGCTACTAAACGCTTTTTAATTGGCAAGCGATAATGCACTTTATAGCGCCGCTGTGGATTGATGAATACAGCGCGGAAATTGAGGGGGTTATTAAGGTATATTGTTTCTAGACAATGGGGTGTTACGGGGGAAATGCTGGACTTTCGGGTAGCTGTCGACGCGCATGCGCAATTTAACTGCTCTTCAAATATTGAAATTTCAATTATGTATCAATTTTCGATGCAGGATATTTGGATTTCGTTACTTTATTAGGTATACATTTTTCTTCTGACGAGCTCATCCCTTAGCAAAAACTTTCCACTTATTCACTAACCATAATTTATTGTGAGAAAATATTCTAATTTCACCTGATTTGACAAACGACCTGGTTTCATAAGAAGTAACTCCACTTTTCAGGTGTTCACTGTCAATACTTGGTGGAATAGCATTTTAATAATAATAATAAAAAAAATGATTATAAGATTTGTTTGTAAGAATTGATATGATCTCTTTAAATCTTTTCGCATAATATTTTCGTTGGAATGAGCATTCTTCCCTGGAATTTCCACGACTCATTATGGATTATGGACTGTCATTAATATTTATTTATTAAATGGGCATATTTCTGTTTTTAGTTTGTTAATAATCAATCATACATAATTGATTTTTGATGTAATAGCTTACATTGCTAAGAGGTATTGAACATTTAAATTATAGCCTATTTTACTTCAATTTATTTGCTTAGTTGTAATACTAATTATTTGTCATACCTTGTAATTCTTGTTTTTACTTTTGTATAAATATCACTGTTTCGTTGTATTTCTAATCAATTGATAATGCTCGCCATGAGCGAAACCGGTCCTGATCCAATCAATTTTATGTGGAATAAGTACTAAAAATGTGTTATTATTCTTATTATAACGTCATTCTACCAATCATTGACAGCGAACACCGCTGAAAATGATCATACGATGAACATTAGAACAGTACATGGTTTATTAATTATAAATATTTATAATCTATAGATAGTGAGTTTTTCGATGCCTTCTGTTTCAATCTGGCTACCTTGTACACCCACATGCTACATCTATCAAATTCTCAGCATTAATCGCTCATTTTGGCGAATGTCATAGTGCCATGGCACATTATAGTGTGTCATACATCTGCGCATAATTATTGTCGTGACATTGCCATCGCATTACTCAATTCACCTTCGTGTCCGACACATTCCGCAGCCAACAGACGCAATAGTTACACTTCACCCCCAAACTAAAATAACTTTCCAGTCCGGATTGCCGTCATATCCCCTTTCAACTTATATTATGAACACAAAGCTTCAGAAAATTCGCGGTAGGCAATTGCATGTGATTATATTTTTGTATTATCGGCATATAAATGATATCGATAGCTAAAAGAGAAATTTTGTTAGCTCCACTTTTGGCTGAAAATGACTTAATAATGCCATCTTGTTGTATCATGCAATTGTGCATCCCGTATTTTTTTGTAAAACCAAAACTTATTTGAGTGCATTCTAAAAACGTTTTAGGAAAATTTATAACTCCATTGTTGTTCTAAACCCTAATCTGATAATTACCCAACTCCACCATTTTCTATTGTAACCTGTCATTCATTCGCTGTTTTTCAGCGGTGGAACAAAAAAATCGTTTGAAAGTCCCGTTTGAAATTTTCCCGATCGGTTTGAAAACACTAAAATAATCAGTCTTTACCCTCTCCTGCACAATTGAAAAAAACGAAGATAGCAAATTTATTTTTAAGGCCATCAATATGACATACTTTAATTACACGTATAAGAACTTATACTAAAGTGTAGACTAAATATTTTTTCTTTTTTTTATTCATTGATTTATTTCCAACGCACTGTACAACATTGTCTTTGGATGGAAATTTATTTGCCAATTTTTATTTCCTTGCGAATTTCCCGATGACCTGTTTCTAATATACGTAAAAATTTTATCTGTTTTAAAAATTGATAAATTTACTACAGTGTTCTAAACATAACGTTTTTATTCATTATTGCTTTCCATTTTTTTTTAATACTGTCTTCATTTTGTTGCCGTTATTTTATGAAACAAAAAGTAGTTCAAAATTAATAAACAATAGCGTTTTTCTCAATTGTTTTAATTGATATTGAATGCAAACAGAATGAATCGCAAGATAAAAAAAGTGATAAATATTGTAATCAATGATGATCATTTTCATTTATACTAAACTTGAATGAGCATGGCTTAAAAATAATAAAACCAACATATAATTACATACCTGATATAGCCCCAAAGAATATCTCCAACATTATAATACAATATATACTTTGATATATAATATTACATGACTATTCGCCATGCAATAAATCACAATATGAATGTGTTTCAAATAAATACCTCCATATTACAGTCCGAACACCGTTCATAGACGGGTGGCTGCGCTGGGAACTGAATATGATTTCAGCTTGTATCTTTGATGTTTGAAACGTGAATCGACTTTTCACAGTATCATACGATTTGTGGTGATTTAATTTACATGTATTCCGTACTGTAATGAATGTGTTTCGCTACAAAATTCCAATTGCAATAATTGTATCCCAAGTAGTCATAAAGCATTATTTTTTGCTATCTTACTACAACTAAACTGTTGAAGGTGACAATATTCCCATTAAAATATATTTTCTTGGAATGGATTACATATTCTATTCGATATACACCGTTTCAATTTTAAGCGGTCAATTATTTGTGTTTAATTTTTGTACACGACAAAGCTACGGCCAATTAATAAAATTATTTTGTAAAATAGATGAGGTCGTATTGATTACATAATAAGCATACGAAATAAAAGTCATAACCAATTATTGGGGAAATGCGCCAAAAAGGACTTGTTGTGTTGGCAGAAGAGTGCCTAGGAGGTTAACCGTGCTTCTTTGAAGATTTTTTGAGCATTTTTAGAGCTACAAAGTCAACAAAAGCTCTGCTTAAAGGAAAACAGAACGCATCGTTTTGTTGTCTCTTTATATACGTGCAGGTTTTTATATTTCTTTGCAGCATTTTAATTATTTATATTGATAATTTTGGCTTAATATTTTACTAAAACACTTTATTGTGAGCATCAAAAGCCATTCTGCCACCAAAATCCGTGGGTCAGGATGATGTATGTATTTAAACTGTGGCTCCGTTTATACATCGATAAATCATACGCTTACGTGGGGTGTTTTGCGATTCCTCAAACTGTGCAACTTAAATAGTGTATTTCATAAAAACTATAACATTGTTATTTGTCAAAAACAAACCCTATCCATTGACTTGTATTTGTATCCTTGGCATCTGTATTCCATCGTCTTCTAGATTACGTGATGCTGTTTCTAACATAATCCTAATCCGAATTTTATTATTTTTACGTTATATCAATCCATTGCTTAATTGCTATCGATTTGTATTCTACAGTATCGATGTATCAATCAATACATAAAGTCACAGTATAACTTACAATATTAAACTCAATTAAATCTTATGTTAATTTGTAAATAAGTAGTTATATTTTTTAAATTTCAAAAAATAAGTTATTCATGTCAGGTTCTGTTTGCTAAATTTGCAGCCTTCGTTTAGTTGTATAGTAAGTAAAACAACCGAGCTATACATATTAATGTTTTCTTATTTTTTTAGATTTGTATTATTTTCTGATCATATACCTTTTTGATACTGCTTAAATTATGATAAAAACATAACATCAAATTATGTATCGATTGAGGATTTATCGTTGCAAGTATTCATATTTGAATCAGTAACATTTTTGGATGTTTTCCTGGCTTTTACTTAAAAGCTCTTTCGCTTATCGAAACCGGAAAACGGTACAATTGCGAAGTGAGTATTAATTTAAATGTTGTGTGTTGTGTAAATTTTTTAGAAAGTTAAACTTCTTTGACTGAAAATGTAAGTAATTCATAAAACACGAGTAATGACAGTTCTTTCGTTTCGAGCTAAATATATTATAATTCAATGACATCGTCGATCTTACTTATATATTACGAAACTTAATTGCCACATCAAAATACCAACTAAAACTTAAATTGATAATAAAGATATGTTAAGTGGAGAGATTTACAATAGATAATTTATTGGCAAGTTTTGGAGACGCAGGCTCCGTAACACCCCTGCCCCGGGCTCTCGCATGTAACATATCTGCACAAGTATGTGTGTTATGACAGGAAACATGCTAAACTCACTAATTGATACAACCACTGTGCATCGTATATGGACGGCTACAACGGTTCTCTGGACACTGTGCTATGTTTGTAGTGGTGAGAGATCTAACGATGAGATCGTAAAACTTTTTAATGGTCCATATAATTTGAAATCTATTTCTTAATGTCCCTTTTAAACACATTTTCAATGATACTATTTTGTCAATGATTTTATTAGGAAAATAGTAAAACCATATTTATTTCTTTGGGCTTACATCTTAATTCTGCATTATTTGCAGAATAATATGGGGCTTTTCTTTATATTGGTTTCTAATTGAATACATCTGACAATAATAGATGATATCGACTTAAGGTTGGAATTTCAATATCAAACTCAAATGAATTGTATGGGTATT
Organism: Himalopsyche kuldschensis; assembly: GCA_028554975.1. Lineage (NCBI taxonomy): Eukaryota > Metazoa > Arthropoda > Insecta > Trichoptera > Rhyacophilidae > Himalopsyche > Himalopsyche kuldschensis. The sequence continues at coordinate 5,980,047 of JAHFWI010000029.1, read as the reverse complement.
TTCAATTCGTATCCAATTCATTGACATCAAAACATTTGCCAATTGATCCAGATTGCGATGGTATAATTGAACTTAGTGACTTCGTTATACTCATATATGTTAGTTTTATAAACTATTAACTACACGTCATCTCAATTTAATTCGCGCACCAAAATGTTGAAAGACAAAACCCGGGTCGTTCGCGACAAAGTTTATGGAAAAATACATATACATATTTCGAATGATTTAAATTTGACATCTGACAATATTTCTGCTGCAGTAATATTGTCATCATTTATGATATGCGTATTGCTAGATGGAAAAAATACCTTTACATATTGACACCGCCCTATATGGTAGGTCATCAGAACTCTCTCGAACGATCTATTTTCCACCTCAGTCTATGAGTTTAAGTCGATATCAGGAAATAAATTCATTCTAATAATACTCTATATTGAAATCTAAAGCGATTCAATATAGAGTAATTTCAAATTTGTAAAAGAAATATTTATGCGGACGTCTCGCTCTAAATGTCTCTTGACTCTTTCACGCCCTGAGTGCATGAGAGTGCATGGTATTTCATGCAAAGTTCGATGGGCCATAAATAATGGCTTATCGGGCGCACGTGTTAACGATTTTTTTGTAACGGTTTGCTACCTAAAGGAACCGCTTTTTTTTCATACGATCAGTGAGAGATTTGACAGCATTGAGAATACACGCGCTTGCCAGATACGTCTTACAGTCGTGGTTGAGGGGCTTCCCCCAACTGTATGCCCTGGAAGTAGCTTGCAAGCTCCTAATCCTCTCCCTAAGGGTAAATTCCTCTTCCTTAGTGTCGGATAAGAGGCTCCTTCTCGATTTACGAGGGAGCCGAATCAAGGTCTTCTCAATATTTACCTACCTTAAAATATTCCCGACTTTTCTTGCAGCATCTAATGTTGGCCACTATTTTCTTGTCACCGAGCCCGAAAGCGCTTTTTTATTATATACGCTGATCAAATATTGAATGCATTTAAGATACTTGTATATTGTTTTTAGCAAAAAAATCTTGCTTTATAGTAATCACAATATCGTATAAAAAAGTGGCGGGTATGGTTTTAACGGATACTACATCTTATCCTTGCACTACTGTCAAGTTTTGACAGTAAAATCATAGATTTACAAAATAACACTTCTATTAACTATGAAACTTTTTTAGGACGTAATGGATATGATAATTATCCCACACGAAATAATGACGAAAAGAATTGTTAATCATCCGCTTGTATTTTCAATTATTGGACATTTTTTTTGTTTGTTTCCTAGGTAACGTGTATATTTCGCACTGTAATAACCATTAATTTCTAACGCCAATGAATGATGCCTACGTCAATGGTTGTCAATTGTCACCTTATTGTATTAAAATATTCATTATATTATATTTTGTAAAAGTATTTTAAAAAATCTGTTGTTGCTATTTTGATTGTTTATTTTATTCCCTGTCGTAATGAATATTATAAAGTTTCACTTTTAAGTTACTTATTACATATAAAATGTTTTGGATCAGGACCGGTTTCGCTCATGACGAGCATTATCAACTGAAAAAGTATTGTAACCAAGAATTGACATTGAACACCGTAGAAGTGTCATTTTTAGTACTTATTCCACAATAAATTTATTGGATCGGGACCACGACTGGAAGCTATTCTATTCTAAACCGGTCCTGATCAAATAAATTTCATGTGGAATAAGTACTAAAAATGTGTTATTATTTTTATTATTATAAAGATTGGTTGGCCACCAATACGCGCATCAATTCATAAACCTAAATACATTTACCTATTTCGAGTGGATATTATTATGGTTTATAGTTCACGTCATACAACCCGTCGTCCATCTAGCTATCACAGTATGCGTGGGTCATACTTAATATTGCTCGTATGCCATCAATGTGTTGGTCTATTAAAAGATTTTCTAATTGATTTCAAATGTAACAGTAAAATACTCTCCAATTTTGAAATGCATTCTGAAGAGTCAATCAATGCCATATAATCAAGCGCTTGTATCAGATAAATAGAGAATTTCACTAACTATCATGTCTTTTGTATTTTGTAGAACGTCAGAACTAGGGTTTCCAATCCCGCGATCTCGAGGATTTTCAATGCCTGGTGAATCCTGGGATTAGAAAACAAAATCCCAAAATTGAATTTTCATCAATAAAAGCGTTATTTATTTCCATTAATGTGTCCTTATTTTAACCATGTGAAATTTAAAAAAAAATGCATAACGCGAAATATTTTTTATCTCAATTAGTTATCAAATCGCATTCGAACGAGACCGTTAAATAATTCAACAACCGAAATATAATATTCATAAAAAGATAGCGACATCAATTATTCCTCACTATTTTAAATGATACATAAACATGGATAATATTAAATAAATATAAAAATTATCGACCATTAAACAAATATTCCAAATCCTGAGACCAGTCCCGGGATCGACTTATGGCAATCCCAAAATCCCGGGATTGGAAACCCTAGTTAGAACAGCAAGGTTTTTGATAGTTTGAGTTCCTATTTGAACAATTGATTGAGTGACATTATATCACAAATAAACCGTTGAACATATATTGTCATATAATAAGCTTTTCTGTAACAAAGTCTACTTAATGTATACAAGCTTTTATTAACCAAAGCTTGATAGTATTAATGTATAAATTAATGTATGAATTTTTATGACTACAATTTTTTCATCTTGTTTTTAATTAATTAGTGATTAATATTATGTATTTACATGAATGTATATATATAAATACACGTATTTATATTTGTCAAATATATGGCGCATTGGCATCAGCTGTAATGCCATGATTTGCTTTTTCTTAAATAAATAAATAAATAAAAATTAGGTTTTAGTGATTGATTAAATTAAATTTCATACGTAAAAATAATGTATCGTTCTTGGTTCTGTTGTAAGTAAAATAGGCCCAGTTATAGAGTAATCAGTGAAGCCTTGCATTCATCCATTGTCTTCATAACGAGTACCGCAAACCACTAGAGGTGTGTTTGTAGTGAACCGAAAATGTTAATTACTATGCACACACGGCTCATTTTGCTATGTGAAAGAATCGCAAACTGCACTCTATCATCATGGAAATAAAGATATGTTGTTGTTTTACTCAACTGACTAAAATATACAGTTTAGAATTCTAAAAGTAATCGACTATCGTAGTCGTAAATGTAAAATAATTTAGTATAAACTACAATTAAAGATTGTACTAGTCCTTTCCTAGACATATAACTCAAGTTTTCATAAAAACAAATCATATTGAGATGGTTCAGTAGAGTAAGTACATATGATCGACATTGGAAGCGGACATAAATGAAGTAAAAGCTAAACACAAAAAATACGTCCTTTTAATTAAACCTTCTTGAAAATGTGTTCATTTATGAAAGAGCGAACCCCAAATATAATCTATTAGTGTAGATTGTTCTACAATATCATAAATGGTCCAGGGCTATTTAACATTGATTGCAAATAAGTGACAGAGCATATAAAGCTGAACCATACTTACGCGTGACACATTTAGTTTTTTTTAATATTTGACAATCTAAATTGTCTATTCATTAATTATTTTAAAATAAAATCAATTGAATATTTTAATAAAGTATATCGAGGAGTTATTCAAATTAATGACCGAGTTTTAAATGGTATTGTTTGACAAAACTGTTATTGACTTTACTATGATTTAAACTTTTAACTTTGCCGTTAAACTGCATTGTCCGAAGAAATATTGTTTATTATTTAATAGTAGCTTTTAAATTACTACATTCATTTGCAAGAAAAATGGGCGCTTTTGTGATATGAGTAATTAACAAATCATTCTGTTTTCCAAATTTGAAAAAATCTGTTAATTGAGTTCCAATAGTTTGAATGTAATAATTTTTTTAAATATTTTGAACAAATGGTTCACGGGCAGACCTTTTATTGGGCGCCAATGCTATAGGATATACTATTTTAGTATTGAGTGTACCTGTCTGACCTAAAATTGATATACACGGTATAGATTGACGTTTTAATTAGAGGTGTTTCAGAATATTGATTTTAGCCTCGCTTCATCGTGCAAGGAATATTATAAACTGACGTTAATCGGTCATGTATTTTTTATAATTATAATTTAGTACCACATAATTATCTTGATCAGCCATCTTAATCGTTTGACAGATTATAACCTCCCCGCACGCTCTTCTTCTGATATATGGAAGAGAAATTGACGTGTATTGGAATATGTAAAACGGGAATCTTTATAATGTATATGGTAACACGAAGAAAGAAAAACCAACCAAATATAATTTACGATACAAATGCAGTTTATCCGTTGATATTTTTTTTACTCGATTTTCTAGTCATTTTTTTCGCTTGTCAAAGCAAGTCAAAACTTTTTTTTATTTATTTAGAGACAGTGCGACTAAATTATATCAAATTACACATATATATAATCTTTAAATACATGAATGTTGTACATTATATTTTCGGTTGATTGGTTAGTAAATTTGCAGATTTATGAGTGCTTTGGAAACCATGAAAGCTTTTCACCAAAAAAAGCATTTTAAAATAAATCCAAAAGCTGCTTTAATGCAGAATTTTTGGTTTTTTCCTATTTAGAAAAAAGGTTAAACACATATTTTGAATGATAAAAACAACTTGTTGACAAACTGTAGTACGGAGTTCGCATCATTCACTAAACGTGAATTAAGAAAGTATATTTATTTACATATTTCATTTGATAATATTCATAAAAATTTTATTCTAAAATTAGTCACCTAATAAACTTCTACTTTTATAATAGCACATTCACAGATATGGTACATGTGTTACATGAGGGCTTTGGAAGCAAATGCAGCTTTATACCAAAAAAGCTTCTTGATAAAGCTCAAAAGCTAATTTAATGCAGTAAAGTTCAATGCAATTTTTTCCCAAGTAGACATATAATGAAATAAACTATCTGCTTAGTAAAAATCTGTCATATTACTACACGTTTAAAGATATTGACATTATAACTATTGATAATGCTACATTTGCTCCCAATTTTTCAAGCTTACTGTTATTACGCCCAGACAATTGAAAGTTCGCTCTCAAATGTACTGAGCGGTCATTTTGTATGGAAACAATATTTTGTATCAAAGAATGCAAATTCAACGCACCAAATATTGCTTCACCCACACCCAATGAGATGTTCAATATTTATGCATCTGTATGTTATTTTGGCAAATTTTTAAAAATTGTTTTATTCCTGCAGATATATGACGAATAGGCATCAGATAATCGATAAAGACCGAGAGCCATTCTTCTCGATGACCCTCCATAGATTAAAAAAAGATAGCGGAACTTTTGAACTGTAGCGTAGGCGCCCTCCTGTCAGCAGCGATGGGAAGGGAATGCAACTTAAATATAAATGTTACAGTGAGACTGTATTCTCTGTGAAAATGTATCAAGTAATAGATTTGTATGACAACACGATTTCACTGGTCACGATCATTGAAATTATTGGCCCAAGTCGATGATTTGCCAGCCTAAAATTTTGATTTGTTTCAACGAAACAAAATCAGCAAGTAGTCCCTTTCATAAAAAGAGAACCAAAGATAAACACAGACAAACGTAGAGCTGAAGATAGGGCGGTCAAATTTAATTTCAATGACAGCTTGGAGAAGAATACATTTTCACTGAGAACACAGTTTCACTGTAACATAAACACTAAACTTAGACAAAGGAGACGGGAAAAACTTTGACGCCACACGCCTTAGAACTGGAAGCTCCATCAAATAAAAATATTTAAAAAAACATTGCTTTTATTATATATGCCCCATATATCTAAAGTTACATTGGGTGTATTGATTCAGGATAGTTGCGCTATTTCGCGAGTAAAAATTCCCCGATAACGAGGTATCACGTCTCACGTCACATACATAATAATGCAATACAATTTATTAAACGACGAGGCGCCCATGGGTGAAGCTGGAGAATGCAGTCCGGCGGGTGCATCAATAAATTAGGTCTCTTAATTGTTGCATTAAATAAATTGTTATCGCTATTGTACGATCGGAGATTCAATTCATGTCTTCTTTCTCAATTCAATGGACGATCCATTATAATAATTAATGCACGACATCTTGAAATAGCTTTTTGCTGCGTTAACTACGAGCATCGATGAATGACTTCGTTTATATAAGCAAAAAACAATTAAAAATATATTGAAAATTAAAAAAAATGCCGAAAAAAATTCACCATAATTATCTAAAAAAAAATAATAATATATATTTATATAAATCAAATTACATCGTACTATTTCCACGTGTATTTTGTTTAAGATCAGAACCGGTTTTGTTCATCGTGGGGATTATCAGTTTAAAGCATGGCTTTCCACCAATTAGTGAGATTTATTACCTTAAAAGAGAGCAATAGACAAATATAATTGTTTTTACTTTCGATGGACTTTGCGGTCACTTTGTGGAAGTTCATTTTATTATAAAATAACTTTGATTATCCCACGTATTGTGCTACCATTCGTGAAACGTATTTCGCCTCTTTCAGAGGCATCTTCAACATTTTATATAATTTTGTAACAAACTTTGTTATAGTAAGATTGTCTGAAGATACCTCTATATAAATTCTAGAAATAATATTAGTTTTGAAAATCGATGATAGTTTCGATGAGTACCTATGAAGCATATTTTTTTTATTCCAAAACTAAGTAAACCAGTATAGATCATACTCAAGACGCCGGAAGGCGAAACCCGGGTTGTTAGCAACAAAACTCACAGAAAGCTACAAAATTCAAACAAAGTTGATTATTTATTAATTACGTTTTTTTTCCTTCATTACGATAATGTTTTTTCCACTATTTTTATGCTTATATGCAGATATGCAGTTTTGCAATGAAAATTACTATATTTTCTATCACTGCCTTCAATGTGCATACATCATAATTGGCAACAAATAAATATTCAATTTTTTTATCTTATTTTTCTATGAAATCTTATCTCCATGATTGTATTCTTACATGTTCTGCTAAAAGCACACAATACTCTATATCCACTTGTTTATTCAATATGCTTATCGAAAACATCGATTTCAATACCTCTCACTACTTATTCACATCACTGCGTTGAGCGTATAATATCGACAGCCATACGCGATCATATTTCCCAGAACGAATGAGCGCCAACAAATCATACAGACAGTATATTTGCCGGCGATGGAAAAAAACATAATACGAAATGTCGAATCCGTCCCTTACGAGATGTTTGCACCGCTCCGAAACCGTTTTCTCATAAATATCAATGCGATCGTCCGCCTTTTTAGCGATGGGCAATAAACTTAGTCATAATTTCCGAACCGGTCCGCTTAAATCATTTCCCGTCCGGGCCTGTAAATGGAATATGACGTAAATCAGTATCGATGCGCAAGTAGCTACCGTTCGTCATTTTGTTTTCGCGTGTCGGCATATTTTGGATTTATAGTTTTGTCGCGTATTATAATGTCAACTCTATGACAGTATTTTGTGATTCGGATGGTTGAAGTATCAATGCGTTCAGAGTTTCTTTTATCATATCATTCATCTTATACGTTCATAAGGTGTGTTTCATCGCTTCCTTTATTTAAAAATAACATACAAAAGAATAATGAATAGGAACAGGCTAAATTTACCACTTTAGTACCGTAATGCCACTGGAGGCCGCCGCGTACGGACGTCGCGAATACTGTCGTAAATATTGCAAAATATAAAACAAATCTTCCTGTTTTCATAGCTAGTGATATCTATGGCTATCTCTAGAAACAAAAATGGTTCTACTGTCATCAGTTAATCTTGTTGAAAAAATGATTTTTTAGAAGTCGGGCGTTAGATGTGACCAATGCGACCATTTTTCTCGGTACTGAATCAGTTTTAATATAAAATATCGAATGCCTCAAAGTTGTCCTTGGTTGATATTAAGCCAACGCGGCTTTTTGGACTAGTATGAGGACGGACGGCAGCAAACAGCTACGCTCGTTCGGTATTCATCTCGAGAAAATCGTTTACCTATCGAATAGTATAGGTTTTGAAATTGTCAGTTTATAAATTGTATTCTAACTGTCAAAGAAGAAGACCCAAAAACGCAGGTGTTAGACGGCGATATAAAAACCTAACAAATTTCCTTCGTTCGAAATCTTACGCGGCTAGTTTCGCAAACAGTTTACACGGTGAAATGTCTGATAGATTGGATAATGGCAACTCTGGTTTATACCTACAGGTGCTACGTACTTCTTTGTGTATATAACAATATGGAGTTTCATATTAGTAGTTGGTTTGGCATTGGGCAAACAAGCGCCCACGCCCGATCGACAAATCAAGTTAATATTCTTTAAAAGCGGCGAGTCACTTAGTGCGCTATCACACGATAGCCGCAAATAGCAGGAGATTTGCGATCGCCGAAGGGGAGATACCATGGCGTTGGGTGATAATGGGTGCACAATTAAATTCATTAAAATATTTAAAAAAAAAAAAAAACAATGTAAATAGTATATACAGTGATAAAACTATTGTCATGGATGTTGCTACACACCCATTTGTGATCGGTGGTAAATATCAAATAATGTTCACACACTTTCAAAAATGTTGTCAAGAATCTGTGACACAATACTTGACCAAGCCTCGAGATTGAAATCTGCTAAGGATTTGAAATATTTGTTATTTTTTTACTGTAAACTATAAATTGAAAAGACTTGAAAATTAAATTCAATTTTCCGAAGAAGATTGATGTTTTCTTTATATCCAACACACCATTTACGATACAACAAAACGAGAAGTAAATAGAATTAGGTATAAACTATTTTTTTCCTAACCGTGTTCTTTGATTCTTGGAAGCTAAGAAGACCTGAAGAGTTTTTGAAAAACAGCTTTTACTGTCATGATAAATTGACTAAATTGGAAGCGGACATATGAAAGCGATACAAATACATAAACTAAAAATTTACAGACCGCAGAAGCTTGTTTGACTCGATCTTTAGTCAATTTTATATTGTACTTAATCACTACTTCTATATATAATTTGATAAAGATCGGGACCATACGAGTATTATCAACCGATGATCAGTTATTTTATATATTATATAATGCCTTTCCACCAATATGTTACAGTAAACACATTAAAAGTGACATTCCGTATATAGTTGTCATTTTTCCAACGCAGTGTGTACACCCCTGGAATTTTTTTAACTCCTTTTTGGGATTGTCAGAGTTATACTCAGGGCTGTGGAGTCGGTGAAAAAAAGTCCGACTCCGACTCCGACTCCAGCATTTACCAAAACCACGACTCTGACTCCGACTCCGACATTGACCAAAAACACGACTCCGACTAAAAAAAGGTTAATATCCTCACTTTTTTCCCCTAATTTTCCTATTTATGTGTATTCAATTAAATATCAATCCTATCAATGCGGCCAAAAGCCAAATATTAAATGCAAAAATAAAAAAGTTCAAACTTTTCAAAATTTCCGACTCCGTGTACGACTCCGGCCAAAACGCCGCGCTGACTCCGACTCCGGCCAAAAAGCTCCGACTCCGACTCCACAGCCCTGGTTATACTAGTTACTTTTCTTTTGTTAGTGCTGAAAGTTTCAAGAAAAATGCCATAAAACACATTTGAAACCTAGGAATTATATTTGAACAACCTACTGTTTTGCTGTACAGCGAAAAAAATGTAATTTTACCTAACTTAGTATCACGGTAATTTATCATACATATTCCAGAAATAATAATTGGTGTTTTTATTTACCGCTTTACTCATCAAATTAATCATCGGGAGGAGGCATTAAACTCTAAATAAATTGATATCCTACTTGAATCACAACACTGGAAAAAGTCAAATAGATAAATTAGTGCAAACATATTATTTACCAACTATTTTTTTATCATAATTTGTATCGTTTTAATCCACCACGTCCCTGGACAGGTCAAGTTTGGCCAAGACCACTCGCTGACTCTGAGTTATTGATTTTTTGATATGTCGGCGTTTTATATTATAGATACAGGGTGCGCCATATACATCTGTATAGTTGCACGTTTACACACAGTGGTATCCAATACGTAATACATTTTATGTCACCCAAAATTCAAAAAAAAAAACAAAAGATATCCGTTAGTAAAAAATCTTCGTATTTAAATACTAGTTTTAATTGTCAGACGAGATACTGAAATCAAGCTCAATTTGATATATATGTAGATATATTCACAATTAATGTGGTCGCTAAATGCCTCTTCATACTTAGAAATCAGTACTCATATAATGTACTGCAAGTAAATCTGTTACATTTACGAAAAAATTGGTGTCTGTAAAGTCGGTTTACGGACGATAGTTTAACGTGACGACGTCATAAGAAAACATTGATGAAATGATTGCATACTTTTATGAATAAAATGGAATCATTTTTATTGAATTATCATTATTTTGTATGGATACGATATTTTGTATATTTGTTATACGTTAATCAGATTTTTAATATGCAAGAATTAATTACCTTTATTGCCGCAATTGTTGTTGTAATATAAACAATGAAAACCACATTAACATTTCACTTCACTTTATAAACAGTTGTAAACAGATCACGTGTAGGTACTGTAGATGTATAAGTTGTGTGCTGCCGCTGTCTCTTTTCTACTCAGACGCATCGACCAATCGAGTGGAAGAGAGATAGATGCGGCACAATCCGAACGGTAGGCCGATCGTGCCTCTCTATCGCTTATCCGCGCTCTCGCTCGCACGCTTTCCTTCGGCGTAACGCGACAAACGGGACAATGAGTCATGTTTTTTCGTGCGTGCAGCGGGCGTTCATCGATTTATAAGACGTTGTCACGTCAAAAAACGCAATGAGTAAGTAATACCGGGTATGTGCTCAACTCACATAATAATGAATCTTCAATTAAATGCAACACTGCGGATGCAAGATGTCTAATGAAAATCTTTATCGTTTTTTGTTTGAGCCGTCATCATCTCATATAGAAGTTCTCGCAGTCCCTTTATTATTTGCTGGCGTATTCCTCCAAAATTTTTAAAATAAATTTAACATTCACTATATTTATTTTTTTCGTATCCATTGTCTACAATTTAAACATACATACATATGAGATTCCGAGACATAGTTTTCTTATCATTCACTCTGTGAATTTATTACTGAAAACCTCATCTTTAGTTTCAGTCAATACAATTAATCCTGTGTCTCTTTATCCACTTTATCCAACTCAATAAAACAAACTCGAATAGTATAAAAATTAGATACTAATTATTTTTAAAAGCTCTTTAATAGGTACGAGTAATCACACAATTATTTACTTTCAATCGGTACTCACATGGTAGTCCTTTTTATTTTTTATTGCCTATTATATTTAAGTGTAATAAAAACGAAGAAACCCCATTATATTGCAGTGTATCAAAAGCCCTGTTTCGACGTATAATATATATATAACACTTACACATATCTATAAATGGCCCCACAATGATACACGAGGGGTGCGCTTATGGATTTGTAGAATCCATTTAGTGCATAACCTATAAAGTAGACTACGAAATATATATTCATATAATACTTTGTGTAATATATAATTCAAATATATTATGTTTACATATGATTCGATACTGGCGGTAGTATTGCATTTTTCTTCTTCCAAAACATATTTAAATTAGCTAAATTGTTAAATACAATCTTGATTTATTAATATAACGGTTACAACCACTTTTATTAAAAGCCGACTATTATAAATGAAAGAATAACCTTAAACGTCTTAAATTATCTATCATGAATACATATACCATAATCGGAATAAGGTAGTAATACTGAACTTTCGTACTATAATATACATATTTAAGGCTAACGTAGCCACGTAGTAACGATAGTCAGTTTGGCCATTGCAATCAATAAAATAAAGGCCCAAATGATAACAGGTATATATTTATCATAGCATCATAATCTACTGTTATTTAATTAAACTCCCAAAAAATGTTTTGACAAAGGATATGTGTGTACTAATATGACGGTGACATAGAAGATTTTTTGGGATGGCTTCGTATGAGTTAAGCAATATCATGGCTGCGTTATTCGCTCAATTTTTTTTTAGTATATGGTAACATTTTTTAGAGATATTAAATTTTCATAGATGACGGTTTTTATTCTACTTGTTGTGCAACTAGGCGTGACTACTACATACATATATGGTACGTTTTTTTTGTACAATCACAAAGAAATTGTTTCGAAGTTTTTTCTTATATTACATAATACATGGGACAATTTGATTGAATTTATTTTATTGTATGTGGTGCGGGGTGAAGGTAGAAGCCCTTGTTACTTATTTATGTACTGACCATGTGAAAAAAATATGCACGTCACTTGACGTTTTTTTTCACACTTTGTCTACCAAATCACTACATATCTTAGATTTTGTATTTTTTTTACTATAAATATTCTAACCCGTATTATCTAAAAGACTACCCACAGCGGCTAGCATAAAACGTTTTATGTGTATAGTCGTATCAAATCACACATTATTGTAATTAATTTTTTCATGTACTTCCTGTTAAATGACAATAGTAATAAGTTGCACTATTTACAAGAAGTGCAATTTGTTTCAACTGTCAAAAGTCAGCGTTTCATAACCGAGGCTCGCGTCCTCGTTCGTAACTGTCAAACCAATCATTTTTTTGCAGCAAAAATTACTTACATCATTTTTTACAATTTATTGTAAATTATTTTTAAGCAACAACTATATTCTTTTACTAGCGTCATTCTAAATTGACTTTATTATTAGCTTTACAAAAAAAATATATATTCACTGTACCGCATTGTGATTTACATTGGAATAAATTCACAAATAATACAAAACCATAACCTACATACTACATACATCAGTTCTATAAAATAGTATACTTTAAGTATCGACAATCTCCAACACCAATATCCACTTGAATCGACCTTTTAAAAATATAAAATATCTCGGGTCCATGGTCGAGTGTCAACTTCGTTGTCTTCCGTGATGAAGCTCAAGCGTTCGAATCTCAGTCCAGACAGCTTCATTTTACAATCAAATCATTGATTTCTGTTCGGAGACATGGATGTCTGTGCTGTCTAAAATTTCCGTCCCATACCCAAACTGACCCCAAAACATACGCAGTAAGAACGATAAACTAACGATTGTTTCAGTCGCTGCTCTCTTTGAAAACGACAAGTCGAGCCACTGAGTAACACAGCCAGTTATAATAAAAATAATTACGCATTTTCCTCCTTTTTCCACATTAAATTTATTTAGATCAGGAACGGTTTCGTTCATCGTGAGCATTATCAACTGAAGTACTAAAAACGGGTTATTATTTTTATTATAGTGTTATTCCACCTAGTATTGACAGTGAACAGCCAGTATCATAGAAAACATCGGATGAGGTACAACTCAATTAAAATTGCATATGCTTTACATTATAAGCGAAAATGATTACAATAAGTTGAGTCAATTATTGATTTTTTTTCTTTACCTCGAGGTAGTGTAAAGTTTGAGAATATTTTTATATTAATATTCTTTGAAGTAGAGCTTTTTTTACACATTCAAAACTATATTTTTAAATTAACTGACCATGTATCGCAATCAATCTACCGATCATTTTGTGTGATTAAAATAATTAAAATAGTTATGATATCATTCTAACGAATTAATTATGAAACAGGTTCTAATTGATTCAATCAAGGTGGTTCGTGATACGTTCGCGGTAAGTACTACGTGACTTGTCATTTTTGTAACCTTTAATACACCGATACCGGGAACTTTGAACGCCTCGCTTTGACGAGTACACAGTCTTTAAATGCGAGAATAAATTCGAGATATCGATTAAGCATTTGATAAAAAAACGTTTAAGACATTATAAATGCTCTTTGGATTAATGTTGTTCGTCCGAACAAACAAAACGAAACATCAGAAATATTAAATTTAATTTTGTCAATTTTGAATCAGATGTGTTGTGCTTTATCCAGGCTGTCAAGTCATTGAAAAAAAACACAACTCCGACTCCAGGATTGGCGTAAAACACGACTCCGACTAAAAGAAGTTTAATTTAATCGACCAACGAATCCGGCCAATAACCAAATTTTACACTAGGAATGTATGACTAAAAAGTTAAAACTTTTCAAAAGTTTTTCAAGACTCCGACTACAACTACGACTCCGGTCTAAGCACCGTGACTCCACGATTCCGACTCCGACTCCACAACCCTGGTTTTATCGATGACAAGTTTTCTGCATTATTTTCACATGGATAGACAGAATGTAACAATTTTTTTGCTTTTTTGCATTCTACCACCCTTACTCAAGTTACCTTTCAATAGAAAGTATGAACATGCTTCTGAAAAAAGCGAAACAAGTGTCACTATTTGATTCACGAAACATTTTTTTTTTATCTATTTAGTTTTTTATTTTTAGTCCACATTTTACAAGATCTCTTTTAGAAAGCTGTGCTGAATTTGGGTCATGCTTTAAATGCTGTTGATTTATTTGGAATTTACTTGGTAGTACTTCATTTTACACTGTGAAGAAATAGCAATGTATGTTAGTTCTACATAAATATATTAATGAGTTGTAACAAGGGCATAAACCGAAACAGCTATCAAATGTTTAATATATATAATGTATATGTGTAAAACTAAAATACATACATTGCTATTTTTACACCGTGTTTTAAGGTTGTGGTTGTGAAATAATAAAATATAAGGGGTATATTTTCACGTCACATGCAACAAATTGAAAGTAAAATAGAAAGAATTTTTTAATTACATTTATATCACCGGAATGAATAATTATCTTCTGATATAAGTTCATAGTTTTTGGCGCATCGATCGAATAGAACATAATATTTGAATCACAATACCAAAAATTTTAAATATTACATACAACCAAAGAGACCCTTTCGTCTTCCGATATATTATGATTCATGTTATTACTGATATTGCAAATTCTATAAATACTAGTTGCACTTAGTATACTGTTGTCAGTGTATAGTTCGTTCACAGCATCAAGTCAATTTACAATGTTCAAAAGCATGTGTGTATAAATAAATGAACCGTTCCCAGTCGGCGAGGCGCGGTAGGACGCGAAATCATTGATCATATTATTATGGACAGCAGTCGATAAATCGTCGGCGGAATTCCGGCCCGCCACTTAGCAGATACGCATCTCTAACATGCACATTGGTAATTCACGATCGACGTACTATATCCCCGAGGACCACGGCAGAGCGGCTCGTGGCGATAATGTAATTCAACACAACATACTAATTATCCATTCTAATGCAAATTTTCATTTGAATTACACTGCCCAGGATGAAAAGCCATTATGATTTTACTGTAAATGAAGTAAAGACAGGAAAATAAATGATGAAATATAGTCAGTAAACGGTGAATTCTCTGTCTGTTTTTTTGTTATATATGTCTGCTTTCAATGTGGAGCGTATGGCTCCCTAATGGATGTATCTCAGCATATTTTTACTCTACAAAACTGCTTGTAAGTCAATCGCTCAATATCTCTTTAGTTTGATGAGAGTAGGGAAAGAAAGGATCAAGCTAGGACTGGAACAGTAGTTGGCTAGTTGCTCCGCTCCGACTCACTCACTGGATCGGATTGGTGGGAAGAAATTTTAAGACAACACAAACACCCATGCTTTCGAACAGAATCGATAAATGACTGAAAAACGCTTTTTACAATAGGAATTGTTTGTATATTCTTTGTGATTTTAACGGACTATGGTTGTTGCTGTCAAAAATATGGCATCATTTAAGTACAGGAGAACTTTGATTATCCGGACTAATTGGGGATAAAAGTAGAGACGAAAAATCTCGACAATCGAAAAAATTACAATGGACAAGGAAAGACTTTTAAAAAAAATTCAGTATGAATAATTGTTATTTGATTAAATTTATATATAGCTCAGATTTTTTAAAGCATCTAAAGTTATTTGATTTCCCAATCACAGACAGTGCTTTTATGTATCTCTTGCAACGTGCAAGTCAGCAAATTTGTAAAAACGAAAAAAAAAATACAATTCGGATAGTCAAGGTTAAATTGTAAATTCATATATTTAAAATCTTAAATGCGCCACTGCAATTCCGTTCGTGCCACCAAATTAACAATGACTTTTTTCTAACTATTGTCTAATAAAAGGAATAAAGTTTCACCATTGAAAAACTTGGTCCATTTTTTATTCCTGACGATCACGTTATGTAATTTGTCTTCATACGTCATATCAAAAAATATGCTACAAAATGCTTGCGCGGCTAAAACTTCTTCGAATAAGCAATATTTTTATCTTCCATCTTTGTCGGGAATAAAATGAAAGATTTTCAACAGAAGTTTCTCACAAATGCAAAGCTTTTTTAAATAAATAAAAATTGGTAGCTTAATTCAATTAAATAATGATCGTATCAAAAAATGTGAGCTTTTATGATTACTTTTTATTAATCGATAGATGATATATTATCTTGCAATATAATTAAAATCGTTTATCATTAATTTCTTAAACAGATATTGTTTACCTCTTAAGAAACAATAACTACTTAAAAACTGTACAGTTTTATTATATTATACTAATTAAAATGTCCTTTGATCTAATTATAAAGGGACGTCTAATCGTATTTTCGCTAATTCGCCAACTATGAAATCATAAAAAAGAAGACATTAAAATTATACGCGATCATTTCGAATATACTTTGGATTGGGAAATTAATTAACGCATTCAAAAATCATTTTAATCTTTACATAAGCGCTAATGATGTATTTCTTTTAATTGATATAATGAATGGGTTACATTTTATATTTTTATACTTTTTTTTGGAGAGAGAAGTGTTCCTTAAATAGGCATTGAATTTAAGTATTACGGTGCATTTTTAGTTAAAAATAAATCGCCTCTTTTGGAAGAAAAACTATGTTATAAAACGTTTATTATTGTTTGTAATTTCTTTGTCATAAAATAGTATAAACTATAAGTTATTTGAAAAAATCAACTCTCTAAAGTCTAAACCCTTTTACAGTCAACGATATCGATACTGTATTTTACGCAGAAATCGTCATATTCATATGTTTGATATTGTCCATGAGAATGGTTGGTCATATTCCAAATGTGTCTATTTCACAAGGTTCGCAATCACTTCGCACCTCATGCCAGAATGTGCACATATTGAAAAATGCATTGATTTATTCACAACTGTTTTGCAGCAGATAAAGTAGAAGTTGAATAAAATTATCGGAGAGAATTCTTACATATTTCTGATATCAGTTGAATTGAATTCAATCAATAATTATGACATGTGAGGTGAAGTGTTTAAGTGTGACATTTTTACTTTGGACAAAATGAGTTATCAAATTAATGCTAAGTACATGAAAGTATTTTGAATAATCAACATTTAGCTACTATGAAAAACTAAATGTCACATTTTGATAATTAACGTCACATATATTCTGACATAAGGCAAGCTCATACGAGATTATAATAAATTATCCCTGAATATTAACGAAGAATGAATGTGACTGTTTTTTCTTCTTCTATGTAGCTAAACTGATTCATTATGGAATGTTACAATGGAGAATTAATATATCGAGAGGATGATATAACAAAATGAAATAAAATAATGCACATCTTTTATGCGTGGCCCCATAATTTTTTACGCCTAAATAATTATATGATTTTTTATAGAAATTTTCAAGAAACAACTCACTTTATAAATCTTCATTTTTTATTGTCTATCAGTAATTAAGACGTCACGCATCGCAGTAGATTAGTTAAATTTTCATCAGTCAACATATTTTGACTGAAAAATGAATGAATGAAAAATTGCGATATGTGGTGCCAAATGTAGCTATAATGCACATTCCTGATTGCCCTTATTTTGGGGATATATTTTTGATTTTGCTTAGCGGCGGAATGTGACACCCAGGAAAATGATCCAAAAAGTCGTCACAATGCATGTATATGTTAAAAATCTCGAAAGGGTCACACATAACCTTGGATTGGGCCACATGCGACCCACTAGTCAATGTCTGGGCATGCCTACTCTAGTTAAATCTCGTACATTAATATAATATACACCATAATATTGATCTGTTACCGTTGGCATTCAAAAACAGTATACATACTAAAAGTTCTTATACATATTATATGAAGTTTGATTTTTATTCAAAAAAACGTTCGAACTTCAACCAAAGTTTGATTACGAGAAATTAAGCATACTCGAACCACGCAATATACATAATTGCTTACACACATTTGGCTGTACGGGTGACGTAAATTGATACATTAATTGGCAAACCAGTTTTTATATATTATACTTGTTACGTCTTCTTTAATCATATAATTACTGTCGAGTTAAAAAAAAGCCTTTGTATAATTAATTGATGGTTAATATGATAACTAACTTTCCATGTATGTAACTGTATAATGAATTATAAATTATCATATTTAAGCATCTTTGTACGTTCAATATCTATGTAGCATTAAATTTATACGATTACTTGCAAATTTTCTCCATCAAACAACACTACTATTGTAGTCAACTTTGTAACAGTTGATCTCTTTCATCTACACTGCTTTGTCATAAGCCATAATAAGGCACCTGTCAAGTTGTATACCTTTATATTCCGGTGAATAATTTGCATTTTGTTAGCATGTCCGCCTTCAGTGTGGAGCATATAAACTTGAAATCGATTTTTTCTACGAAAACTGCTTTTTTAAAGAACTCAGTTTTTACAGCTCTATTTTTCGCAGAGAGAAGGTATATGACATGACTAGTCATGAGTCCCGGATTTTTTTTATTGTTGGACGTGGGAGGTAATTTTATACCTTTTATACAGGGCTGTGGAGTCGGTACAAAAAAGTCCGACTCCGACTCCATCATTTACCAAAACCACGACTCCGACTAAAAAAAGGTTAATATCGTCACTTTTCCCCCCTAAATTTCCTATTAATGTGTATTCAATTAAATATCAACCCTATCAATGCGGCCAAAAGCCAAATTTGACATATTAAATGCAAAAATAAAAAGTTTAAACTTTTCAAAATTTCCAACTCCGAGTACGACTCCGGCCAAAACGCCGCGACGTCTCCGACTCCGGACAAACTCCACAGCCCTGCTTTTATATAATTTATAGATATTAATACATTTACAAGCTCTCTGATTATTCGATATATCAATTACGCTTAACACGAAATCAAACTTTTATTTGACAGGGTATTAAAAAAATATGTCTCGAATCCATCGGTATTGCAGTTTAATTCTTAGTACAACCGTTCAACTTTCGCGAGTGACACTACGATCAATTCATGTCTGCTACAAAAATAGCCATCGACAGAGCATTATATAAAACGATCTGACATGTCGATATTAATAAATAATTATTGTTAATGTCATTGCATTTCTGTATGCCCGATCGAAGTACCGAAAGCGAATAGACATAAAGCCATTTCAGCTCACTATCACGTCATAATCTTAAGTGGCATATTGCATAAATCACAATGCAACGCATGCACCATCAAAATGAAATACCAACTACCATTACGACAGCAAATGTACCAGAGTGCAATCCTTATAATCAAATTAATATTACAAAAAAGGTTTTTTTTTTATATATTCGAGAAAAAAAATCTTTTTAGTATAGCTAGTTGTTAGTCACTCGCCCAACATGTGGCTATTGGAGAGGTTGTGGATAGAAGGACGTAGATTGAAACGCACAAGAAGTAACTTCATAACTCTTACGTTACGTTTAAATAAATAAAACATATTATAAAGTAATATTTCCACATGTATTATGTTCTGATAAAGATCAGGACCGGTTTTTCTCATATCCAGAATTTTCCAGCTGGTTACGATCTCAATCAAAATATATGTGGATGCTGTATTATGTAATGTGCTCTATTTATTTGATCAGTTGACAATGCTCGTGAGAACACATGTGGAAATAGTACTATGTGATTTGTTTTATTTATTTAAATAATACCGTTCCACCAAGAAGTGACAGCTAACACTATAAAAGTGTTGCTACTTTTTTAGCATTGAATGCACGGTATTTGAACAAAAAAAAAATATCATATATTAAATCTTTTTTTGCACGGTTTTTTTACACGGTCCAACGTAATGGAACTGAATTCATCTTTTTTCACACGGTTTTATTTTTTTGTAGTACGAATCCCCTGCGTAAAAAGGTAAAGTGTACATGAAATTTATACCACTTGAAGCGATAAGGATACCGCAATCAAATTGGATAAGCGTCCAAGAATCTAGACTACCCTTAGTAAATTGTATACTGGAAAAAAGTATGTATATTTTAAATAGATGTTTTCAAAATTCCGCCTTCCGTGCAAAATTCTAAGATATTTATATTTGATTATAGTTTGATACTTCGTGAAAAGAAATGCACCACTGTGCGACAGGATAGAGTAGACCGGGGTGACTGTATCGATTTTTAATGCAAGAAGGGTCATTTTAATGGTTACCATACGTTTTTAGAATTGAAGATACAACTTTAATACGGCACTATAAGCTTTTTTCGGAAGTTTCAGATGCTCAGAAATAAAGATTTTGATGTCATGGCATTAGTCAATTAAAGCACATGCTATTCCAAGACACTCGTCATTAATGAAGTAATGTTTGTGGAAGCAATATGAAGGTTTCCATATGAAAACAGTATTGGAAGGCATGAAAATATTACAGACACACATACTCTGGATACAAATCCATCGATTAAGTAATCGTAATTTTTTTATCAGTCACTTGAGTACTAAAGGGACCCTGAAGCTTGTTGAAACTATGTATGTCCGTATTCCATATTGTAGAAAATAGTGGCGGGCGAATATAAGATTTTTGGAAAAAAATATGTGCTTAATTCTTTGTTTGATTGCTTAACTGCTTAATTCGTTACAAGTTATAAATCAAGTGTTTTTTTTATTATTAAATAATTAGTAGAAGCTTTTGGAAATATAAATTCTGATCTAAGAATCCTTGAAATGGAATAAAGTCTCAGGACCGGAACTAGAATAAATGTACTAAGAAAAACATACAAATAAATATTATATCGAATTTAAAAAGGCAAATGACCTTACCCACATTTTTTAAATAATGTTGTGATTTTGTGTTAGTCATTGTTCATCACCGCAAATTTTATGGGTTCTTTTTTTCAAACTTAAAAGTTTTGCTGCTTACGTCCTTTAGAAAAGGCGTGTATTCAATCGTTTACATTGTGATTAACAAAAAAAACTATATTTAAAATACTGATGGTTACATCCTTTCCCATATCTATAGTCAATATATAATATAAACCACTGAAATGTTGCAAAACTAATGTAATTGAAATAATTATTTCATTTTGTATTTTATAGCGGTGTGTAAAGTTAATAGTTCAATTATTGCGAGTGTTATAATTAATAATAAAGATAGATCTTTGATTGCTGGCTAAAAGCTAATAGGTTGGCATTCGTGACTTAATGAAGACTGACTTCACTGAGTTGTCCCAATTTTGTAAGTGAATTATGGTGGCCATGCAGTGACATCGAACCGTATGCAAAGTCAATAAAATTTATCGCCTCTCTAACAGAGCGCCAGAGTTTGATTCAAATGCATCAGATGAAGTGAATATAACACGCATCATAAAAACTTTAAAAGTCGCCTCAATCTTTTTAATTCAAGGCATGTTGCAAAGATTTTTTTAAAAATTATATATATACAAATCATATGCAAACATATGAAAAGAACGTAACCCACATTTTTTTAAGGGCGGTATTTTTCGATGATCGCAATTAGAGACTCCAATTCGAGTATCGAGTACTCGATACTCGAGTATACGATATTTTGAAAAATACTCGAGTAGTACTCGTTTGAGTAATAATCGTCGATGTTTTTTCTACTGCGAGAATTATAAAAAATATCAAACCAATTTAAAATTTGAGTCATTTAATTCTCTTTTATTGTTGAAATATATGTTGCATAAATGGAAATAAATGTATATTAATATAAGTCTCTTAAATTATTTGTCATTTATAAATATACACAAATTCGAATTTTATATTTTGGTTCATCTGATGTTGCAAAGTTTTTTAAAAATTATATTTTGAACGTAACCCACATTTTTTTAAGGGCGGTATTTTTCGATGATCGCAATGTACACTACTTAATACACGTTCGATCAGAATGATTTAGTATCTAATTTGTTGTGCGTGAGTTACATCCTTTTTTGCATTTCTAGCGTCGATATAATACATATTCAAGTATTTACATTTCATTTATATGAATATTCATTGATAAGCCATCAAAAATATTAATTCAGGTTGACAGTGCTTTTGATGCCCTTTTTTATCCGTCAATTGCAATGAATTGCTTTTAGTGAAAAGAGATTTAAAATTCGTAATATCTAAACCAATGAAAAGATATTTTGTATAAAATAAAAAAGTATCAGGTTAGGACAGATTTTGTATCACATGAGACTCGGTGAGATTTTTTAAAATCAACTACACGAAGGAAAAAGACATCAAAAACACATTCACAAGATCTCAAAACTAGATCGAAATAGTCTGAATTTGATATTGATCTTGTCGTGGCTCAGCTCTTACTACTCAACAACAGATTTTCATATACTTGAGATAATCTTATGTTATGATCAGGACCATTTTCGCCTTGGACACATGTTGGTCACAAAACTTTTAAAAACTGGTTGAGAATTCCAAGTGTAGGGATGTAACGAAAATGGGTTTGAGGGATCTGACGTAATTTTTAGTCTTTTGTAGACGATTCTTATGGCTGCTTTTGTTCAAAAAATGTATTTGCAGTTAGTAAAAAATTGCGATTTGTTTTTATCGGTCACTTTTCTTGGATTACGCTAGTTTTTAGTGACTTCTACTTGAAATCTGCATTGTGCGGTGTTATAATTCGCATTGTAAAGTGCAGTGGAAACATTACTTCTATCAGATTTTCAATAAGTACTGGGCAACGTTTATAATAATAAATTTAAAGTGAAATAACAATGAAAGCTCTACACCTGTTTTCTATTATTATCAAATCATAATTGCATAACATTATTATGTACCGCAGCTCAAAAAATGACGACTCTAATTTTCGTTCGTCAAAATAAATGAGTAACGTGACATATCGTGTCAGTCTCTGTGGTCGAGTGGCATGGGGCTTACACAAGCGACCAAGTGAGTCTAGACCAGTGGTTCTCATGTGCGGCCACCAATAGCTTCATAGTTGAAATTGATATTTAATAAAAATGGGTTTTTACAAGTCAATTTGTCAACAAAGACACTGAAAATGAAATATTTTGTATGCACTGCATTGTGCGCCAAGAATTACTAGTTAGCAATAACTCAACACATACATATTTGGGTCTTTTTGGCAAAAAAGACTCAACGCAAAAAAAATTGTGCGGCCACCAGACATGTCCGTAGTATAGCTGATGTTTCTAATGCGGCCACAGCCAAATTTTGCGTGAGAACCACTGGTCTAGACTCAAGTCCCAGTAAGGTCAGTTTTTCCAATTTAAAAAGAGATATTGGAAACGGGTTTATGTCATTGTTTGTTAAATTGATCATAATATTTATAAATCATGAATTTCTCATATTTTGTAAAAAAATATTTGCGTTGCATTACAGCTTAACATTATAAAATATAAATTAAAATATTTAGTTTTTTATTTTATCAACATACATATACCGTGTATTAATTACCCGTATCGATTTAAATAATTTCGTGTATACTAGAAACAATATAATATTCTCATTCAAAAAATAAAATGAACATGATCAGTCCTTTAAAAACACTCGTTGTCCAAGATAAGAGGTGAATGATTTGATCGATCAAACAAAATTGAAATATGTAGTCGACTATAAAATCACTACAAGGCATATTTTAATAGGCCTCGAAAATTCCAAGAAACGCTGTCGCGGAACATGTTGGCTTTGACGTTTGCATGAGAAGCATTAAGCCATACATTTTATTAATTGTGTTTTATGGTAATGCAGAATGTGTATGAACAACGGTTTCAAACATCATCACCGAATGCAAACTATTTGTGAGGTCTTTCTAAAATTGAATCTCAAATTGAAATCATATTTAAATTATTTCCAAGACCGCGAAAACTTCGACAATTCAATGCAGCGCAGCTAATTTTAACTTTGTGATTTTGTTTTTTCGAAAACTAGACTTGTAATATATATTTTTATATACACGTCCACTCCTAATGTGGAGCAACGCCTCCTCCTCCTATCTAAACAATTGTTTCAATATAAAATTAAAAATAACTTTGATTATTCCACATCTTGTGGTTCTGTTGTGATCTTCTGTAATTTATCATTTTAGAATACTAGAGTCAATATTGCTTAATTACTTAAGCAACCTTTGCGATAGTAAGTCCGAGGATGCATATGAAAGGAACGAAATACGTGTCACAATTAGTAACACTATGTGAAATGATCAAAGTTATTCTACATATATTTAAATGAGCCTTGACAAAGTTACCGCCGAATCCATCGTAATTGTTTCAATATTTATAAATTCTTTATAACGTTGATTTTTATATCAATCGATAATATATATGATAAGTACATCAAATAATAAGCAAGCAGTCAAATATTAAATTTACGAACAATTTTTCAATATTTTTTTAGTAGTTTAAATTATCTGCTACTTTTATTTGATCGGGTGCAATCATCTAACGTTCTAAAGCGCGTGCAGAGACCGTTTGATTGGCTCCAATACAAATAATTTAAGCGCTTAATAAAACATTTGAGTGATTTAATAGTCTCAAGATCATTATTCCACACTACGCTGCTGCTTTTGACATGTCAAAAACACTAAATAACAAACAATTAGATGACAGTGCGGTGGAATAATACAGGATTTATTGATAACGATAATAAATAAAAAATAATATACAAATAATCGTTAGATACATATAATATCATATCGAATCACACTAGGAATCAAACATATTTCGAACATTAAACATTATAAAACATGCTTTCATACGCTCCTGTTAGAAAGCAGAGATGATTGAAATGGAAAATATATATCGAATCAAGAAACAATCCTGATAGTACTACATGAAAAAAAGTGGAAACGTTGCTATGAGCCCAACTCTTGGTGTAAAACAATTAAAACATATTCTGCCATTTTATATTTCTGTTGACCTGGTCTGGTGAGTGATGATTTCCATGTAATTAGTAAATATGCCTACGGGCCAAAAAATAGTTTGTGTACAAAACAATCAACAGCAATTATAAATTATTCTTTGTTTAAATTGTGCTATTATTTTCATGTATTTTTATCTATATATTAACATGCTTTTATAATTTTTCGAATCATCCAAAAATTCATTTACTACACACCAATTGTTTCACATATTTTTTCTTGTGTTGAATTTATGCACCTGTTAAAAGAATCCGCCATGGCCGCATTGCAATTTTTTGAGAACGTATATTATTCATTATCGTACAGTTATCAATAACGGATCCTCTAAGTTTTCAATTGATGGTGATTTAAAACCTTATCTAGTGATCCTCTGAAACCTGTAGTTGATATTTTAATTCAAATCAATCCTAAGTAAGAAAAAAACTATTAGTTTCTTATATTGTTATCGGCAATTGTTTGAGGATAATTCCTGTTTTTAAGCCGTAGATATTATCATAGTGTTTAATATCAACTGCATAATATCTACATCAATTGATTATTGTATTGTTTATATTTATATAGAGTCGATGCACAAATGTTCTGTTGACATACATCTAAAAAGTGGCAAAGCGCTACTAGCTAACTGAAAACACATTTAATTAACGATGGGCATTCTGTCAAAGGCAAACAACGCGGAACGCTCAGCTTTGCTGTACATAGTTCACTACAATTATAGAAGTGCCGACAAGACTTGATGGATAATTTATAAAAAAGTATTTAGGTATATCAGAATATTTCAATTCAATAAAAATCAGATGTCCATTCCTGCGATGGGAGAAACCGGTCCCCATCTTTAAATAATGTACGTGGTAGTAGATCGATAAACATATGCTATATTTATTTAAATCAGCAAATATCTTTTTAGTACGATAACAGACTTAGCATGGGTGAAAAAAAAATCAGGCTAATACGTGTGGCCTGTAGGATTAAAAGATTTAAAAAAAATAATGCTTCTTCTACGTGCATCATGTGAAGATCAGTACCGGTTTTGCTCATCGCGAACATTCTAAATTGATAAAGTTGGAAATACTCATGATGATCGAAACCGGTCCTGAATTTTTCGTAATATTTTTATGTGGAAATAGTAAAAAATATATGTAAATATAATGTCTTCCGCTATGAATTGATAGTTTATGTCTAAGAATTGCTGATGAAGTTTAAGAAGATTGAGGGCATTGTAAGCTTCGAAGATAACTGCTTTTAAGAATGATCGAACCTCAGACATGAGAAAAAGAAATGAGTAGAATTATTGGTGTTTGATATTTGCTTCATCAACATTTTATGCGAATGGAAAAGATCAGGTAAAAAAATGGTTGAAGGACACAGCTTCTAGTATTATATCGTAAAATGGTCAGTATAATTATTGAATACAAGATATTTTAATCATCTCTCTTAGTAACATTTAAAACCAACATTTTAAATAAATATCAAAGATGGTCTTTTGATTATTTTGTCAATTAATAAATTATGGGTTAAGAAATACCCCCAATAAAATTAATTCTTAATCGAAGAATTTTGTCTCAATATTGTTAATTATATATAAGATTTTCAATCGCTTTATAATCGAATCAACTGTATTCTTACTTACTTGACCAATACAGAAAAGCTATTCACTTGGTGTTCACTGTCAATACTTGGTAGAATGGCATTAAAATAAAAATTATACAACATTTTTTGTACTTATTCCACATACATTTTATTGGTTCAGGACCAGTTGACAATGCTCACCATGGGCGAAACCGGTCCTTATCCAATGAAATTTATATGGAATAAGTACTTTAAATGTTGTATTATTTTTATTAGAAAAGTTATTGTTTGTATAGGAAATAGTTCAACTTTCGCAAATTCTCATACTCATTGCTCGCCAGCGGTACCTACATAGTCCATTCTACAAACGTTCACTTGCCATCCGTATCAAAGCGTTAGGCATGTCCTTTATCAAATCATCGCCACTGCTTTCCTGTGATATCACATTACTTTGGATTTCTTCAATTATGCATCTATCAACTTCTGAGAAGTAGTCATTCACTCACGAACTTAATCGAAGAGCTTTTTCGCATAAATTGAATTTTCCTCGATGCTTTAATGAGCTTTTTCGATGTGTGTTTCAATATTTTCTAACTTATTTTAAATACATCTACTGTTAAAATTCTTGTTCTTAATGCCAATGTGTTAAATCTATTGATAACGTATAATATATGATGACTACCCTTAATCATTGGTAGAAATAAATTATATTAGTTATAAGAATACGGATCGTAAATATTCCACAAATTTCCTTGAAAACTATGTGGGCCCAACTTATTTTTTTTAGTTACTATGCAAAACCGGTCCTATGTTTTAAAATAAGTTATGTAACACATGTACATAAAAATCATTAAAAAAAATATTCCATAAAAGCATAATTTTTACTTCTTTCATACGCTAAGGTTTTTTTTATATATCGTTTCGGAAGGAAATATTTAACAAAAAGTATAAAAAAAATCATAATTTACTAATTCCTCTTTAGAAAACGTCTTTTTTATGCAAATATAATACATACCACACCAAAAATGGCCGAATAATGAAAACCGAAATAAACACAGCACGATATTCCTGGTCTTAACGAATCTTGCGCCAAAAGTGTTAAAAGCGCATTTGGCTTTCTTAATTAATTAACATTCTCGAGCCTTAATTTGAAATGGAAATGTGTGAAAATAAAAATGTGGTACAAGCAGCCCGCAACTTGTTCACTTGTGACTTGTAACGTTGTAACGTAGCCTCACAACTTTTCACTGAACCTGCGATTCTATGCTTTTTGACAACTTTTATGAAAGCTTTATCTTACGGGACTATTTTTGAAATGGCTGTCGTGTTGGCATATTATTTCTTCCATTAAAAGCTCATACGTGTTTTGGTATAAAAGTATAATCGTGGCAGTATTTTTTATAATACATTATTGGTGATACGTAGTTCATTTAAAATCAATCTTTGGTGGATGAATATACTTGATTTAAAAACTTTGTTCTTAAAAATCGCTTTCATTATTGATAAAAAAAATATTTAGTCTTTTTGATTACTTATGAAGTTTTGTTACCTCCATATTATCGATCTAAATAATATATAGTATGTTTTCAGATTTAAATTGTCTATGGGGTAACTGTTATCCAGTATTTCTTTGTGAGAATACACATGAATCGGAAGAATTGATGGCACAATCGAGTTGATTTAAATTCAATAAAAAAATAAGGGTTTCTACAGTCAACATAAAAATAAAACCAGTATATCTAGTCCATATTAAATCATATATTTATCATTTTCATTAAAAGGAAACTAGATTCAATATTTTTTTTTATATATGTAAGTCAGACTACTCGATAAGCTTTTTTATACACAAAGTCAGTCAAATTGATTACAAATTTTCAGAATACCTGTCGATTCTATGTATTATTAATATCATGTGTTTTCATGTTAGGTCTCACACGGCGATGGGCTGAACTAAATAATATTCATTCGACTAGCAAAATTAGTCCTCATCATACTTTAAAATGGTGAAATAGTTGCTCGTATTTTATTTATCAAAATATATTCACATTAGAAATTGAATGTTCAAGTTCCTATATTGGTGCTTATCGCAATACCTCTAAATATATCTAATACTAGTATTGCTACCCGGCGTCGCTTGGACTAAGCGACCAATAATTATTTAATGTTATATCATTCGACATAATTATATCACAAAATCTAACATCCAAAATAGAGTTAAAATAAAATCACAAACTTTATTTAATTTGATGACACATTCTCGCCCATTAAAATGTCCAAATTCAAGGAAAAAATCTAATTTGCTGTCAAAGAAATGTCAAATAATACCTTCACGTAAATAATAAACATTATTATTAATAATAAAAGCCGGGAAAAGTTCAGTAGAAGACTAATTTATTACATTTTGACTAAATGTCTTCGCCGATAAAAATTCAAACATATTTTCTTTCATATTCGTTTTTATGGCAACTTAATGACCAACAATGCAAAAGGGAATTACAGACCCAAAGACATACAAATTCCGTTTCGGTTTTATATATAAGATTATTTGAGAGCCATAGGCAGGGTCCGTAGTAGGTGGACGCGGGCAACTAAACACGTATCGATGTAGGCCGGTAGCTTAATAGCTTTTTCATGTTTTATTCAGACCACTGTCCACTTCACTTAAATGACCAATAAAGCACCGGCATACCTTTTTAATGTATACAAAAAATAAAACTCGCCTCGCTTACTTGACATGTTAAGGTAGCCATACTATCGTGTGCTTTGTCTTTAACAAAACAATGATAGTACCCAGCATTGCTAAGAATATTCAACAAAGAAATATATTGATCCATTTGAGAATATAATCGACATTATTTTATTTAAAAATATAATAGTCACAATCACTAAAAAAAATAAAATAAAGTTATTTTATAAATTCAATAATTCGAATCTTTGAATGAACATTTTTATAATTTGACTTTTAAATCAAGATATGCATTTCTATCAAAATGCTATAAATAGTAACACTACAAAATAGTAAGATTATTTAAAATTAAGTTAAGTACTTTTTACAAAGGAACAACATTCTACAAAATATAAGTATTTTTTTAATGCTGCTCACGATGAGCGAAACCGGTCGGAAAAAATGTATTTTATTTATTAAAATATAAATTGCCTTTACACCAAGATTTGATCAACTATATGGGCATATGTTTTTCTTGATTGACTATTTATATCTGTAGTTTTATTACATTTATTAAATGAAATATTTACATAAATTCTTTTATGCTTAAAAAAATTATTGAAAAACTCTCATAAACACAACTTTGAGTTGTATTATTTGAAATAACTCCTTACGAGATATAATTCAAACAAAGTTCCGCCACTGGCTCAGTAGGTAGGTATTAATATGTTCCGCTCGTTACAATTAGGTAGATTTATTGTTAGGCAGTTTCAGCTGATTAATATTGTCAAGCGAGCTTTCGATTAAGCTCTTCCAACTGCTAGTAAGTACTTAATCAGTTACTCGTATGGAGTTTAATGTTTTTAGTTAACAGTTTGAGCTTTGAACTTTTATGCGGAGCATAAAAGTTTTGTATCAAAATAGTATCTGATGATTAATAATAATAAAAGAATATACTTAGTTTTTGTTCGAATATATCTATTAATTTTCAAACATTTCTGCACTCCAATTAAAAGCTATGTATGTGCATAACCCTTTATAGGGCAAAGGCCGAAATTGGTTAGTATATTAACCACTCGAATTAAAGTCAAAATATCCAATACCACCCACAATTAAGTCAATATTTGTATCTCAATACATCGTCCATAATATTATTTCGTCATTAAATTTGTCAAATGGTGGAAATTTTGCGTTGTTTCCCAAAAATCAATGTCTTTATCCGCGAGTCTTTAAATTAACTATTTGCCGTTTGTGCGCGCAACTTACAGCTTTGGAGCAGCGTATTTCATTTGGACTTGAATTATGAAGGCTGTTTTGCGATTTTTAGAGAAAAATATTTTTATAATCATTTCATATATGTACATACATTTATAAAAAAACTTTTTTATATGGTTAGTAAATATTTTAAAATATCGTCTAAATTCGATATTCATAATATGTATTTCATTTGCCCTATTAAGGGTTAAAAGGGGTTTCCAGACCTCAGATATGAACTGTTTTTAATAAATAGGGCGGAAAATGCCATCATACATATGACGGCAACACGTCACTGGTAATTACTTTGTTTTAAAAAAATAAT
The DNA here is from genome assembly GCA_028554975.1 of Himalopsyche kuldschensis. Taxonomy (NCBI): domain Eukaryota; kingdom Metazoa; phylum Arthropoda; class Insecta; order Trichoptera; family Rhyacophilidae; genus Himalopsyche; species Himalopsyche kuldschensis. The sequence continues at coordinate 5,949,044 of JAHFWI010000029.1, read as the reverse complement.
AAATAGTTTAAAAAATCAAATTTGAGTTTTACTGTAAAAAACGACATTAATTCCGGGATTACCTAATATATAACTGATTTCTGTAATAGAATATTGTTAATACAAGTTCACTCAAGATACTGAATATCTTGAAAGCAATTCCAGTTCCACCAGTTCCACCAGTTCTCTAAGTTCAGCCAATTATCGTGAATCAAACGTACAATAATACTAATAGTGCACGCGCATAGTTTGTCAAATGAAGTGAAACAGATGTGTCTTTGAACAATGGTTCCCAAATAAATTAAGATACTAGTTAACGCAGTATATGAAATTTACAAAAACTTGGTAGAATTCAAAGGAATATATTCTTTGCGACGTTTGCAATGTAATAATCTCGTAATGCACACCTTAAAATATTCTAGAATCAAAAAACTGTACCTATGTACATCATTTATATTTATTCCGATTTTTTTCTCTTTACAATGCTGACTAATCGACAAAAACCAGTATCTTGGTTTTTATTAAAAATGTTTATTGAATACGCCAAAAATTGGCGTTAAATACAAAAAATCTATCCTGAAAAGTAAATTAAAAAAGGTAATATGATATCTCGCTATTCCACGTATTGTGTAACGACTTAACGTTATAGATCAATACTCAACGTTTAACTTATGATTAACGTTTCTAAAAAAACAAAAAAAATCGTGCTTAATATTGAATAATTAGTATAGCTGTTCATAATAGTCAAGCTTATTATGTGTTTTCCAAATTGAATACCATCAAAATTATGAGATATTAAGAAAAACATTTTATATGTTAAAAACATGTGTTCATTTTTAACAGTAAAATTACGCAGTTCTTTTATTCCGCCTCTTAAGTTACAATAGCTGAAAAATCAATATGAAAATAATAGTGTGAAAAAAATAGTTTAATAACTGTCCACTAAGAAGCACTGCCGTCTGTTGATCTAACATAAAAAGTTGTCCATACTTCTGGAGCCGTAGTTTTTTTGATATTTAATGAACCTGGCACTAGGGACTCTAATTACTCGTCATCTCAACTACTCGAGTATCGAGTATTAAAATTTAAAAATACTCGAGTAGTTTCAGATGTACCAAAATATAAACTATTAATTCACATTTTTTTTAAAATAAATAGGTGATAAATAAATAAATATGCTTATTTAATTTCGTCGATACATTTCATTCATTTTACTAAACACATATTTTAAAAATAACAGAGTATCGAATGCTTGAAAAATGGACGAGTATACTCGAGTATCGAGTGCTCGATACTCGAATTGGAGTCTCTACCTGGCACCCATTCAACGTAAAATTTAGATTTTTTGGTACATTGAACCTTTCTTCTCAACGGTATTAAATTTTTCTAGATCTGCATGTATTATTTAATCAATCCTTTAGTCTTGGCTTATAATGATTGTCTAAAGAAACGCACCGCAGACCTACAACAAAGTAACATACTAAATTACGATCAAAATCGTTTTCTATTACATTCAGCCACGATTGTAAATCTTGGTGTTCTCCCATGCGAGACTCAGTCATCCCAACAATTAGTATGAATTATTGCCACATTCGATTGTCTGTCGCATGATTCAGCCGAGACAAGAACCCTTGATTATTGATTTTCAATTAGGAGGCCACTGTGCAAGTGAAGTGCTTCGGCGTGCACTGCCCGTTTGTCTTATTCGCCGAGAAACCAGTGACGTCACATCCTGCGGCTGCACAATTAAAAACTATACTATTTATGACGGCATGGAGAATATCCGTAGGCGGCAGTTTTGAAAATAATAAAAGTGTCTGAATGAATCGTTTAGTTGCAGAGCTTTTTGCAGTCGGAATATATGTAGTCCATTCAAATTAGGTCAAATTAAATTATGTTCAAGAAATAATTACTTCTTAGCTTTTTTATAATGTTTCTAATACAGTGGTTCCTCGAGAGTTTATTTAATGTCAATTTGCTCTCATCTCAAAGCAATTTAACCCATTGAAATTAATTGAAATGCCATTAATCCGTTCCAGCCCCCAAAATTCCACCCCAGTTGTTCTTGTTAAGTGTTTTCGAATAGTAAAAATGTATTTATAAATGACAAATATTGTATAAAAAACATAATAAAAGAGAATGTAAAGAAATTAACTGGTTTTGTATAGTGTATTTGTATTACGGTCACTTAAATGCAACTTACACACAACTTAAATGCTACAGTATGCTTAATTGTATACTGCTTTTCTTTTCACTGGTCGCTGGATTAAAAAAAAACCTGTCCAAGGAGGTTTGTTTCTTCATCCCTTTCAGAATGTTGCGGAAATGAGTGTACAGCCGGCCGTTCCTCGTATCTCAAATGTTGCTCGTATTTCACATTGTTCGATGGGTCGTATTTCAAATATCTCGTATGTTAAGGCCCTCGTATCTCGAGGTACCACTGTACTTTCATTAAAAAACATACTTCAAAAATAATCGAATGAGCTAGGTCTTTTGAAAAGAAGCAATTTTTTTAACTCGAAAATATACATTATTTAATGACACAAATTTCCAAATATCAAAATACCACAACGATTGATAAAATGCTAGTCGCAAAGGTCCTTAACGTGCTTTCTGTTTTTAATTGGAAATGGTTCTGAAAATGGGATGGTATGATGTCAAAATAGTTTTCAACATTTGAGTGCTTTTGTGGAAACAAATAATGTTCGATTGAAAAAAAAATACACTATCAAAAATCTATTTCAAATTTAGAACAAATACATACAATTTGACATGGCGTTCTGTCAGCGATTTCTTAGAAAGAATACTTCTTAAATTAATTCAATTATTTCTACTCTGAATTCTTGGTGGTTAAGCAATGTATTTGTTTTTGTACTGATTCCACTTAATCCCCTAGCACACTATTTTTGCAACGTTTTTTAATCAATATCTTATATCAATTACTTTTTAATTAGTGCCAGTCAAATCGCCATAGAATCAACCCCACACCAAAACAATGCACGGCACTGCGTTGATATTGTAAGTGAATAAATAATGCAAAAGCTTCATCAATTACAGTTACCGTGTTTACCATCGCGAGGGGTAGCAGTTGCCGCCATTATGTGTCATAAACACTTCGAATAAGCTTGAACTTTAAACGGAAGCGCCATTCCGCTTTTCATTTGCATAACGCGAAGCTTAGCGAGGAAACCAACCGGGGTAAAAAAATGAAACTGCCGGAAAATCTGTTCTTAGTTTGCGAGTTTGCCGCTACGCGTCGCTACGGTGGCAATGCAAATTATGTGCCAGTTTAGCGTTTTTACAGACATTTACCGAAAGTTAGTTCAAATACTTAATGTTTACTAAACTATGTACAATATTAAATACTCCTCTATCATATATATGTACATACTTATTTCATAACAATTACATCAATTTGAACCATTCACTATGTGGGTATTTGTTTTAATATGCAGATTTACCGGTCAACTGTCTATAAAAAATCATTATGCACTGTCCCGTTTTACTAAAAATCAAGGAAAAACACGTACCTTTAACGCAACAACTTCATTTATGATTCCATGTGATTATGTAAGCGGAAAAAAATATTTTGAATATCTGTTCATAGAATTTATTCATTCCAATTATATGTGCATTTCTCCAGAACAAATTCCAACAATTTCGTTTTTCAATAACGCTCGAATTTCAAAACCAGCTGAAAGAGAGATAGTTTTAAAAATAAATGAACATAAAAATGGACTCCTAAACGGAAAGGGATTGTTTTTGATTCCAGTATTCCACCACTAAGGGAAACAAATCAATCATTGCATTTCTTAAATTTCCATGAAAATTTAAGCCATGTTTTAATATCTGAAAAAACTCAAGAATCAAAAAATATAATTCATAATTTAAATAGAACGCCATCTTGTTACTTGGGTACTCAAATAAAGATTATCTTGAGGATTTTGTTTTCTAAAATGGCAATTCTGTTGATATTGCGATTATAGGAATTCAATTATCGGCTCACTGCTCTGGCAAATACAATAAGGCTGTTATTTATTTGAATTGTTTGATTCCTCTTCAGCCTTTTCATACATTCAAGGAGCAATAATAATTGAATATCGATAAAAATATCCCGTGCATGAAAATGTTCATAAAGCTGCGTTTCCTAAGCTGTGTAGTTTTTTTCTGAATATGTTTAATAATAATTATTAATTATTTGAAAAAATATTAATCCAAACAAATTCAGTTGATCTTTACAGACTTTCTTTGTTCCATTGCTAAAATAACATACATGATGGTGTTTTCAATATCCAATTTTCTGCTTACGTATATAATTATATTTCATAATCTAAATTATTTATCATCATTTGCTAGCATTATAAGAATCAGTTAATATTTTTTTCGTAATAATATTCCACCAAGTATTGACAGTCAACACCTGAAAAGTGATAAATAAAAAATAAGTTTAATTATATTTTAGTGAGAGATGAAAGGTTACGGAACACTGATATGAACCAACATAATAAATTATAATCAAACGTGTAATAACTTTTATACTACATAGTTTGATTAATTGAGGAAATTAGTTCCAAAAAACACTTATTTCATTCAAGTTTTTTTTCAAATTGTTAATTGGTTTGTATCGAAAATGATTACATAAACAGGATTTGTGTATTTCCCGTTTGACGAAAGTGGTTTTTAAACAAAGAACAGTATATATGATATAATAAATAATTATACCTGTGTCCGGAAATTACGACTTTTAATCGGACATTTAACGTCTCGATAAACAGCTAAACTCATTTCATTCCGCTTAGACAAGACTGTATTTGAAAATTTTCGATGGAGATATATTTACTATACTTATATTTACACCAGGGATTCTTAACCTTCTTGCGACTCCGGGCGCATTTGAGGTTGACGAGAATAGTGACGGGCGCAGTACAGATTTTTTAATAAACAAATCTTAAGTACCTATTTTATAGTACATATCATTGTTTCATGTGAAGATTTGTACATGTGTTACATATATGTTTATATTTTTTAATTTATCTTTACAAATTGTAAAAATATCTCACAGTTACATTTTTGCGAAAACTCCTTCGATAATTAATTTCAATAGATAAAATACAATTCTGATAAAATTTAGTGTATTTTCGTAATTTGATACTTTGGGGAGGGCGCACGAAAATAGCTCCGCGGGCACAGGGTTAAGAGCCCACGTATAAACGTCACTCATACATAATTTTTCATCACGTAGAGGTTTCATGAACTAGAATTAATTTGCCTTTACAACACAAATAAATCTGTATTCACCTAATATAAAATAATTAATTTAATTCAACGTTTAGAGTGACAAATGGTGTAACTCGATTCTCTTCTTTCAAAATCATTATCATGACTACTGCTATCGGTTGCTTTAGAAATATAGTAAGAGTGGATAACGTTAGAATTCACTCTTAATTTATTACTCTAGAGGAGCTGTGCTATAATAGAAGGTCTGATGATGGTTCTAAAAGTGGCAAAACACGTGTCACTATGTTTCACAAAAAACGTCGAATAAATTAAGTTATTTTAAATTAAATCATCTTCCGTAAAGTTATCGCCGAATCCATCGAAACAAAAATCTTTTCCAGCAAAATATTTGTATCAATTTATCGTGGGTGAAGCTATAATATTTTTTTAATTTCTTTATTTCAGGTGAAAATTTGGTTCCAGAACCGTCGCACAAAGTGGAAGAAACAAGACAATATAACGAACGCCGAAGCAGCCGAACACAAAACAACGCACAAAGGTGACCCAGAGAAACCGGACTCCAAGTCCCCTGGCCTGCCGTCCGAGTCGTCGACTCCCGACTCCAACATTGTCGACATGACCACGAAGAAACCCGAAAAGGTCATACTGCAAACGCCCAAAGCGCACAAGATTACCCCACCAACGCCAAAACTCCTACCCATATCAAGAACGGGTATTTTGGATATGACTAAAAAAAGTAAAAGCCCGTCATTATCACTGATGGAGCATTTACAGCAAGGTGAAAATGATATTGAAAATAGAATATCGATAACGAAAATATCGAACAAGTTGCCTGTTTTACCGACCGAGGAAATTTTGAATGATAATTTAGGCGGGGAGCGTCGGATAGCTGTCAAAGTTAATCTCGACAGTAGAGGAACAATGGATATGACAGGGTTTGAAATGCAAGACGATTGCAGGACTTCTTCGCCTGCGTCCCTTACTGCGCACGAATTTTAATTGTATTTATTGTCTTAATTTATTGTAAAATAGTCCTGAATATTTTATCAACTACTCGTATTATGTTTTGTGTTCCTATAAATACACTTTTATATAAAGATGGCTGGTATCATTGCAATATAAAATAATGTAAAATAGTGTTCTATTATTTTTACGTAGCACTTATATTTTATCAGTCGATTGATTGATTAGAGTGCATATTGTTTTCGTTTATGTTTATGTTAACGCTAACCTAACCTTTTTTTGTATTTTTTTTTTAAATATTAATATATGAGCGCAAATACGAAAGAATTCAAACGCCGTGGTTACTAATGTAAAAATAAACACTCGCTGCTAAAAATATTTTTGACCCCCTTTTAGGTCAATATCTAATTGATTTATTTGACAAAGTTGTTGGTAAATATATCAAAGTAGCCAGTTAGTGGTTGGTCACTAAATTCAACTCAATTTATGCAAAATTATAGCCAATCAACATACCTAAGAATTGTCAGAATTTTTTTTACTGACCATCTTAGTACTTACCTAGTATTCTTTACTGACAACAGTTATACGCATTAACTGAACAGATAACTATTGGTTCCCGATACTAAAATTGAGAATCAACGAAATTTTCAATGCTGTTTTTCATCGTATTTGTATTCTGCTTCTATATCTTTTTCCTACAAATAATAAATCAGTAAGACTATATATATTTAAAGTTACATATTCGATATAAATTCAGATGTCAATGAAAATTCATCCTTTTTTTATGACTTATACTTTTGCAAAAGCGTACTCGTTAATTTAACTAATCGTCATAAGTATGTTAAATTTATAATTTACTTTTCAAAGCCCAAACCCAGGTTATTTTCGATATTTCTTTAAATACCAGCCATACAGTGCATCGTGTAATTTACACAGATATTTAATTAAAAGTTACATGTTCGGTTTGTTAATAAAACGTTACATCACATACTGTGTTTTGTATTGTAATGCGGTCCGATATTTAATATGTATACAGAAATAGATTCGTTGGGCTCCCGATGAGAACTTTGGCGAACGGAAGCAGTAAAAAAATCATTTATTATTGCTTACATACAAACCTCGACCGGATTCTTGCACAGCTAATTATAATTGCCATGTAGAAATGTAAATTGATTTGTTTAAACATCTTTATTATTGTAAACTTGTGATACTTTGTATACCAACTCGTTACATTTAATGACTTTGTGTCACTTTTTTTTTGTAATTCGGAAAACGACCAATAGAGTAATGTAAGTATAACAACTTGGACAGGGAAAAAATGTGCAATATAACAGTAACATTTAATGGGAAATATCTGCGATGTTCTCCGTACAAAAAATATTATTTATTGAATTGGAACTTTGCAAATTTATCCGTATGTACTGCAAGAACTGTATCAAATAGTTGATATATATTTAGTTCTGACAGCGGCTTGATTCCGAAATAGCCAAGATCTGTATTAAGTATTTTTTTAAGCATAGTATTTTCAATGCTTTGTGTTTTTGAAAGCCACCGTATTATGGTCTGTGTTGATTTACTGATTGATAACTCTGAAAAAAAATTCTTACTACTGTTTTAAAACACCGCCAGATTACCAATTAAAACTATAATAAACATTAAAAAACCAACCAAAATAATTCATTTTGAATCTAAATTACATTAGTTCGAAGGTGATATCTGTACCTGGGAGGTAAGACAATGTCGAAAATGGTTCTTTTTCGCCACTTGTTTAAAGTCTTTTTAAGAAGTGTGTGCTTAAAATACAAATGGTTTTCTTCTACTATTTGTTATGATGCGATTGATGATATTACGACATAGCTGAGTATACCACTCAACAGATAGTCCCGAGGTATACATATTCTATTTTATAGAACACTATGTCTATATCTCGATTTTGCCGAATATCTACAAAATATAGTTGACCTTCGAGGTGCAGATATATTTTATATTCTTTTTCCTCTAATTTCTCGTACACTAATTTCACAGGCTCATACATAGAACTGTATCAATACAATTGATAGCTTGCTATAAATCATCCAAAATTTTTATTTGCAGAATCTATAATATGTATACTTCATTGTAATATAATATTCTTTAATTCTGAATAAAATTGTATACGCTCCTTGATAGACTCTCTAATAATTACTAACGTACTGTTACAATGTAATTTAAATTAAGTATTGATATTTAAAATATAATAATTGTAAGAGCTCGATAGATGTATACGTTTAGTCAAAATATATTTTCATGTCAACGTGACTGTATAAAGTGCCATCTCTTTCCATGTTAGTCGTCTAATATTTTCGTTTTCGTATAATTTTGTGTTAAAGAGGCGAGGGAAAAACTTTGGATTCTACGATAGTGAGAATAATATTGTTAATGTTTTTTTTTACAAACATTTAAATTATAAATAAAATCTTGCGAGCATTTTTTGCTTTCGATCAATTCAGCGGTAACTTTTTGGAAGTTCATTTTAACGTCAAATTTAAAGAAACTACGTTTGTTATACGTATTGTTTAGCAAAAAGTGACACTAGTTTCGCCTCATTATTTGTTTAATTATTGAGACAGCTGATCAGTTGTCTTGTCTTGATCAGCGGTATGAATAGACAGCGACCTATTCTTCTAAATGCGTAAATAAATTCACATCCTATTATTTGATTTTGAAAACGATATAACAGCAAAGTAACCTTAAGTGTACTGAAATTTTTAAACTAAAATTTAGAAATTTTCCTTTTGACAGTCGCTTCTGAGACACTAAATACTATCTGAATATTGAAAGCCTGGTAAAACCTAGTAATCTTTTAATAATTGCTTTTTTGAAAAAAAATACTATCGGTTGCCATACGCAGTCAAATTATAATCATATAACAATTATTACAATTTTCTCTTAAAGAAGATGTCACTGTCACAGAATCTTAAGCTTTTCAATCCTCCTTAATCGTATAGTTTGATAATACTATATCAATGTATGTTGTGTTTTAGTTGTAAGGTAAAAACTAGATCTTGAAAATTGTGCCTGCCATGACCTACCCAATAATTCAGTGAATGAGATAAAAAGTTATTGGAATTTAAATTCTTCTTTCCTCTATCTGTATTGCTATTCATAGATAGTATACAAAATATCCTATGGATAAAACATCCTTAAGGACGAAAAGATAAAAAAGCTTCATATATAAAATATGAAAAGTAAAAAGAAACATTCTTATTTGTTAAAAAATACAGTAAACGAAGATGAAAATTTCTTTACAGTAGATTATTGTATTCAACATGCTAAGAGATTATCTGTTAAAAGAACCCACAAACTATTGAATATTAATAAATATTCTTTGTCAAATATATTAAAGTTTTTCAAAAATATTGATTTATTATATTGATTTTCTTTATATAATTCTCACTTCTCATTGATCTCATAACATCTATTAAATTATTATTTTGATGTAAATCTCATAAACTGAATTCGTCCAGTAGATTTTTAAAAAAATAGCAAGTCCTGTTTCATTATATGTTTTTTTTTGAATGTGAGAAAAACTATTTAAAACTATTAATGATATCCCTATTTTTGAATAAAAAAATTTAAAAAAATATTTTTTCTCTAATAGTCACCATTGAAAATGTATTGTCTCTGTTATTTCTATGTGGTATGTATGCCACGTACATCTTCGTTTTTTGTTTTACTACTCTTGTGTATTTTAATTTCCTGCCATTATTTCATTTTTAAAGTGTTTATTCATAGTCATAGATAATTTTATTTAGTTAGCAACTCATAAATGTTCTATTTAATGTAAGTTCCATAGAAAAGAATAATACCGATAAAATATATAAATTAAAGATTTCTTATATTAAAAAATGTATCGTCTTTTTTTATTCTGTTCACCTGCCAAATAAAGATGATCCCAAATATGAATTCCGTAAAAAATACGTTAGTTTCCAATCCCGGGATCCCGAGGATTTTCAATACCTGATGAATCCCGGGATTAAAAAACACAATCCCGAAAATTTTTGGGATTGATTTGTCATTAATAAAATCGTTATTTATTTCCATTAATGTATCCTCATTTTAACAATGTGAAATTTTAATAAAATTGCTTAAGCAGACATATTTTTTATTTCAGTTAGTAATCAGATCGCGTTCCAATAATCTCGTATATTATATTTTAATCGAATAGTTTCGCTCTTCATAAATGGATAAACAACCGAAATACAATAGTCATAGAAAGATAGTGACAACAATCCTAACTATTACCAATATAACTATCTTATATATAAAACCGAAACGGCGTATGTATGTATGTATGTCTGTGGGTCTGTAATTCTTTGAGAATGATATAACATTAAATAATTATTGGTCGCTTAGTCCGAGCGAAGCCGGGGAGCAATACTAGTATTAAATAAATATGAAAACAAACTATCGACCATTAATAAAAATTTGGCCCGGGATTGGAAAACCTAATCATGACGTTCCTCTTCCTTGATTTATAGAAAAGATTATGAAAATATATTTATTTTTACTAAAATAAAAAAGTGTAAGTATCTTATTGAATGATCGGCATAATTTTGGCAAACAATGTTGTCAATAGGTTAAATATGAATCTACGATAAAATATTATCATGTTTCGCGTTTATTACAATAACATATTATTATAAAAGTTTATATTGCACAAAAGAGGTTCATTAAAAATGAATTGAAATAAAAAAAAATGATGCATTGTACTGCATCCATATCTTCAACAATGGTCAGGACCGGTATCGCTGCTTGTGAATTGCGAGCATTATAAACAATCAACAGGGCGTTTAGTAACAAATTGAGTAAGACTAAAACAAGGGATGTAAATCGACAAGAGGTATCACAAGAATTTGCAGAAAATCATACAAATTATTTATAAACGATTTAAGTATTATTCAAGAGTTGACATTGTACCTGAAAAGTTCATTTATAATCTTCATTCGTCTATTAATTAATATAGGGACTTAAATAAAAGAAATATAGTACATTCCGACATTGGTTGACTCGACATCTATTACTCTTAAAACAAAGCTTTTTGTAAGATATCTGAGATTCAAACCATTTATCACTCTAGTTTTAATACATTTACACAGATATCGTTAATCGAACATCCCATGTTCCATTCCGAGTGGAATATATTCACAAAAGTGCAAGCATTTTTCCATATAAAACAATATTATTTATTACGAAGTTGATGATTTTTTTAATACAATCCATCGAAACACAATACAGATACTTTTTTAAATGAATCTCGAAATTAAAAATAATAAAAAATAATAAATGAGGACCTTATACCTATAAGGTAGAGGTCTGCACGGGCTCGGGTAAGCCCGTCCCGGCCCGCGGGCCGAGTAAAGGTGGTTCGGATAAGGGCCTGGGCCGGGCTCAGGCATGGGTACACTAAAAAGAAAACATAAATTCGATTATTCCGGATGTATACGTCATTATTGTATATCTCAATTACATACATATTATAATTTGATGAGTTGATATTAAATTATTTTAAACGTTGACTATAATTTTGTTGATAAGTTGAAAAAACTGTCAGCTCGGGTAGGGTTCGGGTAAGATTTTCGGGAATGACCCTTGGGTCGGGCCTGGTAGAATTGTCTGAGTTCGGCCCGTGCAGACCTCTACTATAACCCCGTGTCTTAGGTAATTTCAAGGTCAATTTAAAACGTAGTTGATCAAAGGTCTTATGTGCCATCGCTCGGCCAGACGCAATTAACGCTCTGGTGAGCTTGGACCGTTTCATATTTTCAAGCGATTCGCGTGCGCCATGAGTGCACTTGAGGCGACTTGCGACAAATGCCGTCCTGACCGGATCGCTTCGCCTAGATATGACACTTGCATGGGCGAGGACCGTTTGATATTTTAAAACTCTGCCGCTTTCAAAGCTGCGCCGGATCGCCTCGCCCAGATTCGCCCAGCTAAGACGATCCGTAAGGGGAGTAAATCTCTCCACCGTCGTAGCTCGTAGGTGATGAAACATTGTTTTTTTTAGATATAGTATATTTGTCGCTGAGCTATTTTAATCGCTTAAGTAATCCTCGTTTAATATCACATACCACTGTTTTCAGATTTATATTGAATATACCTCAATAAAATATACATTTGTAAGTAAATGGAATACCTACGCCATTTATTTGGAAATATTGTGTATATTATAATCGATGACAAGCTTTTTGTCAGACATTCAATAGTGCAATGATAATACACCTTAATGATGGAAACACCCAGTTTTGGACTTGAGTTTGTTTGTTCAGTTGTTTTGGATTTGAGGGGGGGTGTGTTGAGACTACTATTTGTAATCCAATTATATTGTTTTATTAAGACATTTATAATCATTAGTAGACACTATTTGTTCCCAATACATATTTTTTAAATTAAAAGCTACAGTTATATGAGACATTGAGTGGGATTACCAAATTTATTGACATCAAAGTCAGTCAGTTAATTCAGTCAAAGTCAGTAAATTTAAATCAAAACACCGATGCCTTACGATGTAAATGTTACTATGAATTTAAAAGACAAGCCTTCTATGAAACAAAAAAAGATTTTTACATAAAAGTGAAAAATCTTGTTTTTTACCCCGGTCATAGATACTCAATTTAAAAAAAAAGAAATATTTTTAACACCTAAGGTAAATGTACCAGTAGCTGACTGTTTAAGAGAAAATTTCAACAAGAAAAACGATTAAGGTTTAGTATTGTACCGAATGAAGGCAAAGCAAGTATACTCATATTGGATCATGTGTCTTAATTAATATTATGTAACAAAAATTACGAAAGGGCCTGTTGAAAAAGAGTTGTGTTAAATTATTTGAAGTCATGTTTTTGTTTCAGTAGTTGACCATCTCACAAATTGAAAAATCTAGTAGTTGACCATGTCTAAACAGGGGGCTTTATAGTAAACTTGCTGTCAGAGTTTCCTCAGGGCTTTCTGTCACACTACTCTTGGTTAAATCAAGTAACAATGGGTGGTTCAGGAACAAGACCATCTCACTATATTGATCATAAAATTTGAAATAATACACTTTCCTCACTAGGTGTTGTTTTCAAATGGCCACCCTGGCACTCCATTGGCTATATTGTGATGTGTTAGTGGCTCATTCCAACCACAGATGCCTTAAATCAGGCACGGGCAAACTGCGGCCCGCCGAGTGTTTTCTAATATTTTTTTAAAAAAATATTGAAAATCAAATAAAAATTCTTCAAGATATTGAGTGAGTATACAGATATTCCTTTTCACGGTCAAATTCGATGCTTTTGGTAGGAAAAAGTCCTTCGAAGAGCTCGGGATATAAAAAATATTATAATTTTATTTTTAGAAATGAAGAATGTTACGGACTTTCCCGATACTGATAATTAGGGATTTGTAATTTTGCATTTTCTGCCACACTTAAATACTATTAAAACTGTATTGAAAGAGCTACAACTTAAGATTATTTATCTGCAATGTAACACTGATTTAAGAGAATTACACCGTCGTGACGAAATCTGCAAATTTTACAATGATTTTTATTCTGGAAAATTCGACCAATTTAAAGATTTTGCACGAAAAATGTGAACAGACATCTTCGATCATGAACCTCAGCTTAATTCTGATTCCATCTTCTTCTATGATCATTAACAAGCAGTTTTAAAAATATCTACTACAAAATGAGCACGTTGAAAAATTTCAATCTCGAAACCGCTTCATTCTTCTGATATTTAAAAAAAAATAATATTTTTCGTGATAGTAAATAGAGTACAGCCGGTCCTGTTTTTAAATGATTTTTTTCAGTGATTTTGATTTTACGTGATTTTTTGGACGGCACCGTGATTTATTCGTAGGTACGTGATTTTTCTTTATACAGACAAAATGGTGCGCAAACTCAAGCGATATTATTGTTGACTCTGCTCTGAAACTTATTCAAGCACAATGCATTTATAAAATTCGTTGAATAGCACGTTTTCCGGTCGTAAATTTTATCACAGAGATTTACTATGTCAAATAAATGCACTTCAGACGTCTAAATATTTTAAATGCACAAAAATTGGAACTGAATATAGAAATTTTATTTTTTAATGAAAATGTTTTATGTATATTTTTATGCAAAAAATTTTTTTTAGTATGAATTTGAAAAATATTTTTTGTTTTTTCTTGTATTTTGGATAAATTTTTCCGCAATTATTTTAGTTGTGCCACTTTTTGAAACCAATGTATCACGTAAAAAACGATAGGGTGTATATCTAAAAATGGCATTTCACTTGCGGCCCGCTGCTCATTTTGAATTCTTGGAATTGGCCCTCCATCCGAAAAGTTTGCCCCCTCTGCCTTTGAAATTGTCTTAACTGTACAATTTAGAGCAATCCGGCATTTGCATTTCTTATTTTGGGCCATTTTATTCTCAAAAGGTCAACTACTAGTACACGGTCAACGACTGGTACATTTACCTTAATTATCTATTTATAAAAATATTTAATGACTGAATTCAAAGAAGTCTCACTGAACTCATGAAAAGCCCAATTTTTTTATTATGTAATTCCAAATGACAATTCGATGAGCTGAAAATGATGCTGATCAAAATATATGAATCAATATCAAAACTTTTAATGCTATGAATATTCATGTATTTAAATTCTTTTACTTTTCTCTAATGAAATATAAGTATTGATGAGATGTACAGGTTATATCAGAAATATTTCACTAGATATTAAGAATCTGATGTCATTATAATGTCAAATAGATTTTTTAAATCCATAATAAAATTGTAAAATGAACAAATGAACAGTTACCGAAAAGCTTGTATGGTTTTTATGGTTTTTACTTTCTTTCCGGTTCATTAGTTTTTTTTTTAAATTGAGCCCTTGCCTCGAAGAATGTTGTATCAATGTTTAGTTTTCAATTGTACAATGACATGGTTCTACTTAAATTTTATTTAAAAATTTAAAATGTAAAAATATATGACTGGGTTTAGCTTTCTCCATATTTCTAAAAACAGGCCAATTTTGTATTCATTACATTCTTTTGGGCTAGGGTTCAATTTTAAAAGCGAATCAGTTGTATGGTAATGATACAAATAAAAAAATGGCTGAATATACTATATAATTTCAGCTTATTCTTCTTATTTATTTAAAATTACATTTCCGTGATATAGGGAGCGAAATTATAGAACTAGAACCACATTCAAATTAGCCTGCATCTGACTATTTGGTTTTGTAATAAACTGAAACATGCACATTATCATTGATATGTAGGTAGTGCTACTTAAGAAAAATATTATTCTGTTGAATAAACACCTAAACGTGCGTTATATAAAAAAGAAATATTTTTAGGATTTGAGATTGGAATCAGAAGAATTGCGGCAACATGTTTACGTTCGAAAAATATGTTACTGGCGGCAAAAAAATGTTAAGCAAATAAATATACTTAAGGTTTTCCCAAAGGCCAAAGCAAATAAGGTATCTGTTTTGTAAAATTCATAAAAATACTGCGAAAATATTATTATTATGTTCGTTAATATTAAAATATTTGAATAAACCCTTCTTTTAACTTTTAACAGTGTGCTTTGAAAATTTTGTAGCGGTTATATTATCTTATATATAAAACCGAAACGGCGTATGTATGTATGTATGTATGTATGTGTGTCTGTGGGTCTGTAATTCTTTGGGAATGATATAGCATTAAATAATTATTGTTCGCTTAGTCCGAGCGAAGCCGGGTAGCAATACTAGAAATACCGAAACGGCGTATGTATGTATGTATGTATGTCTGTGGGCAGTGGCGGCTGCTGACAGTATTAGGAAGTACAAAAAAAGATTCAACTATTTTTGCAAGAGTTCTTTCCTATTCATTGGATTTTAAAACACTTCTAGAACATGGACTTTCAATTCAGATGTTCGCAATACCAACGGAGTGCCAGTCTTATGAATTTTTGTTTGTCCGTAGTACGGAAAAATAGTTGAATCTTTCTTTGTACTTCCTAATACTCTGTCGCCAGCCGCCACTGTCAGTGGGTCTGTAATTCTTTGGGAATGATATAACATTAAATAATTATTGGTCGCTTAATCCGAGCGAAGCCGGGTAGCAATACTAGTATGATTATAAAATCAATGAAGAAAAATGTTGAATTGTTTTTAATGATTGTTGAAATATGCTGAATTGTCTTTCTTTGTCCGCTTCCAATGTGAAGCATATGGATGGGTGAAGCTTATCTCAGGACATTTTGTTGTTCAATTACTGCTTATTGCTATTTCTACGGCACGTTTCGATATATCACAGAATTAATCTATGATACTGTCCACACTTGAATTCGAACCAAGGAATACCGCACCAAAAAACGACGCCGCTAACAACTTTAGTTAGTTAAAAAATATTATGGCACTAGTTTCGTCTTCAAATTGTTTAATTCAGCTTCATTGATTTATTCTCTTCCAGATCACAATCTACACAATGTACATGGATGGAAGTTTGTAAATTCAAGTACAAATCATTGAATTGTGGTGGTAAAATTCACTGCTTCCCAAACGTGGAGTCGTGGATTTTTTCAGATTTAGATGGCTGCTGCATGAAAAAGTTTGGGAAACACTGATTGGAAAGAGACTAAAGCCTTTAATAACATGTCTGGAAAAAATGTTTTACGGTCGGATTACAATCACGCTGATACATAACAAACGAGAAATGCCATCATTATTAATTAAGAAAATCGACTTTTCCAGCCGTTACCATCAAGCTCCAAGGGACGTAGATATCGGTTGTAATTAATGAGGATATTTTGTTTCACTGCAAAAGTTGAAAAATGATTTGTGTTTTGTAGCCCTAACATTTGAGATGCAATCAAAATTGTTTCTAAATGTATAACCGGTGAAAAATGTTTAATTTCAACGTAAATTGTTTCAGAAAATTGGGTCAATGCTATGTTACGGATCCAATGAAATGACAACGAAGCTGTGCTGTTTATGAACCACCTTATACTTTGACCTTATGCATAATATAAAAATGCAAATATTTAGAAGGTGAATTATTATGAAGGCATGTACCGTTGGTATTTATTATTTCTTCATCTCTTCGCATCACTATGCTCGAGAATACGTCGCGGAGAAGTTAAGCTGAATAAAATAAATATTTTGCTTGTAAAATGGTGAACACTCTTAAATGATGAACGTCCGAACAGTTCTTTATTCAATTTTTTATTCGATTTATTTTACACTCCCGCATTTTTATATGAATTTTCTTTTGAATATTTCAATTTGAGCTAACATATATTTAACAATTTTTTCACCAATGGGGTGGGGGATATGTAATAAGTTCCACGATATTTCGACTAAAAGATCGATGCCACATAGTTCAAGGGTCGCATGGGTTAAAGTAATTAAATTATCGATATTTTTGGTGTGTGGAAAATTTTGAATTTTATTATTTTATATTGTTCATCCATCGTCCGTAAAAAGTTCTGATTAAAAAAAGTGATTGAGATTTGTAATATTGGGCCACATGAAATATCACTACGGGCCGCAGGTTGTAGATCCCTCATCTTGATCAAATCACATTAATTAAGCCAAAGCAGATTGGAATTTTCCGTTATTTTGACAAATATTTCATAATTGGCATGCATTAAAAAAAATATCATTAATTTATATATTTGATCGTCTGTCTTGATTAAAGGTTTATTTTGTTACAAATAAATGTACCCCGTTCTCCAGGAGGAAAAAGTTTTCATTTCTTGTCATTGCAATTATCAATCGTTTATTGGATTAAGTAAGATTTTCTTTAAAATAGATAAGAAATATCATATCTCTACAAGCAAAAACACTCCCAATTTGTATTTCTTTTTAATAAAATAAAAAAAGCGAAATTGCATCCTCTTTGACGTGTCTATTATTTTCAGATTAAAGCTCTACTGCAACGAAGAGGAAAAAAAAGTCTCCGCGAAATGTAGAAACATATCATAACATCCCACTGCCTATGCCGCGAGAGATGGGGTGGAAAATTGTGGGCCAAGTCACCCCTTCAAATATTCTTATAAAAGCTCACGCCAGGTATGCTTTCCTCATCACTACCTTTAAAGAGCTCAAAGCTAGCAAATCACATTATTTTCACCTCTTTTCACAAAAAAATCTGAGTTAGTTTAATTTGAGTGATCTAATCTAAAAAAATCTAGTCTAATCATATCACGAAAAGTCCATTTAATAATTTTTATATCACGTAAAACAGTTATTTTGAAATCTGAGTAAGATGGGGTTAATAAGGTAAGTTTTCATTTAATTTAAATGTATCCGGTCGACTAAAGCTCATAATGGAAAACTCTAGCAGTTTTGAAGTTTTTGTAAAACCATACTACTTATATGAGGGTTATCCCGGTCGTTAACCGCTCCCTGCCAGTTCAAACAAACCCCTCCAGAGCACCAGTTTCACGAAATATTTTTAAAAAAATTCTACACATTACTTTCTACACAGTCTACTCTATTCGAAATTTTTCTATTTGGTAAGTTTTCTCCCGAAAACTGCTTCAAATTTGAATTTAATTGCGATTACGTTTTTCCAAAATTTCGTCATTTTTTACGCGCCTAGGTCTGGCTCAGTACTGTTGAATCTTACAAAATATTGCTTTTAGTTTTATTTGCAATCGGAAGAAAAAAAATGTAAATCGGTAAAGATTTCGAGGACATATTCGCAAATGAATGAAATTGTGAAGGAACGCGAATTTATTTTGTTGTGACTGTAGGTAGAACTACTACGGAAGATGATATGAAGAGTGGGTTTGAAAACCCTTCATTTATACTATCATCCTAGTTTCAAGATAAAGATCAACTATACATAATTGCTTTAATTAAATAAATTAGGTGTATGCAGAGGTTTTATAGATTTTTAAAAAAAGCACGTATTAGATGACATTGTCAGGGATGACGATGACTCTTTGCTGAAAATATATATTTTAAAAGTTAATATATAAATAATTCTTATTTCACAGTGAATTTATTTAGACCAGAGCCGGTATCGCTCATCAAAACTCAGCTCAGCCAAACCGACCCTGATCTAAATTCATTTATGGGGAATACAAAAGATGTCTTACTATTTTATAAATATAAAGCTTTTCCACCGAGTATTGATAGTGAACATCTTAATTTTATCTTATCTGAAAAGTGATTCTACAAAATGTTTGGCCGACACAGTTAAATTAATATATCGTAACCGTACCTTCTCAATTAACAGCTAATGCTTTCAAGGAGATTTAACATTTATAGCGCGTAATTATTAGAAGTAAACATACTGTACCTACGAGTGTGACGATATTTTAGTGAATCAGTCATTTTTTTTTAGATTTATTTTTTTGCTTTAGTGCTTCAATAACAGATCAATCGCCAAAAATATGTCACCTACTAAGTCTTAACTTAACCTATGCTACGTATTTCTCTTTAACACTCGTCGCTGTGCAAGTTCGGAAGATAAATAATCATTCATTCTTTTTTCGCAGACTGACCAGACATTTCACAGCACTTCTGCTAATTATCCTGGTAGTGGTGACCTTCAACTCAAGATATTGTGGAGCTCAGGTCACTTTCAGCAGAGACTGGAATCCAGGTAAACGAACTGGTGGAGGACCACCTGCTGCAGATTGCGGAGATGCTGCCAAATCGGCTGCCAACGTGTGCCATATGTTATTGGTAAATAATTCAGTTACTCTATGTCTTAGACTAAGACGCGGTTTCCCAACCCATGGTTCGCAGGTTTTCTGTGTGGTTGCCAACTTATATAGTCGACTAAAAAAATATTCATTTTAATGAATTTTTTAATCACTTTATAAAAATGCATTTTTCAATAAGGCTTTGGGAGTCGCGGGTCAAATGGCTTTCATAAAAAGGGATCACCATCCGAAAAGGTTGGGAGCCTATGCTCTGAGATGTATACACACATATTTTTTTATTTAAAGCGTACCATACAAAACAAATATTTTAATTACATGAATAATATATTCCATAGAATGGAGTTATAGAAAAAAATTAGACTGTTAACTGAGTTTTTTTTCTTTTATCATTTAGTTGTACATTATACGGGATCAGATATCGGGCAAGAATAAAGAATACTTAAAAAAATTGTTTTCATTTCTGAAATCTCTTGTTGGAAACAGCGTGGTAGTCGCAATTTGGTTTATTTATATACTTTTATCCACTTCAATGATAATTTGATTTTCAATGTTGAGACATCTGGGATTCATGATTAAAAGCTTTGATTATTCGTATTGGTAAAGCAGTGATCTTGAATGTAGTAGCGGACTTTTTTTGAAAAGATTTATTTTTTATAAATATAAGAACATTCATACAAACGGATATCGAAATAATAAACGATTTTTGTTTCTTTTTCCAGGATGAACTTCGGCAGCTGGTCGCGTGCGAATCAAGAACAATGATGCGGGTCCTCCAAGTGAAGGACCAAGAAATTAATCCGCTGCCCATCTTTTTCACCAGGCGATGAACAGATGGCAGTAAGCAGTCCATAAAATGAAAACAAATACTACTATAAAATAACGGCACCGACAATGGAAACGATTTTTGAAAATGTAATAAGTTTATATCTTAAAATAGTTGATAATATATAAAAAAAAAAAACGAATTAACTTTTTCCACCTTTTAACAGGTTTGAAGTTTTAAGGCAAATTTATCACAAATGGTTGTATTTTATACCAATATGCATATTAATTTGTTTTGTGTTATATATATTTTTTAAAATAAAACGATGTAACAGATAGTCAGTCTTAATCAATATAGCATTGCTCTTCAATACTTGTGTTAATTAATTTTATTTCATACCAAAACCATATGATCAAATGTATTTATAATAATCAAATCAAATTGTTTCATAATGGCGTGATAACTAACTAACTTTTACTTCATAGAATAATAGATAAGCAAAAAATTGATCACTTAATTTCAACACTATTGAAAAGCTAAAGATTCCTTGACAGTTGACGTACAACTTTTAATAAAAACCTATTTTTTTAATGAGCCTTTTCACTCACCCTTAAGAAAAATTGAAATGCATTTATTTAATCACTGATTCCATAACAAATGGTTGTACAATATTTTATGTGAAATAGTGTCCCATTCCATATCAAATCGGGTCCCTCAGAGAGCAACTAGTATTCTTAAAAGTCACAAGTCATCTGCCGATCTGCGGAGCATATGGACTACTGATTGAAAGTATCTTAGCATACTTTTTTAACGAGAGGTCTTTATTACTCAGATATTAGAATTCTTTTTTTTTAGTAGAGTAAATTTTGAAAGATTTGCTAATCGCTTCTGCTATAGCATTTTTTAGGATGTGATGGGAGGGAGAGAGTTTAAGACATCTATGTTTGTCTAAAAACCCAAATCTATATTCGATTGAAAAAGCAAATTATAAAATAACACTAGGTCTTGAGCCCGTGAGCACCGTACCGTTACTGAAGTCAACGACGTTAACCACTCTGAAATAAATTAATATGCAAATATTCTGTCAAATATGTTTTGTTCAGCGCTATTATTATGACAATAATAAAAGAAAGAAAGGGTTTGTGCAACCTGTCAGAATTTGCCCATCACGATTGACGTGAATAATGCGCAGACGGAAAGATTGTGTGTGTAAGTACGTCGAAAAAATCACTCAAAACTACAATGAGCGCCGATGTATTATAGACACACCAACCCCGTGTCTTAGGTAAGCGACGCGAACCGGCAAGAGAATTTAGGCGAATCCAGTCAATTTAAAACGTAGTTGATCAAAGGTCTTATGTGCCATCGCTCGGCCAGACGCAATTAACGCTCTGGTGAGCTTGGACCGTTTCATATTTTCAAGCGATTCGCGTGCACCATGAGTGCGCACTTGAGGCGACTTGCGTTTATGCCGTCTGACCGGATCGCTTCACATATGACACTTGCATGGGCCAGGACCGTTTGATATTTTAAAACTCTGCCGCTTTCAAAGCCGCGCCGGATCGCCTCGCCCAGATTCGCCCAGCTAAGACGACCCGCAAGACAAAAATCTATTTGTTGTAATTGGATCATCCATATTAACAGAAGGCGTAAAAAAAGAATATAAAATTATCGGAGGGATTTATTCGGCTAAGTATGTATATCAATAAATTAAGTCCCCGATTACTTAACGTGATTTATAATGCTTTTTGTAAACAGTTGATATAATTGAACCTTCATTTATTACGTTTATTAAATCGTCCCTATTCTTCACGCGCCATTGAGGCATTTATTAATTGCATTATATTTGTTATTATTATGAAGGGTGAACATATTTTATTTGCTCGCATTTACATTTTGATGTCAGTGCATATGGGGACACTGCAAGCGATGCACAAATAATAATAATGTTTGTTATCCCTTAGAATAATGAGGAGCTTTCTTTTGACTGAGCACTGGAAAAAAAAATCCTGCAAAATAAACAATCAAAGATCTGATATTATACAAATAAAACTGAATCTTAAGCAGCATATCACAATTACTAAATCAATATACATATTTTTACTGATTGAATTGGCATATATTTGGTAGAACTCCATTAAAAAACGATGAAAAAGTAGCGATGTATTTAATTCCTCAAAAAAACTTTACTTCGTTTGTTCGAAGCGACGGCTGACTGACAAGAAAACAATTGTATTTAAAAATAAAATTAATCGATATTATCAATAATTTTAATGTGATATAAAAACTTACTTACTGCTTATTACAGACATTGCTTTTAGATATCTCAAATGCTTAGATCACGACTTCACACTAAACAAATCACTTTAACCACTTCAGTACCGTAAGACCACTGGTGGCTGCCGTATACAGACGTCGCGAATACCGCCGCGAATAATGCAAAATAAAAAGAATTCTTATGATATTTTTATTTTCAAAGCTAATGACATCTATGAACTGTCTTTAGAAAAAAATGGTTTTACTGTCATCAGTCAATCTTGTTGAAAAAGGGATTTTTTAGAAGTCGGGCGGTAGATGTAATCAATGCGACTATTTTGCTCGGTACTGAAGCGGTTAATAATTATATAAATATGGTGGAATATTTATTCTTTCACGTGTAAGACAGATGAACAACACATTTACATGTTAAATGTTAAAGGTGTATTTCAAATATCTGTAATTTAAAGGAAAAAAAACAGAGCAGAAATGAGCATTTTGGAAGAACCAATTTTAGGAGCAAGAAATGTAAAATTTTGCGTTGTCTCAACGATGTTTCTTCATAAATATAATATATTCTATTGAAATGAATATTATTATGTGGGAATGTTACTAAAACGACCGACTATCTTTAAAATAACAATATTTTAGTACACGTGTGAAGTCGAACAAGCATTATGTGAATCGATTCCCAATTACATGCATCGATACTTTTTTCGCTCCATCACTGCAAGCTGTTAATGGAGGTATTAGATATGTACTTATTCTCACATACATTATGTTTCAAAAGTATTTGAAGTTATCTAATCAAGTTATTCATTACGCATTAATATCATAATCTACAGATTATTCTAGACTTTTATCAACTAACTGTGAATATAAAAATTGATTTTTTATGAAATAAGCTATGCTTACAAATATTTGTTTTTTCATTAGAAACTGGAACAGCACAGTCGTTCTTTATTGAAATAACACAAGAAGCTAATAACATGTGTATTATATTGATTGAATTGGCATTTACTTGGTAGAACTCCACTATAACACGGTGAGAAAATTTATATATTTGTTAATAGCTATTTTGCCTTACGCCATTGTCAGAACCAGTTGTCAGAACTATGTTTTTCCTATTCATTGGATTTTAAAACACTTCTATCTATATATACTGTTTATCTTCCGTAGTATAGAATCTTCCTTTTGTCACACAATACATGTCTTTCTATATATACGGTTCTACCATCCAAATTTTATACTTTAATAATACGTTATTAAATGTGACACATTGATTTATATGTATTAAAGTATCCCGACATAAATAGTTTATACATTTGAATAAAGACAATTTTAAAAGTCTAAAACATTTTTGTTATGACTTCTTGGAGCTTCAAGTTTTAATGCGCGTATGCGTCAACGTTTTCCTGGTCTTCTTCGTCCCTAAGCATAGTTTATATTCAAGTTGCATTCCCTTCCCATCGCTGCAGATAGGTCGCGATCGCTGCATCGATGAGCAATACCTAGTGAAGCCAGTTCAAGAGGTTAGCTAACCTTTTATTTAACCTATGGAGGATCATCGATAAGAGTGGTTCTCGGTCTAAAACAATTCTTAGATGCTTTCTTGTGGTGTGCTCCACAGTACGTGCGTAATTCACTGTTAAAGAATGCCTACACACGAGATTAAAGTAAGCCTACCATTCGCGAGTTTGTGCGTGAAACCTCTAAAAAATTACACAAGGCGTGGGTGGGCTTTTAATGCAAGATGTAACCCAAAGATATCTTACCTGCATAATAATGACCATGTGTAACGATATCGTGTTGTCTTAATAGCTGAACTATGCTCAAAAATATTTTTACAAACCTACTATATAGACCACTCATCCGTCACCTATATTAATAGGTTCCACCAAGTAGATACCAATAATTCAATCGAGTGTGAATACATTCTGAAGCATTCTATACTTACCAGTTCAATGAACATGTTTGTACCTACCTAAATTGAGAAATATACAGAGCAAAGCAATATGTCTAATTTATCACAATTACTCCCCAAACATCAAACCGTTGTGAGCGCTTTTCAATTCTCCGATAATAATTCACCATCGCTGAGAGATTCAAACACTATTTACAATAATAACCAATATTATAGACCAGCCCACAAAACATGATCTATATCAATTTACAATTTAAATAATAATTTTGAGTGGTAAATACTCCTTGGTCTTTGTTTGGCTGGTTCGAATCCCGAACGAACTCAGCTTTCTAGAAATCTAGAATCATGTCTGTGATTTCTTCATACATTTCACATGGAAACGATGTAATCATTAAAACTAGTTTCTTGTTTATACTTAGTAAATAGTTTCGTATCTTTTTACCATTTTGGCGCCCTATCTAATGAGTTAAGAGGATGACTAACTTGCAACTAGTTAGTAACTAGAAAAATCTGTCAAGGTGCTCCATGTAATATTTTAAACTCATCCTGAATTATAGCAGAAACATATTGAACCAATTTGATTAAATAAGATCTATATTCTATTCTGATGATTATTTTATTGATTTAACGAAGTGATTCCACGTGATTCAAATTGAATCAAATATTTGGACAATCCAATGTCTTTCTGTTTTTAATATAACTGATAACCAACTGCTTAAGCTAATAACAGTAATTAGTAACAAATGATACCATATTGAGTGTGGACTTATTGAGATTGTATAGAGATATTTATTCATTCAATATTCAAAAGAAAATTGTATTCAGAGAAATATCTGTGACCCTTAACGGTTGACCCTTAACGAATTCATCACTACCAATGGTAATTTTCGCCTAAATTTTATTAAAATTAAAATATGTTATTAACTTCTGTAATTGGTGTTCGTATAGCTCACGCATCGTTATTTAAGCAATAACATTAGGTGCCAACCAATTTATGTAATATAAAAACACATTGGTTAATGGTGCAAAATGTAATATTTTTTATCGACAATTGCTATCATATGTTGATAAAATATTTGACATAATTTGAAGCTACTTTATTCATGCGTAAGTGGTGAAATACGCATCGAGATAATTAATATAAAAGCTTTTTAGCGTTTAAAAGAAAAAGACAAACTCTGAAATTATGCCTCAAAAACTAAAGCTCTTTTCGATCAATATATTTTTTTAATCAATTATTGTAAAACAAGGTTAAGCGGAATATAATTGTAAAAACAATACATTTTCTTAACAAAGCCAACTTCTAGTACACATTTATCCGCATCCACAATAATCTACAATCACTGCGATTATATGGATAGTAAATAATATGACCGGTACGTGGTGCAGCCCGGGTTCGAGTCCCGATAAGAGCAGATTCTTTTCAGTCGTTAAACCGCTTCTGCTTCAAGGTGAAGGCGTTGGTGTTGTTAAAAATTCCTTCCCACCTATCCAATCACAAAAGGCGACGCGTAGATTGAGCAATTAACTAACCAATAGTCCTGTCCTAGTCTATTCCTTGTATGCATTCAATCCATACTCTCTTCTCTCCGTGAACTCATTGAATATAATCACTTTATTTTCCCGAGCCCAAAAGCGGCGACAGCGATTAGCTAACGACTAGTCTTGTCTAGTCTTCGTATCCATCCAATCTCCTTTGAAAAAAATAAGTTGGCTAACTGATGGTTGATCAAGCAGTTCTAGTAGAAAAAATAAATGTTGAGATAATGTATGTTAGGAGTCCATATGCTCCATGCTGGGAGCGAACATGATAAAACAAAAGAATTTAAAAAAGTAGTTTTACGACACCGTGAGTCAATGTATTAATACATTCCTTTACTAATTTTATCATACGCCGTAAGGATCAAAGAAAAATAAACAATTTACGATATAAAAGCGCCTTTTTATGCCGCACTGGCTTTTTTCATACTTTCGATTGATTCGGCGGTAATTTTGTATAATATTGATTGGAACAGGACTAGTAGAAACATATTCGTAATGAAAAACGTAAAAGATCATAATTTTTTGTGCTCCAGTTTGTAAAGTATGTATGTACAGTGAAACTTCGATTCTAGGTTTTTCAAGGGACCGTGAAAAAAAAATATATTTGGGAAACGATCAATCGAGAAAGTTTAAAATATGAAATAAAAAAAGTGAAACATTTAAAACTCATATTCATCTATGTCCTTGGAGTAGACAATTGATTTTTTTTTTTACGTTTTATGGTCATAATGTTTTCGGTGATATCTTACTAACTAGCACACTTGCAGTTTCGGTTCATTTCTGCGAACCGACGGGATGGAGCCGAATGTGTTTCTAAGAAAAATTCAACAAAACGGTGAGTCGGGGTAATATTTGTGACGGGACCATAATATTTCGACGTTAAATCGATGAAATCGTCAAATCGGGGAACGGATAATGCGGGATTTTTTAACATTGTTCTTATGGGTGTTTGGCCGGGACTATAGAAAATGTACGAACAACGCGGGAAAAAATAATGAAAACATCATGTGACTTGGAGCATTTTTATTTTAATGGATGTAAATTAAATAAGCTTTGGGAGAGAGTTATTAAAAATAATCAAAATATCTAAGTGAATTGTAGCTGGATGACTTTAACGGGCTTTTTTTTTACGTAGAAACATAAAAATAAGTGTAAATATTTTCCAAGTGTTTTTCGAAATGTCCGAGTGTGGTTATTATTTATGAAAAATAATGTTGAGTTTTATGAATAAAAGCGTTCATAAGAAAAATCATTTTGTTGGTAAAGCTTTGTTTGTTTCCCTGTTAACAAACATTTCAAGAAACGAGATCGTCGCTTATTTTGAGTAATATCAAATTTAAATCGCATATTTTTCATGAAAACGACAAGCAAAGTGGGCGTCACTTTGAGCACAATCCATTTTACTTAAACCTGTTCAGATGGTTTTTCTCGTCTCGTATTCTTATGCTTATTATTATTAAAATACAAAAGGAAAAATCTTGGCAAGGAATGACGAGATGGGATTAAGTATTGTAATGAGGATATCACCGCCAGAGGCGTTTGACCGTCGAAAGATAGCAAAAAAAATATTGGTACTATGTTGGAATTGATATACACTAACAAGCAATAATATTCTTGAAAATATTCATTAAATTTTAATTTAAAACGGGAAATATATAACAAGATCCCAAAGGACATAAGAAAAGTTCACAAATCTTCAAATTCAATTTTTGATATGCCAATTAGGAACAAAATGAATATCAAGATGTGTTTAATATTTGACAGGAAACCATGAGGAACCGAAACATTTTTTTGTGTCTTTCGTATTAAAATTAGTTAGTAGTAGACAATAAAGATATAATTTTTCGACATGTTATGCATTATGTCATATATAATTATAATACACATCACTCGACAGCCAAAAATATGCCGTTCTCTTTGTAATTTTGACCATAAAATATATTGGTATTTGTCGAACGATATGATATTTTACAAACACACGTTATGAATTTTACATACATATCAATTGGCAAGTCTTTTTTTTAATAAACCTTTCCCATGGAATATACATAACAAAAGTTTTGCGATACGAACAACACATTATTATTTTTTCATCCGCAATTGTTTTCATGGATTAAATCGTGTTTCAATTTATTTCCCAGAATGTCCGAAGACCGTTTATATTTTCGCGTGTACACTACACTACACTCGTCTAAGGGGGCGTCTCCCACAGAGTAGCAACATTATTTATGTTGCAATTTTAAAAAGCTTATGAATTGAGTTCTACCCACTCAATATTACATTTCATTGTGAACACATTATTATCATAAATAGTTTTAGAAACTATCAACTTGTCAATATATTCGACTTTTTGATTGAATGATTATAAAATAACATCTCGTTCCCTGTAACTGCCATTTGAATAAATCTTTGGCAATCGTTCGGCCCTGCTCGTCCAGATGTTCTCTCTCTGGCGCGAATGACAAATAATGCGCATTAGGCGGGAGACGGTGGTGGAGATTCTGACACACCCTGTACCTTACACCCTCCCCACTTGCACCCTATCACACACCTTACAATCCCCCTTAAAACTTGGTTCGCTCACTCTGTTAATTTTTTTAGTTCGACTCTTTTCGTCCCAAGTGGCGCTGCAGATATCGATAAGACCCACTGATGTTATAAACAAAGTTAAGTCATACATTGCAACATAGTACATTGTTCTTTTATATAAATAGTCACACTTAAATCACAGCGTTACAAGAGCCCTGGTTTTTTGACAGCATTTAACCACCTTTTCTAACGTGATCCATAAACATATTAATTCACCAGGAAGAGCTGAAAGATTTCCTAAGAATAGATCTAAAATAATTTAAGATTAACGATTTTTTTTTGTACGGCTGACCAAACAAAGCGATATGGACAAAATGGTATCAGAGGAAAAAATTCCACTGAACAAAAACGAAATTCTTGTTTTGAGGATGGTGATTATAAGATTATCAATGAAGATTGTTTTGTCTCGCTAGCCAAAAAAAGATACCAGGAAATCTTGTTCAATGAAAATCGGTATTTAATAATCAATAGTTGAATTTTTGTGGCGAAGTCGTATTTGGTATATTAAAAAAAAATATCGTTCCAAGCTCAAAACAAAAAACTCATATAAATTTAAACAAAAAAACTTGGCGATCTAGTTTTTAGAAATATTATCAAAGTAAACCTGAGCTTTTTGGAAATTAAAATGTCTTACACATTTTATTAATTTTCCTTATTATACAAATATCTTAGGATTGAAAGAGCGCTAACAACCCTCGGTAATCAATTAAAACTTATTTCAATGTGTAGTATAAAATATAATTCTCAGCTTTCATTTTTGAGGGATTCATTTTTTATTAGAGCGCTCAATAGCGTGCACCAAAACTAGTAATACTAGCAATAAATTATTTATGTTGGTAGATTTTTTGGAGTTAGTTTTCTTATATTTTAATAAAACACCGCAGTCCCTTTGTGTTGTATTATTTCTATTTGAATTAAAATTTAATGAATGACGATACTATGATGTTAAATATAAAATCTGTCTGTAATTTATGCACATTTTCCGAGAATATTAAGCGACTGTTTACAGGTAACATTGCTATCTGGCGTATTATATCATGTCATAATAGTTTTACAAATAAATAACGCTTGCATTTTGTACTTTTACTTGAGTTTTGTCGCAAACGACTCGGGTTTCGCCTTTCGGCATCTTCAGGCATTTCAAGTGCACGGATGTACTTGAACTGTAAAGAGTTTGTATCGTTTATAAACAAAAATAGAAGTAGATCATTACGTTTAATTGTTATTAATGTAAACCTTTATGAATTAGCGAAAATTTTATACTATCAGAAATACGCGTTTTCTTTTCTTTTAAAGAACAAATAACTTTGAATTTGAATTTCTGAAAAGTTCCCGCTGAATATATTAAAAATATTTTGTGTAACGCAATTTAATTTAAATTAGAAATAACTAAATAATTGTTTGGCGAACGTATGGAAGAGGAAAAAATTCAAACGATTCAAATTTGATATTGAAATTTCATCAAGCACCCTCAGTCGATCTGTAGACTGTTAGTATTTTTACAAGACTAAAATCACGACACTTTTTAAAGCTGTGCCAAATTTGAGTGGCACTGTAGCGAATTCGAAATTTAAACACATACACCTCCCATTCCTTTCATAAAGATCTCCCCGTTCTCCCGCTGCCCCCACATTTCCTCTGATCGTCTAGTTGGCGCGTGTTCCTTCTTGTTTTTATATTCAAAAGTAAAGCTTTCCTAATATTTTATTCGCCAGTCACTTTTAATAGGGAAACGGAGATTCAACATGAAAATTTTCCCTTTTTTACTGAAAGTATTCAAATTTGTTTTCTTTTCTTATGGATACAAATTGTGTTTTATTTAATTGTTCAATATCAACCAACGGCAGACAGTCGTTAAAAAAACCTCATAACATCCAATGGAACTATTTATTTGTTTGCAATGACTAGCTGCTTCTTACTTATATTCACTATCTTTGGATGTACGTTATAACTATGTATATAATTAAATAAATAATATTTTATTATTAAAAGTAATTAACTGAGCCAATGACTGCTTCAGTGAGTTCGTTTACAACATTAAACATTGACTCTCAATTAAGAATTTTGACTTCAGATTTTTCAATATCAAATTTGAATTGAATTTGAGTGTTGTCGCTAACGACCCAGTTTCGCCTTTCGGCATCATCGGGGATTTCAAGTGCATGGATACTTGTCAGTTAATGTTTATAGCATCATGGAATAGAAGTTGAAATGCAATACAAAATCTATGTGACTTGATTTATCCGCCTGTCTGTCAGTCTCTTCACCGTTGCGTATTGTACGCATCGAGACAATGTTCACAGGTGGCAATGCCAAAAGGTAATTTCTAGTAAATAATGTAGTGTTTTATATGCGTATTAATTGATAATTACGGCGACTATTTTCTAATGTAAAAATAGAAAACTTTTTATTAATAAAATATTTATGGATTACCAAATAGTGCTTCCTAGATTCTAAGCTTTTAATATCAGTTTTCGTACTTCTCATGCCTGTGTTCTTAAGTTTCACCAAATAAATACCATGATTAGACACATTTGAATTCCATTACAGTTATAAGAAAATAGTTTAATTCATCACAGACTTTTTCTTTCAAAGATGCGTCCATGCTAGATCTATCGCCAAGCATTTAATTCTATATACAGAACTCCACAGTACACTAAAGATTGTCAGCTCATTAAAAAATATAAAGAATTTACTGTGAATTCCTGATAATAAAATATTAATCAAATAAGACGTCCCAATACAAATTATCTATATGATATAATAGCCGCATTTCCCTGTTAAGTTTGATCATGTGTGTATTATTCCCGAGCGCTTCAGGCTTTGCTTGCAAGATTGTTGCAAAAAGAGCTAACTGGCTGACAAATGTCGTCCGATTAATCTACACCCCCACCCTCTCTTCTACCTGAACTCCCACTCCCCTCAGTTGCCATCAAATTCATCCCCTTCCACTTTCTTAGCTTCGTGCATATTGAATTTGGCCTCTTCGCATTTCTTGTATTCTTTTTTTCTGTTTTCACGAATTTACAGCAATATTTTTTGCCTGATCGGAATAAGGTGGCCAGAAATAATTAATTCCGAAAAAAGTATTATAAATCTCTTATCACATTTAATGTGTTCACTATCAATACTTGGTGGAATGGCATTATAATAATACAACATTTGTAGTACTTATTACACATTGAATTTTTTTAGATCAGGACCGGTTTCGCTCACCGAGAGCATTATCAACGGAGCAAAACCGGTACTTTCGAAATAGGTACTAAAAAAATATTAGTTTTATTATAAATTTCTATCTTTATGTACCTACTTTCTTCTTCTGTGTTTGATATTTTTCAAATCAATATTTAATTTTGATTTAAGTTATATTATATTTCATGTATGCATTATATACTGTTGAAGGAATGAATATTGGCTACAATAAACTAATTATTAACTTAGCTGATTAATTTTTAAATGTCACACATGTTTCAGTAGATGGGAATTTGAGTATCGGGCGAACGAACTGATTTCAACAATCCTAAATGCAATAACTGCATCTTGCCATTGATCAAAATCATTATACATATTAAGACTTTCATGCTGATTGATAATCAGTCTTTCACACAGACATTTTGTCAACACCTCATTGTAAGCTAATCTTTTCTCTGCATCCTGTCTCCTGAATTGTATACGGTGTGTGAAAACATCACAAATAAACATCGTTACAATTTTTCATATATTTATAACGGTACTTTATATTCGTATACATGTCTTATACTTCATACTCACCTTATTGTTAAATTATGTTAATTATAATCAAATTAAAATTCAAATGATAATATACCTTACAATTTATATATGATATGTAACATGTGCAATAAATATATACGTTTCGAACAAAGCATTTACAGCGTATAAAAATATTTTACTCTTATAATATATTGTAATATTAGGTTCGCACAAATATATGTTTGTATAATGCACACACC
Source organism: Himalopsyche kuldschensis (assembly GCA_028554975.1). Lineage (NCBI taxonomy): Eukaryota > Metazoa > Arthropoda > Insecta > Trichoptera > Rhyacophilidae > Himalopsyche > Himalopsyche kuldschensis. The sequence continues at coordinate 5,916,144 of JAHFWI010000029.1, read as the reverse complement.
TAATGCCGAAAAATATCAAGAAAAATATTAATAAAAGAAATGACTTTGCGAGATTTACACTCGACATAATGCGACACGATAAGGCGCAGGGCTGCATTAGGGAAGGAAATCGTATGCAAAATAATTGAAATGTATTTAAAGAAACTGTTTGATATGCACGAAAAATGTAGCGCTTAATGTTAACTTATATGTGTACTAATATATAGTAAAATTGGGCATTGGTAAATATTTCCTGCGAACAGAACGATTTTGTGCTGAATTCGTACTGTTCTAATTCACCTTTTTTACCATTAGAGTCATTTTTTATGACTTAATTTATCAAAAGAAAAGGGACTCACAGCTACTGATAAATACTCTTCGAATGGACATATTTACATATCACTTTATAGGTGTTCACTGTCAATACTTGTTGGAAAGACATTATAATAAAAATAATAATACATTTTTAGTACTTTTTCCACAAAAAAAATATTTGATCAGGACCAGTTTCGCTCATGACAAGCATTTTCAACTGATGAAAATGCAGTGCATGCTTTAAAAAAACTATATATTATTGCTTTTGGAGAGTTAACGGTAATAATATATTTTTGTAATATAACATTTAAAATTAAAGTTACCACCGAATCCATCGAAAGCAGTGACGGCTGGTGACGGGGTGCTGGGGGGTGCAAAAGGAAGCTTCAACTATTTTTCCGTACTACGGAAGAGAAACAATTGGTATTGCGAACATCTGAATTGAAAGTCCATGTGTGTTTGTTAGTTCCGTATTAAATTATGTAGAAAAAAACTTCGACCATATTACCAAACACGAAACGGCTGAGATAGCTATGCCCTCTTTTCTTTAAGTGCACTATCGAGTATGTCTGAGCTTGGTGATCATTATATGGTGATCATTAAATATCCGAACTGATGTATTATGGAAATAAATTCAATAGTACCACGTCGAAAGGCAAGGTTACGATCACATATAAGTTTAATGATGCCTTTTATGAATGGATATAGACAATAAAGTGCCTTTCAAAAAAAGATTTGTGTAAGTAGATTTCAAAAATATCTAAATATACATTAATTTGAATTTGAAAATAAGTAACAGAAAAAAGGGGCCAATCATGTAACGAAGGCATGTAAAGACAGTGCCGAATAATAACATCTATACTAAGAACCAGTGACGGCTGGTGACGGGGTGCTGGGGGTGCAAAAGGAAGATTCAACTATTTTTCCGTACTGCGGAAGAGAAACAGTTGGTATTGCGAACATCTGAATTGAAAGTCCATGCTATAGAAGTGTTTTAAAATCCAATGAATAGGAAAGAACTCTTGCAAAAATGGTTGAATCTTCCTTTGCACCCCCCAACACCCCGTCACCAGCCGTCACTGATCGAAAGTATATATTTTTTTGATTAATACAATTCTCCGTTCACATTAAAGGTTTTAACAACCAACTGATGGAAAGATCAATATCATATAAATTACTGAAATAGTATGTTTGTACTTATTCCACATATTATGAAGCGATCCTTACTGGTTTCGCCCATTACGAAAATTAAATATGATAATTCTTGCAATCAACGTAACCGGAACTTATCATTGTAAAATATGTGGTATTTTTATCCACCATTGAAATTGATGTGGCACCTATATTTTGGTTTATTAGATACTTTCGCAAAATTTCTTGATTGTATATATGTAGGTAACTTTATACAGGAATAAAAATCGTATGCCAGTAAGATTAGTAATGAAATGTTTCAGAAAAAAATATTTCATTTTACGAATATCCAATTATGAGAACGGAATCAAAGGAAATTTTAAGTAATCAATAATACATAATAATGATTAGGCTAACAGTTTTACAGGTAGAAGAATTTTACCGCCTGTTAATTGAATTTGGAATTTTACAGTTTAATGAAGTTTTAGATGGAGCAATTAAACGCGCAATAATTATGAAAGATTTTATATAGATGTCCCGTTTACAATCCGGTCCAATAATGGCGGGATTATGTAGGCAGCAGCTCTAACCCCCAACTAATGAGGTTCGAGACCCAGCTGCGTCAAAAATATCCCATTAAATGACCCAGATATAAAATAATAATATGATTTGTTTTATTTTGTACGTTCACTCATTCGTTTTTGGCGAATTTCCGCCGACAGGTTCAGCTCATGGCTAAAGCTTCAGGAAAATGACGCTAGGGTGTGTTTTGATGTAATGGTGTTTTCTTTAGGCGAAAAAATAAATTGAGTGATATTTTGTTGATATGTATGTTTCACAGTAATTTTTTCCCCTCTTTTAATGAAATACAATTATCATGTTGTATCGGTAAGAATTTCAAATCAATGTTTTGGTGACGCTTTGGTAGTTTCTAAAAAAACAGATAAATACATAGCATTCAGAGACAGTAAGCTATATTCAGAAAAAATAATTTTATGAACTATTTTCGATTCGAATAGTTTTGGATTAGTTCGAACAAACTTTTCAACATTAATACTTTTAAATCTCTATAAAGTTTCATAAGGCTGTAGGCCTTCACTGTAATCCAACAATCTCTTGCCTGCCAAATTATGTCGTGAAGGCATCAGAGAATCGATATAGACCGAGATCTATTCTTCTCGATGACCCTCTCTAGGTAGAGACGAAATAGGAAACTGACTTCTTCAACTGTAGCGATCGCGCCGTCCTCGGCAGCAATGGGAAGGGAATGCAAACAAATATTTAAAATATTACAAAAACACTTAGAGACGAAAAAGACTGGAAGAAATTTGGCGCTAACGTGACTTAGAACTTGATGCTTCCGTCAAATAGATGAGATTTATGAGAAAAAAATTATGAGATATTTCATCATCAATCCAGATTTCCCTATCGATTTCTACTGCTAAACACAGGTTTTTAGAAAGGTATGTTTAGTCGTGGTTTTTTATGTCGGTCAATACTAAGTTAATACATATATAAATGCTTATACATAGTTAGGTTTTTCTTAGATATTCCATATATATCTTTTCTTACAAATTCTTCCGAATCCTTACTGATATTATACATTATATCAATTTATATATTTTAATATAACTAAATATACTCATAAAAAACGATACAAAAAATAAGTAAAATTTCATAATATTTATATTACATTGCGCTCATTACATTATAGAAAAATAAATCGCTTACAGTGTTACCCGGAAAAAGTCTAAATTGAGAATAAATTGCAACAAAAAGATTGTTTGATTCTAAAACTGTTTATCAAAATACCGCTTTCCACGAAAAAACTAAAAAAAGCTCATAAATCTATATTTGTACCCATAATTAAAAACAGATAAATTTGAAACTTCAAATAGTGATCGTCAACTTTATTTTTTTAGTGTTCTTATAAGTTAAATATAAATGTTCAACTTTAATCGCCCACATTAAGAAAAATTTTCTTTTAATTGGTGCTATGATAACTGTAGTATCCAATAAGTAATTAAAAAAATATCAAGAACAAAAAACTAAGCGCCATGAAAAAAAACAAAAAATAATAGTAAACTATAATGTTTGAAACCGTTTGTGTTTAAAGATACTCTTTGGCACTCAGAATTAACCTTTTGTCTCTAGTATAATAACTGATTATTATACTAGGTATTTTTCTACGATACTTTCTTTTTCATCTTTAATTTTTCTCTCATAAAGATAAGTTTTATTTAAATATATTTATTTAAGAATCGAGCTATTTTAGCATTTATGAAATCAAATGAAAATTATTGTAAAGGAAGCTTTGCCATAGTAACTTTCGAAATGATTTTTAATTAAGTGAAACAAATGGCAAGTATTTAGTGAACACATTAAAAGTGACATAAAATTTATTGGAACACGACCGGTTTCACTCATGGCGAGCATTATCAACTGATAAGAAATACAACGTAACAGTAATATTTATAAAAAAGATAAGCAAGAATAACATGATATGACCAACAATTGGTATTACAACTAAGCAAATAAATTGAAGCAATATACAAGCACGCATAATTTTATGTGGAATAAGTTATAAAAACGTGTGATTATTATTATTATAATGCCATTCCACCAAGTATTGACAGTGAACACCTTAAAAGGGATTTAGTATATTGCATTCCTTTCGCTTCATCGAAATAATTTGTCATTTTTAGTTCATTATTTTTATCTTTAACGATGTGTCACTGATCATAAAAATATAATTGTTTTTAATCGCTGATTTAAAAATGGTTAAAACGGACCCCTATGTTTGATAATAAAATGGAAAAGGATCAACCGGATGTTGGCTGCCTTTCAAAGAGACTACATTAAATAAAATTCCGCCGGATATTCCAATGTCGTCCGATTCAAAAGAATTCTGCTAGACACACTTCAATAGCCAAATGGACAAATGATTATTTTTGATCGATGAATACAGACTGCTCTCCATTATTATAGAGTCAAAAGATCTTATAGAAAAATCTGCCATTTAGAACCCTGTATCAGGTAAATTGGGAAATAAATAAACTTACGAATTACTAATAAAAATATGTTATTATTTTTATTATAATGCCACTCCGCGAGTATTAACAGTGAACACCTGAAAAGTGATCAAAAATTATTCTTCAAGGTATAAGGGTTAAGAGACTTAGATTAGAAAATCAGCCCAATGTCTTGATTTTGCAATGATATAATACTGATGAAAAATACTTTATAAATCAGTATTTTATTATAAAACAAGATATATCCCAATATAGGATTCGTTATATTTAAAATTTAACTCGATAGAGGTTCGTTACGTTAGTTTTAAAGAAATCATTTAACTAGGTTTTACAAAAAATATAAAAGAGTTATTAAAATTTGTCTCAATTAAAATTACTATGAAGTCTTTGTAAACTAATCATTATTTCAATGAACCAGAACTTTTGATCTTAGAAAATGACCATCGGAACTCAACCAAATCAGTGTTAATCAATGGTAGTTATAATATCACAAATAAAGTCCAAGGTTCTGCCTTACAGTGACTTTTACAAACACTTTCTTTAGATCTAAGAAATTAAGTCAAAAAATCATTCTTGATAGTTAACGGCAACACTGGCTGTGAATTGGAGCTTTTAGACTAGTTTTAAACTGAATAGATGCAGGCCGAAATGGTTTAATTATGGGTCTGCATAGCTGCAAAAGCAGAAAGTAGTGTGATTAGATTATCATGTGATAGCTTTAATATTAATATGCATTTTCATCCTTCAGTTGCGTCATTAATTAAAGCTCGACGGAAGGTGGCACGAGAGAGAAAAAAATACTATGTGTAAAAAAACGGTTCCGTTACTCATATTATTTTACTCCACATTTTTTACCAAAACGTCTCGTTGTAGCAAGAATTATAGATTGTATCGACAGTTAAACGGTTTGTCAGATTGACAACGATACCTGGTATAAAGCCAAGTGTGTGTGTACGCAGTAAAGTTGACATAATGCGAGTCAGAATAACTGACGGCCTGCACAATTAGCCATTGTAATTTGTCGGCCGGAGAAGTCTATTGTGAAAATGCACTTTTTGTTGCCCTTATATTATTGCACACAGGGGAGAATTCAGCAATAAATTGAAATAATTTATTTCAAAGAACATTATATGCTATAGTGAAACTGTATTCTCAGTGAAAATGTATCAAGTAATAGATTTGTATGACAACATGATTTCACTGGTCACGATCATTGAAATTATTTGCCCAAGTCGATGATTTCCCGACCTTAAATTTTGGTTTGCTTCAATGAAACAAAACAGCAAGTAGTCTTTTTCATAAAAAAGAGAACCAAAGACAAAACACAGACAAACATAGGGCTGAAGATAGTTATTTTCACTGAGAATACAGTTTCACTGTAACATATATATTACCATTTATTTTAAAATATTACTATATTTCTTGTGTTGTTAATTGAGAATTTCAATACCGGTATTTTTAATTTGACTGTAATTATGATTATTAAATCTCCATTAAAAGCTGAGCAAAGATTTTACTGCAGCCAGACTAACAAAAATATCCGATCAGGCCTAATAGATTTAATTAAAAGAAACAGTTAACTTTGTGTATGTAAGAGAATTTATTGCTTATTTCTTATTCCACTACTAAATATTAAAATACCGATATTGATTAATACATCCGGTGCTACGATTCCAATTGACCGTAATTGTATTTATGATTATTGTTATACAGATATTGGTATAAATATGTAGTACCTATATTTAATATCAATTACCGGTTTTTCAATCACTAGTGATAATAATATAAAGAAAATATTGCGTATTTAACTAAAAGATTGATTTAATTTTCATTAATGAACATTTTCCATTCAAACCAACTTTATGAAATCATGCATTGAGCTGTTCAGTATATTACATTTATGTTGTGTACCTTGATTAATATATTCAGTTTAAATCACTTTATTTTAAGTAGTTTTATAGTCAGCCAACATTTATTTAATTAACAATATTATTGGAGAATACAATTTTTTTAAATAAAAAAATAATTCCTCCCTGCTTGAAACATAATTGTGTGAGTACGTGCGGGCAGCATTTAAAACCATCCACCCCTCTGATTCCCGGCATATGGAAAGGTATAAAATCCCCGCTTCTACGCAAAGGGAGTAGGTTGAGGCTTTTGTCCCCATAATAGGCTTAATAACATCGTCAACATGCCGTAAAAATAACTTTACTTAAATACCCTAAATCAGCTGTATCAATGTCCCTTACAAATACCTCGCGCATCCTCTGAGGGCCGGATATTTTTATTGAATTTATTTAGTATCGATCAATGATTGACGTTTTAATATTTACTATAAATTGAAAAAATAATTGAACGGATTGTTTTAAAAGCATGATTTAATCTTTATGAATATTTTATATCTTTCATTTTTAATAAATCTTTTGAGGAGATACTTTTTTCATAAAATTTAACCTTTGTTACGATTTTATGGACAAAAACAACTAGCTGTTACACTCAATTCACTATACATTTTTAAATATTTAGCTAACTCAAATCTTAATTTGACTAAATACACCAAATAATCAAATGTTTGTTACATCATTTATAATATTCAACTGAAAAATGCTTTGAGTACATGCAAATCTGATAAATTTATCAATACAATTTATCTTTAAACGTGTTTCACACTATAGCTTGCATTCATTCATTATAACATAACTGAGACTTTTTTACAATTAATAGTTATTCCTTTCAATTCGTCAGTTGCTTTATGGAAATTAATTTTTAATATTCCATTCAAATTAATAGCTTTACTGTGACACTGTTTGTCTAAAAGATCATAACAAAACAATATAAATTAAAAGCACAGTTATCAGTAATAAATGTAGTATACAGAGTTTTATTTGTTTGAATTTTGAGCACGTGAAGGTGCAGAAAAGCGAAACCCGTGTCGTTAGCGACAAAACTGATGAAAAAGTATAAAATTCAAACGATTTAAATGTAGTTAAATTATTTTGTAAATTTAGTGACTCGAACCTAATAATCGTATAGATTATAGATAATTTTTATTAATAATTATAAATATTGCAATATGAAATGCCAATAAGATCGTGAGCCCGAATAGGTTTATTTGGTATCTTTAACTATATTGTATCCATGTCAATTACACACATATGCTTTATTCACACATTTAAACATCCAAAAGTCACACTAAAAACCTATTCAAAATTCCATTGAATGGGGAATTTCAGATTTACGGAATTATAAACGAGGGATTATTTCAAAAATAGCAATTTCGAAAACCTTTAGAGCAGTCTTTTAGATAAATGGCTTATAGATTAACTTTTTCATTCAAAACTGTTTTCCAATCAAGTGGCATTACGATTGGTAGTGCCATTTTGATGGAAAAAAACTGACAGATAAAATCTAGCCAATTATAAATTTAGACCATATTAGAACTTAAGTCCTGGCTTTGAATATAACATAGCAACAGCATGTACCTAGACGAAGTGAATTTAAAAATACATTATTAAATATTATAACCATACGCTAACGGTCGATTTGAATCTAATTTACATAACAACTATTTTATTGCATTTAAAATTTAGAACAGAAAAAATACTGGTAACTGTTAGTTACTGCTATTACAAGATTTACTTCATAAACCGAATACTTTAACAGTTATAGAAGATAACTTGTAGTAATTTCTTTTTTTAGTATTACTATTTTCAATTTGTATTATAAATAAACATCAATGTGATAATTGTTGCCGTGAGACATCTTTTCTTGATTACGCTGGGAATGGCTTGAATATCCAAATCCATTCATAAAAAAACATTGTGAATCGATATAAGACATGGTTGTCTGCAATCTTTTCATTCACTCCCACCCACCCCTTATGTAAGCCCGAAGAAAGAACGATCCCATTTTCTCATTACCCAGTCTCTGAACTATCTCTGCAGATCACTTTTAAGGTGTTCACTGTCAGTCAATGGTGTGGTGGGAAATAAATAGGTACCTGGTCGGTCATTGGTTTCTTCTCTAATCTTTTTTGGTTTTTTTTTATATATCCGTCTCTAGTTAAAAAAAAACACAGGTTTTAACAATTGAATCAATAAAAAAACAGTATTTTGAATATGTGTATGTCCTTGAAAGTTAAGTACGAGCCAAAAAAGGTGGGAGAACGGCGCCCTGGCTCATTTTCAGGTGCCAGATCGCTGACCTGGCCCCACTACAACACGCTGTCAATAATTGGTGGAATGGCATCATAATAAAAATAATTAAACATTTTTTGTACTTATTCTACATTAAATGTATTAGATCAGGACCGGTTTCGATCAAAGTGAGCATTAACAGCTGAATTTGACATTCTTTACAAATGTTGAATAAACGACTTATTCAATATTCTTGTTATATCGACGTTTAAAAATATATTCTTCAGTTGCCAATACTAATGACTTATTTGGTCTGTAGTATTATTAGACTGTTCTAACGAGAACCGGTTGTAAGTCAGTCGCTTCATTTATTAACTATCAATCTTCCATTAATTGAAATACAAAACCAAATATTTCAATTAATCGTACGTATAATTGCCCATTTGAGGAATTGAATTCCTTGCCGTGCAATCCGGATATGTCTAAATTCCACTAATCTGCAGTGACGATGTAAACTGTTTACGGTTTGTTAAAAATAAATGAAAACTCACCAAAGGTTAGTTAATAATATTAAACAAAATTTTAATACATTGCGTGAATGTAAGTATTTTTGTAAATAATTTGAATATTATTATAGGGTACATCATAATTTATATCAAATAAAATTTATTACTCATCTTCTACAAACAAGATTTCATGCAATCATACAATCATAAACTCCCTTTTATCATTATTTGTCAACAAATTTATTTTCTTTATAAAAATCTATTCACGCTGCCGTCCTTTTTTGTCACATAACTCAAAACGATATGACATGCTCCCTCTCTTCCATGTGCTCTTTGTAAGGTTCCGTCCTATTCTTCTGTGAAATCTTAGTTCAATTGTTATTCTCAAACTCCGGATATATTTCACGAAGATTATAAAGTCAGACTTTTCTCGTAGAAGAGATGATAAATAAATAAATATGCGGAACAAATTCGATTTTTCGGATGACGACACAAAATCCAGGCGAAACTGATTTTTGTTTGCAATTGTAATATGTACGTATTGGACCGATTCTAACGGTAAGTGAACTGTCACAGTAATTATTCAAAAATGGAATTCAATTTCTAATTTACGTATATTTGAATAGTAAGAAAAACAAAATTGAATGTTTGGAATACTCGCGTCATAAAGACTCGACTTTATATTTACCGTAGCAATAAAATTATTATATGGTATATAATAATAATCTGCTCTAGACTTTGAAAAATCAAGCAAATATATCTAGAAAAATTGCATAGAAAAAAATACATAACACTTTAATGCCAAAATTGAATCGTTTGAATTTTGTACTTTTCCATTAGTTTTGTCGCTAAGGACCTGGGTTTCGGCTTTCGGCATCTTCGGACATTTCAAGTGCACGTATTTACTTGAACTGACAGTTGAATGACAACTAACTTGGAAAAGTACAAAATTCAAACGATTCAAATTTGATATTGGAATTCCATCAAGCACCCTCAGTCAAAATCCTTAACTATTTTAATATCAATTGATAATGCTCGCTATTAGTAAAACCGGTACTGATCCTAACAAAATGTGAATAAATACAGAAAATTATTTTTCATATGATGATATTCCACCAAATATTGACAGTGAACACCTTAAAAGTGATTTAAAAAAGTTCATGATATATTATTGCATAGCAGATAAAATAGGACAATTTGTTTCTTTCCGGAAACAAAGAACCCTTTAAATAAATCCCTATCGAATGACCAGTGATCTAAGGGCTGTCCGCTCCTTGACCGAAAATAAAAGGCCAATATTTTATTCTTAAGGGCTTTTTCAACCCCTGTATTTGTTGCGGTAGATTGAACTGTTTTTAGAATTGATGGTCACCCTTTTATCAATAAGTATCCATATAAAAAAAACTGTTAACTCTACAGTTTCTCAAACACCTAACCGTATGCCGTAATAAGTATTTATTTCTGCATTCTTTTCTGAACTCTTTTTACCGAATCTAAAAATATTCATAATTATTCGTTGTATAAATATAATAAAATAATTGAATTCTTTTGAAATATCATAAGGGAACATACATTTTATCATGCTTGCTCGAATCATATTGAATTGAAATACAATTGGAAAATTGACCGAGATGGATTGTGCATTTTTTTTTTTTTATATCAGTTTGACGGAGCATCAAGTTCTAAGGCGTGTTAGCGCCAAAGTTCTTCCAGTCTCCTTCATCTCTAAATGATTTTAACTCTTGGATTTTATTTGTTGACATTCCCTTTCCATCGCTTCCGACAAGAGGGCGCGATCGCTACAGTTGAGAAGTAAGTTTAATATTGCGTCTCTACCTAGGGAGGGTCATCGAGAAGAATAGCTCTCGGTCTATATCGATTCTCTGACGCCATCTCGTCATAATTCTTCAAGCAAGAAATTGTTGGGTTATCGTGAAGGCCCACAGTCTTATGAAACTTTTTAGAGGTTTCACGAACGAATTCGCGAATAGTGGGCACTTTTAAATCTCTGTGTAACAGCGAACCACGCACGAACCATGGAGCATCACATACTTGCCTCAATGACTTATTCTGAACATCCTGGAGAGTCTTCAGATGCTACGTATTATACAATTCATCGCAAAGATAATTTATCACATGTACTTTTTTACATATCTAATAATGTGTTGTCAACAAAATGTCACTATACTAGATGAAGAGGGTGGAGCTCAAACACATTACTATTTTATCACCGTGTTAAAATGGAGTTCTGCCAAGTAAATTCCAATTCAATTAATAAATGTGAATCACTCAACTAAAACGTGTCACAGCAGAAACACTAGAATGTTCTTTCGCAATTAAAACATTATTATAAGCCAATTACTTAACAAAAAACCGTACTAAAGCATATAAAGAACGTCAATATTTAAATTTAATTTATTATGGACAGTTGCAATTTGAAAATCTGATTTTTAATAGAAATTATTCTGTTTTATTAATAATGATTCACTTAACACTCATATCCATATTTGTGTAAATGAAAGTTTGTTCAAACGAATGAAATAAAGTTTATATTTTTAAACTGGTTTTGAATCTGACCAGTATAATATCAAACTGTATTACTAACCACGTGTTTTTCAATTTGGTTCCATCAGGGAAAAGACTGTTACGGTATTATTGATAGATTTAAGCTCCCCATATGTGTACTTGAATTTGGTCCAGGTGTGTTTTTTGTTGTCAGCAATTACTTTATGCCACCATTATTACGTGATTCTAAACTGTTACCACGCGATAACAAAGCCATTGTTAAAGATGTCCAAGAAATGACAATGAAAGAACCCGTTTCGATCTACTCGTATATTGAATCATTTGATTTTACAAAACTGGCTATCGTGATATATGTATGTTGTAGTAAATTATTTAAATTCTAAACAAACAGAAAAGTGTGTTCTTTATTCAAATTTTTGTGTATCTCTTTTTATTGATCAAAATGTTAAAACTAGTAGGAAATATTCATTCTTAAAGTACATATCTAATTTCTTTCGGCAGAACCATATGATGGCGGTCAGAAAATTGTATGTATTACGGCTTATATAATAATCAATATTTACGTAGACATCTTCTAAATTAAACGGTCAGTAATTCAAACACAACAAAAATAATGTCAAACGTTGTCATTGCCCAGTTATAGAATAATTTATCGGCCACCCATTTATTAAGTAGATTGGTAAACCGGTACTATACACTAAGGCCACATTAGTTAATATTAACCAATGTTTGGATATAGGTGTATAATTTTATCCTCTATTCCTTCAACACTCAGAATTAATATACGTTGCCTTGTATCGTTAAAATGAGGTCTTCTCAGTGAATAAGGTGCATTCCAATATTCTTTAATTAATAAACATCACAGAATCCCAATACAATTTTTAAAAATTCTAAACCACGTCAACTTCCAATATTTATATTTAACGTTATTTCATCTGGTTGTAAATTGGAACAAGAATAAAAGAATCATTACAGTTGTCAGCACACACCGTTTCAGGGTCATGTATGGAATGAATTTGAAGTCATACTATCATCAAAGAATCTGTATTCTGCATTCATCTAAAAAAATAGATAAAATACTTTCATAAACAATTTTAAAGTAAGATGACCTGTTATTCAACGTGTTTACTGAGACGATCTAATCACGCGTAAAATTTGTAACGCATTTTATTTCTTTCATGTTTAACTTTTGCACGCTTTTTTTTGTAACTGAGCCAAAATAAAATGTTGGCTTTTACTCTATTTAAGCTTACATTTTTAAACTTCCAAAATCATCATCGGCAATTACTTTAACATGAAAACATTTCTTTTTACAGAATTGTTATTTTAAACATTTTGACTGTTTGTTGAGTTTTTTTTATACATCTGTTAATAATAAAAATAATTACACATTTTTAGTACATATTCTACATTAAATTTATTGTATCAGGACCAGTTTCGCTTATGACCAGCATTATCAACTGAATTCTCACCATGAGCGAAACCGGTCTTAATCCAATGAATTTAATAAAGAATAAGTGTTAAAAGTGTGTTATTATATGTATTATAATGCCATTCCACCAAGTACTGACAGTGAACACCTTAAAAGTGACATCTGTTCATAATCTTATACATAAAACCGAAACGGCGTATGTATGTCTGTGGGTCTGTAATTACCTTTTGCATTGTTGGTCATTAAGTTGCCATAAAAACGAATATGAAAGAAAATATGTTTGAATTTTTATCGGCGATGACATTTAGTCAAAATGTAATAAATTAGTCTTCTACTGAACTTTTCCCGGCTTTTATTATTAATAGTGTTTATTATTTACGTGAAGGTATTATTTGACATTTCTTTGACAGTAAATTAGATTTTTTCCTTGAATTTGGACGAGAATCTGTCATCAAATTAAATAAAGTTTGTGATTTTATTTTAACTCTATTTTGGATGTTAGATTTTGTGATATAATTATGTCGAATGATATAACATTAAATAATTATTGGTCGCTTAGTCCGAGCGACACCGGGTAGCAATACTAGTTTAAATATAAACTTTGCAATTGAAAGATCACTTAATGTAATAAATATCGTTAACTAATTGTTATTTTTAAGTAATAAAAACAACTGATATTACCATCATTATAATATTCGCCAATAAGTATAATTTCTCTAAAGCTATCTTTATCGTATGAGCATAAAAGTAGGAAATGATTGTATTATCTTGATCAGATTGTATCGGGAATCTAAGACGGTTGAAGTATGTGCTTAATTAACGAAAAAATTGGTTCAGTCTATGCCCATATTGTATAAAATAATGTTTAATATCGTGAAATTTATGATATGATAGCTCTTAATTATATCAGCTAAAGCTCAGGTTGACCATTCTCTGCTGTTTACTATTGATTTGTATGCGTAACATTCCTAAATACAGATTATCGTTCATGATACCATGCAGTTTCACCTAAGTAATGTTTTAATCCAAAACATTTATTGAATTAATTTTAGTATAAACATAAAAAGAAAGACCTTGTTGACAATTCTTCAATAAGTTTAATATATACAGCTTTATTTTTTATTTGCTTAAGTAATGAAGCAAGATTGATTCTAACATTTTAAATTATGAAAAATTCGTTATTTTAAATATTATATTAAAATGAACATCCACAAAGTTACCGCCGTAACCATCGAATGCTTTATTTTTATTTGTTTGTGAATCAAAAGAACGAATAAGAATTAATTTATCAAACTATTGATTGAGTAGGCATTTACTTGGTAGAACTCCATTATAATACGGAAAGAAAAATAACAATGTATTTTAATTCTACATAAATTATTTTTAAATATTTGTTGATAGCTATTTCGGGCAAATATTATTGTTCTTATATAAATAATAGTTTTTTAAATGTGTTTTCACAAGTTTAAATGTCACATTGTTACGCTAAAACCTTCAAAAATGTGTATAAATAAAAATTAAATTAATGGTAAAAATATTTGTAATAGTAACTTCGGCTGATTATTTTTCAATATCTATTGTAACAATTAGTATGCAGCTTCTTTTTTCTTTCCATATTTCATAAACATGTTTTGAACGTACAGCATAACGAGAATAGTACAATTTCAAAACTTTTAATTAAAGAACAATTTTCTTCGTTTTGAAAAATATGTAATTTATTGTAGTCACACCAAATATGTTAGATCGCTTATGAATTGTATCGGTTTATTGTCGCCACTATAAAATACTTAAAATACCTATTCATTAGACTTTAAAAGACCATCTCATAATCACGATATTCGGCAAATGTTCTACTCAGGTAAAAAATCGGTTATGTTTATGATGAAAACTTTTTTTATATATTAATTTTAAAACTGTCTGTTTTCTCTCGAAATTAAATGTTCTAACTAAAATAAAGCCCTAACTCTAGCGTAACCTGATTACACACCGAATTATTCCAATTTATGCATCATCATTAAGTATCTACTATTGCGGCTTAAATGCAATTCATACAGGATTAGATTGGTTTCAGCATACAGCGTAAATAGTACAATATCAACAGACAATAAAATCGCTTCCAAAGAAAACACAAATAATCCACATGATTAGTATTCCTTGAAGAATACTTATACCTGTTATTGGATTTATAATTATGTGATACTTATAAAAATGTGATAGATACACAATGAGTTACATAAGTTGTAAAAATAAGTAACACAAATCACAGCACGATACAGTTGTATAATTTGACAATAAATTTACGATCTTTCATGCAATTTATTTTAGTTTGAACTAGAGCATACGTCGAAATAGCTATCAACTATAAATCTTATATACTTTTTAGAACTAAAATACATTGATATTTTTTTACCGTTTTATAATGGAGTTCTACCAAGTAAATGCCAATTCAATCAATGCAATGTTTGCTACTACTAAGTTTTGTTCTTTCAAGACTAACAGTAGAAATATAGTGCCTCACTATGCCTAATTTAAGTTATTGATATCGTATCTCCAATAATTATATTACTCTTAATTACTTCGCGTTGTTAATTATGGTATGATATAATAGATCATATTATAATGTTTTCCGGTAAAAAATGGATACAGGATTCGATGGGAAACCACATCAATGCACATTTGGGAAAATCATATACAAAGGATCAAGGCGCTGACGTCAAAAGTCATTCTTGAAAATTTCAAATTTGACAGGGACACGTGAGATTCCGGTGTCCTGAAACAGCTCCATGTACTCTACCAAGAATGTGATAGATTTAACTAAATATGTTTATAGGATCGAGAAAAAACAAAGCAATTGAAAGGTTACATGGAATACTGAAATGACGTGTAGTAGATATATTTCCAACACAGGGAACGAGGTTTATAAAAACAATTTGTTGTGAATTCCAATTATAAAACTAATTTACAGTTTCTATCGAGCCTTGAAAGTAGCGCAAATGATGTATCATCTAATATTCAGGTATCTCGGTGGTATAATATCGATTACAACACCAATTAGTGAACCGTTTTAAAATATCGTCCATTATTTCGGATGGTGACAATTCGTCCCTGGGCACCGCTTGTACATCAAGCTGCCGGATTAACTGCCCTGTTGTTAATTTGATCAGAGGCCCTAGATTGGGCACCTAAATCAACCTATATCAGGCAGATAAGTAGATACGACTAGCCGGACGCGATGCCCGGTATAGCTAGAGTGGCAGATTGTGCTTTTTATAGTGTATATGCCTAATCATTTACTATTTAATGGGATGCTACCGTTAAATACATCAGCCTGTATATCGTTACTCCATCTTAATCGAAATATAATTAATAGTTCCGTACGTTAAGCATTAATATCATGCTCTACGTAGATGCTTAATAGTAGCTATACGCGTAAGGTTATAATTACAATAATAATATTGGTGTGAGAATAGAGACGGGCATGTTTTCAATCTTAATAACAACTAAATACGTACCTTCTCAAGACAATTATTAAAACATTTTAATTGGTCTTATATGATTTAAAAAAAAGAATTCAACCACTCAATCGACAACCAATTACTGGTAAAAAATTTAAATAAAGAAATATCATTTTAAAACGCGATTTTCTCCGAAGAAGATTGTTTGTTTTCTTCCTATTTTACGTACGAATAGTCAAGAAGTAATATAAATAATTAAACAGAGTCATTTTTGATTTTCATCGATATGCAAACGTTTCGCAACTTAACCGATTCTATGTCGGTAAAAATCAATATGGCCGTACACAGGAGGCCGCGATTTTCTTTAAAAAAATAAATCCTAATATAATTATCGATGTATTACACATTAAAATTCAATATTCTTTGAGTTCAAGTAGTACAACACGCTCTCAAAAGATGTCACTATATGCAAGTTAAATTCAATTATTTTAAATAGGAACTGGTGACTTGTAAATTAAGTACAAAGAAGAGCGTAAATTTACGCGCATTTTGTATGGACGGCCCCTTGAACACGGACTTGTAGCGCGTAAATATACGCTTTAGGCAGAGATCAAGTTAAAAGATCAGTATTGAGTATGAATTAATACGCATTATATGTAGATCTTTCAAATTTGATATTTAAATTCCAACGAGAAACGTCAGTCGATATCGTGAAAAATTACGAATTATATTTTCAATATAATATCATTATGAACAAGCTTTGTCAGTAGATTTTTATGGAGTGTATGTGTTCATTAACGCTCATAATTAATTCTAGATATTTTTTTCTGTTGGAAATAAAGTAACTGCCAAACCAAAGTCGTCAAAGATATTTACATACAAATAGGATATCTGCAAAATATTCGCTATCAGCTTCTTTGTATTAATTACCATGTAAAAATTTCTCCTACGCCAACTTCCTACATACATCGTACAATAAAATTTGGTAAAGGATATATGTATATGATACGTGAATTTTTTATTTCATTACGATAAAGCTATTTTTTAAACTGTTTTAATATTTCTATATTAGTTTTTGGTTTTGCAGATATGCAATTTTGCAACGGAAGCGTCGATATGGAGGATGGTATATACAAATATTCATATGTTTAAAGTAGCTAATGATGTCATCGATTAATATTCAATTATAATTTAAAAGGCCAGTAATGACAGTGAAGATCAAAATCCAAAGTGAGGGTTGAACAACCTTAGTAATAAAAATAAGCCTGTAGGTAAAAAAGGTAGCATATTAATCCTACGAAACACATTTATAATGTTGCCTACTTCAATAAGTAATAATATTTTTTGTTGAATCATTAAATGCAAGGCATTCAATAACAATGTTACCAGTCATAAATGATTTAGTAAAAAAGTGTTTGGCTACCTGTAATTATATTAATGATCGGATTTAATCAAAACCAGTTTTCTTTGTATGGATCATAATTTGACCCTAATGATGTTTACCACACAACATGAGTGAGAGGAATCATTCGGCTCCAGTACAATGCAACATACGTTTTACCAATTAAAGGTAGTCACAACATGTAGGTTTATAATGATTATTTAGTAATTTGGTTTAGCAGCATATCGCTGCATCGATGCAGCGAATAGTGGGACAATCGACAATAACTTTGATTTACATTATCTAACAGTGCCACTCTATACATATATCGTCTCAACATATGGACATATTATTGATGTAACAGTATAGCAGTATGAACACTCTTTTCTGCTTTTTGAAAACTATATTGCTATTGATACTATACCTTTTGTAGCACTAAATACTTAGATAGAAGACACAAGTACTCTATTGATTGAATTTGCATTTACTTGGTAGAGCTCCAACATAACATGGTGAGAAAAATAACAATGTTTTTATGTTCTACAGACATTATTTTATATATTTTTGATAGATATTTTGGTTTACATCATCGTCAAAACTATAGTACTGTGTTTAGAAGTATAGTTCTGTCGATGGCGTGAGCTGAAATAGCTATGAACAAAATATAAAATAATTTGTGTATGTACAACTAAAATAAATTGTTATTATTTTCACCGTGTAACACAAGTACTCCTTTTAAACTGTATTTGAGGATTTTGACAGAAGGTGCTTGATGGAATTTCAATATAAAATTTGGATCGTTTGAATTGTTTAATTATCCATGGGTTTTGTCGCCAATGACTCGGGTTTTGCCTTTCGTCATTTCAAGTGCACGAGGGAACTTAAGCTGACTGTATCATCATCTTTATTCTTTATCACTAGTGTGTATATATATAATCAGAAGTCGAACAAAGCATAAAAAAGTTGTATATATCTGGAGATTGGAATCTTTGACTTACTAATTATTTTAGATGCCTACTGTTCTGTAAAGTAGACAATATTGTTTATATTTAATACTTACAAACAGTGCTTAAAACGTACTAGACATTAGTAATAGTCATTACTCTAATGAATTTTAGAATTTGTGTAGTTATATTAAGATCTGAAATAATTGTATGAGTTAGTAAATTACAGTGCTTATTTTGAGTCTTTATTTGCTTTACCAAAGAGAATTAGCGATAAATTATACCGAAACGTATTGTTTCCTACTTATCATTTGAAAAGCAATATTTATTCATACTGCTTCAGAGCGTAAATAATGACCAAAATCATATTTCATGGTTTTTATATAGCATTTTATCGCTTTGATTTCCAGGTATCTTCAACACAATTTTTTTTTATTATACATTATTATTTGTATGAAACATATTGCACGCCAGTAGCGGGAAACAGTTGCGTATTTTTTTAGATTTGTTAAATAATTTACCCGTCATATCTCGAAATTAAAATGTTACTATTAAAATTAATTAAATTGAATTAATATATTGCCGATACATCTTCAAACGATTTATGTCTAGACTTATTTTGAAAGCAGTATGTACCGAGTGATCTTATTGTATATTTATCATTTTAAAGAATGATATTTTCCTTATAGGGATATTTAAAAAAAAATGCTTAGTTCTTTGTAGCATCTCAAACTATTGCAAAGTCTACTGTCTGTATTTTTACGGATACACTAATAATAAGTAATGTATGAAATGAATATACTCACTTTCCTACAGTTATCTCGAGTTCCCATATACTTTTTGAGCTACACAATTTATGCTGCTTATATTTAAAATTGATATTACATAAATTTGTATTTCAGGTGACTGTTACTTATATGAAATGAACAAAAACATAATAATAGGTTATTTTCAATCAACATAAAATATTTATAAGATTGTAAATGTTAAATTTCAATACGTATACAATTTTGAACGTAGATAGATAAATACACAGCTTTAAGGTGTTTTATAACTAATATGTAATATTTTTAAGGTGTTCACTGTCGATACTTGGTGGAATGGCATTATAATAAAAGTACTAAAAATGTTTTATTATTTTTATGAATATTTAATAGTCAAAAAGATTATAATTACACGCATATTATTGAAATCATGAGCGGTTATGCTCATTACGGGTAAAGATTGAGAAGACCTTTATTCCGGCTCCCTCGATAATGGGCCTCCCTCGGACACTCAGAAAGGGGATTTTGGGGACGGAGTAGGAGAAACATGGCAGAGTTCAAAGCGTTACCATCCATTATTTAATTGTTTATAGTTTACACAGACGTTATACAACACACAATACGATAAAAAAATTTAATTCTGAGGGAGAGGATGAAAAATATTATTGATGTATATAAAAAACAGATGGCATTTTTTTTGATAAGGGATGATTTATCGCCTTATGAACTTTTATGAAGCACATGCATTGTCGGGCGTCAAGAGATAAGAAATTGAAATAACTCTACATTGCACCGCTATAGATTGCAATATAGATTATTATAAGAATGAATTTATTTTCTGATATCGACTGACTCATTGACTGAGGTGAACAATAGATCGTTCGAATTCTGATGACCTAAAAGGCGGTTTTATGCCTAAAAACAAAAATTTTATTGATGTATATAACATTTTTTTATTAAAGCTAAATTATGCTAAATTATATAATTATGTTGGCTTGGTCAAATTTTAAAGTTTTTTTTGCCTCATTTTTTGAAAGAAGTATTGACGCAAATTTTTATTGCATTACCTACAAAAATTTCATTTTTGACAAAATCCCATTACGATTAATCAATTTGTACTTTTAATCAATACTTGTATGAGAAACGACACGTTACGTATGTATAGTAATTTAATGTTCGATATAAAAATACACGTTTTTTCACCTCTGTTATAAGCTGAAAAAATAAAATATAAAAGCTGGACCGAAGCAGTTATTAAGAAGTATTATTAAACAAGGTGCTACCGCACGATTTTTCTGCCAGTTAGCGAGTTAAGTCGGTAACACTTTAAATTACTAGCAAATGATATTATTTTTTAAGTAATAAAAGCACACCTACGTTCCACCTTCAAAACACGACCGGCCACAAAAAAGACGCGCTGCACAACACACAATAATACAAAGAATAAAAAAAATGGTATGAATTAAGTCCAGAGTTTTATTAATATCGAATAAAGGATGATGTTCAGTGTGAAATATCGGGAGATGAAAAAGTCAGTAATGATGAGTAATGTATTTATTATGATCACACATGGTAGCTGATTCAGTATTGGCTTATGAATTCGTTGTTTCGTTTGACAGTGGCGTCGTCGGCTTATTTATACGGATATCATAATAACACCGTATTTTATTGTGGCACTGAAAATTTATAGCAATTTTAAAGATTCATTTTTAGGACATCGTGACATTCGTGACATCAGCGAAAATAAAAATTAAATACTGATTAGAGAGTGAGAATCAGAATAGATTAATGGGTTATAGCCGGGGGAACCGTAATAATTTATCTATTTTTGTAGATGTAATTGGTGCACATAATATCAAAGACGTGATTTGAAAAATCTTTAATCAGCATTTAATTTTTATTTCTATTTTACTTTTAGAATTTATAAAGGCACCGGTCAGTAAATTTACAAATATAATAATAGAAATATAATATTATAATAAACTAAAATATTTTTACTATTATGTTTACATATATATTAAAATTAATAAGTAATTTTAAGGTGTTCACTGTGAATACTTGGTGGAATGGTATTATGCAGCAAAAAATAATAATAAGAAATTGTAATTATTTCATAGGCAGTTTATTAGGATCAGGACTGGCGTCGTTTATCGCGAAATTTTCAACTAATAAGAAAATACACCAATGGAGAGCAATTTTCTTATCAGTTAGAAATACTCCTAATACTAATTAGAGACGGGTGTAACCGGTCCTAATCTTGATAAATTAATTGACGAATAAGTACAATTAGTGCTTTTTATTTTTTTATTTTAAATGAGTAAGGTCTAAAAAAAGCGCTATTCATTGAAAAAATAACCGACAAAATACAATAATATTCAAGTCCAGTAATTTTTTTGTCAATGGATTAAAAAAATTTCACCATAATAATTTCTAAAAAATTGAATGAGCGAGGCTCAAGTGCACATTCAATAATCAGCAATCACGCGTTAAAACTGATGCTATGTGCCGTCACGTTCTGATAATGCACAAACCGCTTGATAACGATGGATGACTTTTGGATTTTAGCAATAATTTTCATACTTTACCAAATATGTATGTACCTTTGAGTTGTATCGCAATTTTTTTTATTCATTAAAAATTTTAAAGATACTCTAGTAACTTATGACCATTCTTATTTATTGTTATTAGAACGTAGGAATCAAATTAATTTTATACGGGGTTGTGTTTTTGTTTTGCTTCAAATGGACACCACTGGAGGATATAAATGCGATGCTTCGTTCATCGGTCGTCAGAGGGTAATACAGTAGCAACGGCAGGTTTGCTACCCAGGTAGCCGTGATCACAACCTCTCGCTGTCTTGTTTGTATGCTCGGCTAAGATTACTTCACAGCCTTCTCGAAAGTAAGAAAATGGAAATGGACAAAAAAAATGATAACGAAATTTTAAGCTAATATGCCAAACGATTTGCGCAATATATTGAAGTCATATCTTGACAGTACTTAAATATGAAGTAAATTATTTTTTCAACATTTTCATATTATTCAGAACATTAGAATTTTATTCTAGTATTCATAATGCACGTAATATTGTGCCATTTACTAGCATATTGCATATCAGACATAATAATAAATTGCCCAAATACAATGTAGCAGTGTCATACTTAAATAATGCAACAAGTTACACTAAAAAACGTAAGAAATATGGAAATGACTGAATTTGTATCTTGAAATGGTGCTTTTATGTAATTACCAATTCTATGTTCACTATTTTAACTCGAAACAGTATATAAGCATAATAATAGTAATAATACCTCAAACTTAGGTCAAGTGTCATAGTATGAAAGATTTACTAAAAAAAAATTGACACAAAAAACCAAACTGCGTTCTGGAAATTCTTGATAGAAAAGCATTATATTCCATTAAATAAAAGAAATTGCTCTTATTTTATTCTCAAGACAGGTTGGCTCATTTCGGACAAAAAATATTTGTTTCTGACCGCGGACTATTCTTTGCTGCATAGGTAATGTTTTTTGAATTGAAGATATTTAAAGACATAATTTTATAATTTAGAATTTTTACTGAAGGAGCTTGATGGAATTTCAATATTAAATTTGAATAGTTTGAATTTTGCACTTTCCCATGAGTTTTGTCGCTTACGACTTGGGTTTGACATTAGACGATGAAAAAGTAAAAAATTAAAACGATTTAAATATAATTGTATATTTACAGATCCGATTCAAATATACGCTTCTTTGAATTACCGTAGCTGTATTTAAAGCTAGCACAGATATCATAGATCCTCGTGTTACAGAATATTTTATTATATTTGGCATACCGTTTGGATTACACTATTCAAAACTATAACCATAGTCGGAAAAATCTTTAAGCAAAAAATATGAATATTCTAGCAAAACTTAAAAAAATTCTGTCTGAACTTTGCGATATAATAACCACCCCAACGCTGGTCATTTATTTATATTCGTACATGCTACAGTGCGAACAATGCAGCAGGATGTCTCAGCGTTTTATCAGGTTGCTCACAATGGAGTCTGGCGGGCTACCGTGGCTGAGCTGGCCGGCGTCAGCCGTACCCCGTGCCCTAGCCAAGAAGTGGATGACTCGCCGAAGAAGATGCACGCCGTCCAAAAACGTTGCGCATTTCCATATGTCGCTACCTGTGAACACCTGTGTCTTTCTTGACGTACGAAGAATCTCAAATATTTCGTCGGCATGATTACAAATAGTTTTTTTGTATGGAAATAAGATCGTAAAACAATAATTGTAATCTTACCCCCCCCCCACCACCGTTTCACTCCTCACTATCAAATTTCGTCACAAAATCGTTTTTTTTAAATCATGTCCGCTTCCAATGTACAGCATATGGATTCTTTACGCAGTTAATCTGAACATGTGTATTTACACGAGAGCTGATTGTTACTCAGTTTCTCAACTTCACTTTTTCAAAGAGAGTAGAAATTAGAAAGATAGGAAGATTTGAACAGTACTATTGGTTCACTAAGTTCTACTTTAAAGGAGTGGATTTGTGGAAATAAGTATTTAAATGATAAAAACACCCATGCTTTCGAACTGAATCGATGAATCGACTAAAAAAATCTGCTCGTTCCCTTGAGGTCCGTCACGTAAGCCAACGACGTCGACCACTTTATAGAATTTTAGCACTGTTAACTTTTTCAATAAATACATGAAATAAAAGTAATAACACTTGTTCAACATCACTTACATCAACTGATTTTTATTGATTGAGCAGGCATTTACTTGGTAGAACTCCATTATAATACGGAAAGAAAAATAACAATGTCTTTTAGTTCTACATAAATTATTTTATATATTTGTTGATAGCTATTTCGGCTTACGCCTTCGTCAGAACTAGTTCTGTTGATGATGTTGATTCAGTTGACAATGCTCGCAATTACCATGAAACTGGCCGTGATCTCAATAAATTCAACGTGGAATAGGTACTTAAAATGTGTAAGTATTTAAAGTGAGTACAGTGGAACTCCGATCCTACGTTCTCGTATTATACGTTTTCCCGCGTGGTGCGTTCATTTTCTGAAGTCCCGGCATTTAGTTCATATATAAAACTTTCCTGCATTCGTCGTTTCCCGCATTAATCGTATGTTTTATACGGTCCCTTGAAAAACGTAGAATCGGGGTTTCACTGTACCTTAAAAGTGAAATATATGAATAAGTAAAAAAACTTCAAATCAATATAGTCTTTCACTCACTTTTGTACCAATTAGAACGGATAATATCATCAAAAGTCAACGCAAAGTCCCATTATAAAATATAATGGATACCGACTTCTTTCCAACGTGCAGCAATCTGTGAATAATAAGCAAATGACAACATAGTATTCCAAAAACAATCTTACGCAAACATGATTTCATTAACCGCCGTAAATGAAGTGATCTGTGATATATGGCTAGGAATTATTTTTTTGGAACAGTTTACCGTTTGCGTAGAGGCATTAGATTTATTCATTCCAATTTCAAATTTACTGTGAGACTTTATATTATTAGCCATGAAACAGTTTGAGAAATTTGATTAAGTGGTCGAAGGCTCCGTTGCTCAGAATACAGCCTTATTGGTACTCTGCGAGAAATACATTAACACATTAACTGGGATTAGCCCGCTGTCCCTCCTCACCTCCGTATACTCCCGATCTTCTCCCTGGTCCAGCAAGCTGGTACCGTGGCTCTAGAATAATACTGCAACAGCGTTTGATTCAACGAATTATTTGTTACCAAAAGACCGGCTTTATTTCATCAACACAATAGTTGTCCTATGTATCATGTATTCAGCCATTTGATTACTGGAGTAAAAATTATAGATTTAGGAGTCAGTGAAAAGGAGCTTATTATCTTCGGAGCGTCCTAAAGATAGCGAAAATCACTAAATTTAAAAAAATATTGGTAGAAAATTTTCAGTTCGTAAATTTAATCAATGGAAACAACGGTGTTTGACTGTTTCAACAACAATGATGTAATTAATAAAACAAGCCTTACCACTGCAAAAAAGACACTGGCGTCAGAAAAGCTTCCAGCCACCTCTACTCTCTACTATTTACTTCTTATTTGGATGAATTTAAGCACAACCATTAAACACCACTTTAAATATGAGCAAGTAATACAATACGATACTCCTTTTTTTTTATTGCTTTTTTCTTGATTTTCAGACCTAATAAATGATTTTTAAGCAATTATGTGAGTTTTCATTAAAATATCTTGTCTTATTTTTTACTACTTTTGAATTTAAGTACATATAACGTTTCTTTCAACCATGACTGAGACAAATCGATGGAAGGGGGAAATAAAGGCAGTGCGTCTGATTGGGCCACTCTATCTCCCAATCAAAGCACGTGGCTAAAAAAGGCTGCACGAGTGGATTGACTGTGTTGATTCTTAAATATTCGTTCATGGTTAATTAAAAGCTTGCGAATGAAGGTTTTTCTCGATAGAGCTCCCATCCAAATGGGTAAAGAAAATTAATTTAATCAAAATTGAAGGTAAAAGTCGGTCCCTGTGGTCTAGTGGCAAGAGCTTTATCCTAGCGATCTGGAGACCCTGGTTCAATTCCCGGCAAGGTCAGATTTTTTCAATTGAAAAAAAAAGAGATATTGGGCTGGGTGTATGTTATTTATCGTTGATTTGGTGCACAACTGATTTATTACTTATCATCGAGTTAATCTCGTATGACTTTCACAATTAAGAATATTTGGCGCATTGGCATAAGCTGTAATGCCAAATATTTTCCTTTTTTAAAAAAATTAAAAATAAAAAATAAAAAAAAATTGCCAGTTGCTCAGAGCTAACGTATTTTAACTATTTTTTAATTATTGTTAAAAAAATTTGCATTAACTGAGCTAGGATGTATTTTAACTTTCTAAGTGAATCTTATCTACATAATATTAAGTATAAATTAATATTATTAAAAGTATTAAACAAATATTTTTGAGCTGTATCAGTTGCACATACCGGCAACGATTTCATTACATCAAATAGTGATTAATGAATATGAAATGTTACTAACGCGTTTTGATTTTATTTTCTGGTAGCAAGAGAATAAAACTGCAGACATATAAGATGTCTATAACTTTAAATGTAACAAATCATTATGGATTTAATGAGATGGGAATTTATAAAAATTCTTTCATAAGTTATTGCAGTTACCTTCACATTTAAATGACGATAAAAAACACATTTATTTATCACAGGAATTCAAAAATTTTACTTCATATTAAATCATTGTACAAAATTTTAATTAATGATATTTTCTAGGCTAATGAATATTTTTATTTAAGCTGATAAAAAATTTATAATCATATTAATTTATGTTTGTCGGTTGCAGCTACCGACATTTTTAATCTTGGCTGCAATGTGAAAAAAATATATTGAATATATCTTGTATTATTAATTCCAAATCTTTCTCAACAAAATCTGAATCGATTGTGTGAAACGAATGTAAAATCATAACACATTTTAAGTGCATATTCCACATTTAATTTATTAGAATCAGGACCGGTTTCGCTCTGCTTGAGCATTATTTTATGATCAGATGATAATGCTCGCGATGAGCGAAACCGGTCCTGATCGTCATTAATGTAACGTGAAATAAGTATACAAAATGTTTAACTATTCTTTAATATATTTCCATTCCACCAAGTATTGACAGTGAACACTTTCAATGTGAATGTAAAATCATCAATCTGTTACGTGATTTATTCACTAATTTATTTTCAATATTGTTATTGTGAAAAACATAGCACACAAGAGAAAAAGAATATATTATAACTAGTATATAAATATTTATTAATATTATTTGAAGCAAATATTTTATATCCAGCAGTGACGGTGAACTACCAACCTGTAGGTTTGTGGTTGGCTAATCGCTTTCGTTGCATCCTGCGTTTAGGATGGAATGGGTGGGTAGGAAGGAGTTCCACATATTTTTTAAACATGTCCGCTCCCAATGTGGAGCATATGGACTCCTACAGAACTTTTTCTAAGAAAATTGCTTTTCATTCTCATATTCAACCACTTTTCTTATAGAGAGTTAGTAATTAATAATATTGTTAAGATAGAACAAGTATGTAGTTACCTAATACCTTTCGATATGCTCCGATTAAAGGATCAAATTAACGGGGTGTCACTTTAGATCTACAACTAATAGAAATCAATAATTCTATGGAAAAATAAAACTGTCCGGACTCGAGCCCTTGATCTTCGCCTCCGAAGCAAAAGACGTAGTCACTCAACCACGTATCCAACACAAAAGTAAATTAAAATAGATTACAAGTTTTAGTCTGCTTATATGCATCGCTGCTTACAATTTCTGAGACTCTCTTTATACTGCCAGTGGACACTTTTTAATGAAAGTCAAAGATTATCATAATAGCGTAAAGTCTTGTCATTGAGTAAACTAAAATGTGTCACACGTCGCCTCACTCGATATTTGTTTTCTTTACAAAATGCATCACTTTAAAAATAAACTTCTTGACACGGGATCTGTTAATCTCCGCTTTTAGGACATTTCAAAACAGGTGTGTTATATATTGGGCCGCAAATAATACAAACTAATATTTTACAACGTAAATTTTAATCTTATTGTGAATATTTTAGCCAATTATTCTTAATATTTTCATACTCATGCTTCACAACATTATAACAGAAGGAAAATTGACAGCTATTCAAATAACGTCTAAAACATATATGGAATTGCTATAAAATTTAAATCAATAACATTAGAAACTCTTATCACATCCGTTTATTAAAAATACCAACAACTTTGGAATTTTGAAAAGTTGGCGCCGAATTTATTGAAAATATTTTTGTACAATGCAATAATATAACTAAAATTTGAAATAACTAAAGAACTTTTTTTTCAATTTCGCTCCGATTGCTATGCTCGAAAGATTCGTATTAACACTTTTTGGTACTATTCCATATCAGTGTAGAGTTAAACATGGATGCACCTATTCCTTATTTCTCTTTGTGTCATGATCAAAGAACACCAAAAACAGCGTGTATTATTGCATCGTTCCAATCGGGATATCTCCATAAATTCTCGTCTTTATCCACTAACAGGTACATCGTCAATTTTGACTCCATGACGTATTAAAGTTAACACTCCAAGAATCAAGAATATCAGCAGGCACTATGTGCCAGTATTGATCGATTGGCCCATATAATCGTCAAGACCATGATCGCAAATTTCCAAATGATGCTCTTTTTAAAAAACAAAAATTGATGGTGAAGATGAAGATGAAAGAATTCTAGACTATGTCTAACCAGTCACCGAATGGGCATTCTTTAACCTCTAAGCATTTTCGTTGTCATCTCAGTGGATTTAATTCTTGGTGAAACATTTATAAATATTTGAAGTTACACCACTATAGTTTTGATTAAAATTTGGAAATTAGAATCTTTTGGTAGTATAATATAAAAGTACTTAATATAAGAGGTGAACAACTGTTATTTTTATATGCGTATTTCAGAAGCAAAATTGTACGCCAGTAATGAGATCATCAAACCAATGAAGGGAAATTATTTAAGTCAATAATTCATAATTATTTATTTTATATGGAGTGATTTACTTGATTGCTTTATATTGATACTAGTATTGCTACCCGGCTTCGCTCGGACTAAGCGACCAATAATTATTTAATGTTATATCATTCCCAAAGAATTACATACATACATACGCCGTTTCGGTTTTATATATAAGATTATACGCAGCATTATTTGATAAAATGCACCTTGTTTGTATATTTAAATTAAAATCTACAAAAATATTACAAATTATTATAGTATACAGTTGAATACGTAAATTTATTATGGATACCGTACCGCATGGAAGAATATTGTAGTTATTTGGTTATATTGATCTTGATCACAATATCCTCGTTAAATTAATCATGGAGTCTAGAAATCTACAGAAAATAAGAGCTGGGAATGAGTGGATGTACTGCATTATGAATAAAGAGTCGTTGTTTTGAGTGACAAGAGTGGCATACAACAGAGAGCAACAATATCTGTGACATTTAGATTTACAAAATCTACATATACACAATTTGAATTTGAAAGATTTTAAGGTCGTTAGTTTGAACATTCAAAACAAGCTGATGCTGATAAAATGCCAGTTAACTTGAATTATATAAACCACTATATGCACAAAAACAATAGAAAAAAATTTGACGACTTTCAAACAATGTTGCCTAAACTTAATTACAATTCAAATAACCACCCACTGTCGTAATAAAGTTGCAAGAAATTCTCAAGGTTTTTTAAGAACCCTGACTTGGATTTCTTACTAAATGCTTTTTGGTTTTGACTTTACGCTAAATACAAAGAAACGGATGTATACCTTCATTCCTTGAGGCTTTCCTTGCATATCACCTTTTAGAATTATTATTATCCTTGTGCAGGTACAAAAATTATAAGCCATTCATTTTTTGAAAGCGGTCTAACACTCTCAATATTCGGTTCTTTGACTCGTATTTATAAGCTCCATCGCCAGTTCTTCTCCGTTTCGATATTTTTTTTATATTTGAAGTAACAAGTTTATAGCACTGTGAAAAAAGTAGTTTTAAAGAGGGCGTATGTAAAAAAGCTATCAACTTTATATTATATAACTTTTGTAGAACTCAAATACATATTTTTTCACCGTGTTAATTCAATCAATAAATAAATTCGTAGATTGTACTACTAAATAAAAATTCTAAAATAATTTCAAATTTATAAACATTGATATTTTTGTTGTGCATCCACAACGGATCTAATATTTTTAATTTGTCTTTTAAAATTCCATCTACTATATCTTTTAATTGAGTAAATAATCAACGGTTTTTAAATATTTTTTCACCGATAAAAATATAAATAGTATATTTGATATACCAAATAATAGCAAACTAATGTAAGGGCTATAAGAACATGACGTACATACGATGAACATATAATATAATATTTGATGCTTGTTATGCTATATATGTAAGGTCCGTTGTGCAGTTGTCAACGTTGATAGCTTCTGTGACAGGCCTCACCGGTTCCCAGTACGAGCAACAATTTTTTCAGTGGATATTAAACAAAAGTTGTACAAGGTTGCACAGAAGCATTTGCTAAATTTATTTAAAACGATATTAAAAATCACGTGATATATCAATAAAGATTATGAGTGTGTTTGTGTGTGTTTAAGAGAGAGATAGAGAGAAACAAACATGTCTATGCTAGAATTTTGCTTATTTTATGTTATCTTATTTCCGTAATTTAGTAACAAAGACAATTTTTATTTTGTTCTGCTGGAGACGAATTATTGTGTCTGCGTTGTATTTATCTCCCATTTTAAGTTGTTTCAGTTATATAAAGGCAGGTAGATAAGGTACCAACACACGTATTACAGTTAGTGGCATGCTTTAATTGCCCTGAGAGTAAAATTGAATAATGAGGAGACACGGTGATTAAAAAATACCCGCAGTAACATATATTTCATAAATATAAATTAGTATCCAGCGATATGCAAACACATAGCTTTGGGTGTGAGCTGAAACTGTCATTGAAATACTCAAATTGACTATGAGCTTTATTTTACAAGGTTTTTAAATCAAAGCCTTATTTTTTGGTGTTTATATTGTGTGCCCATATCACCGGGCTTGGCAAATATATTTTATAAAGTCTAATTCTAAATATAAAAAAGGCAAGGTTATCTTATTTGCTACAGCTCTTATCAACGTATTAGGGGATTTGTGTCCTATTTATATAGAATATATACATAAAATGTAAGACTGTGTAAAGAAAGATAACTTTTTTTAAATCGTGCCTGTGTTTTTATTTTCAGCATAGCTTTAAGTTTTAATTTAGTTCCAATATTTGTTAATAGTTTGTGTGAATTGAATGACATAATCATGGGTTATATGCTGCAAATAACTAGAAGTGATACTTCAATAATTCAGCTTCAAGATTTGTTGAGATTATTGTGTTGTAATTTTTTGGTAATCTTGTATAAAAGAAGCACAAGCGGCTAATGTTCTTCTTCCTTTTTCACGCCATTGAAGTTTTCTCGAAAATATTTTTATGATTTCCTCTACCTGTCGGAGTCTATAGAAAAACTTCATGATGACAAAAATGCTAGTTGTTCTCACACCAGTGGAGTGAGTTTGTGATATAAGCAGTAAATATGATATTATTGCACGATCGAGCAGTGATTTATTCACGAAATATTTGAACAATAATAATTATTGATTAAGTACTATATGTGCCAGGTGTTTCACTTCTTTTAAATTAAGATAGAAATATTCTTCTCAACAATATGAAGCCTTCATAACACAAAAAATAATTAGTGTAATATGGCATGTTATCATTAATAATAATTCACATAAAAAACATCTCAGATTCCATAGAACTATAAATAAATTTATTATGCTTTATGATGCACAGAAAAATATTGTTTCATTTGAACATTTATCCAACTAAGTATAGATATGGATATAGATCAAATATATTGATGTAATTCCGTCGATAAAGGTAAATTTTATGATCGTATAACCTTTTAATGTTCCAATGCTTCATTACTCATAACTTAAGCTGTTATCTATTAAGGTCGAATTCAAGTTAACATAATTAAATGCATTTGAATTTGTACAAATAATATTGATCCATAAATATGAAAATACAAAAAAATACGCTTCACGAGAACCGTTTGTTTCTCAACCTTGTTTTTTGGTCAAATTGATAATAGAAGAATCAGAATAACAAATTCTTGGTATCGGATCAGATAGGATATGGATGTTAAAACTGTGAAGCAATGTAAGCACCACTGACATTCATGACTTTTTCAACGAACACGAGATACATTAATCAACCAAGACTGCTTTGATTCAAGAATGGCTCTAGTGACTTTACTTTAGTGAAGGATATATCCTTGCAAACATTGTAATATGGTATCATGAATTCAAAATTGTGTTACTGAAATTAGTTCAGTTAGATATTCAAAAAGAAGTATCTATTCACTTTCGTTAATTGTGCTTTATCTAGACACAAAAAGAGAAGACTAGTGCCACATTTATATATGAATGAAAAGGACAGAAGGCATTGATGGTAGACAGCTTGGCACCAAATAATTGTTATTCATATGAACAGGAATGTTGACTATCTGTATGTACTATTTTTTAAATCGAGTAAACAATATTCCTCAAACTATTATATCACGTTAACATGACTACCAGACATATATCATAATATTTCGAATATTTTATATTTATAACCATTTTACCTACATATGTATAGGTAGATTTAAAATTGATTCTTAGAACAATAGACAACGTTTTTAGTGAGAATTTGTTATCATACAGTCAACGTCGTCTTTCAGTGACGGACCTAACGGGCTTGAGTCCCTGTACGAGCAGATTTTACAGTCGATTTATCAATTCTGATCGACAGCATGGGTGTTTATATTGTTAAAAATCTCTTCCCACACTCTCGATCCCAAAAGCGACGCACAGCGAGAGAGATTAGCTAACCACTAGTAATTTTCTAGTCTTCGTATCCTTTCAATCCCTACTCTTTTTTTAGATAAAATCCGCGAGGAGTTCATATTGTCCATTTTGGGAGCGGACAAGTTAAAAAATAAAAATCCTTAGAAATTATCTTAACCAGGGCTGTAGAGTCGATAAAAAAAGTTCGACTCCGACTCCAACATTTACCAAAAACACGACTCCGACTCCTGCTCTGTAAAATAATAAATCCAAAATTTTCAAAATTTCCGACTCCGAACAAAACGCCGCGACGAATCCAACTCCGATTCCACAGCCCTGATCTTAACAGAAAGTTTTTTTATGAAAGTTTTTATGCTATCCAACATGCTTTTTTTGAATGATGAAAAAAAAAAGATTTACCAAAAATTTTGAGCACCCATCCATATACATAACCAGTGACGGCTGGTGACGGGGTGTTAGGGGGTGCAAAGGAAAATTCAACCATTTTTGCAAGAGTTCTTTCCTATTGATTGGATTTTAAAACACTTCTATAGCTTGGACTTTCAATTCAGATGTTCGCAATACCAACTGTTTCTCTTCCGTAGTACGGAAAAAGAGTTGAATCTTCCTTTTGCACCCCCCAGCACCCCGTCACCAGCCGTCACTGTACATAACTACATATGTAGTTGGTAAGAAATGACAATGTGCTTCAAAGTTAATTTTATAATAATATTTCTGTACAGGAATTCAAGCCCGTGTTCACCGGAACTGAAAAGAACGCCTTTTAAAGTATTTATTAAAAATTAACTCATTAAAAAATATAACATAACATCAATGTTTATATCTACGCTTTGATGTTCACATGATACTTTGATATTTTCTTTTTTATCAAAACGTGTTTGGGGCACTCGATAAAGATCTTATTAATTTTCGTATAAAGATCAAAGGACATTTGGATTCGGTAAGTAATATGATGTCCCTACGCGACAACATAAAGGATTCTAAGAGAACCCTCTCAGGTGATTTTTATCAACGATACTTAATGCCAATATGAGATTACCAAAATACTGTTATTAATATCAAACCATTCAATATTTACATAGATACATACATAAGACTTAAGTTTATTACTTTAAAATGTCAAGTTTACACATAAGTCATTATTCAAGGAAGATTTCCTAACTTTTTTAATTCAAAATATGTCATGTGATAAAACAAAAAGATTTTTTGTTAATCTCAAGCTAGATATTCGAATAATACAAAATTTAATGTGTGTTTTACCAAAGGGCTTAGGAGTGGCTAAAAATCAAAATAAATAATCAACCATTGCATTATTTAAGGAAAAACTCAATCTCTGTCAAACAATTTTTTTGCTCAAACACATTTAACATATCACAAATTCTAGCACGGTAGAAAAATAGCAAATAAATAACTAAAATACATTGCTATATTATCTCCGTGTTATAGTGGAGCTCTACCAAGTAAATGCCGGTCTTAAGTTGATTGTGAAAAGTGATTAAATAATTGTATGTTTGACATATAACCTGTTCTTGTTAAACGCTTTCTGTTGAGCTACAATATAAATGTACCCCATGTAACACACATTGAGAGCTGACATTAACTTAAAAAAACATCTTTGCATATTGTATAATGCATGTACACATATTTGTATTTGTAATGGTAATAGCTGGGCCTATAGTTGATTGTCCAGCCTTGCTGGGTTTAGTTGCCGCGTGTACGGACTATTTACTATCAATTAATTCATATATTTTCATAGCTTCGAGATCGATTAACAACCCACTAGTGCTGTCCCGGCAAAATTCTTACATTCTTCATATCTCCAAAAAATGATACTGAATAACAAGCAGTCCTCGAAGAACAACTTCTGTTGTCATGATCTTATCACTTTTGAGATTTTCTATGATATAAACCTACAAAACTTAATGGAAAGGTATTAAATCTTAAAAGATAAACACTTAATGTTCGCGATGAGCAAAAACCGGTCCTGGTCATGATAATTAATTGTGGAAAATCAATGTTTTGATTTTTTTAGCGTAAGCTTATGGTTATAAAAATAATAATTGTGGCGAAATATCATTTCCGTTTTCCCAAAATATGAAACATGTTCTGGTCTTTCTGGAGTATATGTTAGTAAAAATGTCAATCAAATGATAAAAGCCACATTTTCTTGTCGTAACAGTTACACTAAATGATGTTTATTTATTTATTCACGTATCAATGGCTGACATTATGCTACCACATATACTTCCGTGTGACAAAATGGATAGATGGACCACACGTGTGTTTGAAAACTGCATCTTGAAATACATCAGTGGTAGTCAGGAATTTTTGAAGACTGATTAAAATACCAATATGTTAATATTGCAATTGGAACTTTGATGATTTACAGCGAGAAAACCAATTTTTAACTTAATGGTATTTTTTTCAGAAACATATACTAAATATAAATATTAGAACTTATAATAAGTTGCTTATGCTTAATAAATTATGCTTCTTAATTTTGTGAAAATTTTAAATAATTTATTTAAATAAATTACTATTGGAGTGCGCGCCTACACGGGTTCAGTGCGCGGGTGCTTTTTCACTGCTGCGCGGGCGCGTAGCTTTTTGAGAACATCATTCACTACCACATTAGATATGTAGCTCAAAAACTTTTTATCCCACCAATCAGTTCTAACAGCGTCTTATATTGTCTGTAGTCCAGTGGCAAGATCTTTGCCCTTGCGGTGGGCTCCGGCCTCAAGCCCTGGCAAGGTCAATTTTACAATTGAAAAAAAGATCTTGGACGTGAGCGTATGTCATTTTTCGAGTTGATATCGACTGATTCATAAAATTTCTCATCGAATTTATCTCGTATGACTTTTTAAAAATCAAAACAATTCGGCTCATTGCCATTAGCTGTAATGCCGTATATTTAAATTTAAAAATTATCCATTAAAGCTACAATCTGCGATACGTACATCCTGTAGATTGTAGAAGGTTATAAACGTTATTTAAGCTCTTTTATAAAAACATAGTCAAATCTATTTTTTTCCAATTTTAAAGTAAAATTGGCTGAATTTTTTTTTTGGTTGAGTAAATTTTTATTAATTTACGTATTATATTATATATTTTAAAATTTATATACACCTACCTGCAGAAACTTTTAGGGCGACTCTGGATCGACATTTCATACTCATTAAATTATCCCTGAGTGGTTTGCAATTGTTTTCGTTCCCGCCAACGTTTATTATTACAATATCTCACATCCGGCGATGGTGCACCGGATCTTCAAGACAAGAAATTTAAACTCAAAAAAACGTCCTACCCTACAACGGATCCATTATAATTTATAATTTATTTATTATAATATATAAAACAGAAACGGGGGATGTATGTCTGTAATTCCCTTTTGCATTGTTGTTGCAAGTTCAAACAAACGAATTGATTTCGCTCGCGTAAGTTTCGACGGTAAATATGTTTCGTTATCAATGTGTGTGTAGAGACTCCAATTACTCGAGTATCGAGTAGTACATATATAAAACCGAAACAGCGTATGTATGTCTGTGGGTCTGTAATTCCCTTTTGCATTGTTGGTCATTAAGTTGCCATAAAAACGAATATGAAAGAAAATATGTTTGATTTTTTATCGGCGAAGACATTTAGTCAAAATGTAATAAATTAGTCTTCTACTGAACTTTTCCGGCTTTTATTAATATAATAATGTTTTTATTTACGTGAAGGTATTATTTGACATTTCTTTGACAGCAAATTAGATTTTTTCCTTGAATTTGGACATTTTAATGGGCGAGAATGGGGCTGTCAATATATGAAATGGGCTGTGAAATGTCAATGCCAGTCTGAAATGTTCATTTTAATTCCATTTTAATTGACCTAGACTTTTGAATTTTGAAAAAAGTTGTTTCAACTTGGCCCGTCTGAATTTACGCGCCGAGGTGAACATAACCCCAAACTGGTCCGAACGAAGCCGGGTTCGAATACTAGTAATAATATAAAAAAAAGAATGAAGTTTATTGCATGAGATTATTGAAATCTTATCACGGATTTATGTCAGAATATTTGTAGCTATTTTCAACATGAAGCACGTTGAGTTATAATACTGGTTAATAAGAACCTAAAAATATAATTATATTTAAATGAAGGATAGTCTTGAAATCGATTTTTTTAGTTTTATAATTTAGTATTATTTTTGTTTATTCAATATGATATTAATGGTTAATTGTGAACAGTGAAATTTTACTTGACCCGGCTTTCAAATTTGGCGATATTAATGTACATTTAAAGGCCACTAGGTAGGTATATTGTTTATAAGATCACTTTTACGTCTTAGACGTCGGTCCCAGTGGTCTAGTTTTACATTACTTTACTATCTAATGGCTTTCATCGCATTGCCTTTTAAATAGTTGACAGTAGGTACTGGCGATTAAATATTTCACCACACTTTATTACAAATCCGATCCTTTGAAAAGTTTGTCATTGTGTGAAAAGGTGTTACTTATTATTTGTCCCATGGGATGATGCATTTGTTGCATCGCAGCCAGTATGGAGTGTTTAAATAAAATGAGCCAGACAGCTTGTCGCCTGCATATCTTCTAAAAAGTTTTTTTAAACCAAAACGCAGTGAAATAATAACAATATTAAACCAAACAAAAAACAACTTTGATTTTTGCCACAAACGGAAAACATAAAATCTTCTGCACTTCTTCAATAAAAACAAATGTTATTCTTGAATAAACACTTCTAAGAGTATCAATATTGCGT
The DNA here is from genome assembly GCA_028554975.1 of Himalopsyche kuldschensis. Lineage (NCBI taxonomy): Eukaryota > Metazoa > Arthropoda > Insecta > Trichoptera > Rhyacophilidae > Himalopsyche > Himalopsyche kuldschensis. Next base: position 5,878,276 of record JAHFWI010000029.1, on the reverse strand, counting down.
ATTTATTTGATTTTTTTTTAAAACATATTGTACATCTCTGTACTTCAAAGGTAAACTACACTATGTCGAGAATTGTTCTTTTTGCAATATGAATAATATGCATCATACATATCTGAATTAAAAAAATGTTCATTAAATTATTAAGCATTTATTTATTAAGTAAGACTTATTTAGATTTTATGTATTGTCAATGAATGCTTATAATAGTATTCTGTCTTATGTTTAAAAACATTGATAAGCTTTTCATCCTTGCTCGAGTGACTTAAACATATTTAAAAAAATCCTCGAATGTTCTAAAAATAAGTTACATTGTATGTATTTTATTTTCAGTGTACAAGAAATGACTACAGGCAATGTAAAATATTTGCACCAAAAATTTACAGGTATCACCGTAAAAGTTATCTTAAGATAGTAATTATCGTTTAATATTTATTAAATATTAAAAACCATTAATAGTATTGATTTTAGAATCTTAGCTTCAAATTAAGCCAATGGCATAATTAATCATAATGTGTTTGAAAAAATTTAAAAGAAACACTGCTGCATTCTTTTTTTGCATGACATGTATCTCATCGTTGTTAAAAAACATCACATAATATATAATCGATAGTTTATTAACGATTAAACCCTTTGGTACACAACGCTATTAAGCAATGTGATGTTTTGACAAAAACTTTATTTTTTACCCTTTCAAGACAATCGATGCACTAATATTTTCACACTCTTAGCGCTAAAATGCTCTAAAACGCAACATATTTAATATAAAATTTAAAATAACTTTGATTATTCCACGTATCGAATAATCAAAGTTATTTTAAATTTTATATTAAAATGAAATTCCCAAAGATACCGCCGAAACCATCGAAAGTATCGCAACATATTTATAAACAACATTTGCTACCCGGCGTCGCTCGGAGTAAGCGACCAATAATTATTTAATGTTATATCATTCGACATAATTATATCACAAAATCTAACATCCAAAATAGAGTTCAAATAAAATCACAAACTTTATTTAATTTGATGACAACCCCATTCTCGCCCATTAAAATGTCCAAATTCAAGGAAAAAATCTAATTTTCCGTCAAAGAAATGTCAAAGAATACCTTCACGTAAATAATAAACATTATTATATTAATAAAAGCTGGGAAAATTTCAGTAGAAGACTAATTTATTACATTTTGACTAAATTTCTTCGCCGATAAAAATTCAAACATATTTTCTTTCATATTCGTTTTTATAGCAACTTAATGACCAACAATGCAAAAGGGAATTACAGACCCACAGACATACATGCGCCGTTTCGGTTTTATATAAAAGATTCTCTATAAAGAATCAATATTCACTTTATTTAAAATTAGCTGTTAGAAAATTGACTCCACTCAAAAAACGGAAATGGATTCATAAAAAATACGCAGGCTTATTTACTACATAGCTAAAAAAAAAAAACATTAAATCTATTCAATATGTTGAAGTCATTTTAACAATAGCGCAAAGTTTATTGTCAACTTATTTCATTGACTGTCGCAAAATTCATTCAATAAATTTACTACAAGAAAAATACTCGCATAGTCTCGATTTGTCAATGAATCGCATTGAGAAAGTTATTCTATTTCCGCTAATCTGTTTAAGTTTTGCATTTGTATAGGTTTCGAGCATTGAAGGTAACCCACACCTCTCCGTAGGTGGCATGTTTCCATATTTTTCATCGCAAATGCGATTCTTCACAAAGAGCGCACTCTATTCACCGCATACAAATCGGATTTTAGAAATCGATACTTCCTATTCCTATGAAAACGCCATTTTTGTGCATTTCAAGCTTAATTTAATATTCAGCTGTCAGCATTTTCGTTTCATAACATAACATACGACTGGCACATTTATTTACCAATTTTTATTACAGTTTAAAAATAAAAATGTCTTTATTGTAATATTTATCAGATATGTTTTTTTCAAGGGTGACATATATTTCGTGCTAAGGTTTTTATTTTGCTATTACTTTCTTTAAAATTCAGAATAGGTTAATACACAAAATATACCAAATTTAGTTGAGTAATACTCATTTTCCGCCATGAAATAGTGGTTCAACAAAAGTGTTTATTTAATACATACTATTTTACACCCTTAATGAAAAATGGCGTCAAAATATTTTTCTTGGTCGACCCATTGGAAGCGTATAAAATTCAATATAAGCAATTGAAAAAAAATATTATCTAAAATGTATGATGATTTAATGACGATCTTGTCGGTAGGTGCATGATAAAATTTCAATGTCAAATTTGAATCGTTTGAATTTTGTACTATTCCATGATTTTTCGGGCTTACGACCTAGGTTTCGCCTTTTAGTATAGTCTAGCATTTTAAGTTCACGAACGAATTTCAGTTTCGTGAATGAAATTCCTGAAGACGCCGAAAGGCGAAACCCGGATCGCTAGCGATAAAACTCACAGATAAATATAAAATTCCATTGATTCAAATCTTTGACGTTTTGATTTATAATATGTGTATTTTTATGATTAAAATCAGAGAGAAATAAATGTATCATCCATTAGTTTAACATTATACCTAAGTAGACCAAAAATATCAAAAAAATGACGTATTAACACAATAAGCTGACAATGAATGGTATTGTAAATTTGTACCGGAAATACGTTGTAAATGACTCTAAACTATTTTCGTTGAATCGATTGGGAATGCACCTATCAATGACCCATCTCAATGCATTTTTTGCTTACAAATCTCAGGTAAAAATATCTCAAAGACGCCAAGCTGTCTGGAAGCTTCACTACTTAACATCAACCATTTCATTCATTGCTGATGAGGCAAAAAAACTCTTGTGTATCCTCTCTAAATGAATATTTTTGTAAACGAGTGTGTATAGATTTTACTAAGTGATTTTTCGCATAGAATTTGGGCATATCTCCTCCCAATAGTTGACTTCATTTGATAATATATATTTATTTTTAAGCTTTTTCAAATGAAATAAATAGACTTAACTGTCGATATATTTGCTATTATTATATATTTTTATTATTTGGTTAACTTATCGATACATTACTTTCAAAAGGCGAAAAATTACATTTTAGTCGAAACAGTTTGCATTAATCGTATTCTAGCATAATTATATGATAATTATATTATTGAATTTCTGAGTTTATATGCACACTTCTTTTTACTAAATTTATTTGGAAAAGTTCTAAGATTTTCATTATTATTTCCATCATTAGATCGTTAATATTACTATTTCTCAATGATTGGTTTGATTTGTGAAAAAAAGCGCTTAAAATAAGTAATTAGAAACATTTTTACTTGCTTATTGTTGCAAGTGGATATTATCTTGTGAATTAAATAGTATGATTTATCCAAACTGCATATTCAAAATAAGGGCAAGAGTAGTTAGGACCTAGTCAAAGTAAGGTGTCGTAGTGCTGACTCTAAATTAAATAATACAGTAACAATAGATGTTAAAAAAAAATCATTTCGTTTTAGCATAGAATTTATATGTAATTATTAAATAATAAATTAATGCGACAATCTTTTATGTATACACTGAGCCACACTTGTACATATATGCATGAATGACAGAACCTTCTAAAACACACTTCATTTCACACAAATTCTATACTCCTGGTGGAAGACGGCGAATTCACTGGCTGTATGTGTGTTACAGGACGAGTGCTAGAGGTCAGCTATTCGCTTAGGAAGGCGGATAGTCAGGTGGATGGAGTAGAAGACACTGGTTGTTGGTAGGTCACCAGGACTGTAGCGCCAGTAAAGATGAAGAAGTCAATTAAAAATATTATATTGTGTGATAAAGTGTGACAAATAAATTATCACCAAAAGCATCGAAGCTTTACGATTAGGTCATCTTGCAGAATGCCATAATGGATTACTATTACGGAATCAAATATGTTAATCCAATCACATATTATGATTATTGCATAGATTTGGTTAGTATTTTTAATCTCTTCAATGATTTGTTGTATGGAATTTAGAGTCAATAAAACGCATGCCAAATTGATGGAGGCTTATCCAAACTCCTGTTCAAACGAAAGCTCATCCGAGATTTTAATCATTAAAATCAATTTATGAATATACAAGGCATTTAAGCCAACCGACTTGGGTTCACACGTATCTCAGGCAATTATTTATTAAGTATCCAGATGGAATTCTGACCATATAAAGTTATCGGTTATGAGCCAAATAAAATAAATTAAGTTGTAAAATTTTCTTTAATTGAATGTTTCATATATACCGCCATAAATTTTACCATCAAATCAATACAAATTAAAAATGTATTTTATTGATATTTTACGGCCAAAGACGTCAGACCAATAACCGGAATAATTGTCGTTGCTATAATAACGACAGGGCGTAGTAAGTAGCTTTTAAACTTAGCTCCGCTGATGTTGACTGACTAAACGGCTGATAGTGTCGATCAAATTTGTTTGCTACGAATTATTTGTCAAAAATATTCGATGTATTTTGAATCAATTTTCATTTGGCTGTATAATTAATTTTGTCATGCTCCATAATTGCGTCATTGATTTAAAGAGCTCTTTTTTAATTCTTTCCACGTTTGAGGATTTCATCTAAATGTGCTTGATGGAATTTAACTATCAAATTTTAATCGTTTGTATTTTGTACTCTTTCAAGAGTTTTATCGCTTACGACCCGGGTTTCTAAGTGAGATCAGTTTGATAGTATGTGACTTCAAATCTTTTGCAAACGGAATAAGTTCACATTTTCATCAAAGATTTATGACAGAAAAATTAATATATGTAATATTTTGAGACCAACTTTATTTGGCGATGTCAAAAAAGCCTAACTAAGTGATTTAATTCAATTAGCTAACCTATAAAATTTGTTTATTTATTTCAGCTAAATAAAAGTAATTTTTCAACACCAACGCTCAGCTCTCGTGGACATATTCACAAACTCTTGAATACATCTAACATTTGAATGCTCAAAAATCGTGTGTAGTTATAACTTTTATGTATTTTTTAATATTACTCTTTATACCGGCTACCAATCGTGTCTATGACTCAGTCATATAGAATAAATAATAATAAGCATTTGGGAACTGAAATTGAGCAATCTAGTGGCAAATCCGGGAGATATAAATCATTTTAAGAAATAATTAAATGAAGTCTTAATATAAAATTAAATTGATAACTTTGTTATACTCAGTGTGGTGTAACAAGTAATGACACGTTTTTGCTTCTTTGAGATGCACCTTCATGTTGTATTGCAGGAATTAATTCAGTAAATATTGAGTTGCCGTTTTTCTCATCTCTCCCATTCAATTATATACCTTTCGCTTAATGCTAATAGGTCCTAGATGCAAGCGTCAAATTATCGGGTTATATCGGGAAATATGTAATATTATATTTTTTGTTTTATATTATTTTCAATTTTTTTTTCGATGGTTACGATGCTTAAATTATGTAGTTTTGTAAAATTCAGGATATGGGCGGTATTAGTTCTAGTATAAACCAGGAAAATTTCATACAACCCTCATTAATTTATGATATTATTATCTACATTATTTTTAAAATAAAAAATATTTGGCATTACAAATTATACCAATGCTCCAAATATTTTTTATAATGAAAGTCTTAAACTCAATGATATTTATTTTATGAATCAGTCGAGAACAACTGAACGAAAAAATTACACACACCCATTTCCAAGATCTCTTTTCCAATTGAAAAATTCTGACCTTGCTATGACCCGGGCCCACCTGATTGTTATAACGAAGCTCTTGTCACTAGATCACAGGTATCGATCATATTATAATTTTACCACATGATATTGCATGTCTGTGCTAGAAAATGTAGGTGCATAAATAAATGAAAAGATGATATATGATGGTTCTTTAAAGATTAATACTGCATTCCTCATGTTTATAATCATTATTAAATAAATATCCATATTCGATATAAAAATTAAGTGTTTTACCTACATAAAAACGTCAGCTGCTTTTAAACAATAAAGCTTTGGATCATATAAAAATGACAAATTTACGTCGCGTTGTAAATAATAGCATTAATAAGGCTGCTGCTATTCAAATTTTGTTTTATTTGAGGCTTGTAAAATGTTGCGTTATGTTTTTTTGGAAAGAGATACTAACCAAGAAAAATAATCTCTTCACAAAAGGCGTTACGTGATTTGAATCAATAAAATAGGTTATATTAATATTTCATTAGAGTAATGACTTCTTATTAGCATACAGTTGAATTCAAATGAATATTTTGTGTTCATATTAAAACAGGGTGTCAAACATATCATCTCAAAAACTTGAATTCCCACGTACGATTATTAGAGATGGTTAAGAATTTTTAAAACATTTTCTACTCATTTATTTAACCATAAGCAATGAGGAGAAAAGTGCAAGAATTCCAATAATAAACTTACAGGTATTCATTTACGTGTCCATATAATCCGTCAATCATTAATAAATCTTTTTTACTAAACTAGATTCTAGATACTTGGCCGGTATAAAGCTGTATTTCCAATACTTGAAATATTTGTATTGTAATACCTACCTATGTGTAATATGTAATATACAATTAAAAATGTATAAGATAACTAAAAATCAAAGAATTGGTACATTGGTATTTTTTAAAACTGCAATCGTTCATTTAATTATTTAAATGACTTAATTGTACTGCAAACGTTAGCCAATTTACATATTACATTTTAATTACTTATTAAACTTTTCATAGGGCTTAAATTTTTACTATAGGTTATTAGTTATTTCCTTTGAATTTTTTTAGATTAATAGGATTATGTGTAAATTATTGTCACATTTTCTGTCTCGATTCATTGTTAATGCTGTCACTATTCATCCATAATTTAATGGTTTTAATTGATTTCCATCAGTTGATAATGCTCGCGATGATTGAAACTGACACCGATAACAGTAAAAAATATAATATAATTGTTCCACTATTTCTGTCTGTAAACACATGAAAAGTTATAATACTATTTTGACGATTTGATGATAATAAGGTCTGACAATTCTTATTAACACTGGAAGGACGTGTGCAAATATCATTGTCACTGTCATAAAGTTAGGTATTTATCGAAGTGTTCCTACAATTGAAATTAGATTGATTTCATTTCAGACGTTACTTTATGTTGATGACTCGTTATGGTATCTTGGATACAAAACTAAAGAATAAATAATCTAAATATAATATTTCCACAAAACACCCTCAACCTGTGGGTAAAAATTCTTTAACCGATTGACAAATCAATGCAAGTTTCCTTTTAGAGCATTCAAACCTTCGACCATATCATCGAGAAGGATTCAATTACGGACATGCAATATACATACTAGAATATATTTATAAGCTTTGGTTTATTAGACTTACATCCATAACGTTTTATAAAATTTTAACTAACGATATAATGGACGTTTTGTTTGAATTAGCTCATATATAGTGATATTACGAATTCAATCACCATAACTAAATCGATACATTTAGTAATAACCTGCAGAATATATCACAATCAATTGACTGACAAAAGTTGTTTTCTTGATGAAGTACGCCCCAGTGAAATAATTGCATTTAATTAACACACACGCAAGGATTGGTTCGTGGATTGGGACCCACCGATATTACCTATGTTTTAAAAATACATAATGATGCTAACTACAAACAACTATGATACATATTTGAATAATTAGTTGTGATGCTGAGAAAAACCGATTGTAATGTAAAATATTAACTGTGTAATATGTGATAAACTATGTATAGTTGATGTATATATACTAGGGCTGTGGAGTCGTTAAAAATAATAACGACTCCGAATCCAACATTGACCAAACTTACGACTCCCCGCTAAAAAAAGTTTAATTTTGTCACATTTTTATCCTACCTTCCCTAGTTATCTGTACTAAATTTAATATCAACCAACCAATACGGCCATTAGTTAAATTTTACATGTACGCATACACTCCGACTCCGACTGCATAACCCTTATATATACTATCAGGGCTTTTTTCCATTTAACGCGGTGGAACGGCGTACCGGCACCTTTTTTCACAGATTTCAAAACCAATTTGACGAGATTTTACTTAAATAATATTTGAATATATTTTTTTTAGTAATAAGCTTGAGTTCCGTCACCTTTTTTTTTTTAAAAAAAAGCCCTGTATACTATGTTTCCACGATGTAAATTCCACGAATATGTTTGATGGTCATCGTTTGAAGCCAAAGCCAAATTTCAAATTTCGATGAAGCTTTGCTAACTACTTGTAATAATATTTTTAAAATAACCATAACATCTTTGATAGTGTTAAAAATAATACATATAAAAATTGAATAACTTTAAAAAGGAACATTTGCAACGAGCAAAGAAAGTATTTTTTATTTTATGAACCAAACAAAAACAGAAACATGTCTTTTATTCATTGTATACATTTAAGATGACAGGATATTTACTATTTTTTTTAAAAAAGCTCTCGCATGTTCAGGTTATCAAATTTAGTTAAATAGAGTTTGATAGAGCACACGCAGCGTGGTTTTTGACATACTTTCGCTCTACATATACATAGTTCTACAAGTGTATCGATAGACTTTTTTTATTAGAAGTAACTTGAAGTTTCGTATTCGACTTAAACATGAAAAAATACTGTTTTCAGAGAACTTTATTTTCGTGATGTCATCTTTTCTTATCACTTTTAAGGTGTTCACTGTCAATACTTGAAAAGTTTCGTATTCGACTTAAACATGAAAAAATAGCATCAGTTTTCGCCATGAGAACTTTATTTTCGTGATGTCATCTTTTTTTTTCTTATGTTCATTTCAGAAATGAACTGGACCTAGTTTAGCCGTTTAAATATTGTAATACATTTTAAAAGTGTTTTTAATCGTAATATTTTTGGTTAAGTTATGTTCTGTTGATAATAAACATTCATATTTAATTATATGCTTTAGTAAGGATTAGTAAACAAATGATTGTGTTGGAATTTTTTTAGTGATACGTTTTTGGTATGTCGGTGTGTGGCTTTCAAATGCCTGGCAAAGATTTGATTGGGATTCCAGGGCTGGCACCTAAGTAAATAAATAAGGTTTGACTGATGGCCGCATTAACAATCTCCGCTCGCCTATTGACAGTTATGACTTCTGATGTGACCTGTGTCACAAAAACAGGGCCGCATTTTGTAATTCTATGCTCCAATTTATAATAATGATTGATATGCTATTTGAATAAAGTTTTAATATACTATTAAGATCGCATTTAACTATTCATTATACATGTGGTTTTTTAAGTACAAAAGTGACTGTGTTACAAAATTTTGTATACAATCATAATACAATACAGAAAATTGAATCACAAATAGTGACACTGTTATCATATTAATTAAATTATGTAGAAAGAAAGTAAACTTTTTAAGATTGCCGCAAGAAAATGTTATAAAAATTTAAAAAAATGCTATTTATTATAAAAGTTCAAAGAGTGATAACAGATGGTACAACGTCTAATACGTGTAAAGCTCCATGGTCGAGTAGTCAACGTTGCTGGATTCGGTTGCGGTGCTTAATGTACGCTTAATGGCTGTTATTTTTTAAACCGATTTATGGATTTCTGTTTGAAGGAATCGATGTATGTAATGTTCTTCCCTCCCACTATTCGTATAGTAAAAAACCGTACGAAGCGATCAGCTTACCACTTGTGGTTATGACTTAGCCGTATCCATACATCTCTATTCCCTTTGAAAATAGAGCGGTAGAAAACTGACAAGTAATTACTTCTCGTAAAAAAACATATACTATGGTAAACTCTGTTAGAAGTTCTAGCTGCACATCGGGGGCGGACATGCTCAAAAAAGACCAGTAACTAAATGACTTTTGTGCAATCTTCAATATATGCTATATATGTCATGTTTTTGACAGATACATCTTCAGACGACCCAGACAGAATAATGAAAATTATTCTTTCATCTGCAAAACAATGACTGATGTAAAAAATAAATACTATTGCATCCAAACATACTTATCATAATGATTCAATCGATTTTTTCTTGTTAGGCTAACAGTTAGAAAAAATCATATAATGTTAATTTGAAATAATATTTAATAGCATACGTTTTGAATATATAAGAGGATTTATGGACACATTGTTAATAGACAAAAGGCGGTGAAATTATAATAACTTTAATCAAGTAAAATGTGCTATAAATATATAATTATCTATATATATATAAATATATTTTTTACCATTTCCGCTTCCAACTTGGATCATATGGACTCCACGCGGAGTTTATCTCAACACTTGTTTTTTTTCTACGATAACTGCTTTTTACTCAGTTGGTCATCCTCTCTTTTGCGAAGAGAGTAGGGATGGAAAGGATACGAGGACTAGGACAGGACTAGTGATTAGCTAATCGCTGTCACTATGCGTCGCTCTGGGGGATCGGAAAGGTAGGAAGGGATTTTCAACAACGCAAACACCCATGCCTTTGAACAGATTAATCGACTGAAAAAATCCGCTCGTAGCGGGAATCGAACCCGGCGGACCAACAACGTTGACACTGCGCCACGGACATGTATATTTTCAACAGTAAATTATTGTTAGTCTGTTAAGCAAAAATTCAATCAAACTATTTTGAACATTAACATACATATGTATATAATAACAAGTCCTAGAGAGAATAAAAATTTAAAGATTACAATGTTAACTGTCGCATGATCCTTGGCGATCCGATTCCTCGATTCATCTCTCACCATCGTCGTTTTAAATGCCAATAAGATTTGTGTTGGCTGTCATAGTGGTTATTGTCCAGGATGCATTTATACAGCTATCACAGCACTTCCACATAAACCGTGCAGCAATAAAGCATGCCATTAAACAGCTTTTAACTCTTTACTGAGACTCAAACCAACGACCCTTACGACCAGACGAAAAAACGTGCGGGGGTTGACTACAAAAATTGATAGCCTTATAAGGCTGTTAATGGATTAACAGATGATTTTTTAACATTTCAAATCTGACTGCATACATAAAAAAATATCTGTATAATATGATCAAACATGTTATTCACCCTGGAAATTTATGTGTGTATATTAAATAATTAATTGGAAAACAAAATAAAGAAAATTTGATAAAACAGAAGTCACTTCTTCGTGGAAAGGCATTATTGTAGTATAACTTCCACACGTATATTGATAGAGATCAGGGCTGGTTTCGCTCATCGTGAACATTGTGAACCGATATCTTATATATAAAACCGAAACGGCGTATGTATGTATGTGGGTCTGTAATTCCCTTTTGCATTGTTGTTGCAAGTTGCAATATAATAATGTTTATTATTTACGTGAAGGTATTATTTGACATTTCTTTGACAGCAAATTATATTTTTTCCTTGAATTTGGACATTTTAATTGGCGAGAATGGGGCGGGGCTGTCATCAAATTAAATAAAGTTTGTGATTTTATTTTAACTCTATTTTGGATGTTAGATTTTGTGATATAATTATGTCGAATGATATAACATTAAATAATTATTGGTCGCTTAGTCCGAGCTACGCCGGGTAGCAATACTAGTATTGAAATAAAGATAATTGATTCAGCGTTTAGCTGGATTGGAGTAATATGTCAATTGGTTCACTCATAAAAATAGATACAAATCAAATGTACATAAAATATATTGAATATCATTTTATTAATTTAATTAACCTAACCTTGATATGCGTTGAACACTTTACCAATTCTTGAAGGAAGCCATATATACAGAGAATTGTGAACACGCAAGATTTGACTGTCAAGATTCTAAACATGGCTTCTTTGAGTAATTTACTTACATTCAGTTACTCATTAAAACCGTCCTTAATAGAAAAAAACTTAAAATTAAATGTTCTCTCGGTAAAAACCACATATAGCATATGGCAGGTAAATGCCTTGTTTCAATAATGAACACGCTGGTATAATGTCGCGGCGAGTATGTGCGCCGCCATTGTGGCAGAAGCATTCAAAATTTAAATTTCGAAGTAAATAGAACGACAGCGTTCCAAATATAAATCACTTTTCAGCGCGTGACCGTATCAAAAAATTGAGAAAAAATACAAAAACCCCATTGGGCGGATAACGATCGAACATAGAGGGGGATTCCAGTGCCCATCTCGCATTTCGAAAATGTCATTTCGCTGAATGAGTGACTTTTTTTTGCGCTTTTGTTGTATCCGAAAGCAATTATTATTATGACCGGAATTTGCATTTCAAATTTCGAACGAAATGGTATTTTTTTAATCATGATGAAGGGTTGTTAGCTTATTATCTGTATTGCTCGCTGAGCGATCATTTTGAATTCATTAAATTCGTGCTTGATCGATGTTGTTAAATTAATTGGATTTTATTTTATATTTTTTTATTGTTTAAAACCCCCATATTAATTGCTTTGTAACGTTGTTTCCACTTTTTTTTAAAGCATATTTCAATAAATATGAAGATTTTCAACTACAGATTGGTAGAATTTTGATGTATTTGAGTCTAAAAACACTACCTTACTTCAAAAGTTCAAATTTGTAGAAGGACCAAAAGCTTTCCAGTGGCCTTTCACAATCATGAGAGGTAGGAAGCATTTAATGAGGAGGTGGATGGTGTTCAACATGATTTAACTAAAACTATCCTAGAAGCCTTTGTAATTTATTTACAATCAGTTGCTGATATTGTCTTCATATAATATTAACCTTTCGAGGAGTGACTTCTGAGAATAACTGAATGTAATTCACTTCACTAAACTTTGCGATACTAAGTCCAACGATGTTTTTGGAAGAGGCGACACGCGTGTCACAATCAGTAACATCATACGTGGAATAGTCAAAGTTATTTTAAATTGTATATTGAATTTAATTCATTTACTGAGATGAACCAAAAAAACGGATAGACTTATAAATTTTCATAGCGGACAAAGATAGAAGAATTGGGCTGCAAATGCGATAGTAGTTGGCTTATGAATTACGCTTGTATCAGGATCCAAGACGACCACCACCATAATTATCAATTGTTAATTCAATATATTATGTAATGAACATATTCATCAATATATCGATGCCTTGACTTCCAAACGAAGGCTTAAACATCATCATTTAAACTTCGGGACGGAACTAGAATGTTGATGAATTCTTTTAAGAAATCATATATAATTCGACACATATCTATCCCTAAATAAAGTAACACCTCATCTAAACATATTTTTTTACCTATTCCCTGAATGAGAGTGTTATTTACTGTAGTACATATGTATTTAGTTTAAGCAATGATTGCAATGAATGTAATTATATTCATTCATTTTTTTTTGTTAATACTTGAGCTTAAAATAACATCTTTGCTCACCCTTTAGTGCTTGTTTTTTTTAAAGAATTAAATTAGTTAAGGCAGTTTATATGGCTTTTTTTTGTTCTTGAATAATTATTCATGTATAAAAAAAAAAAATCTGTCGATTCGCACGGTTTTTTTAACGATTGTTTTTCATAGACTAACAAAAACTCTAGTGTAAAAAAGTCGTCTGTTGGTACAAATTATTACAGAAGTATTGTGCGAGTCGAATTCGACGAACTAAATAATTAATACAGATCATTAAACGAGTTATTTGAGGAACGGTAAGAATTCCCAATCACAATACGATTGGTCATTAAATATTGTCGTGCAATAAAAATGGAAACATTTTATTTACAAGGCGCTGGAATGTTTGTTAAAATTTTTAGCTGCTTAGCAATTAGGTGTTTCTTTGAGATTTATTGCCTTGTAAAAGGATGAGTTCGGTCAAATCCGTGCATGCGGGGTGTTAAATAGGCGTCGTAAACATTGTTTATCGATCTAATCGTAAATATATTAATAACAAGATATCACGATAGTTAAATTATATTAATGTCAACTTATAATAACAATTGAAGCAATAATCAAAATATAACAAACAACAAACGATTTCACGATAAAAACAAATATTTCAAAAGACATTTGACAGAGTATTGTAGTATATTGCCTTTAGAAAGGCAAAAGAACACAAGACTCACTTTTTTAATACAATTTTTAATCATGATGTACACAACTTGACAGACGTTCTATCAAAAGGATGTAAGCTGCAAAAGCTGAATTAGTATATCATCTATATTTAATGTTTTAAAAGAAGGTCCCATGAAGTTTGCGGCATGGAAAAAAGACTGACACCACATCAATTACATAATTTGTTTTGCGTAAGTCACGCATTTTGCCTCTCTACAGTCTTTATCCATTCGAGTAAATTATATATGATTTCATTTGATTTGTACGCTTTTGTTATTAAGTGGTCTATTTGATACTCAAATTTCGTATATAATATGATATAAGATATAAATAAAAGATCATTTCTTAATTGTTACTTTCATTTCATATTAGCTTTTTATGCTGAGTGCTTTAGGTAGAGCATCTTTCTAGGAACCTAAATTTTGTTAAATAGCGATGAAAGTTTATTGACATAAAAGATAGCAACATTGTCTATCTCTTAAAACACAACGAATTAAAAGTTTTCAATATACGCACTGCAAGAAAATATTCAACGTTCCACTCCTGTAAATTTTACTACAGTTTAATCACCATTCTTCATATGTACGTTGTATTATGAGAATCATAATGCTACATTGAACATAAAATGGTGTCAATTACTTTCATAAAAATAACTCATTATAACCAAAAGTCACCAAGTGAAAGATATATGCCAAGTTATCATTGAAATCAAACTCAAACAAAATGGTTGTATGTAGCTTATTCCTATCTTATATGAGTACTATAGTAAATCCATGTCACGAAAAAAATTGTTTGAATTAAATTATTTAATTTTCTTATAAATGCCAAACGATGCATTCAATTCATTCACATTGATATTTTAATTTTTATGTTAACGTTCTGTTCGCTTACCGACGTTTGCCGCCGTATGATATGTCCAAACGCTTCTCCCGGATTGCTCTGACATAAAACTAACCACAATACGTCAATCTGTCCGTATGTATAGGTATATTCAAATCACCTTAGTGTGCGGTACACAGAAATAAATTTCGGTCCGCGGAGCAGGCTTTAAAATTTAAGTGTAACTTAATTTATGTTCCCCACCTTGTTACCAGTGCTTAATATTTTGAGTTTTTTTAGGTGAGCGGCAATAAACGTGTTTTCATTACATTTTTATGAGAATCTTGTTTTTAGTTTTGCATTAACATGGAGAAGGCATGTTATTTTCAACACTTGGTTCTTATTGAAATGTCTATCTAATTGTATTTAATTAAATTAGTAATGGTTTCATAGTTCAGAGGTTGTGTTGTATCTACGCTGTTTTATCTTAAGTATTATTAATTTGAAATTAAATTCTTTATTGGCAGGTTTGCAAATAGGTACATTTATAGCATCAGTATCTGATAAATAAATTCACGTTTTTGAGCTTAAAACTTTGATTGGAAATATCTACAATTGCTACAATATAAAGATCTAGTGCATATTGGGAGTATTACAAATTACAATATATTTTTCTGTATGGCTGTAATACCAAAAACTTCGCGGCGAAAACTGAGCAAATATTGACAGGTGGCTGTGTCCCCAATAATTTATAAACATACATACATATATCAATAGAGTTAATGAGACTAGTATAGTGATTTGTGTTAAATATCTTATACATAGTTTTATAAATTATTTCTTATAACTGGCGCTCATTTAATATTTAAAAGAAAAATATAAATTAATGAGGATTCCCATCTACAGACATGCAACATAAAAAAAATGTATATCAATCATTCGAGCCGGTGCAAACTAGATAATATAGATATAAGATTGCTTATTGTGATCATGTTAGTGATATATAGGTTCTTTTTATAAGGACGCTTAGTTTTCAAATGTAAATAAAACAAGTTGTTTGTGAGATTTCGACTAAATTTTAATTTCATTTGTAAGTATATTTTACGGCATTAAATATGGAATATAGCATCAAATGTCTGCCAATATCCATTCATTATAAAATGGGCCATGTCGCTAAAGTTGACTTTTTTGACAAATTTGGGTAAAATTCCAACTGCTCCAGAACCCAATCAGGCGTTGTCTGTGGTCGTTTACCTGAAGTTCCTTGGTTAGTTGGATTTTATACGGGTGCAGACATAAGGCCCGATTCAAAAGTTGAAGTCGCAGAAAAGCCAAGTTCTTGTGAACAACAAGAAATAAGCTGCCTTGGGTTTTCCTGTATACTTTCACACACAGCAGCAATGTTTTCACCAGATATTGTATTTTGATGACGTGCAGGTAGGTGTTGGCCGATTATTTACCAAACTGGTTGACTCAAATTTGGCAACTAAACAATGAATAATCTACTCAGCAGGACAAAGTAACATATTTTGAGCGTCCATATTGAAATACCCTTTACATGTTTTTAATCTGTTTCTGCTCCCAATCAGTGTTCCCTCTAAGCTGTGCGCGCTAAGCCGCGCAGCAGTTTTAAAGGCTCCGAGAACTCTCATCGGGCTGACGCGCACTCTCCAATTTTACGATATGACTTCACAAATAGACATTTCGGGAACATGTTGATAATATTTGTTGCTAATGGTTTCTCTTTTTATTTTTATACGATAACAGACTGTTGATGAATGATAATAATTTTAATTTTGTGGAAAAACGAAAAAAAGAAGTTTACAAGAAGATAGAAATTATGCCGAGCATTTGTTGGACTGGCCTGCTAAGTCTTCTAATTTCCCGCGCAGATAACTTCTCGGCTTAGTGGGAACACTTCTTCTAACATTTAGCATATGCACTCATAATAGAGAAATTGTAGAGGAACAGAAATTTGTCAGCCTCCATACTGGGGCTTGAATCCGTGGCAACTGAAACCAATGTCCTTGAATATTCGCCCACGGACCCGGCATTTTACAGGTCTGTAGAAGGCGCTTCTTTTTTATATAAGCACTATTCGATATCATAATGTTTCCTGCGCTTCTGTTGAATATTCATATTACCTTATATCGCGAGCTACTTGTCTGTGATTACATACATATCTTATATATAAAACCGAAACGGCGTATGTATGTCTGTGGGTCTGTAATTCCCTTTTGCATTGTTGGTCATTAAGTTGCCATCAAAACGAATATGAAAGAAAATATGTTTGAATTTTTATCGGCGAAGAAATTTAGTCAAAATGTAATAAATTAGTCTTCTACTGAACTTTTCCCGGCTTTTATTATTAATAATAATGTTTATTATTTACGTGAAGGTATTATTTGACATTTCTTTGACAGCAAATTAGATTTTTTCCTTGAATTTTGACATTTTAATGGGCGAGAATGGGGCTGTCATCAAATTAAATAAAGTTTGTGTATACAATTTTATTTTAACTCTATTTTGGATGCTAGATTTTGTGATATAATTATGTAAAATGATATAACATTAAATAATTATTGGTCGCTTAGTCCGAGCGACGCCGGGTAGCAATACTAGTATTATATAAATATGAACAAATTAACGTTTGTAATTTAATAAATAGCGTTTGCTTATTTATTTATTTCAAATCTTTAAAGAATATCCATTCAAATAAAAAAATAAACGATTGGTCATCTCTGCCATAAAGATCATTGTATTGTCAAACATTCCATTCAGACTATAAACTATTGTTTGGGTGTCCTAATAAAGTTACTGCCTCTACGCATGATGACAATATAATTCCGGGCCGAAATAATTACCAGAGGACAATTTAGTTTTGAATTATTTGTTAATGCATTATCGTTACATTTGATTTCATGCGTTGTTAATCGAATGAGGTTTCTAAGCTCGCTTTTGCTTTAATTCTGTGCTAAAGAAACGAATAAAGATTTTTCTTCTTCTTTATTATTTTTTCCTACAGTCTAACTTATAAATAATCATCCATCATCATCTTCCAGGGTCAAGGTATTATCATTTTCCCCCATTTTATAGCAATCTTCTGACTCTACATAATTTACCTTGATATTATATAGTATATCCAGTCCTATACGGATAGTTATACACATGCTACTCACTATCATTCTTATTAAATTTTTATATGTATCACTTTTAAGGTGTTCACTGTCAATACTTGGGCTGGCATTATAATAAACATAATAAAACATTTTTAGTACTTTTCCCACATAAAATTTATTGGATCAGGACCGGTTTCGCTCATGGCGAGCATAGTCAACAATTGCTTTTCTTACTTATCTTTTGTATAAATATCACGTTGTATTTCTTATCAGTTGACAATGCTCGCCATGAGCGAAACCGGTCCTGATCGAATAAATTTTATGTGGATAGAGTACTAAAAATGTTATTTTTTTTTTTGATTTTTGATAAAATATTCTTCTCAATTCAGTGCCCATTCATGAAATTGGAAATTCATATTCTATGCAAAATATCGAACATACCTAGTAGATGTGTATTCCCCAGAAAAAAATGTACTTGTTATGATCCTAATGCTAACATTTTCTTATGACAGTGTTACCCACATAAAAATCTTATTTAGAATATTACAAATTAATAGATACTAATTTTTGTAATATAAAAAATATTATTTTCTGTTTAGTTTTTTTATTGTAAAAATTGATGGTTGATTTGCTTAATATTGCTTATATATATGGTTCAGTTCCGGAAAATATCATTCATATCGCGTACTCGCGTAAATTTAGGTTTATTTTCTTAATTTTTCGCATCATACTTCTTAGTATGTTTTAAGTTAATATTGATGCTGATTGTATACTCGATTAAGATATATTTTATATAATGATTATTGGATCAGTCGATAATGCGCGCGATGAGCGAAACCGGTATTTAAAACCGCTTATGCGTTCAGGGTAACCTATGTATATTATACACGACGGCCGATTGTGGGTCAACTTACTTCTATATTATTACTTTTCCAGCTAGCTCTAACTTTTCTTGCATATAACTGAATGTTTAATTGCGTCATACATATATACTCCAATTACTCGAAATCTCAACTTCTCGAGTATCGAGTAGTAAAATTTTAAAATACTCGAGTATACTTGAGTAGTTTCAGATGTACCAAAATATTAATTATTAATTCAATTTTTTTTTATTTAAATAGATGATAAATAAATAAATAAGCTTATTTAATTTTATTCGTCCATTTATTTAAATTAATAGAACATATGTATATTTCAAAAGTAATACAGATTAAACGCCTCAAATTTTAAATTGGTTCGAAGTTTTGATTTAATAATTATCGCAGTAGAAAAAACTCTTCATTTATAAATAACGAGTATTACTATTTTAAAAATACTCGAGTATCGAGTACTTGACAAATGGACGATTATTCGATACTTGAATTGGAGTTTCTAGTCACACGTAATTAAAAGTAGAATGAAAGCTTTGGGATTTGTATTATTTAACATTCAATTATGTAGGTACCACTATAACAATCCTTGTACTTAATTTAGATTTAAGCTTGGATAAAGCTAATCGAAATAATGTTGGTAGGCTTATAAAAATAATGAACCCCAATTGAAGACTCATAAATCAATTTGTATGTGATTAGTTTGAGGTGACATCACAAGTTCTTTAATAGAGATTTAATGACATACTTATCATTTTGAAATTTTAGATGGTTCATTTATTTTCTTTGAAGTTTATATACTGAGAATATGATGTTATCAGTTCCGAAAACTATTTTTACACAACGGATATGTGTCACAAACCATTTTTAGGGTTTCTGTTTGCGATTAATTCTTCCAAAATTTAAACTCAACTAATTTTTTGACTAATACATTGTTTTAATTGATTACAAGATAGCCGGCAATTACGCTTAACATGGCAGAAAAGATCTAATAATGATCAAAACCGGTTTCACTCATCACGAGCATTATCAACTGTTGGATAATGTTCGCGATGCGTGAAACTGATCCCGATTTTTGAAATAATATTTATCGAAGTAGTAATGTGTTCTATTTATTTAAAATAATGCTTTTCCAGACATTAAATATCTCTTTAGGTATTTTTTTCTCTAACAATCGAATCTGAATAATTTACCTTTCAAGAAAAGCAAAATACATTGAATTATACTTCCCTCATATAGGAAGGAATCCTATGGAAATTACTATGAGGATGTATATATTTATATCTGTCTGTATTCGCACTCATACATCTTTTAGTAATGTATGAAGCGACAGACGACGGAAGCAGTGCAAATCTTACGCGCATTTTCCGCCACTCAGATTTCCGACATTTCACCCACTACACTTTCCACCCTTATCTCAATCCCTTGCCCCACCGCGCCTCGCCCCTTACTTGCAACACTGTTCCCACACCGAGGATCCGTGTTTAACATTTATAACTACATCCTGGAAAGTAGAACCTACATCCTTTCACTTCATCAACCGGAAACGGGCCTTGGGTGCCTCATTATTAGGGGTTAATATCCCGCGGCGAGGATTGAGAGCGACGCCGGGGGTGCGGATTGAAAGGTCCCCACCGGAAGCGGTCGCCATGGTTACCGGGAAAACTCAGGGGTAGCCCTCCTCCACCCCTCGAGGATCACGTGATAACGACTGTCATGGCTTCTTTCGACGGGAAACATCGCTACATTTATAAGTAGGCAGTGGAGGTTCTAGTTTTAAGCAGATATTTCCGTAACCTGTGTTAAGGGTGCCTTTTATAAACAAGCAAAATATTGCGATTTTCAGAAAGAAGTTTTTTTTATAATACCAATATTCCTACATATAATTCAACTAATTTTCTAAATGTAGTTGTTGTTCATCTAATATGGTTTTAAATTAAGTAAGAATTGGGAAGAATTTGGACAAAATAGCTGTTTTATAGCAAGATCACGCTTATAAATTTCAATAGGCTAGTGATCGAAAAGATGGGTATCCGGGAAGTCGAAACAAAACTTGATTTTTTCAATTGATCATTTGAGATCTAAGGCATGGGTGTGTATAGTTTAATCTTCGAGTTTATTCACTATGTCATTTTTGAGCTTCTTTCAAGTGAACATAAGCATCGTAATTTTTTTTTGAAAATATGTGAATTATTTCTCATTGTAATCGTGATTAAATTGAAAATTTTCAAAATGCATTTATCTTTTGTTTATTTATTTATTTATAATGAGGCTTAAAAATTTTACGTTCAATATGAATAGCAAATAAAATTATCGAGGAACATTTTGACGATGAAGTAAAAATAAAAATCTTTTCTTGGAACATAGTTTTCATAATTTTATTAATTTACAAATAATCTTAAATATAAAGTTTATACACACATTATTATAACCATTATTTTTTATAATATTAAAGAGATATTATAATACTGTTATTAGAAAAGTATTGCTGAGTAGAGCAGAAAAGTACATTCAGCATATTAAAATACTTAAAGATGAAAAAGGGTTAGACAATACTGTTACTTTTTGAATTTGGATTTAATGACATTTTTGGAAATAAATTTATGTGAAATATAACGAATTTTCATCCATTATTATTTTTTTAAGCTTGCTATGATTTTAATCGTTCATTATATCTCACAAGCCATATATGAATTTGTCAATATTTAAAATCTGTTAATAAAAATATTATATTCTGGTTGATCTTTTTATTTTTCGGCTGTTACTATTTTTACAAAATCAGAGCAATGGAATGAATGTTTTTGACAAATATTATACTAAAAACGGCTGTAGATATTTTAAAATATTAAAGTATAATATTTTTAGCTGATCGTATATTTTAGGAGCAATTAAATCAATCATATGCAGCTCTTCTTAAGTAAGTCTGATTTGATATAGAGTTGTTGTAAAATTTAATCAAAATATCTAGCATGCTCCGTGAACCAAATTAAACTTTTTTTATAAATGCTATTTTATTTACGATCATTCAATAATTAATTCTATGATTGCACTTGACAAACTTATATTTACACTGTATTCTCTTAACAAACTAAAAGCTGTCTTTAAAACTAAGTCTGGGAAAATGTGGTAAGGGATTGCAATATCGGACCTATATTTCAATTTGCATTTTCAAAACCGGTACTGAAAAAAAGCCAAATTACCGGAATCCGGTTCGGTAAAACCCGTATTGCAAAACCCAAAATCTGGCATTGTAAGTAAAAAATATAGTTTTATTTTTCTTGGTATGACAGGAAAGACACATTATTGTATCATGACAGCTCAATTTCTGGATTGATCATCAAATTATGTGACCTTAGTAAAAAGTTGTATAGAAGTTAAATAATAATTTTATCAATTTGTAATCGTCAATTTTGATAGATTTATTTATATTTGACTGTTTAATTAAATGTCACTGAGAAACATTTTGCTATTTACATTGCATTCAATATCATATTAAGTAATGTTTCATTTTTAATAAATGTAAAATAACCAGACAGATTCGAATTAAATATAGTATATTTCATTATCTAATAGTGACTGTACAACATCAAATTTAAGCTTTATTCATAGGTAAGTAGATATATATTTATAATATATTATATTACTTTAATTACAATATTGGAAACAGTTAGAAGTTTTTTTTATCTTACAAAATGCCTAATGAAGAAATTCTCTAAGCACAGATAACGTTATGTTTCTTATAAATATAATGTATTCCTATAAATCAAATTGTAATGTGTTTTATTTTATATATAACTTACAAATACTTTTTGATTATTTTGTTTATAAATACGTAACCCAAATAATTATTTCGACAAAATAAGATGTGTACAGTAAAATTTTAATTTCAATAAGACAAGCAAAATACGGGATGTTATTACATATAAGATCACAATATTTTATAATTAATTAAATAATTTCGGCATCACTTTTATTATTTCTACATATAAATTAATCATAGTGTCTTTATCACTCACAGTTAATTATTTTCACGATTTTCACATAATCTTTTAAATGAATAATTCGTAATTTCCATACCGATTGTGTCATAGACAAAAAAAGAATTCGAATTATATCCAGAATTATTTCACAATTGCTTTATTTGTATTTAAAATATTTTGAATTAAAAATTTTTTTTTTAGGTTAATTTTGATCAAAATTGTAATAATTGCATACAATCAAAAGAAATGAATGAGTTGTCAAGCTGAGATTGATTTTAATCAATTAGATACAGTGTGTATCAAGGACTCAAAAAGTTATTCGAATTACAAACTTCGTGTAAAAAAATCACCCATATTAAAATTGTCTTTGTGTCGGTATTCATAGCGATCACTGTCACTAAAAAATCCACTTTCTCATATAAAACGTCTTTCAAAAAGTTTATTTATTTCTCGTCAATAAACACTTTTATTTTAATGCCAATACAGTTCGCGTTCCATTTTTAAATCGGCATCAGACTGAGCTCAAGAGCGCTACGGCCTGTGATGATGAAGCTCTCTCCTCAGTCGCTTGGCGGCACTGTCGTCATCGGGTTCACTGCTGTCTCTGCCGCAGTCATCGTCATCAATTGGCTGCTCATCGCACTCCTCACCCAGCTCCTCCTGTTTGCGTTTGGCGGTCGCCATTTCAGCGGCATGTTTCTTACGCCATTTTGTTCGCCTGTTTTGGAACCATACCTGGAACAAATGAAAACAGAAAAGTTAATATCTGCCTGAGAAAATTTTGATTGAAAAAGAAACATTCTATCATAATCGTTTTTCAGTCATATCAATCACAAATCGTATAAACATAGATATTTGTTTTTTTATGAATACAATTACAGAAAACTCTATAAAATCGTCACTTGTTTTATAGAAAATAACAAGTTAATCATAAATGACATTATTTTATATGAATTTTTGAAATTTGCCCATTTTATGAGGAGTTTAAAAATTTTCTTCGATTGTTATGTTTCTAATTTTTTTCGAAGAGAGTGGGGATTGAAAGAATAGGATTTTTGCAAGCGACGTGTCAATATTCATCGCTCTCGCTACGTTCCGTTTTTACGATCAGATGAGTGAACATCACAAGCATCAAAGGCATACATACATACATAGACAGATGTCCATACATCGGTGGAAAAACTAAGTTGCCTGGACTGGAATTTGACAACGAGCGCAAAGCCAAACACGTTGACACTCGTCCACGGACTCGACAAATGATAGTTATTGATGATTTCGATTAAAAGTGCTTGATGGAATGTCAGTCAATAAAAAATTTGAATCGTGAACTTTGTCGCTAACGACCTGGGTATCATCTCTGTGCATATTCAGACATTTCAAATGCATGACTGAACTTGTAAAGTACACAATTATAACGATTTGAATGATTCTAAACCTGTCATATTTTTAATTGCAAACAAGAGACACTGCTTTATAAGGTCAACTGATATAATTATTCTGTGACCTTATATCCATATATTATACATATATATAGCGTGTAACTATACAAAATGTTTTATCGCATATATTTTCTATGCCATTTAAATTATCTACGTAGGTACGTTTACGCTAAATTAGACGAAACATTTGTTTCAGAATCAATAATTTCTTTTGCATGAGAGTATTTTAACACGGTAAATACAACCCGACCATGATTTTTATTTTGTAACTACGAAATAATTAAAAATAAAACTCAATTAAACAAATTCATTTGTGTACGGATCATGGCGCGCCCACCGTGTATCCCCATTCCAATATTTCGGACCGCCGCTCACTAAAATAATATTCCCCTTTGAGTTGGTGGAAATTAATTTTGCAAGGATTTAGTTTGTTGAACCGACACGGGGTGCAAAAGGATTCCTGTGAATTAATTGCGTATTAAATATTAAATGCTACTAGATAATTAATTTTGAAATACGAATCGTTCAATTCGACGCCGAGTACTGTTTGAATGGAAATATTTTTTGTCCCTGTGGTGGTGTGTAATTAGTTATACAAGACAATTAAAGAAAATTAATCACGGAAAATATTTTACGAAATATTTTATCTGAAGGATTAAAATGTTGAGACGTTTTTAGTTGTTTTATGTAATTGATATTCTGTGATGTGATATAAATAAATTTACGTATATTATTAATAGCCTATTAATTATTTATTCCAAAGGGACTGTCGATTGTCGATGGATAAAACAATTATAACTACAAATATTTAAAAAAAATAATACCTTTGTAGTAATATTATACCGCCCCAAAGTGGCAGTGTTACCTTTCAACATTTTCTCTACACACACAATCGCTTGCTACTTTTTTATATGCACTAATTCTTTTTTTGCCATGCAATTTTAAATAAAATTATTGTTTCCATCAATCAAACGATATTTAAATCAGTCTAATTAAATTCATACATCGTGTGGAAAAGCAGCATCGTGCTGTGCATTAAAAAAGTAAAAAGGTTATGGCATTTATGCTTCCCGAAAATCGAATAGTTTTATAACAAATTTCACTCAGGCAACAACCATTTTCACATGTCACATATACTCTCTGGTTGAGCAAAATGATACACTTTATTTATGCATTATTTCTGCCGCCAATTGAATGGTATTTTACTGAGATAGATTTGAGTAATTGCAAAAAATATTATATGTTTTATTTTTTAAATTCATTATTAAATGAATCTTTTCAAAATGTGTTTTTTTGTTATTGTTACAAAGAATAATTTTAAATTGCAGTAGTATTCATATTTAGGCAGTAATGATTACTATTATAGCCGATTATATTTGAATGGGTGCTTTTGTGTTGTGTTTATCTAACCAGCCCCTCTGCATAAAGATGATGAAGTAAGAGTAATAACTTTTGAAATCTTCCTGTCTCCATTTTGAGAGAATGCTACTGTTAATCGTAGCTTTATCATGCTTAAAGACTGTTTATTTGTTACATATTAAAATACAAGTAGAATTTTGAGAGATTCCAACTAAAACTGTAGGTATACATTCTAAATATTAAATTGCTTTAATTAAAAAATGACACCTTTTTGTTTTTGAATTAATCCTGGCTAAAACAAGATATAATAAAAAATGTGTGGATTATTCACTACTATACCAATATAAAAATGCTATCTAGTTTATTAGCTATGTCTTGTTTACTCTTGTTTTGTTTCTTTTGATACACTGTACATAGAATAACCAAACTTCAAAAATTAACCTAGCTTAATTTTCAGTGGTGCTTAAAATCGCCACTTATGATTTATTATTTTTAAGAAGTTTTGATTATGACATCTTATACTATTTTAAATCATCAATTTTCTTAACATTATTAAACCATGTCCCATTTAACTTGTCTTCTCAAACATAGTTCATTCTTTCGTTCTCAGTAATTATTATACCAGGTAATCTGCTTAAAAATCGACACTCTAGGAAAATCTACATCAATAAAATCTAATTACCGATTTCGTATGATAATCAAACAGATAAAAGCATGTACGGATATATAATATTCATATAAGTTTTAAACGGCCTGCTTTCAATAAAGCCACGCATATTTATTTACTGTAAACAAACTACCTTTGAATATAAAGTATCAACAGTGGAAGCCTTAAAATACCGCTTCAGTAATAGTAGGTGGAGTATAAACCCCACCGGATATAGGAACGAGGCAAAACAGGGAGGCTAATGATTAATGAACATTATATGGCCGGCTAAGTACCGTGTAATTTGCAAATACAATGCATAATTACCCTTGATTACTTTCTCTCTCCTCGCGGCAAGCAGGAACACCAACAAAAGCGAGATGCCCTCACACACTCATACTCTCTTAAACCGTAAAATTTTCATTTTACAAGCTAGACCTGGGTTAATACAACCGTCTCTTTCGTTTATTATGTTTTCCGCGGTTAGATAGTCTTCATACATCTCTTTTACTCCTCAGTTATTTGATCATATTAAAACAATGAGGTTCGTTTAACGTGGAAGCAGTTCGTTGAATCTTTCAGTTAACAAAGTTCAGTCGAGGCTTAGTGGAAATTTATGAAAGAGATGTGAAGATGGAAATAATGTTAATTAATGGTGGATTAAAAAAGAGGCCTTAATGTATGATTAATAATGTCTTTTTGATATAAACGTGACATTTTAATAATTATTATAGCTTTTACAAAATAATTCATAGCGTTTATTATACCTATATATGTTTCTGACAGTGTTGTTAGTAACGTTAATTTGACATTATTGAAATAACATTTAGAGCAGAGTAAAACCCTTATTAATAAATATGTCACTTTCGTAATTTGAAAGTCCTTAATTAACGCTTATAACTTTTCAATATTAAACTATATAAGCTCATTTTTGTGTAAGTATTGATTGCATCGCATACTGTGTGTATATTATAAATATTTATTTATTTTAAATATCTCTATAGAAAGAAGTAAAATTTATTTTACGTTTCCATCACCTAAGCAAACAGCTTTGAAAATATCAATTAAGTTCTATTATAATACGTTAGTCGTTGGGTGCGTGGTCGAGTGTTTAACGATAGAAAAATAAATGGTTTATGGATTTCGGTTCGGAGGCATGGATGTCTGTGATATCAAAAATCTCCACCTTAAAATGAGAGAAAGCGATCATAATTAGCTAACCACTAGCCCTTGAATTTTTCTTGTATCTCTACTTGAGGTTAAGCAGCTGAATAAAAAGCAGATCTTTTAGAATAGCTCCAGGAAGGCTCATATAAAAAAAACATCCTTTTAATCTTATTGTAGCGAATTGAATATAGAAAGAACCTTGCCTAAGTTTATATCTTTTATTCTTGTTTTCCGAATTAAAATAGCGAACGAATAATTCGTTTTGCTTAACAGACAATTAATAAAACCCTATATTCAAAATTGTAATTTAAAACACTTATTAATGATAGCAGCGCTCTGCGTCCATATTTGTAAACTGTAGAATAATGAAGATATATGTTTCAAAAGCGCCATCTTATGTCTATTAGTCGGCGGTGTGAGTTGAGGGAGAAGACCTTACCGGGGTGGCATGGTGCAAAACAGGCGAGGGACGCTCATTAAATGTTCTTAGGACGAATTATTATCGCCATCAAAACATGCTTACGATCTCGAGGGTATTCAAATGTTCGATTTCGCAATTAAATGACGTTCAAATGATCATTGTTTCCATTAGAACGATTGTTTTGAATTGTTAAATGACTGTAGCTTTCAAGTCTATTGAAGTTTCTAGTAATTAACTATGTTATATTACGATGTAGAATTTTACACGATACAAATGCTTTGCATTTATTAAAACATCGTTGTATTAATAGCTTGATATTACAAAACATCCGATGCGCAATGAATGAAATTAAAAGGCATAGATTAAAGGAAAATTCAAATAACCACTCATGCAGAAATACGAGATCAAGTCATACAAAATATCAAATTTTCTGTTAAAAATAGGCTCAGCTTAAAACGCTTACCTGGTTACTTTTTTTTGAAAAAAATTATCCAAATATTTATCCTAATCAAAACAAAAACAGAAACACCATTGAAATATTGTATAATTTTGAATTAATTTATATTTAGGCCAAATGAAATTGGCAGATTTTCAGTGTTTTTTTAAATGAAGCATTGCTTTCTTTCCAGTGAATAGTGTTTTCTCTGAAAACATGTAATATTGTGAAAGATTGTTATTGAAATAATTTACACAAACATCTAATATTGTCAGATATTTCCCTAGCCGGAGGCTGTCACTTTTTGATTGCTATCCAAATGTTTCACTCATGGCTCGCCAAAATTTCGCGTCCAACTAAATGAGAAAATTAAACTTAAATTTAGAGAACATCACTTTATCTAAAGAAAATCTTATTTTAAAACAAATTTGCATCGAGGATTAATTTTAATTATTTTAAGGGCGGTTTTGGTTGGCGCCAATCACCCTATATAATTTGCAAAGTAATTAAGGGAACAGCACTTAAGGGTGGCGATAGTGTAGGGGTGAGACAAACAAAATATATTTTCTTTCGAATAAAAATGTGTCATTTTTCAAGGATATGGATAAAGTTTAACTATGAGCTTTACAATAATGTTTTTAATTTATATTTAACTATAATATAAAAAAATAGATCACTGAAAAGTTCGGCATCCCAATTCACTTACTTAATATTTTTTTTTTTCAAATAAAATAAAACTAAAATAAAGATAAAACTTTCTTTTTCAGTAGATATACTTAAGAGTTTAATTGACATTGCATTATCAAATAAGTGTTTTTTTAAGTGTGGTATATAACATAATATAATTGGCATACAAGCCAGCGTTTTAAATATCTAATGCGATAAGCTTTGGCCAGTAGGCAACAGATACGTTGAATAATATTTGAATTCAATGTATGTTTGCAAAGTCTCAACTTTTGCTTCATTACTTTAACGTCATACTAAAACTTTCTTGATAAGTAAAAATTCTGTCTAAATGTCTCTGATTTTTGATACGCTTTAAATATCATATATATAAAATTGTGCTATGAGAAAAAAAATTCGCTAGAAAGAAGGAAAATCGAATCGTTCAAATACGACGTGAGTTGAGAAATCTTTTTATGCAAACCAAAGGACACACTCCATATTCGGTATATGATTACAACTTCGCAGTTTTTTTGAGTGCTTTTTAAAGTATTAATAAAATTGATGTGCAAACTATATTCGTATTACTAGATTAAGTAAAGATATATGTCTAATTAGAGCTCAATGCACAAATAAATAATAATGAGATGAAATTATTGCAGGTAACTTTAATTTAAAAAATATAAAAGTCTATCACAGCCATGCATAATGAAAGTCTAGAACTGCTTGCTTTTATGGTAAACAGATTCTGTACAAAGGCTTAAAGTGTAGGCACGCCGTATGAGGACAATGTATAAAATGGGGGTGTACCAACCCTCTACCCTCACACTCTCAGGGGTTCTAATGACTGGGTTTTATGTTGCAAGGGTTGTGGTGGTCATTTATCTGCGGCGTCGGAATGAAGTGGCGGAAAGTTTCAGATAGCAAAAAAGGGCCCAAAATTTTGAAAACATACTCGGCAAACAAAAGAAAATAAACCCACTCATTTTAAAGTACTGTTTTACAACAATATTTTTAGGGTAGTACTAAAAATTGGCTACAATAGAGACCGTTTAATTTCATGCGACGCTTTTTTCACAAATGGCGATTTATTGTTTATGATACCTACTTAGCTTTTCTATTCTGAGATAAACTATACCGTATACCTTCGCAAGAGATAGAATCTTCCGAGTTGTCACAAACCATAATATAGTAATATAAACCAAGATATATGGATATTAACAGCGTTTTTCCTCTGCTAATGTTTGATTTAATTTCTAGTGGCACGAATGAAAGCACAGTTTGAAAGAATTTCTCATTATTTTTAGAAGTCGACTTTCAATTAACATAACTGTTGTAAACCGATTGCAAAAACAAGCCCATAATATCATTTTAGACTAATATCAAATTAAAATTCAGATGAGTCGTGATGTTATTAGATTATTTCTCATGCGGCTATCACGTCACGGGGGTGGCGGGGGTTGGAGGTGGTCATTAAGAACGCCCCTTATCAAATGAAGCGCTGTAAACTCTCGTTTAATAGTATTAACATTCACTGGACGGTAAAGCAGCTCATGTTTCTACTACAGAACGCAATAGATGAGCAATGATAATATTAAAAATATTTTTAGCAATGAATTAACAAAGGTTTTAATTCACTTTGTTAAAAAAAACAATAATATGCCTATGTATTCCTTACTATTAATAGATAATTTTATGAAAAACTAGGTTCTCAAATTTTTCGCAATATTGACTTTCACATTACTGTATTAACACATTGGCTACGGAAATTTTAAAACATATAAAAAACGACCCGTATTCCGCAAAAAAAATAATTCATAAATTACTACTTAATTTATAAATTAAAAGTTTCACATATGTACATATGCTTTCGATTCACTGAAGATAAATAGCGTAATTTCACTTTGATTGTTGAAGCTAAAATAATTTCTGCACTCGTCGATCATGTTTCGTGATTTTTCCTTTACCCTCCAAGTAAGAGCTACATATGCGACTAATGGCAATGGGGCGCAAGCCTAATTACCAACCCACTTGGGGGATCCTTAACACATTTAGATCCACTATTTCATCCTACACAGAATACGGTGTGCATGTAGATTGCAGTTGAATTTAATGGTTCCATATTTGAATTCATCTCTACTATTTCAATAAACGCACTGAATATTAATATAAGCATCCGATATCTGAAAAGTATGGCAAGGCAATAAGCATAAAACTGACGATTCTTTTTTCAAATTTTAAATTAATTAGATAAACTTTTACCTCATCTTTTCATCCGATAAGCAACACTATTTTTTTAGACATATGAATTGGATTGGTGAGGTTTTAACCTTAAATACTTTATCTGAATCTGTGTTAAATAATAAATAGTCTTAAATCATTTATCGGTTAATATCTTTTCATTCCAGAGCCGCTAAAAGAAATAGATATTTGATAAATTGACACTTTGTAAAAAGCTAACAATTTAGAATTTAGAAATGGTTTAGTGAAATTAACGTTAAAAATTCTTTTACAGTAATAGCTGTCTTTTAAACTGCATTAAACTTTTAAATGTATATTTACTATTGTGATATTTTTTTTTATTAACTAATAAATTAGTCATAATATAAAAATTAGACATTTAGAAAATATGTGCTCAATATAAAATTACTAGTGAAATTATGTTGAAGATGGATTTAAGATTGATTAGTTAACCTTTTCCACTCTAGGCAATTTTCAATTAGACATGCTTACGGATACCAGCTTATCTTTTCGATTTATTTTATTTTAATAAATTATGTTACTATTCATATAAAAATCAATGCTTCATGTTCATATTTTTAATTTACAAATATTTATTTCAAAATAAATTTACGATATGCTTCTGTCGTTATTTGTAAAACATTTCTCACTTTCCACACAAACTCTTAATTAAGTTTATCAAAGTGATGAAATAATCCATCCGCCATAAACACGATAAACAAAGCCAAAATATTAGCAAGCGAGATAATCCGATTAACAACCAGATATATCAAGACGAATCAGGGAAAAACAACAATGATAAGCGTGCGTCATGTTACCAAGTTAATGCTTTCAACTGAAATGCCACAAGAGACGTTTAAGATTGCGCCACCATTTTGGCAGACGATCTCATAACGCTCACATCTCATGCGTATCTGAAACCCGATCTGACAACCAACACCGTTTGATGAGATATGAAATAATATCATTTGTACTCACTCTAGCAAAATGCCGGAGAATGCTGGAAAAATCAGAACTTCAGCTGCGGAGTGAGGAAATTAATATCACTTTTTGTTTGTTTTTGTGTTATATGTATTTACAATAATTGAAAGCTATTTAAATTTTCATAACATTATTCAATAATATATGTCTTACGTCATCGGGTACTTACGAGAACTGTGCAGGCATCTTGACATAAATGGACTGATCGTTAGATGTTATGACGACACAATACAACATCATATCATAGGCGGATAAAGAGTCATTATACGATTTTAACCATCTATGAAAAAATCTAGATTTTTATCTAAAAAGTAGGGAATTTATAAAAAAATCCATTCGTTGTAATCCAAAAAACTATTACACTTTTTCTTAATTTGTTGACTCATCAATATACTGCATATCAATCTGATAATTATTGAATATTTAACCGTTCATCCACCACGGCGTGCAGGCACGCAAACTCCACTAGGACTAATTTATGAATACATATCGTATTTTTAATTGAAACCTTATGCAAACACATCTTTTCACGGAAATTTGATTGTTAAAATATCGAAATGTTTAGCCGTTTTTATTTTATTTGAGACAAAGCTTACAGATATCACTAGGGCTTGCACCTTATTATCGTATATATCCCCGGAAACATTTTTGAAATCTTACACTTTTGATTAAAAAAAACATTTTCTTTGAGAACCAAAAAATAGTCGGGCATAAAATGATTTTCCGGGCTTACGTGGCATTTTCATGGAAAAATCGACGGTTGAAAATAGTGACCTGTGTCAAAAATTCATGGAATCGGCTTGGCGTCTAAAGGGTTTAATGAATGCCAATGAAATACAGTTCTGAAAACGAATTCTCTGAAATAAATTAATAAAAGGTCATTGTATGTAGGTTAAGGGCTGTTATAAATATACACAGTTTTAATGATTTATTCGGATATTCAATCTATGGTACCACTACCAAGTGACTATGATTGCCTGAATAATTTAAAAATTAATTTATTGTTAGACAGTTCTTTAAAAATGAGTGTTTCGTGTCTAAAGAATAATAATTGATTAAAGGGATGGAATTATATTTTAATGTTGTCCGTCATAATTTTTCTACTACGCCTCTGTTCGCGGCGAAAGATTCCAAAAGTACTCGGTGGCCATGTATATTTATGAGATCCTGAACGCCATACATACCCCTACTACGGCGCGCAGCCTTTTCTTCGACCCCTATGGCGGAAGTATACGACCAATGAAATCAAATAGCGGGCAAATAAAAGAATAGCGGAACAATGCCTTTGATGTGCAGGCTGCGCCCAGCCGCTCACTTATATCATGAATAGAAAAACCGGATGTGGTGGGCAATCAAAAAAGCACATCGAAAATGGTTGCCGGCCATACGATTGGCTATATTGTTACTTAACAATGTCTTATTCATTGTATCACGATATTACTGAGAAACAGAAAAAATAATACATATTATACGCAATAAAATGAATTTTACTAACATTGGTGTAATACCACATGTTACGCATACCTTAAGACTATCTTAACCGATTCTATGCCGGTAAAAATCAATATGGCCGTACACAGGAGGCCGCGATTTTCTTTCAAAAAATAAATCCTAATATAATTATCGATGTATTACACATTAAAATTCAATATTCTTTGAGTTCAAGTAGTACAACACGCTCTCAAAAGATGTCACTATATGCAAGTTCAATTCAATTATTTTAAATAGGAACTGGTGACTTGTAAATTAAGTACAAAGGAGAGCGTAAATTTACGCGCATTTTGTATGGACGGCCCCTTGAACACGGACTTGTAGCGCGTAAATATACGCTTTAGGCAGAGATCAGGTTAAATGAATGAAAAAAATCGACTAAGCATCGATTTTAATTTTAAAATCAAATATTATTTATGTAAATGATGCAGTTTCCTGAAATGAATAACAAGGGATATAAACGCCTACGACAGAGGGCTTCCGAAAGACTGATATTTTTTCCTTTTCTTTATTAATATATTAACCTTATGGATCCCAAACAATTTTTGAAAGTACCTTCGAAAAAATCACGGGGCAGTTTACGCAAAAACTGTAGTTATTATTCTATTATCAATCGCAGCAGAAATGAACTTGACATTTTTTTTTAATGTCAATTTATGATGTACATAGTGCAATAATTTATTGTTTTATATAAGTCGTAAAAGCATGTAAATGATCAACAAACAAAAGCCGTTGAAGCGTATAGATCGGGCTTTGGGATTCTTTGCATATATTTGCTGGGTCGATAGATCGGCCCCGTGAGATTAAAAATGTTAATATTTCGAAATTTAAATGAATATTTATAACTTTCAAATATTTAAATCAAAAAGAACTATTATTTTAATTTAAAGCGACAATTATTGGCATTATTAAATGTTACGCAAATTGTAGTAACACTACTGATAATCATTTACTAATGCGCATATAGTACACTAGTTGTAGAGTTGCTTCAAAATTAGCTTAGCAAAACTGCTCAATAACTGCAAAATTAACCAAAATTACTAACTAATAAGTCAGTCGGACGTTTTTTTATATATACGTTATTCAATATTAAACCATAGAAATACTAAACACTTTGTTAAAATATATATGCTGATGTCAGATTAACCTTCGTAGGACGATCCTTGAAAAATTACTCTCAGGCCGATGGGGGTTAAAAAAATACCCCAGTGTTTTGGCCTTATTGGCATAGACTGCAATAAAAAAAATGATTGAATATGCTTTGACGTATATTATATTATACTGATTATGTACGGTGGATTGAATGTCTATTGACGTATGTAATACAGATTTATACATCTTTCTGAAAAAAAATCACATAAAAATCCCCATTTTTCCTATAATTATTCATATTTAAGTCGCGCATGAAAATGACGACGTTTCCACTCCAACGGCTATGGCGGACTAACAATGGAGCCGGTGACTAACAAGCCAATAAGTCACATTACCTTATCTCTTATCTTATCGCTTTTCGCCTTTTATTGTTGCCAGATATGAAACACTCCGTCCATGTTATCTATGACTCGCTATGGTCACGTTATCTTATCGCTTATGGGCGTGAAATTTTATGTTAGCGCTACCCAACAACATCAACAATTAGACTGAAAAATTCCGACTTCTTCTCTTTTTTAATCGATTACGGCGCAATTAGCTAATAAATATCATATTTTTTTTTCTCCAAAACGTGTTAAAAACTATGATTTAAGAATACCAAAAGTTTAGGTATCGTATCACTAGTATTAAGATAGATATTTAAGGTAAAGTAGCTGTTGGGACAAAATCTATACCGTTAGGGATGGCTAGGTTAAAGAATATACTGCTCAAAAATGTATTTATCTAATATAATATGTAAACCACAACAATGATATAATTTTTCCCGTGTATTTTTATTCAAATCTTTTCCCGTCAGATGGCATTTCTACATTTCGACCACCTCTTTTATCTTCCGCCCATACATTTTGTCCTACTATATTTGCTACACCATGTTTTATGGCAAAAGCTACAACTCGGTCGCAATGTTTCATTTCCAATGATTCAATTAGTTAAGTGCAGCAATAACTTCGTATAAACTTGTCAACGTTTTGTTTGCCTGTCCGGGAACCC
Source organism: Himalopsyche kuldschensis (assembly GCA_028554975.1). NCBI lineage: Eukaryota > Metazoa > Arthropoda > Insecta > Trichoptera > Rhyacophilidae > Himalopsyche > Himalopsyche kuldschensis. The sequence goes on along the minus strand of JAHFWI010000029.1, from coordinate 5,842,488 downwards.
CCGGACCGGGGAAATTTTCATTTCTTTGTTGTAGTATAAAGGCAACGATGATGGATATTTTATCAAATTGATATCGTAAACCGTCGATAAAAGTAAATAGGCTCGCAGTAAAAAATAATATGCCCAATCAAAACTATGGCGCAGGGATCGAATGCGATTCACATCAAAATAGATTTTAGTGCGATCTGACGGTTATCTGAGCCGAAATTATGAGCCGTAAAAGGCAAATTAAAAAACAAACCAGTCGAATATTGTTGGTCATAAATAAAAACATAACAGAAATATAATTTAACGGCGGCAATTATTTACGTCGCTTTTTTGTTACATACGATTTTATATGATTTTTCTACATGAAAAATAGTTTTATTCTGTTGTATTTTTTACACAATGTTTTAAATAAAAAAAAAACAATTAACACAGGAAAATGTGAGTCAATTAATTCATAAATCTTTAGTTAAGAGTCATTTACAACTTATTTCCGATACGATTTTACAATATCATCGTCAGTAATCTGTCAGTATCATTTCGATAAGTTTTTTTTTATATTTCTGGTTTACTTATAATGGCTAACTAACGTTAAATATAGTTATTCTTAAATGCCTTAAACAATGCAAATATACATACATATTTTAAATCGAAACATCATAAATGTGAATCGTTTCAATTTTGTGAATTTCCATTAGTTTTGAAAATTACGACCAGGGTTTCATCTCTCGGTCTTTTGAGGCATTTATAGTGTGCGGGTGAATTTGAATTGATTAAAGATGCTGAAAGGTGAAAAAGTTCAAAAATTGTATTGAACTTCCACCAAGCATCTTCGGTCCAAATCCTAGAGAAGCGACTATAGGTAGATTCACTAAAAAATATTTTAAAATCCTTTCTTTGTTGTATCGTTTAATAAATCATAAGTTCAGAGAAGCAAAACCTCATTTTTCGGTTCAATTTAAAAATATTTATATTGAAATGAATCTAAACTGCAAATTTTGAACTAAAATACATACATATATGCGGCAAACATTTAACTTAATTTGTATAATTCTGTATTCAAATTTTATATGAACAGATAACATAAAGCTTTTATTCCTATAATATAAAATAAATAGTGTACTGTATATAAATCGGCAAAGAATTTATATATGCGATAAATTTCTTTTTTTACTCGTCATTGGATACAAAAATAACAAAATAAAAACAAAACCATCTAGCGTAAAAAAGCATTGAAAAAATACACTGCGACCGATTGTTTCGTATTGTTTGTTACTGACTCGATATGAAGCGGAAAAAAAATATATCTGTGTGCATGTATGTTTGGAATTTATTTTGAAATGGATTACTGGCCTCGGTTCATACGCGGAGCACCCCGACCAATAAATATGTCAAAAATTTCAGGGCAGGGATCAACGATAAAGAGATATAAATCCATCCATTTTTTCAGTTGGATATGTGTATGTATTTTTGTGCCGTTTAAAGCGGAAAAGTTCAAGTGACGTAACTGTGATGGGATTCTTTCCCACCATCGCTGTGCTGCATGTGTTTAAATGAAATATTGACAGTGTTTGATCATGTTTTTAGTATTCAAGTAATGAATATTTTACTAATTTCTATAGTCAGTATCGGAGTAAAATTATAATTCATTTACGTATTGGAGTTTCTGTACAATGAGAACATTTTTTCACACATTAATTACGTAAACTTTTTATTTCAATTTTATTTCAGCATTTTGTAAGTAAGTCGCTTTTTGTCGTCTACGTTTTATACTTAAAAGAGATTTGATATTACATTTAGAATACTTCGTTTTTATTCATCAGGGTTAACCGACATAGTGGAGTAATATTGATACCTCACTTTGAAGAGGTAATCACCGCTGTTTTGAGATATAGCGTTGTAAGTTTGATTGTATAACTAAAAAGATAAATTCATTTCTACAATAAGCAAGTAAATAAGTTTACAAATAACTTGTTTAAAGCATAGCTTTTCACAACTCAAACCTTTCTATTTGGAAATTATGATCACATTGATGGAAATAATAATGATAATCTAAGAACTTAATCAAATATATTTATGATAATAGTGTGCAGATTGAAATTTGGAATTGTGCAACCTCCATTCATCAATATATGACTCAAAAATCAACGTTTATTCTAGAATGCGGATAATACATTTTTTTCCAACAAAAGGTCGTTTTTGGTCAAAATATTAATTAGAACCTTTTTAAAGTAAGGTATATCGTTACATAGCCACTAACAAATTAAATATAATTCATTAATAAAATTATAATACCCTTCCCACCCGTAAGGTAATTATTTCCGATAAATTGATGCGCGACCGATAGACGTGTTTGTCGAATGAAAAATGGCCTGCCATGTCAATGCGGACGCTCAATGGCTTTTTCGTCTGTTTTTTTTATGCACAACACAAAAATAACGCAGACAGGTACAAAAATGCTCCCGCTCTCGCATAAACTGAATCTATTTAATTCGCGGTCGACAAAAAAGTTGATTAAAATGAAAGCCATCATGGGACCGTTCGCTACTTTCGAGTCACCTGATGCAAAATACTTCATCGGCGTTGCAACAAATGTGACAGATTTTTGAAAAGCGTAGCGAATAGGACAGCTCTATAATTCATACATCCCGAAAATATAGCACTCCCTCTGTCGTAATATGTAAAGTGATATTTTTCAGTTTTTTTTACATTGTTTTTCTCAAAAAGTACTCAACCCTTTAAACGCCAAGACAATTCCATAGATTTTTGCCACAGGTCACCATTTTCAACCATTAATTTTAATCTACTTTTCCATGAGCTTTGTCGCTAACGATAAAATTTTTATATTGAAATTCAATCAACAACCTTCAGTCGAAATCCTCAATAATATTAAATCTACTTTATTTTCTATACACACCATAGAATTTCATATTGACTATAGACATATTTTATCAAATTCGTTAAGAATTTTTATTCTCAAAAGCATTCAAAAACTGATGAATTCTCTTTTTAATATCTATATTTTCAAATAAAATGTACCTTTTGAGCATTATTTTTTATTTATTGTTTCGTTTAATAATAAACGAAGCGGAACTTTTTGTGAAAGAACAACAACTTTAATTTTTTATATTTCGACGAAGAGTATTGAAATCAAATAACTTGAAAAAAAGAAAGCTACACACAATAGGCACCAAACAATTTTCCTTCCGTATTAAATAGCGCGAGAGGTGTTTGCCGTGTTGGTTCTACGACGCTCTACGGCGCTACGGTGCTACGCTAGCGAGGGAGAGAGATGGAAAAACTCGCGGAATTTAATTATTCCCAAGGTGTGCATTTTATAAAAATGTTAAAAGAGAAAAATATAACAAGGAGTGAAGAGGGATTTGCAAAGCAAGGTGAGCTGGAAATGATTAAAGCTTGCATTCGCTATTGTTTATTTTTTATCCTCTCTGTTATGAAATAACGCTTCGAAGGGATAAAATGAAAATAACTTTATTAAATCAAAAGATTAACAACGCAATTAAAATAATTTTTCCACTTTATTTTAAAAACATACTCATTATTCAGCATACAAGTATTTCTATATTCGTTGCTATTTTTATACATTAAAAATATGTGATTTAAATTCTTATTATAGATAAAAAATTTAAATCTTATATTTATTGAATTCCATTAAATAGATATATTTTAAGGATAACAGAGTAACAGAAAAGCAATATTAATAAAATAAGACACGCGCAAATTGATGCAAGTTCAATATCAACAACCTATTATTAAACATTATTGTAATGCATTTCGGTAATTTTATTTATAATTACATTGCAAGGCATTGTTTTTTTTATTTAATTATGAATACACTTGGAATATAAATGTTCTAAAGATAATTCAGTTAAATATATATTGGTATTTTATCTTAAATTCGTATATTTATTTTATGCTATATTCTTTGAAAAGAATTAGAGATAGTTTTCTTTTTGACTGAATCCGGAAAAAATTCAATTTGAGTCGAAATATATGAAAAAATATCATTTTATAAATAGAGGATTCATATTTTTTACTTCACATAAACATTAAAAGTATGACGCATTTTTCTTTTCGACAAAAGTATATTAGTAAAAGCTCGATAAAAAGCTCCAAACGCTATGATGAACTGAAAAAAAAATGAAGCGGGCACTAGCAGCAAAGTGCTTTAAAAATGGCGGTTACCAACGAGAGGGCATTAGTCAGAAGAAAAGAGACGAAGGCCCAAGAGTAGCAGAGACAAAATACACCACTAGAAGCCTCATATTTTCTTCCATTAAATCTGTGGATATCTTTCATTGTCCACTGCTGAATGGAAAAGAAAATATGAAACTATATCCGGAAAATATTGTGCTCTCTTTTTAATTCAAGTTTATGGTGCGGAGAAAAGTTTTTCGAGAATGTTAACAATTCAAGAAAAACAGAATTTTCTAGCAACATAATGGTAGATATAGATGACAGGTTTTTATATAAATATGACATTAAATTGATTAAGGGTTTTCTTTTATCATTTCTTGTACATACAATAACCATTTGACATATTATACATATAATTGATAAAATAAAGCTGAAAAATATTAATTTTACTATCAAATAATTTAATAAAAAATGATTGGTAAGCAAACTCATAATTATTCAATAGGAATATAATTTCAATTTTAAAACAATATTTTATTGGTCCTTTGAAAAGTTACTTAGGATTTATTATCTGTAAGTATTTCGATTTTGGACAAAGAAGTCCCAAGTCCAAGTCACAATTTGTATGAAAAATTCTTGATTTACATGTTGGTCGTTCCTGTTTATTTTCCCTGATGCATCTGTTCAAAAACCAACACTTTAACCACCTTAAGAATACCAATAGACGACTAATTTCAAATTTAATCTCACTCCTCGCAAATTATTTAGCGTATAACATCTAAATCCCGTAATAGATTGACTTTTTTTACTATATCAATTTAAATAAATATGTTTTTTTAACAATATTCCACAGTCCACACTCACATCAATGATTAATTCTTATTTAACAGGCGTACGTTATGATCAAGCATGCAATTTTTATTCCTACATCATGTGTGATACTAAAATATTAACCCTAATAATCTAAATAAGTTTTTTGGAATATTTATTGAAATTATTAGTGCCAAATGAACTGAAAACCTTATTATTGCATAACTTGCTTTGTTTAAGATGAATGAAACCTTGTCGATGTATAAACTGTCAGTCTAGTATACCTCCTTGAAATTTACTTAGATGAGATACTAGTATTAATGAGTATTCGTTAATTAACAGCTGCTTGAAAAATAAAATTCTCAAATATATGACATAATTAATAATCCTTTGAAAAATTGGAATGATTTATTGTACGTGTTCAAGGAATCTAAAAACAGCAGCATTTTTTTTTGAAGCGCGTAGCCGTCGCCATAAAATAACGGATGAGCCAAAACTCCCTTAAAACCATCCCTCTGTCTTCCTCTCCGCCCCCAATTAACTAATATCTTAGATCATTTTTAAAGCGGCACATTTGCATTTTTATTAAGGGTAACTTTTTCTATCCCGCTCGAAAGAAAAACACAAAAAAATACTACGGAGTATACAATAACGCAATTCAAGTGTCCCGAAGACAGGGATGAATTCTGAGAGAAGGAGCGAGATGAAAAATGAAGAATACTCTTCCAGTACTTTGAGATATCAAGTATAATTAAGTTTAAACTAATTACAGCGTAATTTCTTAATATTAAACATTTTTAGGGCTTTTTTTAATCCTCGCGGGTGGCGTGGAGGATTTTTTTAATATTAATAATATGCAAAGACAAAGGAGTAATTAAATTTTAATTTTTCGTGTTGCTGTTTCATTTATATTTTCTTCATTCTTTATAAGATGACACAAAAGCTCCTCGTGGATAAGTTTTAATTTTAATTAAGCTCGCGGAAAAGATGCAATTAGTACAGCGTCTTAAGTCTACTAGGGGAAATAGCTTAAAGATATAAAGTAAAAAGTTATGGACTCTACCTTAAGAATACGTTATTAGTTAAGCTTTAATTGTATTTGTATAGTATATGTAAAATAATTGAACGAGTTTTCAATTGTTTATGATAAACCAATAGATGCATAATTCAATAAACACTAAACTCCTTTATATGTAAGCTTTTGGTTGGTGTTATTAAAACAAACGGCGATTTAAAAATTAAACAACTGTATTTTTGACAATGTTTAAAATACACAATATTTTAAGCGAAATTCAAATAATAATAGAAGTAAGTTGTCTACATACATGAACGTATATAGTAGATGGTGGATGTAAATTTTCCGACGCCTAGAACCTGTTCTCGTAGATAAAACATAGAAGGCTATATCTCAAACAAGCAATACGATTGTATTTTTTAAAGGATGTGTCGGAAAACAGGGATACAAAATCATGATATCCGTAAAAAACAAATTTAATTGTAGAAAAATAGTATTTTTTAAAGATAAATTATTAAAACACACTAATATCAAAACAATAATGAGTTGGATCATTTATTTCATATGTAAATGTCTTTCGAAAAGATCTTTACCTGCCCGAAGTTATTTTATTTGTGAAATTTACTTATGTAAGTAACATATATAACTATGAAACAATAAAAAGTTTTAAAGAATTTATTCAAACGTAATTTAATAGCAAAATAATAAATAAACAGAACTATCACATGAAAATAAAAATCAAGCAACAGTTGATTCGTAAATCTGTTAAATTTTCAAGTACACAAAAAAAGCTAGTTTTTTACTTGATTTAGTTTAATTTAAAAATGCTGAGAAACTAATAATGTTTTCACACAAGTTAAGTTGAATCCTTCATGTTTTATTCATTTGAAGCAGAAAACCATTACCAAAACCATTCAAAATACGACACAGAAATATAAAGAATGATGTGAAGACTTTTGGTACTCTCAATCTCATTACGATATCCGCTAGGTCCGCGACCTCATAAGTTTAATTTAAGGCGTTTACTGGCCTGAATTCCAGTGGAAGCTATTTAAAAAATGATTTTTATGAATGATATTACTAGTCAATATTTTACCAACCCTCCTTATTAATTTGCATTTTGTGTTGATACGATTTGCGCACTCGAGGCTGACTATATGATACCTCGGTAGGTGAGTAACTATTTTCAAAACCGCGTTGGGCACCAATGCTGCAGATAACAAAGGCTTTAGGGCGGCCAACCAATCAGGGTGGCGGCCCTCCCGCCGAGATTTAGAAACACCGCTTTAAAATGGGAAAAGCAATCCCACTCCATACAAATAAGTCTATACGTGGGAGATAGCTTCCGCTAAAGCTGAGAACGTAATTTGTGCCGCATGTAGGTACGTTGATAGAAGTCTATATCAGTGTATCTGAAAAGGATCGCTATCCCAGCTTTATCCAGGTGTCTTTCAACTACCGGGTTGAAAAATATAATACGGAAATTTTGGTTCCATTTTTATAGAACACCACTTAATAGTTGACAAATATACTTTAATCATATTAAAATGATGTGAGTTACTACTATGTAACTATGATCACTTTATTTGGATTTTTTGAATGTCAAAAAATATTTTGAATTTTCACTATATTTAACATTTTTAATCGATAATAGTTAATGGCGAAGCGAGATCGAATATTGTTTGATTTTTTTAATTTTATTAATAGGCATATTTGCCTACTTTTAATGTGTATACTTTCAAAACTTGCTGGAATAGTCTTATATTAAAAAAAAATAATAACAGATTGTTTGTACTTATTCCACACTTAATTAGGATCAGTTATTCAAGCTCGCGGTGAACGTAACCGTTAGTGCAAAAAAAGTATTTTTTTATAAATAACATGAAATTAAAATCTACGCACTCTATTTTTTCTAAATTCCCACCAAAATGTTTTACGTTCTATTTTATTATTTAAGCAACAAAAAAACATTTTTGTGCAAATATTTTAAAGCAACGATGAGTCCTTTATAACCATGCTGATGATACTAAGTATATTTATCAACTTTGTGCGTCATCGTGTAAATATTTTGGGTGGCAACACCAATAAATATTATGTGAACTCAAATCATAAAAACGTCAATAATAAACGTTTTAAAACGCTGGGCAATTTAAAAATGGAACGCTTTTTATCTGTGGGTGGAAGGACTTCGGCGCGTGTTCCAAATTCGAAACGGGCGAATAAATCGGGCGCTGATAAAAATTCAGACCGGAAAATTGGTCTGTTGATACATTTCTAAGACGCTTGTTTACACGATTGAACCAGCGCTTACGGGGTTATAGATGATACGTCCCATAACAATTCGCCCTGTTATATTTAATCAATAAATATTTAAGCATAAATTAAAATCATCACGTTGGAATTTTGTCTATGATTGATTCACATCGTGGAACAAGTGAAGCAAACTGTTGAATAATCATCTTTTTTTGGCAGTATAAACTGCATTTAAAGTTAGTATCGGTCGGACAAATTCTTTGTTTGAATTAATAATATTTCATAAGTAGCCCATATGCTTCACATCGGGTGCGGGCTTGTGTTTAGAGCTCTACCCTTCAATATCATAATCCGAAGTTTTCACCCTTACAGTTATTTGAGATCTAAGATGCAGGTGTCTGTGATTTTTATTTGTCTTTTTTCCTCGAGTTGATCTATAGTTGAGTATGGCTTTATATTATAAGATGCAATGCCAAATATATGTTTTTTTAAATCGTCAATAGTATTGGATATCTATCGATATAATATTCATTTTCTGTTAATCCTCCACAAAATGTAATGATAATTTAATTTCACTTATTTTTAACATCAGTTATATAGTGAGTATAGATAACGATATAAAAATAATTCAAGTCGAATGAAAACTTTTTAAGAATTAAAATTATATTCCATTCAATATTACGGTGACGAATTTTCATTGTATGGTGGCTAACAATCCCGCCCGCCTTTATCAGCCAACGCTACATTTACTTCGGTCTGCGTGTAAGTGGAGAATGGAAGGTGGAGGGGTAGAAGGAGGGTGAGTTCTCTCTCTAACCATTCGCATAATTTGAAATGATCTTATCGCCGACCGTGACGTTTTCCCGCCTTTTTTCTTCTTCGACAACGGACGATCATCATCCCTTAAATATATAGAGAGATATTTTAACTATTTTGAATTTGCAGGGTTTATAAACCGCATTATGTTTTAGTGTAACATACAGATTATAAACCATGATATATATTCGCGACGAATATAAATGAAAATTATTATTTGAATCCAAGAGTTTTTTCGCCAACGACCCAGAGACTGCCTTTCAAAAACTAGAAAAATTAAAACTAGCGTAATTAACGGTTTGTGTCATTCATATATAAACAGACAGAAGTATAATACAAAACTATAACGATTCAAATTTGATATTGAAATTCTCCAAATTACAATTACTTTCGAGAATATAATACCTCGTTAAGAACAATTAGTTTACACTAATTTTTTCAGAATACTTTTTCATTCTATTTTCTGTTATATGTAACTTAAAGAAGGTAATTTAACGTTAGAAGTGATGACACTTATCGAGCGTTTTACACCTTAAATGTTTAATTTCAAAAAAAACTATCTAAACCATTGTAAGCTTATATAATAAATATTATAACTTCTTTCCTACTGACTGTAGCAAAAGTTAAGCTACAATTATTCATATATTGAAAAGATAGTATATTTAAATATTTTTCTGGACTGAGCTGTACACCATCCACTAATCTTCTAAAGATGTGGTGTTAAACGTGTTGAAAAATAACCCTCGGTCACGACAGATCGTAATAATGTGATAAACAAATGCATTCTAAATTCAACCATTAATTTCCCGCGGCTTACGCTATCGGACGCAAGTGTCGAGCGTAGAGACTCATCTCGTTTTGGACATTTTGAAGGACGGTGCCTTTAAACTTCTACATATTTACGATAGCGCTGCGATCTGCCATGTTGTATTTCAAAACAGTTGCACAGCTTACTATTTGAAATTTCAACATTCCATCTTTATACATAAAGTATTAAAATACGATGAGATATTTACGAAATCATACCAAAGCATTCAAAGCGAATGAAATATACACTTTCCTCAATATTCAATTTAGATTTCATATCATGTGACTTAAAAATTTCAAAATGACTCTTGCTTGAAATAAAATAACTCTTAAAGCATTACAATGTAGTTTAATCAATTCCAAATAAGTTACATCGATTCAAAATAATATGAATTAAAAAATATTTCGGAAAATTCTTTTCAAAACCTACTTATACAATACTTTTATAACTATGTCGTATATAATAAAAAATATAGCTTTCCATTATTTGCTGTTAATGTGAAAAACGTTTTGTTGGCTTTTTTTAGTTTCAGAATACGATGAAATCTTTTTTTCTATTAGCAATTAGTTATTTAATACAGAATTCCGACGATATCAGTTCTGTCTTTATTCCCAAGGCTAAGGCCATGCAATGTTGTATTTTTAATTCCAAACAATTGTATGTCAAAATTTGTATGAGCTGTCATACAGTGACATCACTTGGTGTAACTTTGTGATTTATCGAAATTCTGATGGACCGAATCGTTCTTATTTTGTTTCCGAAGTCAAGAACTGTTCTGATTTTGATTTCAAGCATAATTTTCGTGTACGTTTTTATACCACATTTAGATGATTTTGATACCAGTATTTTATTGCTAAACTCACAGTATGACTGGAATAATAATTTGACAGCATTAGTTTAATTTCGACATAAATGGGATAAAATCTAGCGGCCCTGGTTTCACCTTTCATCTTTCAACATCTTCAGGAATTTCAAATGCACGAAAATTCATGGAAACGTAAAAAATTCAATCAATTCAAATTTTATATTGAAATGCCATCAAGCACCTTCAGTAGAAATCCTAAATTATATGTGGGATAGTTAAACTTTTGATTTTATACGACTATTATAATAACCACGTGATTTACAACGGGGAATGTGAAATGCGGGTAGATTTTGTATGGGTTTTGAATTCTCCCGTAGCCAATGAACTAATATTTTAATATTTTCGTTTTGTTTAGCTTGTTACACCTCTATTTTGTTGGCAATCACTATTAAAAATATTCCCAACTGTAAAAAATAAACTATGTTTGAGATACTTTATCAAATTGTCATTCGATTGAAACTATATTTATAATAGTCAAAGTGCACAGTTATCGACAAGTAGTGTTCTAATGAGCGATTACGGATTGTGGTCGTTACGGCGATCAATTATTATTTCAACTGGTGTGATTGATTGGGTGACCATCGCAACTGGCTAATGTAATCACAGTGGTTCGTGTATGTTTATTCGATTGTGTGAGTTTTGAAACTGAGTACCATAGATACGCCTACAGCGCAATACTATCTATTGCCAATTGTATATTATATTTGCCTAAATTAGTCTATGAAATTTTGAACACACGACGGACGCACACGAGAATAACGAACACACCAAAGAAATTTGTTCACATTGAAAAACACGCATAGATGATTGCTCACAACTAATGGTTAAAGGGACAATTAATTGCTCTCACAGATAGTTACTTAAATGTTTATACATTATTTTATTGAATTAAAGTAATTAATTTTTTTTTTCTTTTTGTTTAATTCATTATTTTTCATTCATTCATCATTAAGAACTGTTTTTTCACGTGTGTGTATTCGGGCCCAATTTTCCGTGAACATTTGTTTTTCTTAGCAATAGTTTCTCTACCTGCCTGTAACAAGCACACACATCATTGCACTGAACCCTTAAAATATAAAATAAAAAACATTTTGGAATTCATCAATTTATGAATTCAACAGAATGTACTGGGTAGAATTTCAATATCAAATGTACTGTAACGTACCAATGAGCAAAAAAATAAGATAGTTAAACGCGTACTTTGATTCGTTCTTCTTGCTAATGGCATATTAAGAAATATAGAATAAATATTCTTTCTTAAATGTAAAATCCCGATACGCTGTTTCGAATATATGCCAACCCTGAATATAGCCCTTGAGTTCCACATAGAATATGTATCGATTTATAAAAGTAAATAATATTATGACTTCAATCTCCCAGGAATAAGCCATAAATACGTCGGGTGGCGGTTTTCAATGTCCATATTTCAAAGATATTGGTTCTTCGTGCCTTTCTTTACGTCCCATTTTTATATTTTATACGCATACAAACGTGACTGTCTCATGTTTTTGCGAGTTTCATCAGTTACAAAGCGCCGTGCTTTTGTTTGTTGCTCTCCGATCGTTGGCAAATCTTTTCCAAGAGACAATTTCGTATTTTTATCGTATTCAATTTGACGCAAAAAAATGTGATGATTTGTTTACTCTGACCTTTTTGTTGTTTGCTATCGTTTTTTGAGTTTTATTCGCGGTCATATACTACAACTTTTTGCAAGGAATACTTCTTGTAAATACATGTCATTTTTCTGGCGTAAAAATAATGGTCTTCGCTTATTTTGTGTAGCGTCAATAACTTTCCTACCTATCAATATTGGGGACCGAAAAACAAAATTATTTATTCAATTGAACGGAATGCCAATTCCAAACAGAAGCAGATTTTATTTTCTATCGAGTAAAAATTAACATGCCACTTTTTGGAATGTTTCGTTGGTAGAAATCGTAGATATTGAATGTCCGTTTTCATTTATTACAATACTATCTTAGTACTCAATTTAGTAATATTATTAAATAAAACATCAATATTTTGGTGACACAAAAAAACTCTTTCATGACATACATATGTAGACATAAAAAGAAATGTCAATATTATTGTATTTTCTTATTATTATTGTTATGAAAATTAATTGTCTTGTTGAATGTAATTGAAAACATAGATATTCAACGAAAATTTATGAAATTGCCAGATTGTTATGAGGAAAACGTTTCGTGATATTTGAATTCAAATTATTTTTAGTAAATGATAGGAAAAAATAAAAAAAAAGAAAGGTTTTTGTTATTTATTTCGATTCGTAAGTTAATTTAATGATTATGAGAAAAACAGAACTATTTGCTTCTACGTAATTGCTATTTTAACTTAATATAAGAAACGTCTATTAGTTTCTTTATTTTATTTGAAAACGATAGATTCAACTTAATTTAAGTATACAAAAAGCTGATGAGTTGAATAAGTTTTTATAGCTTTCCTTTCAATCTGATTGGATTTTCACTAAATACCATTAAAGATCCAATGAACACACTCGAATTTTCAGCACGACTTGGCATTTGTTCTGATAAAATCCACTGTGATTGCGAAGGAAGGCCATAAAATTTGTTTTTTGGGCCTGTTTCATCTAAAGGCAAGATTGGGTATATTCAGATATCTGAGAGGCATTTGCAAAATACAGATTTCTTCCCAGTCATCAATAAATATGTAGAAAAAGGCATCTGCGAAACTTAATAGACCACCATGCTTCGGTATGCGTTTTGCATGACAGCACACTTTCGGCAATATAAACCTATAAAACTATTCAAACAAAAAACTGAGATTCAGCGAAAAAATCAATGATTCTATTTGCCCGCACTTTCCGCTTGCTTGTACAAAATGCGCGTTGCCACGTTTCTTTAGTTTCTAATACAACGGTTCCAGTATCAATGATGCTGGATTCAATAAAAATAAGCTGCATGCACATTTTATTTAGACTTGATACATAATATGAAGAATTATTAATAAATATTGGCATAATGGAAAATTGTTTGAAAAGTACAAACCTTGAAAATTACAGTGAAACAAGTGTCATTCCTAGAAACACGCAAAAATAATTGAGAGATTACCTTTTCACTTTGAATATACTATTAAGTTAACGTTTTATATCATTAAAAGAATCAATGATACTGTGAAACCATAACTGTTTTTTATAAAATCTTTAATCTTATAATTAAAACAGTTTTAAAAGTATTTTTTAAACTCTAATAATTATCATTATTAAGATATAAGCGAACAATTCTTGTTGAAAAATCATTGTTTTTATAAAAATAAAACACATTGTTTTCTGTTCATCAATACTAGTTTCGATCATTGTGAGCAGTTTAAGCAGATCTGCTATTATTTTTTTTATAAGATAAGAGCATTTACGTTTGGAAAACTGTGGAAAAGAAGTGATAGTGCTTTTTAAAAAACAGCAATCAATAAATAGTCAGATATATATGTAGATCTAAGCCAAAATCAAGTTAAGCATAACGTATTTCAATCAGATTTATTCGACTTGGAACCTTTCGTATTTAAGTAAGGTTGTAATCTTACGACGCCGCATACTGCTTAAGGCGACGCTCGTATCTCGCACGCGACGCCGATACCAGGTTCATTGATACCGTAGCTAAAATAATACGTCCATATATATTCAGAGAAACGCGTCCATCCAGTACACTTTTATTATTATTTTTGCACATACTACGCGATCATAACTTTTTCGTCGGCTGTATATATCATCTTATGCTACAGGGGACAGATAAGTCCGGCTTACGCCATCCTATTCTCTAACATGGGGAGGGCAGGCCGTGATGTCTCTCAGGATTTCCGTTGAAATAAAGAAATCTTTTATGCCGGTTTGTTTTATAAACACGGATGAAATAAAATAATAAAAAACACTCCGCGCTTAGATAAGAAGGGGTCTTTATTTCATATAAAATTTCTTTATGTGCATTATATGTATAATATTTTTTGCGTGCACCGAAAGAGGGTAAATAAAAAGGTATGCGAAAAAGAAATATTTAATATTCTTTTTTTATTTTTGCAAAACTAAGTTTGTTCATTTCACTTTCGAGTCACTCATTGTTAGGCCCGCCAAAACTTACTACAACACAGCTGCGTTAAGTACTTACAATACCCAAGGTATTCAGTTACCAAAAACGTGATATCGTCTTTATCAAACCAATATCTGCCATTTGCATAATTTTGAAATTTTTACTATTATGACTAGCTTACTAACCTAACCTAATTTTGTATAAAAAGACTGCCATGAGACTGCATTATAATGTGAACTGTGGAAGCTAAAAAATATGCTATGTCCTACACCCAGAATACAGTAGAATGTTTTTATTCAATATCTCAAAGTTAAATTTTTGCACATATCAGATATTGGTTTGACAACGACGATATGCGAAATAAAATTAAGTCATTAAACGCGTTCGTTTAAAATAGATTTTTATTCATTTTAATATAGGTAATGCCATTATTTTATATTTTATTCAAAATGCTTATATGCTGTATTGCAAGCGAATATATGTATTATATTTACCAGGGCTGTGGAGTCGGTAAAATAAAAGTCCGACTCCGACTCCAGAATTTACCAAAACCACGACTCCGACTCCAACATTGACCAAAAGCACGACTCCGACTCGAACTCCGACTAAAAAAAGTTTAATATCATCACTTTTTTTCCCTTGTTTTCTATTTATGTGTATTCAATTGAATATCAACCTACAATGCGGCCAAAAGCCTTCCGACTCCGAGTAAGACTCCGGCAAAATCGCCGCGACGACTCCGACTCCGACTCCGGCCAAAAAGCCCCGACTCCGACTTCGACTCCGACTCCATAGCCCTGATATTTACTAAAGTAAAGTGCTTTTTTTAATGTTACAAAAAATAGCGTAGGTAGATAGAGCCCATTGTAAAATTGACATAATATATTATGTAAGCCCATCATGGCTATAAGAGATAATAAGATGGTTTTTATGGTCAGTTATAGGTTTAATTGAAAATCAAGGGATTAAAAGTCTTAACAAATGATATAGAATCAGGATTATTCGCATACAAAGCCAAATCAGAGAAGTTGTACACGTTTTTAATGGGTGTCGTAGTTTGTAAAGTGTAACGCCAGATGTCGCAGCGATCGCTGTCAATCAAGTGACAAAAGCACTGCGTGGATTGTGACCAAATAAATAGATATTTCATGCGGCAATTCGGTAGCTGGGACCAGTGACGCTTCGTGATTTTTCGCAGTTTTGTTGTTAAATAAACTCATAGTGGCTAAATTTTAATTTAGTTTTCTTTATGAGTTTTGTCACCAACGACCCGGGGCTTGGCTTTCGGCATTTTCAGGTATTTCAAGTGCATGAATGAACATTGAACTGACGCTTGGTAAACAGTTTGCATCGTTTATATATATAAATAAAAGTAGATCATCAAGATTAATTATTATTAACGTAATCTAGATGAATTAAAGAAAGTTTTTATGTTTGTGAGTTTCAATGAATCAAGTTGATAAATTATAATTATCAGGTATTTATTTATATAAAACCAAAACGGCGTATGTATGTCTGTGGGTCTGTAATTCCCTTTTGCATTGTTGGTCATTAAGTTGCCATAAAAACGAATATGAAAGAAAATATGTTTGAATTTTTATCGGCGACGACATTTAGTCAAAATGTAATAAATTAGTCTTCTACTGAACTTTTCCCGGCTTTTATTATTAATAATAATGTTTATTATTTACGTGAAGGTATTATTTGACATTTCTTTGACAGCAAACTAGATTTTTTCCTTGAATTTGGCCATTTTAATGGGCGAGAATGGGGCTGTCATCAAATTAAATAAAGTTTGTGATTTTATTTTAACTCTATTTTGGATGTTAGATACTGTAATATAATTATGTCGAATGATATAACATTAAATAATTATTGGTCGCTTAGTCCAAGCGACGCCGGGTAGCAATACTAGTTTATTTATATATGTTCATTGCAAAAATTACAAGTAATATGTTTATTGCTTTTGCAATGTGAAAAAATATGAAAAAATTGGAAGAAAAAATTAAATTGGAAATTGGCAAAGAAGTCAACCGAGAGAGTTACTAGAATGTTTTACATATCATAAAAACTAATTACCACCTAATGACATGAAAATGCTTACTAATATATGTGGGTTTTATATGACCTATTATTAAAGAATTAGTCAGCTTTTATATACTCTCCTATAGTGGGGTCCCTACAAAGGTACCATAGGAAGAATGACTATCAAAAAATATTTTTAAAGTCTTAATTATAAATATTTTTTAACTTTGTGGATGCGTCATGTTATATTTATAAAACATCATAGTCGACGCCAATGAAACACCAATAGAAATTAATCACAGTCATATTTTTTTTTATTAATAAAATCCGGCCATATTATACGAGTACGTCAGTAGCGTGGGTGATATTTTGGTACACACATAGGCACCGGATAATCGCCTGTGATTGACAACTGGACAATTTTGATAATTACCAAAGATTAAAGTAGACCAGTTTATTGTATTGATACGATTGACTGCAACTCCCGCGCGGCACGGTTTTTTTTAAATGATATCGAACGCCGGACTCATGAATAAATTTATTGAAGATTTAAATACATGATTCTTATCTGCATCTTGGAGCATTGTAGTATTTGATCGATTTGAATAAATATGTTATTATAATATTAATAAGAATATGGTTTCTTTTCCGTCTAATATTATGTGAATCATACAAAGCAGACGGACTATTTTTGTTACAGTGGGTACGGAATAATTATTTATCCTCGGATGTCATAAAGCAAAGAACTCTTTTGAAAATGTTGTATGTAAAATATTAATTGTTGCGGTTAAGGAAATAAATTGACCATAGACTAAATATTATCAGCTGTTAATTAATTCAAAATGAAAACGTTGTTAATAGACAATCCTGCGTCCAGAATCACAAGTTGGAATATTTTTTACTTACTATTAAATACTAAAAAGATTCCCGACGGTGTACCTTGTTTTGTTTGTGTACGTACTTTAAAAATAGACACCTTTAATTAGTTATTTGAAGTGTTACGATTGTGACATTAATTTGATGGTTTTTGATTGTATTATTCTTTAAAATTATCAATTTTATTTTAGATATACTACTGACTCCGTCATTGAAGCTTCTATCAATCAACTATTGACTGTTTTTTTAATGTTACATAATTAAAACCTCTTTCTTAAAATGTCTTAAATAACTAAAATAAATTGAAAATAGAAACATGCAATACGCCATAAATATTTGCTTTTTTTGGATGTACTTTTTTCGATAAAAAAAATTACAGTAATGAATTTAAAATTTTATTGATATTACTTAATATTTTTAACTAATTACAGGACTAAGCTAATGTTTTAAGATTTTGATGCTATCGATACTTTTCAACGATACAAAACTCGTGTCACACATAGTTACACAACCACTAGAATTACAAATGTATCGACGAAAATTGTATATTAAACGCTTTATCAAAACCAATCGTTGGTTCAATGAGTAACCATAAATCAATAAAAGATGTTTAACTACTTGCAACATATTGAAAGTGTTCTTTATTTAAACATTCAAAACAAAAACCACTGATACCAGAAATGTTTAACATTCGAACACACAATCAAAATAAATGTTGAGCTTAAATTTTCATCAGATTTATCGTAGATGACTTTAAAATACCGTTCCCTTTATGTCGTCGCTATCTACACCCGCTTCCCGCCCCCGAGAGCGCGCGGCTAAGCCTCTACCAACATCCCTTATCGTGATATTCAATAAAAATGTAAATGGCTCCGCCGACAAGGGGTCTTATTACTTTATTCATCATATTTTGTGATGCGCGCAATAGACTAAGCTGATAGGCGATACTACACCCTGATACTCTTATTCCACGTATTACGTTTATGCTCATGTTCAAATCAGTACATACGTAACGTAATACCGTACAGTGGCGCACAACCTTATCAGCCTCTGTAAAAATAATGAAGGTACAGTGGAACCCCGATCTAAAGTTCTCGCATTATACGTTTCCCGCGTGTTGCGTTCATTTTCTATAGTCCCGGCATTTAGTTAATATTTAAAACTTTTCCGCATTCATCGTTTCCCGCATTAATCGTTTGATTTATACGGTCCCTTGAAAATCGTAGAATCGGGGTTTCACTATATTTGATATATGTATGTATTTAGCCATGTCCATTGCAAATTTTTGGGAAAATCGTTTTGATGATATTTGGTATTTAATTAGACAGTCAAATTCTCTTTTCCAAGACGAGAAATAAATATTATCGATAAGAAGAATAAAAGCGTCACAGAAATCCATGTCTTTTGATACAAATACATAAATAAATTCATCGTTTAGATATTTTTTTAATACACTTTACTAGGTTACTTGTAACGATTATCGATTAACTATGATGTTACTTAAACATAAACATGCCAGAAGGTAATATTATCATCAAGAGAAGGTTTTTTTTGAATCATTATTTCGGATTAGAAAGAAAATCTGGAAATCCGATATAAATGATTTGATAGTTGCTCTAAGCATTCCAGTTGTTTTTTTTATGAAATGACACACTATTTCTATTTAAATAAGTTTTAAATTTCATTTTCTTTAATCAGAGCTGGTTTCAATCTCCAGGTAAGTCAGCCTTCTTTTTTATTAAAGCATTTCCTTACTACCTTAAATTAATTGTTGATTAAACATTTAAGTAAACCAATATAAAGAATTTACTATTCGTAAGTTATATTATTTCACGAAAAAACCAAATATGACATGCAAAAAAGAACCACTGATAAAACTACAGGATGCAAATAGATTTTATTTTCAACTACATAGGTAGAACGATGATAGAACCATTTATAAAGTATAACTTGATACAACTTGGTACATCTCCCCTCGCATTTGAAATTGACACACATCCACTCTCCCACTCTCGCGAACGGCGTAACGAATAGCGCTTTTTCGCTCATCCCCGCGGCGACGAATGCTGGATCCATTCAATTACCTTAGTAATCCTTCAATTATAACGACAGATGTCTCTGTAGACAGCGACACTGGCTGCGGCGGCGGAGGTACGTAGGTACTACAGATTGCGCTACGCCATTTCCTTACACTGGTTCACGCGAAAGCTTTAAGCTGATAATACAGATGCGATCAGGGGTGAATTTGGTTTTTACATGACAACTATTTTTAATAATTTTAACTTCAACTGAATATAAATTCATTTTTAAGGTGTTCACTGTCAATACTTGGTGGAATGGCATTAGAATAAAAATAGTAAAACATTTTTAGTACTTATTGTTTCATATTGTTTGCTTTCACTCGTAAGAATTGATATCCCTATATTCGTTGAACTGTCGTTGGATTGAGCACTCCACGTGGATTATAGACATTAAGATTTATTAAATGCACTTATTTTGGTTTTTACTTTGTTAACTATTATTTATACTACTTATACGATTTTGATGTAACCGCTTGCATTGCAAAGTGGTCTTCAAAATTTTAATTATAATTTATTTTTCTTACATTTTGCTTCAATTTATTTGCTTAGTTATAATACCAATTGTTTGTCATACCTTGTAATTATTACTCAAACTTTGTATAAATATCACTGTTTTGCTGTATTTCTTATCAGTTGACAATGCTCGCCATGAGCGAAACCGTTCCTGATTCAATAAATTTTATGTGGAATAAGTACTAAAAATGTTTTATTGAATATAAATTAACTGTTTTTTCAACGAAAACATCATTATACAATGACTTCTTTTTAGTTTAGACAAGTGACCAATGCCGATATCCATCTAATATAGAAAAATCCTAAAATTTAAAATCATGCATTCAAGTCATGCATTCAATTTTTAACAATTTAACAACTACTACTTGAAATGCTTCATTAGATGGTTGACATACCTATTACTGACTTAAAAATCGTTACTTGTTCAATTTACGCTAAAATGCTTGTCAATTGTAAAATGAAGTAAATTGAAAACCATCATATTAATAATATACATGCAAAATTTGTAATAGATGGTGTAAAAAGTCAGTTTTATTTTCATATAGCAAAAAAGATTTGTTTTACGGCTCAGTTAAAAAAAAACTCTATATATTTTATCTATCAATAAACCAAATGTTATGGTTTATTAGTGTTAAATTATTAATTAAAAGTGTCTTTAAAACATACTCTAATAAAAACTTACTACTACGCCGTAGTGTGTCTACGAGATTTTTGTTAAAACCAGCCATCCTGATAAAACTTTGTTTTTGTTGACTTATTCGATATAAATGTTGAAATTAATAATGGACATTTGTAATTCCACTCAACCCAAATATCTTCACAATTGCTTTATACAATATACATAAATATTTCTTCAAGTGTCAAATCAATAATATGACTTTTACTTAACTAATTTTCCATATTATTTTATGTATAATATACATATGTAAGTAAATTGTTCTATAAATGGAAGTCTGCCATCATATCCACATAACCTAAGCAATAGAAGGCAAATGGAACAAAAACCCGGAAGTTATTGCAAAAGAGTACTTGTGCTGGGAGTAACTTAATCGGAGTAGGATGGGCGTTCACGTTGGTGAAAAACGACTTTTTGATTCGCATCGAACAAGTTTGACCACACTATCGAGAGATGTCGCCATTGTGCGGCCAAAAAAAGGCGGGACCGGCGGTTAGCCCCTAATTTAACCCGGATCACACAAAACATCAAACTGTAATCGCAAAAATATCACACTCTATTTTATCCATGCAAATAACGAACCGCCGAATAGCGTAGGATAAACAAATACAAATAATTTGTTGAAAAAAATTGTATTCATTGGTACTTAACTATAATAAGCTAAATTTCAAAGTATTTGATTCTGCCTTTTCTTGTAAAACTAAATATTTTCTAACTAAATTTTCTGTAATGTTTTTGTTTGATGTCCACAAATAAATGTTTCCATTCTTGTGAGTCAAACTTACCCGTAAAATATTTTAGTTGAATTCAGATAAACATTGGTTTATAAAATAAATCAAGATATGGTCAAATGAAGTTTGGAAATGGAGGCAGATAAAATTGATAAAGAAAACTTTACTTACATACTATAAAGCGAATATTATTTCAAGAAACAAGATGTAAGCAAAATATTTATTGAAGTGTGAAGTGTTTTAATTGTATTGAGTATACCACTAAGCTCTCAAATATAATCATGGAACGATCAAATTTTTTCTTTATCTGCCAAAGATAGAATATTGACAATCACTGTGAAAAATTACCCTCGAAAAAAGTGCGCTAGGGGGTAGCATATGTGTAACTGAACTGCTCTGACGTTAGTCGAAGTTATTTGTTAAACTATGATTAATTCCCTTTATTATTATTTTTTCAGTTTCAAAGCGTAACGCTTCAAATGAAACTGTACTTCATCATGTTATTAATATCCAAGTTGGCTTTATGAAAACGAAATTAAATCGAGCATTGTTATGTTGATGACGGTATGATAATGCACCATATTGTTAGGGGTCGTAATTTTTGGATCATTTTTATTAATTTTATATTCTACATACTGGATTTACCGCTTTTGTGGCTTGCAGAATTGTAATGACATTTACATATCATTATAATTTGATTGATTAATAGTATGACATGTTGAATTTTCCAATGGAATTTTCGACGAAAGTCTAAATGATTCTAAAATATGTACATCGTTGTGAACAAAACAATGTTTCAGCTTAGTTACGTACAAAAACGAAACGCGATAATGTCTATATATTAGATTCAAACCCTCAATAATGAAATCCTGATGTAGTAATTAACAACAAATACTTGGGATTGATAAAAAATTTTGGTTTTTATTTCTGAATTTAATTGTATTGTCAAAATAGCTGTGGACAAAAGCACCAACTCAACAATACATCAAGAAATATATATTTCTCTGCCTGTTGTAAGCTTGATATATAAAAATATACAAACTATGCGAAATCTGTACATGTAGCAACTTTTTATCTGTTAACTCAAATATATATAACAGTATACTAAAAATTCTCATGCTTATAATTGACTTACTGATTCTATACTAGCTGGGCGAGTTTAAATAAAGTTAATTTAAATTATATATATCAAGCACGTGACACCGATACAAACAAAATTTTCTTGATTAAACATGTAATTAAGAAGCTGCTGAACCCATAAAAAATAAAGATATTCCATCCTAAAAAAAAAATTAAAAAACTTATAGTACAATTTTGTAATATACATTTTCAAATATTGTTATTTTATTCTACATATATATGACGCTAAAAATCTGATATTCTATTAGACATAAATCGATAAGGGAATTTGAAATATGTAATCTGATTAATTTTAAATAGAGTGCTCACGTATATCCGTGACCGATGCATTAAATCGTCTCATTTACCAAAATCCCCCCTTTGTGTAAAACTTGGATGCCCATACTTTTCCAGACAGCCCTTAAACGCTACAAATGAAGCGTCAATCCCGAAGTGGGGAGATTTTATCCAAAAAGGTAGCAACACTGTAACACACATACTAAAAGCTGTTGTATCAACTCGACGCTCGTAACGCAAAACGTTTGCACACTTTAATTACTGCGACAGCTTCAATTAAATATTACACAAATACAGTGGCGTGCATTTATTATAGGAAGGACAAATACACCATTCATTTAGTTTAAATCAATAAATAAATTATTAAACGATTAAATCAAGGACAATGGATGGAATTATTTTTTAATCCCTTTTCAACCATTCAGTAATTTTTATCGTAAGCACAAATCATTATAAATAAAACTTAAATAAGTCAACACAATTACTATTCTTTAAATGTGTGAATTATTTACTAGGTATTTCAGGATAATATAAAAAAAAATATTAGCGACAGAAATATTTTTAAAACATTAATCAGTTTAAAAAATATATTTACATACTTATCATGTTCTTGGGTCAATATTATTTGAACATATATTTTTGGGGAATATTAGCATAACATTAACATACGTCATATTTTTGGTATTCTTTATTCATGAGATAATCAAAGTATAAAGGATTTAAAATAGGTATTCGCACGTCACTGCTCAATAAAAAATACTCATACGAGCTTCCTCACTCAAATGCATTGAAATTAATATGAGTTTTATGCTATCAGTACTTTTGTTGGTGCGCTTTTTGCCTGAGCCGCCGAGCTTTTATGTGACTGCGAGAGGTTCCATTTGAGTGCGAATGCTTTTGTATAAGGGTGCCACAGGAACGCCCCTCTTGAAGCCTGGAGTGGGAAAAGAAGATGTACAAGTCTGGAATAGGGGATGAGATGTATTTCTCCCCTATTTAATTCAGACAGATTGTCTTTAACTCGGTGTTATAGTTAACTTGATGCGAGTACCGTCTATGTATCTTGAAATCGCTTCAACAATAATTTTGCTCTTCCTCAAAAAAATTTGAATGTGACCTTTTTTTTACATGAAAAAAGCTTCTGAATTTAACAAAGACAGCAAAATAGTTTTAAATTTAATTGATTTCAGCTTATTCTATTCATGAGCTACCAATAATTTGATCAATTTTAAGTTCGGTTAATATTCACGTATACATATACTAAAGATATAGAAACATCTTTTAAATTAAACTATTCTATTTTTTGTGTTTTTCAAAGAACTAATTAAAACATGGAATATCTAATTTTTGTAAAGAGAGCTCATCAGAATTAAATATATTTCCTTGATTCATTGTAAGATTCTCAGCTTTATCTCTGCTTTATTGATAAATCTTATCAACACTCAATTATGCTCATTTTTATGTCCCGACATTGTTTGATCTCTTTTACCTGCAAGTTTTTTAAAAGGCACCTTCATTGAAGCAAGAATGAAAAATAGACGAACAATCCAGTCTTTTTATGGGGAAAATTTGGTATGATAGTATTTTTTAGAGAACACTTTGAATATTATTAAAACATCATTTAATTTTCGTTCTTTTTTGATATACCTGCTTGATATAAGTGTCATAATAAAGTGTTTTTTATTTTACCAAATTTAGTTATTTATTATTATGAATAGCATGTGATTTGAACTTTTGAATAGCGCCATGTAGATCTAAAACAAGAGATGAAAGAGAAAATCTTTTCGCGCAAGTTTACAAAAATCTCTATGCCTATTCTAGGAAAATAAATCCCAAAAGGACAATCAGCAAACGGCGGAATGAAGAGTCTGCAGTATATTAAGCCAGGCCTGAAGATGTATTTCATTTGTTGCGAGAACCGCTTTCATCCCCGGAGAGTGATTCAATTCAATTTATCCCAGTTAACCCCGGCGCACCCCCCACGAGCCACTGACAGGGGTTGTTACTTGAAACTTGTTAGACGCGAATGGACTCGGATATTCCGCAAATAAATATTAATACAGCCAATAAATTTCAATTATTGAATTCATCGATAATATTAAATTCGTATGTTAAACTATGTCAGTAGATTCTCGATGCATAAATAATTATTTAAGCACTGGATTTAATAATGTTACCAAGCCAAACTCCGAACATCACGATTTTGGGGATGGTAAGTCTGGGAAGAGTAAAAATTAATAAAACTCATATCCTTAGATCAGCATTTTAATTTGATTGAAGTGCACTGGAGCGACGCAATGGTTTATGACATTTGTGAAAAGTTCTTTATCGTAAAAAATCAAAATGTCCCCCCGGTTCTTAATTTATCAAAAATAATAATTGGTCTGTCAGGTTTTTGAAACCATCTTTTTCAAACGCCGTCTGAGATACAAATTCATACGTTCTACTTTTTAATGTTACATTTAATTTAATAATACGATGTTGAGCAACTATTCCCACTAAAACTAAAGTTAGTTTTTTACAACACAAAATTTAAAATTACGTCCACATAAAAATCTGCTATGACGTTTCTTTTTAATATTCAACTTGACGGTATGGCAACAATAGTAATAAATATTATATAACTGTTTAAAAAAAGAACGCATTTTTGTGTCAGTATCGTTTGTGCACTTGGAAAAATCGAAAAACAAAAAACTGTCATTCAATAATATGCAAATGCTATTACACTCTGGCCGCGAATAAATAAAAATGACACATATCTGCGTTCTTTACCCCCTCGTTGATAAATGGCTCCCCGATAACATCATATCAATTTATTTTAATAAAACAACATTTTATACCAACGCTTTTCCCGACGTCAGTGAACGTAAACATATGGGTAAATGATTATAAACATAAATGCATATAAGGCTTTAGTCGGTATAGCTTTTATGTGGAATCGGTGTAAAAAATTTCATCAATTATAGTTTTTAATGATTCTTTGTATATAATCGACTCTAAGTCCAATACCATGTTTTTTATGATTAACATTAAATAATAGTAAAAAAAACATCGTTTTATACCAATTGAAGCAGAAGAGACAAAAAATAGCGTGTTTGTACAGTGCAACTTAAATAATTTATGTTACAGTTTTTCTTGAAAATAATCATTGAAAAACTAGTAGTCGCATAAATTTTGATATACGCTATGTAGACATAACGTTTGTGGCTGTGTCAATGGCGCAGACACACTCTGGTAGTTTAAATAATTATAGTAACGACGATTTCAAGGAATATCATAACGGAATGTCACTTTGAGGACAAAAGTATAAAAAAAAAACAACATAACTTCATTCTCGGTGGCAACAGCGATAGAATAAAACGTAAGTGTGTCTTCAAAGCATGGCTGTAATTTTAATTCCAAAAGAAACTGAATAAAAATTTATATTTACATATATATTTCTATTTTTAAAATGATACTGTGTATTTTATACATAGAGATGTTTAAAATATAAGAAAATCTATTGACAAGTTTATCTCAACGGACGTTCTTCTAAGAAAACTGTTTATTATTCAGTTTTCTCCATCTCTCTTTTAGGAAGAGAGTATAAATAGAAAACTAGCACAGAAATAGTAATACTATAGTACACTCTCGCTACCTTCCGTTTTTAGGATCGGATTGATGAGACGGGTTTTTTTAGATTTCACAGATATGCGTAATTCTTAAAACATTTATTCAAAAATAGATTGTAAAACAAATTTATAAATATGAGCAATGCAGCTCAACAGTCCAAGCCACCGGTGTTGACCATTTGACTACGGATCCTCCGATAAAAATGATTTCTTTTTAGTGACTTAACAGAATTAATTTTTGTAGCAGGCTGGAAAATCTTTGTGAAATTTTTATTTATTGTTAATCACAATACGACCAAATATAACATTTTGCATCGTAGAGTTTAAATATCTACAATTTTCAATGGTTTGGAAATGATTCTTTAAGCTTTAAATATTTTTAATTCATTGGAAATTTAGTTTTTATGTTATTGAAAAGAGCAGCTAAAAAATAAATCATGTAATTCTTTTGAATGAATGGATACTGCCGTTTCTCTTTTTAACTGATATTAAGATTCTAAGACTAATCATTTTAAAAAAAAATATACTTTTTACTGTGAAGTATATAAAGTAAAAAAGAGCTTTAAATTGAACTTTTAAAAAACGCGTACTAATGTTGAGGATCATATACTCACACAGAGCAAGTTCAATAAATGCGTATCATTTTTGATAGGGTGACTCTATCTATAAGATATTCCGTCCTTCTCTCTAAAACACAACTCCCGTTATGTTCATCCCTGTCTTCATGAACGACCGTATAACTACAGTAATGGAATTTAGCTATTATACTAACTCAGTTTCATTTGATACGAAATCAAATGGAGCTTTATTTGATTTAAAAGTCATAAACACAGTTCTGTTAGGGCCATAATTGAGTTATGGAATGGTGTTATTTCAAACTAATGTTGTTTTCATACTGAAAAGTTTAATCTCGATTTATAATTCAAATATGATTGTCCTCACTAAGTGATTGCATGTCGGCCAAATGAGTTAAAAGCTTATCTCATTAAATAAACTCGACTCATTGTTGATTATTTTCAATCGCAATATATTTTCACTAAAATTTAATTTACATTTTATTTATAGACGATAGTCAGCTTTATATTATTCAACGCATTAAAGTCTACAGTATTTTTTTAGTCTGCTTATATTATTCACAGAATAAAATCGATTAATTTCACTATAAAATTAGCGTCATATTAAAAGCTAAATATCTCGTCGAAACATTATCATTTTTTAAATCATATCAGTAACATAATACAAGCCGAGCGTGGAATATTTTCATGAATGCATTACACATAATTTTCATAAAGTTTACTCATATAAAGATCAACATTTATTTAGTTTCAGCCTCCAATTTAAACCTTCTTGACAGATAACTATGACAAAAAAGCTAACCACCAGTCTTCTCTTAATCTTTTTCTTTATATCCCTACTCTATTTAAATAATTGATCTTAAAAAACTAAGTAACAAGCAGTTCACGTTCAAAGCTTTTGTTGAGATAGGAGTCCATATGGAGTCCATATGCTTAGATCGGTCAAAGTTCCTATTACTATTTTTTATAGATTTTCTTATATTATACTGTATTTCAAAAATTGTATCAATATTTTCTATTCTGCATCATGTAGATACTTGTCGAATATTAATTTAACCAACTCTCACAATTGTATTTAAAATAAATCGTATATAATTTATGTTTTTAACTAAACATAAATTGATATTAATAATAAAGAAATAGAACTTCCCCAAGGACTGTTTTGAAGAATCATTACCACGTCATCGGTTTCTGTTGAATCATCTCCATTTATCGTTCACCGTCATTAGTCAGAGTCAGAAATGATCCTCGCGCCACATTGCACGCGTGTTTTTTTCATTATCACATGGGGCCTATTTGATGTTTGCCTAGAGCGCTACGCTGGAATCTGCTCCAGTGTGTTAGGGGTGAAATGTCACCCCTAGAATATTGTGCCTAATTGGGTTAGGGGCTCATTACACTGAAAGCTTTATTGTTGTAAATAACTCTGGCTGAATACGTTATATAGATTTTACTGGCAATGATGGGTCATCTGATATTCGACATCTTTCTTATTCAAGGGCTATGCTACAATTTATGTTACACTCTTGCTGAAACATGCACTAGTGACTGTTTGTCAAGCCATTGTAATAAAACACTATTTTTTAGCTTCTTAAATAGGATTTAATAATTATAATTGAAAGTGGTGAACTGAGATTGGACACCGGATAAATTAGGATGGCATCAAAATAATGATAAAAAAATATTCAATTAGAAAAATGTATGACCATTTTTTTTATTTAAACAAGTTCCGAATCATCATCTCCGTATACTTCGTAGAAAGTAAAATCTAATTTTACTAATCGTTAGATATCTTCGTCCAAGATGCAAAATAAAACACAAGCATATTATATTGACAAATCGGACATGTTTTTTCATTCTTTTTAAATGAATTTAAGTGTAATTATGCTGGAAATTTTATTACTACATTAGTTTGGTACGTTCTTTTACACTATCGTGTTTCTAAAAATGACAAATGCTACGGCGTTATTTATGAAAACAAAACTATATATTATTATTCTTCGTTTCAATATTTTTTGCACACTATATTTTTTTAAATATTCAGTCGTCACTTTTATATACCATTGAGTATATACCGTTAAAAAGCTTCATTATCTAACAGAAATACTGTTCTTAACATGATAGGACAAACAAAATTGTAAATATTTATTTTTGACAGCCCTATCAAAATTTTCTTCACTCGGCATTTGATATTAGTCGTATTGATAGTTGAGCTTTCGCGATGAAACGTTTGACTTGTATTTATTCGATGTTTAACCAAACGTGACAATCGAACAGCGGGCTTTTACTTTCTACGAGACTCTACCATCCTGCCACCCCATTCTATTAGTTTAATTGAGTTGTACTCTACGATCGAATGAATCACGCTTATTAAGAAACTAACTCCTGTCACTTGACTTCTAATTTAATAATATCTTTTCTGTCGAAGGTCGAAAGAGCACTTAATACTTTTAACTTAATTTGTATTTAATCATTATAAGGCTAAACGAGACTGCTAAAATCATTTCAAATATATAAAGTAAGGAGATTATTTCAACGTAACGCCACTAAAACAGTATTCTCACCTAACTAGATTAAACAAGATACTGTGTTTTATTATAATCTTCTAATAACTTATCAGTTTTTTTCTTTTATTTGATTCAATTTTCATAGAAAACGATATCGACTTAGTCCATTGATTACTTTTAATTTTAGTTTCTGAGAAAGAATTTTCTCATTATATAACGAAGTATTCACTTAAAATAGTATACTTCCTAAAATACTAGGAAAGACCAAAGTCTGTTCTTTCCCAAGGTTTTAAATTACAGTTAGATAATACGCGATAATTCGATTGATTAAATTGTATAAAATAATGCAGAATTTTGAAGAATAGGAGTATTGAAATAAAGTATTTTCACCGTTTTTACTAATTGAATAATTATTTCCTGTGTGAACACTTTTGTTCCGTGCAAAAGACAGGTTCTATAAACATAAACGTTAAATCACCTTATACGATTTAAAAAATTAGCATATTTCAGAACAGATACATTTAAGAGAATGTTTATATGAAAAAATATTTGCTTTGTATAGTATTTTTATGTTGCCAGATGTGTTTAACAGATTTATTTAAATAACCAACTTTTACAACGCAAATTGATGATGTTTACAAAATTCTTGATAATATCAATTCATGTATTTTTAATCCCAGGTAGAATTTTCTAAATCTTCATCGGATGCTTTGAACATAAAATATCGATTGGCGACAAGTTTATTGAATAATGGTAATTTATTCATTCAAATGTTTATTTAAATAAGTAATAAACATAATACGAAACTGTTAAAAAAGTAGCACTTTGACTGTTTGGTTTAAAGTAATAATTGCTTTAAAATTAGTTGACTAATTTTAAAAGCATTCCGTTAGTTTTATTCATTGTATTTTTTTATGAATTTTGAATAAGCTTTATTTGCCGCGAGTGTCACATATTTTATTTATTTAAGCTTATTAGTATCGAAGTCCCCAGTATAATAATCAAACGCTACGAAGAAAATAACTGTAGTTGTATGTAAATACAGAAGTAAAATTTAATTATTAGTAGTTAAACACAAATATTTTTTAGCATACCTTGACTTGTGATTCTGTCATTCCAAGGGCGTACGCAAGCTTTGCTCTTTCAGGTCCTGCCAGGTATTTGGTCTGCTCAAAGGTTTTCTCCAGGGCAAATATCTGTTGTCCACTGAATGTAGGTCTCGTGTGCTTCTTTTTTCCGTCTTTATCTTGTTGCGGTGACACTCCAAGGGCGTTTGCTGACACTATAGAAAAAATCATTATATTGTTAACGCAGAAAAAAGTCTCATCATAAAATAGTACACAATAGTTTGTGATCAAGCATTAATTCTGACAGTAGAAGGAAGCGGAATATTAGCTAATATCTGGAGCATACTATTCAATAAATTATTGTCAGCATTTCATTAATTTTACTGATTCTTTAAATTTACTACGTTATATAAATTTCAGATCATTAACGTTATAAAAGAACATTTTTTTTGTTTACACTGAGATTTGATAAAAAGTCAAGAGGCATTGTTTTCTTATGAATAATTTAAAATTCTCCTCGTCATATTTATGAACATTATTAGTAGAATTGTTTGATTTAATTAATTTAAAAAAATAAAACGAAATTAATGCACACGTCAACTTAAACTGCCTACATTTTTTCTTTTTAATAAGCATTTAGATTTCATTAGATTTATCACACTTTTAAAAAATGAAAATGTAACATGCCTAAGCCATCTATTAAAAAATAAATGACTGCTTTAATATATACAACACAAATATGTCTATCATAAAACTTTCACGAATTATGAATTTTATTAACCATACATACTTATTACAAAATAATCCATAATAAAAACTAATGTATTTTGCTTAATTTGTGATATTTTTATGAGATCTAAGTAAGCTGTTTTAAGTGTTGCTATAAAATATTAATCAGAGGTAAATGAGTCACCATATAAAATTATTTTGATGCCACAAAATCTGTGTCAAAAGTAAAATCCCCGCTAGAGTTCATCTGTCAGCTCGTATGTATGGTAAAAATGCATTTTTCCCAAGAGACATACAATATAATACTTAGTGAATCTCCTTTTTGATAATTATCAGGTCGTCTGATAAACAATTTTGTTTACATCGTGGTCAATGGCTATTTACAGAAGTAATAGAAAAAGATAGCATAAAAAATCAATATCCTTAAAATTATGTGAAGTCATTAATGAAAGTGAATTATGTTATTTATTTATTGTAGCTGTTCCCTTTTATTTAACCACCATAGTGAATGGCTAGATCAGTCTTATGCATCTATGCGTCGGTTCCTGTGACAATAACTTTGCCTTCGCGATCAGGTGGGCCCCGGCAAGGTCAGATTTTTTCAATTGAAAAAGAGATCTTGGACATGGGTGTCATTTTTCGTTGAGTTGTTCTCGACTGATTGAAAAAAAAATATCATTGAGATTTTCGTATGACTCTCACAATTAAAAATGTATGGCGCATTGGCATTAGCTGCAATGTCAAATATTTTTCTTTTTAGAAATTAAATATAAAAAAAATGTAAATAAAAGAAATGTTTCGGGTCAAGTAAGTGGATATAACATTTGCTTATTTTCTTGATCACATAGCATTATGGAAGACAACCGTGAGCAACGGCTGAATACACATAACGGTTGGTGGTGGGACAACCAATGTGTACATTCAAATATATATTAATTGTAACGAATATAACTGTTAACAATTTGTTTTCAAAACATATAATAATTTATCAGCGTATTATTCCAAAAGGTGGGTCGTCGATTAAGGGCCACAAAAACAAGAAAATAAGTAGAAACGGTTAAAAAAAAGATTATAACAATCCGCAATCTATCAAGCGGTCTGAAAACGACGTTGTCACTCATTCGCAGATCTGGCGTGGGATAAATTTAATGTTGGTGCGGGTGTAACCAAATTTCGACACGTCATTATTCCAACTGTCGCAAATGGTGACCATGTCCGTCACAGGGCTGAATCTTTAGAATATTTTCATGACCAAAAAAAGATCATGTTATATCATTTTTAAATGATAACATAAATAAATCCGAAATCGACTATGAGACAAAAAAGGAGTATTTCGCGTAACAATGAATGTGCTTTTAAGTTGATAGCGATATCGACATCACGACATTATTATAACTCTATGCTTAATTGGATCACAATAATTGAACAGTATTTCAATAACTGTCCGTGGTGCAGAGGACAACGTCGTTGGCGTCGAGTCTCCGTACGAACCGTTTTTTCAGTCGGCTTATCGATCCTGTTTAAAAGCTTGGGTTTTTGCGTAGTAAAAAATCTCTTGCTACTCTTCCGATTTAAAAGCGGCGAGTAGCGAGAGAGATTGGTGAACCACTGAGACTAGGGCAGATGCCCTAGTCCTCGCATCATTTAAATCCCTAATATCTTCAAAAAAGCGAGGTTTAGCTACTGAGTAACAAGCAGTTCTCGTAGAAAAAAAATATTTTGAGATAAAATATGGTAGAAGTACATATGCTACACGCTGGGAGCGGACATGGTTAAAATTTGATGTATAAATAGAAACCATTTCCTCTCCTAAACACGTATTTTTGTATGAAACTGGATGTTCATCAGTTGCTCAACCTTCATCGCTTCGAAATGGGAGTTGGGTAGGTATGAAAAAATGTTAAATATAATAAAAAAAAACATGTCACAAGCCATACAACCGTTCTGGGATTTGAATTCATTTATATAGATATATACATAGGTGTACCTGAGAGTTATGTTAAGGTGAGAAAATATCCGTAACAGAACCTTATATTTTGCATTGTTGCCGTATAACAACGGAGTTTTAATAACCTTACAACAATTCAATAAATATTCAAAATATCATACACAATTTTACAATAAAAAAAAATCTATTTCCTAAACGAAGCTCTTTAATGACTCGGCAAAAAGTAACTTTCTTTATTTGACCACGAATTGGTTTCAAGTCTAAACTATTTAGAATGTCGTAACGTTTACCGATATATGTAACCAAATCATTGGTACAGTTAAACACTCGGTATCCCAAACAAAGGATCCCTCTCGAATTTCCATCCCTCTCGCGCGTCGCTTCCGCCCCCTCTCGCCCCCCTTGTCCCCACCGCAGCCCCTCATGATGAAGGCAATATATCAGCGAGTTTTTATCCGACGTTCTGGCCGGATTACCGCTAACGCCGCCGATGAAGTATACATGGTGTACACATAGGTACGGGGATCAACCGGATAAATATTCAACGATCGGTTTTGATGGGTTTTTATCTCTGCGGGTGTTTTTGTTGTTTCTGTTGGAAAATAATGGCTTTTCATACAGATAACCGAGCGGCGGCATCTATTATATTTTAAAGGGTGTGTTTTTCAAAGAGTCAAAACGATCAATTTTCTTCTCAACGACATTACTAATCAAAAAATAATAACACAATTTTCTAAAGTTATTTCACACAAGATTTATAAGAATCAATACCGATTTCGCTCATCGCGAGCATTATCAACTAAACCGGTCCTGATCCTTGAATCCTCCTCCTCCTGGTCCATATAAATCTAATGTAGAATAAGTACGTAACAAATGTTATTATTTTTTAATATAATGCCACTCCACCAAGTATTAACAGTGTGAACACCTGTAAGTGAACTATATTCATAATAAAATATTTGATAACCACATTTAAGGTGTCCATAACTTGGCAAAAAGGCATTAGATTTTTTCAACTTATTTCATAATTAATTTATTAAGATTATGACCGGTTTCGCTCATAGCGAGTTTTTTTAGCTGATAAGAATATACATATCAAATAGATTAACTGTAAATGCGGGTGGTAAATGACTTATTTTTTTGTTTTATGAAAATATGAATAATCATCATTGACCGTTACTCATATTTTTTTTTATTGTGAATTTAATCAAAACTCTAAATTTTTTAAATTGAAAATAATAACATACAAAAGAATGTTCGTAATGCTTTGTTAAATAAAATTATTATGTTAAATAACTTAAATGTAAAATTTAGTCAACGTCAATAATAATCATTAGTGCCATTACTATGTTGTATCCAAAATAACGGTATGGAATATAAGTACACATAGCCATGGTGTCGATGGATGATGAGTATTGATCCACATAATTCAGACTAATGACTCCGAATTGCCTACAAATGACTCCACAGTTCGCAGGAGACAGCCTGCTTGCCGAATTTACAAACGACACTTCTCAAAATGTGACTCCATTAAATTAATACAAATAGAATTCATTCATGATACAAACTAAGTAATATCGGATCAGGAATTATGAATGAATCTTTTATATACATACATTAGTTAAGCCAGAAAAGAACAGAAGTATGTAAATCCATAATTGTCTTAAATGGATTTCAATGTAACCCTAACAGTCATGTAATATGAATTTCAAATTATATTGTCTTTACAAAAAAAAGTAAGTGTAATAAATTTACGTTTTTAGGAGAAAGACAATGAAACGCTATCTTAACGGTTTTATACTAAAGCAATGAATATTTTTATAGTCATAAGTCATGATTTTTTAAATTAAAACTTATAATATGGATTTAGGAATCGATTTTATCTTGAACGAAACGAAATAATACTACTGTGTATTGATCAAAACCTAACATTCTTAATTATTGCAGTTGCGTGTTGTATACGAATGATCTTGCATACAACGTCGTTGGCTTCAGTTGCAGTGCTTAAGGGATGAAATCTTAGTACGGATCGTTTAATGATATGATGATTTTCCGATTGATTAATGAATATTTGTTTAAAATCATGTGCTTATGTGGCGTCTTAAATTTCTTCTCACTCTTCCGATCCAAAAACGATGCAAAACGAGAGCGATTAGTAAGCAGCTAGCCTTTTCTTAGCCATATACGCATATCTATGTATGTATATTCCCTTCGAAAAAAGAAAGGTTGAGCAACCCAGTGACAAGAAGCTTAGTAGCAGAGTTAAAAGCTCTACGAAATCCAGTTTAAATATATGCTCCACGCTGAGAGCTAATATTGGTGAAAAAATATATTGTATAGAACATTAATTATACCACGGTGGAGAAATAGCAATTTATTTTTGCTGAAGTAAAATACAATAATAGTTTTTCAACGCGTTATAATGGAGTTCTACCAATCAAATACTAATTCAATCAATATATTTTTAATTTTTTTATTAATCATGTATTTATTTAGCTTTTCGTATAACGTATCTTATATATAAAACCAAAACGGCGTATGTATGTCTGTGGGTATGTAATTATTTGGGAATGATATAACATTAAATAATTATTGGTCGCTTAATCCGAGCGAAGCATTATCGTTATAAAATAAAAATGATCAACTCTGCGTCCGAGATTCGAGCCGGGGCCGGGCTGTCGCGACGGTTGGAATCTCCGACATCGACCGCTACGCCACGATAGTATTGCGTGAAGCTCGCATTCTTTACTTACATATTCCAAATGAACGGAAAATGAACTTTTGACGTGCGAGTTCTTAATATCTTATATATAAAACCGAAACGGTGTATGTCTGTAGGTATGTAATTCTTTGGGAATGATATAACATTAAATAAGTATTGGTCGCTTAGTCCGAGCGGAGCCGGGTAACAATACTAGAAATACCGAAACGGCGTATGTATGTATGTATGCTGTGGGCCTGTAATTCTTTGGGAATGATATAACATTAAATAATTATTGGTCGCTTAGTCCGAGCGAAGCCGGGTAACAATACTAGTATGATATAAAATTAAAGTACTCTAACAAGCCACTAGTTCAAATACGAATGAAACTGTAATAACGTCGGTATGTTCTCGACACTGAAATATTGCGAGTCACTGCCTTATGTAAATACGGTATTAACGTTCTGTTTGAGCGCAAAAGGACATGTTAATGGATCCATACGTCCTATATATATTATACAGTAAGTTTATAGTGAGAGCTCAGCATATACATAAATGCTAATTCTCCGTCGCAAATGAAATAATGACTTAAAGATTGCGTTAATTATATCGCAGATGTAATTACTGAAGTTGATGTCATGGCGGATCTTCTCTGATCAACAATAATTTATCATTTCATTGCATCTCATTATTATATATTCAGTATAAAAGTACGTTGTTGAAACATAATGAAAAAAACACTTTGTCAGTTAGATTTGTTGACCAACAAATACGTAAGTTTTTTTTACTCACCACCCAAGCTCAATCAACATGTATTTGTATCTAAACGAGGGTCAATTATTGGTAATTTTATCGATAAATCCGGTTTGATATAATAATCACAACATTGTAAGTCTGATATAACACATCGATATATCACTAGTACTTGCGTTATTATCAATATCTTCAAGCAATATACTATTAAGAGTTTTTTTTGTGGTTGCTAGGAAATTTGTTGATACTATACGGTGATAAAAAATTACTGTATCCCATAAAGAAGCTACAGTACGTATAGATTCTAAACAAAAAATAACGCATTGGTGCTAGTGCCTTGAATTGTTATTGTCTTGAATTGGTAGGACTGATTTGAACCATTCACTAGTGTGCTTGAAAATATAAAATAAAATAAAAATTTAAATCAAAGTAACTAGCTCAATTTTTGTCTGAATATATTAAGGAACGATTTACAGGGAAACAATCCGTACTTGTATATTGATTGAGTAGGCATTTACTTGGTAGAACTCCATTATAATACGGAAAGAAAAATAGCAATGTATTTTAATTCTACATAAATTATTTTATATATTTGTTGATAGCTATTTCGGCTTACGCCTTCGTCAGAACTAATATACTAGTACAGAAGAATTAATATACTAGTTCTGACGAAGGCGTAAGCCGAAATAGCTATCAACAAATATATAAAATAATTTATGTAGAATTAAAATACATTGCTATTTTTCTTTCGGTATTAATCCGTACTTGGTTTCGACTACGTGAATACTGCAACAGAAACTAACGATGTTGGCCACTCAGTTCAGTAAATACTTCGTGATATCTATGCATTATTTCATGTATCATTCATACCGTCGATGTTGATATGTCCGAAGAATTAATAGCCCAAGAGACCATATTTGATTTTTAGTTAGTATATGAATAATTTTCCCACACTTCATAGAGACTGCGAAGTGTATATTGAGGCAATGGTTACTATTGTGAGGGCGATGCAGTTAATCCATCGTCGTTTGACCCTATCACGTATGAGCCATTGTCCGATTTGTAATCCTTGGTAGACTACCAAAGTCACACCTTGGCTTTTCAACGGGAATTAATATACTGTCGAAAAGTGTATAGACTTTTTACAAATGCGTCTTTTAATGAGACGTTTTAACACATATAGCTATTGAAATTTTAATAGCGACAGAAATTTTTGTCTAGTTGGACAAAAATTTCTGACGTATAGTCTATAAAGTTATATAAAATGCATGTTTTAAATTATCTTCTCATCAGCTACCAATAAAAGCATAAAAATATGGAGTATAAAGAAAGTAACACTATATTTAAATAAATAAAACCTTCTTTTGTAGTAATTTTACATAGGTTTTGGACAGTTTTCGTTCATCGCGATAATTTTCAACTGATGATAAAAAAAACTATGTCTTTCCACCATAAATTCACAGTCAACAAATTTTAAGTGACTAATGAATCAAGTACGGCAAAACGTACCATCTTACAAAGGTGGTATGACTGGCATAATAATACAGAATTCTTAATATAAGATATTGAATCTTTAATTTTCGTCTTATTTTAAGCACACTATTTACAGAAGTGATATACTTTCATGTTATTATTGTATTTATTTCTAAAAAAACAAATATGCATAGAATTTTTCAATTTAGTGTAAAACACTGAACGATCAAAAATATTGATTCTTTGTAAAGAGTAATGTGGTATTTTATAAATAGCCAGAGACCGATATGTTCAGTGAAAAAATGGGATGATTTTTTCACATTGCATTCAGTTTTTTTACCGATGGCATGTTTCTGAAACTGCTATTACAGAACAGATAAATTCATTAATTCAAAAACGAGTCAATTGAAATTATTTGTAATCAATGTATTTGGTAAATATATTTATGCAAAAAAATATACTAGAATATGTGTACAAAATAAATATTCGTTTGGAGAGCTTTAAAGGCTAGATAACTGACCCTACAAAATAACATTAAACTTGTATCATACTTTGAGCGACAAGAATCAATACAGTTTGAAAAGTTTCACAGCAGCTTTGCGAAGCTTGGCCATCCAATTTCATAAACTGATAAGGGTGTAGAAGCTCCTTGATAGCGTACGTGGTCTGAAACTCTTTAGAGAGACACCCCTTCAAAAGAGCTTCTTTGCTTCATCATCAACATTTTAGCTTCGCATAAGCGAGCGCTTTTCAGTGAACGTGTAATAACACTCGAGCTGCAAATTGCGCTCAAGATCTGGTCAGTCGGAGCTTTTGGAAGTTCGTATTAAGTAAACTTTTATGAAACAGTAAAATATTTATAACATGTTATTTAAAACATGGCCATATATAATATTATTATAATAGTCTTCATTTTTGAAAATTTATCAAATTTAATTGGGTATACGTTAGGTGACTTTATGAAAGATAGGAAATAAACGAATATATATTAAAACATCTGTTGCTTTATTAAAAGCTTGTTTTTGGTGCTGTCTTATCCGAAATTTGTAATGCTTTAATTACCTAATAAATATGTTTAAATACAAATTTGTTAAACTCAATGAGCGTCACAAAATATTTTTAGAAATAAATTCAAGAAATCGTCAAAACTAAACATTGCATAATAGAAAAAAATATTGGCAATTTTGAATCGGGAAATACTGATTAGGATATGCAATAAATTAATAAACTTTGCTTGGTTCTATTTTTTTTAATTTGAATGACCGGAAAGGATTTGGAGACATCAATACGGATGATCCTTCGAACAGAAAATAATTAATCGATTAGAAAATCAATTTATAAAATTATTCGTTATGGGACTTGAACACAGTAACTCAAGACAGTGAGGTTGATCACTCGTCTACAAGCTCATTTATGAAACGCCATAATTAAATATATTATTCCAAGCAAGAAACTTTTAACTATTATAAAAGAATCTATCAAGTCTGCAATATCTATGAAGTTTCTTATAAGCTGACCAATCATGGTTCATTTTCTCTTTGTTCAATCTAGTTCCTTTTTTGTTCCTTCGCCATTCCACGTTCTACATCCTCTCTTATAGTCCAGAGACAAAACGTATATGACGCGTAGAGAAACCTGAGGATACTTTGTCTATAAAATGGAATTTATGGGTGTTTCCCGGATACGGCACACGTGTCTACTATGATTTTATATCGTGTAATCAATGAATCTTCAAAGTTTTACGTCGGAATTGATGAAAAGGTTGCAAAAAATATTTGCGGGCATCATAAAAGATTGTCTATTGAACTTATTTATAGCGCTTTTTATCGCATTTTATATTATTCGTGGAAAAAATAAAGATCTGTTTGTTTTACGACCAAAGGGATATTTGATTGTTTTCCATTACGGATACCGAACTAAACTTAGCAAGTTTACGATTAAAATAGCTTATTCTAACCTTTATGCTGGCAGTATTTTATCAATTTACTAACATATTTTTATTTATATATGTATAAATATAATAAAATTTGTTATTATATCTCCCTGAATGAAATGAAAACCAAAATGATATTTTATTAGCCATTTCATCATTCTGAAGTAAAATTAATGTCCTAACAATATTTGAAGATTTTATCATTTACTGATGTCAAAACCATGATGACGACTCAATAAATTACTAAGAAAAATAAATGCTTTTTCAATGCTGATCATTCAAAAAGGATTGTGGAAGTAGCAGCAGTCATTTTATCTTTGAATTTTCTTCTATAAGAAGAAACTATACTCCTTTGTTTTAAGATTTGACTGTCATTATTATTACATATATGAGATTTATTTACCTCATTAAGCTTAATTGGAAGTTGGAGCTAAATTGGTATCACTGCTATTCTGTAAAACATTATCAATACCACTGTTACTTAGCACAAATTTTGACTAAGCATTAGAATGCAAAAAATATGTTCCCTGTCAGTGATTGAATATAATTTTAAGAAATAACTCGAAACGATTTGAGGGAAAAAAATCACACCACAAACCTTAATATACCTAAATTCTACTTGATATATTTTTTAATTTAATTTCCTGTATCTTATAACATCTGTTTAATTTATTGGCTTGGACAATTATAACAGAGAGTATTTTCAATTAATCAACGAAATTGTATTACTTTAACCAGTATCAAAGAAAGCTTTCGCATCGACAGCAATCGAGCCAGTACCAAACACCAGCCTTAGTCACTATACTACAATATATTTAAAAAAAAATATACTTAACGTTTAACCACCGATAAGCCAGTATTGAGACAAAGCAAACCATAATCTTCTGAAAATAAAAAAAAATATCAAAACAAACCAGCAAAAAAACTCTCATATAATGTATAATAACTTTATAAGAAAAAAGCTTTTATATTATTGGAAAATATTTGTGTGGTAATGTTATATACAACTATTTATATATACATAGCAATCCATTACATTATATCTGAGCGGTTATTTTGAACAGAGACAATAATCTGGTTATGTGGGGTCGCATAACACGTGAAACTTGCGTATAAATATACGTTATTGTAATATTATTTCCAGAATAAGGCAGACAGAAGAATAAAAGTATTCATAAGTCAGGTAAGTAAGACAGTGGTAGTTTTTCAGGAGGGTTGAGTTATCATTTTCGCGAAAAGATATGTATTACGATTGACCAAAGAAAACGACCCAATTCTTGATAACGATTTTATTATTAGAGATATATATTATATAAATTAAAATATATATTTTGTACTTTTTTGACAGATTTCAACTGATATTTGAATTGAAATGCCTGAAGATGCCAAGAGGCGAAACCAGGGTCGTAAGGGACAAAACTCATGGAAAAGTACAAAATTCAAACAATAAAAATTTGATATTGAAATTCCATCAAGCACCCTCAGTCGAAATCCTTAATTATAATATCTGAACGTTTTTTTTTTCATATATAGATTTTTTAAATTATTAGAAATACTGCAAACAATGGCTTCACACTGAAAGCTATGAGTTATATCAAATTAAAACTCAATCTAGCTGAATATTCGGTATTTTCCTAGACCTATTTCTTAAATAACTGTTTTCCGCAGTGAATTTATTAAAAAAATCTTCTCACCGACAAAAGATTTCAAGTAATAGCTTTAAACACAGCATAAAATCTTTGTAAGAAAGCATGTTGTGAAAAATTTTCGGTAGCTATTTCTAGAAATTGAGTTAATCGTACAAATCATAGACTTCGACAATGATAGAAGCTCCCACCACTGGAGTAAAGAAGCGAGAAATGCCGGAGGAAAAGGAAACAAGTTGAGGTATAGAGAGAGCTCTAGTTGTAGACATGAGGCGGACCGGTCTAGTATTATTGGCTGATATCTTTCAGAACAGTATAATCATATTGCACATAAAATGTTCCCAACACTTTTTATTATATCATATTACAGTCGATGTTTTCGCTTCTCTTCGCTGTTAGAGGGGAGAACTGGGGTGCAGTCTGTATTCCGGACATTTGTAAATTCACATTGACTTAAGATAGGTGCAAACCTGGAATTGATTGAATTTATCAATAAACGTATCGATTACTCTGTGTTTTTCAAAGCTATTATTCATATGCCATTGCATTATTTAGTAAGCCATATTGCGGTGAAACTGATTTGAAGATCTCGAATATTGTCAATATATTATGTTTTAAATTCAGATTAAATTCATAGAAATAAAGAATATTAAATCGGCTTTGAATGAGGTACATAATTAATTCAATATACTAAACGAAAACGATTACATATTTGAATAATAATTTACCAATATCACTGTTTCTTAATAATTACAGTTGGTTGCTTAATGATCGTGAGTGATATGTCACATTATAAAGTTATGGACTACTATATATTGGGTACTAAATATTTTATGCCAAAATTTCAAATTAAACATATTTTTTCTTAAAATACTTGAATACTTTGCACATTCATCACTTTTAAGGTGTTCACTGTCAATACTTGGTGTAAAGGCATTATAATAAAAATAATAATACATTTTTAGTAAGGTATGACAAACAATTGGTAGAAATTGTTTGTCATACCTTACTTAACTTTTGTATAAATATCACTGTTGTATTGTATTGCTTGTCAGTTGGCAATGCTCGCCATGAGCGAAACCGGTCCTGATCAAATAAATTTTATGTGGAAAAAGTACTAAAAATGTATTATTATTTTTATTACATTGCACATTGTAAAGAATTGGTTTAAATACCAGTATAGTTTACATTTTAATACTATATATTTAATAACAATGGTTAAAATGACTAATTTTATGTCAATATATTGCAATACGGAAAGAAAAATAACAATGTATTTTAATTCTACATAAATTATTTATATATTTGTTGATAGCTATTTCGGCTTACGCCTTCGTCAGAACTATAGATAGTTCCGTATATAACAGATAGTTCTGACGAAGGCGTAAGCCGAAATAGCTATCAACAAATATATAAAATAATTTATGTAGAATTAAAATACATTGTTATTTTTCTTTCCGTATTATAATGGAGTTCTACCAAGTAAATGCCTACTCAATCAATCAATATATTGCCGTTTATAGTTTGAATTATTTCTCTCTTCAGATATTAATAACCCGTTGTCAATGACTTATTATATAATACTAATAATAGTTTTCCAATCAACTTATTTTCAATGGTTATTTTAATGATGAATACATATGGTTAAAAATATAAGAAGACTACTGTAGTTTGTATGGTATTGTGAGTATGTTAGAAAGATTTTAAAAAAATCATCCAGCAGGCTATGCACATTTATGACTGAGTCAATATCTGACAATGCGTAAACTTATTTAACAGTTTATATACCTTCGTAAAGTTAAGTATATTACATTTTATTTGATATATTTTTTAAGAATTCACAACTTAATGAAAAACCTGATTCCATAACGATGCTCTGTATAAAACAATGAATTCCGAAGCTTCATAAAGTTTCCGAACACATTTTTCATATCTCTATAAAAGTTGAAGAAAATTCTCCTACGTTCACACGTTTTCCTACAAACGTAGTCTGTCTTTATATTACTACCATTGACGTAGGTATGGATTAGCTTTTAAAATGAGAATAAATTTCATTATT
The DNA here is from genome assembly GCA_028554975.1 of Himalopsyche kuldschensis. Lineage (NCBI taxonomy): Eukaryota > Metazoa > Arthropoda > Insecta > Trichoptera > Rhyacophilidae > Himalopsyche > Himalopsyche kuldschensis. The sequence goes on along the minus strand of JAHFWI010000029.1, from coordinate 5,798,400 downwards.
TATTTTCAGTGTATAGTAAGTAGATCGTTAAATAGTTCTTCAAACGTCTATTTGGGGCTAGGTCAGGGCTTACTTTTAATCGTGATATCAAGTACTTCTTTTTTTTCAAATCTATAATACTTCAATTCCATTATCACCAATACAAAACATAATTAAAAAACGTCAGATGTCTTATTTTCTAAATCATAATAAAAACGTATGCGATTTTTAAGGATTTCACTTTTGTAAAATCTTTATTTCTTGTGGTTTAATTATTTAAACTTTAAAGGAGTGAGGAAATCTAAACTCAATTTAATTCAACATAATCTTCCTTTATTACTAATTGGACTTGTGATATTAAGTCCGAAGATGTCTCTGAAAGAGGCGAAACACATATCACATATATCTAACACAATACGTGGAAAAATCAAAGTTATTTTAAATTTTATATTGAATCTAATTTATTCTACAGTTTGAAACAAATGTACGTTCATACTAATTCAAAAGTTAAGTACATATAATAACACATTTATAGTACGTATTCCACATCAGGACCAGTTTCGCTCATCGCGAGCATTATCAAATATTGACAGTATACACCTTAAAAGTGATTTAGGTACTTGTTTACGAGTGTATTTATAGATCTATTCAAAAATATAATATGAACGCATATTTTTTTATTTAGCCATGTACGCTCCCAACATGGAGTATATGAACTCGTCCCGGAGTTTCCTACGCGAACTGCTTGTTACTCAGTTGCTCAACTTCTCTTTATCGAAGAGAATAGGGATGGAAAGGATACGAGGACTATGACAAGACTAGTGATTAGCTAATCGCTGTCACTAAGCGTTGCTCTTTGGGTTTGGAAGGGTGGGAAGGGATTTTCAACAACACAAAAACCCATGCCTTTGAACAGATTTATCTACTGAAAAAATCCGCTCGTACCGGGAATCGAACCCGGGTGGTTTGTCACGCAAGTCAACAACGTTGACACTGCGCCACGGACCGTACTTAATTACTATAATTTACATATAAAATAAAATACTATTTTCAACATTCATTAAAAATACTGTCGCAGTGCCATATTTTAAATTACTCTATTCTCTGACGAGGCACCACTGTTTAAAACTATCTTCCATCCCCCTCCCCTTGGGGAAGATATTCACTATCCCGCCACAGTTAGCTATCAAAACATTGGAAACTGGCTCAGGCCGGAGTGTCCGAAGCGCCAAGCCCGACCAGAAGCAGAACGTCTTATGTCCATTGCCACGGCTGTTACTTATGATGTTCTCGGTCATCGTAGCTGCTTTACCTAAGCCCTGCTGTCTTCTGATAGACTAAATCAATATCCAGTGGGGGTGCACGCTCACAGAGAATTCAATAACGCTAAAGTTTGGGAGAGCAGTATTGGAAGGAGGTGGCACTTTGTACAGAAAACCGAATCGAACATTGTTTCTCAACCTTTATTCAACACATTTCGTAATAATGCTCAGATGCAGAATTGTAGTTATATTTTTCAAAAATGTTTTCGAATATTGATTCGGTAATATCATTCAATTTTATGAATGAAAATAAGTTGTTTCATGTTGAAAAAAAAAATAATTAAATTCGTTCATTTGGATAATTAACAAACAAAAAAAAAACTTTTTTGTAATGAGCGAAATCAGTCCTGATCTTAGTAAATTAACTGTGGAATATTCTATTCTATAAATTAATGTTTTATTATCTTTTCGAATAATGTCTTTCAGGATTGACAGGAAGCAAAATCATTTGAATATAAAGCTTGACTCTCAAGCTATTGCACATTTTATGAAGGTATTTTATTTTATCATTGTACTAATTTCAAAAGGTATCGAAAATGCTAAATATAAATACTGTTTATCTTTTATTCATCGATGAAAAAATCTTTTATATATTGGGCTTCGAATGAAGATTAAGAATCTTTAGTCTTGGAGGTAGTATCGGCATGCTTTACACGCTGGCCACGTTGTCCGTTGCGTGTGAAAACTGCCTGTCTAGGACTTTTTCGAAAAGCTCTTGTATTTTTTCTTAACAAATATGATAGTGTGTAATACAATAATAGAGTGCAAAAGTTTTGTTTTGTTTTTATTTATCGAATTCGACCGAGAAAAAAACACCCTTTAGTGATATTAATTGGTGTTATTTTGAGTTTCTCAATTTCTTTATTGCGGTTACAAAGAACGCTTCTTATTCGCAATTATATTTTCTTTAGACAGCATAGAGATTATAATTAAAAAGTGATTCTGACCATTGTATATAATATATTAGGTTGAGTGTTTTTCTCGTGTAACTGTAGTAAAAATTATTATTTATTCTATCACATGAAGAAAATAATAACCAACCAACTAAACGATTCAAATCTCATATATGAAAAATAATTACTTTTACATTATATTTATGTAGCAATATTTGTTCTCGTTAATAATTAAATGTGTGTAATTAATTCAATATTAAATCAAATTTAATCATATTTGAAACAAATGAATAATATAGTAAAGTCCTCGAAGTATAATTGTATTGAATGTTCTTTATATTTATGTCAGAGTTGGTTTATTTTTTTACTCAATTTGTCGTGTTTTCTTTGAATATTTTGTTCTTTTTATGATAATCACATTGCGTGATAATAATCCATATCAAGTTACATAGTGGCTACTTTAAAATGATTTTTTACCATTAACACAAAACTGCGATTCGCTTACAAAGAAACGTTTATTTTACTATCATTTATGGCAATAATCTGTAAGTTGATAATGTTTTTTGATTTATTTTAAGAATTTAAAAAGAAAACAAAAATTCAGGGATCGTACTCGAGTGCTTAACATCGTTGGCTTCGTCTATGAGCACTCGCGTGATCGAATCCCAGTAAAGGCAGTTTCATAATGATTGATTGATTTTTGTTCAAATGCATAGATGTCTGTTCTTTGAAAAAAAGAGAGATTGAGCAGCTTCACATAAAAACAGTTCTCGTAAAAGTGTTTGATAGCAAACATGGTGAGAAATGTAAAATTATGATTGAAAATACAACCAACCTCTCAAAAATGTATCGAGGTCAGAAACGTTGTGAAACATTATTTGATTTAAATAACAATTTATTTGGTTTCAAAATAAAATTACACTATCGAATTATCTACACAAAGTGCAAGTACGGACTTAGACAATGCAGCTAGATAAAAGCGGTTTATTACTGCAAATAACATTTACTTAACAGTGCTTGGAGCATAATTCTAGCTGGAGCTGGTATAAGACCGCCCCACCATAAATTGTACATCTAAACCGATCCAGTCCTGTCTATATGCGTTCGTATTAGATTATTATAGCATTGGTTCTTTCTTCAACACTGGTTGTGAAAATATAGATTTTAAAAATAAGTTTTCGGTAGATATCAGTGTGGGTATAATTTCAGCTAACCACAAGCATCATACGAGAAATTTATGTAGCAAATTAGATAGCGGATACAGAAGCAAGTGTTTCACAATTTCTTTTCTCTCAACATTTTTAAATGTGATAGTTCAAATTGCTTAAAAACTGTCTACTTGGTGGTTAAGCTTGATTGATATCGTTTGATTTTTTTTAATAATGACTTTCTCAGTGTAAATAATGTAGACTTATGGAGTTGATTTAAACAGAAGGTTTCTAGGGCAACTGTTACTCAGTTGCACAACTTTTTTGTTTAAGAATAAATAGGACACGACTAAAGCAGAACTAGAACTTAGCTAATTTCTCCCGCTTCATCCCATTTTCAGGATCAGACAGACGCAAAGACGTTCATTTTTCTGAAAATAAATCAAACTGTCAAAGTTGTCAGAGTGCATGTTCCGCAATTGAAGCCAACGACATAGACACTCGACCACGAAACCGACTGAACATCATTGGCATTCACATTGCCTCAACATTAGTAAGAATAGATTGCTAATACGTCATCTAAGTATATGTGGTAAGAGTTTCATCATAACGATCTGGTGGGCCAATAGATCCATGCAGTCATTATAAAATTCAATTTTTTTTAAATTAGATTATGAGATATTTGCTTTGTTTGGTTTATTGTCAATTCTCTAACGAATATATTACAACTAAAACAATATATTATAACCTTATTTACAAGACTGGAACCTTCTATAAGATTCTAAAAATGGCGTATATAAAATCGCTTCTAGTCTTCTTCTTAGCTCCAATCTTCTGTCCCTTACTCTCAAAAAAGAGACTTTGAATAACTGCAAAGCAAAAGAGTTGGTACTTTTGAAACAATTTTTTCGTAGATGGTCGATTTAAAATCTCTATTGAGCAAATGATAACAAATACAATAAGTTTTTTTATTAAAGTTGTAGCCGTACATAATAATATGTGTAATAAAACTTCACTACAATAGCACATACAACTAATTTTATACATTAACGATTTCTATGCAATTCAGATAATGCAATAATAAAGTCGTGACATCATTTTGTACCAAAGTATAATATTAAAATACAGTCGGATGGGCCAAAGTTGCACGAATTCTGTTCTCTCTATGCTCACCTTCATAAATACTTACCGTTGCCCCAATAAAAGCCAGTGTTCAATGTTATATGAAAACTTGTCCTCGGAGCTTACTTTGTAGATGCGTGTTTTACGTTCATTTTATTACATAGAATTTCTTTGCAATTTGATTTGGCAACGAAAAAATCAACGCTTTGAAGATTTTTATCACTGACTTTTACTATTCTTAAATCTCATTGTTTACATTATTTTGTTATTCCATGTGCATTTATAATTCTTGTTTTATATTAACTATGATTTTTTTAAACACTAAACACTAAAGCCAAGAAAATAGATTATTATTTGCATATTTATACTATTGCACACAAAGTCGTATTGAAATTAATCAAACCTCCTTAAAGTCTATCATCTTTCAAAAAAAAAGTGTCTTTATCAAGGAAATGATTTGATTTCAAGAACTGTTACATACACAGCGCTTTTATCAAAATAAAATTCGCAACACTAGCTTAGCCATGAAAGTACCCATTTTTGGTTATAATAATAATTTAATATAAAACCGAAACGGCGTATGTATGTATGTCTGTGGGTCGGTTAGTCCGAGCGAAGCCGGGTAGCAATACTAGAAATACCGAAACGGCGTATGTATGTATGAATGTATGTATGTCTGTGGGTCTGTAATTCTTTGGAAATGATATAACATTAAATAATTATTGGTCGCTTAGTCCGAGCGAAGCCGGGTAGCAATACTAGTAATTTAATAAATAACAGTGAAAATGATACAATGATTACTGTGTATATCTTATCAGTCACAATAGCGTTATTTACTAGTATTTTCTGCTTCCTTAATATGCATAAATGGTCGGCTTCGATTAGACTACCGCTATTTTTTTAGATTCGAGGATATCGGCCAATTTCTCTATCTCCAATTATATAAAAATGTAATATGTACATTCGTCTTCCACTAGTCAAGTAGCCGGTTTTTGTACAAATTTTATTATTCGTTCTATATTATATTATATATAAAGTGTATGTCGTTGTGTGGGGCGACTTCTTGAAACATATAAATATGTCTCTGCTATACTTCTCATAATGTTCACAAAGCTATTATTAATTCCATTGTATTATTTTGAGTGCTCTCATAAAAAGATATGTACAAAGTTTAACACTTGTAACAACAACCGAGTAGTGAGCCGAGTGACATTACCTACTACAAGTTACACTTCCCCGACAAAACACTGACTACACAGAAATGAACGATCGGGCGAAACGTTCAAAGCGTCAGATAAAGTTCGCTCCATTGTTCTACGGTTCGGTTAGATCGTTACCTCGCGGCAGTTATCTCGTTCAAGGCGTCGCGGCGACCGAGCTCTGGCGTCTTCTTTTCAGCGTCACTTGTTTATTATAATGTTAAAAGCTCGAGTTTAAATAATTCTAATGTCAAAAAAGCTTTTTTTGGTAACAGCGAAACTTGCGTGAATATTTAACCGCTTAAGCATAAAATTGTATTTGTAAAGTTATAATGTCAACAAAACTTCCGAATGCGGATTAGCTAAAACAAAAAAACATTCGTTATTTCTATTGTGTCAAATATTCCAAAAAAATGAATAATTTTAGATAAAATGAAGAACAAAATCACGCCAGAGCGATTAGATTAAAATTGATATCATAACCACCAATGCAAAGTAATATTGATTGAGTTGGCATTAACTTGGTAGAACTCCATTATAGTATGGTGAAAAAAATAGCAATATATTTTAATTCTACAGAAATTATTTTATATAGTTCTGACGAAGGCGTAAGCCGAAATAGCTATCAACATGTATATAAAATAATTTCTGCAAAGCCATATGCTACCAAGTCAGGATTGAATTCAATACTTTCTGGTAGCTTATAGTACCTATATTACTGAAAGATATTTTGTTTATGTTATTACTAAAAACAAAATAAAACGGATGAAGATACAATTGAGTAAATACATAATCAACTTAACATTCCTCGTTTCAAATGTCATAAAATTTCAAAGCCAGTGGTTTTTTTAATAAAATATCACACACTGAAACAATGAAATCCTCTCGTGTATTATTGTATCGCGTATTGTTTTTATTGAGGTATGCTGTATTCTTGGTTAAAACTGGCAAAATGCCTTCTTTATCCCCATTCCTGAACGCCCCTTCCAAACATACAAACAGTACGTTCCTGTAAAACAAAATTTTCTCCCAACAAAATTAAATCTTAACCAATGTAGGCTGTAATATAATAATGCTCTATGCTTCATTCTGGCCTCTTTTCATTTGTTTAAATCCCACTCAGAGATCGTAAACTGTGCTGGTTAAATCACTTGATAACTGGTAAATTTTTATAATACATATTTTATTATATAAAATTGTATTCCACTTGTTTTGATAATATTTAAGACACATGACAGCCAATCATTTATTGATACTATTTATTTCATTTGAAAGAACCTATTGGTTTAATTTTTAAAAACCTTATTTGAAATAACTTTTAAGGTTTTTTTTATTATGGTTTACCGTCACTCCGTTGTTAAAAGACATTATTTTAAATAAATAAACACATTTTAGTACGATTTCTATATACAAAAATTGTTTACTTTTTTATTATTCTATCCACTTTTTGAATAAAAATAGAAAAGCACCTCAATTGGAGTGACACATTTGTTTGCTTTTATTAATGCTCATGACTGTTTTTGGATGTACGGTAGATTCAATAACACATGTCACTGAGACGAGAACCATTCTATTTTGCTAATATAGGGTCTTTTTATAAGGACGCTTAGTTTTGAAATGTAAATAAAACAAGTTGTTTGTGAGATTTCGACTAAATTTTAATTTCATTTGTAAGTATATTTTACGGCATTAAATATGGAATATAGCATCAAATGTCTGCCAATATCCATTCATTATAAAATGGGCCATGTCACTAAAGTTGACTTTTTTGACAAATTTGGGTAAACTTCCAACTGCTCCAGAACCCAATCAGGCGTTGTCTGTGGTCGTTTACCTGAAGTTCCTTGGTTAGTTGGATTTTATACGGGTGCAGACATAAGGCCCGATTCAAAATTCGCCAAGTTGAAGTCGCAGAAAAGCCAAGTTCTTGTGAACAACGAGAAATAAGCTGCCTTGGGTTTTCCTGTACACTTTCACACACAGCAGCAATGTTTTCACCAGATATTGTATTTTGATGACGTACAAGTAGGTGTTGGCCGATTATTTACCAAACTGGTTGACGCAAATTTAGCCACTAAACAATGAATAATCTACTCAGCAGGACAAAGTAACGTATTTTGAGCGTCCCTATTGAAATACCCTTTATTTTTTTAAACCTTTGAATATTACATTTCTATAAAAGAAAACATTATGAGCATGAACCTTTTCTTCTTAAATGTGACTGATATTGGTTATCTTAATATGAATAATGTTTTAAAATATATTAATGAAGTAAGCGTTTATTTCTACGAAATACTTATATACGATAAGGAACTACGTTTCAATGTTTACTACCTCGCTTCGCTATTATTATTTGAGTGTGTGGTTCGTCGTACACGTGTGTGTGAGTAAACACAAATATTTTGCAAAAGTAAGTGAAACATCATGTATTTTAATATGGTAACTGAGTAGAAAAGCTTTGTAAAATGAAATCATATGTAAAGTTGCTCGCAGAAACGTGACGCGGGATAATTAATAATAATTATTATTTAATTAATATCACGCAGTTGAACATTTTTTTACATAATAAATCATCCGTATTATTCATAAAAAATATGTTCAAAACACCAAAAAATATTTGTCACTCATTTTTCTTTTTTTTGTTTAACATATTCATGCTGAAGATTGTTTCCTTCCAACCAAGTATATAAAGATTATTTATTTATCATGTAACACTATTTCATCTTTAGAACTTTATATTAAGATCAATTAAGTAAATCCCGTTAAAACAATCTTTATACATAATAGTACATAGTATAAGAACTTATTAGGTTTGTCTACTAATTGTTGCATGTCTTTGGCTTTGTTTATTAAAGATGAAGAATAAAACCGTAGAGCCATAGATAATAAATAATTTTAATGCTAAGGCAACTAATAATATTTTGTTGATACAAATAGTTCTTTCGTTTCTTTGTACACTTGATTAATTTATCTAATTATTCTTTAAATTACATTTTAAGAAAAACGTATATTTATTAACTGTACAAAGCAACGTATCAATGATACAATACCTCGCAAATAACGAGTTTATTTGGTTAAAAGTTATACGGCTACGAAATATGTATCAACGGCGTATAAGCTACGGGCACCCAAACACGAAAGCTCCATAATACTATTATGTGCAACAGCATATAAAAGCTTCGTTAACCCACCCCAGTACTTGCTGCCAGTATGTAGATACGGTTAAAACGTCTGGGTAGCTATTACACCGGGGATATAATTACGGCTACGGGTAGTGAAAAGTTCATCGCGTTTCATTATGAACTTTATTTGGTTTAGCGAGAGGAATTTATAGAGATGGACTGTGTTATTGAATATTTGTAGCGATGTTCAGTATTAAACGCAATGCTATTATTAACAGCTTGTCAATTGCAAGATTATTGTTTTAATCTGTGTTATGTTGTTATTATAGCATTTATATAAATCAGACATTGTATCAAACGTTTTAACATATTATTTGATTGAAAATACACACTTTTTCCACTTTTTCCACATTAGATTTATTAGGATCATGATCAGTTTCGCTCTTTGCAAGCATTATCATTGTCATCAGTTGAGAATGTTCGCAATAAGTAATACCGGTCCTAATCTTACACATATATTGCGGAATAAATACAAACAATGTGTTTTTATAATTTATGTTGTTATTATTTCTTGATACACTCACACGTCACTTTTGTCTCGAATTCATTTTTGAATGAAAAAAATATACAAACTTCTTTATTCTCTTTTCATTATGAACGTTCTATATGTTCAAAATTTATGTATTTATTTAGCATTATAGAGAAACACTATATATAAATTTATATTATACAATGTTATACAGGTTTTTTCAGAGGTATTCAGACGGAAAAGAAATTAAAATGTTACTTTTATTGTTTGAAATAATTATGTTACTTTCATTAGATTATTACTAACGTTGGTAAGTATTTGTAACATGAACTTCAAAGTGAATCAAAGTGGAAATGTTTAATACTCGTATTTTGTATTCATACATAATAATAGTAAACCGAATCCAGTTTACGTGTAGCACAATTAAAACGAGAACGTACATCGTAATCTGAAATAATAATGATTATAACAGTAAACATTTTATGATCAGAGCGCTAGCATTATGAGAGCGAGATTTTTCCCTCGGACGCTAAGGGGTAATTTAGCCGTACCCTTTTCCCACCCCTATCAACGGAGAGGCGCCCCTTTCCGCCCCGTCGCTAATTACAGCTACCACTTATTTTGTTCATTTTAAACGTTAAACGGACGAAGGTCGCTTCCAGAGACAATTAAACATGCAAAGAATGTTTTTGTTTTATAATTGAGAATGTTAATCCCATAGGATCGTGTAATGAACGCTTGGATTTCGGAAGAGCAAGCAAGACTACATTTTACAAGCGCTGTAATTCTGTTATTTATTACAGCGAATTGTAGGCAGTGCCGCGATAATCGTGATTTATAATATAATAATAATGTATTAATGGGTATATTGTTGGTAATATAAATCATATCAGACGTGTCATTATTATAAACGTAGCTATACAGATATTTTAATTATAAATTCTTGTGAAACAATTGACTTGTTTTCCTACAGATGCTAAATTTATTTATTTAGAAAAAATACTCAATTTTCTACAATAATAATTGCAACCGTCTTTAAAGATACATAGATTTATAAATAAAATTATATTTGTCTATCCAAATACTAGCAGTAGCAAAATTTCACCACTAACTTTAAATTTTTAAAAAACACTATTTGCTAAGGCAAACAGTTAAAAGTCGGTTCAGTCATTAAATCGAACATAATACACGTAAAAATGATTCAATGTTGATGTTTAAAAGCAAAGCAATAATATTTTTATTAGCTTAAGTCGATTTTAATGACAATCCAAAACTGTAGATTAACTCCACGGCAGTATAGTGATTTTTTAGAATTACGAAAGACGATGGTCTATTGTTGGAAAACAATATAATAAAGTCTTTTTGTTATCTTCTAGATTTTAACACAAGCACGTAGACTACCAAGTCAAAAAAAATACAAATATCCCATTTATTCATTGATAAACTTGAACACAATAATTCCAAAAATAAAATCGTCCACAAAATTTTGTTTCACAAATATTTTTTGACTTGCTCCTACTGTCACTTTGTTTTAAATTTGCTTCCTAAACGCATTTTTCTCTTTGATAGAAAAACGTCTTATATCAATTCATATAATCTTTTCAACAATCTATTTTATTAAAAATATCATTCCTTTACGTCGTTAAATCAGTACAGCAGAGGAACAATCCGAAACACGTTGTCTTTATGTTTAGCTTAATCTTTAACATTTTAAATACATATACATAGATAAAGAGCGTAAATATATATTTTGTCACACACTAGGACGAAATAAAGAGAATGTGTTGTCGGTCCGTTGCACTGGTAGTAAATTAATAATTTTATGAGTGTAGGTGATGTAATTCATACATCGGTTGAATTGTAAATTTACAGAATACTCGTGCATTAGATTCTTCATTATGTTTGGTCTAAGATTGCATTCAAAACTCAAAGCCACTTTTTGTCGATCTTTTTGTGTTACGTAATTGATTCAGTCGTATGTGATCAAAAATGGCGTTTGTGATCAAAAAGTTTGAGGCAATTTGTTTTAAATTAAATGAAATGATAACATTTAATCATGGCGGTTGTGTACAATAGAAGTGGAGATTAAGGAGATTGCGTCCCCCACTTTGTCGAGATGTTACCCAGATAGAGACACAACACAATAACGTGCAGTCCCTAATTGATTTAACGACCGCTACTTTCGTTAGTCGTAACATACTGAAAGTCGTAAACGGCCCGTTAAAACGGGGCCGGAGTAAACGGATCGAGTTGCCTACTTGCAACCAAACAACAATACGACAGGGTTTTCAGATTCATGGATGTTTTCAATGCATACTAGTATATAAGAAAGATCATAGGTTTAAAGCATACGTATAAAACGACGCTTAAATAAGTATTTTGCATTTAATTTTGAATTGAAAAGCAAGATATTTCTGATTCATAAATGTATTGATACATATCATAAATCATTTTCTTATGTACTCACTGTCAAACCTTACTGGAAAAGCTTTTTAAACAAATTGTTAAAACATTCTTTGTACTTATTCCACAGTAAATGTCTTCAGATCAGTACCGATTTCGCTCATAGTGAGCGTTTTGAAACATTCTGATGATCGGTTGATGATATTCAGGATGAATGAAACTGATCCTTATCTAGGAATTAGTACAAAAGGTGTGATTTTAGTATAACGCCATTCCAGTAAAAAATGACCGTTAGCATTTTAAAAGTAACACTGCACGACAAATAATTCAGATTACAATGGCCCGAATTTTAAATAGTTTTGTTATATAGTTGAATATTTTTTTGTTATGACAAAACAGTACGACAATCGACAAAAAGCGGTTTGAGCGGTGAATGCCATTTTAAGAAAAACAGAACGATGATTCCAATGTTACGGTTAGTTATACAGCAACTTTACAAAACGACTTTTGTGGACATTACCAGACAGTGTCACTCTGAACATATTAACACTATTAATGTAACAGTCCAACACAACACTATTCTGCTTCTCAAATATATTGTATTGTTAGCAATATTGTTTTTTTTTCTTACAATCAAATATGAGAATATTAGTCAGTTGTTAATACTTCATTAACATTTATATGATTATGCAAAATATTTAACAGCCAATATATCAAAATAAAGATTTCCAGATTGTCTTTTTGTTGCATTAATGTAGCGATACATAAGTATTTACTGTTTTTGATAGATGATAGCTAATTCCGTAAGTTAAGAATTAATCGGACTTATAGTTTCAGGTAGATATTTGATTAATGATAATAAAATTCGTACATTATTAAAAATCTTCAGTATGGCAACCCTAGAATCTGGATTCCAACGGCTTTCCTCCAAAGGGTCAATGTTTATTAGAGGGCTTTCTCCTTTCCACCGCAATAATTATCGAAGCGTACGTATACCTTCTATAAGCAAATAATATTGGAAACAACCAATTGATTATTACAAGGATATGAAAACCGTACAACCCCATTTTATTACAAACCATTCAAATAATGTAGGTACATAATTATTTACAGTTGTGTTTACAAAGTGAAACGACAGAAATATTAAATGAGGTGCGTTATTAAAATTGAATGTTTTGCCGTGTGTCATTATGCGAAATTAATTTTGAATGTGCATGATGAAATATTGAGTAAACGTTTTTTTAGATTGGCTACTTAATTGATCTATATTATCGCAATTCAATATCTAATTCATAGAAAAGAAAATGTATTGATTCAGTGTGTGATAATACGTTTCGTAAAAGAAAATCTGCTGTGATTTACAGAAGGTACAATCTATATAAATATTTTTTATAAGTGCATTTCTTTTGTCAGAAACACAGTATATTACGTTGTCATTATAATTCAGTGTTTTTATCAATTTCAATTATTACTTTACCTCAACTCGTGCCTACTGCATATAAAAATCAGTACATATATACAATAAATATTAGACTAGAAAAATCACAAGCATCCAATTTAAGCTTAAGGTTACCACATATATGGATATTGAAACATAAAACGTTTTTTTTTGCATACTACGAGTAGCTAATCGTCTTCACTTGTTCCCTATTTAAGGATCGTGGGTGATATTTTTGGCAAGACGGAAATTCATGTCTCCGAATAAAAATTATAATTAGATTGAAAAAGGAAGCTGCCCGGAATGGGACTCGATCTCGTGCGCTGCGCAACTGAAGTCAATAACCTTGACACTCAACCACGGATCAGTCAATATAATCAAATATGTATATATAAAATGATAAAACAGAAATAACCTTTTCATTGAATTCGTGTATTGCTGTGAGTAAAATAAGATTCTGCATTTGTATATACATAGCTACCCTCCAATAAATAAGTAGTAAAGATATATATGTTGAGCCAAGTACCTATTGTTAAGCAATAACATTTCTTTGTTATGTGCTCACGTAACATGCTACAAATGTGAAACAAGGCATTTAAAATGGCGTAATATTCAAATAAGTAGGCAATTTAATGGCATACGAGATTATCGCGCGTTAAGAATAGACAGGTAACATTATCACGTAGAGAAAGCGAAGCTAGAGACACAAGGGTTACGCGGCTTGCGTAGATCTACGCCGTAGACCCTCAAATTGTATATTAGTATTTTTACTTTTTCTTTAATGCATTTACTTTTGCGTATCTCAATTGTGCATGTTTTCACCATTACATTACTCCGAGAGAAACCATTGTTCGCTGATTATCAATAAAAATATAATAATCCTGGTCCTGGTGGTCCTGATGTTTATAAAGATAATAAAAATAAGTAAATTTTGGGTTTTAGTGTGTTAAGAGTAACAAAGTAAATGCATTTAATAAAGCTTATGTAGGTTTTCATTTTCAATCATATAAATCAATTTTCGAGTAAATTTCTTGATTATAAGAACATTAAATAATGTTATTATGTACTACTTTTGAGGAGGGCAAAATCTAGTCGTCTAGTCTTTCGTTAACACAATAATACATTTACACGGTGTTGGTTTTACGCGGTACGTTTTAGGTCCATGATAAGACAATTTGTTTCTTAAATACTCATCTTTCAATGCGTCATATGGTCTATGTATGACTTATTTATTAAAACAAATTTTGTTCTATGTTCTTATTATAAATAATTAAATAATAAAAATAATTCGTTGTATTATCGATGACGTACTATAGTCGAGGGAAAGTGGTATATATCTATCATCACAGCTTATAAAAGGCAATTTGTAATGATCACCTAAGTGATCACTAGTATACAGCTCTTTACATTATATCAAAGATTCTGACAGGAAAAAGTCCATGTTTACACGGCATGGAATTACATAGCGTTTACCCAATCTACCATGTGTATTTATCAATTATTGCATGACAACATCTTATTTTAAAATAATGATAATATTAACAAACAATCAACTGAACTGTTTTAGAAGTGCAGGTTGCTACGTAGCACCATAACGTAGCACCATAGCGTAGCGCCTACATATGTAAACATGGCGCGTAAATAGTGTTAGCCATACGAAGCGGAGACACGTGTAGATGGCAATGCCTCTACAGAATCAGCGAGGGGGAAAAGAAGAAGAGGTTAAAGGCGTGCTTTAAGGGCGTGAGTTGAATCAAAAGTGTTTTCATCTGCGCTCAGAATCACGCTTAGCATATGAGGATTTTACGCACTCTTATTGCAAAAGAATCAAAACTCAAAACCAATTATCTTAATCAAATATTTGCATCATAGTTCGCTGTCGCGTAAGCTTCTGCTTAGATTAAAATTAGTCGATTGATTAATGTTCGATATATTAATATGTATATCACGAGATTCCAATTTTTTTTGAATCTTTTTTAAAGAAATCAGCTTTGTATACGTTTGGTCAACAGTGTCAATACTATTGGGAGTTTTTAGTATTTGAAGAGTTCGAACCCTTGAATGGAATTTAAACTTGATATAAAACTACCTATAACTCACCTGAACCTAAAAACGAGGTACTTAGCTAACTCCTAGTTGTTTGGATAGCTCAATATCTAATAAGATGAGATAAGTGACTGAATATTGGCCAGTGTTTTCGTAAAATAGTAAATAGTAGAGTGTAGAGTAGTACAGAATTCTTCGCGCCCAGAGCAAACTTTGATGTGAAATAAAAAACCAAATTATTTCAACAAAGTAATACGTATCGAAAACTATCTTCGAGTATCTAAATCAAAAAACTCTTAATTAATGGTACGAAATGAATAACACTATTACATTTAAGAGATCCAGTTTTTAACGTGAGTTAATGAATATTTTGACCTTTGGTTTTTTATCAGTGAATTGATTTTTTTTCCATTTAACTTCAATAAATTTACGGTGTGATTATCAACTTTTATTAGATAGTTAAAATCTATTGAACTAGCTATCGTTTTAATTAAAAAATCTCAATAAACCGTGCGTATATTTTATTTACTGTTTGTCATACATAACTGTTTTTTTTTAATGTAAGAACCTACAATATATAAAACAGTAAAACCTCAATATAATGGACCACTTCGGATGAAAAATAAAACTGTAAAGCCATGAACTGGAACCCAAAAGCACTATTTTCTCATGCAAAAAAAAATATTTTTCTAACATAAATGAAATAAATTTTCAACGACTTACTTCTTTATGTAACATAGCACTAATATATCCAGCAATAGTGTTCAAATCTTCGTTCAGAATACACACATTTTTGATAATGTAGATAGTGCCGCAGGCGAAAAAAACAAATAAATAGTGAAAGTGTTGATAAATTATACTACCTGTTAGCTTTAACTTTGATTATTCTATTTGAGTGCGATACCGTTTAAGTAAATACCTTAATTTTGATAAATACTGTATTTTTGCAATAGTTTATAGGATTCTAGTTTTAAAAAATCTTACACAAGGCAAGTGCAAGTCTGTCACTACTAGGCCACGATGATCAATTTGTATGCTGAATTCAAAAATCTTGCAAAGCTTATCGTTTTATATTTTGATAGTAAAAAATATCGATCATCTTTAGCTTTAAAATATTTTGAAATTGTCTTATCAAATGATTATAGACATACTGAATACATAAAATATTTAAAAAAGGCTATTTTTGTAGCCTTCTCAACTCATGCCATCAGTGAAACAAACCCGATCCTAATAAATTTCATGTGTAATGAGCACAACGATATCTTATATTTTTTTAATATAATGCTATTCAACCACGTATTGTCAGTGAACACCTTAAAAGGTATGCTTGAACATGTTGATAATCCTCGCGATGGGCGAAACCGGTCCTGGTCATTATACATTTTTTTTTTGGAAATATGTCTGTATAATGTAGTTATTTTATTTTACTATTGCCTTTCCACCAATAAAATATTATATGAAAAGTAAAAAAAAAATATTGCTTCTATTTTTATCATGTAAGTGACAAATCTTCAAGCAATTACGAATTGACACAATATTATTAACCAGAGCGCCAACGATGAAAAATATGTCACGGCAGTCAATAAAAATAAGCACTAATAATAATAAGAAAACTTCCGTATCAATAAATACTGACATAATGCCACCGTTGTTTTTTTTTTTTTGTTGCTCGTGAGCGTTTTAATAAAAGTCACACTATCGGGGCATAATTAATAAATTCACAGCTGTCCAGAATGTTAAATCATTCAGGTAGGGTGACAGGTAAGCGTGCGTACTCGATAGGACGTCACTTTACTTATCGCGACTGGGGATATTGAAATTATTATTGATAAATGAGAAGTCAAATACCGACATATGGTGTAATTGGCATATCTGTGATACGGCCCGCGTTTATCAACTTGTTTCGAGCAATTTTCGAAGATCTATTGTGATTATTAGCACTATTATTACCGTTTTTAATATGCTGTTATCGAGTGTATGCTATATTTCATTATCATAATATGTAGTGACATTGGCATATGACATAACTAACTAACACCAAGCTCGAATATTAACTTCAATTACTTATATATATTTACTATACATATGTGTGTAAAAATAAGACATTTGATACAAAATCTAATTAGGGTGACTGCTATAGTGAGTTAAGCGGTTAAAGATATTGGACACGTTCATGAGTCAACTTGAACGAGCCTGAAGATGCCGAAAGGCGAAGCCCGGGTCGTTAGCGACAAAACTCATCGTACAAAATTGAAACAATTTAAATTCAGGAAACATTTCATAAATAGGGTGACTGCTATAGTTATTTGACACTTCAACTTTCACCATCCAGAACAAATATTTACTCACGAATTCTCGTTCGTGTGAAACAATAGATACATAAACCTCAAAAATACCAACAGGAATTTTGAATCAATTCTTTATTTTGATGATTATATTCGAAGTGACCAATAACTATAGCATTCACCCTTATTATAAAATGTTTCTAATTGAAAATAAAATTTAAATCGTTTGAATGTTTTACTTACCTTTTTTTTCGATTTGTCGCTAACGATCCGGGTTTCACCTTTTGGCATCTTTAGACTCCAGTTCAAGTTCACTCGTGCACTTAAAATACCTGAAGATGCCAAAAGATGAAGCCAGTGTTGTTTGCGACAAAGCTCATGGAAAAATATTAAATTTAAAAGTATATATGATATTCTATCGTCGAAATCCTCAATGAAGAATAATTGCTTTTTATATAACAGAACATTGATAAAATCATTGAATTTGATCATACTTAAGTTTAATATCAAATATCACGGTTTCACTAACAAAGATGTTTCAATAAATAGCACATATTTTTCGAATATAACATTGTCATGCTGAATTTCTTTTTTTATTTACATACATATTTACAACGTCCTCAGAAAATTCAATCATACAAGATGAAAAAACCTTCAACGTTAATTAGAAAAGGCAGCTACCTTCTAGAATATTCGATAACCTATTTCATTTAATTGAACACGTAAATTAATTAATTACGTTTCCGATTAATTTATAACCCTCTAATCCTATCATATTTAATGCACAATGAGTCATAAAAATGTGCAGGTATGCGATATCTCGACATAATTCCTAATATTACAATACATGTATTAATATTGATTTATAATCCCTTTGTTTAGATATCATTTCATTCGCGCATCCGCTCATCATAGAAAAGGACATTTCCCTTATCGCCTGTGATCACCGACTGTTGGTAGTAGTGCGAAATAGTAGAAACTAATTAATTTATATAAATCTTTATTCATCGAATCGATGTTTTCTACTTAATCCACATTTCAGCTAAGCTTATGCAGTTTTAGTATTTGAATTAGGCAACTTAAAAAACCTACTTTTTGACAAATTTATATCTGAGATAGGTTCATTCTTGCAATTTTCTTACACAAATCCTAGAGAAGTCTTTTTTAAGATTCGGTCAGTTGAAAGCTTGAAATTGTATTGATCGAGATTATTTGATTTTAAGCTTGAAAATTTCTGTATAACTCGACAGAAGGTTGCCCTCACAATCTACTCTTTACTTAATCTTAAAGCATTTTATGAAGCTTCGAATAAATCATCTATACCAGTGGTTCTCACGTTAAATTTGGCTGTGGCCGCATTAGGAATATCGGCGGTCTTACGAAAATGTCTGGTGGTCGCACCAAATTTCTTTTTTGTCAAAAATACCCAAACATGTATGTATTTCAGTTTTTGCGAACTGAAAATTCTTGATGCACAATACCTAAATATTAAATGTGTCATTTTTAACAAATTAACTTACATTTACTTAAAACACATTTTTATTAAATATCAATATTAACTATCAAGCTGTTGGTGGCCGTAGCAAAATTCTCTGGAGAACCACTCATCTATACTATTCAGTTTAATTGACTTAAAAATTCGAAATGTAAATTTAAATTTATGTATTTTTTCGACAACTCTTATTATAGTTTTTAAATATTTTCAACGATAGTGGTATAACTTATTCACCAATATGGTAGTAAATATTGAACCTTGTGTTCAACCTATGATGTATTTAGAATTTTTCTATAATTTCTTTAATTTTAACTTTATGATAAGTAATTATTAAAATAAAATATGTACTTATTATAACAACATTCCAATGGCAATCGTGCAATGGCCCATAAAATATAATACATGTACTCAAAGTACATATCTGCTATTTCAGTGAAAGAAATCATTATCAAGAAGACAAATAATTTCAAGAAGAGTTATAGAATACTTGCACATTTTAAAATGTTGAATAGGTACTACTGATTCCGAAGTTCCATTGTGGCATTAGAAGCGAAACAATAGCTTACTGAATCATACCACGTGCCAGTGGTTGACAACCCTCTATTTCAACATCACAATGATAAGAAATTATAATCACACACTAAGCCCGTAATTATATTTGCTGTGTTTGAACATGCATATTATTAGCAAGATAAGCTTGTTGGTTGCGCTCGAGATAACCTATAATAAATTATTAAGCACGTAACATAAGGTAGAATGTTTAATTAGCTCCGCTTTGTTATTTCGGATAAATGCTGTCACATAGAGTTTCCAACAGTTGATTTCTAGAAAGGGCCACCACTTTACGATTAACTAATTGCAATTTATCCCCATTATATTATCATGACCAAGAATGAATTTGGAAAATGGAACAGTGTACAGTCCATTTGTAAAAAAACTTTACCAAGTACGCTGAGCCCATCGAAAAAAAACATTTTGAATATTAATATATGTATATGTTACAGTGAAACTGTATTCTCAGTGAAAATATATTTTTCTTCAAGCTGTCATTGAAATTAATTTTGACCGCCCTAACTTCAGTCCAATGTTTGTCTGTTAATAGATTTCATATCAAATGTTTTATTTTTTGTGTAATTTTACAATACTATATATCGATGGCTTAAAGAGAAAATTTACTATCTCCGTTTTTGTCAATTGTGCAGGAGAGGGTAAAAACTGATTATTTAGTGTTATTAACAAAAAAACCCTTTTAAACGATTTATTTGTACCACCGCTGAGAAACAACGAATAAATGACAGGATGGAATTTTCTTAAAACGTCTTTCTGATACACTTAAATAAGTTTTGGTGATATTTTTTTACGGTACATGCACATTGCATGATACAACAAGATGGCATTATTAAGTCATTTTCACCCAAAAGTGGAGTTAACAAAATTACTCTTTAAGCCATCGATATATATATATATTTATGTTACAGTGAAACTGTATTCTCAGTAAAAATATATTCTTCTCCAAGCTGTCATTGCATTTAACTTTGACCGCCCTATCTTCAGCCTAATGCTTATCTGTGTTTTTCTTTGGTTCTCTTTTTATGAAAAGGACTACTTGCTGATTTTGTTTCATTGAAGCAAACCAAAATTTTAGGCCAGCAAATCATCGACTTGGGCCAATAATTTCAATGATCGTGACCAGTGAAATCATGTTGTCATACAAATCTATTACTTGATACATTTTCACTGAGAATACAGTTTCACTGTAATATATTAATATATATATATATGAAAGTGGTACACCACTTAAATGACTCTAACTTAATAATCAATTCTAACCACAAGTGTCGTAATATGCACCGTAAGTTCTTAGTATAATTGACATCAATTTACCTATAAGTGTATGGTAATGTAATATTAAACATAGGCTTTTGGGAAATCGCTTGCCTTTTTTGAATAAACATACATTTTTTCTTAGTGATTTAAACTGGATAGCATCATTCATACGTCTTAAACGGCTATTACCAAAATAACACATCTCTTAATAACTGTGGCATCAATTGACTGATTATTACTGAATAATTAATTACACCCCAGACTTTTTTTTGTTTGATTCGTATGAGCAGAAAAAAACTTGAATTCATTGTGTACGAAAATCATCGGATAATTCTTAAATTTTTCCAAATTGAATCCAGCGTTTTTAGTGTATCGTTTATAAAGATTAATTATCGAGAATAAATCTATTTTCAAAGTCAAATACATTTGCATTTAAAGCAACGTTTTTTTCCAAATAAGGTCTAGGCGAGTTTTGTTCTATCACATGTTCATGAATAAACATTGTCATAAATCTTCACAAATAAACAAATCTTCTTGAACACATTTGTCGAAATCATATCTTACGCATATTTTTTTTTTAAACACATTATCAATTTTTTTACCTCGCAGAACCCCTTTTAAATAACGCTGCTCGAAATTATTATTGTATAAGTAAGTACGTACGTATATTGAAGCTTCCAAATCACAATTAACACAGTCAATGGAATAGACTCGACAAAATACAATATGTAAAATACAAGTAAGTAGCAAGAACCGGTTTTTGGCGATTTTCTTTTATTAAAATAATACCTATATTAATTCTTTAGTTAGACATCAAAATAAGTGCTTAAATAATATATTCTGCTAACCACATCGCTTTTGCCATTTAAAATGTTATTTTATTGAATAATCTTAATTCCGATTGTGATATTTAGCTGCTATAAAGCTGTCTCGTTTGCTTACTTTTATGGTTAGCATATTCGCTTTCAACATTATAAATAACCTTTACATTTTATTTTGAACATTATTTGTTTTTTGCATTTTTTGCACGCGATACTGCAATTGCACGATGGTTTCATTTTAGCACATTGTGCTCAATTTTATTAATTTAAAGTTACGTTTTCAGAAAACTATTTCTTTCGATCAATAAAAAGACTTTATTTGCTTGCCTTTGTTTGTCACTATTTTTGATATTTTTATATTTTCACAAACCAACATTATAATCTATTCATATCTGTGTTTTGATTCAATCCCAACCACATTATGTGTACATGAATACGTTGTACTTGAC
Source organism: Himalopsyche kuldschensis (assembly GCA_028554975.1). Lineage (NCBI taxonomy): Eukaryota > Metazoa > Arthropoda > Insecta > Trichoptera > Rhyacophilidae > Himalopsyche > Himalopsyche kuldschensis. Next base: position 5,776,322 of record JAHFWI010000029.1, on the reverse strand, counting down.
ACTTATATCCATATTTTCAAAATCACTTCGTCATATAAAATATTATTAGAACTGTCGTGTCAATTATATAGGCCAAAAGCAAAAATATTCATTGTTGCCAACAAATAAAATAATCCGCACAGTACTTGTTTCATTGACTTTTTTCATTCAACTAAAATTCATTATAAAATATCATTCTTCAAATATCTTGAGAATTTATAAGAACCTCAAATATTTGTATTAATAGGGTTGAATATTTTTACAATGTTTTCGAGTTAAATGCATTGCTTAGTTTACATCCAGTTTATTTGCATCAAAATAATACCTTATATTACATAGGTATAATATATAGGACATAGGTATGTATGTATAACGTAACTGGCGTAGCCATATGGCGTTATTATATTCTCTGACCGTATCACCTTCGCTGTATTAACTGTGATATATTTCATTACATGATTAAGAAGACTTATTGTTGGGCTTGTAGTAAGTAATGTTAATAAATATGTAATGCGATAATCCTTTTTGCAATATGTTTGATACAATGAATAAGTAACAATTTTTCTTTCATACTATTAATTTGACAATACATTTAAATTATGCACGTGTATAGGTATCATTGTATACTACATGATTAACTATATCAATACTTCTTTATATAACCTTTATAAATTTTGAAATACAATAATTATTCGTATAGTGTAAGAGTCTATGGTCGAGTGGCCAAGTTCTTTAGCTTCGGTTGCGGTGACCACAAGCTCGAATCACAGTATTTAAAACTCCTCGCCACCCTTCTGATTTAAAAAATAGGACGTAGTATAGGTGATTAGTTAATAGTCATTTGAAAAAGAAAGGTTGAACAACTTAATATCAAGCCTCTTTTAAAAAAAACATGATACAAGATTCTTTAGAAATCCAGTTGCCTTGTGAGTGTTTTTTTTTATTATTTCACGAATGTGCGTAACTGATTTTAAGTCTTACAAATTGAAATTTTTAATTGGATTGAATTTTTATGTATGTATTTACAAAAAAAAACATTAGAAAAACATGAAGAATGAATGGCTAACAACCTCGGCTTACAATAATAATCAACGTATAAGATAATTGGCGAACCTGTTTCTAAAAGTAGTATTCGCCGAGGCATTCAAGATTCTTAAATTAAATTGTAAAGCTATAAAAGCAATAACTAAATGTTTACCAAATATTTCTCAATATGTACTTAGACACTAAATACTATTTTGCGTATGCATTTTTTATGCGTTTCGGTATACTTTTACGATAGTTGTTTTATTATGTGGTTTTTTCGATCCTTGTTTAGTATTGTAGACTTCTTCACAGTAAGAAAAGGATATTTTAAATGTATATTTGCGTTATTTTCCATATGGCTCATGTCCAACACACACTATTAAAAGAGACCAACATGTCGCGTAATAAGTAGGTAAGTACATGCCTATCTAAAAGTAAATGAATGTGTGTGTACGTCGGAATTGTGCGAGTATTTTGTTTGATTTGGCAAGTTAATAACGCCATCGCCAGATGTCGACACAATTACTGATCCCGGCACCCTCCCCTGCTCATTTAACGAACGCCCACCCCCCCTTTATCATGGTCCGCAGTTGACCAATACTCCATCTGTGATTCGGTGAAAACCATAGAAATTCACATTGTTAGCTTTTTATAGACAGCGGTGTTAATAATTTATAATGAACTATTTTAATTTTCGAATATGGAATTCGAACGTAATTTGTTTGTTTTAGTGTGTTTTCGTGAAAACAAAACATAGGTTTTTTATAAAACGTACAGTTGTATGAAAAATTTTATTCTGCCATTATTGATTTAACTTTCATTTTTTCTTGGCCATATCACTTAAAAATTAATGAGCAACCAAAGTTTTTTTCTTAATTCTTTAAAATAAAAAAAAAACATTCATAATGAGAAAATATTTGTCTTGATATATTATCAAATTTCATTCAATTTCTTGGTAGCGTTTTTCGCAAGTGCTAGGTATTTACACATTTCCAATGAACCTACAATCATATTATGCAACAAACTGGCTGCATAGAAGAGGCAAAAATTATTTAATGTTGTAGTATAAAATAATCATAATGAGTGTTTAAAATCATTGAAAGATACTTAAATTGCAACAAAAAAAAACAAAATTAGATTATATATTGTAAAACATCACCACATAACTTCATAGCTTTGGTTTTAAATGTATGTAATAATATATTTTATAGTGTAATTATTTTTGATGTATTTGCAAATATGTATCTGAACTACTCAAATATCATTCGATATCATAGTAAAATAATTATATTATACATTCCGTAATTCACAGGCATTTAAAATTCACGGGGTCTTCGGGACTCCAATTTATATAAATTTTGAGAAAAAAATAAGATTTTGTGGTAGATACAAATCTTAAATTCGTCACTGATTGTATTTATTGTTGACCGTTTGATCCTACTGTCTTTTTTTGCCAATATAAATGATAAATAAATAAAACAATAATCAAAACAACCCATTAAAAGAAACAAGATGTAGATAGTTTCATGTGTTGAAATATGTACCTACATATCTTTGCGGTAGTAATTATAATAGGTATAACAAAAGCCGTCGCTTCCATTTGATAAAGAAATATTTACACGCCTATTCAATGTGATATATTGGACATAGAAATTTTCAGCATTTTATTTCTTTTTCATGATTATTAAATAACTATGGAATAATTTATCATTCGTATATAATTTAAATCATACCTACAAATCGATAAAAAATGAAGTGTCAAATTATATACTTTTATAGTAATGCATACTATAAAAATTACTAAGAAGGTAGCTATAGAAAAACTCAACAACTTTACCCGTAAAAAAGTGCAATAGAAAACATTTATTAACTAATTAACTAAGTGTAAGTATATTGTGAATAGATAGATTGGCGTATATTAAATAATAAATTCATGCAAAAGCAACGTAAAAAGTCTCACTCGTACTAAGTCGGTCCCTCCACGCCAGTGGGTTGGTGAGCAGACCCTGGAAACCAGGCCAGTAAAGTCCTCGCTGAGCCAGTGCATCCATCTGCCCCTGTTTCGCCTGGTGCTGAAAGTACTGCGCCACGTTCGCGGCAGCCGCAGCCAAACTCAGTCCCCTAGGTCCCAGAGCCGGCCGCGAGAGTATCGTGTCAATGCCGTGAGGATTATTAGGGCTAGGGTTCGGATTCCCGTGATGGTGGGACGATGAAGGTGGACTTGAATTTCTCATTTCGGTCATTGAATGTAATGCCGCTAACGGCGGTCCGGGAGGCAGGAAATTTAAACCTAGGTGAGGGTGTCCGGATAAGGTTGGCGGGGGAGATGGAGAGCCTTCCGAGCCGTCGGGGAGGCGCCATGCCCTAGGGCCGCCGCCACCCCCGCGCCAAGGGCTGAGGAGCGCCTCGCTGCACATCCAGCCGGCGCTCTGGCCCGCGTCGAGGTCCCGTTCGTCCGATATCTTGCCTGCTGTCACTTTTACCTTCGGGTACTTTTATCTGATGCTTTGACCTGATCTCATAATAAATTGTTAATTATGGAGTCCTTGTCCCCTCGCAAACGTTTTATTCTAACCAAATGTTTATTTATTCAATAGAGATTCTCAAATAAATATTTTACCACTGTCCAATCATCTTCACGATTATGCCTTTTTGATATTCAAATAACACAACAAAATAAATAGGTATTTGGTAACTGTTTGTCTTTGATTTTATTACACAAATTCAGAATAACACTTTACTTTAAAATAACTAGGTAGTCCATTATTATTTGTATGGTGTCTTTGATTTCACCACCAGATTTAAATATCAGATATATAAATATTAACTGTTTATTTTATAAAATATTTAATTCAAAATTATTTATTTTTATATGTTAATCCGGCATCACTTAAATCAGCACTCTTTATGCAGTCAATTGAACATCAGTTATTTTGACAGTTCGCTTAAAAACGTCACCCGAAATAACACCGCACTTTTTTTAAATGTCATAAACGTAAAGTTCAAAATTGTCTTTGTATTAATTTCATATCGCACTATTCACTATTTACTACTAACGAGTACTGTTCAACTATTGTTGTATTGCTTTTCGTTTGACGTGAATATTTTGAATATCGCTTATAGTCAAAATATCGCCGTCGAAATCCGGAAAGACCTACCCGAGCAGAGGTCAACGACGGAGTGATCTCTTCGCTAAAGGTCCGTCGGCCCAAGGGTCCACCTTCGAGCAGCGGCAGTAAAAAACGGGCGAAATGTTATTGTAAAGCGCCGTCCGCCCAGTCTATTCCGACCAAATGAAGGTGTAAACTGTAACCTGAAAACATCACTTAAGACTCCGCCCCCCGGAATCATTACCGAGTGAAGGCGTGGCTTACAAATCCAAACTGGATATTGAAAACGTTTCCAGCTACCTCGCTCTGTTACGCCAAGTTTCCCCTTTGTCAAAACGAGACGAAGCCTTTCAGTCGGCGCTGTGCTTTTAATATCTGCGACCACTTTGCCGTCATGAATGTGTTGGGTTATATATAATTAAGTTAACTTCTTTTTTTAAGTACATTGTTAGAGAATAATAAATAACCACAATGTGTTGGCGGGCCAGTGTATTCATGTGGCGTGGTATGATGCGCTGTGGGGCTATGTGAAACTTTCATACTCTTTATTTCGGAACTTAATTTTATTGTGACTCATTTTTTTCTGTTTTTCGATTCTTTTCGTTTTCTCTGTACGACTGCTTGTTTAGTCATAAAAAAACAACATAAAAATATTTTCATAAAGATTGACAAAAACAAAACAATAAATTTAATTTAACTAACGGATTGATTGAATTGGTATATACTCACCTACGTCAGAGTCACATGAATATATATTTTTCATATATTTTGTTCTCAGCAACGATACGTCGACAAATAAAAAAATACACATAAAAGGAAAAAATAAACAAATATTATATAGTTCTGATTTCTGATAATGGCGTTATTCCAAAATAGCTATCAGTTATATCACATTTTACTTATAGAAATAAATCACTACGTTTGTTTACCTCAATATCAATTCAAAGAGATAATAATTTGGTATTTAATTAGACATTTTTTTGCTCAGAAAAAAGTAACGTTAATCACTTTAAGGTGTTCACTGTTAATACTTGGTGGAATGGCATTATACGAGATATTAACACATATTTTTTCACGATTATCGGCCTTCCTTTGCAACACATTGCAAGTTTGGAAAAAATGGCTTTAAAAATATCTGGAAGTACATAGTTACCTGTTTTTTTAAAAAAATGATGCAAATGATTAGTCATTTTATTAGCATTTTAAAGTTAAGAAAATGTTAATATCTACTTACCTATAGCTCTTATTAATGTTAATATTTTATTATTGACTAGTAGGTATTATAAAAATATATATAATTTATTCAGTCCAACAAGTGGCATCGAGTATCCAAAACTTATGTCTAGATCAGGTGTCAATTTTTGATCGATTTTTCACATTAGCTTAAAATATAAAATCAGCCTAACAATACCTTATTCTTTCTATAACCAAATATACAGTACAATTGATTATAGGTTAATGTTTACAAACACTTTTAAATTGCATACTCTCAACAATATGACACATCTATAGTATCAGCAAACTTGTCACATCTTCCTCATTAGGTATTGCTATTATTTCAATAAATATTTTGTGAGTGATTATTATTTTTTGTGTAATATTATAATATTAAATGTTTGCCTCAGCTCCCCATTCGACTGCCTGTTCTCTGATCAAAGCAGTAGATACATCGTGCATTGAGTGCTACTGTATGTGTACAGTCAACACATTTCACGGAGCTTAATCGTGATGGGATTAATAAATTCATATTGTGAACACACATTTAGTGTTGACTAATGTATTTGAAGCTAATTAATAAAACCGTGCTCAATCGAATATAATAAGGGAAGTAAGTATATGAAAATTTATCATTTTGCTTAAATTGATATTTTTAAAAATCTTCTAAAACTATTTATAGTTTCCATTTTCAAATTGGCTTATCAAAGGTGTCAATTTTGATTTAATATGAACGAAAACAAAGCAAAGTCTATCCAGGGTCATTGCTTTGTAGTAAATATATTTTTTTAATTAATAAATATTCTGCACTATAATCTATATATTACTAGTATTGCTACCCGGCTTCGCTCGGACCAGTTTGGGGTTATGTTCACCTCGGCGCGTGAATTCAGACGGGCCAAGTTGAAAAAACTTTTTTCAATATTCAAAAGTCTAGGTCAATAAAAATCTAATTTGCTGTCAAATAAATGTCAAATAATACCTTCACGTAAATAATAAACATTATTATAAATAATAAAAGCCGGGAAAAGTTCAGTAGAAGACTAATTTATTACATTTTGACTAAATGTCTTCGACGATAAAAATTCAAACATATTTTCTTTCATATTCGTTTTTATGGCAAGTTAATGACCAACAATGCAAAAGGGAATTACAGACCCACATACATACATACGCCATTTCGGTTTTATATATAAGATATGTACAGGATAAATCTACGAACTTTGCTCAAACTGAACAACTTCAATCAAATTTTCATATTTACGTCAATTAAATGTATTTACATATATTATATATCCCTCACCCATTTTATCTAAAAGTAACTAATATAAGTTTTTAACACACACGTATCGAAATAAATGTTTCTATTTAACATTCTTATCTATTCTACCAACAGACAGAATTGAAATATTGGAAACGCTAGTAACGATTGAAACCGGTCCTGACTGGTGGTATTAAATAGTGGATTTGATAAATTTTTTTGTTATTTTTTAATTAAATATAATTAAGAAATTAAGTGATAATTTTGTCACGTATTTCGATATTTAAAAATCAATGTATTAGTAAATATCCGTTATAAAAAAGTGTATATTAATGTGTATATGTGTAGGTATAGATATAAAGTAGTGATAGAAATTAATCTATTGGAACGAATAATAATAATCATCATTGGGTGATCTTCACCCATGTTATAAAGTGGCGCTATTAAATTCAATACAGAAACACACACACACATAAAAATAAACACACACTTTCAAGGATTTACACTGTGAATGAGAAGAGTTGAGCGACGAGTAATTTTCGCAGGTTTTTATTATCAGACTTCATATAAAATATAAATTAAATTCTAGGAAATGGTGCCTTCTTTTTCAGTGAAAGAGCATTTTTAAATTAAGTGTGTACGAGATTTTCACTCAAAGAAATGTGCTGCCAAATTTTTTGAAGCTAAAAAATCTTGAGAAATCACTTAGGAATGCAGACATTTAAATAGCTCTAGACTAGTTTATTAATTTCACTTTGGTTTGCTAAAAAAAGTATGACAAGGTAGTATATTATTTAAGTATGTGTGAACTTTTTAAATATGTGGCTCAAGACTTTATTTTTAGACTAAATGTGGGCCAATGAAACCAAATAGTTGGGAATAGGTTCTAAATCATGTAATTTTATTCATTCGGTTAGTTACAATTTTTGAATGTGTCTTAATTTTAGATTTTGTGGATTTTTTAAGTCTAATTCCATACAGTTTTTTTCTGGTTTCATATCGTCTTAATTAAGTCTACGGCATTTTACTAATAAGCACATACATAATAAAAGAAATTGTCTGCATTATAAAGAGTATTCTTTGGTTCTTAGCAAGATTTTTATCCTTGTCCCAATCCAATTTTGTAAAATGGTGAATTTCTTCAGAATTAATTAAACAAAAGATAAGTTATATATTAAGAAATAATTGATTTTAAAATAATGAATAAGGAAAAGACTTCAAGCGTGTGAATCAATGCCCCATTTCCAGGGACAGGCGAAGTCTGTAAGATGATATGAACAGATATATACATCACAACCCTTACGTGCATTTGGATTCAAACCCATGAATTGATTTTATATGGTCCGTGGTACAGTGGTCATCTTTGTTGGCTTTCATACCGGTTTTAACGGGCTCGAGTCCCAGTACAAGCAGCACCTTTTCAATGTATCGATTCTGTTTGATGGCATGCGCGTATTTGTGGTCTAAAAATTCCTTCCTACCAATCAGATCCTATAATTGGGACGTACCCAAACGACTATGTCACCACTGCCTTTACATTTTTTTTCTATCTCTACTATCAGTGAACTAAAAGAGAAGTTGAGTAACAAGCAGTTTTCGTAGAAAAAAACATGTTCAGACACCTCCATAAAGAGGACATAGGCTATACACGAGGAGCGAACATACATAGAGTAAAAAATAAATATCAAAGCATTAAAATGTGTATTAAGAAATTAAAACCCTGGTCTGTACAACCGAGTATAATGATTTATATCAAAGAAAACGTGATTGAAATATTAAGTATTAAATGATTATTTTCAAACGATATTGCAATTCAAGTCATAGCTCATCGTTTTCAGGTTTGGCACATAAACCATAGACGTAGTATGGCAATGGGTAACAAGAAGCCGAAAACTGTGTGAGCCACTGGTCCTCTCTTCCCTCGGGCCTTCTTTACAGCCGCGGAGCTGTTTTATGGATGATGAATATGAATGCATTTTACTATTAAAATTATACGATCTTTGCATAGATATAACTCACTACTGGATGTAGCTAACTAACTAACAATATATTTATTCATTCAGTGGCGTAGGTAATTATAAGTGTAAATGAACACGCTTCGTTGGATTTTGCATCAACAATTTATAAAAAAAACTTTAGTAAATATGTCAATAGCAACTAAATTTTATACTTTCAATATGTAAGATGTATATTCTTATATATAAAACCGAAACGGCGTATGTATGTATGGCTGTGGGTCTGTAATTCTTTGGGAATGTATAACATTAAATAATTATTGGTCGCTTAGTCCGAGCGAAGCCGGGTAGCAATACTAGAAATACCGAAACGGCGTATGTATGTATGTCTGTGGGTCTGTAATTCTTTGGGAATGATATAACATTAAATAATTATTGGTCGCTTAGTCCGAGCGAAGCCGGGTAGCAATACTAGTATAATATAATAAAGGAGGCAATTTCCAAGTAATGTAAAAAATGATCAACTTATAACATTTAAATTAAACAGCAGTTAAATATATCCAAATACAGCAGATTACTTGATAAAATCATACAAGTTGTCTCCAAAACCATAATTGGTGAAATCTTACGAATGGATTTATATGTTATCATGTTTGTTTCCAAATATTATGACTGCTAATGATAATGACTAAGAAAATAATGAAACGAATCGATCACCGATAGGTATATCTACGAATAACTTGGAGTCGAAAACGAGTAATATCGACCGCTAATATATGTATGTGTGTTGGGTCACGTTTTTTTTTTGAATTTTATATTGGTTATTTTATTTTCAAGTTTCGGAAAAATTATAACGTTAATTAAGAATATAAGAACAGAAAGGAAAAATAAAAACGTTTGCAATGATTATTCTGGGTAAATATTAATTAGGTGTCCTAATAATTCGTGACTTTAACCAAAGATATTTTGTTGTTAATAAAAAAACAACGGTTGAACAAATTAACGTAGTTCGCAAAAAATTTAACTGTTATTTAATTTTTGTGTATTTAGGGAAATAATAACAGGTGGTGAGTGTTTTTTTTATTGACATCGCCTCACGTAGTATTTTTTAAAAAATTTATTACAAAATAAACTTTCTGCCATCCATGTTGCTTATATAATCACAGTTAATCATCTTGATAACATATCTCGGAACAAATTTACGAAACATATTTTTGAAATTCGAACAAAATTTTCATAGCTGTCACTAAATAAAACTTTTCGTATTATGAAAGCTTTTTTTTATATTCACAACAGCATGCCAGCGCTACCAATGTTGCTCACCGTTTCGAAAAGATTGATGCGAATATGATTGGATGGATTTAAAAATGGAACCGTGTTGATTGGCCCCTAGTGGATGGGGTGGAACCGATAGCATTGGCTCCGCCTATCTCCCCACTATTTTTCATTGACAGCCACGTGGAAAACTTCGCAATTGCACCCGAAGCCTCAGTGATGTTTCGACCGCTGTCGGAGGTGGATGTCCAACATTACCGGTCAAGTAACGTGTTATATGATGAAAAAAACACAAACAGTTGCTTTAATGTCATAAATTAGATGTTATATTATAAAATACATTTATATAATATGTAACTTCTAATCATATTATCACTGGGAATTTTCAAACATATACTTACAGGATGATTTTTTATGCACACGGTTGGAATGCAAAGCGGTGGCTAAACTTAAAAAATAGATTTTCTCACTTTGATATAAAAAGCGTTAATTATATTTAAATATTATACCGTGATTGGAGCCACCAAAATTTTCAAATTTGTTTTAGACAAAGTCAACTGAAAATATGGGATGGTACTGATTTCTTTTTTATACCAGCTATTATATCAATTTTCATTAAGCTCGCTTCATACTTCGATTTTATGTTCGCTGAATATACTTTTTTATAATTGAATTAAATATATAATTTATAATCATCATTTAATAACTATCGTGTTTCGGAATTATCACCAATTATAATAAAAACCGAGACCTTTCGCTTACGTAAGTATGTACCCAATAGTTAATTAACCAACAAACTACAAACAAATATTCTTCTCCGGGTTATGAAAAAATCGACGTTTAGTAAATAAAATCCGTTCATGTTTATATCATGACCAAAGCTATCAAAATATTTTACACACTTATTAATCATAAAAATATTGGCTGTTTCGATTCGTGATTTTAATTCAATTCGATCCCTGGTAACAGTGGTAACCGAACAATGAATTCTACAAATAGCATAGCGAGACTTTAAATGTTTTCAAATAGAAAATTTTCTAAAATACCTACCAAGAAAATAATAAGTATGATTTCGTGTATAAAAAATTTAATTTTTATTTACTTAAAACACCAATAATGTATATAACATTTGATAACTGTTTTCTAATCGTAATATTTAGCTCTCTTATTCGAAATAGTTTTTTTTAAATAAAATTAATTTTGAAACCAAAGTATAATCTCATGCACGTGACCGGTTGCTGAATTCTAGCAATTATACAATATAAATAAAAAAAAAAATTGATAATAATCAATAGATTACACTGACTGAAACATCTACAACTTTACACTTCAATTCACCTGTTTCGATACCCAATATTAAACAGAAACAATAACTCTTCAAAAATGGTTTTGGGAAAGAAATAATATTCATTATTTGAATAATGTGATTAAATATCAATTGTTGAAACCTAAATGATATACTCTACTGACAAGAGTATATATGTATCTGTGATAATGTATATCGTCTGTCGATGGATTCGGCGGTAACTTTATGAAATTTATTTTGATATGAAATATAAAATTACTTTAGTAACTACTTAATTCTTTGAAAGTGATTGTTGCAACAGTTGTTGTGATAGTAAGATAGTCTGAAAATGTCTCTGAAAGAGGCGAAACACCTGTCACGCATAGTAAATCATTTCAAAATACGTGAAATAATCAAAGTGGATTTTATATTATGTACATGCAAAATTGGATTGCATATTTTCAAAGTATGCAGGTTCGACTTCTTTGTATAAATTAATAACTTCGATAAAATATCGGCCGAACGCCTATTTCACATACGAAACTCACAACAGTTATGCTAAAGAAAATATATAATATAATATAGTGTGCATTTTTAATTTTTGTTTCATAATGATAAAGGTTTTTGCTAACTGTTTTTTTGCTTCTATGAAAATGTAATTTTGCAACGGAAACGACGGTATCATCCTTTATGAATATTTTGATTCTAAAAAAACATATCGTGTATTATCAGACATAAATTCCGCTTAATACTTTGCAATCTTTTTTGTTATCCTGATAATCGAGTATCATTAACTAATCGTGTACATTAAAGTCTCGAGAACCACTCAAGCTCCAACTATTTTGAATCGAGGACAATGCCACCAACAATTTTTCATGGCAACGATTTGAAGACGAGAATCTCTCCCCTACACTGGGTCTCGGTGATATCCCATTTAAGCTTGATGTGTAATGCAAAAAACCCTAAACTGGTTAAACATAATCCGCGCCAAAGTCACAGCTTATGGGGACTAAAACTTTTAACTAAAATGCCCTTGCGCCGGGACTCAAATCGAATTATTTCCCCCTATTTAACTTTGTATATTTACAATATTAAATTTGTATGAAGGGAGACTGCCCATTGTGATACTCTCGTGACAAAAGAGGGTGTAACAACTATGATGCTCTTTTGCGATGCACTTAGATGATCAGTTAAAATTAGGTATAATGTTCTGAATGGATATTTAAACAGCATTCGCTTTGCTGTGGTAATAAGTAACTCATTTGGTACCATTCGGGCAATTATTTCCAATCGACTTTTTAATGGAGTTTTTTTTTTTCAATAAAAATAATTTGGTCGTTGTGATTGATCGAATATATAAACCGCTAATACAAATTGAAGTGGCATGAATCTACCAACCAAACATCACTGTAAAAAACTTCTTTAAGCATTTTGGTTATTTTATGCCGCTCAAACTACTATTGTAGTCTCCAGTTTATGGACATGGTTTTGTGGGTATTTTGGATCAATGGTGGACACGTCAATTGAAAAACAAAGTTTTATATGTTAGAATTTTTTTTTTGACCATGTCCGCTCCCAACTTGGAGCATATGGACTCCTGACGGAGTTTATCTCAACATTTGTTTTCCTACAAGAACTGCTTGTTACTCAGTTGCTCAACCTCTCTTTTTCGTAGAGAGTAGGGGTTAGAAAGGATACGAGGACTCCGACAGGACTAGTGATAAGCTAATCGCTGTCACTATGTGTCGCTCTTTAGGATCGACGGGAAGGTGGGAAGCAGTGACGGCTGGTGACGGGGTGTTGGGGGGTGCAATGGAAGATTCAACCATTTTCGCAAGAGTTCTTTCCTATTCATTGGATTTTAAAACACTTCTATAGCATGGACTTTCAATTCAGATGTTCGCAATACCAACTGTTTCTCTTCCGTAGTACGGAAAAATAGTTGAATCTTCCTTTTGCACCCCCCAGCACCCCGTCACCAGCCGTCACTGGTGGGAAGGGATTTTCAACAACACGAACACCCATTCCTTTGAACAGATTAATCGACTGAAAAAATCCGCTCGTACCGGAAATCGAGCCCGGGCGGTCCGGTCAAAACCGTTGCCACTGCGCCACGGACCGGAATGTTAGAATACCAAATCATAATGTTTAAATATTGTATTTCAATTACCGTGCTAGATTTACCCGCTCCGCGATCCCAGTGAAGATTGTTTTCTATGTTTTTTTTGTTTTTTGTAAGAAAAAAATATATTTGGCATTACAGCTTATGCCAATGCGCCAAATATTCTTAATTATAAAAGTCATACTAGATTAATGAATTGAACGAAAATATTCATGATTATTGAATATTTTCCTGCGCCACCTATTCTGAAAAAGTTGGAGATTGAGATCAATTTAACAACAACCATCTCATCATTCTATTATATTTCTCCTAGCTCTCGCTCATTGTTTTAGTTAAACAATTATGACAAGAGAGGATTAAATAACTTAATTTCAAGCAGCTCGTACAAAGAATGTCATTGAGAGGGGTCATTGGTAATTTTTCTAATTAAATAAAAAGAGACTGATTTTGTTGTAACAATTTTAGAGTAAATAGATATTTTTCTTATCAATATACCGAACCATTTAACCGGTTAATATGATACATACTATCAGTGGCATACGGCTGGCGACAGAGTATTTGGGGGCACAAAAAAAGATTCAACTATTAAAAAGACCCAATAGTCGAATATTTCAATAAAAAATTGAACGACTTGAAAAAATGTTTAATAAAAATGGATTTGAAACACATGTGCGATAATTAAGTATAAATTATGTACCAAACAAATGAACTTCTTTGTCTATATTTCAATGAAATATGTTTATAAAAGCAATATACAGCATGTGCATCCGAGATAATACCTATAATAAATTCAATTTGAATAAACACAATTTCAATAGTAAGAAAGTATTTGAATCGTTGAAAATATGTATAAGCGAAGAACGAAATCAAATTTTACGACACCAACTTTTGAGAGATTAATATCGCCCCATCTCTCCGGCAAACTTTTCAAATGCCATCTTTATTTCAATATCTCAGATCGCATTGTAACTAAACTTGTATGCGATGCTGTCTCCATTTACACCGTGTATAAAAAAAACTGTAGCTATTTGTAATAAATTTACTCTAAAAAATCATGTTATTAGTTATTATCGAATGAATTTAAAAAATGGTAGATTTGACTTACAATGAATCCATATAGGGCATAGGCAAACAAATGACTCTCGGACACGGACTCGGTTATGTAAAGTCAATCAATATATCTGTCAACGTTGATAACCTATAAGCATTACCGTAGAATAATAACTCAATAGGCAATATGAAGCTTATAAGAATAAATTAAATGGCCATCGAAAACAAAAAAAATCTCTATAAGGTGTTCACTGTCAATACTTGGTGGAAAGGCATTATAATAATACATTTTTAGAACTTTTTTTACATAAAATTTATTTGATCAGGAAAGCCAAGATTCACGGAGCGAAACCGGTCCTGATCAAATAAATTTTATGTGGGGAAAACTACTAAAAATGTATTATTATTTTTATTAAAAAAAGAAATCTCGTTTATATGTTGTTTATTTTTATAAGAAGGTTTGACATATTCAACCATAAACGTATTCCCTCGATGCTGACTTTTATCACATGTTATTTATATTGGTTTACCAGTACCTTCGACATTGAGCTATAATACGTCCCTGCAATTGTAGTCAAAAGAATCTCTACTTTTGTTTTATATTTTCTTTGCATTTTGAGTTTTGGGTCTGTAGCTTTCCACTGACCAAAATTTGCGGATAAAAAGAAAGTAGAAGAATCAAACTTTCAAATGTAAAAATAGTTTAAATATTATAGGGGATCCAAATTGTAGTTTTACCACTGCTCATTACATCATCATCAAAAGTACACAATAATGTTGTGTGTTTAACTTTAATAAAATCTCAATATCGTTTGAATTTAGATTGATGATTTTGTGGACACCTTGTCCTATATAGGCACAACTGAGATATGTAAAGATAAAAGGTTTTATGATGTTTTTAGCGTCTGAGCTTTTACACATGTTAACAATAATTCATTTTTTATGACGCGTTACGACGCAGAGCTTCGAGATATATTGGACCAAAATTTACAAAATGTACGTGATTTCAACTAACAATTCCGAAGAAAAAGTTAATAAACATATTCTGTCGATCTAATGCGAGAATGCTGGTGCGATTGACCTTTATTGGAGATTTAATCTGATCGTTAATGTCATCAGAATGCTTCCAAATTATTGACGATTTTGTCAAATAATTTACGACACATTTTATATTATAATTAGTACAGGCATTACTTTAAAAAAAAAGCAAAAAATTGAAGGAAATAATGTTTTACTCATATTCTACGACTCTAGAGTGGGCTTTTAGGAATGGCCTGACGGTAGGACTTTGCGTATAGATAAGGACATTTAATAACACTATGGTTCTATTATGTGCGTAAATCGATATTTTATTAACCACGTCTTGTTAAAATACTTATTATATAAAGATGATGTTCCAAATACATTGCATGTATGTATTAAAGTAGAGTGAGATGATTTCTATTGCGTGGATGAAAATAACTCACTCTTTAAGCCCACATTTTTATGTGGGCAATATCAAATGTTTCCACACATATAGCACATTTTTTTTACTTCTTCCACACACTTTATTATAGTCATCGCGAAAATTATCAACTGAATGACATAAGAGACATTATTAATGGATACTTAATTAAAAAGTTATGACAAAAATATAGATAAATATTTATCAAACAAGATGTTTAATTTTCATAAAATATGTCCAATTATTCTTCAGTTTATGTCTTTAATTACAGTTAAGAATATAGACTCCATTTTGATTATATTTTAACATGATGATTCATGTACCTGAAAATGATTTTCAGTGTAATATTAAATGTCTGAATTCGTATTATACGATAAAAAACACCACTTTTATACCTTCTACCGGACGCCTCAAAATCTAAGTGTTTTTTGTTAAATTCGCGTATTCCGAATTCTTGTACGTAAAAGTAAGGCAAGTGAAATGAATATATCTATAAGAAAACTTGACCGTGTATTCTGGAGTATTCGGATTAAAACTATATGTACATTACGTATGTATACCGAGCATAATGCCATGAGACATTTGAATACATACATTTCGAAGACATGAGCATTAAAACAAATGAAAGGAATAAAAGTTTACGGGCGGCCCACCTGTTTCAGGTGGTTGCAGAACATTTTATGACCGAGGCCAAAAATATTATGCCATGTATTGGAGGCCGGGATCAGATAAAAAAGCAAATGTCTTCAAATCAAGCCTTGCTTTACCCCTCGATTCTAATAGGGGTGAATGTTGGTAGTTCTCTACAAATCTGGCTACATTATGGCCACACGTTTCTTATTGTAGTTATTTGATACAGGGATACAAGCTTATTATACTTAACTTAGCCACAATTAGGACCAATAGATATTTAAGTGGCTTACGACACGATTTGTACCATACAATAAAGTATAAAAATATCACTCGTAAAACTAAATAAATTGCTGTGTATACCTTATTATTATCAGATAGAACCAATTAAACTCTAATTCACTCAAAAAATGTGATATTGTAAAGAATATACTGTGATGTAGGTATTAGAATAAAGGTGTTTCAATATCAAATTTGAATTTTGTACTTTACCACGAGTTTTATTTAATTTAAGTTCACATTTATGATGCATAAATATACCGGAAGGCGAAACCAGGATTGTTAGTGACAAAACTTATAGAAAATTAAAAACATCAATCGATTCAAATTTAATCTCACTCGAATCAAAATTTTAAAAACCAATAATCATTCAAAATAGCCATAAAGTTTTTTCCGGTATCAATGATTTAACAAACGCTAATTTCGAAGTATAAATCAATCAACCCGAGGTGGAATCGAATAGTTTATACAATAGTGAATCAATTTTTATAAATGGTGATCATTTTTTTGATAACTCATTTGTTACAAGAGATTCGATCAATTTTTTGGTTGGAATCGAGTACATACCAGAATTTGCATTGTGGTAGATTTCTTATAAGACTCTTTAAAAGTGGATTTGTTTCATATAATTTCTGCATTTTCTCATTTATCAAATGTGTAATACTATTTTCAAAATTCACCATCGTATTCTGACTCCTTTAAATTTTTCTTCACGATCAATAAGTTGGGCAACCAAATTTATGTAAATATGTAGTGTGTTTTTGCGCTTTCAAATAACTGTCAAAGCTTATGCCAAGAGTTTTAAAATTTCTATATACTACAGATATGATAACAATTATTCTAGAAGTTGTGGTATAATACAATACGAAATCTGCTAAATGAAATATTATATGGTTCATGGTCGTGACTAAAGCTATACATATACTCTTCTGACCTTTGCCTCTTTACCTATGCAAAGTTTATGTTTGTAAAAACATAAATCAATCAATTAAAAATCCATACGAGCTACCAAATACTAGACTTTATTTGTCTGAGCTGTAATAATTGCATACTAATATATAAAATTTTAAATAACTTTAATTATTCTACGTATTGTGTCACTAATTATGACACGTGTATCGCCTCTTTCAGAGGCATCATCGGGCTTATTATAAATTCGCGATAGTAAGTCTGAATATGCCTCTGAAAGAGGCGAAACACGTGTCACAACTAACAACACAACACATGTAATAATCAAAGTTATTTAAAATTTTATATACAAAATTTACTCATACAAAGTTACCGCTGAATCCATCAAAAGCATACTAGTATTTCTGCTTAATTACATTTGGAAGAAAATGTGTATTAATTGTGTATTATACATTTCTTACCAAACGCATTTCTGGAAACGGGAAATAAAAAGCTTAGGTATCATAAGCTTGTCTCACATTCAATATCATAATAATTATATTATATATAATAACGTAATTTGGCTGGGTCATCGTACCTGACCACCTTAATATTTTAACGATTCAAATATAATATTGAAGTTTCTTCAAGCATATAGAGTAGAATATGAATTCACCTGGACCACAGTGGTAGCAAGCGGGCTTTAAAAACCAAATTGTTATATTAAAACATATAAAGGGGAGATTCCAAATATTCATTTTTAAATATCGAATAGCTATTAGACTCACAGAGTAAATTCAATTAAAATAATTAATTCTTCATTTTTTATGCAAATCAAAATAAATCTTGCGAATAATTTAACGTTAGTATTTTTTTACATTCCCAACAAATTGGTTTTAATAAAAGTCGTTTTAATACTTCGCACGATTATGACTGTAAAATTTTGGCTCTAATAGTTACCTCAGAACAGTCAGAACCAACTAATTGGTATTGACGTGTTCTTCAAATCACTAAATTAGATAGTGAATTATGACCATGATAAAATTATTTGATAATCTTTAAATTTCTATATGGAATTTTTAAAATGTATACGTCAGCCTATTAAGCTTCTGTTTCACCTTAAATTGAAATCCGGTTGCACGGCATGGAATGCTAATATGTTATTGATAGAAGAGACCGAACGTTCATATATTTATGACTTTGAATGTGAGATGTCGAAGGTGAGATTGGGGGGGGCTTGTAAAATGTTTTATTTACCTGTGCATACGTCACAGGGCAACGGAATTATAAGACGGTGGATAAATATGTTGGATTGGACAGTACAGCTCCTAACAAATCGTTTGCGAACATATATACATAATAGGTAATTCTAAAAATAAAACATTATTGCAGAGGGTCAGGTAATTGCTAGTGGTGAGTATGTAGATTGCCGTTTCTACAGTGGCTTGAATAATAAGGAACAAAGAAATTAAAGGCATTCATTTATTTCGATATCAATCAATTAAAAAAATCTCAATCCATGACTGTGCAAAACAAGTCGAACAAACATCCCTTAGAATTTCCATATGATTGCAAAATCAATAAATATTGCCAAAATTCAAAATTATGATGATAAAACGACAATAAAAAATCACATACTTCTACAAATATTTAAAAGAGAGTGGCACAACGAATACCGTTTTTAGTGATTGTACCAAAAAGCTAGAAGGGTAATTCATCATTCAATCAAAAATACAAATTTGTTTTAACTGTTATAGGTTGAACAAATTGATGTACTGATATGAAGTCTCTGGAAAAAGAGTAATTAGGTAACTTTAATGTCTGGTTTCAAACATCAGCAGTTCATGTTCCTGTGGAAAACTATTACTTATAATGAACTAGTATTTCTACCCGGCGTCGCTCGGACTAAGCGACCAATAATTATTTAATGTTATATCATTCGACATAATTATATCACAATATCTAACATCCAAAATATACATTATTTAATTTGATGAAAATTCAAGGAAAAAATCTAATTTGCTGTCAAAGAAATGTTAAATAATACCTTCACGTAAATAATAAACATTAATATATTAATAAAAGCCGGGAAAAGTTCAGTAGATGACTTATTTATTACATTTTGACTAAATATCTTCGCCGATAAAAATTCAAACATATTTTCTTTCATATTCGTTTTTATGGCAACTTAATGACCAACAATGCAAAAGTGAATTACAGACCCACAGACATACATACGCCGTTTCGGTTTTATATATAAGATTGTGGAAAAAATCGAATTATGTACGTTCTCACCTTCCGGCAGTCGGCCGACTGCCGGAAGACATCGAGTGCTTTATTGTTTGTCTATGTATTTCTATATTTTTCATATCCATGTTACAATGGGCAACGTCGTTGGTTTCCGTGACGGACTTCACCGGTTGAGTTCCAGTACGAGCAGCATTTTTTTATTCGGTTTAACGATTTTGTACAAAGGCACGGGTGTTTGTTTTGTCTAAAAATTTCTTCCCACCCATCCGATCCTATAAGCCGGGTATAGAGAGAGCGGACTATCTATGTATACACTAGAACTATTCTAGAATTCTATCATTTCTATCCCTACTATCATCAAATAGAAGAGAGGTTGAGTGACTAAATAACAAGCATTCTCGTAGAATTGTTAGGATATGATAATTCTATTATGAGGTTAGGAGCCCATATGCCACAAGCAAAACTATGAACAAAACCACGAAATGGTTTTTTGTACTTAGATTTTGCATAGTAAAAAAATGTTCCAATCAATTTATCCACTTGTAAACAAACATTAACGAATAGTTGAAGGTTGTAAAAATATATTTTTTAATATTAATGAACGGTGACGAATTGGTTTATACTTTACATGCAAACCGATGGATATGTGTCTCTTTGATCATAAAAGTGACGAACAATAAGGTGGAGGTACACCGTTTCGAATCGTAAAAAAATGTATGGCCACAAATATAGGCACAGGTTGAATATTTTTTACGATTTTTTATGAAACAACATATCCATCAAAAATATACCAAAATATCAAACAAAAATGAGAAAGCCTTCCAATCTTTCCCTCAAAGATTTATGTCATTATTAATTCTTTATTGCATTCTAAAATAAGTGATCTCAACGTTATACACTTATAAAGTCCTTAAATACTATAATGAATGTCTTCTTATCCGATGTGCATAGCAAGCCTCTCGGTGGAGATACCACTCATAAAAGTTTTGCATTAACAACACGGAATTGCTTCAGGTGAGGATATATTTTTCGTGGACGTGAGTAAGTTCACAAATATACCGTTATACATTAAAAGATTTTTGATAAATAATTTGTAAACTATGTCATATTATTCAAGCTTTAGTCGACACTGTATATCAATCTCATTTTAGTTGATTTTTAGGACAATTTTGTTTAAAAAAAATATTGATGTTTTTTTTACTTGTCACTTGTTTTGTCACTTGTCATAAATTAATCAAAAAACTTATATCATATCTAGCGTGAAAATAATAATCTTTTAAATTGTGTGCTTTAAATCAGTTTTAGACCTTTTGGCATCTTTCAGGCATTTCAACAGCATGGATGAACTTGGACTCATGGAAACGTACAAAATTGAAACGATTCAAATTTTATATTAAAATTCCATCAAGCACCTTTAGTAGAAATCCTCAATTTTCTTTAAATATTTTTCTCATAATAAAATTATATAATTGTCCTGTTTCACTAGACTTACCGATACTTAGTACGAATTAATATTTTATATATGTATATGTGTCTAAACTTTTTATTTGTATTCAAGCATCAAACATTAATATTTACCAGCAAATGCCAGCAAAACGTATTTGATTAAAGTTTTGTTAATGTTTATACTTCAATTTATACTACGGAATGTTGTATTGAAACCTAAAATCGAACATGAACTAAGTGGTTGAAATCTTCAATCAGTTTTAATTGCAAAAAGCAATCTTGCTTAATTGCAAAAAAAGTTTTAACTGAAAACTTTACTTTGAAAAACATTTTCAATAACTGTAGCGACAACAGCAATTAAAGGGTGAAAAACAGGCTGATTAGAAAAACTGAGATTTATTTGTCCAGTTTTACAGAATGCACAAATATTCCCCAACAACTGCGAACATTAAAACAACTGTAATGTTGATTTCTTTTCTCATTCTCCACTTGATATAAATCGTGCTAATGTCCCCTTATTTGCAAATTGCTAAGCAGCGTATTGATATCAAGAAAAGAATGGCTTATTTCTTATTTTTATGTTGCTACTTTAGCGAGTGCCGCTGCAGACATCAGCCGTTATAAGCGAACTACATTATAATAAAAAGTGTGGGGAGACTAGGAGAAATTGATAACCGTAGGCGTTTTGATATCTTTTTTTATTGAATTATATTAAAATGCAAATATACGTCAACCATAAAAGGGATCATGGCCCATAAACTCGATATTAAATAAGGTACAATGACGTTATTTGATTTTTTCTTTTAGCAATAATCAACGTAATTATTATGGTGTAAAATAACATCATAAACCAAATTAAGACAAGTAAATAGTATCAAACGCTATACAATGGAGAGATTTAAAAGTTAATACGAGCAGATTGAAGATTTTCATTTGTCTATATTCATCTACAAACAGCGAATATGTAATACTAGATTTAAAACTCTTGTTCTTGTCTTGTCCTCATTGATTATCGAAGCTAACATCATACAAGTATACAAAACATGAATAAAACTGACACTTTAAACGCATTTTAATGATTTAATCAGCATTATTTAGCTGCTTAAACAGACATATATATTACAACGAAAATAAATAAACTGTTACACTCAGATATTCAAAAAAAGTATACGGAAATTTCATGGCTGAACAATTTTTATTTGTACTAAACAAAGTAAAAGTAATAAAATCTTTATACATACATAATTGCGGATCACTCATAAAGGTATTGTTTAAGCCGACTATTGCCTGTTTAAAAGGGTTTTGTGATACTATAAGTATCCATTTCACATAATGAATGTTTTGAATTCAAAGAATGTTGACTTATTTAGAGTTGAAACGGTGTTAATTCCGAAAATTCTTGCTGTTTACAGTGTTTAGATAATCACGTATTCCCCTTTCAAATAAAGAGAAGAATTATGGATAAACTAAACTTTGTTTTTATTTCTGTGAATTCATTTAATTCAACTGATGCAATCAAAGTAAACAATTTTAGTAAGATTTAAAAAAAATCAAATTATTTATGTCTCTTTTTCAGTGTATTCTGTTATAAAACCGGTATTAAAAATATTATTGCTATGAATTTGTCAAAGTGCATTAACGCTCCTCTCACGAGGGGAGGTGCTCGCAGCTCGAAGAAAAGAAAATCAAATTATCCGAAATGAAAATGCTGTTTTAAAATTTATCGCCTGAAACACATTTCACGATATTGAATCGCACTTGTGTAATACTAATAACTTGCAATACAGTATGCGCATTTCTTAATTTTAAGACACTAATGAAAGGTGCAAGATGTATGAATAGAATTTCATAAACAACAGCAAGTAGAATTGCACTCTATATTATTTATTCACACACATTTTGTATGAGATTATTTTAAATAAATAAATAATCAGATTATTTTATAAAACTGTACACTAAAAATTTGAGATTAAGTGCGAGTTGAAATCCAGTAGCATATTATAAAAATAAACCATAGTCTTAACAAATATCGTTTTTTATGCTGGCGTTAAATATAAAGGCATAAATCATTCAATCAACAAATATTATAAACGTCTTTCCGACCTGTCATTTTTTTCGATGACCATAGTGAATTCTGAAAATTTATTTTAAAAATTCTGTACCGATTTTAGTATATTCGAAAATATTTAAACTTAGATGATTGCTTTTGATTCAAATATACGATTCTAGTCAGAATTTCTAGGTTTATAAATATTGTATATATGCATACCAACACATTATTATGCTTATGTATTTTATCAAGCTGTATGAAATTGGCTGTGTCAAATCTTCTTTCCGTCGATCAGTAGAGTTAATGACTAATAACTGATTAATAACCGACATTATTTACCTTCAGAAAGAAGTGGTTAAAAAAATGGCTCACATTCTATCATAAATATTAAAATTATATTTATTAATTATGGTATATTTCACATTATAAGTTTACCATGGGATAAATAAAAACTACATGCAATGATTTTAAGTAATTCCATGTTTTTAGACCAATTAAACATATTTATGAATCTGTTTTTACATGATTATTAATGCTTCTTCGATATCACATCAATCCTTTCAGACGTTAATCATTACCCACATTTTATTACTAGCATTCCAATAAAATCGTCAATCTGAATAAATAATACAATAAATTCTCATCAGGGCCATGGACAGTGGCGAAACTTAATTAAAAAAGGTTGTCACTAATACGCGCATAACGATCCGGGCCGATAAATCAAAAGCTCCGCAGTCGAAAGGAGCCAAGCGGAAGTCAGAACAAAAAAACAATATGCAAGTCATTCTCCGCGAGCTTTCGCCACCCTCAAACTTAATAAAATTACAAAGTGCTCGCTCATAAAATCACAGTTTTTATTAATCGAGCATCGAATCGAACACTAAGAGCATTCGGGTACGGACGGGGAGGGAACATTGGGAACAATCAGAGATGGTGGATGCAATCGGCACTATTCTTTCAAATAAAAAAAAATTGTATGGCTTTATTTTCAAACAGAACTTACCAACTAAAACTATATGTAGGTTACAAATTGGGTTTCTAATTGATTGTCTATTTTTATTTTTAGATTTAGACTTATATTCTATCACTACAATTTATCTATGTGATCTTAAGCTCGAAGAGTTAGCATAAATAAAATATTTAAAACGCTAACAGTAGAACTACTCTCTTTTTCAATTACTGTTCGTTTTATTCATTCACAAGAATAAATTAATTTTATCAAAAAATAATAAATACGGCTTGATAATACTCATAGCGAGCACTATGGGCTCAGTTTGCAAGCATTATCGACAAGAAGATAAGGCCCGATATGAACGAAACCGGTCTTGATCTAAATAAATTTAAAGTGGAATAAGTACAAAAATGTGTTATTATTTAAAATATAATGCCCTTCCACCAAGTATAGATAGTTGTCTCCAATACATTGTCTTTATCCGCATTGTCATGCAAGTACTGTTCTTTATTTGAATTTAAATAAATAAATTATAAATGAACTACTGGGACACTAGTAGTTGTGCAAAAATTACTACCATACAAATTTAATAAATAGAAAAGTTTTAGAAAATCGCCAATAATATTGCGTTTCATATTCATTCTCTGTACGTTGGGTTATATAAGCGGATCATACCTTTGTAATAATATTTCCCTAAAATAAAATACGAAGTTTTTCTTCGTTTCATTTCGTTATTGGATATAAATTAGGCTACCCAATCGTAAGACATTTTCCTGCTATAGTCGGCGTGCCCGTGGGGTGGGTAACATGTGTCGCCATCTCTACCGAAGGTCTCCGGTTCGACTACCGGTAGGGGATGAATAAAAACAATGAGAGACACTCGTGCCAATTGCACATGGATTAGCATCAAAAAAAGTTGTATATTGGATCGCTGTCATCTTTAAATGAATAATGATATTTCTTCTTCTATGTAGAATGCTTCCTACCATATTAAATTTGCACCTGGCTTATAAAATAATGATAGATTAAAAATAAACTTGAAGTATCCTTCTAATAGATGTCATTTTCTTCAAACGCAAATGTATGTTCGACGAGTACTTTTAATAGATTGAAATTAAACACAATCAAAAATATTCCAACGATCAAAAACGGACTATGTAAATATTTTAAAATAGGAAATATATAGGTACCAAAAGTAAAGTCATTTTTTGTTATTGATAGAAAAGTATTGAGAGAATTTATGTGAAAAAATCTACAGAATTATTTGCGTACCCTCTTTATATACCGAGACTTCTTAATCTACTGTATATTAATTATATACAGTACACGTGAGTCAAGATTTGTATTTTCTTAAACCTAGTTAAGGAAGTTTTGTGCGACATTCAACATTTTCTATTACATATGTTACAAATAGAAAAATACGAATATATGTAGTTAATTATTATTTATGAATTTCTAGAAATGTGTTATTTCAGGCCAATAATGCTGACAGTACCATCATTATTTTAAAACGCTGGGTAATTAATTAACTAATTTATTTAGGTATTTTTAATCCGTTAGAGTTTCACTTGAGTTGTAAACCAAAAACTTTTGTTGATTGATTTTGAGATAAAAAATGTTTGTCTCCCATGAAAATTCGAAAAATTCAATCAGAAAATGAATTTTTCTGCAAGTCCATCGAGATTATACGATCTTTATTCAAAAAGAGTGAGTTTTACCGTTTACTTCGTGATTCATTTCCCAAGTCGTTAATTGTGAAAACTTCCAAAATCAACAGGACTGAATCGGAAATATATATTTTGTCAAAAGAATAAAGATAAATTAAATATATATTTATTTTCAATAAATAACAAATTATCTACATAGCTGGTCATTTTACTGATCATTTTACACAAGATACTATGTAGAAACAGTTTCAAGAAATTATAGTTTATTGATGCATCAATAAATTATTACGCATAGCTCGCATAATGGAGTTCATCTCAACAGAATTTTTCTACGAGATCTTATTTCTACTCAGTTGCTCAAACTCTTTTTTCCCAAGTGAGTAAAGGACAAAAAGAAAAAGACTAGGACAGGTTTAGTGGATAGCTAATCGCTTTTGTTTTTTCAAGATCGGATGGGTGTGAGATGGAATTTTAACAATTTTAGACACACTCAAATTCTTTTAACACGTTGTTTTAAATTATGGGATTAGTTAATAAAGCAATTCATTAGAATGCTTGTAACTATGTAATAATATTCTTTTATTGGTGACGTTTTAGCTCGCATTTTGTAATGAAGTTTCAAACTACATATGTAGCTAAAAAATATTATATTGATGATTGAAAAAAGATTTATTTATTTTTATTCTTTAATACTACATAAAATATAAGAGAAAACATGTGTTATACGCGAAAAAAAACTACTTCTATTCGTTACCTCACAATTATGAGTGATGTCATCGATATTATGTACATTTATGTAATGTGAATGTTGTGGTACAACATAATTTCGGTGTAAGAAATATTTTTATAAAAAAATTACAAAACACACCAAATTCGTTCCTGTATTAAAAGCATTCCAATCAGCAGGAATATTTTTACATAGGCGCACATCGAAAAATAAAGAATGATTTTTAAAAATCCTTTCATAATAATTCAATTAGGTTTTCTCTTTGGAGTGTTCGACTGCCACTCAGCCAGAACTAAACTTTTCTTTCGCTCGAATAAAATGATTAATGAAATCATTTATTATAATAGAGCCGTCCGCCATTGGATCTCATTTCGTAATTTGATTCTATTTTGACGATTTTGAATACTCATCAGAATAAAAAACAAATGATTTCTCTTAAATTTTTCTTTTATTTATTATGGAGTTAACCGTCTTTATCTTATTCTTCGACTGCTTAAATAAAATATTAACAGAATTTGAATAGAAAAATGAGTATTTTATTATTGCGAAATTAAATCAATATATACATTGTATAAAGAATGAATTGATACAACAAACAGTTAACCAAGGCGTAAATCGAGCATTTCGCGTCAAATGCACTCCTCTTTTTGTTCGTTGATTCGTTCCATCAAGCCGTATCACTGCGTAGCAAAAATAAATGACTCACGGCTTAATTGTTTTTGAGTTCACTACGATTCATTTGTTTTCTCAATCAATTTTCTATCGACGAAACAGTATTTTGTTAAAAATCAAAGAATTGGCATAATCATACATAAATCCAATAGTTTTCTTTTTCTGCCTGGTTCTGGAAAAGCAGTGTTAGAGTGAGCAAGCAAGTGATTTTCGACTATTTTATTTATTTATTCAAAAAAAAACAAAGCATGGCATTACAGCTGACGCCAATACGCAATGCATTTGACATACTTAAATACATTTATTTATATATACATACCTGTAGCACACAAAATCACAAATTGTAGTCATAAGAACAGAGAAAAAAAAATACATTTTTTTGTTTGATGCATTCATTGTCGTTTTAATTTTTTCGGTCGCAAACAGCTTATCCTAATTTTACAAACATTTGTAATTATGCAGGCCAAACAAATGCTCGTCGGCTGGTTTACTATGAATACTTTAAACTTTAAATGTAGTAAACATATACATTTTATTAATTTAAATGCAATCTGTGAAAAAATATTTACATAACCACATTCATATCACATGGGTTAAAAACATGTATAAAAAGCAGGGCTGTGGAGTCGGTAAAATAAAATACGACTCCGAATCCAGTATTTCCAAAAAGCACGACTCCGACTCCAACATTGACCAAAAACACGACTCCGACTACGACTAAAAAAATAAATAATTTCGTCAATTCTTTTTCCTACCTTTCCTATTTATGTGCATTCAATTATATTTCAACAAACTATTTCGGCCGATAGCCAAATTTGACATATTAAACCGCAAAAATAAAAAGTTCAAAATCCGAAATTTCCGACGACTCCGGCCAAGAGCAGCGACGACTCCGACTCCGACTCCACAGCCCTGATAGAAAGCATTGGAAAAAATACGATTGTATGATTTGATAAAATGATTCTCATTTACTGCAAGTCGAGCACCCCAAATCACATGAGTAATGATTATTTGCACTGTTGTTTTACACAAGTGTTATCGTATTACATGGCAAATTTCATGCGCGGTTGCATCTCGATCTTCGACACGTGTCCTGTTGGCCCGACGCGTGCCATGCACGCGTCCCCCACGCGCGCAATGCGTTCTAAATAACCAAAGAACCATTTTTAATGTTGTGACTGATAAATCTGTGAACAAGATTGGATTTTAATGAAGGGATATGAACAATTTTAAATATTATAATCTATAATACTAATCTTTGTCCGAAATAAGATAGCATCGCTTATATTCAAATCCATTTTTTTCTAATGTGATGAGAAAGCTTGTAGTTTTTATAACATTAAAATATAAAATGAATTTTCTTTAGATTATTTACCACTTTTGACACAGGACTTAATTTAAAGAAGTGATCCGTACTCTTTCCTCTATTGTTCCAATGCGCAATTTCTCTACCTTATTTCTTATTTATAGTATTTTCTCCAAATTAATAATACTTTTACTAAAGACAAATACTATAAGACGATGTTTTCAATCAAAAGACACATATCAAACATATACATAAAGAGTAGAATATCATAGCCAACGAGTCATTTAAAAATGCAAAAGATCTGGCAAATATTTTAATGCATCGATCAATCAAAAATTATATTGTATTTACATTACATTATATTGCATTGAAAAATTATAATTCATTAAGCTATTTTACAATATAAGTCAAAGAAATCATCGAATCAAATATTTTTATATAATCTCGTTCTATAATATAAAATATTAAAGAAAATTTGATATATAAAGGACTGTTATACGAAACTGCATCATTCACTCATATAGCGTTGATGTATGAAAGAATCTATCTGGATATTCGAATTCTTGACCAAGTAACGAACCATGAAAAATACCAAACAGTGTTGACCACTCAAATACAGTATCTGATTTGTATTTAGTAGCTTTAGAAAAAAGATATTTTATTTGGATAGATTTATAACAGACAATTTTTTTCACTTTTACTTTTAAGTTATTGATTGGTTAACAACTCCTAATAATTTCAGTGATTCATTTTTATCAATTGCAAAAAATGGAATTAAAATGAATCAAGATAACACAGTCATATATTATATTTTCATTTGTCCAAATATTAGAACATCTAATTTGCGTCAAAGAAATGTCAAATAATACCTTCTCACGTAAATAAAAACATTATTATATTAATAAAAGCCAAAAGTTGAATAGACTAATTTAATAATTTTGACTAAATGTCTAAACGATAAATAATCAAACATATTTTCTTTCATATTCGTTTTTATATCAACTTAATAACCAATGCAAAAAATTGCAGACCCATGACATACATACGCCGTTTCGGTTTTATATGTACTACAAAACTTTTAATAATTTTATTATCTTCATAAAAAATTGATAACCAAACAAATTTACCGTTGGTGAAAATTTGCGAGCGAAATCAATTATCGTTCGTTTGAACTTGGTAACAGCAATGCAAAAGAAAATTTTCACATACATTTCCCGTTTCCGGTTTTAATATAAGACTAGAAAAATCTTTTAACAACTCTTTAATAATTTCAGTGATTCATTTTTATCAATTGCAAACCAAGTAAACTGGATCAAGATAACACAGTCATATATTATATTTTATTTGCATATATTAGTAATTTAATAGTGTAAACGTTTTCTAAAATGGCCCCACAATAAAATAAAAGCCATTGAATGTTATCTTAATAACGACATACATAATAAACGAAATCGACTGACGCTTTATTGCTACCCTTTTGTTATCTGTGAATATATTGATAAAAAAATTGCGCATTAAAACCTTGGAGTAATGGGTAGTAAATTTAAGCAAAACTTTTAATAGTCTTTATTATCTTCATAAAAAATGGTGTAAGCCAAAAGATTGATAGACATTGGTGTGTCAATAATCATAGAGACTCATTATCTTAATGATTATGGATGATGGTAATCAACCAAAGCTAAGAAACTATTTAATAGATTTCAATCTGAAAGGTTCTAATTAGACGACTAGAAAATGATCTTTTTATTTTTATGAAATTGTTTATCACTCAATCTAAAGGAGTTATTCGATTTGATTGGTTATATTTGAAATAACTGTAACCGAGTAGTTAACGTTTTTGTTAGTTTGAATTATTCTAATGCAGCTTCCATAAGTTATAAACTTTCTATCGTCAATTTCATAAATTGATTTGTCATTTATATGTATGTGCCAATACATAATTTTTTAATCGTCTTAAACCTATCCGATCCGTAAAAAACCAGCGTAGTTAGATCGAATAGAATACTACTAGTCTTTTTATGTCCTTACCTCTTCGAAAAAGAATGGTTGAGTAACTGCATAACAGACAATTTTATAAACTGTTTCGTTTGAAATCCTTCATTAAAAACCCATATATCTACCACAAATGAGGAATCAATACCGGTTTTCGCTTGGTAGAACCATTATTTCAACACAGGTTAAATAATATAAGTATATTTTACGCCAAAATAATTCTTTTTAAAATATAAAATTTAAAAAAAAAAAAATGTTTATTCAACGCATTGTGCTTCAAATAGTGATACGTGTTTCGTCTCATTTTGAAGATATCAGATTTGATGGCGGAATAAATAGTAAGTTATTTTTACTTTTATATTTAAACGAACGTCGACAAAGTTACCGCCGAATCCATCAAAACTATAATCTGTTGTTAATTTAACGTTAGTGAAAAGAAGCACTTGTATTCTAGTTGTTTATTGACATATTTTGATTATTTTAAATAAATACTATAGTTTTCTAGAAATCAATTAACAATACTCCTAGTTTACTTGGTAAGTAGACTTTTTCATCGATAGTAATTTTATTGTTAATTATTCGTTAATATATTATACTAACGAAGAATGAATTATACAAACATTCGTTGATTTTTCAATAATTCTAAATATAACCAAATAGATTAGTGTTATACATAGGTATAAAATATTTCATAACATGATTCGTATACAGTGGCGTAGATAAAAATATTTGGGCTCTTATGTAAAACCAAATACGTCACGAGCCTGCGTGTATGTTAGATGTAAAAATTCACAAATGCACCGATTAATTAGTAAAATTAAATAATCATGTTACAAAGGATTTTCTTAATACATCTTCTGGTTCACAATGCAGGAGATTACTATTGCGGCTTCAAAATATATTATACATACTTATATCGTATACATAATATACATATAATATCGACCTCAATTAAGGAACTGAGTTAGTCACTACTAATTGTAATAATGCATTTTTCGTTTTGAATTTAAGCACAATAATGAATTACTTTTTATGTTTCATTCTCAATACTTGGTGGAATGGCATTATACTAAAAATTAGAACCCATTTTTAGTACTTATACCACGACCGGTATCACTCATGATGTATAAGAGCGTATAAATGTATTAGGCGAGCATTATCAACTGATCACTTGATAATGCTCGCCTTTACATGGTTAAAACACCAATTCTTGCTTGCAGTGGAGTTAGGATGTGATGAGAAAATTCTAGCGATTGCTGTTTGCTACTCAGTTGCTCAAATTTTCGATTTTGGATATGATGGGCTAAACGGAAATGTTAGACAACACAAGCGCCCATGCCTTCGAAGTTAAGAAAAAAACTGTTCATACTGGGACTCTAGCCCGTGAGGCCCCGTGAATTATATCATAATAATGATTAATTAGCCACCATTAATGAGCTGATAATGCAATGAAGTATCTACGTCACTGTACTTCTATAGTATACAATTAAATAATATATCTTCAATTCACGGTCGTAACTAACTCAGTGGAGTTGAACCATTGAACAAAAACATTGAGAACATAATCTCATTTATAATTAATATACACATGGATATATGTCGCAATTAATCAACGTACCAAACTTACACTATAAACTGTTTCACATCTTCATTTCACTAAAATATCCTTATTACAATAATGAAGCTAGTTTGATAATTGTAACCTTTAGTGATGGCGTCGTTTGTTCTTGTTTTTTATTGAGCCCTATTTGCTGGATAGTTTCACTATGCAAACGAAGGGTCTTGGAATCACTGGAGTAAATGATACTTCTATCTTCACTGGCTTTTATGCACAATAACCAATCTGTAGCCCATTGACTAGATATCCGCTTATCAATCAAAATCTGGTGATGATACTTTGATATTTTCTACGGCTTTTGTTTACGGGATTTTGGGATATACACACTTCCGTCTTGAAGATGATTTTCAAAGATTCAAAGCATGTATTACCACAGATATTAACAGTTAATGGAAATGTATTTAATTTATCAATTTAATTGTAATATTGCTGTACAGTAAATTATATAATATTTCGATTGAATTTTGATTTACATTTACTACTAGCTATAATTGAATTTTCTTTACAGCTTCTTAAATCAACTTCCAAATAAAATGAGATTTTTAATAATTTTATTAAATCATTTTAATTTTCCAATTTTTGTTATATTAAAGAAATAATACCAAAGTTATGCAATTACAAAATGATTAGCTTCAAAAATATAATTTCACTATTAAAATTGTATTGCAATGTGCTTTTATATAATCACTTTCCAAGAAACTTTCTACAACAGAAATATAGCTAGTAAAATGCAATGCAATAAAATTTCTTTCGTTCAAATAAATCTAATTACTAACAGCTCAAAAATGTAGGAATAAAAATACATGCGAAGTCCATTTAAAAATCAAGCAGTTTACAACTAAAATATTCGACTACTATATGAATCGCCTTTTTAGGATGTAGTAGTATGACAGGTTTTTGCAAATTTAAGCTTATATAAATAACCAAGCAAGCTTGAGATATTATTTTGAAAGGCATGGATCATTGTGATATTATCACCCCTACTCACCCATCCAATCTCTACAACAGAGCGCAGAGCTAAATAAAACTATCTATTTTCTTATCTAATTAATATTTGTATCATAATAAAAAGACTTTTGTTGATATGCTTTCTTTAAAGTCTTTGTTGAAAATTGAAGAAAAAGAAAACACTCAAGTAAAACATAATTTTCAAATGTTTTTGATAAATAATTTATAATCACAATAATATTCCAAATGAATTGATAGATACAAAATTATCTTAATTTTTCTATCTATGTATATTAAAATAAACAGGACCCAGTGCACACACACAATCATTCTCTGTATATGTATAAAGCGAGTGTTGACAGGTGGCCGTAGTAGTAATGCTAGTAGTTATATTTTGTATAGAAATCTCAAGAAATTTCAAAAAAGAAAACTAACTTTCATTGTTGATATTGTCATCTTTTAGCTACAACTTTATTATTAACATCCAATATTTTCTTCTAATACTTTTTTACGATCTCATTCTCACAATTATTGGTCTCAATTGAAATAATTCACTAAAAGTATTAGCGTATAATTTTGGGATAGAAATACATCACGCTAATCAGCATTATCAAAACATCGGCCACACATATAACAGTAAAGTGGAAATTCGTTGTCTCTACCCTTTTCAAAGTGTCTCGAAATAAAGCAAGTTGGCCTGTAAAGTTTTCGTAATGATTTAAACGTCATTAGAAGAAAGGCTTGTAACAAGGGTGCGAAATTCCCTTGTTTTTGTTTATCCGCCAAGAGCCGTATGGGGAGTTTTATTTGGCGGCAATGGTGTGAGGCCTGGGGAGGCTGCGGTTAGTTCCCTGAGTGGCCGTTTGTCTCACTTAGTGAGGGATGGAGGCGCTGGTTGGCCGGATATGGACAGTACAGACAGATTAAAAGAAATGCGTCGCATACATCATCTAGCGAAGTAGAAAATACAGTTTTCATTTCGGACATTTTTCCAATCTTATTCAACCTAAACATATTATATATCTAGGTAAATATCTTATTTTTAAACGGAAACCTTCAAAATATATAAACTTGTGTGATTAAGAATATTAAAACTATTCAATTAATAATTGAAAACTATCTTTATAGGCTTGCATTTTATATGTATACGTATCAAATAAAATCACTTGATTTCCGTTTAATTTACACGATATACTTTATTGTTTGTATTATTCTTGAATTGTTTGATAACAAATTAATCAGCAGACATAAATAATAAATTCGAAATTATACATGTTAATTGGAATAAAAAAGTGTTGATAATGTAATCTTCGAATGAACTATTTAACAATAATCAAATATGATATATTATATTCAACATTGGTCAATTGAGTATGAGTATTCTAACTTAACGTGTTTTGCCAGAATGAGAGTTTCCGTGGAAGAATAAGAGACGATTATCATTCAGGATTGGATGTAAGTTAATTGTAAAAGGCAAGATGACGCGCAGCAAAAAAAGGCGCCATAAACCATTTCAGCTATTACTCTCATCATAATGATCACTTTCCTACTGAGACGACCACGATTTTTTCCCAGTCTGACTGCGTCAGACAGCATCCTTCCAAGGCTTTCGGTGAGGGAACTTAGGGACAGGATGGGGAGAAAGGTGTCTCTCGCAAAGATTTCAATCGGTTTCTCTTGGCCAAACTCTATCCCAGAGTTGGCGAGTTTATTTTCACAATATTGATTGTCGGTTACAAAAAAAACACAGATATACAATTGCAAGTACAATTACAATTAAAAAGGACCAACAGGCCTAAACGAATAAATTGGCCTCCGCCTGCCGAGGCAGGCGCGGAGACGACCGTAGAGTTTGAAAGAAGGATAACGACTGAGCAAAAATGGCTTAAGACACGCATATTTATGCCCTATGATTTTAGTGTGAAAAAGCGCTTGACCAATCGACGCAAAGCGTTCGGGCCTAAACTGAATTCGACCAATCGACGCAAAGTGGTCGCGGATGACTTGGACGAGAGACGTCGTTTCTAGAAGTCGGTTATATGATTTTATAACATTTTACTGAATTTATTCGCGTTATATTAATCGTTTAGGTCCTATTATCATTGATTGAGGTGATAATAAGATGGTTCGAGAGAGTCCTGATGACCTACAATATCAGGCGGTATCACTACTTTTGATATCTTTTAAAATAAACTCATGTATACGTTATATCGAAGAAAAAGGTTCATTTAAAAGTTCCGCTCAAAGTGTTGACTGTCAATGGTTGTAAGAAATATACTTTATATAAATAAAACTATTTGTTTGTACTACTAAATATATTTGAAAAATACCAGAACCGGTTTCGCTCGCGCAATCATTAAAAATGTGTTATTTAAGATTTCAACTGAATTTGAATTTTGTGCATTTTGAGAAAACTCATTCAAACGATATGTGTTTTAGTTATTTAAATTTAAAAATTAATTCATAATTTATTGTAAATTAATGATTTCTTTTTTATTAATTTATATTAAGAATGCAAAACATATCCATAGTAAGTGTCAAAAGATTCCATCAAGAATGTATTATAACAAGCCAGCTTTCAATACAGTATTTTATAAAAAAAATATTGATTTTAGGGTAAAAAAAGTCAATTAACAGTTTCAAACATGTATCGAAATAAATAATGATTATATCGAACATTAAAAATGAATGCTCAATTCCTCTTTTATACATTTATTCTGAAAACTTTTTCCAATACCATACTATAAATATAAGTGAAATAAGATTCCTGTTTTAGAAACATAATATAAGTATGTATGTATATGTTACAGTGAAACTGTATTCTCAGTGAAAATATATTCTTCTCTAAGCTGTCATTGAAATTAAATTTGACCGCCCTATCTTCAGCCCAATGTTTGTCTGTGTTTTTCTTTGGTTCTCTTTTTATGAAAAGGACTGCTTGCTGAGTTTGTTTCATTGAAGCAAACAAAAATATTAGGCCAGCAAATCATCGACTTGGGCCAATAATTTCAATGATCGTGACCAGTGAAATCATGTTGTCTTACAAATCTATTGCTTGATACATTTTCACCGAGAATACAGTTTCACTGTAACAGATATATTCAAAATCAATATTTTTTCAAAAATTTGTGCACCAAATACAAATGTTCACATAAAGTTGGGTAATTATTTTATACAAAATTACTATGCACATAATAAGAGAATTATAAATGGTTTCTTTACGCTCGACTGTACATATAGTCTATTGCGTATGAAATGACCCAAACCTCTCCTCCTTGGCTCGATAACAAAGTGTTTTAAGTGACACATTTGGTGGGTGTCTAAGAAGGGTGGATTATGGGGAGGTGGGGAGAAAGCACCACCGTTCTAGTGGTGCACAGAAAAATATTTTTGAGTATTTTTGACTGACTTATATTTAAAATAACACAATTATATGACAATTTGGAATACTTATATGCTTATAATAAAACATAATTTTTCCTTTAACACATGAACCAAAATCAAACCGAAAAAAACATATCTTAACGGTTAAACCAATATAACGGAAGGGCAATTTTGAGTTTATTGTGACTTCCTTGGTTACATACAAAACTTTAAATTCTATTCATAGCTATTCACAACTGTTTTATATACCTTCACAATAGTTATATATAAAAACCCTCAAATAAAGAAACCGTTTCCGATCATTTCATAAAATAAAATGCATCTCGAGCAATGACGGAAAGTCATCAGTGATGCACAACCTTTTTGGCATAAGTCCAGATCATCAATTTTAACATTGTTGAATGGCCGCAAGTCATTAAATTAACGTTATTTTAAGTGTATATTCAATTGAAAATTGTATTGTTTTTAAAAATTAAAAATATTTTCTTTTTTCGGTTTTAGTTTTTATATAAATATTACTAGCTGGTACCCGGCAAGTACTGCGTTGCAATGTCACTCAAAGAAAGAAAGTGTTTGTGTTTATTGAAGTGCCTTCAAATGCACAATATTTTAAATAAAAGAATTTGATTTAATGTCACTAACATTGATCGGTATCGATGACATTTACCGTTTGACGTTTGCTGTTTGTCTTTTTCCGATTGTCTACACGCGCCATATTCTGAAAGTTATTTGTACTATGCCTATAACCTTTGCGCAAATGCAACAATAAGTTGTCAAAACGAACGGTATGGCAGCGCATAAAATATGAAAAAAGTGATGTTTATAAAAAACACCAAACATTCTATGTTGATTTTACTATGCCTCTAACTTTTGAGCAAGTGCAAGCAATAAATTGACAATGTTTTATCGCAATCGTATGAACGGTATAGCAACGCATATCATATTAACAAACAAACATTGATTTTTATATATTTAAATATTTAAGTCAAAAGCTACAACCCTGTATACTTAACAGAGACAGTAACCGTTCGTTTTACATTCCAACCTAACAATATGCGACAAGAAAATGACCAAACTATAAATTTAAGTCAATTATCGCAGTTAGCTAGAAGTTACAGTAAAAACGCCTATAGTACATTCAGCACATTAAAAGGATTCACGAACCAAGTACATATATCTTTATTCTCTTGTTTTTTTTGTGAAGTTTCTCAACCCAAACTGTCTTAATTCAGAATTATGAGAGCGACATGCAATGCCAAACGTACGGGCACTTAAAAATAATGCCATTATACTATTACTCAATAGAACGGTAAAATGCTTTTAACCATGTGAACATTGTAGCGGAAGTGTATCATATAATAAAGATAAATTTAATTTGCCTAAGACAAAGTATTTTTTTTTCTTGTTGTTGGCAATGTATTGAGATTTTTGTTTATGTTGTTGTACATATATTCAGAGTTAGTATTTTTGAAATTAGATATAATTTTAAGACATATCTGCTCCCAATGCGGAGCATAGGGAAGTATTTTTGAAATTAGTTATATTTTATTTAGTTACCATTTCCGCTCTCAATGTGAAGCATATGTACCCCTTATGAAGTTTATCTCAACAGATTTTTTTTTACTTAAGTTCTAGAATCCTAAACCAAACACTTTCATGCTTTGCTATTTCAATCGATGTATGGATTTACTTATAATGTATATGTTTTTATAGCATTTTCTACCCTTGTATCTTTATTTTAAATATGCTAGATTAAGAGATAATAAATTAAACTCTCTACACTAATACCAACCTTCAGCCAAAACAATAAAATTTTTAATCTGTCGAACTTAACAAGTAACTTGTCTATAACTGACTCTGATCATTTTCATTGTTTTTTGTGGGAATACAGTTTGATTTAAATCGTGTATATCATATACAACAAAGGCATTTCAATAAAAGATGTTTAGTACTTATTCCAAATTTCATTTATTAGATCAGAACCGGTTTCGCGAGCATTATGAACTGAAGAATTATCGACTAAACTGCATTTTCATCAGGTGATAATGCTCGTGATAAGTGAAACCGGTCCTGATCTAATAAATTAAATGTGGAATAAGTACTTAAGATGTTTTATTATTTTTATTATATGCCATTCCACCAAGTATTTTCAGTGAACACATTAAAAGTCAATTCAGCTATTTTAAAACTAAGCATTTGAATTTTCTAAATCAACTGAGACACACTCATAGATGATTCAATACTGCTTCACATAATCTTGCATACAATCCCATAGAATTAATGACCTAATTAATATATTTCAGAAGATTATTACTATTATATTTTTAAACCTAAAAAAATGTATAAATGAATATTCAGATATAAATACATATATAAACACGTCAAAAGCAATTGATAATGCATTCACGCCTCAGTGGCAAAAAAATCAATCTCCCTTTTAAGACTATCCGCATGAGAAACTTTACAAGGGCCTACTGTCCAAGCGGGTGGGGAGGGGGCGGGTGGTAAGCTGGGTGCATGTAGTTTTGGGGGAAAATAGGAATACATTTCGCGTTTTGGAATTGAAATTGCTTGACCGTTGTCATATATGGAATATATTTCCCTTGATGCGGGGAGATAGTGCTCCCACCATTGCATAGGTTTGTGATTGGCGATGGTAAAATATTTTGTTTATTTTTAAAGAATGAAGACTCTGATATATGTGTATGTCCCTTTTAAGGTGTTCACTGTCAATACTTGGTGGAAAGGCATTATAATAAAAATAATAAAACATTTTTAGTACTTTTTCCACATGAGATTTATTTCATCAGGACCGGTTTCGCTCATGGCGAGCATTGTCAACTGATAAGGAATACAATAAAACAGTGGTATTTATGCAAAAGTTAAGTATGAAAACAAGGTATGACAAACAATTGGTAAATCAACTAAGCAAATAAATAAAAGCAAATTACAAGAAAAATAGACTAAAAATAAAATGTTCAAGACCTCTTAGCAATGCAATAATTATGGTTGACAGACATGTAGATTTATTTATTTTTATTAAATGCACTTAATTTTGGGCTTTTACTTTGTTAATGTTAATTCATACTTTTGATGTGTTAGTTTTGCATTGATAAGAGGTCTTGAACATTTTATTTTTAGTCTATTTTTCTTGTAATTTGCTTTAATTTATTTGCTTAGTTGATTTACCAATTGTTTGTCATACCTTGTTTTCATACTTAACTTTTGCATAAATACCACTGTTTTATTGTATTCCTTATCAGTTGATAATGCTTGCCATGAGTGAAACCGGTCCTGATGAAATAAATCTCATGTGGAAAAAGTACTAAAAATGTTTTATTATTTTTATTTTTTATTATATATGTATGTATATTATAATTTTTATGCGATTTTAATTTCATATAACCAGGGCTTTTTTTTGAAAAAAAAGGTGCCGGAACTCACTTCATGTCAAGTTTTCACTAAATATAATAACACACCTCATCCGGTTCATTACAATACCATATTTTATCATTTTGACGAATTATAAAAATATAGATTGTAATAACGTAAGCGCAAACATTGTTTCATCTAATTGATTTTTAAATTTTGAAAGAAAAAATACCGTGAAAAAAGGTGCCGGAACGACGTTCCACCGCGTTAAATGGAAAAAGGCCTGCATGTAAATATACTTGATAATATTTAAATGTATCAATAATTTTATTCCTATTATAGTCCTGAGACATATAGGAAAGGATCTTAATAGAGAAATAAAAAAGATATCACGAAAAATTACAGTACGTAAAATAATTGTTTTTTATGTGTTTTGGATAATGTTGGTACTTTTTTCACTGTAAAGCATATATGCATGTCTCAATAATTGACAAGTCAACGTTATTAACAAACAAATTGAATACAAGTTAAGTTGTACACATTAAAGCTCTTCTAATATAGATTAATTGACGGTTTATAAAGTGCATCCTATTGGCAAAACATTGTTAGTGTGACAAAACATTGCAATTTATCCATTACAACACTAATTTGATATTTAGAAATATGCACAAGACTGACTTATTCGCTCTTTACTATACTTTTGTACATTTTTATGCGCTTGGTCAGTAACGACCCGGGTTTTGATTTTTGATATCATCAGACATTCAAGTACATGGATGTACTTGAACGTAACTGACGCAAAAATCTATTGCAAAATGTGAAACTCGGGACGCTAATGACAGATGGTAAGGACATGTACAAAACTCAAATTTAATATTGAAATTCGATCACCTTTATTCAAAATCCCAAATTATAAGCATATTTTTTTTATTAATTCAATTGTTAATTCTTAGCGTCTCCATTTCTTACTACAATAATTTATTAATGTATACGTAAAACAATATATTTTTTTATCGATTTTGATGGCTATTTTTTTATTGAAACATGCAGTACAAAATTTTATAATGAATTGTTTCCTGACGTATTTATTGTATCTCTAATTCCTTTCTTTATTAATTAAATACAATGATCAGTCATAAAGTCGACGGATCAATTATTTTAAGACTTCCTCCCAAACTATCTTATTCTTTGAAAGGGGAGTGATCACTTACCTTTCTTTTTCTGGCCCAATTAACCTATCTTGTCCTTAACTTCATTCGAAAAGGTTTAAAAAATGATTCGATGAAAGTTAATAACGTGCGCTTATAAAGTTTAATTTGGAAAGCAAACCGTCCGAAAACCCGTTTAACTGATGCAAGCGTGCCTGCAAAAGCTCAAGAAAGCTTCCTCACACCGCTTTTATTACGGGCGGTGCCAGGTGCGTCGCCTGCGCCCCAACCTACGCCAGCCAGTACAGCCTTCTTTGCTCTTTACCCGGAATATTTTACCGATACGTTTTCAAATAAAACAGATAGATACCCAATACTACCGTCTCGCAGTCCTTGGGGAGAAGCAATAGTTTCGCAAAACTTATAAACGCCTTTTGAAAAACAGACCAATCCGTGGTGCCGTATTGTTTTCGATGGATCAAATTCAAATCAAAAAATCTAACCTACAAAAGAAGGTTTTTTTAAATTAAGAAAAAAAATATTAAATGATTTTACAGATTTTTTTAAATAACTGATGTCTCTTTGTTACCAAATTGTACATGATAAGTTTGAGTAAATTCCTAACCTAAAAATATCAGTAAAATTTCTAGGGAGCCCATTTGTACGTTGTTTTGTTCTAAATTCTGAGTTTCTTTGGTAAATTTCCATTAATCCAAAGTTATGACAGTTTATATATAGCCTCTACCAAGCCAAAAGAGCGTTAGTAACATGTTGGTGCTTCTGAGTTAAATATGAGGTTATATTCAATAAAAAAGTATGCCCAGAATGCCAAAAGGATTCCAATGCATGGAAAGAAGTGGTAAAGAAACGAAGTTTTTCTAATTGACAGAATATTTATTCACTCTTTTTATTTTCATGAAAAGAAGCAATTTGTCACTAAATAATATTATTAATTTGGCTTGGAACATCAATATGTACTTATGAATGGAATAACAACTAAACTGCTCGAGGACATTTTTGTTCATTGAAATATCCTGCATTATACGCCGCTCTCTACCATCATCTACCGTGAATAATCGTGTTCAGCGATGAACTTTAGATCAAAACGGATACTTCAAATCGTTATTGCTGTCCAAAAACTGAGAAAAATTACTTATAAATAGAACAAATAATTTGAAAAAATCCTTACTGTATACTGTAATACTATTGAATTCACCCACTTCTATTGCCTTATATATACTTACTATTGCCACTGTCGCATAAATTTGTCCAATTATATATTTTGTAATCAAAAATTTGTGGAGAGATTTAATACTAAACATGAAAGAACGAAAGCAAGAATCTAATGGTTCACAAACATCATAAGACTAGTATATAAAAAAAATACTATCCATGTTATGGACAACCGATATGAAAACATTAACATTTGATTCGTGAGTGTGCCATTATTTTTTTTATCTCAATATAAATAAATAAACAGGAATAAACAAAGCATGTGCGTTGTTTTTTCGCTCGATCTCATCTCGAGCTCGGATCCCTCCTAGCGTCGAATCACGTACAGAGGATGTTTTCATAGCACGATAACTTTACTCAACTGTGAAAGATTTACAAAGTGACCGCTAGATAGCGCCTTTCCCCTCATTCTTCTGACCGCTCGAATACTGTACAAAGGCCACCAGTGAACACAAATCAAAAAAAGATACGTCCATTTTTGTAACTGTTTTATTATATGCTAAGCATTTAATTTAAGCAATTGTGTTAACTTTTTCCAACCATTTCACTCTCGTTTTATATCATATAATATCCCAATTGAATATCTCAGGAAAAGATTTTTAATGGAAACTGATTTTTCTTCAGCAACCAGTGACGGCTGGTGACGGGGTTTTGGGGGGTGCAATGGAAGATTCAACCATTTTTGCAAGAGTTCTTTCCTATTCATTGGATTTTAAAACACTTCTATAGCATGGATTTTCAATTCAGATGTTCGCAATACCAACTGTTTCTCTTCCGTAGTACGGAAAAATAGTTGAATGTTCCTTTTGCACCGCCCAGCACCCTGTCACCAG
The DNA here is from genome assembly GCA_028554975.1 of Himalopsyche kuldschensis. Lineage (NCBI taxonomy): Eukaryota > Metazoa > Arthropoda > Insecta > Trichoptera > Rhyacophilidae > Himalopsyche > Himalopsyche kuldschensis. The sequence continues at coordinate 5,733,205 of JAHFWI010000029.1, read as the reverse complement.
CCGTCACTGTCAGCAACACTTCCTCTCATTTTCAGAAGGCAATGATATAAGGCTATTCGGAAACGACTATTAGATAGCTTATTGCTTTTAATAATTAATAAAAAATAATTAGAAGGGGAATATAAACATGAAATACCTAAGTATATTCTCAAGGAAAAAATCTTTATTTGATATTAAATTTGCAGGACATTTAACGTTGAACCTAATATCTTAAAAGTAGCCAGTATAAATCAAACGAGATAACAGGATGTAATTTATTCACTCAAATTGGTTTATGAAATATGTATATGGTTAATCACATCATAACACATTTATCGAATTCACAATAAAAGATTCAACATAAAAAAATTGTTAGGATTTCGACTGAATGTCAATACCAAATTTGAATTGTTTGAATTATGTACGTTTCCATGAGTTGTGTTGCCAACGACCTGGGTTTCACTCTTTAGCATCTTCAGACAGTTGAAATATACAAATGAACTTGAACTAACGAAGCTCGGGTCATTAGTGACAAAAATCTTTTCAAATTACAAAATTCAAGCGATTCAAATTTGATAAAAATAAGTGTATTGTGTGAAAGTTGCCATGGTTGTGATCCTTTCATTTTTAATATCATTAAAAATTAATAAAGATACAGTTTAAAATTTGACTTGCACGGTTTTTAAATATATGTTCCAATTCGAAATTGATATTCGATTCGAAATTCAATACACAAAGCCCCTGCGCTGCGCTAGCCGCGGGGGATTTCCGGCGGATGATCGGAAAAATTGAATTTGAAAATAAGGCAACGAGGGGGGATAAAGAAGATAAAACAGAAATCTGTATTTTCATTCGCCAACATTTATTGGTTTATTCCACATAATAACAGCGGAGCGGCGGTATAATGTTGAAATAACAATTTTCAGTTTTCCGTTATTTTGTCTCGTTCCAATTGATTCACGAATACGAAAGCTCCGATATGATTTTGGATTGCTTCATTTCTTATTGTGTTTTATTCCTTTGGGAAGTGAGCGTTTTATAAAACAGAATAACATTTATCTGCTTATTCTTTTATATTGATTCTGTAATAAGTTTTTTTAAATATTTTTGACAATGTCTTCCAAACATTTTACAAAAATTCCCGTAAAGAAAAAGTGTGACTGATATTATATTCAAATTTAACCAAATAACATCTTTGCCAATTTACACTTTGATTTTACACTTTGAAAATTTTGATGTAAGAAAAACTGAAAAAGCCAACTCATTTATTACACTTACTCTGATAATAATAATTATAATAAATAAGGAAAAATACTGAGTCCGTACGAAAAACGAAGATAATAATTACAATTTCAAAAAAATACATTTTAAAAAAAGTTCTAAGAAATTAATCTAAAATATTGACGATTAACGACACTGGTCCAGCTCACAAAAATAACATTTCTAAATGAATCATTTCCTTCAAGTATCGACGGTAAGAAACTGTTCATACCAGGAACAGTTTCATGGAGAGATTAATATTTTTTTAAAAAAGTGACATAAAATCTCACATAATTTGAGATATAGATACATACAATAATCTTATCCAATTTAAAATCGTCTAAATATTCTAAATCACCGACTATTTCGATTCTATGTTCTTCTATTAAGCATGCGTATACGAAAGTATCTTTTAAAAACTAAGTTTTAAATTTAATGTATTTACTTTAGAAAATATATATTCAGGTTCATAAACACTGCAATCTAATAAAACAAATGACTAAGCGGGCTTACTTCTTGTCTATAGGATCGACAATGACATGACAAAATTTATGTATATTCAGGTAAAAAAAATCTATTTGGCTTTTATAAATTTGAGTGTTACATGAAATACACTCTTATAAACGTAGCAATATCATTTATTGTAATTAGAGCATTGAATGGAAATTCAAATTTACTTTAAGTAAAAGTTTCATCACTTAAAATTTATTTGAGATTTTAGTGCACTCTTATTGACAGTGACTAAAATTTGCTCTTTTGTGTTTTTTGGATTGGGACAGGGCATGGGTCGAAGGAATAAATTTATTACTATGTTAAGCATAATGGTGCTAAGTTTTATACAGTTTTGGTCGAGCTATTGTTTATTTGTAGCAACCTGCCTTACTAATATGTGTTGAATTAGACGTTGGCAACTTTATAAAGTTGGCGAAATATGTATCGTATAAACGTGTGTTGTCCCCACCGACTATGTAGGTGTAAGTATGTTTATGAAATGGCAACATTTGGTTTTATACAGTTTGTGATCTGGTGCAAGTTTGCCAGCCTGCGGCGTCGGTTGTCCGGATCGCCGACCGCAAAAACTTCACGCCATACAAGTTCCCGCCAAAATGACCAAGATGGCGGCCGAAAGTTTCGGCGCCAAACCAACTGAGAACAGATTTTCGCGCCGAGGGGATCCAGCGCCACGTGCGAGAATATTGGCGATAATGAGTTTTTTATTGCTCCATCTCTACCAGATAATACATACGATATCAGCGTTATTATTATTATTATAATAAAACTGGGAATATCAGCTATGTACATTATATTATACGAAGAGTGAGTGCAGAAAGTTCGCGAATGGTAACATTACCAGCGATCGCGAACCAAAACTCTTCATTTTTATATTTCCTATACAAATACACATATTTTGAAGTATATCTTTTCTTGGAGGATAAAATGAGACCTAGAAAAAATTTCAAGCCATTAAACTGCATATAAAAAAGAGGGGTTGATTCGAAGTCTCGAGTCGGCGAAGCAAAGAATTTTTTTTTTAAAACCACACCGAATAAGTGGTGATTAGATATACAGAAAAAAGTGCCAAATCAATTTCCTCAGTCATTATCCTTTCTTTAGAAGTGAAATTGAGTTCAAAAAAGTTTGATTATTGGTGACGAATGGAAGAAATGGTGCTAGGAAATGTTACATCAGTGACGGCTGGTGACGGGGTGTTGGGGGGTGCAAAGGAAGATTCAACCATTTTTGCAAGAGTTCTTTCCTATTCATTGGATTTTAAAACACTTCTATAGCATGGACTTTTAATTCAGATGTTCGCAATACCAACTGTTTCTCTTCCGTAGTACGGAAAAATAGTTGAATCTTCCTTTTGCACCCCCCAGCCGTCACCAGCCGTCACTGTGTTACATCATAAATCCAACAGCACATTTTTGGGCGGGATATATTTTTTTGTCACTGTCTGTTTGCTTTGAATAAAAAATCAATAATATTAATATTTATTATTTTATTCCAATTTTTTGATTTTTATGTGTTCCACAGACAATGGCGGATTACCCTACAAGCGCAAGAAGCGCGCGCTCGGGGCTTCCAAATTTTGGGGGCCTCAAAAAATAACTTACATTAATAAAGTCCACATAATAATTTTTTAAAATATTTTTGACACATGAATTTGGCTTAAGATATATTATGACACACTGAAACGTTCATTTATATTAATGGTAATATTTAATGACCGATGGGTAATAAATCATAAAGAACGATGTGCGGGTGTGTTAGTTACTCATTCTGAATTGTTTCTAGTGAACTGTGGGGAATACCGTACATTTTTCAAGCCATACTATCGATCACAAACAGTCAAAAATTAAATAAACATTATAAAAAAAATATTTGTGATTTGTCTTATTTCGAATACATTTTGTGATGCCTTCAAAATTATATTGCACCTGGGGCCTCACAAGAACTTAATCTACCACTGTCTGCGGATGTAAAAAGGTTGAGAATCATTGGACTACACTATTATTAAACCATTGACTCATATACAGTAGGAAAGATTGTATTTCTAATCTATTGACAAATCAAGTTCAGAGAACGCCTGCAATGATAACAGACACTGCTGGTTGAATTCGATATGAGTTCGTGAACCTGCCGGTTGACGATCGCATCGGAACAAGTGGCGACTAGCATAGAACAAAAGTATCATTAAACAGTAGTCAGGATAGGAACAAAGAGGTGGCTCTGTAAAATAAAAGGGAATCATATATTATGTATGTGCTATCCGTGGACTGCTTTATATTCAGCTTACGCCCCACCCGTGCGGCATAACAATACATTCTCACCGTTGATTGGGTATCAAAATGCAATTAGGCTGTGCCCTCTGGCTACGGCTAATCCGAGTTTTGGATGTAATTCGCTTAATCGAAAATCATTGGGGCGATATTGTATGAAATAAATAACATGCAAATGTGGTGCCGGCTAATTAGGTGACCAAATCTTTGCGAATATTACCAGGGCTGTGGAGTCGTCAAAAAAGTTTGACTCCTAATCAAAAGTTTAATTTCACAAAAAAGTTTAATTTCGTTACTTTTTTTTCCTTACTTTCCTATGTGTGTGTATTCAATAAAATATCAACCAATCCGGGCAATAGCCAAATTTGATATATTACCTACATTCAAAAATAAAAAGTTCAAACTTTTAAAAATTTCCGACTCCAGCCAAAACGCCGGGATGACTCCGAATCCAACTCCGGCCAAAATGCCCCGACTCCACAGCCCTGAATATTACGGTCCGCCATCATGTCAAAAGATACAAATGTTAGAAGATTTATTTTTAATTTCAAAAAGATTAGAAAATCTACTTATTTATTAATATTTATTTTTCACAGTGTATCTTGAGCCTTTAGATCCCAGACCATTTTGGAAAGTACTCCCAATGAATTTTTTGGCAAAAACGGTAGTCTTTTATTATAATATTTATCTCAGTTAATATTTAATAATCAGTGTCAATTTTTGTTATATCATTTTGTAAGTTAGTAATAAGTATGTAATTGTTTTATACAGGTTGTAAAACAATCGTGAGATTAAAGGGGTTAAAATATTAACTACTTGTGTCGTTTGTCTTCAACAATGACGAAATGATTATTTTATTCTTATTCACTGTCATCTTTGATATATAACGTTACAATTTCTTTTTTTAATATCATTATATTTATAATATATTATTCCATAATTATAAAATATAATATCATGTCTTTTATGTAAACTATCTTAAGATATTGCCATCTATCATTTTTATTTCAACTTGATTATTATTATAGGATTGAGTCTTTGTATAAAGTGCCTACTGCCCGAGAGATGTCTCTAATAAACTTTTCATGTATAATGTATTATATTAAAGGATTACGATACTACCTCTGCAGGAGCCTCAATCAACCAGCTTGATGACCGATAATCTGGCAATACAACGGTCATGATACTATCCAACAACTTCTCTATACTCAGAGGCAAATGCAATGTGTGAGCAGTGGCGGATTTAACCCTTTTATTCTTTTCTTCATTTTATATTTCAATCATTATTTGTCATTTCAACTAATCAAAAATATTTTATAGCCCCTTGCACTCCTCAATATATATTTTTTTTTCCTTCTAGCAACTCTTCAATAGATTTGAGAAATTAATTGACATCACAGAGTTTGCGTATTTATTATCATGGTAACACGAAATACCGAAAAATACTACATTATGACATGTTACAAACCTCAACCAAGGCGTTTTTGAAATAAGGATCATTAAAAATTAATAAAAAATAATTTTCTAACCAAGTTTTACAATGTAGAGCAGAACGTTACCAATATGATGTCGAGCAAGACTCATAGCAGTTGTAGGAGTTAAATTTGAAGGCATCCAAATAAAAGAATAAATAAAATAAAATTCAAACAAAACAAAATAATGAAAAGGTGCAATAAAAAAAGAAACCCCAATATTTAGAGGCCCCGAGTCTTGCACTTATAGAGTATTTCGTCACTGGATATGGGATAAGCATGGGTGTATTGGGTTTAAAGTGACAGTTGATGACTACGCTATTGCACTTGTTTTTTTTTTGTTTCTATCATTGTAATTGTAGGGTATAACCTCATGTGTGGCTATTTCAGGTGTGAACTGCGAATTTTTACATAAAATTACAAGTTTTCTATTTTAATAATATGGCCTTTTAGTTCAAATAAATAAATTTGTGGAAATAATGTCATTGAGAATCATACCAATGTGACTTAAAGTGTTCTTTTGAGTGATTATATGGTTTTAATGTAGCAAGACTGTAGAAAATTCAATTTTTTCTTGACATAATTGACAAGCAACTGTGAAATTTTGTTATTTGCGTGTATAAAGAACAAAACAATTCTAAAAAAATCATTTCACCATTATTCATCATTATGTTTGGTATGTACATTTTTTTTTACCATTTATTAATTCACTTCAATGACCATCATTCCACAGACATACATTATTATAGACTTCACACATTGGTATATTGGAGAGTAACCCTACCATGCATTGGGAAAAAAATTATGTAGAAGTCCTTCATCTATTATTATTTATTTACGGGAATATTTGTAAAATCATTTATCCTATTACTTACTAATTAATTAATCACAATATGAAAAAAATAATATAATGGAGCAGGATTGTCAAGAATAAAAATAGTTTTCAGGATGGTGAAACTGTGGATAATCTGCATATGGCTGACATCATTATCGATAACTGAAGTGTATCCATTAGAAGCAGTATATCCAGATGCAATTTGTGTAGGCTGCTTCGTTAAGGTTTACCATAAATGTGACAAATTCTATGAAGTACTGAGGGAACCTGGAAAAAAATCTATATCACATTCGAAACAATGGTGGCGATGCATTCTTGTCCATAGCAAAACAATAGTGCCAACAACACCAAAGCCTTATTTATGTGAATTGTAATTATATATAAAAAAAATATATTGAATATATGTGAGAAAAAAATGTTATCATGGCTAAAATTTATATTTGTCTGATAACATATCCTTCCCAGTTGGTGAGACAGTCGACCACCACTACCACTTTATCTTAAATATCTATCTTAATACATATTAGTGATACAATGTGTAAACTTTTGATATTCTTAAATCATTGTTTTTGACATCTTTTGCAGAAAAAAACTATGAACTAGTTTCGTTGCAATTAAATAAAAAGAAAGTATGTCAGAATATTATTGGCCGAAAACACTTTATAGCGTCGCTACAAATTGCCAGGATTCAAACTTCGCTGCCCATACGCAATAAGGTAACGTTATCTGATCTCAGATGCACCTCGTTCAAACGTATGTTTCAAATCAAATTGATACTTTTTACATTAAAAGGAGTGGATAAGTGCTTACGCTTAAAGATTTGATTACGCCAATCTATCATGAACATCAACGAGAACAACTTGTCCTTTCATGCGCGACTCAAAATATGAATAGTAAAACTATCGATTTTATATTATTATTTTTTTAGAACGATGTATAAAATACGTTAAAGCATAATATAACAATTTTTTATTGCAATCTATCCCAATAAAGCCATACCATTGGGGTATTTTTAGATCTCCCTCCGCCAGACGCGGGATTTTTCAGGGACCGTCTTTCGAAGGTTAATGTATGGCACAGAATACCAATAGTAGATGACTGTTATTCAAAACATGAATTTTCGTATAGACATTGTATTCTACAAGCTAATAAAAAAGTATTTTTAGCTCTGTAAGGATTAATATCAGAAAGCATGCCAACTATCACTAAACAGTTGGAAAAATACAGGTCACTCTCATTGATCGCTTAAAATACATTCTGGACATTTCGCAAAAGCGTAATGTCAAAATCAGCAATCATACGATGTACGTCAATATAGCCACAAAAAAGGAAAATTATTCTTATGAACGTCTTACAAAAACGTATTATTATTAAAAGATCATAATAATTAACATACCTTTATTATCACTTTCAATTTTATCATATCATATTACTATAATATCAAACATTATAATCATTAAAAGAAATGATTATTGATAGTGAATAGAAGTGGAGTTTTAGTATTAAACAGTTAATTGATGTTTTGCTTAATGAATTACAATGTAAGTATAGATAAAATATGGAGCACCAAATGTGATGCAATACACTGGGTGCATCAAGAGAATGCAGGCCCGCAACTACCGTGCGATGCGTTACAGGTGGCCAATATTTGAGGGTGGTTTGCAAGGAACTGTTAACCACTCGCTCTTCAATAAAACTAACCGTAATAAGCGGTCTTTATAAGGAATAATGTTTCTAGGTTAGGTTAGGTAAATTTCGCTCATCAACAAAACTAACCGTAATAAGCGGTCTTTATAAGGAATAATGCTTATAGGTTAGGTTAGGTGTAGGTAAGTAAATTCATCATCCTATAAGCACGCTTATGTCACATGCGCTGATACTGGGACATTTAAATTTTTTTGCTTGACTAGATTAAGTCAATTACAAGGGAAAGCAGTTTTTTACATTAATAGATGTAACTGTCATAAAATCCAATGCTTTATCAAAAAATAAAAACACACATGCAATAATATTATTATAATGAAGCACAACTGTAGAGAATTAAAGTTTTCCATGGACAAGACATAATAATTGATTTTATAGTAAAATTATGAAGATTGTGTAGGTATATAAAACACAAAACAATGCTACAAAATTCATTTCACCATTGTTAATCATAATGCGAGGTATGTACAATTATTTTCCGATTTGATTTACACCTGAATAGACAAAATATAATTATGTAAATTTAGGCATTTTCTTTTAATATTATTATAATTATTACTGGTCTATATTCTATTGAATATCCAGTGAATAGTTGTGGACAAGTATTATTGCATTATGACCATTTATAAAAATTCTCTTATGACGATGAAGTAATTAATAAGGTTAAATAAAAAATATTTTTTAAGTGAAATGTGAAATAGTTTTTCAGAAGGTGAAGTTTTGGATCATCTTCATATGGCTGACATCATCATCGATTACGGCCAATACATTTCCTGTAACATCGTTGTTTTGTTTAAGCTGCTTCGTTAAGGTTTATAATCCTTGTAGCACATTCTATTTATTTAGAGACCAACCCAACTTACTATCCCATGACCAAAAATGGTGGCGCTGCTGGCTCGGCAATAAAACAGAAAATCCAACAATTCCAACTACGACTATTGCAGAAAAATTGACTACGACTCCAAGACCATATGAATATGAATGTGAATTGTAATTATTTATACAAATACATAATTTGATCAGTTCAATGCAATTGGCAGCATATTATTTACAAATGAATCAAGTGTGTGATGCGTTGGGAATCTATCAATACTCTCAACATAACAAGAGTAAGTCAAGTGTTTATTTTGTAATGTGAGTTCCACACTAAAAAAACGATTGTAAATGTTACAAGTGAAATTATTTTTTTTGACCATTAGAAAATGTTAAGGAAACATTATAATCTGTAGTATATGACATTGAATACATTTGAAATAACAAACAACTGTCAACTGTGACTTTACACTTTTTTTCCCTGAATTCTTTGACAGTGGGTGATGAATCATTGTCAAAAATTTAGTAATGACATCATATTTAATACTTTCTTGGCATGAAATGGTTACAATCAATACATAAAAATATTCAATTCTATTCATCATTGTCTCCGTTTGCAGCGTGAGTAATTTAAAATCTAAAAAAAACAACATATACTTACTTAATATCATAAAAACAATTTAGTAAAATAAAAATTGATTATCTTAAACATATACTATATATATATACATGAATACATATCCTACAGAATAAACGCAGTATACCTCGTTAAAATGTTAGGTTAGGTTAGCTTAGGTAAGGTTAGCTTATCTTAGCTTAGGTTAGGTTAGGTGTGGGTAAGTAAATTTATTTAAACAAGCAGTAAACAATACAGAATAATCTTATCCCCATACGCTTATGTTGGAGTTGTACTGCGCGTCAGCTAACGTCCAGGTGCCGTATTTAACACAGGTATAGTCAGTAGAAATCAGATGACTAAATAAGATAGTCTAGAAACACTGACTAAATCTACTGCGGCGCTTTAAAGGTTCTAGCTTACTAGATTTAGTCAATTACAGGGGAAAGTACTTCTATTGTTTTGTCATTTATGTCACTAACACAGAATCAAAATCATAAAAATGCTTTTAAATGCTCTGGAATATGATTCACATAAAATAATATAATGTAGTTGCACATATAATAATATTGTTATAATGAAGCACAACTAAAGAGAATTAAAGTTTTCCGTGACATAATAATTGATTTTACAGTAAAATGATTATTTTGTGTATATAAAACACAAAACAATGCTACATAATTCATTTCATCATTGTCAATCATAATGCGAGGTATGTACAACTATTTTCCGATTTGATTAACACCTATATTACACGTTTTAAAAATAGGGAAAATATAAATTTGAAAAATTTCTTTCAATATTATTACAATTTTTACTGGTCTTTATTCTATTGAATATCCAGTGAATAATTGTGGATATTATTGCATTATGACCCTTTACAAAAATTCTGATATGAGTGTGAATTAATTAATTATTAAATATTAATGCATATTGAGTAAAATAAGAGATAGTAAAAATACTTACTATTCATCAAAGATACCTCTATAGATGTACCATTACAATTTGACCGCTCAAGATGGCGCCACCATCGCGTGAGTGATGTGAAATACTCAACTAATATTGTTAATTTACTTACACATTTAACAGATATTTTTTAGTATATTTCTCCTTTTTGCAAATGGAAGTCATCCTTTTACAAATGAAATTAATCTTTTTGCAAATGAAGTTCATATTATTGCAAATAAAATTAACCCCTTTGCAAATAAAATTCATCTTTTTAAAAATTGTATTAATCATTTTTAAGTGGCTTGTGAAAAATAGTTTTTCAGGTGGTGAAATTTTCCATCCTCTTCATATGGCTGACACCATCATTGATTACAGCCATGATATTTCCTTTAACATCAGTGTTCCAACAGACATTTTGTATAAGCTGCTTCGTCAAGGTTTATAATCCTTGTAGCGTATTCTATTTATTGAAAAACCAATCCAACACAAAAATACATGACAAGAAATGGTGGCGTTGCTGGCTCGGCAATAGCACAGCAATTCCAACTACGACTCCTGCAAACAAATTGACAACGACACCAAGGCCTTATGAATGTGAATTGTAATTATTAATGCAAATAAATATTTGATCAGTTCAGTACAAATGGCAGCATATTATTTACAAATGAGTTAATTTTGTGATGCGTTGGGAATCAATAAATACTATCAACTGAACAAGAGCAAGTCAAGTGTAGGTTTTTGGTTATAAAGTGAGTTCTATAATAAATAAACGATCATAAATATGACAAATGGAAGTTTAAATTTTTTGACAAATTGAAAGGGTTAGGGAAACATCATAATCTGTAATATATGCCATTGAATACATTGGAAATAATAAACAACTGTCAACTGTGACTTTATACTTTTTTTTCTGAACTCTTTCACAGTGGGTAATGAATCATTTATCAATGAATTTCTAATGCCATCATGACGCTTTGCCAGTGGGGAGCTCCACCAAACAAACCAATAATGCATAGTATACTGAATGAAATATTCCAAAAATCACTCAACCATCTTTAAATGGACATTGATATAAAGATATAAGTGACCCAGCAAGCAATTCTCATGGAAAAACACCGTTAAGATAAGCTCCATTATCCATATACTCCACATTGGGAATAAACATGCTTAAAAAAACAGTATTGTATTAAGTTCTGTAAAGATTATCTACTTACATATAAGTTATTGCGATTTTACACAATGTATAAACTATGACTTCTCTGTGGTCTAGTGGCAAGAGTGACCTAGTAGTCAGGTGAGTCTGGACATGGGTGTATATCATTTTTTTTGAGTTGTTCTCGACAATTCATACAATTTCTCATCGCATATGACATTCATAATTAAAAATATTGAAAATATTGAAAATAAAAAAAAATACTTTTCAGCTTGTTACCTTTTTGCACACTTTTTTAACTAAATTTATTAGAGGGAGTTCTCAGATTGTCATCATTATTTCCATCATTAGATCATTAAGATAATTAGTTTTCAATAGAATGGTTTGAGTTGTGAAAAATATGGTTAAAATAAGTAATTTTAAACATTTTTACTTGCTTATTGTTATAAGTGAATTTTATCTTTTTAAATAGTATGATCAATACAAAATTCAAACGCTCATATCTCAAAACAGGGTCCAGAGCAGTCAGAACTTTTTTGAAGTAAGGTGTTGAGCGAAACCACTTTCATTAAACCCCCCATCCCTTACTAGGTACTTAACCTCTTGAGTACCGCGCAAGAAAATCATTATTGTGCCACCAGGACCACGTGTTTTTGAGGGTCAATAAAAAAATAAGTAAAAGTAATTATAATTTTTAAATATTTTTTACACATATATTAATGGATTGTTTTATAATTTTTCCATTTTTCGATTGAAAACTGTAACATTTCGAAAAAAATTTCAGGGTTGACACCGCATAAAAATATTGATTTTTTTTTATTTAATTACCAAATTATATCAAACACTAAAAATCTTTGTACAAACCAAATTTCTAGTTCAGGGCTGTCACAAAGCAGACGAATAATTTTAGTAAAAAAAAAATTAAATCATAAACCAAAATTATTTTTATAAACTTTTTGTTATAAATCTTCAAAACCAATACATTAAAAAAATGGGTAAAATATGGTAATAGGTACACGGGACAGAATCCCAATCCTCTCCTGCTTAGCTCCTCCTCTAAAATCTCTAGGCTCCTCCTCCAAAAGGGAACCACTTTTGCATTTCAGAAAGATAAATTGTCTATGGTGTTGCTTGAAGTCAAATGTCACTGTGAGTTTATAGATAGATAAATAAATAATTCCACGTAGGAACGTAGGAAGGTATTTGAAAGCAGATAACATTATTTTAATTAATGTGAAGCTTACGATTTTTTTTTAAATGTTTCGTCTTTAATTTTTAAATTTATTATAATAGAAGATCCTAAAGAATATTTCGCAATAAGTATGAAATCAAGTTGTTTTAATTTTTGGAGTAAAAATGCAACCACAAGCTATACAAATAATAATATTATATGGATAGAGACAGTCACATAAGTATATTATTTGCTTAAAATAAAAAGAATAATTTTATTATAGGCTAATATCAAAAAACATATTAATAAAGAACAGAAGGGAAGGGATTGCAGTGTTGGAATTAAAATGAAAGTCACCCGGCACCGGCTACCTAAAAAAGTAAATTATCAATAACATTTAGCACAATACGTGGAAAAATCAAAGTTATTTTAAATTTTATATTATTTATCAAGAAGCCTAAATCTTTAATGCATTCACATATGGATGTGTGGTCTTCTGAAAGAAGAATTTATTTTTCAATTTTAGCGTTTAATAAAATTATTGTTTGGTATGCAGTATTTGATCTGATTGCCTCCATGAGTGTATTTGTGGGAATATTCGTAAATTGGCTCAGCAGGGAAGAGGTTAAGCTGAGCCGTTCCCAAAATTCTGACCATGTGATTTGTATTATAGAATGCACTTTTTTGTGACATAATATTAAGACTGCACAAATTATAATGTTGCAGCACTGTGGAGAATTTAATTTTGCTCGAAATTATTGATAAGCAACGATGAAATTATGTAGATTATGTAAATTATGTAGACATTATATATAAAAAAAACAATAAATGCTAAATATATTCATTACACCACTGTTTATCATAATGTTAGGTATGTACATTTTAATTTCCATTTGGTTTACACCTGCATGGAAATAATTTCACAAAATTAGTACGCTTTGCTATACTAAGGTGCTAAATGCAATTGCTTTATCTACATCTGAAGCAAATGGGAAGATACCTCTGAAATAGGAATGCCTTGGAATAAGTTATTTAAAATTTTATATTAAATACTTTTTTATACCGATGCTTAAAATAAATCATTTACGTCATAAATATTGAAGTTATTTTATTTTTAAAAAATAAAACATTAAGAAATAATATGGCATGGGAAAAATAGTTTTTCAGATGGTGAAATACTGGGCTACCTTTATATGGTTGACGTCATTTACAATAGCAGCAGTACTGTTGACTGATACTTATGTCATGTCCAGGTTTCGACAGTTGAATTGTAAAGACTGCTACGTCAAGGTCTATGAAGCGTGTAAAGTGTATGATTATTTAATAAAGACATCCAAACCAATAGCTAGTATATTTAGCGAACGCTCGTGCAAAACTTGCTGGTCCAGGTGCCCAGTTTACAATTGTACAGGAAATCCAAAAAAGAAAAGGGTCACAACGAGAGGAACGGCAATGGCGCCATAGCATTATTTATGTGAATTATAATTATATTTAAAAAAATGTTTTCTATGAAACATAACTAATAAATATGAGAAAAAATTGTATAATTACTTATCTGTATATTTATGGTGTAGAACAGTGCTCCCCAACCCATCCATTTATGTCTGTAGTAATATCCCACGCATAACCATTATTTCTTTCCGAACCCATAAGTACGGCTAATAAGAACGTCTAGCTAACCACTTATCTTTTCTATCGCTACTCTCATTGAACTAAAAGAGAGGTTGAGTGACTGAGTAACCAGCAGTTGTCATGACACTCTGAGTCACCTCCATTAGACATGCCTTCGAGCAGAATCAACCGAAAAAATACTGCTCATACTTGGACCCGAACCTGCTAAGTCTGTCATGGAAGCCAACGACATTGACCACTGTGCTATGGACCCGAGAGAGACTCAATTAATAACAAGATAATCACTTCTAGACGCAGTAACTAAGGCAGACAATGTTGAACTCTATCCATAAAGTAATAGCTCAATAATTACATTCTCAATGTAATCAACAAAAAAAAAATCCTGTATAGTTATTATTTAAAAAAAAATATTCCATAAATTTGGATTGGTTTAAGTTTCCTTGTCTATGCCAAAATCTTTGTTTTATTATTATCTATGATGTAGCTATTCTTAAATACAGTGGTATCACTGGTTTTTTAAATTAATATAGTCATTAACCACTAACCAACTCGCAACATTTCAGTAGAGCAAAATGAAGAAGAGAAAATTGGTTTTGTGAATAGATTTTTTTTAAATTCAATCAGAACATATTTTGATTTTCAATTACTGAAATAACACTGAATTTGAGCAGGTATGCATAGGTCGAAAAATCCAACATGCAACAATAATATATTGTCATAATTTATCTTAATTACCTAAACTTCTGTGACTAAATCAAGCAAATAAATATACAGAAAATCGTGATTTCTTTTGCTATTTCTGTACGCATGATCACTAAAAAAAGAATCATAACCAGCAAAGAAAAAACAAACCAACTTTCAAATACAAAACAAATCTGTAAGGTAACACACTCATATTGCAAACGAATAATTAGGGTTGTTTTATGATTTTATTTTTTATTTAAGTGTGCAAGATACAGCTAATTACATGCAGTCACTATTTTAGTACAGTATTTGTCTTTGATGATTTATGGAGATAAGTTGTAATTTAAAATATTTAGTAAAATAAAACTTTAAAAAATATATCTGCTTTGGAAATTTCATTCATAAATGGTAACTTAATGATTGAATATCAAAATAAAATGAGATATAGTTCTCTTATACTTATCAATACAAAGAATAGAAAAGCAGTGTTTCAGTACAGAAATCAACTAAAACCACTTCCAAATTATCAAATCTATATTGTTTTTTTAACAGTTAAAATTAAATATTTATGAGATACATATACAAGTCAAGTCCAAGTCTTGGACACCAAGGTGTTTTATAAAAAAAAATACATCTAAAAAATATGCCTACTCCTTTAACACATAGCTTCTATTTAAACACGTATCTTTCATAAACTTTGTTAGCGATCAATGTGTTGATATAAGTATTAGAAATTAGAAAGAGCCATGAATAATAGTTGTTCATTTATTTCAAGATGAGGATACTGTCGACTTTGCTAATATATGTGCTATTCACTACATTAGCATCATCAGCATTCAAAGTTTATCCAACCCGCATGAGCGAATTGTTAGCAAAGAACAATGACGGTTGGAAAGTCGGCTACGCCTGGAGAGACAAGACGACTTGCCGTCATTGCTTTATCAAATCTTTTTACCCTTGCGATGTGTACTTTGACCATCTCGAGCAACTGAAAACCAATCCTAGGCATATGATTCTAACAAAAAGACCCATTTGCAATCATTGTTGGATACGATGCTGGATTCACAATAAGCTGTAACCTCCTCTTATGAGAAAATAATGAACACTGAACACTACCACTATTATGAACACAGCTTGCATTAAGATTTCTGTATTTAAAAATTTGTCTCTTCTGTTATATTAGAAATAAATAAAAGTATTATTAAATAATATCCTAAATAGGACAGGTCGCTTGCTCCTGATTACATTATTTCCAATGATGGCATTAACCCTTCCTAATTGATTGCATCTCATTAGTTAATATTTTGTAATGCTAACGACATTAGTAGTATAATTATTTGTTTGCTTTGCTTTGATTCTACTTTGATGTAATTTTTTTTTTTGAAAACTTGGAGGTTGATTCTTATACATACATGCATATATATTTTACTGGGTGCAAGAAGGGGGAAGATACTGACAATAATTATTAATTGTTTTTGGATAGAAAATCTCTTTGAAAATAAATTAAAACGTAGGGAGCCATCTCTCTAATATTTTATTTTTATAAAAGCATTTGATAGATGAAAGAATATTTATTTTCAAAATAAAGCATTCCAGGTAACATGCTTCAAATAATTAACATGTAATTTATGATTTTTTTACGATTTTAGTAAATATATTATGCATGGATTGAAATTCTCCAACATAGAACATTAACAAATGCATTTATACACTTTTAGACGGGCTTCTGTGACTAAATTTATAAAACCAAAGCGAATTGATTTTGCGTTATGTTCTGTAAAGAATTTCTCAAATTACATACAACAGAAACCATATGTGCCTTTGTTATTAAAATTGTCCCTGAAATTTGTTGCTTAAAATTTGTGATCATGCTAGCCCAATTTATCTTCCCAATATATTTAGCAGATGCCACAATATTCATAAAAAAACACTAGTACGGGGCTTGGGTTTGTGCATTGCGTCAATTTCTGCATAGGCGCGGGTCTGGGTGTTTGAGTGTCAAAAACAAATCTTCATTATCTATGTATTTTTGATAAAATTTGCTGGCGATCAAAGTGCTGATATCTGAAATATATGAATATTAGGAAACACGTTAAATTTACATATAGAGTTGAATGATTATGTATATATGTTCTTTTATTTCAAGATGATGATACTGTCGACTGTGCTGATATACGCGTTACCCATTATATTAGAATCATCAGCATATAAATTTTATTCAGCCAATAGGACTGAAGTTTTAGCCAAGAGCAAAGATGGCTGGGATAACGGCTATTTCTGGAGAGACCCAACGACTTGTCGCCATTGCTATATCAAATCATTTTACCCTTGCGACGTATACTTGGATTATCTCAAGAAAATTCAAACCAATCCTAAGCAGCCGCTTCCAAAAATGAAGCCTCTTTGCAGACATTGCTGGATACGGTGTTGGAATCCCCGTCAGCCTCCAGTTAAAAAACAACGACCACTAAATACTACTCCTCAACCGTTCCAGAGGACAACACCCATGCCTTATCGTTGTGAGTTTTGAGCCTCCATGATTGAATGATGTAGACAGCATAAACTTATATGTTTCAAAATTATTCTTATATGTCCTGCCTAAATATTTTTATCTACTACCTGAAACAGTTTTTTTTGAAATATATAAATAAAAAAGACATTGTATTTAATAATTGTTTATTGCATATTGTACAGGACCTATTGACAACCTCTCTCGACAAAAATTATGATACAATACTATTGGCTTGATTTTCAGTGATAAATTCATAAATTGAGTGCACAGATATGCGTTATTACAATAATATACAATATTTTCATCAAACATATTATGTCGTGGGACATACGGGCGAAATTACAAAAATGGCTGTTTTGAGTTAAATATGGCATTGTCATGCTCAAACGCAGTTCTATAAGATATCAAATATGAAACTTGTACGAAGAGCGGTTTACCAGATATTGCTCGGCTTTCCTGAAAATCCGTCAGAAATTTGAGTAACAAACGGGCAGATATACTGTATCGCCTGTTTGACTCTAAAGTTATTGTCGGGTAACCAAGGTTACTTCAGCGTAAGCTGGCGTAACCTGTTTTGTTTTCTTTACGGAAATTTTGATATTTTTAGTAAAAATATTTCACTTAAGCTTTGTATTGTACTATGTTTTAATAAGAATAAACAAATTACCAGTTACCTTTTTTGAAAATATTGTGAGAGACAAACGGGCGAACGAGTCCCTTTAATTGTATTTTATTTTTTTTCTATTTTAATTATTGTCTCCAAGGACAAAAATAGTGCACTATATTACTCTTGTGAATATGTTACAACCAATTCAACAAATATTTTTGTATTTTTATGGTGTGAAATTTCCTTTCTTTAACATTGAAAACTGTTTTGCCATTTATCTCAGTTCGTTGTTTTTGTTGTTACGTCCGTATGTTCCTACACCCTCGATGTAATCTTAGTAACGTAAACTTCTGTGACTAAACCATTTATATTGACTAAATCAAATCAATAAATATACAGAAATTCTGATTGCTTTTTGCTATTTAGGTGTGCATGATCAATTAAGAAAGAATAATAGCCAATCAAGATAAAACTACACATATTTTAAATACAAAATATATCTACCTGTAAGGTAAAGCAGACTCCTATTTCAAAAGGTAATTGGAGTTCTATTTGGAATTTATTGTTCATTTAAGTGTGTGTGAGGGGTATGCAGGTAATAAATAACAGATTATTTAGTTGGGCTGCTCATTTCTATTGAGATAATATTTTCTTTCTTTTCATTTCTAAAACATATTTTTTGAATTTAGGTATAGAGTTGAACGATTGTATACTTTCTTTCATTCATAGATGAGGATGCTGTCGACTGTGCTGTTAATTGCATTATGCTTACCGTTAGAATCATCAGCATTCGATGATACTCCAGCAAACAGGAGTGTTATTGATGAGAGGGAATTGTTAGCCAAGAGCTGGGAAAACGGCTATTTTTGGAGAGACTTGAGAAAGTCTTGTCCCAATTGTTATGTTAAATCTTTTTACACTTGTGACAAGTACTACGATCATCTCGAGAAACTTAAAACCGATCCTAATCATGTGATTCCAACGATGAAGCCCGATTGCGAACATTGCTGGATACGGTGCTGGCTTCAGCGTGATCCTCCAGCGAGAAAACAACAACCGCAAAGTAACACTCCAGAACCGTTCGAGACGACAACACACATGCCTTATCAATGCGAGTTGTGACCATTCATGGTAGAATTATGTCAACAGCATGAGGATAAACTTACATATTTCAAAAAATTTCCTGTGCTCTTTCCAGTAGGAATATTTTTCTTTACCACTTAAAACAGTTTTTATTAAAATATATGAATAAAAGACATTGTATAAAATAATTGTTTATTTAATATAAAAATAATACTTATACTGCAGTGATGCACAACCTTTTTGGGTGAAAGGCCAGATAATCAATTCTCAGATAGTTTGAGGGCCGCATGGGTAAAAGTGATTAAAAATCGATGTGTTTACTGTATATAAAATTGAAATTGATATGTTTGTTTGTTAACACATTGTTTGTTTGTATCTACACACAATGTTTTTAATCCTCAGTCAAACGATGATAAATAAGACCTTATAAACACTCATGTTAGTACTAACATGTATGAACACTGTAAATTCTGTTGTTGTTTTTTTCCAGAGTTAGAATATAATAACTAATACGGCCAAATAATCATCAGTTGGTTAATTGTGATTTTCCAGTACTAATATAAAAAAATAGAGCGTACTAGTATGTAGCAAACTGTAGTAATAGTTTAAGACAGTAATTTTTAGACATATCACCTTCTGTCAGTATGCCGACGAATCATATAGTAGAACTCACTTTTTGAATAGTGAAACCTTAGAATGCAATTATGACAAAGCAGTTCTTCAGTCTATAAAATCAGTTGTAATAGAAAACTTTATTCCATATGTTTCATTCCTTTTTTCAACTCTGATAGTAATTCTTTTAGATCATCTTGTTGTATTAGAAATTTATGATCCATCGTAGATTTTCTGCAAACGTCTTCAATGTGCATATTCAATTCTACACAATCAATAGATTCTTCTGGGGCAGGTTGACAATTGACTGAATTTAATTTGGTTACTGAAAACAGAGAAAGAGAGAAACAAAATGATTTTGTATGAAATATTTCGGGCCAAATTATATATTGTTTTGTTCTATTCTGATCTTAAGAATTCATTTCAGCATTAGCAAAGCAAAAATTCTATTTATGGATCAATCATAGATCTGGAATATATCAATTCAGTTTGGTTACTTTTGTTGCCTGAGTTTGATTGCTTAAAAATCTCTATGTCAACGACCGCGTAGATTGGTTGTAACATTATATAATATCACTTTTAAGGTGTTCACTGTCAATAGTTGGTGGAAAGGCATTATAATAAAAATAATAATTCATATTTAGTACTTTTTCTACATAAAATTTATTCGATCAGGACCGGTTTCGCTCATGGCTCTCAGTTGACAATGCTCGCCATGAGCGAAACCGGTCCTGATCAATTAAATTTTATGTGGAAAAAGTACCGAAAATGTATTATTATTTTTATTTAGTATGGGGTAATCCACTACTGCTACAACTTTATCTACATATCTTTTTATGATCCCTTTTTTGAGACCTTTGATTTATTCTATAGAAATAAGAGATGTGTCAAAAAACAATAAAAAAGACGAGTGATATGACAAGATAAATGACAGCATACATCTAAATGAAGTTTTACGTAGTGCTGCTTCAATTTCTGCACCGTGTTGATCGAATGCTACTCGAAGAGCCCTGGTGACCTCCCATGCCACTCCGGCACTCCTCAGTCCATTATCCAACTGAAGACCGTCGGCTCCCCAGCGAGCCGTTCTGGTTAACGTGAACATTAAGCATGATATAACCATCTTCATGTCATCGGAAGAATCTAAAAACAATTATTACTTATTATTAAACACAGAGGCTATCATTATCCAAGAGTAATTGATACTGAACAGAATTGGACCAAAACAGATTTACCACAAAGATTCATTATAAAATGACAGAGTAAGGTATGCAAACAAGCCAGGAAAAAAACATAGGATATAGGATTTAATGTGACAGTTGGTGACTGCGCTATGGCACATGTTTTTATTTATTCATCAATAATTTGGAAACATTGTTACTAGACTCCAAATAGCATCAACTCTATGTAATGAAATTGTTATATTATTCCAGCAACAGGTGTTATTGCAAAATAATAAAGGTAAAAAATATTTAATTCATTTGTATAATAATAAATTAACAACATTACCTAGTTTAACATCTGACAGAATGCTTTTTATTTTCTGCTCCTGAAAGTTGAGAAGCATGACACTATTATAAACATAGAAATATTGATAAAGTGATACTGATGAATAATTTTAAGTTATCAATTCTTTTAACCTGCAACAGTTCTCCGGTGAGGTGTTCAGCTATAGCCATACAGAGGGCCTTAGCTCTTGGAGCAGTGAGCTGACCGATCGCATGAAGGCCACTTAACACCCATTCTGGACATTCACCGTCCCCAAAGCATTTCAGTTTCTGTAAACAAAGATATTCTTTTACAGTTCTTTTGTTTATTTAATACAATTAATGTTCTATAAATCTTAATTTTAAATATAATAATAAGACACTAAGGGGCTTAGGATTTCGACTGAAGGTGCTTGATGGAATTTCAATATCATATTTGAATTTTGTACATTACCATGAGTTTTGTCACTAGCAACCTTGGTTACGTCTTTGAACATCATCAGGCATTTCAAGTGCACAGATGAACTTAAATTAATGCGTACTAAATAGTTTTTATTTTGTATATTATAAATGTAAAATAATATAATTAATATCACTTAGTGTAAAAGTTATTGATGGAAAATCTGAAGTAATTACATAATGGATATTATGGACGTATTTTTTTGTCAGATTTTGACTTAACGTGGATTTCTCGGTGTTTGCTTTCAGATGCCTCATATAAGAAAGAGAGACTGAGCACCTGCCTAACAACCAGCTTTTTAAAAGCAGTTCATTCTGAGATACTCCATATTTTCCACATTAGCAAGTGACATGGTCAAAAAACATGCACTACGCTGAAAATTAAAAATAGCAATAGTTTTATCATACCATAATAATTGCAGCTCGCGGTTGTCTCGTATGGCGTTGTCGCGGTTGTCTCGTCTTAGAAGTGCTGAAATAAAAAATTTCTTCTTTAAAAAAGTGATAAAAAAAAATATTAAATCATTTATATGAACAGACAGATATTGTATCTCTTTATTTTACGATGTGAAAAATACATTATTTAAAACTATTATTATTGGTTTTCCAACATACAGAACAAAATTGTAATAGTATATTTTAAATTTGGCGTGAAACATAGGCATTTTTCTTATTACATAAGTGACCGTGACCTCCTTTTTGAAGAATCTTCTTTTTTGAAGAATTCTCTTTTTTTGAGTTATTTTGTTCTCCCTTGAAAAGTGTCTTATTTTTCAATATTTGAAGACTAATCTGTAAATCTAATTATTTAATCGATTCGTTGTGTGCGGTATGACGTATTACGCGTAGACATTTTGTCCGGAAATGATTTGTCCAGGGACGTTTTGTCCGGATACGTTCTGTCCGGAGATGTTTTGTCGTAGATCCATTGTATTTGACATGAGGCGCGATTATGAATGCACGAAGCAGAGATGTTGAAGCGGATCCATTGCTCTTATACTATCAAGAATTGTCGTGTGTCATACGCGCGCCCTGTGCGCGTGTTGAGAGTGCGCGAGAGCAGCCGGCACTGAGACGCACTGAGACGCAAGATAAAAAACAGTACTAAAATAAAAAAAATATCTCTAAAATTTACGATATTTTTCTCCATTTTATTTGTGCAGATTCACTGCGCAAGAGTTGGCCACATTATAATTACTGTCTATGTCTAGGAACTAGAAAACATAAATTAAACGCAGAGTGATAAATTTATTAACACGGCAATAAATATTTAAAATAGGAATTCGTATATTTGACGTGTTTACGTTTAATCACAATGTTTTAAGAAACGTTAAACTTACAACTGTTAATTTTTTATGATAACAATAGCTGTTATAAAACAAAACAAAAACAAATAAAATATATATATATATACATACCAACGTATTTTACAGAACAATAATGACGTACGAATCGGTTTGGAGTTATGATTGAGAAAACAATTGAAACGCGTACATATCAAGAACGGAATTAGAACGAACCACAAATTTAAACTGAAAATAGAACAACCTGTCACATTTAAAAAGGTTTGAAATTTAATGAAATAATCTTACACAGTCTGATGTTGATGCACACCTCGAGGGTCATTATTATTTTAAAACAGGCAATTTTACATTGAGGAAGTATGCACTCGAAATCTCAACAGCGGCTTTTCATATAAGCTTTCGCAGTTATGAGTGGTACCTTAGTCTCTTAGCACAACTCAAGAATGTTTTCAAAGTTCTCCATTGCATGGATATAATATAAATAAATAAATTAAGATGCTTTATTTGAAACCACGATGCAACTAGAGGGGAAAACAGCAAAATTAAATGCATTCTTGGAAGAAATTACAAAGATTCATTGCATATCTAACCGCATGCGATCACAATTTAAAATCTAGTGTGTTTTACGAACAGGAAAATTTATAAGATACTAATCATTCTACTTCCATTTTTCACCGCTGTTTAACCGTGATTTTATTTTTTACGGCGTTATATAGACTAACGTATAGCGTTTCTACAGTTTTTACTATTTTAATCGGGTAATAAATATATGAATGAGCAACTCCAAGCTAGGTGACTTTCATGTATACAGAATAATATGAAAAAAATTGAATTTAGATATCTTCGGAAAAAGTATCCGATCATACAAAAAACTTCGCCATTGCTAATCGTGGATATCTGCGGTTTAATTTGCGATCCTAACTCGACAACGAAGTAAATAACTTATTACTAGTTTTCTACTAAAACCATATTTGAATTCTTACATTCTCTGAGAAGAGGAATTGAATAACTGTTTTTTTTTAAGTCACTCGATGATCTTCATACATAAACATATAATGATATAAGGAGCCCAAATGTTCTTCACTGAGGCGGATAACTTATTTATTTATTTTATTCGACGATGCATTTTTTTTATTACGTATAGAAATCGTGTTCAAATATTATAATATCATACAATTATAAATTGTCAATGCGTTACGTAATTTAAAATTTGTTAGATAATAAATGATTTCGTTGAAAGTTAAAAATACTCAAATTTACGATATTTCACGACTCCAGATTTAGAAACACTGCGCATTGTACTCTTTTAATACTAATGTCTTAATACCATGGTAGTTTAATTGGAAGAAGCTACATTAAAAAAGATTCATCATAATATACTAGATTATTGCTATATTTAAAATCCTTTCGTTTTTTATTTGAATATAAGCTTAAATGATATTTTCATGTATTTAGCAAATAGTTGTTTATTACAATTTAATGAAAGCTTTTTACACATTTATAAAAACAAATACTTTTAAAATATAATATGATAATAACATTATGTTTTTTGACCCACCTTCCCATGTGGAGAATGGCCAAAGCTTATAGCTCTGTGAATATTTATACTAATCCGCCCCTTTCCATCTAAATTGGATCAAAGAAGTGTACGTACCAATTCGGGGCCTCTGTCTCTATCTCTCTGTCAAATTTTGAAGGATACGTCTTGTATTAGATGCGCGAATTATGTTTCTCAAACAGTCCTACAAATTATATTTCATCTGTCAATATAATATATTTTGTACCACACTCATAAATGATTGCCTGTGTTATTTTTGATGGAATCGACCGTAACATTGAATACAATTCAAATCATTTTTGATATACAATTAAAATTGAATACTTTGGTGCATCTATGCCATAATTTTTAATATTGTAGTAAAAAGGCTACATAAAAGTTTAAATGAGTTTCTCCTGTTTACGTTTAAAGATCAAGATACAGTTACTTACATTGATAGTTACGTGCCAAAAAATGAAAGAAATAAAAATGCGATGGAAGATAAATATGTGACTAAAGATTATTATTTCAATATTGAAAAAAATATGTTTTCTTCTTCGGGGGCGTTTTGATAACCCTGACATCTTCAAGACTTGAAGCTTGCATGCTCCCAGTTTCTACCTACGTGGTCGTAACCAATGCCAACCAATTTTTCTTTGCCAGAACTTGTTTGTCACGTATGTCTTTTGAGTCGCCAGTCGCAAGGGCTGTTCGGCTGATGCTGCACTCTCTGTTGACGTGGACACCTTCGGCAGTGAACTTGGTGCTTTGTTTGAATTTATGTAACTAATATGTAAATGTTCCGTTTCATATATAATTTTTTTTTTGTGTAATATGTTTTGTGATATTTTTAATGCATGCCGCGTTGGCATCAGCTGTAATGCCATGTATTATATTTTATTTTTTCCAATAAATAATTATGTCACTTTCATTGAAAAAAATGACTACACATCTTGATGTAATACTCTTTTTTTTATAAATGTTTAGTGCGCAAATGACATGTACGTTTCTGTGTGTGTACAAACTCGTTACGCCTAACTGTTATTTATGCAGTACATATCGTTTGAATGAAATGAATAATGTTACAATTATTTTCTGCAACGCGGATTGGTTATTACAGTTTAAGAAGTTGTTAGTAAGTAAATAAAAAAGTGTAAAACAAACAGGGGGATTGTTTTCTCTTTGAAGATAACAGTCCAAGTAGGAACCATAGTGCCGCCATTATTAGATAAATACATTTTTTCTCCCCTAGCAGTATCGGACTCAGCTATTTAGATTTTTTTTAAAACAATTTTCATTATTATAAAAATGGGTCTCTGAGTTCAATCAAACCAACATTTATATATTCCGAATGTTCTTCTATAATAAAAGTCTAAAATGAAAGTTCATATGTTTGTCTATAAAACAAATTTTTGATTAACCCATTGTTTATGATGTGCTTAATTACCATAGTAATTAAAAGGGCCTGTAAACAAAGTGTTAAAAAATGATGTGATAGTATGTGATGTTATCTTCAAGAACAGGACATCCACGATTGTTTATTAACTGGTACACAATTTAAAATCTAAAATTGAGGGTTGTTAATGACTTATTTATTAGTACTATTTTTCTATTGGTTATGTTAACACAGTGGAAAAATAAATAATAACAGTCGAATAAATAATATGAACATGTTTTTCATCAAGCTTTTTCAGTTAAAAATGTAGTACAGCATAAAGTGGTGGATGATCTTAGCTGTTGGAAACGATATTTTCCGCAGAAGAACGTTTCATCCAACATTATGCTTACTTAGGGCAACTGTTATTTTTTATAGATGCTCATGATTACCTTTTACTTCAAACTAGTCCTATAGTTTTAAAATAATAGATAGAGTGAAATGTTTTTTATTCTTCATAGAAATTTTTAAAATCCTTGATACTGCTCTGATTTCTTGAAAACTACTTTAGTAACGCCACCCCCACACCGCATATATAAGAAGAAAGTCCATTTGGCAGCTATGGACACCAACATAAATATGATAAAAGGATTTGGTCTTTGTTTTGGGTTCTTCTAGGAAGTAACATTTTTAAAATTCTCGCTGGCTATCAAAATTATGCGATATTAAAGGATCGACTCAATTCGACCTAAATCAATTTGTGAAAATAGCTATGAAACCGAACATATACCATGAAATTATATGATTGTAACAATGATGATTTTCGGTCTATTTTTGTTACAAAAATAGTAAAAATAAATGATTGATTTAATTATATCGAATTGATTCATATTTAACACTTTGTACTTTATTTAAGTCCGTCTGAGAACAGTTTTACCTTGATTGAAGCACGAGTTTTTTTTTTAAAACACGTATATATATTTATTTAATTCAGTATCCCATATTTAAGTTTTTAATGAAAAAACATCTTTTATATCAAGATAGGACAGGGCTTATCAGTTATGATTATTTATTCATTTAAGATTTTCCAAAATATTCATAAATATTCATCAATTTGTCAGGTGTGTTAATTGTTAAAATGTTTATTGTTTATTAACAGGCTGCGAAATCTGCGTCACGGAGTTGAAGCCAAGATCGTAAATATGAATTTTCTATTAAAAATGAATGAAATCAGTTCAACTGGAAAAAGTGAATTGCTCATGTCAGAATTAAAAGAGTCGATTTGGCGGATTTAATTGAATGGCACACGTTTTATAAGCATTTTGTCTATGCTCCTCATCACCAAATTTAAGGAACGGTCTATAAATATATACGTTTTACATAAACCTTCAACTATATGTTGAGATCACTTTCTAAGCAATAAAAAAAAGCAAGATCATAGATTTAGAATGAATAATATTTAATAAAAAAATTATTCAACTGAATTATATAAAGTACTAAAACAATAGTTTTTAATTTTATAATTAAATATTAAATATCATTGAATATTATTAATAGCCGTTTTAGCATCATATGCGAACAATGATGATACTTTTTTGTTTTCATTTATTCATACATATTACTATCATTTTAAAAGACACAACACGTAATACCATAATATCAACGTATATTTTTTTTAACCATATCCGTTCCCGAATTACAACATTTTTTCGAGATATGTTTGATACTCGGTTTCTAAGTTGATATTTATGTTTTAATACCTCAAAGCATTGTACATTTGCAATTAAATGGCATTTTGTAGAACCATCATTATATCGTGTTTATAACGAATTCATATTATGTATACATATAAATATACATTTATAATAATTTAAAAAATCATAATATTTTTTTTAATCAAAACTTTTCGGCCAGTCTGCACACGTACACCAAATTGCGTCATATCATCAGTCGACATTCAAAACCACGTCGGCGACAATTTTCATAAAATTTGTGTTTGATGCCATTCGATATTGAATCTACTGCCCCGCGAATGTGCTTTCGTGGAATGCACAATTCAAAAATCGAACTTTCAAAAAAAAAAAATTTTTTTTATTATTTCATAGACAATATATTTTTTGTTTTTTTTTGTCGTCAACGCGGTGTGGCGTGTTGTATGTATGGTGGTGTAACGTTCAATGATTTGTATGGAAATATTTAACAAAGATAATTGTTATATAGCTTGTCTGTTTCGCAGAATTATGCCAGCAAATTAATGAGAAGCAACGTGTTTCACTTTATTAACAAGATTTTTCACCCACGTAGACAATATTTTTTTTTAAAAAGTATTTATAATTTCTATTCAACGCGTTGCGGAATACAAAAAAAATAGAATGAAGCGAGGATAAAAGTCATTGCACAAAATATGAAACATTAACCGCAGAGAGTAAGATGGTTGACCTTAAATTTAGCAACACAACGCAATATGTTAAATTATATGAGATCATAAATCAGGAATTATGTAATAGTTCGTCATCTACATTAAATAATCTTTCAATGTGGAGCATAAATACGGACTTCCACAAAAGAAGTTTTTGAAAACCTTATTGTTTATACTTTCGATTTCGACGGATTCGGCGGCAACTTTGTGGAAATTCATTTAAATATAGAATTTAAACTAACTTTCACAAAGCAATCTATCTAAAAATTGATAATTTTTAGAAATATAACTAAGTCTGAAGATGCCTCTGAAACTCTGAGGCGAAACATGTTGTTAGCTTATTGTTCCATTTTTATGATCGGATGACTAGCAAGAGGGAATGTTAACGTCGCAGATATATTATATGTATTTAAACAAAAGCCCATGAAAGGGTTAAAAAATGAAATATAAAATTATCCTAGCGAGGATTCTTAGGTTGTTTCCTTAAATCGTCATATATTATGCCTGTTATAATTGTAAGAACTATAGAAAGATTTTCCCACTTTCTTTCATGATTAAGCTTCCGAATAAAATATTGCATTTTCGTTGAGATATTCAAACTATAAAATAAACGGTTAGTCGTAGTTTTTCTCGCTAACAGATGTCACTGTCAAAGAATCTAAGCTTTTACACTCACCCTTAACGAGGTAGAAAATAATTTCACAATCAGTGATGAAGTTAGTATTTTCATAAAACTTCACATTATTTTTTCAGCTGGTTTGTTGAATCGAGAAATTTTATTGTTTTTTTTTAAATACTTGAAATACTATTAGTGTATTTTTTTCAATATGGGTGAGGCATTTCAGTATAACGTGAACGGTGGCCAAATCCCTTGGCACTGGCCTGCTCCTAATAGGTTGTATCATTTACGTTAATTTGCGAATTGGATAATGTATATGTTGTTGTTATAATAAAACGACACAGTTAAGCTAATAAAATTATTGCAAAAACTATGTTTGACTTCCACCAAAGCTTTAAGTATAATTGATATTGATAAGTAGCTGATAATCCTTAGTAATAAAACACGCATATCAGTACGAATTTATGTACAATTGCGCGCAATTAATTATATACGCAATTGTCACTGTCTTCCAATTCTAGCCCGGAATCATCACTAGAGGTTGCCCTTGAATTATAAAATCATTTCTATGGCTATCGGTGAATACTGTGTGGATTTAGGAATAATAATTTTAAATTAACAAGCATATCACTTTTAAGGTGTGCACTGTCAATACTTGGTGGAATGGCATTATAATAGAAATAATAAACATTTTTAGTACTTATTCCAAATAAAATTTATTGGATCAGGACCGGTTTCGCTCATGGCGAGCATTGTCAACTGATAAAAAATACATTGAAACAGTGATACAAAGGTAAAGTAAGAATAACAAGGTACTTCTCATTAAGGATTTATTTTTTTAATGTACTTATTTTGATATTTACTTTGTTAATTATTATTCATACTTAATTGATTTTTGATGTAATAGCTTGCATTGCTAAGAGGTCTTTAACATTTTAATTATAGTCTATTTTTCTTGTATTTTTGCTTCAATTTATTTGCTTAGTTGTAATACCAATTGTTTGTCATACCTCGTAATTCGTACTTAACCATTGTATACATATTACTGTTTTGTTGTTTTTCTTATCAGTTGACAATGCTCGCCATGAGCGAAACCGGTCCTGATCCTGATGATTGATGATGATTTTGAGGCTGCGATCCTTAACCGATGAGCTACGACTATTTATAATTTAAATATATTAAATATTTTTAGAAATAGTATCTAAAACATGATCAAATATATCTTTGGATAACTAGCTTCTATTGCAAAAATAAAAACCTACAAGACGATGAGAAATTTGGTACAATTTTGGGAAGCATTATCTGCAAACCGCTTGTCATCACGATTCAAGATTTGCTGACTTTAACTAACACATATCTGAGAAAGGGGAGATTTCTCAAAACGGTTTATATTAGTTTGAACGTAACATATGGATCCATACAACATACTTGCGGTGTTACTGATCACGCTACAAAAACGTCAAGAAAACTGATTTACTCAGTGTATATAATAAACAAAATACTATTTATTGATTTCAAAGTGCTAATTTTTTAAACTACGACGATTGTAATTTTTTTCTTTCAAATGAAACTACATTCTCGTGAAACAAATGAATATAACATGTTTAAGTCTTGTATACTTGAAAAGTAATGGAGTACTTTTTCGTTTATTACAAGGTCTACAAAATTACGAAGCTTTTGATAAAGCCAACACTTGAGCCTAAATTAAAAATAATATAAGATGAATAATTATAAAGCTGCGTCATTGGATGAGGGCTGCAGATATCAAAAATCATCTGGATTTTGGATAATGGATAGAATTTTATATTACGGTGAAATTATTTTATATATTTGTTGATAGCTATTTCGGCTTACGTCATCGTCAGAACTATGTTTAAACATGCATTTACTGATCTGAATATTCCGTTGTAGACAGGGTACACAATCACTTTGAGGAATACATCAAATAAATGTATCACATTTAATAACTTATTATTACCATCTAAAATTAAAATGGTAGAAAAGAAAAGAATATGTATTGTGTACCCTATCTACAACGGTATATATAGAGTTATGCATGTTTAAACATAGTTCTGACGTTTTTTTTAGGGTGTTCACTGTCAATACTTGGTGGAAAGGCATTATAATAAAAATAATAATACATGCCATGCTCGCCATGAGCGAAAACGGTCCTGATCAAATAAATTTTATGTGGAAAAAGTACTAAAAATGTATTATTATTTTTATTATAGTTCTGACGATAACGTTAGCCGAAATAGCTAAACTACTCCCAACCACCACCCGCCACGGCCTTACATTCGGTATCAGCGATCGTGTCCCGTGGCGTAACAACGTTAAGCGTATCTGTTCTGTTTGCGAGTATGGAGTTGTCTCGGGAGCATTTACCCAGGACATGGAGGCCAAGGCACTCAAGTGTGCATTACTGACTCTAAATAATTAGCAAACCCTATACGTTACTGATTCTAGAAATACTATTTAATGCTGTCATTAATGCAATCAACAAAGGCCGGTTACGGACCTATACGAATAGGTCCGTCCTTGCACCGTATGACGCCGCAAATTTGCTGAAAGCCAAATAATTATTTTTATTGGCTACCAAGTCGGCGTGGCCTACTGGCCCGACAGCTGGTCGGACCAACCTGAGTAAATCTTCCCGCTCAGAGGACATAAAAGGACAAATCCATAGAATGTGATCAGCATCCATTATATCGCCGCATCTACATGTCGGCCCATCTACCATTCGGCCAAGCCTGAAGAGCTTGGCAGCAAAACCACCATGGCCAGAAACAAACTATCAAATATATAAAATAATTTCTGTAGAATTAAAATACAGTGATATTTTTTCACCGTATTATAATGAAGTGAATGACAATTCAATCAAAGAATGTTATATATTTCATATATTATAATATAAGGACTGTCAGGCCGGAGTCGAGTTTGTGTGTTTATGATATTTTGGATTGAATCGCATTCATCAAACATCGGAAAACTCGTATTCGTTTTTTATTAGTTGATTGATAATTCATATGCATGTGCTGTAACATATGCTGTTAAATCACTGCCATTATGATAGTTTGTATGTATATCCACTCCGATGTTGTACCAGAGGCATCATCACACCGAACAATAAAAAAGAAATGATGGCCAAGTTGTTATACCTGGACATCTCTTTTTTAAGAGTATAAGATAAGGAATGGGTATAATTGGAGCCTAAGTTTTATTAACGAATCGAATTGAAGCAATTTAGTTGGTAAGATAATCAGGAGCGTATTCATGGCATACAGTAGTATTATGTCATATTTGTATTAAAGGTTAAGATAAATAAATTTGAAGCTGCAAGGATATGAATTGTATAATACTTATATAATACTAGTATTGCTACCCGGCTTCGCTCGGACTAAGCGACCAATAAATATTTAATGTTATATCATTCCCAAAGAATTACAGACCCACAGACATACATACATACATACGCCGTTTCGGTTTTATATATGTTACAGTGAAACTGTATTCTCAGTGAAAATGTATCAAGTAATAGATTTGTATGACAACATGATTTCACTGGTCACGATCATTGAAATTATTGATCGTCGATGATTTTCCGGCCTAAAATTTTGGTTTGTATCAATGAAACAAAATCAGCAAGTAGTCCCTTTCATAAAAAGAGAACCAAAGAAAAACACAGACAAACATAGGGCTGAAGATAGGGCGGTCAAATTTAATTTCAATGACAGCTTGGAGAATAATATATTTTCACTGAGAATACAGTTTCACTGTAACATATATAAGATAAGATATAATTATACGTGTGTGCATTTCTATTCTCGCGAGAAAATGGCGGAAATGATTTTGTATGACGTGCAATCTGCCGTCACCATCTGGAAGAGTTATGTATGATTTTTCATGAACGAATTGAAAATATGTTTGCTATGAAGATTCAATGCTAGATTGTAAACCCATTGTTAATTATTGATGCCACAGAAAAATATTAAGCTGAATAATTTAGAGCCAAAGAAAGAAGTTCACACTTTTAACGACGTTAAGAAAACGGTTAACGTCAGTCGATTGTTGATAAATTGCATTAATTGCAACAAATTGATTATATGCTAGATTTTCAAATGTAGTGCACATCATAAAACACGACATTGGGAGTTCAACTCTCCCCTACTCGTAACTGTATTCAAATTATTTTATCTACCAGAATACGTCCATATAAATAAATAAAGAGATTAAATAAATAACGAGTATATTTAATATTTCATTAATTGCTTGACACAATGAGTTATAAAAGTATTTAAGAACTTATGCTCATAATCAAGATATAATGGATATTTTTCACGTGAATCTGGTACGAAAATCGTATCACAAAATGTCCGAATGTACATGTTTTAAATCGTGAAATAGAAAAGGATATAATGATAAATCTTATATATAAAACCGAAACGGCGTATGTATGTCTGTGGGTCTGTAATTCCCTTTTGCATTGTTGGTCATTAAGTTGCCATAAAAACGAATATGAAAGAAAATATGTTTGAATTTTTATCGGCAAAGACATTTAGTCAAAATGTAATAAATTAGTCTTCTACTGAACTTTTCCCGGCTTTTATTATTAATAATAATGTTTATTATTTACGTGAAGGTATTATTTGACATTTCTTTGACAGCATATTATTTTTTTTCCTTGAATTTGGTCATTTTAATATGCGAGAATGGGGCTGTCATCAAATTAAATAAAGTTTGTGATTTTATTTTAACTCTATTTTGGATGTTAGATTTTGTGATATAATTATGTCGAATGATATAACATTAAATAATTATTGGTCGCTTAGTCCGAGCGACGCCGGGTAGCAATACTAGTATGATATAAGTGATGTTAGTTGTTAACATGATTTAAAAATATATAATAGCATACGCTATCCGCATTTAATACTCATAGGCATTCCATGAACGATATGATAATTATTTGGTGGGGCTTTATATGTATATTGAATTTAATTAAAAACTAAGTACCAAGCGCTATTAGCGATATTTTCCGATAAGTTCAAAATATTTAGCATAATTGTTGATAAAAATATCCAATCAATTATGCACCATGTGAGCGCTTTCGGTATCATAAACTTTTCGTGATGATTTTGAAAGTTCGGCAGCTTTCGTGTCAAAGCCAACAATGGGGTAGGGGAGAATTTTCCCGTGAGTATAAAAGCGGTCGTTGGCGTCTCATACTCAAACATCCTCCGCGGAGAGCAACAGGTGAGAGGGTCGAGACTCTTCCGACCGTCGAAGCCTTTGAAAGGACTAACGAAAGCACCGAAACATTAAACGTTTTTTCTTCGAATCAGTGTCTGCGTTTTGGATTGTATTTTTTTTGACACAAGGAAACAACAGGATATAAGGTCAGTGTATGCATTTTTATTCGTGTTTTCATATAACAAAAGCAACGGTGCAATTTTACGTAGTATTAAATTAGCATCGTATGCCATAGAATTTTTCGATAAGATTATAGATTAAACCTATAGACCGTATCGATCTAAAAAGATATTTATCGGAATATTGAGATCAAATGTTTTTCGATCTGATTTTAAAATTTTTTGTTTTTAGAGTTCTAACATACTGAAATTTCCTCCCTCTTATTTTACTCTTGCATATTAATAAGTTTTTTTTAACGTGATCATGATTCCCTTTAAACGACGTTCTCCATTTTGATTCAAAATCAAATAACTTTTATTCATTTTTTCGATGAATTTGGCGGTAACTTTGTGGAAGCTCATTATTACATAATAATAATAACTTAGTTTATTCTAGTTTTGAAATCAATGCGTAGAATTCACTGATTTATTTTTAATTTTATATTACTATTTATTGGTTTTTTTTAAAATTTTTTAATAGCAATTAGTTCACACCTAAATAAAAATTAAATTGCTGATATTGATTATTTACATAATCTATTCAATGATAAGCGTACGTATCTAAAGATTGAGTATGTTTTATGAGTTTTACAAGTTTTTATTGATATTATGTTAATTAACACTAGAAGACAAAATAGTGAATTAAAAATACTGTCAAAAGCCAGACTTTAAATAAAATACGTTCAGATTTTCGTACAATGTTTGTTTTATATAATACTAGTATTGCTACCCGGCGTCGCTCGGACTAAGCGACCAATAATTATTTAATGTTATATCATTCGAGATTATTATATCACAAAATCTAACATCTAAAATAGAGTTAAAATAAAATCACAAACATTATTTAATTTGATGACAGCCCGCCCCATTCTCGCCCATTAAAATGTCCAAATTCAAGGAAAAAATCTAATTTGCTGTCAAAGAAATGTCAAATAATACCTTCACGTAAATAATAAACATTATTATATTAATAAAAGCCGGGGAAAAGTTGGTAGAAGACTAATTTATTACATTTTGACTAAATGTCTTCGCCGATAAAAATTCAAACGTATTTTCTTTCATATTCGTTTTTATGGCAACTTAATGACCAACAATGCAAAAGGGAATTACAGACCCACATACATACATACACCGTTTCGGTTTTATATATAAGATGTATGTTTAATTTTTCAGTTCTTGCTACTAATCTTTTTGTGCTGTTTCTAAAGTAGAACAAATAGTTGAACATACTTAACTAAAAATTCTATTCTTTTGGACACTATGTGACTTACCCATCATTTGCAATAATATGTAAAAAAAAAAATGACTGACAGAGGTGTTATTAAAAAAAGCTGTATCAATACAAAAAAATACAATATATTTAGAATCTCAGAATATATTTAAATTGTTACAATTAATATATTTAGAAAAACTTGTTTGAGCTTGTGCAATTGTAATGGTATAATACATTATTATGAAGACACAATTTTAACGGTAAAATAATTCATTGACAAAAATATGTATATATTTTATATATTATAATATACTATATATAGAAGTAATGAATGTTGTTTTTAATTAAAAATAATTATATCACTTTATATTATTTATAATGCAGAATATGTCAAACGGAGTTCAAAACATCAAGTAAAATCATCAAAACACTAAAAAAAATTTTTGTCTTTCAAGTCAGTACAAATAACTAGAAATATCTCTTTCTAGCGATATGCTTTTTTCATCGATACTTCATGATATTTATGGTATGATTCGCTCGTCAAATATTATCTGAGGTTATATAAAATATTTTTTTATTGATCCTTTAATATTTCCGTAGTAAATTTCTGCAGTTAATATTTCCAAATCACTGCATTAAGGGATTTTTTTATTTTTATATCGTTACTAGTATTGCTACCCGGCGTCGCTCGGACTAAGCGACCAATAATTATTTAATGTTATATCATTCGACATTATTATATCACAAAATCTAACATCTAAAATAGATACGGAAAGAAAAATAACAATGTATTTTAGTTCTACATAAATTATTTTATATATTTGTTGATAGCTATTTCGGCTTACGCCTTCGTCAGAGTTAGTTCTGACGAAGGCGTAAGCCGAAATAGCTATCAACAAATATATAAAATAATTTATGTAGAACTAAAATACATTGTTATTTTCTCTTCCGTATTATAATGGAGTTCTACCAAGTAAATGCCTACTTAACCAATAAATCTAAAATAGAGTTAAAATAAAATCACAAACTTTATTTAATTTAATGACAGCGCCCCATTCTCGCCCATTAAAATGTCCAAATTCAAGGAAAAAATCTAATTTGCTGTCTTAGAAATGTCAAATAATACCTTCACGTAAATAATAAACATTATTATATTAATAAATGCCGGGAAAAAGTTTCGCAGAAGACTAATTTATTACATTTTGACTAAATGTCTTCGCCGATAAAAATTCAAACATATTTTCTTTCATATTCGTTTTTATGGCAACTTAATGACCAACAATGCAAAAGGGAATTACAGACCCACATACATACATACGCCGTTTCGGTTTTTTTTAAAGATTTAAAAGCATTAAAAGAAATCATTTTATCTAGCTCTGGTACAAAAATACTTTAGGAATGTGTGTTATTGATTGTATGTTGGGGGTGTCGATATATGTATTTATAGGTAAATTTATCAATTTCCATTAAAGACTAGAATATTTTTTGTTTATAAGTAAAGATTTTACATTTTTAAAACTAACTGTTCACATAATATTTACAGCAAGAATTTGATAGCAAGCCATTAAGGTTATGCCAGAATATATTTCGATAGTATGTGATTCAGACGATGTTTAGTGTATATTTTTTATCGGCTGTCAATACTTTTCGTTTATTTTAAATCATTTTTAGGCGTGTGTTTTTCTCAAACTTACTTATTTGACAGTTCCATAGCTTTTCGCGCCGAGATTCTTTTTTTCGATGACATATTAACTAAAGTTGACAAGATACGTGACTATAATGACTGTGCATAACTTTGATGCCAAAAAATCTATTTTGAAAAAGTGTGTAAGATCCCTTTTAGATGAGACGCTTTAGAATCACATGAAAACTTGTAACATAGAAGAAAACATTTAAAATTAAAATTTTCATTTCACATAACCATCAATCACAATGATCAAGATAGCGAATTGCTACTATATTTCAAATCATATGTATAGTTTAGAGCAGTGGTCCCCAAGCCCAACGAGTAGCTAACAAAACTTGATTCAGCAACCGTTTTCGTAAAATCTGGTTCAAGTATTAACTAATAAACATATACAAAAAAAATCTATGGAAGTAGTTTGCAATTTTTTTAACAGCGCCGATCATCATAGTACAATTTTTTTATAAAATTTAACTACCATTATACGTTTCTATAAAAGACAGCCGAAAAAATTGAACAATTTTTCTTACTTTTATATACATATATTTAACTTTCATGAAT
Organism: Himalopsyche kuldschensis; assembly: GCA_028554975.1. Classification (NCBI taxonomy): domain Eukaryota; kingdom Metazoa; phylum Arthropoda; class Insecta; order Trichoptera; family Rhyacophilidae; genus Himalopsyche; species Himalopsyche kuldschensis. Next base: position 5,695,281 of record JAHFWI010000029.1, on the reverse strand, counting down.
ATTGGTTTATTTGCATAATATTATATCATAAATAATATGCACTCTAAATCTGTTACTTGTAAATTTTTGTATGACCTTGTATTCAGGACAATAAACATGTCTGTGCTGATTTCACATATGTATCACATATCAGTGATCGCCAAACAGTCGCTCACGAGCTACCGGTAGCTCGCCAACGCTTTTTCGGTAGCTCCCGTGGGATATTTTATCAAGCTATTTTTATTTTCACTCACACTTATTATTCTAAAATCTTTAAAATCCGCGATTTTTTTACCGGTCCGCAGGTGTAAAAAGGTTGGGGAACACTGGTGTAGATTAGAACAATAGAGACTAAAACTAAAGTTTTTCGTCGATAGACTCATTCATGATTGTTTTTTATTTAAAAAAGTGCTATTTTTACACGAAGAATGACGACAAAAAAGCCACTAAATTTCTCTCCGCAATTTTTTAGGTAAACAAATGAATTCATTACATAGCGAACATTTTCAATTTTTCATTTGAAGGTTACATAAAATGTCGAGGCATTGCCACTTGTAATTTAATTATAAAAATGTATCTTAACAGACCTGTTGAAATTTTTAATTATTATCGCTAGCCATTTTTCATAGGAGAAAAGTTATAATAATATAATACAATGAAAACAAATAAACGTACAAGACATATTCTATTCAAAACTCTGACATATATATGTATGTGTAAAAATACACCTAGACAAGACTGACAATTTTAACTCTGATATCAACATTAGAATTTTTTGTCGGTTTATGCCTTTACTATAGCACATTTTTTATAAAACGCACATCAAATTCTTGTTGTCATTTTTTTATATAATTTTTTATATAAGTTTACAATAATTAAGTGTTGTATATTTAATATTTTTACTATTAGTTGAAAACCTACTGGCTGATCAAAATCGAACATTAATATTGGATTGATTGAATTGGTATTTATTAGGTAGAACTCCATTATAATAAAACCGCGTTTGGATATATAAAAAATCACATGGGTTTTGGATAGTGGATATAATTTTATATTACGGTGAAAAAAAATACAATGTATTTCAATTCTATAGAAACTATTTTATATATTTGTTTATGGCTATTCGGCTTAAGCCATCGTCAGAACTATCGCTACTAGAACTAGAACAAGAAATATAACTAGAACTATATATAGTTCTGAGGATGACGTAAGCCGAAATATAAATAATTTCTGTAGAATTAAAATACCGGATTTCAGCATCGTCCTTTTTAAGAACGAACGACGAAATCGATCTTAATTCGTGGATGGTAAAAAATAATATAGGTAAAAGTTGCGAGCCGTTTCGAACATATATTTAAAAAAATCTAGAAGAACTTTACCACCGAAACATCAATTGCAAATTTACCTAAATTATTACTACGCAAATAGATATAAATAATGTTTTGTAAAGGTTGTACAAAATATTAATTAATATTTTTGAGTCGTTACAGAATCAACAAAGGAAAAAACAAATTTGTTTAAAAATAAGCATTTTCTTCAATGACAATGGCTTCTTTTAATTAGTGCGGTTGACAATTGAATTTACTTTCTCATGGCTAATGTACGCCATTTTATATAATTTATACACAAAACATAATTATGGCGTTCAAAGGATTCAAATTTGTAATTAGAAAAATTTACTATAGTGCGTTGCCACAATGTAAGATCTTTTTTATTAGTATTTTATTTTGTCTGTACACTTTAATTACTGTCTTCGTTGCATTTTTACGTAATTTAGTGGTTTCAATAAAAACCGACAATCCTAATGCTAATTATTAATCTTTAATAATTATATTTATAAACCATAGAATTGTTTTATATCTTCATGAAATATGCAGCAGCATGGCAAATTTTATCGAAATAATTATTACTACTAGCAACCCCGATTCCCATCGAATAGAGAATCGAACAATATTTGAATCACATGATCAACGTTCTATTGTTTTTTTTTTTATATATTTGTCAGTTTTCTAAACACATTCTATTAATCTATAAATATGGCTGATTTGAAATGAAATTTAGTTAAGAACGATATAACAATTTAGTTAAGCGTGATATTTTTAAATATACATAAATCTAATTCCGGGTCTTCATACGGGCCCAATAGGCCACGCTGACTTGATCTCGAAAAAGGCTTTCAACTTTTAGGCATTCAACAAATTAGCAACATCATAAATATATGGGGAACGGGAAACTCTTCATTCCTCTTTAGATTCAACGCGAAGTAGACTGAGCTCTACCGCCGCGGCGGATTCTCAATATACGGACACACAGGATACCTAATATGACTTCAACCAAGTTTCTGAGGAGGTTACATTTTCTTTTTGTCCTTTCCATTTTTATTTTTTTAAGCACCATAGTGCATGGTTAAAAAATCTGTTTAAAAAATTGTAAAAAAAATTTCCATGACCGCATAGCGTTATGGAAGGCGGCCGTGAGCAACGGCTGCATACACATAACATCTAATTCGTTTCATTCCGTCACTTTAAAATTAAAGCCACGACGACTTCGGCATTAAGAAAAGCTAACTCACCATATTTGCTCACAACGTGGGTGTAGGGACATACGGGCGAAGCTACAAAAACAACCAACTGAGATAAATGGCAAAACAGTTTTCAATGTTAAATTTTCTTCTTACGGATTTTCAGGAAAGCCGAGCAATATCTGGTGAACCGCTCTTCGTACAAGATTCATATTATTATATTATAGAACTGCATTTAAGCATGACAATGCCATATTTAACTCTAAACAGCCATTTTTGTAGTTTCGCCCGTATGTCCCTACACCCACGACAAGAAACTTATGAAATGTGCGATATACGAACTATATCTATTAAATACTTTTCCAAACGTACTCTCTAATTAAAGTTCAATTAAAACATGACAGCCTAGAATAGGCATCTTAAGCAAGATGGAATATTTCACGGTTTCGTTGAAATTTCATTTGAACTTCTTTTCAAGTTAGAGTTTACACTATACGGTAAACTTTTTTGTAAGAATTAAATAATCACCCAATCCGCGTAAACTAAACGTTATAATGCTGGTAGGTAAATGCTTCAGTGGGATTGAATTAATCTGCGATTCTAACTATTTCTGTTTAGAATGTGTACAAATTTACTAGATCTTAAACGAAACTCTTCCCCTATCTCAATTTCAGTTGAATACGATCAAAGTGTTGTCTCGAAAGTTCATAGGAGAAGTAACTTAACATTAAATTATAATATATACAGATATTTGTTTACGTATTTTATAATAAGTGACACAAAATTCGTTGGGTATTTTTTAGTGTTAACACTTTGTTAAAATTGCGTATATTGTTAATGCATATTACGTTGAATAAAACGACACTGATAAATATTAAAAAATAATAAGACATTTTTTGTACTTCTATAGTAAATTTATTTTGATCAGGCCTGGTTTAGCTCATCGCATCTTCGATATAACCGCGATATCACGCAAAGTTTTTACGTCAAATATTTTGTTATAAAAATCATTCGCGTATATATCGAATATATTCGGGCCCATAAAAATAATAATAACTGTGTTTTTTTATATTTTTATATATTTACGGCATGACTTGTCTGGTGCGTTTGGGTTATGTGTCCGCTTAATTTTTTCTTCCAGTATGAATTTTTTGTCATGCGATTATGGCATTTTTATATACGTTTATATTGTATTTGATTTTTTCATTTCAACCCTATTCTAAATATAATATAAAGATTGCGTTATGTTCGCGTCAATAAGGTAACTATACAAATACGATGAAAATATACGACGGCTTTTTTCATAGATAAATGTTTTTCTTGCAAACATTCAACGTTTGTTTAATAAAGTTAAAAATAACCTGCGGTAGGCTTAAGGGAAGACTAAAGAAGAAAGAAGCAAAAAAAGACTTTACCGAGGACACACCGGGCTTGGTAAACATCTTCGTAAGAATGGCAATATTTCAAATATGCCACGGGTTAAAATATCTATCTCGGATTTCTCATGCTAGTGAGAGATAATCCCGAAAATATTGAACAATATATCACAATCCGTTCGGTACTCGGATGTTTTGTATTGCTTTTGCGTCAGTTCGGCACAAAAAAAATATGGTAAAAGACAATCAATAAACTATTCATAGACTTAATGATATTTTTTGACTTCATAATACAATGCAACAGATGAGAATTTTTTTAAATAACACCGATCGAAATCAAATTTAGAACTCTCCAAACGTTACGTTTCGAGGTTATAAAAATTATAAATAAAGTCATTATAAGTACGTATTTATTACACACACATACATCACATTCAAAAATGCATCTGACCTTAAGATAACCTAATTTAAATTTGTGATGGATGTTTATTTGTTTCTAGAACAGTATTTTGAAGAGTTGCATCGATATTCATACTATGTAACTATGGAACACCGGAAAAAATTCAAAATTCAAAAGGAAGGTGGAACATAAAATCTTAAAAATATAAAAGTACCCTTCAAGATATATTTTTAATACACAATAAAAAAAATTGTAATTTATGGAACTTTGCTCGAAATGATAAAAATATGTAAAAGTCTGCTACCTTTATAATTCGACAATGAATTTTTTAAAGCAAATATTTTTATAAAAATTAATTTCTTAAGGTGCTTAACTTTATGATTCAAAGCATATGAGAAAAGCAGATATAAAATCATTTATAAGTTAAAAAGAATTTATAAAATTGTAAGAACACATCGCGAATTTGATTTTGAATTTGAAACCCATAAATATAAATATTACTATTAAAAAATTTATAAACAAGTCCCCAAATAAGTAATATTTTTTAACAAACATCAACACTCTAAGGCTAATAATAATCCCAGGGTAATGTAATGAATTCCCAACAATGTTTAAGCTCAATCATTTTAAAAGTGTATTTTTTTTTGACACCAATATACATAATATGATGACTAAATGAGAATATTCTTTTGGTTTCAGGATGCCCCGACTTTGGGTTGTCCTGCTGGTAGTGTGGTACCGAGCTGTAACGATGGCATCAACGCAAAACGTTGATCCGTCACAACTCACAGACCATCAAAGAAATCCTTCAACACATCAAAAAGCAACTCATTCACCATGGCAGCACGCCGATCACAAAGTAGGAAGGCAAAAGAGATCAAATCCGCTGGAAAATGACAGTGAAAATCATCTAAAAAATAGTGCATCAGATAGTAAATTGGAACAAACCAACATATTTAATCCTGGAAGGGTTGATGAAAATGAGATTTCTGGAGACGGCAAACGACTCATCGATAAAGAAGTTTACGACAAAGATTTTGGATCATTGGAATCTAATGAAGCCTACATTGAAGACCCTTCTGATGATCTATTCAGTCTCATGATGAATTATAAAAATGATTTATATGGTAGCGATTTTTTTCAAGACCAAGAAACGCTTGATTCTATATTAGATAAGTGTCTTTCGCATATAAAAGTAAAGAAGAGTTTTAATTCGTGGGGAGGAAAGAGATCTCTAGCAGAAGACGACAATGTTATCACAACGGGTTGCTGGAATCTTGTAGAACAGCTACGTCAACAAAACGACAACAATGAATTAAGTGACAGTTTCAATAAGAATAAAAGACACAAGTTTAGTTCATGGGGCGGAAAGCGCAATACTGACATTGACAACGGTCCCAAAAGATTACCGTTCCGTGCATGGGGGGGTAAACGATCAGACGCTCTCTCACCGAAACGAATTCCATTTGGACCATGGAAAGGAAAGCGATCGAGCTCGATAAATTACTCACCGAATGCATTTAAAGAAGAAGTTAAAAAAACTACCTTTAACAGCTGGGGCGGAAAGCGCAGTATCAATCACAATAGTTTTATACCGGCAGAACAATACCGTTCTATGACAAGTTCTTTGGATGATGAGAATTCCAATGATGGTTTTGGCGCAATATTATACAGAAATACACCTTTCCCATGGCAAATATACAAAGAATTATCAGTAGGGCCGAGTTCAAGGAATCAAGAATCTAACGACCAGCGAAGAATTAAGTTTAACTCATGGGGTGGCAAGAGACTGGAAGATAACGATACACCTGATAACTTATCTGAAGATAAAAGGACCTTCAACGCATGGGGTGGAAAGCGCGGCTTGATGACCAGGACATTTAATGCATGGGGAGGCAAAAGAAAGTTGCTGGATGCAGAGTTTCCAATGTATGAAGGATCGAAGAGAACTTTTAATGCATGGGGCGGATAGATTGAATGCATTCTAAATCCTTCAAATATCATCTATAAATGACTAATATATGAAAATTTCCAATGTGATTTAAATTAAATAACCGCTACTCTTTATTATCAACAAATAAAATATCATAAAATTTTTGATAGTGTACTTACATGAAAAATGGTGGAATTTTAATGTGTTTTGTGAGAAAATGGCTGGTTCTCCTGAAACATATTAAAATAATTATTGTAAACTTATATAAATTGTTTGATTGAGGATGTCGACTGAAGGTGCTTGATGGAGTTTCAATATCAAATTTGAATAGTTTAAATTTTGTACTTTTCCATGAGTTTTGCCACTAACGACACGGTTTTCTTTTAAGAAAAAAATAATAAATATTAAGCTAGCTGAAAAAAAAATGTTATACATGGGGATCATATCTAAAAACACTGATGATATTTGATGTACAATTTTGAAAATAAAAAAAAGGCTTTCTTAGAGTGTTAGACCAGATTTGCATTGATAAATATTCAAAATAGAATACATTTTATGAATTAATATGGTTTTAAAGATTACAATGCAATGAGAAAACAACTTGCACTTTGAATATTAGAGTGGCTGAATATTTAGTCCTTTTTAGATTAAATAAATTTATCTGAGAATCACTTGTTCAACGCAGGTTAAGATTTTATATCACATCATAAATTTTTGTATCAGGAAATACTAGAAATAAATAGGGCACAGCTTAAAAGTTTGCCATTGTTATATCATTGATTATAAATTCAATTAATCAAAATAAACCAATTCTTTAATAATACTCACATAAAACGAATCTCTTACTATTATTATTCTTATATAAAAGTGATACAAACTATTTACTACATACGTTCAAGTTCATTCATGTACTTGAATTGCCTGAATATGTCGAAATGTATAGCTTGGGTGGTTAGTGACAAAACTCATAGAAAAATACAAAATTCAAACGAATCAAAAAAAAAAAAAAATGATTGATAGAATAAATGATTCATGATGAATCTGTGTATTATATCTAAGTAGTAAAGTTTATAAAATATCATGCTTTTGGTATTTATAAAATGTGCCAAAGAATCCATTTTGGCAATGAGTTTATGATATTTTTATGTAAATAATTATTATTAATAACCATTAAAGAACACTGTCGCTACATTAACATTGAATTTATAATATAATTTTGTCCACGCTAAAGGTACACTAGAGGTTTGCATAGACTCGGGTAAGGGTCGCAGGCCAGGTAGTGAAGGTTTGGGTTTCGGTCTAGGTACACAAAAAATAAAAATTTATCGGGCGATTTTAAGACGCACAGGCCATAATTATAAATATTAATTAAAATTTTCGAAAAGAAATAAAAATTCAAATATTTTAACATAAGATTTTAGCGTTAAACATAATATAAGGGTTTGAAAAAATTAACTCTAGATTGATTAAAAGAAAACAGCATAACCAAAACCACAAATATTATTTTTAGACATTCCGCTTTTGATATTGACAATGCCAGGACCTAATGATTTATAAGCTCAAACTTTTACGACTTGACTACTGGGGCAGACTAATAAGGTAGATATAGATATCTATCACTCCATGTCCCGATTTCAAGTATTTTATATGATTAATAAATAATATATCATACATTCAATTAAGTACTCTGGAATATAAAATCTATTTCAAGTGAAATATGAATAAATGCTGGTAAGGGGTAGGCCATGTACCCCGAGTGATAGCTCAAATACAAAATGGAATCCATCGTCAGTATTCCCTATTAATGATATATTTTTCCTCATATTGTTTACTTTTAGATCAACATGTTTTTATTAGAAATAAATTAGTAAAAATTATGGGCTCGAAATCATCGTCCAAGCCTCCTATTTGGAAGGTATATTGTATGTTCCATTTGTCACACTCTTCCCGGCAAAAATTGCACCTGTCAATTATCGTCCTCTTATTTGCACCTACATACTTCGTGGCCAATATTTTTTTGCGGATAGTCGGCAGTCCAACAATTTACGATGTAAAGGATTTTGCGGAGCGACATGTTGCTGTGGTAAAAAAAAGATTTTGCGCGGATAGACTTGCTGGCGTTACATGGACTACATCTCCACTTAACTCCATCGATTCCACATGTTTGATTTATCAACGACTCTCTATGTTATACGTCTCGGCTATTATTTCTTCGATATCCATCAATATCATTAATAGGGAACACTGACGATGGATTCCATTTTGTCACTCGGGGTACATGGCCTACACCAGTGTTCGCCAAATAGTCGCTCGCGAGCTACCGGTAGCTCGTGGTGGCATTTTCAGTAGCTCCCGTAGGATATTTTACCATATTTATAGATTTGCTAGGATCAAATTTTATCAATCGCTTCGGCGCAAAAACAGCAGTCTTGAAAAATTTTAAGCAAATGCAGGATTATCAACATTTATAATTTAAATATATAAAAAGTGTGACCAGGGAGAATACAAATTCTGCATTGAATTCAACGGCATTAAAATAGGTTAAGAGTTTTTTTTCTCCAAAATGCTGTTTGGTAGAAAGCTAGCTTTGCTTCCAAAGCCCTCATGTATAAGTATGTAGCTCAAGAGACAACTTCAACTTAGGAAAGTAGCTCTCATCTTTATTGAGTTTGGAGACCACTGGCCTACACCTTTACCTAAATGCTTATTCTTTCGAGACAATCGGGTGAAAACCAGACCGTAAAATGAAAGAACATGTACAGTTTTTTTTGTTGTTTAATTGACACCGACAACGTTGAAAAATACACAGAATTTAAAAAGCTTGTTTGGCTTTCGTAATACAAAGCGCTATAAATGAAAAATAAAATAGTGACACCAGCATTGACTATACGATAATACTTTATTCAAGCTTCTGTGAGACTCACAGAGTTTGTCCGATTAAAAACATACCTAATAATGGTGTTATTTTCAATGTTGTGATTACTTGAGTTTGACGTTTTAAATGAAATGTCAAGTTTGGCGTTGCCACAGTATTGCTACTACTTAAAATAATTTAGAAATTTGGAATTTTATGGAACTGATATATTAAATTTAAGGGTGTATGATAGTCATAGTTCAAAAAAATAGCTTATGTTTAGAAACAGCATAAATTCCCACAAATATTAGACAGAAAAAATCTTAAAAACTTATAAAAAGTCATAAAAGTAAGTTTTAAATATATTACAAAATATGAAGCACATTTTTTTACATTTGGGATATTTTTCAACATCAATAACGAATACGATTCAAATACAGTAACGTCGATAATCAAAAAACATCTACTATAATTGACTATAAAATGTTCATCTACAAATCTAAAGTAGCAACCCATTTTAGCAGTTCCCTACGACTGCTTTTTATTTTAGTTAAGAGATGCCGTCAAAAATTCTCACAATCTTAAATATTTTATGTTTAAGATTGCGAAAAATAGTCACAAAAGCATATTTTGTTAACTTACATATTAATCTAATAAATATTTCCATTAAAATATATCATTGTATTTTTTTTTTGATTTTCATCTAATTGTACAAAAAGATATCAGTCAATAAACCAAATCGCAGATTGTACCTATATGTAGTAAACTGCACTTTTGCCTGACCACAAACTTTGACTTGTTTACTATAGAGGGCTTTGTGCTTACGGGCGAGTTAACAATTTATATTGTTAATTTGTCCGTAATATATACATAATAGTGTGCTTGCATAACCTTACCATTACGCATAAACGTGCGCACGGTCTGAGGAATAACTCGGATAAAACTCGATTAAAAAAAACATACTCTTGCGCCGATAAAACAGCTAATGTTTGAGTAGCTAAATGCTCACAGCGCCGACATTTCGGCCTGCAACATGACCCCTACAAGAAACGGGATTTGCAGTGCGTAAACACCCAAGGGATATTGTTAGAACGTGTTTATGTATGAAGTTATGTCCATGTTATATTTCGATTGTCAGTGTAGTGAGTCGTATGAATCCACGCTCTAGAGCATGTGTTCGTGATTTTTTTATTATAAATGTTTACTCATTGAATGGTTTTCGTGATTATATTTTATTTCCCGCATTTTTTAAAAGCACTTATTAACAATGGCTGATATGAGCTCTGTAAGAAGTATTGTGAAGGATAGTGAAGTTTCTTGCGATGAAAATAAATACGCTGTTATCAATCCAGTCAGTGAGCTATGTGATGACCAGATGTCGGAGTGTTCTGGAGAAACTAATGACGAAGACTATGAAGAAGTTTTTACCCTGGGAGAACAGTTACCACTACTGCACAGCTTTGGAGAAATACCTGGACCAAAACATATGCCGCCATCTGGATCTCATCCGATCGTTTATTTTGATAAATTTTTCACACCTTCTCTTTTGTCATCAATAGTAAAAGAAACAAACAGGAACGCAACCGCCTTTCTTTCGAAAAATTTCCAAGATGGACAAAATACGTCACCAATACAGAAAACGTGGGAAAATGTAACTGACGAGGAAATAAAAGCATTCTTTGCCTGCATTTTAAACATGGGGATAAATAAAAAAGCCACACTCAATTTATACTGGAGTACAATGTCATCTCAACATAACCCATGGTTCAGTACGATGTTTTCAAAACACAGATTTTCACAATTATTAAGATTTTTTTATTTGATAAATAATGACGATTTGTTGAATCCTGATGAGCCAGGTTATAATCCTAGCGCAAGATTTCAACCTCTTCTGCAGCACGCCAATAAAATATTTAGGCACTATTATACCCCTAATCAGCAACTGATCGTCAAAGAAAGCTTCATTGGATCCAAAAAGAAATCTGATCACTTACAAAACACACCTGATGTAAAGCTTGGGATGCTGTGTGATTCGGTGTCAAACTATTGCTTGAGGGTTTTCACTTATGTGGGATCAAAAAAATGCACTGCTGCAACACACCATGAAACAGGGCCCCAAGTGGTCATGAAAATTTTAAAGTTAAATGATTATCTAAATAAGGGATACCATGTGTTTGTGGATAAATTTTTTACATCCATCCCCCTGGTCCGCGCTCTGTACCAACTTGGAACATATATGACAGGAACTTTAAGAACAGATATCAAGCAATTACCAAAAGACCTGAAAGCCACACTTGCTGTCGGAGAAAAGAAATATTTTAGATCTGAATGTGTTTTAGTGTGTGGATACAGAGCGAATAGATCCCAAAAAAATCATGTCATATTCGTATCTAGCAAGTCTAAAGTTGGTGATGTAAGAATTACATCAACCCGTGATGGGAAGCAATTTGTGTCCACAAAACCGTTAATTGTAGCAGATTATCAAAAATTTATAAGGGGGGTCGACACATCAGATATGACTTCATACACATATTTTGAGGATAGGCGCGCAGTAAAATATTGGAAAAAGGTTTGCTTCTGTATTATATCCAGAATGGTATTTAATGCATACATTCTTTTCAAAGAAAACGAATCAGACACTCAAAAAACCCGATTGCAATTTACTATAGAAATTATAGAAAAGATGGGAAACGATTGGATAAAATCAAAAATTAAAGATATAAAGGATCCCCTGGAACTGACGGGTTTGAAGAAACTTTCAGGAAGACGAGAGGCTCAGTGTTCTGTGTGCAGCGTACCCAATAAAAGAAAAAGGTCTCGTACGGTATGCAACTCCTGCAACAAAGGCGTACATGGAGGGTGTTTTTTCAGCCATAAGTGCATAAGTGAAAAATGAAGAGAACCCATAATTACACAGAAAAATATTCCTTTTATGTTTTTTTCAACGGTTTTTGTACATTTTTCAATGAAAATTAAAGTGAATTCTTATTGGCGAGTGTTGTTTCTTTTTGTTGTTTTATATCAATTCCATTATCTACACATTATTTCATAGATCGAGATGACAGTTTCTTTTTCGAACTATGTATCTCAAAAGGTAATAATGGATTTAGATCTTAAGAAATATGTAATATTGTCATCCAGTAGGTACTAATTTGAATAAATGAATGGTGAAAATAATTGACAAGATAATGCTTCAGTTAATGTCCATTGATACGAGATTAGCTCAATGAGAATAAAAAAAGACATCCGAGATCAGCCAGAGGAGGAAAGAGATCACAAATACCAAATTTATCAAATCTTGTATTTCAACTGTTGAATGAAACTTCAAAAAAAATAAAGAGGGATGACAAAATTGAAACATTTATTTTCTTTAATTTTGATACTATGGTTTCCCAAATGAAATAAAGCTGAGAAATTCTAAAAAACTCAAGAATAATGCTTCTAGTACCACCTACACTCCCTACGGCACTCTATCTGAAAAACTCTAGCGTGCTGGATTTCATCAATTACAAGAATACTTAAATAAATATACTAACAATAGCATTTAAATATATTAGCAAGATTAAAAATACAATGAAGCTATTTAGCAAAAACTCCCTGATTAAAAAGTTAAGTTCGAGAGCTTTTTTTTCTTTTTCCTTTAAAGTAACGCCTTAGAGATAATGTTTTCACCACACAAAATCTTCAGCTGACAGAATATGTTAGACATTCAATACTTTGCTAGCTTACATTCGGCAAAGGGAATATGGTGTACCCACCTTAGTAAAAAACATAGCTAGGAACCTTGGAGCCCGCATCGCGGACACCACACATAGTTTCATAAGGAAAGTAAAGGTAGGAAAAAACCGAGCTAGTATTTTACCCTCTGGAAAACTTTTCCTCAATCGGTTCTGATTTTAGAATTAATAAAAAATAGTTGAAAGATAAATGTCAGGTCCTTGGACGACTGTTTAACGTCGTTTGCCTAGCAGGGGTGGCCAAACTTTTTTTGAAATTTTTGGTGGCTCAATAAATTGAATTTATTATCATTAAAAAAAGGAGTAATCAGAGATGAGTACACCAGAAAGGAGAATGACTTGGAATAGCTACGCGATCGACGCTTTGCCCACTCCTGGCCTAGACTTATCCTTTATCTTGACTGTTCGAAAAAGGGGAGGTTGAGCAACTAACAGTTCTCGAAGAAAAGCTCTATAAGAAGTCCAAATTTTCGAGCAAGATTTGATAAAAAAAATATATATTTCTTAACTGCCACCAAGTTCACAGAAGAGACTTTAAAAGTTACGAAATATTGGCACCGAGATATGTATATAAAAATGTTTATTTAGTCGTCTAATACTCTAATAGAACAAATTCATTAATAATTATGACTCGATGTGAGTGGGGAGTAAAATGACAATCGCCCGCCTTTAATCCAAAAACGTACAATTAATTATTCCGAGAAAGGGTAGAGTTAAGAAAAATAACCCGTCGCCCAATAAAATTACAATATTAATGCTGGAAATTGAGTGTTTACATTTCTCGGAAAATTGCCACAAATCGAAAAAAGTCACGAGAATAGCCATCAGCTGATTATTGTGAATGCGGAGTAATTTTATGTAATTTCTTCCACTAAGCATTGGTAGTAGAGACTCCAATTCGAGTATCGATCACTCGATACTCGTCCTTTTGTCAAGTACTCGATACCCGATTATTTTGAAAAATATTCGAGTAATACTCGTTACAGTGGTTTTTGCATTGATTATGTTATGCGAGAATTTCTTTTTTTACTTTGCTTATCAAGATAGATCAGAGACTGATGACAAGAGACAAAATAAAATATTGAAAATTAGTTTAAAAACTTGCCGATTACGATGCGATTGTGTCGTCATTTATCAATAATAACAAAATTAAAATATTTATGACTCATCAGTTATAATTGATTTTAGTTAGTAAAATACAGTTTAACTTTCGTAGGACTATCCTTGAAAAATGACTCAGGCCGAAAGGGGATAAAAAAAGACCCCAGTGTTTTGGCCTTATTGGCATAGACTGCAATAAAAAAATGATTGATTATGCTTTGACGCATAAAAAATCCCTATTTTTCCTATAATTATTCATATTTAAGTCGCGCATGAAAACGACGACGTTTCCACTCCAACGGCTATGGCGGACTAACAAGCCAATAACCGTACACGAAGTCACATTACCTTATCTCTTATCGCTTTTTATTGTTGCCAGATTTGAAACACTCCGTCCATCTTATCTATGATTCACTATGGTCACGTTCTCTTATCGCTTATGGGCGTGAAATTTTATGTTAGCGCTTCCCAGCAATTGCTAACATTGACAATTAGACTGAAAAATTCCGACTTCTTCTCTTTTTTAATCGATTACGGCGCAATTAGCCAATAAATATCATTTTTTTTTCTGCAAAAGGTGTAAAAACTAAGATTTAAAAATTCCAAAAGTACAGACATCGTATCACTAGTATTAAGATAGATATTTAAGGTAAAGTAGCTGTTGGGACAAAATCTATACTGTTCGGGATGGCTAGGTTAAAATGAGCGTCTTAAGACGTCATTTTTTGTATGATTGGCGTGCCGTTCACGGAAAATTTCACGTCTTAAGACGTCTGTGGCAGCCATCCGGTTAATTGTATACCAGCGATTCCCAAAGTATGATTCAGTGCGAAGCTTTTTTATACATCGTATGTAAATATTTTTAGATCTCCGCTGGAAACACTGACGTAGATTTCAGTTTGATTTTTTTTAATTTATGCTCTGAGAAATGGTTTGAGATACATGGCAAACAAAAATATTTTTCAATACAGATATGGCTGGAAATTTTATTCTGAGTATTTATGTGTGTGAACAAGTAAAGCAATTTCAGTGACGACAATCAGCGCGTTGTCTCAGCTGTCGATCGACCGTCGGAGAGATCTTCATACATCGATACATCGACTGTCTCATGGTAGACTCGTCGATATTCCGAAGAGTGAAGATAAGGGCGGCCGAGGGTGGCTCCGAGGGGTCGCGCGTGCGCACATCCTTGGGCCGGGGCTGCCGTGGGCGGCGGACCACACCGCCCACGCGCCGCCGTCAGTCGCTCGCCGGACACGCTCTCGGGCGTTCGCTAAAGGGGGCTCCCATCAAAACAAAACCAGCCCGACACGGCGTCGCGGATCGCGCCTCGACAGACGCGGCGATCGCTGGACCGGACCGTTTCATTTTGTGTTCAGTGTGCGACCATTAAAACCTCCTGCTTACAAAAATCGTAAAAAATATATTTATACATCACCTAACATTAATCAAATAATACGACACACAGTTTTGCGATCTTAATCACAATGTAAATAATCAACACGATTTGAAATTATTTTCATTTTTTATTACTGATAAATATTACAAAGACATAATATTTTGAATTTTGCACGTACATCAAATTTATTATGTATTTTAAAAAAACAACACGTAATCAACAATAAGACGATACATTTAACTAAAAGTATCTATCATATGCATACAATAAACGGTAATTATAAATCATGAAATATATACACACTTCTTTTAGTAAAATAATAATTCATTATTGAATTTACATTAGATATAAAAAATACAAACATATTGCAAATACAAAAAAAAAGTTATTCATAGTAAACAATTAAATTTAAGTTTCTTTTTCAAAATCACCAACACACTATAAATTTAAAAATCTCGACAAAATAATTAAATATAATGTTTTTTTTTCAATTTTCGAACGACCGTTTTTTTAATATATCAATCACTTAGTTAGTTTATTTATTACAATTATGCTTGCCTCATTAAATTTATATTGAAATATAAGATGTGCGGTAGAAAATTATTACTAAAACATAATTTTGCGAAAAACCAATATTAATTGAATAATTGAAAGAAATAAACACAATATCTTAAATTTTTTTTAGAAAAAATAAATTCTTACTTTTAATTGAAAAAAATCTTACGTTAAAATATCTAAAAATTGTTTTATTGTGTAAAGTTTACCATCAATTTTTGAATCTAAGATAAATTACAGTGATCTTAAATTTTTTTTAACAGTTATAATTTAAAAAATATAGACACGCTTTTTGAGGTTATCTTTTTCTAACGCCGATGTTGCCACGTTGTAAAATAAAATAGACTACGCCAACATGAATGCGAATAAATAGAGTGTTCTTAATTTGAATTAAATAATCTAATCTTGAATCAGATTTTCAGATTGATTTCTTTTTCACAATCATTTTTTCAATGTCGTCGTACAATAAAAAAGAGAGACTGCCAACATTTTTTAATAAATTGTAGAATATAAATAGTATGCTGAATTTAAATACATTTTTTTTCTTTATTCTTTATCCTAATATTTAAATTAACAAAATCAATAGCACAGGTTCCCAACCTATATGTTTTATGTGAGGTCACCAACTTATACAGTTAATTAAAAAAAAAATCACTTTCGTGTAACAATTTTTCGGTGTTTTTTAATTAACTTATTAAAAATGCCCTTTTCAATTGCATCGGGGTCGCGGTTCTTGTCTTTTATAAAAAGAGGTCGCCACCCGAAAAAGGTTGGGAATCTATGGTCTATCGCTTCAGGTGTCTAACTGCCTTTTTCTTACGAAAATTAGTATGCTAAAAGAAAAAAAGATATTTTCATTAAACGCACACACACGTTGCGATATATAATAATACAGCGATGTTAAACTAAATTTCTATACGTTTAGATTTTTATAAAAATCTCCTTTTTTGTTTGTACAAACTCAAACATTTTTTTTTAATTTTTCTTTATTATTCAAACTTTTTATCAGCTGTTGGGTTTTAATGGAGAAATAATTAAGTGAACATCAACCATCAAAAAGTGAAAAGGTTAAATGCTATACGACCTGTCATGGAGCGTAAAAAGACTCGTTGAAAAATACATTGTATTTTGGCATTCACGAATTCATGTGTCTGTCGCATTTTTTTTCTTTTGAATTAAGCTGTTTTCATCCCGCCCTTTTCTTAGTATAATTACGTCGTTAAACTTATAAATAGTCTACAATATCAAAAGAATTATATCGATAAGATATATATTAGTTTCTTTCAAATTCCAGTTTTTTGTTCATAAAATCAGCGTATAAACTTAAGGAATTTAATATAAATAAAATCATATAAAACTGCAACATGTTTACCTTGTATTCCTCAATTATATATATTATATCAATAGTAGACTTTTGTCATTATTTTAGAGCTAATTCATATTTACGGAAGTTTTACGTACTCTTTCTGATCGTTTTCAATTATTAACGTAATCCTCATAAAATAACGTGATTGTCAGTGTACAATTGTCAGTGTACACATTGTCGGACTCACGAAACCATAATAAAAGAAAGATAAAAAATACTGATTCAAGATTTTGTAGTTTCCAATTTGCCTAAGGGACCTTTTTGTAAGAGTGAGGTGGCTAAAAAGAATAACTTAATCAATAAAAGTATATTGTATTTGAAGTGTCAAAGTGATGAATGTGAATGCGTTTGATCAGTGAGTCTACCAGAACAAGCGGTGGTGGATTGTGATTCTCGTGCGGTGCGGGTGTAATGGAGACGCGGGGTCGGTGAGCGTGATGCTCCGGTAGAAGATGCGCAGCGGCAGCTCGGAGCTGCTCCTGCGGGGTGGAGCAGGGGTGCGAGCGCCTCCGCCCTCCCGCGGTGTGAGGCTCAGGGCGCAGGCGGCGAGATGCGGTATGGTTTTCCTCGCCGCGCTGGCGGCCGGAGGCGGAGGCGCCCTGCTCTTCCTCGTGCCCCTGTGGGTGGACCCGGCACTTCTCGCCTTGGCCGCGGACTTCCCCGCGTTGCCGGTCACTTGCACGACCATAAGAAAGGAAGAGCGGAACGGGTTGATGGAGTGTTTAGCGGCGTCCTGCAGAGAAGGCTGCACGGCCGACCTGTACAAATGCACCAGAGTCCACGTGAGGTATGAAGCTGAGGGGCGGACGCACACAGCCATGTTGCTAATAAACATCAAAGGCTGTGGCTATCCGCCCACCGTCGACTGTAAAAATTTCACGGACACATACGGTTCCGAGGGGACGGAGTTTCCATGTTACTGGTCGCGGGCGGACACGAACGTGGTGCTGCCGCACTTTGACCGCGAGGAGCAGGTGGCGGTCATCGCCCGCTACCTCGCGGCGCCTCTGGTGCTCACTCTCGCTACGTCCGCTGCACTTTGTGCCCTGCATTGCGACTGCAGTTCTAAGCGGGCCCCGCCTAGGGCCAGACCTAGGCCGAGGCCGAGGCGCGAAGACTTAAGGTGAGATATTTGATACTTTACTCTTGAATGAATTTGAAATATCTCAGTTTAACCTTTTATAGGCTAATGCATGCACATGCAAATGAATTGGCAATAAAGTGGCATGTATATTTGCCACATTCGTATAAGGGTTGTTAAGCTCGATAAAATTATTATCTTTTCGTAAAAAGATTAAGTAAATGCAAGAGTGTTTAACTACACTAAAGAGGAATAATGTTGAAAGAAATATCAACATATATTCGTGTACAAATATTACTTATTTTGTTTTGCCCGCTTGTGTTTTTTAGATATGTATTTCACCTTACATTGTTTGCAAACATTTCTGACGTATTCACCACTGAATAGATCAAAAAAATGAAAATCTATTAAATTATTCATGAACAAAATAAACAAATTAACCCATTTTTATACCGGAAAAATGGGTTTAAATTTTGTTGACGGTACCGGCTATATAACAATTTCTAAATACGACTTTGTTACATCGTATACGGAATGGCCAATATGTTACTCCAAAATGTCAGCGGCGTAGTTCCACATAAATATAACTCATGATGACAATATACATGACAAAAGAGAGAAAAAGGATTTATGAAATATTTTATGAGACGCTCGAGAGCAAGGCTTTAGTATATAAACGATACGAGAACAAAGCTTTATTTGAATTGCCCAAGTTTTTGTAATTTCGTTCTAGCGAAGTTGTGACATCTACTTGGTCAATACTTTTACGATATGTCCAGGAACTTCTACAGTAGCATGATATCTTAAAATAAATTATTATAACATGATATATGTACGGACAAAGTTTTTCAGTTTATGGAACAGTACATAAACTAGCTAAATATATATTAGATTATATATTTAAAATATTTCATATACAGCCACTTTATAAAATGAATCTATAATTAGCACGAAATATTACTGAGGTCTCTCTCAACAGTGTAATTTAAAACAGGTTTCCAACATTTTTCGGGTGTTGACCTCATTTATAAAATCCATTTGACCCGCGACCCCCAAGCAATTCAAAAAGGAATGTTTTAGTGATTGAAAAAACTACGAATTCAATGCATTCTAGTGAATATGTTTTTTAGTTGACTGTATAAGTTGGCGACCCCACATAAAACCCGCCGTGACCCAAGTGTTGGTAAACCGTGGTCTAAAAGGTTGTGGATCACTGCTCTAGACTTTCAATGTGTCAATATTTGAACATTTCTATTGAGAATCAAAATACTCCAATTTTACGATAATGGTGAGATTTTTTTTCTTGAGTCGTGCACGATGTTTTGGACACGAAAAAAGGCAGGAAGTGATTGTTGCCATTTTGCCAGTTTGATTCAAAGGCAGACAATAAATTTCATTCTTTTAATAAAATATTTTTTTGTTAGTTACTAACTAAAAATATATTTTAGCCGATTCAGTGGGTAAAATTTTCTACGTAGAAAAAATAAATTTCATATGACATCATATTATATTCACATTGTGCCGGTTTGTACTAAATCATTTTCGTGTGGGTGAGTTTATGAGACTTTCGCGTGTTTTAACAGCAACCAGCATAATCGAGTTATTTTAATTACGAAATTGTTTTTTATAACAAAAAAATATATTTATTTTTTAACACGGAATACTGTCACACATGTCTAAGTTGGTAACGAATAATATCAGTGTCAAATTTAAATTACACACTAAGCGATATTTTTTTTTATATAGTTAAAACCTTATGTAAAGGGTATTTCAATAGGGACGCTCAAAATATGTTACTTTGTCCTTCTGAGTAGATTATTCATTGTTTAGTGGCCAAATTTGAGTCACCCAGTTTGGTAAATAATCGGCCAACACCTACCTGTACGTCATCAAAATACAATATCTGGTGAAAACATTGCTGCTGTGTGTGAAAGTGTACAGGAAAACCCAAGGCAGCTTATTTCTCGTTGTTCACAAGAACTTGGCTTTTCTGCGACTTCAACTTGGCGAATTTTGAATAGGGCCTTATGTATAAAATCCAACTAACTAAGGAACTTCAGGTAAACGACCACATACAACGCCTGATTGGGTTCTGGAGCAGTTGGAAGTTTACCCAAATTTGTCAAAAAAAGTCAACTTTAGCGACATGGCCCATTTTATAATGAATGGATATTGGCAGACATTTGATGCTATATTTCATTTAATGCCGTATAATATACTTACAAATGAAATTAAAATTTAGTCGAAATCTCAGAAACAACTTTTTTTTATTTATTTCAAAACTATTTAAAAAAAGACCCTGACAACGTTTACCCCTAAACTATACAGAATTCTTAAAAATGAAATGATTAAAATTTAACGAAAAATGTTGTATGCAAACAATTTTTTTTGGATTTAAGAGAGTCAAATTTTCGAAAATTAAAAACATGATACAAAATAAAAAAGACGAAGATCTTTGAAATTTTTATGAATTACACACCAAAACTAAAGAATTAACAAACGGTCAAAGGCGAGATACAACACCAAGTAGTAGCAAGAAGCCACCATTGTGCGCCGCACACATTGCACAATTTAAATGCGGTATCCTTGACCTTAATTATATTCTACTAAGCGACTAATATAATCTACATAAGCACAATAAAATATATGTAATTTTAATGATCCAGGCTCGCTCTGGTATTTATAATTCAGAATTTTTTATTAATGTTTTTTACCAGTGCTAGGGAATAGTCGTTATGTGGGTGGCGTGTACGGCACTTCAACACGCAATATACTGGTGTGTCACTGGCAGTTAAATGGTTAAATCTAATTCCTGGATTTTTTTTGATTAATGATATGGAATTTTTTAGAGCAGCGATCTGAACCAAATAAAGAATTAACATTATTAAAGTTACAAATTTTTTCCACAAAACCACTCGAGGTAAAATAAAATATTCTAGATTTCATTACACTTATCCAATAATAATAAAACTATTTTCTATGGTTTCGGCGGTAACTTTGTGGAAGTTCATTTTAATATAAAATTTAAAATAACTTTGATTATTCCACGAAGATGTGTAACTAAACTGTGACACAATACGTGGAATAATCAAAGTTATTTTAAATTTTATATTAATAATAAAACTAATGAAAACATTATAATTATCATTTAAGTCATAAAAACCTCACTGGAAGAACATGCCAACTGGTAACTATCTATTATAATGATTAAAATATCAATTGATTTCCAAAAATTCAATATAAGAATGCTAATTTTACACGGAGTAAAAAAATAATATCTTGGAATCTATGAATAATCAAATCACGCAGAAATTTGAACTTGTTATATTATTTTGTATGTGAATCCAAGCTTTCTTTTTAATTACCAAGAAAAGAATACGTTAAATAATATCAACTTCATCACAAGTTCAGCCTCAAGATGAGAAAAATAAACGTCAATAGTGTTGTATGGAGCGTGTACTCAACATATGTATTTAATATTTAAAAAAATGTTTTTCTTATCTAATGAGCTGATAAATTGTGATAATCTTATATATAAAACCGAAACGGCGTATGTATGTATGTATGTCTGTGGGTCTGTAATACTTTGGGAATGATATAACATTAAATAATTATTGGTCGCTTAGTCCGAGCGAAGCCGGGTAGCAATACTAGAAATACCTAAACGGCGTATGTATGTATGTATGTCTGTGGGTCTGTAATTCTTTGGGAATGATATAACATTAAATAATTATTGGTCGCTTAGTCCGAGCAAAGCCGGGTAGCATTACTAATACTCTTTTAGTATTCTTTCCAACACCGCGTTCGATATTGATCTCTACATAAGATTGACAAAAAAATAAAACAAAAATGACTGAAGAAAAGGTTTGATAAGTGTTAGTAATCAAATCACTCTAAAGATATCAAAGTGCCTTTTATTTAAAAGAAGTCCAAAATATTAAATAACTTGTCGGATTTCAGTAATCGTCAGCATTGCTTAAATGAGCATCAACCACATTAAATACTCATATCGCAAAGAAATATAGCTTTTCCTGATAATGGTGGGAAGTGTACAGGAATGCTTTCCTAACTAGGAACTACGCAAAAATGTTTTTTTTTGCAGGGGGCCGTGGAATATTTTTTTTCGGATTTAGCGCTACTACATTGAAAATACTATTTAACTTCAAAATAAAAATATTTGCATTTCTATTCTAGTTTTTATTTCGTATATATCATATAGCGGACTTCTTTGATGATCTTAGTTGTGCACATACTTGTCTGAAATCGTCACCGTTGAAACACGTGAAGTGGAAGGAAAATCTAGGAAATATAAGTAAATTGATGTAGGCAACAAAGGTTCGCTCGGAGATGTGATGTCAGGAGGAAAATAATAAATTTACAAATAAGATATGACACTTATCACAACAAAAACAACGCAAAATGGACACGGCAACACATCCAATAAAAGAAAACTTTCTATCATTATAGCCATTATAATAAGTTAGTAATCCAATTCATTGCCATAAGGTCCGGCCGTACTGAAAAAATACCCGAAAATGTAAAAACTTGCGAAACTCATTATAACGGAACGACCTCGAGGACAATTTTTTTTTCTCACATAAAAACTCGCTAAGTCATATGGAAAAAAAAATATTACAACCAACCACTGCCTTGATTGCTTCAGTTGTGCTATGGTTAACAAAAGGCGAGGTATCCAGATTACACTTTTTATTGATTATTGAAATCGATGTTTTTTTTTATTTGTTATTTACTTTATGTTTTTCTATTTGTTGGTTCATTTAGCCGAATATTTTACGCTCTATAGTGTACAAACTTAAAGTCCCTGGCTGCTCATGGATTCAAATTCCTGAAATGACAATTTAAACAATAATTTTTATTCGACGTATGTTCAAAGACATTCTTTCCTATGCACATGTCTAGGTATGTATTTCCAAGCCATTTCTTTCAACCATTTTCTTTTTCAAAAGAAAAGTTGAGCAGTTGATTGAAAACTAGGTCTGTTCTAATTAATATGATTTTAGCAAAAAGTTTTTTTTTATACAGTTAAACAATCGGTGGCCTAAATTTATACCACCCGAATACAACAAATAAGCCTTTATAATACACATCATTATCAATCTTGGATGTAGGGAAACTAACAAATTGCTAATTTTTAATCGTTTTTATATCTTATGTGTATCATTTGAAACACTTTTATTTGCATTAAAAAAATTACTACCAAAACCTTCTATCTAATCCATATAAATATTTACTCTTTAACTTTATCATGTTCAATACCTTCCGTATGTTATATGTATTTTATCGGAAATGAACCGTCAGCTTGACAAATATTTTCACATATACATGACTGATGGAAAATAACATACATATCGCAAGTACATTTCTGTTCTTAAAACCAAAAAATGTCTTAATTTTAAAAGACCTAACAATAAAATAATATTTTCTGCCGCTCACAGTTGGTAAAGAATACTATTTATCAAGTTTTCCAGTTATGTTAGAGGTGTGTCGAAAAAATTAGTTAATTTTCAAATGTCATGCGTTTCATTAAACACCAGAATTTGTCAAATTTACGCTCATTAGGTTCACGAATATATTGATTTTTCATAGAATAATGCCACATTGTTATCATCATTGTTCAAGTTATTTGTATTCTACTTTTTAGTACCTACGCTGAAAATTGTAGAAAAATATACAGAAAAGATTACCAACTAACACATATACATAGATTGATCGGTCAACTAATTGTACAAATAGGAAAGCTGAAATGGTAGCTTACAAAGTAGATGATTGTGTTGGATATCGGGAATGAAGTTTTCAGCTTCGTGAGGAATTAGGATAAGAGTAAATTGACCAGACATCACGTAATTGGTTGTAAAGAGATATGAAAGCTGTCATGGACACGTGCTGTGGAGGCCCACGCAAAACATCAATCCTGCTTCCTTCTTCCGACTGGTGGGATTTTCGGATACTTTCCACACGAAGAAATAGAAGAATACAAAAGATGTCACGTGGTTGTTATATATATTACACATAAGAAACGCAAGCTTTCAGAGTAAAAAAGAAAATATTTGAGCCCGGTACTGGTAGCAGGGCAATGTGCTTCTTGTAATAACTGTCGTTGTGATTTATTGGATAAAGAGTCGTTAACCCTTTACAAAACATGTTTTTCTTCCCTATGCTGATTTAACAGTTTCCGATTGATGGTGTACTTCTTTTTTCCTTTATTCACAGAAAAAAGTTTTGTAGATAATTGATCGAATAGAGTGAATAGGCAATTGTTGAAGCGATGGCTCGAAAAAAACTGACTCACTAATTTTATTTTGCCATCTGTTTAAAGTGTATTGAAATACTATCGTAAAATAGGAATCTTAAGTATGATTAATAATTGTTTTCAGTATAGGCTTGAAGCTTGCGGTGGTAGATACACGACACTGTGAGGACAGCCCATAAAAATAATAATTTTAAAAAATATGTTCAATAATCAGAAAGTATCGAAAGACCAATAGAAAAATCAATAATATATTACAGAACAGGGTAAACATGCCACCTTAACAACTTTAAGTCATTGTATCAATTATCTTCGAATATTTTCCCGTGTTTTTTGAATATTTGCAACCTTCTAAGTATAGTCTATTTGATATTAATTTTGGTTTACTTGACTTTGAATTATTTGCATATTTTTATTGACAATTTCTTGTCATACTTTTATTAGTCTTTAGTTTTTGTATAAATAACGCTGTAACGAATAATTTTTGTAATTATTATCAGTTGATTATGCTCGCTATGAGCGAAACCGGTCCTGATCGTAATTAAACTAAGTTGGAATAAGTACAAATAATGTGTAATTATTTTTAACAACTAATGAATGAGCATCTGCTGATGATGACATTTTCATTTTGTAAGCGATGTACGAGTGAATAACGTCATTTATTGATCGCTTTTTTGTACCGACAATATAATATGGTTGCAGAAGCTATAAAGAGGCGGTGAAAATAATATTTCAAAAAGGGAACAACAAATCGCGTGTAGGTACGTCGTAGAAACACCGGCGCATAGACACACATGTCAACATAAAGTATCGATCGCCCATCGAATGTTGCCAGATAAAAAATACACTTTTCCGATAGAAATAATCACATAATATTAAATCATATATTCGAAAGGTTCTTCCAATCTTGACATTTCAATATTTCCCTTGCTTCGTACCGGCAAACGTTATATACAAATTTAAACTTTTACAACCCTAATTTGGCTTCAATTTCAGGAAAATTATAGCCACAACATTCTAAATTTCCTCTTACTAGTTCCTGTTAAAAAAAATAAAGTTATTGTAGTGACAATTGCTAACATATTCGGCGTTTTATCGAATAAAAAAACTCATTACATTATAAAATTAATTAAATCTATTATTTAGCTATCCAAAAGTATACTTTCGATAACTGATATTTTTTAAATTGTATGTGTCTCTTTTACAGCGACTTTCTGTTTTGGTTTTAAGAGGTCGGTGGTCGATGGCCTGATATAAGTGGAACTGTCCTCTATAGTCTATACTTTTACTTTTGATTGCTTCTTATTAGTTGTGACATGTGTTTCGTTTTTTTCAAGAATCATCTAATCTAAGCCTAAATTTAATTCTAAGTTATATTTTTACTCACTGAATCGCACGTACTATAATAATTTTGTCAAAAATCGTACTAAGATTAACAAACCAAGCCCCCTTGATATCATTCAGATTCAAATGTCTGTCAGATCAGCTTATTCAAATAAATGCTCCCATCTTGGAGAGCATATGGAATCCTCACAGAGTTTATCTCAAAAAATTTTTTCTACGAGAATTGCTTGTTACTCAGTTGCTCAAAACCTCTCTTTTTCAAAGTGAGTAGGGATGGAAAGGATACGATGACTAAGACAGGGCTAGTGGTTAGCTAATCGCTGTCACTATGCGCCACTGTTTGAGATTGGAAAAGTGGGAAGGGATTTTAACAACTCAAACACCCATAGCCTCGGTTGAAAAAATCTGCTCGTACCGGGAATTGAAACCGGGCGGTACAACACGGTAACCAACGACGTAAAGACTGACCACGCTATGCACGCACGCTTATGCTCTCGAAAGAGTGGCGCTGTGGGAATCTCCTCAATGACGCTCACAAAAAAAAAGATTGCCAGAGTTCGAAAAATTTTAATTCCCTAATTTGATATAGCCTGAACGCGTGGGCTAGGTGCGGTAGGTGGATTCTTATGTCAGAGGGGAGGAAATTGATTTAGTATCAACGGCTGCCACGCACTCGAGTGAACTGGTAAAGAAGTCAGAGTGTAGACCGCTGTATCACGGACCGGGACTATAATATACTGACTATTATTTGTAAACCTTTACACTATACGAAAAAAGCGTCAAATCATCAGTAGTTAACTGAGGCGTATTTTTATTACTTTTTTTAGTGTAGGTAATAATTATATTTCTTCTAAGTAAATTAAAAATACGTTATTAATATTGCAAGCACACAGTATAGTCTAAATGTGTACCTAGTTGAGAAAAGGTCAACAGTCACCAATTTATCATTTTTCCTTTATCGTTTCATGCCAGGAGACTTACGCGTTACACTAATTTAGCATGCATAATGGCATGTCTGCATATGCTAGAAATTGCCGTTAATGAATCCCCAAAATAAATAAACGGAAACTCGTGTAGGCGATCCATTATAACTAAATTAGCATACCCACCATAACTCGGTTACTCGGAAACCTTCGTCTTTAGGGAATCGTCAAACATCGCCTCAAATGAAGCGGTTCGCTCTTTACTTAATGTGAGTTATAATAGCATATGTAATGTGTAAAATATATGGTATATTCTAAAAACAAAATGTACAAAATGTACTATGATTTATTTTGTAATATTATTATACAAACTTTTCTACTCACTGCTTTTTCATATATATCAGGAGGTAATTTTCAAATTTCGAAACTGGACAAATCCACATGCATAATTTGTAATTCTGGATTTTTAAACATATTTTTAAGAATATTGTTAGTAAACACAAACTAATGAAGAAGGAGGAATGAAAATCTCTTATTTTCTCAATTTGTCAAAAAGTGGATTTGTCCAGATTTGAAATTTAGCTCCTGATATGTATGTTCCAAATAATAACGGTTAAAAATAAAATGTATTTTTAACCTTATTGAAAGTTTTCCAATGCAAATTATTTTTTTACAAAAGTGAAGTTTATAAAATTGTTATATTAATCAATCGTTTTTTGTCAAACGAAACACCTTTGATGAAAATTATCGTTTAATTAAATCAAAGCACGAATTATTCGATGTCACTTTTTTCAGTTTGGCGATGAATTATTAAATATGATTTCGCAGAATGACGGTAAATGTTTCCCGCATTTAGACGATGATTAAAAACACGTCATCGATGAATCTGTATATTTTATCAAAAACAATAATACACACATTATTTTTTATGTTTTTATAGTCCGAAACATTAAAAGCTTTGTACTGATAAATATTAAGTGATTAAATAATGTAGGGCTCAAATTATAGTTTTGTGTGTTTTGTTGAGTATACAGTATTTGTATACAGTAGAGAATGCTCGCGATGAGTGAAACCAATTCTGATATTTACAAAATATATGCGAAATAAGTTCCTACATAAAAAATGTATTTTACTTATTTCAGTGTTCGTATACAGTTTTGGATTTCGACTGAGGTGTTCAATAACAAATTTTAATCGTTTAAATATTGTACTTTTCCATTAGTTTTGTCACTAACTTTCCAAGTTTTGCCTTTCGGCATCTTGAGGCATTCGAGTGCACGAATGAACTTCAAGTATAACCATAAATAAAAAAAGCTTAAAACAATTAAAACACATGGTCGGCATGCATGAAAAACGTATTTTCTCAGAGAAAGAAAAAGTTTTAAATGAAAAATGTTTCTCACCATATTCACCAAGAATGAATATTTTGTTATAGTTTTTTTTTTCTTTTTTTTAATATTCGTATATCCTAAACATACTATCTTCGCCACCAGCCATCTATCCCCCGATACGTATGTAAATGTACGCTAATACCGCCATTCGACGCGTTTCTCTGAATTCAACTGAACAAACTCGATGTTTGAGGGAAATCCCTCACTTTTCACTTTTTAATTTAGTTCATTTTCAATGTTCTGAATATTAACTATTCTAGACTTAACAGTCATCTCAAGTTCATTTGTGCACATGAAATAACCGAAGAGGCTGAAAGTTGAAACCCGTGATGATAGTGAATAAATTTAATGTGGAATAAGTACTAAAAATGTTTTATTATAATGCCATTCCACCAAGTAATGACAGAGAACACCTTAAAAGTGTAAATATGTACCCATGAAATTATATACTAGTTAATTCTGTTATAATAAAAAATCATCTTCTTAATTCAAAATAATAAGTGTATTTTTAAATTTCTCTGCTTTTACATATATTGTGGAAATAATCTAAATAAATGGTTCGCAAATATTAAAGAAATGTGCTTTTATGTAATGTGTCTTGTTGATAACCTATTGAACGTCCACTTTTCTGTTTTCAGACACGTTGTCAATAAGGTGGTGATATATTTAAATTGCATATTAAAATAATATATTTCTCTTCGACCTGATTTCGAAGAATTTCCACGGTATTGAATATTTAACGTCTTGACGCAAGCACCAACGCCGCAAATTGTCTGAATATATTATAAATAAATCCGGAGCAAAGGAAAACAAACGCCAAACCATTAATATCATTACAGAGCCTTAAAATCGAAGCCTTTAAAATTCTCATGTATAAATCAGAAAAGCTTTCATCTCTGATGAAACAGAACTGTTATCGTCTCCGGGAGCGTCTCAATACAGTTAACTCAGTAAAGTCTCTAAACTGGGTTAAAAGACAAGAGGCATTTCACAGAGCATAGAAGCAGCGCGTCCTTGTCGTTTATAATGTAGGCGGCAGTCTGCGGGGGAGGCCAGGGACTGGGGGGTCTAACTTATCGTCTCTTGGGGTAGCTGTAATACATTGTTTCCCAAACTAAGGTGAGACAGTCTCCGAGGAGCTGCCAAAACGCTCTGGGATTGGCGAGGGAAACGAGTGTAATGAAATACTATATTTCAATTTCAATTTTAGACGTCAGGAGCAACTTTGCATGGAATTTACGTCTTTTCTTTTGAAGATTTTATCGCTCATACACGGTCATGTGAATAAATTTATGATGGCAGCCACTGTGCCTCTGTTTGTCTCCAATAAACTTTTTGAGAAGTTCGCTTATTTGATTATTAAATAACCTCCTTTTATTTAAGGTGTTCAGTTTTGTTGGAAACTTATTACATTTAAATAAAAAAAGCCGCAATTTTCTATATTTCTACCACATATTTTATAATGATCATGACCGGTTTCACTCATCATTATCATTTTAATGAATTAAAATTGAGGCTTATATTAGTTTAATTCATTTTCTAAATCAGGCATGCCCAAACCTTGACCCGCGGCCAAATGTGGCCCAATTGAAGTTTTTGTGTGGCCCTTTCGAGGTTTCCAACTTTCAATGCATTTTGCATTTTCTATTCATTTTTATAAAAGTGTCGAAAAAGGTTGACTAATGAAAATTTAATAAATCTACTGCGATGCGCAGCGTCCATATATATTATGAAAAAGGTTAAAAAGTTAACTCTTTAACCTTTTTTCTTTAACTTAACTCTTTAACTTGTTTTTTATTATGAATATAAAATATGGCATTTCAAAATCAATGTTTAAAATATGTATGTGTGGCCCAGCAGAGACATATGTACATTATTTTATTTGGCACTCCAAATGATTTCAGTTGGACTTCCCTGGTCATTACACAATTAAAATGACGTCTTTGATACTTATTGATTTACTCTCGCACTAACAAATAAAAATGGATTTTTAACTTTAAAGTTTTACACCATATTCACTGCCTAAAAATAGATATAGTTATTTTGTTTAAATAAGAAATTAAACTTTATTTACTGAATGACGACGAATATAGTTCTGTTTCTTGGCTACACAGCGTCATTGGGTATCAAATGGCTATTTGTATATAGGTACATATGCAAATCACTTCGAACTAGTAAAACACCCCTTCTTATGTAAAGTTTTGGACTACGCCGATATTATTGATAGGGGTTGAAGGGAGGGTGGAGGTGTCTTCGCACTCGAGCAATATTTCTTCATCGTTTTCTTATTTTCATAAATCTTGATAAGTGTGTTAGCACAAATTTATTTATTTAAAATCAACTCGGAATAAACAAACAGTACATGTGATAAACTCCTATAAAAACTATTATTGAGATAAAAAAAAATCTTGTCAAGAAATTGATTCGTAAGTAGGGACTCTAATTACTCGACATCTCAACTACTCGAGTAGTACAAATTCAAAATACTCGAGTAGTTTCAGATGTACCAAAATATATATTATTAATTCAAATTTGTGTGTATAAAAAGATGATAAATAAATAAATAAGTTTAATTTTATTTCATTAATATATTTATTTCAATTTATGAAACATATATTTCAAAAATAGTAGAGAATTAAACGTCTCAAATTTTAATTTGGTTATAAGTTTTGTTTTTTCATTCCCGCAGTAGAAAAAACTCTCGGTTTAAAAGTAAACAATGAATTAAATAGTGCTATCTAGTTTTTCTGTCCGCTGTTAAAAACAAAATAAAATTCGGAAATAAATCTTCATTTCCGAATTACGAGTTTCAGTCGAGTATTTTTCAAATTACTCGAGTATCGAGTACTTGAGATATGGACGAGTATACTCGAGTATCGAGTACTCGATACTCGAATTGGAGTCTCTTATTAGTAAGTCATAATAATAGGCGTAGATTCATATGAATTATTGACAGCAATAGTTATTATTTTTGGCTGATTCCGATCCATAGATATAAGTACCATTATCGACACTTTTGATAATCATAGTAAACAAATGTGCCAGTCAATTTATCCACGGAGTGAATTAACATAAGTGAACAATTTTAGGTTGTAAGACATTTTCAATAATATTAAAAAGTTGAGATACTTCCATAAGAAGACCATATACTCCACATTGGATGTGTCATGGATAACGAAAGCTTTGATTGATACAGCATGTAAAAAAGATTAATCGGCTACTCCCACTTAACAATATTGAAATCCTTTATCAAAGGTAATAATAATTATCAATCATCTTACTAAGACTTTTATTCGATAAAATCTCTCCAGTTTACAACGATTAGAATAAATCCCAGTGTTTTAGATAAATCCTGTCGTCTAACTCTTACAAGAGTTTGTATGTGTCACATTTAATAACTTATTAATACCACATATGTACAATTAGGATTGTCTCCAACAGTATATGTAGATAAGTAAATGCATGTCTAAACATAGTTTAAATCAGAGCTGTAGAGTTGGAGTCGGGGAGTCGGGGCTTTTTAGCCGGAAATTTTGAAGGCGTCGGAAATTTTGAAAAGTTTGAACTTTTTATTTTTGCATATAATATTTCAAATTTGGCTATTGGCCGGATTCGCAGGGTTGATATTGATACCGCCTGATATTTTATGTCATTAGAACTCTCTCGAATGATCTTAATATCACCTCAATCAATGAAAAAGTTTAAATAAAATCTTGTAACCGACATCTGCAAACGACGTCTCCCGATCGGTGCTGGAGCCGCCGTTTCACATCGGAAGAGCTGCTTGCACACTAAAATCCTAAGGGTATAAATACGCCTGTTTAAAGCCAAATAAGCATTCTCGCTTCAACTCTCGCGGTGTGAACACCTCTCTGAGCCGAAATCCGATTTCACAACTGCCAGTGTTTTGGGACTGGTGAGCTGTTTTTAAACAGCTCACCGGACCGAACCCAGATACTATCATCATCATCATCATCATCATCCGACAGTTATCATCATCATCATCCGACCGTTATCATCATACGACCGCTATCATTATCAACACCAAGACCACGAGCGGCCACATGAACCAGACATACCAGAAGATCGCCCAGCCGTCGGGACTCCTGCCGAGGCCTGGGAACCCCCGTCTTTCGTGTTAGCATACAGATTCAGCGCACACCGTACGGGGTAGTAACACTCTGCATGATGACTGATGGCTGCGGTCGCCTGTTTTTGGCTGCCTTCACCAACCCGATCATCACAAATACTATACTATCATCAAGCCGACACGCGCGACTGCTAGTGTTGCCAAGATCCTACAACCAACCACGACGACCCGCAATCCCGACCACAGCAACATTTCTACTGCAACGCTATCCTCAAGACACCGATCAGCCACGAACGCCGTCGAAGCCAGCCGAAACTGGGTGTTTACACCAAACATGACTGATTAAGGAATCTACATGGAACACCCAGACTGAAGCAAGCCGACAGAAGTGACTGTTATCATCAAGCCACCGCGGTCGCCGTCGAAGCCACGTGTTCACACAGCCGAAACTGAGTGTTTACACCAAACATGACTTATTAAGGAATAATCTGCATGGAACACTCAGACTGAAGCAAGCGGACACGCGCGACAGCAAAAGGCGGCCAAGATCCTACAACTACTCGACCACTATCATCATCCGACCGCCAGCATCAGCCCCGACCAAAGCAATATCTCGGACCTCGCATCTTCACCATGATTACCAAGCCTACCGGTTGCTGTAGAAGCCAGCTAACGCCAGCCGAAGCAAGCGCCGCAACGGCTGCAAAGATTTTTCAACAACATAAAGCCCCACAGATGAAGGGGATTAGGCTAACGCCCAAGTCCCCGTACTAGTTGTCATTACAAAAGTCAAGGCCAAATAAGCTCAGTTGTTATCGATCATCCAAAGCCGATAGTCGTGTCGCTTCTGCCTCTCGGAAGGTAGGAAGCCGTAATATAATCGTTTTGGTCCCGCGTTTTAAACTGTGGTTTTAACTGCAATTGTGTTTCTTTGTAATCAACAATGTAATTTGAGAAAAAACTAGCCTACTCTCAGATAGAGTACGGTCAAGAGAATACCGATTGAAATCTTTGCTAGATGTCTTCCCATCCTGTCCTTAAGTTCTTTCACCGAACGCCATGGAGGATGCTGTCAGATTGAAGAAGGAACCCTGGTCGTCTCAATATTTAATTGAATACACATAAAAAGGAAACTTAGGAAAAAAATGACGATATTAAACGTTTAACCCTTTCTCGACTCGTGTTGCAATAAGCCCCATGCTATTTATAAGTTAACTAGTAAAGTCAACATGTGTTTTGGCAATAATGTTTACTAGACTGCTTATAAATCGGCCCACGTTTTGCATTCACAATGTTAACCATCGCTAAAATTCGACCGCCATCATACCTTTGAGCGTTTACGATCGCAGCGTACATAATCAAAACCGGCAAGTTTTATATCGCAAACGCTTAGAATAAAAGCACCTTTGATTCGAGCTACTTCAATTATAAGTTTAATCTGTGAGCCGGGAAACTTAGGGCCCATTAAAAAGTTCACACGTGAATTCTCAGAATGGTAACTTTATGAAAGAAGGGTTAGCAAAATCGAAATTAAACCATTCATTTTGCCGGATATACCGTATGAACTACTTCAACTAAAAAAAAAGCTTTTTATTTTAGTAAATGTTTGCTAAATATCTATACTCAGAATTTGTATTTGAAGATTTAATGCATTGGTTTAGTTTGGTTAGTTGTAAGCATATTTTAAATATGTACCATTTTATATTTTAACTGTGGTAAACAAAATCAACCACAGTGCTATGAAAAAGATACATAACTGACACTTCTTGGTCGAAAGACATTATTGAAATAAATAAAAAAACATTATATCATACTATCTCTAAATATTATACGGTAAGAAAAATAACAATGTATTTTAGTTCTACATAAATTATTTTATATATTTGTTGATAGTTATGACGAAGGCGTAAGCCAAAATTGCTAAATAACTAAAATACATTGTTATTTTTCTTACCGTATTATAATGGAGTTCTACCAAGTAAATGCCCACTCAATCAATAATATCTCTAAATATATTCTGATAAAGATCATGGCCGGTTTCACTCATCGCAACTGATGCAATTGACAGGTTCGTTTAGTACTTTTAATGGCCATAATAATTATAATGAGCCAATAAAATGGTTGCGGTATTCAATTCAAAGTATTATAAATTGACAGTACCAACTTTTTTGTTGCTTTATTTTGTAACAAATTTATACACCACCAATTTTTCATTTAAGAATAATATCTATTTTAGGAAAGAACTATCGAGCCTTGAATTAATTTTTTCAAAACCGAAATTTAATGATCATTCACCTGCTAATTTTTGAAACTGATAATTTTTTTTGTATTATTTATCAAGATTGACAGAGTCCAACATTGTTGAACTAGCCATATTAAGGTCATCTTTCGATTTAAAGAAACAATTCGTGTTCTTGTAAATCAACCTTTCATGCATTTGTTGCATTCAAGATACTTCTTTAAATATCAAACAACTGGGATTGATTTATTCGACCGATATTCTGATTCCAATGTTTATTGATTTTGAGAATAAGATAAAGATATCGTGGACACCCTGAGATCGGTTGGCATCTCTTGAAAAACCCATTTACGTCGACTCACTTTACAAATTTGCTTTACAAAGCTTTGCCTCGTTATGTAAATAATATCTCGTTCTCGACAGCTCACGTGGGACTCTAATGACTATACTTTATAATTTAACTCAAACGAGTAAGTTTTGTTTCTCAATTATTTTTAGCATACTTATTGTCAGCTTTCTTGGAATATTATCAAGCGATATTTCGCACTCATAAATATTTAAACTGCCTCAGCCTGAGGTCATTAACCAGTTGCTATTTTACACAATTGAAATTGTTCTTTTTAAATATTCATCGAGGTAAAAAAAATACTGATGTTTTAATCTGATAAAACAATCCGACCTTTTAATTAATACGTAACAAAACCAAACGTTTAATAAAAAGCGATAGCTTGGAAACAATGTTACTTTTTTTTCAATGCCGGTTAGAATGAGAATGTTTTTTAATCGTGGTAGACCACGAGCTGCAGCTAGTTCAATAACCAGTGGAATAAAAACGATGTTCATTGATTTTCACCATATTTTTCTGGTTTTCGTAAAAATAATGGCATTAAGACCCACCCAAAGAAGTGTAAAGAATTGACGCGAACGTCACGTTCAACGTACGTGGTTGACAAATGACATTATCCTTCAAATTCACTACGAGTGTCCCTTATTTAACGTGCTAGATGGACTGTGTTTTAAGAACGCATTGTTCATATTCATTTCATTATGTTCTGTGATCTTTTTCAAGAATTTAATGTGTTTTTAATTCTTTCAATCCTGTCAGTCTGCATGATTGTTGTTAATAAAATGCATTGTAAATATACATACTTCATAATATTTCCCAAATAAGCATAAATACAGCATAATACAGAATAGACCAAGCAGCCCTTGTTCTAGAAAGTCTGATTTTGAATAATTATTCTAAGTGAGTGATTCAAAGAAATATCTTTAAACTTCTTATCCCATTTCAAAATCAAAATAAAAATGATACTCTTTAGAATTTAACTCTTTTGATACTTGATCATTCTCAGTCAGTATTTACAAAGATAGTTTTACTTTCCACCGAAAACCTCAGAGATTTTTCTTATTGAGAATGCAGGAAGTTGATGTATGACATAAATTGTACCTAGATACTTATTATTTTTCCTTGTAAAGCCACATTGTTAGATAAGTAAACAATTATTATTATTAGGTGCTTAAACTTAATAATGATTTCTTGTTATTCCTGAATCAGGGACTTGTATAAATAAATTGAAATTATTATAAAATATGTTGTAGTGATATCAAAATTTTGTCGCTGAAGACGCCAATGGTTTATATTGTGTATTCGTGATAGCCAATACGAAACAATTCGAGAATTTTTCTCGTTGAAACTTTATCAGTATAAACGTATTATATATGGAGAAGCCGTATTTTTATGGAATAAAACAAACCGAAAAACAAACCAAAGAAGGAGCGTGCCCTAGAGGTCGTGAAAAACGCCCTAGAGACGGCCGAATCGCTGAAATATGTAATTTTTCGGAAAAACAATGCCGCCTTTAAGAAAACATCCAAAAGAATTGGAGAATATTTCAGAAAACGAGACACTGGACTTTTTAACATCGAAAATGTATTGATATTTTACAGTTTATGAAATACGATTTTGTGATCATAAGATGACTTGAATTTACAAGAAAAAAACTATCTATTATATAATTTATTTCTTTAAGTGAGTTAGTTATAAAATCACCCCTTTTCAAGGGCGTAGTTATCTCTGATATAAGAAAACATCTAGTTGCTGACTGAACAATATGATAAAAACCTTATATACTTCTGTACTAAAACATTATTATTATGAGGATATTGTATTTACATATACAAATGAGACGCAATAAATAAATATATGTGTTTAATGCGTTTCTTCTTTTATTTTTCCGCATTCTGTTTCAAGAAAGATCTGTCTGATGAATTCCGGTAAATTGACAGGTCACAATTTCACACGGTGATAATTCCAAGCAGACACTAGTTTATTTCTACATGTTTCCAAGCCTAGTCAATAATACAGGCGAATAATCTTTAATAACGTTTCACATAATACATTGACCATAATGAGAGAAATTGATAATTACCAGTAAAATACAGATGGTCATAAATTCGCTTTAATTAAATACTGTCGCCTGAGTTAATTGTTGACGTTCAAGTGAAAGGGTTGAAGACATAAGGACTTGCGTGGAACGGCAAACTTTTTTTTCAATCTAACTCAATATATACGTCGCATTATTTTTGAGGCCACCTCATACTTGGTATACTTAATACAGTATGTAAATTTTAGGCAGGCATGAGATCAAGACCATCTAATTTTTTTTCATGGAACACATTCCTCGGTCAAGTATGTACGTATTTGAATAATTCATTCTATAAATTTTTGCTTAACCTAACGATCTTAAATTAAAATTACAGCAATATTTAGGTTATTCATTATTTTTTATGAGTGTACGTAGGAAAATAGGTTAATTAACTAAAAACATATTCAATGTGAAATAGTAATAAAGCCGTATTAAAGTCTCTTTCAAATAAAAGTATTAAATTGTATTATTATGTATATCATAAACTTATGTACCCCAATTCTTTTCCTCTTCTTCATGACCTCTAGAAAAGGTTCAGCATGACAAACACTTTGCATAAAGGGATGTTGAAGGAATCCAAGACCTATATCTGGTGGTTGATGCATGGAGAATATCTCTGCTACTTTATAATAATTGTGGTGATTGTCATGTCAACAACTTAACCGTACAGTGGATTAAATTATATGTAATATTATATTAAATACGTAGTTAGTGGTGAGTTTACAATTTATGGAGAGCAGTATAATTAATGCAAAATTGTTATAATTAATCTTGGAGATTATACGAAGTAATAATTGCATATTCATATATATTGCCTGTTAAAAGGGTGACATAATTTATTTATAAAATATGAAAATAAAAAATTCATTCTTATTTCAATGACTCAATTACTTTCAAGTACACACATATACAAAACATGGGATAAAAGATGTGTCATTGTTAAATCCAAGTGTTTAATTGTAAGGTGTACAGAATCTGTTGTTCTTAAGCAGGGGGGGGGCAAACTTTTCGGATGGCGGGCCAATTCCAAGAATTCAAAATAAGCTGTAAAAAGAAAAATCTCGTAACTACGAGTAAATTGTATAAAAAAGTAACGGTACCGTCCAAAAAAATCACGTAAAATCAAACTTGTCTTGTCAAATTTTTCCGAAGTCACCAAATCTTTGTGAAAAATCGTCATTCAGAGCGTTCATAATTTTATCATATTTTTCAAATTTATATTCTGGTATATTCAGCTACTTCTTATTTGGAAGTTATTGTTAGAATCAACTGTTATTCGATATTTGTTGAAGAAATAACTTGAGTCTTAATTGATGTCCATTCAAACTTTTTACCATATCATGGGCGCATTTTTTTTCCTTGCAAGACGGATTTAAAAGTTTTTAAGTGTGTCACGATGTCCAGAGTAAATGCAAAATCACAAATCCAGTCATTATCAGTCATCATCAATATCGGTAAAGTCTGTAATATTCTTCATTTCCAAAAATAAAATAATAATATCTTTTATATCCCAAACTCTTCGAAGCACTTTTCGCTTAAAGCCATCGAATTCGACTGTAAAAAGGAATATATGTAACCTCACTCAATATCTTGAGGAAAACTAACTTGTCTGTGGTTCAGACCCCTTGATCGTATTATATTCACGAGTTTTATAATGCATTATGAGTCCAGCTTTTAAAAGTTTTTAAACAATATTTATTGATTTATAATACAACGAATTTTCATTAAATTATAATCCCGAATTTTCTTTAACCTTCAACAATTTTCCCGTCAAACTTAGTGCACAGTCAGTTTTTACGATTACCATCTTGTTCAATTGTAAACTGTATTTTTGTTAAACAATTTTCAATTTTTTCAAATCTATTAGCTCCTGTTGTTTGGTCTTTAAGAGATTCCATGAAAACAAACTCCTAATAAATTAAAAATTTAGGCGTACACCATGAAAATTAATAACTGTGTGGCATCCTTTTGATCGTTACTTTCGAGTACCATGTTATCGATTAGGGTATTGATTGGGATTGCTCATTTACTTTTTTATCAATATCTTCAATTCTTCTTACTACGGTTCGTCGAGATAAGTTTATCTTCTCAAATTTAAATTCTTTCTTAAGTTCTGAGATGATATATTTTCGAAACAACAAATTCTTCAAATTTTATTCGATTTTCAATATTTAAAAAAAATATATATTCTTAATTAGAAATACGATTTATGATGGCGGGCCGCAGAAAACACTCGGCGGGCCGCACTTTGCCCCACCCTGTTCTAAAGGTTAAAGAAAGCTTCCCTTTATATTATAAGACAAATAACTAAACATATATTTAATCATAATCACTACTTACATTTATTATATCTTCATTGAGGTGATATTAAATAATACTTATCTCTGTCATTAAATTTAGAAACGTATACATAAGTGCAACTCACAACATTTTATATTCCTTTTAAAAAAATAAAAACAACTTTATATTTAAAGCGCATGACATAATAAATTTTGTTATTTCAATATAATATATAAACGCCTAACGGTCATATTTAGAAGTGGATAAGTCCACAAGAAGTATTGCTTAGAATCTAGAATTTGTGAATCAGCCATCTTTGTAGTTTGTAATACAATTGCGTGAAAAAAACTTATTTATCTCAAAATATACAGATGTATATACATATACTAGCCTGAGTGTTTTGTTGGTTTGAAATGATTTCGCCACAAATCTTACCTTCGAAAAGTTATTCACAATGGCCGAGCTTAAAGTTGGACTGAAGCCTTTTGGCGAAATCGCACGTAGTCAATTTACGTATTTGGTTTGGAGATACGTGCGCGCTGAAATTTTTACAGATTCTATATTTTATTTTGCACGAAATAAATCTATTGGACTTTTAAACATTTGCAAGAGGCTTATAAAAATTGTGAAGCGAATGCAAAATGTACTATGTATATAACTGATGCACACTTTTTCAAAATTACCTGTTTTAGGTGATGACACCAATTAATTTTACATTTTGTTTACCATATAAAGTTATTAGTAATATTGTAGTTGATTGCGTTATCTACATATAACTTTAGATATTCACTGATTAGTGTTTGCAACCATATCTAATTTTACAACGCCGTCGTAATTTTTGGTTTTACATACAGTCTACTTTAAAATCATTTACATTATGACGAATAGACATCACAGAAACTTTATAAACCGAAAGCCATTCTTCTCGATGACCCTCTATAGGTAAAATTAAAATTAAGCTGACCTCTTGAACTGACGCCATACTGTCAGCAGCAATGGGAAGGGAATGCAACTTGAATATTAAAACCAGACTTAGAGACGAAGGAGATGGGAAAAACTTTACTTTAGAGACGCTTACCCGCCTTAGAACATGAAGTTCCATAAATAATTTTTAATTTGTAATAAACTTTAATGACATAGCCTCTCTATAATTGCAAATATTTATCCACTGATAATTTTTTATTCACAATTGTCTCGAATTTTTGTAAGTAATTTTTTTCATTTAGTTAAAATATGTATGAATTTTCTGGTATTGATTATCAACGAATACAAAATTTGTACGCGAAACACATGTATTGGACGTCGTAGAAGTCAAAAATAATACCACGCTACGGTCGATTATGTATGGCAAATGAGATGAGAAAGGTGTGGATTTACAAAGGAAATTGATTAAAAAAACATATTCCATAATCATATGAAAGGATTTGAAATACCGATTCGAGGTCGGATAACAAAGAAAATATTTTCGAAAATAATGTGCTCTGAAAAGAAGACTGCTCATTATACCAAAAGCTTATTTATTTTATACCCTTCTTAGTTTTGTCATTGCTTCATATAAAATAGTAAATTTATGTGTTATAAATATGGATTCTTGTTTTCAAATGTGCTTAAGTAAGTTGTTAATAAACAAAAATGAATGGATGGCTTAGAATAGATGATAGATTGGCGCTTTGAGAAATATGCATGATTTTTTTTTTTGAATAGCTCATTACATTATAATTTCGATATCAAATCATAGAAGATTAACTCGGCTGAATATAGGTAAAAATACTCATTTTGTACATGTTATTCTTTAATATTATTGTTTTCCTGCATTTCAGGTTAGATCATTCCTAATTGTAAATGCGGTACTATCGTGCATAAATAAGTTATTTTCTACTTTTTTAAATGTTAAATTAATAAAAGCGCGTGTTTCAGGCGATAGCTTGCAACTCACTGGTTTTTTTTTATTGTTTTCGTGGTGAACATGTTGACGGCATATGAGATTCCAAAATTTGGTTTAAAGCTTTACATTATTCGTATTTGTAGTGGACAATGTAGATAAAAAAATTACGATAGCAGAAAGATGTTTAAAATAGGCATATTAAACGACTTTTATAATTTTACACCATTAAATTGGTTTTCTTCACCAATTTTTATGTGGACTGTCACGTGAAGAAGTTTAGTTTTGTCGAGTTGGATTTTTTTTTCATTCATAAAACGACAAAAATAGTTTGTTAAAATTTAAATTTACTTCTTCCACATATTTTATACTGACTAATTTAATATCTTATAGCAATATCAACTTTTTTGAGATGTACACATTTATTTTACATCAATTTTATGTGATTTTATTCTTGTAAGTTCAAATCAAATGAATCAAAAACTCCAGCCGAAATTATACATATGTACGTGTTCTTTTAAAACAACTAATAAAGGGATACGGGTAGATTAATAATAGTGGTTAGCTAATCGCTCATGCTATTCCTGTTCTTTATAATTGGATGTTTAGTAGGGAATATGATACTTTGATTTGAGTATCGCAACCCAAGCCAATATCAAAACCAAGCACAGGGCCACAGGCCCAGATATTTACACGGTTGTATTATATAAAATATAATACGCATGGTTTGACTGTACTTACTTAGACAAAAATTTGAATAATAAATTACAGTTAAAATTAATTCGAGAAATTCTGTAAATGATATTTAATTTTTGGGAATTGGGTATGTGTGCCACTGGGTGTCAGTGGCATTCGCAATATTTGTGACATCTCCTCCGACATTGTTACAAAATAAGCTTTCTAAAGGCAGAGGTCACTGGACAGTCGAGACGTGCATATTAAAGAAAGCAACGTTGGGACAGGAGACTTAGCATTCAGGATAAGGGAGGATGGGTTGGGTTGGAGAGAGTGTCCCAACTCAAATTGGATTGAACAGGAGAACTTTCGAAACTAGATATGAAAATCCAGTTTTGTGTCGTCAGTTTTATGAATATAGGATACATACATGAACGATAAGAAAACAATTTCAAAATAATAATAAAAATAAATAGAAAATAATAACTGTAAATAATTGCTTATCACCGACCTATCGTCAATACTTTAATATTTACGTATAATATTTCAATTATTGTATTCGTATTCTTTAAGAATTTTAAGTACACGGATTAGTTTAAATCGCAGTAAATAGTTTTTATAGCTTATTAAGTCTTAAAAAATCTACAAACATATATTTGTTTAATTATGTTCATAAAAAAGCAAAAAGGTGGTTATAACAAATTAAATAATATTCATTGGACAATATTTTTTAGAACGTTGTTAAACTTTAACCTTAAACCTTAACAGTAACTTTTTAATGAATATGCTTGCCTGTAAGTCAGTCGCTCAACCTTTCTCTCACAGAGGGTAAAGAAAGGACTTTTCAACTAAGGTGGG
This sequence comes from Himalopsyche kuldschensis, assembly GCA_028554975.1. Lineage (NCBI taxonomy): Eukaryota > Metazoa > Arthropoda > Insecta > Trichoptera > Rhyacophilidae > Himalopsyche > Himalopsyche kuldschensis. The sequence goes on along the minus strand of JAHFWI010000029.1, from coordinate 5,652,603 downwards.
AGGGGATGACCAAGCCACAAAATCCATTCCATTTGGATTAAGTTTCATATATTCATTCAAAAATTAACATATGAAAGTTTTAATTTGTAGATTTAGAAATTGATTTAATAATTTAAGGAATTTTGATTTGATATTAATCAACCATTTTGCTTAACACAGGTTTAAATTAACAGTAAAATCAGCGCAATTCATAAAATAATCGATGTTATCATATCATTTCATTCGATATCAATATTTATTTTTTAAATTCTGTTAATGAACTATACGTTTAAAATTTATTTTTATTGAACGAATCAAAAGTTTAATTATAATAAAAATCATCAAGCACCACGTATTTACATAATATACGTGACAAAAAAAATATACGCGTTGTATGGAAATAAAAATAAATTTTATGAAAAGAAAAAATGTTTTCTTCACTCCCTAGGAAAACATGGAAGGGATCAAAAAATCTGTTTTTTTGATAAAAAAAAATATCATGAGGCAATTTGAGAACCAATGTATGGAAACATCCATAATTTTAAAGCATGACTATTTTCATATATTTAAAATTAGTATTTACCTCTTATCATTGATTGATTCTCCAGATTTGTGGTATGTTTATTTCATAAGATAATGTACGTTACAACCTTAATAGTATGTATAGTATATACACTAAGCGTTACGGCTCATTTTGATTGCTTCCGTCTTTAATTTCAAAAACTCCCATGTTAATATGTTTACATATTATATAATGTCAAATGGAACACTATCATTAAATCTATATTCGAATTTCGAAATAATACATTTACCCGAACAGATATAATCGATAAAGTAATTCTAAAATCAAGTTAGATAATTTTCATACGTTTCGGATACCATAATATTATTGTGATTGTGGCTTTCGGGTGTATTTGCGTATCAGTCGAAAGCTTTGGCCAGGTAAAACCTTTATATTTGAAGGGGATTGTTGTCGAAATTTACGGTGCAAAATGAATTGGAGCGAGACCCATACAACCCTACACAACCGCTGTTATATATGGAGATTATTCTCAAAGCAGAGATCGCCGAACTGTTTCATCCATATTCACCAACTCGAATCATACATATTAAAGCACATGACGATGTTCTTATACTTTCGATTGAGTATGCATTTCCCTGCACTTTGATGAAGTATTCGAACTATTGATATGTTGAATTTGTATAGTTTTCTTGTTTCTTAGACAATATAGACTGTATATATTATGTCTCACAACCTATAACTATTGATTAAGATACTTCAATTTATTCCAAACGTTTTTTAAGTGAATCTTTAACAACACAAACACCCATACCTTCGAGTAGGAGCGATAAATCGATTTAAAAAAAACTGCTCGTACGGGTACTTGAGCCCGACTTGAGGTCTGTCATGGAAGCCAACGACATTAACCACTGCACCACGTATCCGGCGGTATTTACTAAATAGGTCAAATACAAAGAAAAGTTTCAATAAATCACGGAATATAATGGAGAGACATTAAAGACTGGATTGTGCGTACAACCTTCTGCTTGAAGGTCTAGTCAAATTAAATTAAATTCTAAAAATGACTTGAATCACATAACAAACAATCGTTCTTGATAAGATTGTGAAAAAATAGCAAAGTATTTTAATTCTACAGAAATTATATGATATGTGTTTGATAACTATTTCGGTTTACGCCATCGTCAGAACTTGGTTCCTGATAAGAATTGGCATTTACTTAGTAGAACTCCATTATACTATAGTGAAAAAAAATAACAATGAATTTTATTCAATAGAAATTATTTTATATATTTGTTGATAGCTATTTCGGCTAACGCCATCGTCGGAACTAAGTTAACTGTATATCTATACTAATTGGTTCGTTAGAATACATGCCGAATATGAAGATTTTGCCTGTATTCACCATAAATATAGAACAAAAAAATATAAAATTTTACTATATTGTGTGCTTTGAGTATCGCTGAGAAATTTTGATGTCGGATATTCTATTACAGAGCTGATCCCTTGAAACGCAGCCAAATATTACACACGTATTCAGACCTGGCCTCTCTTATTTCGTTCTACCGAATTCTCGGGACACGGAATAAACAATTTTCTAAAGTTTCGGTCTCTGCCATCATTATAAATCAGTTTATTATTGGCCTGTAAAATTTGTATAACAAAACCATATGCAAACGAAATAATATGCTCAAGAGATTAATTCAACACAATGAGAAATAGTTTACTGTAGAACTAGTTAACAGAAATTCTAAGTAATTCCATATTGTGTTTACACGATAAATACGTAGCTCGTTATTAACCATCCTACTATTATTATTTTTGACGGATTATAGTTGATTTTAGTATTTTCGATGGATTCGACGGTAACTACGTGGAAAATCATTTTAATATAAAATTTTAAATAACTTTTATTATTCCATGAATTGTTCAACTAATCGTGTCACCTGTTTTGCTTGTGACAGTATGACAGTATGAAGGCGAAACAAGTGTCACAATTAGGAGCAAAATACGTGGAATAATCAAAGTTATTTAAAATGATATATAATGGTTGATTTTGTTGGAACTCACTCGGTTGACATGTTTGCCAATTTCTAATCAAAAAAATCTCTTTCATTCTGTATTTCTTTTTTCTTAAAATTTTTAAATCTTTTTTCACCCTGCAAAGTCAATGATCTTATAATTTGTGATGTTATTAATTTAGACATATAAATAAATGAATCCTTACAGTATAAATAGCGCCTCTAATCGATTAGAGGGTGCAAGATTCAATCTATGACTAATGAATGCATTATGATTTTTCACTTTAATATTGGGCTTAAATTGTGGTCACGTATTTTAGTTGAGTAATTCTTAAATCTTAATATTTCTCCGGATCACCTGAAGCGCTAGTATTACTGAGTAAATTTTCAATCAAACTATTTATTTGTAATTCATGATATTTTTTCAAATTTAGAACTCAATATTTAAATTTTCTTTTTTTCTGCGTTAGCCGTCCGTCAATTGTTTCTCATCAGTACGCGGGTGTAGAATTTTTGGGAAATAATAATTCTCATATCATCTTAATTTATTGCTTCCACAACCAGTGAAATAACGAGGTTGTGAATTTGTATTTTGAATCTATTTGTGTACTTATGAACGCAACTCTTTCTATGATATTATAAAACTGGTTAGGTAACAGTTTAAAAACGTTCGATATCCTCGGTCAGGTATCACAAATTAATTCTTTTAAATAATATTATTATATCTTTGACATATTATTATTCTCTTGAAGCTCGCAGATCGATTTCAATGTTGAAACATTTTACTCTTCTTCTTCGGGGCCGAGTTGATAACCCTGACATCCTTGAAACTTTAAGCTTGCATGCTCCCAGTTTCTACCTACGTGGTCGTAGCCAAGGCCAATCAATGTTCTTTGTCAGAACTTGTTTGTCACGTAGGTCATTTGAGTCGCCAGTCACAAGGGCTGTTCGGCTGATGAATACACTGCCTGTTGATGTAGACATCTTCGGTAGTGAGCTTGGTTCTTTATTTTTATATTTTTTCTTTTTATGTAATTAATATGTTTCTGTTCTGATCCATACATTTGTTAATTCTATATTTATTTTATTTTTTTCAATTTTGTGTAATACTTTTTGTGTTATTTGTATTAATTGTCAAATGCATGGCGCATTGGCGTCAGCTGTAATGCCATGTATTGCCATATATTGGACATGTATACAATAAATAAATAATATCATAACAAACAAACATATTAAATTTGTCATTTCAAAAAAGTAACCTCTGCAATTTTGCTAGAAAATTGATTTCAATACTACATTATATTATAATACAATAACACTTTTTCCCTCAGCGCTGTGCTCGAGGGTCAACGTTGGTGGCTTCAGTTGCAGAGTGCACGGGCTCGAGTCCCAGTCCGGGTAGTCTCATTTTCTAATCGAATAATTGATTTATGTTTCAATACATCGCTGCATGTGTTCTCTTAAACCATTTCCCACAATTATTCAATTATTAAAACGTGACGTAGTTACAGCAATTAGTAGACCGCTAGTCCTATCCTTTCAATCCCTACTCTTTTTGAAAAAGTGTGGTTGGGCAACTTGAGTAACAAGTAGTTCTAACAAAAAATCTTATTGAGTTACACTCTATTAAGAACCGATATGCTGCATATTGAGAGCAAAGTTTTAAAAATACTGATATACTATTTGATAATGCTCGCGATTAGCGATACCTATCCTGATTTTTATGCAATACTAGTATTGCTACCCGGCTTCGCTCGGACCAGTTTGGGGTTATGTTCACCTCGACGCATAAATTAAGACGGGCCAAGTTGAAACAATTTTTTTCAAAATTCAAAAGTCTAGGTCCCTTTCATATATTGGCAGCCCCATTCTCGCCCATTAAAATGTCCAAATTCAAGAAAAAAATCTAATTTGCTGTCAAATAAATGTCAAATAATACCTTCACGTAAATAATAAACATTATTATTAATAATAAAAGCCGGGAAAAGTTCAGTAGAAGACTAATTTATTACATTTTGTCTAAATGTCTTCGCCGATAAAAATTCAAACATATTTTCTTTCATATTCGTTTTTATGGCAACTTAATGACCAACAATGCAAAAGGGAATTACAGACCCACAGACATACATATGCCGTTTCGGTTTTATATATAAGATATGCACTACAAAAAAAAAATGTTTTTTCTTATGTGGAAAAAATCAATTACGCTGACGTATTATGAACATTTTTAAAATGTTATATATTCATGATATTTTATAAAATATTTTGTCCCTAAAACATTATGTGCATACAGTAAGGAAAACAAATGTCAAGCTATGTCAAATAAATACCGCTAGAGAATGCCAATGTCGTTGGCATTATCATAATACGTATATATTATATCATCTGCCTCGTTGGACGTACGAATAATATTTTATTGTGCTGCTGACACAAAAACAAAAACTCAAAAACGTTAACCTTGTTATAACTATTGTCGATAATATCTAAAAAAAACTATTTATAAAGTAATATAATATGAAACGTGACAATATTTTTCATATCAGAGAAATTTTATCACAAAATTGTGCTTGTAAACTATTTTTTTTTAAAGATCAGGACCGGTTACTCTCATTGCCAGCACTGAGCGAAAGCAGTACTAATCATTATAATAGTACAAACAAATTAATACTTTTTATTGATTTGTGCGTAACACTGTGGAAGTTCATTTAATATAAAAAAAAATTGATTATTCCACATATTGTGCTACTAATTGTGACACGTGTTTCGCCTCTTTCGGGAGAACTTTCAAACTTTATTTCTATCACAAAGGTTAATATTTAGTAAAGAGTGAAAATTCCTCTGAAAGAGTAACACAATACGTGGTATTACAATAATCAAAATTATTTAAAATTTTACATTACATTAACTTTATTTGTGTAAATATAAAATTCACCGAAGAGAAGAATCTTAAAATTATTGAGAAACAGTATCATAATATACTCAATTCAGTACCGTTCCACAGTTTTCGTTGTCGATATCTTCCTATTAAATAAAGTCATCTGTGACTACAGCATTCTATTATTTTTTACGAGATACTGACACCCATTTCGCCATTTTATATATCCGGAAATCGTCACGACAGCTGTTTTTCTGAAAGCGATTGTGTTACAATAACACAATCGATTACAAGACCAACCCAAATTCAAAGATGTTACCATGCAAAAAACTAGAGTCCTTAATATCAAGGAAATTCCGTATGTTTAGGGGCTAACTTTAAAATCATCTAAAAAATTGTTTATGTACATCAAGCCCTCATAAAATTCTGTTGCATAATTTGGTTTGACAGTTAACCCTCGAAAGGCGGTCCCTGAAAATTAACGTGTGCTCCGAAGCTTAGTCTAAAAATCCCTAGTGTTATGGCTTTATTGGCATAGATTGCATTTAAAAATGGTATATTATGCTATAACGTATCTTTATACATCGTTCTAAAATAAATATATATATAAAAATCGATAGTTTTCTTATAATTATTATTTTTTTAAGTCGCGCATGAACGGACAAACAGTTCGTGTTGATGTTAATGAGAGACTGGCGTAATCGAAACTGTTTGCGTGAGCGCTTATCTACGTCTTTTAATGTGAAAAGCATCCATTTGATTTGAAACCTTCGTTTGAACGACGCGCGTTTGAGATAAGATAACGTTACCTTACGCGTACGGGCAATTAAGTTTGAATCATGACAATTTGTAGCGACGATTTTAATGATTTTCGGCCTATAATAATCAGACTTATTGTCTTTTTTATTTAATTGTAATGAAATTCGTTGATAAATATCATAGTTTTGTTCTGCAAAAGGTGTAAAAACCATTGATTTAAGAATTCAAAAAGTTTACACATTTTATCACTAATGTTAAGATCGATATTTATGATAAAGTAGCAGTGGTCGTCGACTGTTAATTACAAAATTTGAGATCAATCCTCTTGAAGTACTAAATGTTTGGTGCACATATTTTCATCAAATTAAATGTTATTCGCATCACTTCATTAACAATAAATATTAATTGAATACATTAAATTCTAGTGACAATTATGTGTAATTTTATTAAATAAATCTGTACCGTGTCGTGATAAAAAATATACTCAGACGTCGTAATTTAGTCGACGACAAGACAAATGCGATTGTATTACGAAACAAATTTATCCTAATATAATTTCATTCGGATATATTATGTGAGCCATAATGGGAATATTTTTAAAACGCCACCCGTATAACATAGGTTCTTATTAAAATAACTCCACGTTGAATTCATAATATTTAACGTACAGTTTTCCGCGGAAAATATCTACTAGGAGTACTCTTTTACGTAGCTAAATGTTATTTTCTTTAAAACAAGGTTGCTTTCAGTGCCTTATTTTCTTTTATTGCGTTTTCGTAACAAGCACGTCGACTGGTTAAAAAAAATTGTGACAGCTCATTATAATAATTATTATTTTTGAAAAGCACTGGATGGAAAACATGTTTTGTTTTCAGCATGTTACGATGGAGTTTTTGAAAGAATATTTTGTATCTCATAATGATCTCAGAATATACTAAAAGATTTACCGATGCATTTAATTACCAACATAAAAGAATACTGATAACTTCTTTACTAGACTTTTTTCATAAAACAATTTTAAAAACCGCTTTAAATAATATATTATCTGTAATATTTAATTAAATACAAAGTAATCGAAATTATTCTTCATTCAAGACTTTCTGGTTTAATATGAATACATTCTCTATTGAAAAATAATTACAATATTATTTTACGGTTGGCATTCTTGTTTTAAGGTTTGAGATAAAACTAACATTTCCAAATTTTAAGTACTGTATTCATTTTCAAATCACCATATTGCAGGTTTAAATGATTTAAACCCTTCATGATGATGATCTTGAGTTCATAATAAATATTGCTGACATTTATTAGAAAATCGATTGAGAAAGTATTTTTTAATCATATGGCTGTTAAGTGTTTTGTCATTTGATAATTTATATATAAATAATAATCAATTAAATTTTATTCTGATAAATAAGCATAGAGACAAAGTGCATAAATTTTTATAATAAAAATAAAACCGAGATTATTTGCAATCCCATATATAATAAAATCGTGTGAGCCGTCGACAATAAAAACTGGCTGGGTATCAGAAAACAGCGTGGATAGTAACAAAATTGGGGCAAAGTATAAGATTTACGTTGATTCTTGTATCCTGTCACCTCGCCTCTTTTCGTCCCTGTCGGGAGGGATGAGAACGGGGATGGCCTCACGGAATGCAGGGAGGCTTGGGGTAGCTATCGATCGAAGCCTTTCGACGACCGATTCAAGGCTCTGAAGTACTTTGCATTTAATTATTTACTTTGATTTTCATTTGCCACCAGTGATTATATAAATTCATGATTGTATGTATATAGATAAAATCTACAGATTGCTTAAAATAGCATTATTCTCTTATATTTATATTTTCGTAGCGTTGTTGATAATATTAACTCTTATTCTAAATAAATAAATATTTACAAGATATTTGCTTACTTTATTGTTTTTGATCAGCCAACTAACATAATAATTCAAGCGACAAACACATAATATGCAATAACGCTTGATAAGAACGATGCGCAGACAGAGAGTTTGCGTGTATGTGTTACAAAATATCAGCACTTGCGCGAACACACACATTCTCTCTATCTGCGTATGCACTAACATCACTGAGTGTGTTACAAATATTCAGGTTGATAGATTCCCCAAGACAGATATATATTGTATTTAGTTTAATACTATTGTATAATATAATTTCTATAAAAATTTTAATAACCTTTTTGTGTAAGTATTTTGAATGAGTAACGAATGTTTTTATTCTAAGCAATTTCAAAATTGTATTATATTTACTTTTACGTAAGACTGTATTAAAATGTCCCACAGGAACACTTCCTTTACTGAAATAAAGAATGAAAAGGTATTTAAATTGAAATACTCTTTTATTTTCTTTAAAAATAATGCTTTTTAACTCGAATCGCGATCCTTGAAATACTATTATTCATGTTAAAAATAAAGTACGGAAGTACAACTTAATATTTTCGTATTGCTAAGTTGTTTTGAATTTTCTTTTTAATTTGAAGTTTCCTCTTTGAAATAAAAGCTGTTTTCCACAGAGGACTTTTACCTACTTGTAAATCATTTAAACGTTTTCCATAAACTTTCATACGTGCAAAGTTTTCCCGCTTGTGTCGGCAAAGTAACAAAACCGAATGTCATGCAGAAAATACCATAAGAATTCCTCTGCTGGGAAAAAACAAATTTTATAACACATTTTGTCAGTAGCGCAACATCATCATTTTTTTTTCATGCGAATATAATTTATCTGACGACTCTCAATATTTTGCAAACAATAATTTACTTTTATTTAGGGTTAAAAAACCAAAGCGTGGCTATAAAAAATATATTGTAACGCCACTATTAAAAAAATATATTTAAATGTTCAGTCAATATTTTTCATTTGAAGCTGGGAAAGATTTCTCCAAACAGTTTAAATATTAAGATAGATTTTAATATATTAAATCACGGAAGACAACTACATGACTCACCAACGCCGTTGGCTTCGTTCGCGGTCACCACGAGCTCGAAACAAAGTTTCGTAAATAGATTTTTGATTTATGAATTTAACGTATTGTACATGTTGTAGATGAAACGAAAAAATTCTTTCATATTAATTATAAATAAATATAAACACTATTACGAAATATGCACTTTCAGGCACAATCTTCTATGTTTAATTGACTTTATAGCTAATTTCTTGTAACAAAGTATTGATCTTTTTTCCAGTAACTGTATGTATGTGTATCTTCGATATTGAATAAACATCGCTTTTTCGCCTCACTCTTGGAAAACTATTTCATAATAAAACATTGATAAACTGATAACAACATAAAACATTGATTGAAACAAAAACTGATAATGCTCGCTATGAGCGAAATTGATCCTGATATAATAAATTTAATGTGGAATAATTACTAAAAATACTGTATTATTTTTTCTATTTCATCCACTAGAAGTTTTATACTTCAAATTCAAAACATTGCTTATTTTCATTGTATTCTTAAAATTCAGAAAGCTTTTTGTTTTTATTAGTAAAACAATATATAAACACACTATCATCAAACAATGTGATTGATTGTTTGTTCTCTGTAAGTATTAATAATTTTAATATTATCGCTCTCATATCTCGCGCTACTGTTTTCCTTTGTTTGTATTCCCGCTAATGTGAAAGAAAATGCTTCCCCGGAGGGAGACAGCAAAAGATTTATGCTTTTTTTCGCGGAAATTGTTTTACAACAATAGGAAAATCTTATTGGACGTAATACGAATTGAATTGAGTAATTCAATAACTATCATCGATTCACTGGCTTTGAATATGAAGCGCATTTCACATTATCATCCACACAATAAGAAATATTATTTTACGATAGTGTATTTTGAGAGGATGAGTTTAGTATTATCAGGACCAATATAAAAATTTCAACTTGCATATGAATTGATGTTCTGATTCATTTATCTATTTTAATGTATGGGCAAGGTTATATGTATTTTTGTTACCCTTTCTACCCACCAGAGACTCCAATTTGAGTATCGAATACACGTCCATTTTTCAAGTTTTCGATACTCGAATAATTTAGAAAATACTCGGGTAATACTCGTTTTAGTAATTATCGTCGAGAATTTTCTCTAGTGTGGGAATTATAAAAACAAAACTTCGACCCAATTTAAAATTTGAGACGTTTAATTTTCTATTATTTTTAAAAGTTATGAAAGATATACATATATGCATAAATTGAAATAAATGTATTAATGAAATTCAATAAACTTACTTATATATATATCATCTAATTACATACACAAATTTGAATTTAAAATATAGATTAAAGTACATCTGAAAGTACTCGAGTAAAATAACTAAAGATAGGGTAGGGATGTCGAATAATTGGAGTCTCTACCACCCACCATACGCAATATAAAAATATATAGAAAAACACACCAACAAACTTTATAGTATTCCTTCTATATTCTACAATCTCTGAACATAGTGATTGAACGACTAACCTTAAATCAGTTTACGTTGAATACTTACTAGTGATATGTTCTGTACAAGATAAATTGGGCTTGAAACGGTAGGATAAGTAATAAGTTTAGGGCTGTTTTAACACATTGGCAACAGGGAATACACGTCATAAGTTACCAATGTGTTAAGTATGAATACCAAGTATTAAATACGATATGAAGAAAAAAACGTACTAATTCCACAATTTATTTATCAGGATCGGGACCGGTTTCGCTCGCCGCAAGCATTTTCAGCTGTCAACCTACTCTGATCTTAATAAATGAATTGTGGAATAAGTACAAAAAATAAATTATATATTTTTATTTTAAAACATATTACCCAGTATTGACTTTGAATACCTTGAAGGTGATGTAACTTACGAATAAAGGGGGGCCCGGCCCTGGTCCGTGGTGCAAAGGTCAACGCTTTTGGCTACCGTGTCGGACCACTTGGGTTCGATTCCCGGTACGAGCAGATTATTTCAGGTGTTAAATTGATTCTGCTCAGAGGCAATGGTTTGTGTTGTTAAAAACCCCTTCCCACCTTTCCCATTCCAAAGAGCGACGCATAGTGACAACGTTTAACTAGCCCACTAGTCCTGTCCTAGTCCTCGTACCCTTTCCATAACTACTTCTCTCTTCTCTCTTCTCTTCTACAAAGAGAGGTTGGGCAACTGAGTAACAAGCAGTTCTCGTAGAAAAACATATATTGAGATCCGTGAGTCCCATATCGATAGCTTAAAGAGAAAATTTGCTATCTCCGTTTTTGTCTATTTTGCAGGAGAAGAAAACCTGATTATCTTGTGAATGTAAAATTATGTGATATAAACAAAAAAAATCCTTTGAAATGATTTATTTGTACCAACGCTGAAAAACAACGAAATAACAACAATGGAGGGTATGAAATTTTCATAAAACGTTTTTCCGATGCACTTAAATAAGTTTCCGTTTTAAAAAAACTTACAATTTAGTTTCCGATGCACGTTGCATGATTCAACAATATGCCACTATTAAGTCATTTTCAGCCAAAAGTGGAGTTATTAACATTACTCTTTAAGCCATCGATATGCTCATAGCTGAGAGCGGACATAGTTAAAAACATAAAAGAAAGTAAATGGGAAATTTTTAAGGTGTTCACAAGGTGTAAAATTTATTTGATCAGGACCGGTTTCACTCATGGCGAACATTGTCAACTGATCAGTTGACATCCTGATTAAATAAATTTTACGTGGGAAAAGTACTAAAAATGTATTATTATTTCTATTAAATGGGAAATAATTCTTATAATAAATCGACTAAAAAATAAATGCCTAAAAGTAACAATATAATATAATTAATATTTTAAAAGTATAATTGTATTATTTCCGGATAAGCCGAGATAGTTCATCGTCACTGCATGATAAACATAGTACAACAATGTATAATTAATAGACGACATAATCTAAATTCTAAATCATTGAGATAAGCTGAAAGCGATGCTTCTTCGGTGAAACTTTAATCTTTGTTCTAATTAGATTAATCCACATGTCTCGTTAACTTGATGGACTCTCTTCTTGGGTCGAAGCCGTTAAACTGAGCTTACTTGAGTTTACAACCCAATCGATGTTATGGTAGAATGACTCTTGGACATCCAAACACATTTGAACTTAACTACTACCACACACTTCTTAATGTACCCCGCAGAAGGAAAGTTTTATTACGAAAGGAATTCATTTCAATCAATCTTTTAGTATTTTTTCTTGTGTTTAATTCTACTGCTACGATTTAATACATTCAATACATGAAACTAACTGAGAAATTCTTTAATTAGTCGACCAATTAATACACACTTGTTTCTGTGTAAATATTGTATATATTTCATTGTATAATAAAATATTTTTTTTTTCCATTATTACCACCAATTTCACACACAATACTTAGAAAAATTTTGGGAATCGAAATATTTTTGAATTACTTGTATTTTCTAACGTTTTCAAAATAGTATTTGAATTTTTTCATTCAACTCGATAATAAAATACATCACGAATGCTCCAGAACATAGACTAAGGTAAAATTTTATTTCCGTTGTACCTTGTCGGAAATATACGATCACAGGGGAAAGATTCTTTCTGTCAGACTCCAAAGACCGATATACAGTTGTATATGGGCTCAATAAGACGAAAAAGGTTATTTTAAATGCAAGTTTTTGTCAATGAATATATTAAATATTGTAAAAATAATATAAGAACACTCTGACTTCTTAAACAGTTCACTCGAGTTTGTGGCAGCCGTTGATACTAAATAAATATTCTCCCATCTGACATTAGAATCTACCTACCGCACTTAGCCTACGCGTTTGGTCTATGTCAAATTAGGGAATTTAAAATTTTCGAACTCTGGCAATCTTTTTTTTGTGGTCATCATTCAGGACATTCAGGATCTTTTCATGAAGCGTAATGACATCACATCACCGGATCGGATACGCTTTTTTGGGACCGTAAAGAAAAGGTTAATATCACATAATTAAAACACTCGAATTGCAATTATACAATGATGAAAATTAAGAATATTCTTTTGTCTAAAAAAGGGGTTTTTTAACGTTGAATCTAGGTTATGGTTGCTCTACAAAATTCATGAAACTAAAAATTAGATTTTCTTTATATCCAAGTGCATTTCTTTTCAGGGTTGCAGCACCAACGGGGCAATCGCATTGCCAATTCTCACGTTCTTAGTCTGATTCTGTAATCTTCTCACGTTCCTCACGTATATGGCCCGCGCAAGACTTTTATGCTCTGACTCGCATCGTCTTGACGGCGCACGACTCCAAGGCTCAAAATCCCCTTTAATTTACTGCCTTATATTGGCAGGGATGGATTAGTAAGCAACTTGTATCCGGCGATTAGCAAAGAGTTGACAACACATTTTATAATACTGCGCTTAAATTTTTTTATTAAGTTGGCGAATATGTTATCGGTTCAAAGTGCTCGAGATGAGCGAAACCGGTTCTGGTCTTAATAAATTCTATGCGGAATAAGAACTAAAAATGTGTTATTATTTTTTAATATAATGCCACTTCATCAAGTATTGCCAGTGAACACGTTGAAAGTGAATATAATTGTAACATCAAACAGAATCACAGACAAAACAATCAACAACATCCATGTCTTTAGATACAGACTGCTTAATTGATTACAAAACATAAGCTTCGGGCCCAATAGACCACACTGACTTGATTGCAACTATGACTTATTTCACTGCATTTGTAAAATTTGCTGATTTATTTGGAGATCGACATAACTTCGATTCTTCACTAGAGTCACTAAGCTCGTCTGACACGACAGGCTCTCCATATACGAACTATACACAGTTTACTTGATTTCAGTGGCTGAGCTAGTCATTTTGTTAGAGTTATTATTTTCTATTGTCAAACACACTAGTGCATGGTTCAAAATCCGTCCTGTGTAATCTATTCAGGCCATGAATGTGAGGGGTAGACTTCTTTTTTCTATCGATAGCGTTGTGAAAGGCGGCCATAAAACATTTGCTGTATGTACAACGGGTAGTGGTGAAATAAACAACTCTTAAAACATAAAATTGAATTGAAAAATTCCGTGCTATACCGGGCCTACAACCAGGTAGAAAAAAGCCTCACAGGTTTTGGGGTTGTTTAAAGAGTTGACAAATAGTAAAGTAATGAAGAAAACATATACTTACTAAAGTATAATTAATTCGGCAGAATATTGTTGTACTCGCTTAGTTTCAGTAAAAAGTCTGTAAAGTTAATGAAGAAAAAAGTTTTTGGCTTTTTTCAAAACGTCGCCCCGGTCCGGTGCTGCTAAAGTCAGTGATGTCTTGTAGGTTTTTCACCCTCATACATCAGTGTCAATAAAATCCACTTAGTTCTTTCGGCAAACTCTTCGCCGGATGTGTGAAGAGTGAGGAAGCAACATATGTGTCTTATGGACATCATTGGCAGCTACTATCACTGCCTTTTCCGTACGTGGATATCATTTTAGCGAGCTGAAAGTTCCGGGATATTTCATATAATAGACCGCCAAATTGAGAAAAATAAGGTTATTGTCTGGGTACTTCTATACTCAATTTTTATAATTGTGTTTATATCGCCGCTGAAACTCTATAAACTCTACTTCACACGAATGAGAAAAACATACAGATTTTTAAGAATTGTATTTTAATTAAAAATTTATTTACAGTTTGCATTTATGAAAATTACGACAAGGGAATATAAAATATTCGTAGCCACTAATTCACGTCGAATGCTACGATGATACTAGAGACACTCTTTTCACGCAAAAATCTATCAAGTAAAATCAGTTGTATAATCTATAAATAAATCAAGCTACATGTTTTAAATTTATGTAATTTTTAGTATATTTATAAATCTACAACGGCTACAAAGTAAATTTATATTTTTGAGTTTCAACAATGATACGACTTTCAAAAACTCCCAAAAATCGCCAAAATATTACGTAACTTAAATAAAATATATCTCTCACTTGTTCACACAACTGCTCTTAACAAAATTAATCTATTAGGTTGACCAACTGGCTTATAGGTATGCTTTTTAATTGCATTTTATAAAAATACTATATTGGATATTCACTTACTCTATGATAGATATAGAAAAGCATAAATGTGTCCGTTATTCAAAATAGGGCTAAAAAAATCCCTATATCCATTGCCAAGGCTGTCTGCGACTAACATCCGTCCAACTGCATCTATGCGGTTATCCTCGTAATAAAAAAAATGTCCGCTCCCAACTTGGAACATATGGACTCCTCACGGAGTTTATCTCAACATATGTTTTTCTACCAGAACTGCTTGTTACTCAGTTGCTCAACCTCTTTTTTTCGAAGAGAGTACGGATGGAAAGGATACGAGGACTAGGACAGGACTAGTGATTAGCTAATCGTTGTCACTATGCGTCGCTCTTTGGGATCAGAAAGGTGGGAAGGGATTTTCAAAAACACAAACACGCATGCCTTTGAACAGATTTATCGACTGAAAAAATCCGCTCGTACCGGGAATTGAATCTGGGTGGTCCGGCACGCAAGCCAACAACGTTGGCACTGCGCCACGGACCGGACGATAGTTAAGTGTCACAATTTTGAAGATATGGACACATAATGTAGTATCTCAACATCCATTTTTTTTTTTACTTGTACTCTAATTATCGGTGTAAGTAAGAATGCTTAGAATGGTTAAATATTTAGAAGAAACTCTATTATAGTTTTCGAAACGCTTACATTGCATCCCGTTTTTAAATCAATCACATTTTATTCTAAGGGGACTTGAACCTGGGTACACCGCAATTCAATTGGACGCTGACTTAGTGAGTCATAAGTAATAACCCATTTAGTCATTAAATTAGTTTTTATCAATAAATAAAATTGTAAAATTCATTTGAATTACGTTTACATAAGAATGTGTATTTTTTTTTAAAAGTGCCTTACGTTAAACCAAGGTGGCATTTTTCGTGTGTTTGTTGAACAAACATCATCAATAATAGATAGCGCTGGACATTTCATGGCCTGCATGCCTCAATTTGAAGGTAAACTTTGATGGCACTAATAATGCATAATTTAGCCGAGCGTTTTATCTCCATACAAGCCTCGTATATTGTTATTCCACCCATAAACCGCGCCACTTGTGTCTTTTTGAATAAAAAACACACTTTTTTTGTTTCCAGTATCCCAAGCGGAATTTACTATCGCACCTTTACTGGTTTTAAATAAGCTTTTTTTTTGCTTTTTATCTTACATATTCGCAGGATAAAGTCTAAGATTAATCGCTTGTTAGAATATTTGTCGCAAAAACATTACACTAATGATCATTGCAAATATTTTCTTCGTGCGGATTCACTACATATTAATTTTATTTATTTCATTTTTGCAACTCTTTAAATTAAATATTTTTTTTATAGCTTAGAATATATTCGCTAAGACAGCTGTAAATCGGTTTATTTCATGATTAATGCAAGACCAAAAAGCTGCTGCGAATTTTTAATCCTTGCATCAATAAAAAACCCTCCTTAATACATTTTTCGTTAAGAAAATGTGAACTGGATTAGGCAAGCTCTCCATATTCATTACTGAAAATGAAAGGATAAGGAAATTTTGGAAAAATCATATAAATCGAATCCAGGCTTATACAATAGTGGCCAACATTTTGATCGACCACTAAAAAATATTCCAGGATTTGGAATATTTTTAATGGTCGATAATTTTCATATTTATTATATATTAGCCTGATTAGTAGGGCTTGCATTACCGGTTAATCGGTGTACCGGTAGATAGGCCAAAATACACCATCGGTAATCACCGGTAAATTGGAAAATGTACCGGTTTTTACCAGAAATGATTTTATCGCGAATTAAGGACAGATACAGGCATATTATAACGAAGGTTTATTGTGATATGCATGCGGAATCGAATTTGATAAGATCTCATAATATCGGCATTACAACCAGTAAAAGTAGCTGTAGAAGCTCTGTGCCGTGAAGACATAAATCTATATACAGCCGGCATGACATTTATGCTTGATGAACTGTCTAAATTCAATTCTTTTTTAGCCATGGAACTTAAAGAACAGCTTATAATTCGAATAAAGGAAAGAAGAACGATATATTCCGATGTGATTAATTATCTTAGTGATCCTGATACAATTAACGATTTTGATACATATGGAATATTAATATTACAAATAAAACTACAATAATGGCGAAAATCATAGAAATAACTAATCATGAATTTTCAAGGGATGAAATTTATAAAATTTCTGAACAAAACGACAGAGAAGAAGATGAGATAGAAATTTTCAAAATATTTACGCTGGAGGAAAAGCTTAAATTAACAATGAATAACAAAAGTATAAAAATAAATGACAAAATTAAAGTGAATAAACCGAAAAAAGATATTAACAATATTATTCAGAGAGAAATGTCATATTTGGAACTCGAAACCAATCGTGGTAAATATTTGAACATTGCATTTGAACATCTGATGACTTGCCGACCAACTAGCATTTGAATCAGAACGAGCGTTTTCATCTACAGGACAAATATGTACAAAATTTAGGTCAATTCTAAAACACGAAAGTATTGATATGATTTGTTTCATGAAAGCATATTTTTATTCTGAAAAATCATTATACCAAAAACAATTAACATTTGTTTAATAAACTACAAACTAATAAATTGTTATATTATTTTATTTTAATTCAGAATTTATTTTAGTAGAAGTTTGTATACAAAGTATGCATGCATACGTATAATGTATGAATATCATGTGTACATACATCAATAAGTTAATGGATAAACTTATAATAGTTAAGCTTATAAACTTCTCACAGACAGGTAAACCAAATATTACACAGTCGTAATTTAACTTAACCAAGCTTTATGTGGCAAATAAAAGATTATCTGATCTCCCATTCCCATATCTCAGCTAAACAAAAAGGACAAACATATACATAAGTGCATTTCATGACATTGTTATTTTCATGAAACGTATTTTAAATTCTTTACGTTTTAGGATACCGTTTTTAGTAAAAGTAGCCACATATACTTATTTTATTTATTTTTATCTATTTTTTTTCATTTATCGGTAAATAACGGTAATGGGTGAAATTATTTACCGTTTACCGGTTATTGGTATTTGACGGTAAATTGCAAGCCCTACTGATTAGCCATGTTAATGTATCATTAAAAATAGTTAAGAATAATTGATGTCACTATCATTTTATGAATTTAAGATTTCGGTTGTTTATCCATTACGGAAAAACGAAAATATTCGATTTAAATATAATGTATATGACTATCGGTCTCGTTCAAATACGAATATTTTTTTAAAATTTAAAATTGTTAAAATGAGTACACATTAACAAATAACACTTTTATTGATGACAAATCCCGGGATCGTCACGTATTGAAAATCCTCAGTATCCCCGGATTTCGGAATCAGGGATTCCGGGATTGGAAACTCTAGTCCAGGAGCGTAATAAACGTTAACCGTATCTTTTTTTGTATATATAAACTGCGAGTGTCTTAGGAGCACTTGTGCTTAGAAAATTAATCCCTCCAAATAAACCAAAAGTTTCTATGAGTTAAGGTCCACTCACTTTACGCATGACGCAAAATTTTTCGAAGCCTGGTTTTTTGATTCATTACCATCACCATCTTGGCGTGACAGATCAGTCTCATGAAAAATTGCATCAACTGGAGGAGTTCTCTCTTTTCTCACGATGAGTAAGCAGGAGTAGATGTAGAAGAGGAAATGAATATCTAGAATTTGTTTCTTTATTGCATAGATTTTAATAAAAGAAAAGAAGCGTTTTGTTTCTGGCTTCAACATATTATATTTTGGGCTCTTTTTTATCCCTGGTAGTTCAGTGAAGTTATGCAGACTATATAAATATACTCAGAGTAAAGAGGCATTATATAAATTAGGGATATTCCTAGTAGACCACAGTATTAAATATTTATGAAACCTTGTCAGACAATGTCTATGTGCAGTCGGCGCGTTTTAATATCAATGCTTTACATATTGAAGAACCCGAAAATGTGAACAACCGGACGACATAACTTATTGCTATGGTTAATTTAGTCTTGCAATATGAATCTCTAATTAAAGCTTCGTAAATTTTCTTTTTTTCATTGCATTATAAACTTTGTTAATTCAACTGTTAACTAGTTATATAGTTTATGATTTGATTCTCGATTTTTGTTGCCTAGTATGTTTCGTTAAATGCGCTAGCATGGTTTCAAATCCTTTAATAACTAAAAATCTGCGTAAAGTCAAATATAAAAAAGGCTCAAAGTTTTGCATTAAAATTGTGGTAAAATTCATTATTTTAAATCGTACTCGAGTGATTTTTTTCTAATCAGATGTTTTTTTTTTTTCTACCTTTACTTTCCTGCTGAAACTATATGTTGAGTCCGTTGCCTGGCAAAATTTATTGCTAGGTGACTAAGTCTTTGTTTCCTTTTCCCGCATGTAAGCTAGCTAAGTATTGACTTTCTAAAAGATTCCGTCAGCTGATGGCTTTGTGTGGGGAAAACACTTAAGAAAAACCCCTTACGAGAATGATTGTCTTGGAATCATAAAAATTTTCAATTCTTACCAGGAATTGCTCGTAAAATTTACGTAAACTTGAGGAGTTTACTTGTTGTTATAGTAGACATGCCCAGTCCCTAACTGTCACTGAATCGACGAGCCTAACTCGTAGGAATATCTTTTTAGTTTAGAAGGGAAGACCATATTTATATCCAATTTTCTTTATGGGAAGACCATATTTATATATTTCAATTCGAAGTAAGTTGCATTCAAGAGAAGTCAAATTAAGAACTTTAAAATGTATTGATCAAAGGAACGCATATTCCTGACTTTTGCGTTAGAACCTTCGGTAGTATTATTTGCGTGATCAATCTCAAATTTCCCAACACAGACTTGCACCTTAAATCGATGCTTAAATAAATATCTGAACACGTGGACTTATTTTATTTCACCCCATCGAATTCTGAAAAGCAGTAGGCGATAAGCTGACTTTTGTTTTGTCTTAACCCCAACACTATATTCATATCTTCTATGAAGAACGTTCGAGTGGAGTTCATATAAACAAAGATATGTCATTAAGCCACGTTCATTATGAGGTCGATTAGAGGTTCATTTTCTATATACCGGTAGTGGAAATGATTAAAAACGTTCGAATGAAATTAATTACAGATATATTGATATCAAAATACTATTTGTTTTATTATTATAATGCATTCTCGTATACAATCAAAGCACGACATCTTCTTTAACTAAAGTGCACTTAAATTACGAAACTGGTCTAAATTTTTGAATTTATTTTATTTTTATAAATATCCGACTAAATATTCCAAACGATAATTGTAAACTAAACCAAAAACGTGTTATACACTTATTATACATTAGACAAGGTAAATACAATTGGTCAGAATTTTAAATTGGCGTTCTAAAACACACCATAGTCGATAATATAAAAATAATCATATACACTTAAATCGTATAAATTCATACAAAAGAAAATTTGAGCAACAATGTCTAGTTTTGTCAGAAACAGTTTTCTAAAGCAAGATTGAAAATGCTTTGTATTTCAGTATTAGATTATAGTATGACAGCGACTTTTATATAAATCCATTCGAGGACTTACTTGCTCTCGTTTATTTTCACTGTCAATTATATTGGTTATTATATTATAAAATATATATTATACTACTATTGCTACCCGGCGTCGCTCGGACTAATTGACCAATAATTATTTAATATTATATCATTCGACATAATTATATCACAAAATCTAAAAGAAGCATAGAGAAGTGAATTGAGTAGATATTGCTGTTATAAATTAATGATTCTTACAAATCTAAAAAAATAGCTACAAAAAATAATGCAGCTCGACTTTTCATTTGAAATAATAATGTTGAATCTTCTCATATATAAAACCGAAACGGCGTATGTATGTCTGTGGGTCTGTAATTCCCTTTTGCATTGTTGGTCATTAAGTTGCCATAAAAACGAATATGAAAGAAAATATGTTTGAATTTTTATCGGCGAAGACATTTAGTCAAAATGTAATAAATTAGTCTTCTACTGAACTTTTCCCGGCTATTATTAATAAAATAATGTTTATTATTAAGTGAATGTATAATTTGACATTTCTTTGACAGCAAATTACATTTTTTCCTTGAATTTGGAGATTTTAATGGGCGAGAATGGGGCTGTCAATATATGAAAGGGACTGTGAAATGTCAATGCCAGTATGAAATGTTCATTTTAATTCCATTTTAATTGACATAGACTTTTGAATTTTGAAAAAAGTTGTTTCAACTTGGCCCGTATGAATTTACGCGCCGAGGTGAACATAACCCCAAACTAGTCCGAGGGAAGCCGGGTAGCAATACTAGTATAATATAATCCATACGGGGATTTAAGTCCGTGAACACTGCAACCGAGTAGGGCGAACGCTTTTATCCGACGATATTTTGCACAAACTTGTTATGGCAGCTACGTCCGATTTTTGCATATTAATAAAGTGGCACCATTTATTGGTATTTTAAAAAGTGAATTTAGTGTAATTTAATTTTTAAATACAATAACATTTTAAATAATAATTATATTCATATAACAAATCATGACAAGAAAGATATTTAAATCTATTGCGTTAATAAATTACAGCGAAATCCATCGACAAAACACAATTCTGATGTACAGAAATTCTTATCTATATATTTCTTAATATAAAATTTAAAATAACTTTGATTATTCCACGTATTGTGTAACTAATTGAGGCATCTTCAGACTACTATCGCAAAGTTTGCTTAAGTAATGAAGCAAGATAAATTCTAACATTTTAACATTTTAAATTATGAAATTACAAAATGGATTACGGGTTTTTTTCCTTCTAAAGGAAACAAGGAAAGGGGTGATAGAATCAAAACAATGCATTAACATAATGATACTAATAAGGTACTTGGGATTTTTCCTTTTTAAGGGACGCAAGAGAGGGTTATAGAATCGAAACAAAGCAAACAAATATATTTCTAATGACGTTAAACATTACAAACTAATAAACTATAAACTAATGAGCTGCAATCAATCAGTTAGGTTGGGTGATCACTCTTTTGAATTGGAAATAATGTTAGCAGAGGTGAGCAACCTGTCCTGTTAAGAATATTATTTAATAATATATCTTTTTTATTAAGAGTTTTATTTATTTCTAAAAATTCTAGACTATTCATCTTTAAACCTTTTTTATTTACTCGGTGGAGTATTTCTACATTACTAGTCTGATTAAAATTATGGTCATTTTCTATTAAATGATTGGCAATATATACTATATATATTTCTTATTGAGATATTTAGCGTAACGCAGAAGGGTTAGCCAATATTCCTGAATAATAAATGAGTAAAAATGCTTCGTTAGACGTTTTAAAGGCAAAATGGCAATCCGTTACATCATTGAATATAAACGATAACTGGATGTAATTTTCCACGGAGGGTTTCCCGACTGAACGAGATGTAGGCAATTGCGAATGAAAAATGCATGGGACTTTTCATTAGACGATTTCCCTTTCTCTTACAATGTGACCGAAGCGGATTTTCTTTATGAAACATTTTAACGTATATTATTGACCAGCCGATCCGAATTGAATTGATATCGAAATTTGTGTTTTTTTTTCTAAATAATGTTACATCTTAATAATATACTCATGAAAGTTTTGAAACCATTAAGTTGTAGTCATTTACATTTTCATATCGCGTGTGAACTCAATAATTTATTTTCTAATATGTCTAACAAGTGGACACTTGATAAAATAACTATTAAAAAATATACTGAGATAATAAAATAACTCTTTTATCATAAATTAATAAGTTGCGTTTATATTCTCAAAATTGTGGCATAGTTATTAATAACTATATTATATTACAGTCGTGCTATGCACATGCCATGGTATATTTTTTTACCATGTCCGCTCGCTTGGAGCATATGGACTCCTCACGGAGTTTATCTCAACATATATATCTTTTTTCTGCGAGAACTGCTTGTAACTCAGTTGCTCAACCTCTCTATTTCGAAGAGAGTAGGGATGTAAAGGATATGAGAACTAGGACAGGACTAGTGGTTAGCTAATCACTGTCACTATACGTCACTCTTTGGGATCGGAAAGGTGAGAAGAGATTTTTAACAACACAATCACCTATTCCCTCCGAGCAGAATCGATTTATCGACTGAAAAAATCCTCCGTACAGGGAATCGAACCAGGTCGGTCCAACACGGTCCAATGACGTAGATCACTGCACCACGGACCGGGAAGATAATATATATAATAACATATCTTAGTTACTAAAAATAATTCGATACCCAATGGGAAATACAACCAATTCTCTTTTTTTACGATACGCTCCGGCGAATTTGAGACTGGAAGTTTAAATACACCCCGAATCACATTCGATAAAATATTGTAAAATAGCATGACATTTCAATTGATATAAAATCTTTATTTATTTTATTTAAATATAACACTTTTGGTTATTTTTATCACAGTGTCATTTGCGATGTGGTACGAAATTCACCTGCTACACAAACAAAATGCGACAAAAAAAAAACTGGCCACACATGTCAATGTAGCCTTTTTTATTTTAACATACATAAGAAACACTGGATTTTGCACGTTGAGTATGTTGACAAAGCGCATTCGATAATGCCATGACAGTTGTACGATAATTGAATATATGTGGTCCAACATAATATATTCTGGTGCAATTGTAAATGAGTAATATTGACTCTATCCGAATTATACCATACTACTAACACCAAATAGTTTGTATTATGAAAGCGACTCGTTTGAACTCATTACATACAATTCCCACGAAATTAAAACGTGATGATAATTAATCATTGTTATTTCCTATGAAATTTTGAAATAAATTCTCAGTACTGGTAAAACGGGGTGAATAGAGACAAAAACAAGGATCGAACATTAGCACAACTTTACTATGTATCCAATGTTTTTTTACTATATATATATATATAATTCTTTACAATGATTATAATACTATCTCTCGAATGACAAAACCAAACCAACTATATGATCGGCCAAAATTGAAACAAACGTGTTTAAGTTCGATGCCTGAGCATCCATACTTTTTGACCCCTTATAAACTTCTCTTTTATTGCACGAAAATTAGAATCAATCATGTTTTTTTTGGTTAATAAGTACCGTAAAAGGGAATGAATAGAGACTAGTATAGAATAGAGGTTCATATATTCCAATCATTACAATCTGTATTTTTGTCTCTTCACCTGCCAAGTCTCGACTTACCCTCTCTCGTCTCTATTCACCCCGATTCAATGTGAATATATACATCGAACAAAATTGACTGTGTCTTAATAACGATAGTGAATATTTCAAAAATATTGTCATGAATTTGTAGTAGGACCATAGAAACATGTTTCAAGCCATTCATATTTGAATTATGTGGCGCAGGTATGAAGGGTAAAAAGTGTCTCTATTGACTCCATTTTATGGTACGACAAAATTACTTGCTGTGGCATTATAAATTTCTTAATTTTCGGCGGTGTTATAGTTCATTTGAATAATGGTCTACTCACACCAGCGGCACGCTTTATAGACGACAAACAAAAAAAACACTTTGTTTTGAATAAAAAATTAACCTGGCAAACATTCAAAGAAAATTTCTTCAGTGAAAATGAAATAACGAGAAGAATGAATCAATTATTTATTCACAACCTACAAAGCCAATGACATTTGAACTCTACTTAACATTTTTACTTTTCGCTCCGTAAAATTCACATTGTGATATTATAACTCGAAAAAATACTTTAAACTTTAGGCGTATAATACAAAAACTGAACATTACTTTTTTTATTACTATATAGCGTTCTATCCTCATTCTCCAAGAAACATTTGACCTTACAGATTAACGTTCTTCATTTGTATTTTAAATTGGTTCACTATTATAAATACCATAATGAAACTAAATTAGGATCCACTTCATATATAAATTAAGTCTACCTTTACATATCGATAACATGTATAGAATAGTTTTTGAATATTTACAATATAAAAAGCACCCTTCAATAATGTTACTCATCTTTCATCGAGTTACTTTTAAGGTGTTCACAGTCAATACTTGGTGGAATAGCATTATAATAAAAATAATAACACATTTTTAGTACTTATTCCACATAAATTATTGACAGTGAACACCTTAAAAGTGATCAATGAAGCTAGTACGGCTAAACTTACTGTTTTATTTAAGACATATAACTTAAAACAGTGTTTTTAGCTTCTCAACATATTTGGTTCAATCAAAAGGTCTTCGGCCCAAAATTGTTCCAAAATATGTTAATATCAGTTGATAATGCTCGCCATGAGCGAAACTGGTCCCGATCCAATAAATGTTGTGTGTAATATGTACATAAAATGTGTTAATATTTTTATTTCATCGAGTTCTTGAATTTTATACTTGTAAATGAAACAAAAACCAGTGTTTTAATATCAATAGACTTTTCTTGTTAAAATTTTGGTAAATTATTGATCTGTATGGTCACGGCATAGAAACCCAATCCTCTCAAACTAAGCTCAAAAAATTTAAACATACTGGCTTATAATTTTATATTTTGACTTTACTCTTTGAGTTCTTGTGGAATATTATATAAAATGTGGAATCAAAATGTTTAAATCTGAAGAATATTACTTATTACTGTATGAGTTCTGAAAGAAGAATTTGTTTTTTAATATTAGCCTATAATGAAATTATTCATTTTAAACAAATAATAAACTTATGTGACTGTCTCTATCTGTATAATATTATTATTTGTGTAGTTTGTGGTTGCATTTTTGCATTTTTGCTCCTGTAAATTAAAACAACTCGATTTCATACTAATTGCGAAGTATTCATTAGGATCTTCTATTATAATAAATTTTAAAATTAATGACGAAAAATTTCAAAAAAAGTCTTAAAATTCTGTCCCGTGTCCATATATCTATAATTTACCAAAATTTTCACTTTACTCTTTTCGTTATCGAAAATTGTATTAAAAGCTTTTGTTCAATATTTCAAACCATTCATGGGTTTAGCGGTGTTCTTGAGCTTATTCGTGGACTCAGAAAGTTGCTGTCATAATTAGGAATTATTCATCGATATCTGACGGCATTATATTGCTTGAAACCAGAATGAAATTTGTCCCTATTTGGCAGCGAGATAAAACGACATAATGCCGGTTGTTGGAAATTGATGGGATTATTTAGACCGCACCAAAAGCTCTCATGAATAATAATAGAAACAGTGAATTGATGACCAGTTGGTCATTTGTCAAATGTTGAATTATTGCACTTTGCCAATGCTAAGCCGATCGCTTTCCGCATACAAATTTAATAACAGTCGGCATCGGCTTATCCTCCTTAAGCTGTATTTTGAGCGTATTTGAGCGTGATAAAATTCGACGGAATAATATAATGTATTACCAATTAGAGATTTTTGCATCATATTATAGTCTGATACATATATATAAATCAATATTTGTTTGTTTGTTTGTGTTTGTTCGTGCTCTATGTGCTGCAATACCGTTCATCCGATCGCGATGAAACTTTGACAAACCTTTTGCTTGCACTTTTTGGCATAGTAAAATCAACTTACAGTAGAGCTTTTATATAAAAAATATTTTATTCATATTTAATGCGCTGCCATACCGTTCATTTTACCGGACAACTTATTGTTGCACTTGCGCAAAAGCTTATAGGCATAGTAAAATTATCTTTCAGTAAGTGGCGCGTGTGTCGTACCATAGAAAATCGGCAAAAGAAAAACAGCAAACGTCAAACGGCAAATGTCATCGATACCGATCAATTTTAGTGAAATTAAATCTAAATTATTTATCTAAAATATTGTGCATCCGAAAGCACTTCAATAAACCCAAACACTTTCTTTCTTTGAGTGACATTACAACGCTTGCCAGGTTTTGGCTAGTACTGCATAAAAATTAACAAAAAAATATCGCAATCAACTAAATGGAAAATATTTCTTGCTACAGCACAAAAAAAGCTATAAAGATAAATTTAATGACAGATTTTATTCATAATTATAACATATTAACAGTGTACGAAGATATAAATTTAATATTACGTTGGTATTATTGTTTTAATACTGTATCTAGATAATATTATTTGCTTATCCGTTTAATACATTTTATTGGACAATTGATAATAGAAGCCAAATGTTTTCTTATCCCTTAGTCTCCTTAGAGGAAAAGAGCATTTGGTTTTTCTATGATAAAATCGTTTTTCACCTTATTATGCAATTTATTTAATGAATCATATTGTGCTTCAAGTACATATCTTTAAACTAAAATAAAGTGATATCTTTATCAAATCGCTACAACTTGGATTATTCATTCTTTACATTGAACAGATTACTAGACCCTTTTCCTTAAAGCTTCTTATTACACCATCAGCTAGTATGCAGGGTCGTAATATTCTCTCCTTGATCATTAGAAAATCATAAACGCTACTATTATATTTTCATCTCTAAAATTATTGTGCTAATTAAGTACAACTCAATATTTTTTTTACCATGTTTTTTAAATTTTATTTACGGGAATTATTAGTTTTTTATAAACGCTGGTTCCATAACCAAATGGTCAGTGATATTTCATCCACTCAGTTGCTCCATCAAACTTTTAATATCTTTGAATCAAAGATTTCAAACAATACTTTTAGTCAGGGCTGAGGAGTCGGAGCTTTTTGGCCGGAGTCGGGGTTGGAGTCGGAGTCGTCGCGGCGGTTTGGCCAGACTCGTACTCGGACTCGGAAATATTGAAAAGTTTGAACTTTTATTTTCGCATTTTATATGTCAATTTTGGCTTTTGGTCGCATTGCTAGGGTTGATATTTAATTGAATACACATAAATAGGAAAATTAGGGGAAAAAAGTGACGATATTTAACTTTTTTTGGTCGGAGTCAGAGTCGTGTTTTTGGTCAATGTTGGAGTCGGAGTCGTGGTTTTGGTAATTGCTGGAGTCGGAGTCGGACTTTTTTTCACTGACTCCACAGCCCTGCTTTTAATTCATATTTGTGATGTTTGAATGCGTGTTATTACCTTACATCTTATCATTAAAAACAACTAAAAGGAAAATAATCTAAAAACCAGTTCTTCATTGACATCTTTTTCTCTTCCTTATCCAAAACGAGTAGCCAAACTAATGACATACAGACTATTGCTTAGATGCTTTATAAGAAGTTTTCATAATCCATATTGGATTGGAATAGGCTATCTTAGAATACATAATTTCTGACAACTATGTATGATTAAATTAAATATTAAAATATTGCTTTTCAGTATTAATCATATCTGATGTCCGACTCTTTCGGTGTATTTAAACAAAAACATTGCATGCAATGTCCGATGAGTGGAAGTATTCACGAGTAATGCATCAAAGTTGTTTTAAACTGCAAACAATAGTATTATGCATGGGTCGGGATTATGAAATCCGTTCCGAATGTATTTCAAAGGATATCTGCAAAGCAGACTCGCTGGTAATTAATTTTCTGTTGACTGAATGGGCATAGAATTGCATTGAAGGCACCAAGCAAAGTAATTAATTCCGTAATCATTGATAAATACACAGGTAATTTTCAGTAAATAGTGGTTAATCAACCTATGGCTTTTCTAAATTAACGTTTATTTACTCATCGATTAAGTGACTAGATATTTAACATTAGTATAGGACTATTTTTTTAACATATCCTTTTCGTAAAAATAATAACACGTTTTAATACTTATTCCACAATTATTTTTTTTGTATTTTAATGGCCACCAACTGATATTACATACAGCGAAATAATGATATTTATACAAAAGTTATGCAAGAATTATAGGGTATGACAAACAATTAGTATTACAACTATCCATGTACATATGTATGTAGTAAAAATAATATCATTAACAACGTGCTGCTCACGTTACTGAGAAGTCAGAGATCTGAGTTTTGTTTGTATTACGTGTTCAACGGTCCAAATCTCAAATGGAAATTTTCTCCAAGTGCGTTCATATAATTAGAAAGGCGTTGAAAATCACGCAATCTTCAGACACTGCAACCCGAAGAGCCTGGAGAGAGGTGACAATAACCATACTGAATCCGCGGATGGCATGGCTTGAGCCCATCCTAGGTATATCACTTGAAAGTGGCACTTCGTTATCTTTTAACGACTCACCATTCAACGATCCACAATATCTTTTCGGATAAGGGAGGTTACGGCATGCGGAGCACAATCTTGTAGCTGACACATGAAATGAAAAAAAAGGACGAATAAAAAGATGGACAAATCCTGTTTTTTATCTGGTGTAGTGTTTTTTATATTCAACGCTACCTTACCGTTTATTTACCACGATTACTGCTTGTAGTGTAAGAGCCAAAATCTACTTTTATCTTTGATCTAAATGAAAAAGAGTATAAACCAATTGGAAAAACAGTAAATATATAAAACTAGACGTCAAATTTATATCATACAATTTAAAGTTCATATACATGTTTCAAGGCTCATAACATCATTCTATTCTATTCTTGTTATTTTTAAACAGCATTAGAACTATTACCAAATTGGATGCTGAAATAATTATAGTTCATAAATTTATGATTTAAAAGTTTTTATTATGATTGTATTACCACGTAACGCAATTTAATCATTTTTTGCTAACCCATTAGAGCTTTTACGTTTTAAAACCCCCTTTCATTATAAAAACGTTCACAAAATGTAGGCTTCTTAAGTATTTTAATCCCACGACATGAATATTAGATATTGTTCAGACAAAGTGTGGTGGTTGGCGCGGAATATTATCAAAGTGATAATCTTTTATACCATTGTTCCACGTCCTAAATAATTATTACAAAATAAATAAATTATTTTCTCTCTAGCCTGAATTGCTATCTTCGGGCTTTATGCTATGACTGAAAATACAATAATAATATTAAAATAGTATATATGAATCTAATAATCAATGTTTGTTTGTTTGTTTGTAATTTATGCGTTGCTATACCGTTCATCCGGATTGCGATTAAGCTTTGTCAATTTATTACTTGCGCGAAGGTTATTGACATAATAAAATCAACTTACAGCAGCAACTTACTTTTATATAAAAATCAATGTTTTTTCATATTTTATGCGCTGCCATACCGTTAATTTTGACAATTTATTGTTGCACTTGCGCAAAGGTTATAAACATAGTACAATTAACATTCAGTAGGTGGCGCGTGTGTCCTACTATAGAAAATCGACAAAAGTCAAACGGCAAATTTCATCGATACCGATCAATGTTAGTGACATTAAATCGAAATTATTTATCTAAAATATTGTGCATCCGAAAGCACTTCAATAAACCCAAACACTTTCTTTCTTTGAGTGGCATTACAACGTTTGCAGAGTACCGGCTAGTAAGCTATATCATCTTCTTACTTTCAATTGACATACAAAAATGAAAATATAGTATCACTTACAAGCTTGACAAGCACTTTTTCGTGTCAAGATTTATTGCAATTATTTGTACCTAATAATTTGTATTTTTTTTTGTAATAATACGTACTTTTAAATAATGCAACTCACGAATGCCACATCAATGTCTGACTTTACTAATCAACCGTATAAGTCCAGAGCCATTTAAGTCTATTGTTCCATGAAAAATACTTTCATACAAATTAATTATACCTACTGTAATTTTAGTTAAGAATTACTTTTTTAGGCTTTAATAATAGTCGGAAAAATAACCGTTTCAATAACGCGGAAACCTCTAGCTTTAAATACTTTAAATCTATGAGTGATCTTACTTTAAGGTATTTCTACTTATGTCATATATCCTCCATTCCAACTAGGATAAAAAGTAATCACTATAAAGTTCTGCAAAAAACTAAACATGCAATAGTCCAACAAAGATTACATCCACCTGAAAAATGTCACAACAAATAGCATTCAACGTCAGATCTGCTTATTTTATTCGCCTCCTCACATACATTACTATTTGTAATGTGTTCAACCCAACTCTTGGATTGCTCTGACAACATTTCCTCTGAAATGTTTTAGGAGTAGCGAAACAATTTCCATACATTTATTCAGTTACTCTTTGGGGCAAGTTTTTATTTCTTTCCCATTCCGAATTACATTCTTTTGCTTTTACCAGGCGGGTAGCGTAGCTCGAAAGAGCTGCAGGCAAAGCACAAAAACTTCAATTCCCTCAAAGAATTTTCCCGTTCGGCCAAAGCTGCATCTTAAACTTTTAGTATTCCGTAATAATTTTAAGCGTAGGAATTTGAATATCTTCGTTTATTACCTGAATAAATTTAACGTTATCCGAGATTGGTTTTCCATTATAAAGTTTTAATTTTTGAAATAATTTATCAACTAAAAACTTGTACCTAATATAAGGAACAGAATTGTTTTTGTTTTTTTTAATATTCTTTTAAGCATCATTTACAACGGAATAAGCCTACATTATTATTTATTGTTTTTCCCGATTTTTAATTATTATTTAAAAAATAATGGGTGAGCATCTTTATTTGAAGTTATGGTCATTTAAAAATATATCAATGTTTACGCATTTTTCTTCCAAGTGTTGTCGTGTCTTTAACCTTTATCATTCATCTTTGAGAGTTTTTCTGGTCTCGAGAATTTGACATATCAGTTTGTCTTATATTGTATGTAGATACAAGTAAGTACGTTCAATATTTTTCGTAAACAGAAGAAAAATTGAAAATGAAATTTCTAATAAAAATTAAAATATATTATCTCAAATAAAAAACCTCAATAATGCGCATGTTTCAGAAATAAGTATTTTTCAAAATCTTAGATTGCCAATCGAGATCGCGAAAATCATTTAACCCTTTAAGTAAGTGCCGGGAGATATTCACATTGCGGGACCTGGAGCTAGGTCGAAAATTTCTTTGAAAAATCAAAACCTAATAATTGTAACTATTGTATAAGTACATTAAGAGTACGTAATACAGACTCAATATTTCACCGCGATTCAATGAGATATCACGATGCGTATAAAATATTAAATTTTTCAAAACAGGCTAACTTGTTTAAATATTTAATGCTAAAGTGCAGAGCGTGTACATGATCATTTTATATGGCCGGATTGCAGTGCATGGCATTATAGATGGCGTTAATGCGCTCATGGCATAGGGTCGGTTAAGCCGTATGTATTCTTTTACAAGAAAACATAATTAGAAATTGTTTTCAACTTCAAAATAAATAATTACGTGTAGTTTTAATAAAAAATCTTTTTCTCTGTACGCTATCTAAGCTCTTCAGTTTTAAAATTTTTATTCATTTTTAAGCAAATCGGAATTCAATGGTTTTATAATCTGATTGATTTCTTTTAAAAAGCATTTAAATACGCAAAAATAATAGCGCTGTGATACAACCGGTAGATAGAAAAACTTTCACATTTATTACCGCACAATATGATGTTATCCTTTCGGAATGTAGGCTTAGACTTAGTGATAAATAAAGAGAGCCCGAAGCATATCTAGTTAAAGTACCCCGCAAGGGCGAGTGCCATTTTTCCACTAGATAACGACACGTGCCCGAGACACTTTGTGTCGACTTTTTTTGTATCGGACGCGACCTGAATTCTTTATTACAGAGCGGGGGTGGCCAACCGCAGGTGCATTCAGTCCCCATAATACCCATTCAATTAATGGATTCATATTAACTACAGTTTTCCTAGTGGCCAAATAATATTTAAAGCTGTACATTTACTAGTTTATTTTACATTTGAATCGTTTGAATTTTGTACTTTTCCATGAGTTTTTTCCAGGGCTGTGAGTCGGAGTTTTTTGGCCAGAGTCGGAGTCATCACGGCGTCAAATTTGGCTATTGACAGGATTTGTTGTTTGATATATAATTGAATACAAATACATATGATAGGTATAAACAAAACATTACGAAATTAAACGTTTATTTAGTCTGAGTCGTGTTTTTGGTAAATGCTGGAGTCGGAGTCGTATTTTTTTTACCGATTACACAGCTCTGGTTTTTTTACTAAATATCCGGCATCTTCATGCATGAATGAGCTTAAACTGACACGTAGTAAATAGTCCGTATCGCTTAATATAATAATAAAGAAAGATCACTTAATTTAATTGTAACTATCACAATCTGGATAAATAAGCGAAAGTTTTGATGCTAATGAATTTCAATGAATTGTGCAGGTAAATTGAAATCAATTTTTTTTTTCATTAAGTTTTCATTTACCAAACAAGTAAAAACATTATGTTGGTTATTCAATATCAATATAAAAGTGAGCTCATGTTTAGCAGCACTGCCTTTTTCATCGTTATCTTTTCCTTTTTTGAGGACATTCGCTAGTATTTTGAATTTTAATTAGATTTTACTTGACTGGACAGATGCTTATTTCCACGGAAAAACTTTTTTTGCTACAATTTACTGTACATACAAGAAAATAATTTTAAGTACTTTCGTGACGGCTTAATTACGTGGACCAAATTTTTGTGATATTATAATTTGTCAAATCATTAATAAAATAACCCTAAGGTGTACAGTTTAGATAAAGATTGAAACATAAAAGCTTATTACCTGTTTTCCCTTGTGATTATTTTTCGTAAGCATGGTTTTTTACTAATATCAATACATATTTAGAAAGCATGCTCCTTTATTACGTTCATTGCGGAATAATTTAGGTAAAAATTGATGTTGCTCCAAAGTGCAACTAGATACCGACCAAGATGGTGAATATTTTTTTGAAAAAGGCTTAAGACGATGCAAGTTATCAATACTCAACTATTAAATAAAAAATGAAATTGCAATAGATGAGAAAGCACGCCAAGGGCGAAATATTCAAGCTGTGGCTATTTTAGTAGCGTGCGTACTCCGTACATATAACACAACATCTCGAGTATCGAGTAGTAAAATTTTAAAATACTCGAGTAGTTTCAGATGTACCAAAATATATATTATTTATACGAATTTGTATATATGTGTTTATAGATGATAAATAAATAAATAAGTTTATTTAATTTCATTAATTATTTCAATTTATGCAATATATCTTTCAAAATAATAGAGAATTAAACGTCTCAAATTTTAAATTGGGTTGAATTTTTGTTTTTATAATTCCCGCAGTAGAAAAAACGAGTATTTTTCAAAATACTTGAGTATTGAGTACTTATAAAATAATAATATTGAGTACTCGATGCTTGAAATGAAGTCGCTACTTTGCAGTGAACGTGTTAATAACACGTGCTATTTTCCAAATAATATTGCACCAAAACCGTAAATTTGTATTCTAAAATTTGTTTTCTTAGCTACATATGATTAGATTTTTAATTCGATCTTGGATTCGAACTCAAAATTTCAAATACAAACTGAATCGATTGAGTTATATAATGCATCTTATTTGAATCGATAACATAACTAAAAGATAAAAATAAATGGTGTTACTATATTGAGCATCTGATAAAAGCAATTTCTTGGTAAAAAAATAAAATACGATATTGCTGACATCCTCTCATAAGGTGAAAAGTCAAAAGTTACTTTGGCTCTTCAATAAATTGTGAAAAGATAAGAATAAGCATAATATACCGGAAGAATAACAAGAGGCAGGAAGTGAAGGAAATAAGAAAATGCGGAATCGTTGACCACCATATTATACGTTTATGTTTTTTCTTTAGCATGAAAGAGGATACTTAAAACCAGTAGGTCAAATAAATATACGATGAAAGAATTGAAAAGTAAAGATTAATCGTATTTTAATCTTCTGCTGAGATCGGGAAAATAAACTAAATCTGGAAACCACATGTAAAAACATACGTCAATCCGGTCCGCGATGTAGTGGACAACGTCGTTGGCTACCGTGTCGGACCGCACGGGTCCGATTCCCGGTACGAGCGGATTTTTTCAGTCGATGAATCGATTGTGCTCGAAAGGCAATGGGTACCTGTGTTGTTAAATCCCTTCCCACTTTTACGATCCCAAAGTGCGACGCATATTGACAGCGATTAGCTTATCAATAGTTTTGTCCTAGTCCTCGTATCCTTTCCATCTTTACTTACTAGGAAAACAAGGGGTTGAGCAACTGAGTAACAAGCAGTTCTCGTAGAAAAAACATATGCCCTAAGACGGGAGCGGACATGATTAAAATAAAATATTACCAGAACAATATATTAGCTCTATTCTTAAATCGCGTTATTAAATAATTGCTTTATTTGAGTCTAAGATATTTTACGAACCCTGTTCAATAGTTTATAACAAACTATTAAGATATTCTTGGAAATAATGTAAGCTTTTATTGAAATCAATGTTATAAAAAATCATTTAAAAGAAAACGGTAAATTTTCTTTTTACAGATTTTCTCTCTGCCGCTTTTTTTTTCTTCTGTCTTCTGCCAATATGGACCAAGCATATGGCCTTCCAACGGAGGAATTTAAACATTTTGTACAATGCTTGTTACCCAGTCGCTCAACCTCTGTTTGATGAGTGTTGGGCAATAAGGGATAAATCTAGAACAGTACTAGTTGTTAGCGACTCGCTCTCACTACGCCCCGCCCCACTTATAGAATCGGATGGGTTGGATTTTTTTTTTAGAAAACACAAACTCCAATAGTACAAGCCAATGACGATGACTACTGCACCACGCCCCTATTTATTGTCATTTTTCCACTCTTAAAAGATGAATCGATATCTACGTCAATGTTTAAAAAAACGTTATGTTACTCTCTAGATCACGAGTTCCCAACCCATGGGTCGCGACGGGTTTTCTGAGGGGTCATCAACTTCAAAAAATATCCACTTTAATGCATTTTTGTTGATTTATTTAACCACCTAACAATATGAAAAACGCCTTTTTCAATTTGGCGTTGGGGGTCAAATAGCTTTCATAAAAAGGGGTCACCATCCGAAAAGGTTGGGAACCTGTGCTCTAGATACGTTAAAGTTTAACATTTAAAAACTGAAACGAATGCCTTATTATACAACTACAAAATTATTAAAAAAAAAAATGTTTTTATATATATTAAAATATGGAAGGTGAATATGGTGGTCTTACATTTAATAGCTAAGGGGCCTGCCAATAATGGCAAATGGGTATTATAGCTTATTCGTTTTGAGAAACTGGAGTGAGATTATACATGGAAAATACTGAGAAAATAAAAGGTGCGATCAGATATGTAGAGATGTAGAGGGGCTTAATGCTTCTTCGAAGGAAGCAAGCCAAACACGAAACGTTCCGGAAATGTGTAGGCTTAGTTGCAAACGTGGTTATATTTTTATCTCATAACAGGTGTATCTTTCAGTCGTTTTTCAAGCGTATAAAGTTGACTTGATATAACTTCTTATTTTTCTTTCCCAACCTTTCGCACGCAATGTGCAGCAAATGGACTCTCACTAAAGTATCTCAAGGATAAATATTTAATAAAACCTGTTTATAAATAATCTGCTCATCTGAACACTTCAAAGACAATACAATCAAAAGATAAAAACCATAATTTTATTTTTTTAATTGCTCTGTAACCCTTAATGTTGAAAGATTGAAGCATATTATTTTTATAAAATACATGCGAATGCTTTGTTGGACATTACCCACAGTACTATTACCACTCGGCCACGACGATTTACAAATTATGTTTTCAGTATCATTCAAATTCACACAAAAAATATTTATATATGTAATATAAAATTTTAAATAACTTTGATTATAACACGTATTCGCGTGTTTCGCCACTTTCAGAGGCATCTTTGGATTTACTATCGCAAAGTTATGAGAAATACATGTCAAAATTAGTAGCACAATACATGGAATAATCAAAGTCATTTTAAATTTTATATTAAAATGAACTTCCACAAAATTACCGCCGAATCCATCAAAAGTATTATTTAAATAATTATATGAAATGTTTATTTGAATATAATTATATTGGTAATAGTAGATACACTATATTTATATTAGTTTGTGTGTCATAGTAAGATTGATTAAAAGAGGAAACAATTATACGTCACTAATAAAAATATAATGAAATAATAAAACCATGTTTATATGTGGCAAGCAGCAAAATTAGTTCACTTCTTCATACAATTAAAAACAATTACAGACATATTTTACTAGATATAACAATGTATATCTTATATTATTCACAAACTTAGTCAAGTCGATGCGTGTATCAAAAAATGAAAATGAAGAAGTTGGCCAGTAATAATCTTATCGTAGCAAACTTACAAACAAAAAGTTCTCTATGGTAACTTCGTAAGGCCAATAAAAAGAACGACAGCCTCATTTAACGTTAACGCGGGAACGAACTGAAATAAAAGAAACTCCATAGCAACTGGGATATTTTTCGAGAGGTGCAAAAACGCAGGAAACCCTCGTATAACGCAGCGAGAACACGTTTTCGTTATAATACGGTGAGAAAATTGCGACCGCGCTTACTTAATATGGTTTTTTTTTTAATTCAAAATTTTCCATCGGCTTTGAGGTGACGTCAATATTAATTGATGTCAGTGATTCAGTTCGTTGGTCGGTGACTTGTCTTCATCTACTTATATCAAATAAATCTTTACATAATATATGTGGAATAAACGCTCTCAGCTTAGAGCATATGGACTCCTCACGGAGTTTATCTCAACATATTTTTTTTCTACGAGAACTGCTTGTTACTCAGTTGTTCAACCTTTCTTTTTCGAAGAGAGAGTAGGAGATAGATACGAGAACTCGGGTAGAACTAGTGGTTAACTAATAGCTCTCGCTATGCGTCGCTCATTGAAATAGGAAAGGTGGGAAAGGATATTCAACAACCCAAACACCCGTGCCATTGAACAGATTAATCGACTGAAAGAATCCACTCGTACCGGGAATCGGACCCGGGTGGTCAGGCACGGAAGCTTACAACGTTGACAACTGCGCCACGCACCGGAAGAATTGATAGTGCCCTCAAAAGTGAGTCTTTATTATAATAATAAAACATTTTTTGTTCTTATTCCACAATTAATTTATTAGACCGGTTTCGCTCAACGCGAACATTTTTAATTGATAATTATATAATTACTAATAAGGGTGATACCGATATTAAGGTAAACCCAAGAATATTAACTAATTGGTTACTTGGAACGTAAAATACGTGTCGTTTTTATATGTGTTGTGATTTCCCCGTAGTAAATGAGTTAAGAAATACACAATAATATTATGATGAATCTGTTCCGAATAAATGTCAATTTGACGGGTCCGTGGTGCAGGGGTCAACGTTGATGGTTTCACCATTTCCAATGATTTCAATGGATTACAATTTGAATGATTGTATAAAGTTTCTAGTTCATAATATTTTATGCGGTTCCATTTCAAAACAGAACATGACGAAACAGAATATGACAAAACAGAACGTGACTTTTCAGAACATGACAAAAAACCTAACCTAACCTAACCTGTTTTATCATATTCTGAAAAGCCATGTTCTGTTTTGTAATATTCTGTTTTGTCATGTTCTGTTTTGTCATGTTTTAAGCAGTTAAATTAATAAGAGGTTAACTGAAAAGAAGCAATACCAATCAACTGTATTTAAAAAAAAAATTAAGTAATGGTACGGTTTTATATTCCGATGGTTTACAAAAATATTTATAATTGTGGTTTGAACCGTTATAATTTTAAAATCCTGCTATTATTCATTTTAGTTTATGGCGCAATAAAATAGATTTGACAGACATAAAGCTTTATGAGGGCGCAGCATCTTTTATGTAGAAGTAAAATTATGAAAGAAAAATGTCTGCTGCTTCTTTTATTCAGGCAAAAATATTCCTAATCTAATATAAATTTTCCGTAATCGGATTACTGGGTCCAGCTGCTAGCCATAATGTTTGTTTTTTTTATCAAGAAAAATATCGCTTGGACAAAGGCAATAGCAAAAATATACGCGCGTAATTTCAAAGCCCTACTGCTTAGTATCCAAAATTTTAGGGAATATCTTTCATAAGTTGGTAAAATTTTTAGCTTAAAGATTTTTTCAAATTCGGGACGTTTTAAAAAATATTTTTTTTGGTTTTTTTACGAGATTTGATTGGTGAATTTTAGTTACTATAAATAAAAAAGATACACTATGAATGAAAACTATTAAGCAACGTAAATAAACATGAGAGCTTTCTTTATTATTTCTTAAAGATCTTTAATTTCACACTAATATTAATTGATCGAATTATGATAGCTATAGGTCTAGCAATTTTTTACAGCCATTTTTGACGTCGATATCTACAATGAATCGCATAGCGTCTAACATAGCAGCCGTGAATAATAAAAACATCTTTGTTTCGTTGTAGTAAACAATACGATGGGTTAAGAAAAATAACTACAAAAATGGCGTATCGTTCTTTTTTTAAAGCTTTCAATTCGCATGCCACCGCCGGTAGAGCGAACATTTAAATGGCGTCTATCTGTCATATGGAACAAAGCGGGAAATGGTCGTTACTCGCCACGAACACTTAATTGAGTTGCGTTCTTTAGCACAAAGGAAATGGAGGACATGAAATATGAATCAATGGTTCCACTCCTTCTTATAAGGATATATGTTTTATTTGAAAGGCTATGCGTTCTGAGGTAGAACAAATTATGATTTAAACATTTTTATTGGATATTCTTGTCCTTTTTTAAATCAATCATTTATCGATATTTTAAAGCGTACAAGATGCACGTTTGAGATCATAAATTCTTTGCATGTCACGTGCCACATTCTGTTAAGCTATTCTGAGAGTTTAATCGCATTGTAAGAAAAAAATAGCAAAGTGTGTTATGTATTGTTTGTAGCCATACTCAAATATTTGGTCAATTTTTTTTTGTCATTATACATTTCATATGTCATACAGAAACATTTACATATTGTATAACATTGACGTTTAAATCAATATACACTCAATTGACTATCTCACACAGCAAGGCATCCTTTTACCGAATAAAAAAGTTTGAGTAGCATAATCTACGTTTTATAATGTTTTTCAATTAATTAAATTCATATGATAATTCAATATATGATAATTCGGTATATATAATCCTGGTCCGAACATCTTTACTTTCAATTCTAAAAAAATTGCAAAAACTAATATGCTAAATCAAGGGTCTAGCATATCGGTGAAAACACTTTGCAGCATCAAATCGCCTGTGTTTGATTCCTGGTCCGAAACCATATTGAAGATAATTGGAGAAATCGAATTTCCAAGTTCATATGTTATGCTCTAGCATTGGATGAAAGCACAGACTACTTCGGAATGAAGCATATTAAATCTCAAATGAGAACACGAATCACTGATGAGCATTTGAAATTACTTGATGAACTTAGTTCTGACAAACAAAATCTGCTAAAATTTATTATATATGTACTAAATGAATGACTCGGAATATTAAAATCTGCCAGAGAGGTGTTTATGACAAAACTTAATATGATTTGTCCATATCCAACAAATTTTATTAACTTCTTGGACACAAATGTAAAACATGTATACATATAGTCCCCCCCACCCTACTTTGATTGCAGTAAAAGCCGGCAGAAAGAGAGCTTGCGACTCATTAGTTATTACTAAATTCGATTTAATAAATATTTACCTATTGAACTATTTACAATTCTTTGCCAATTTCAACCAAATAAAATTTGTTTGTTTCACTTCGGTCTTTTTTATCATGCTTAGACAAAATCTAACAAAAACGTTCATGGTTTTTTTTAACCGCTAATTCTGAAGATTATTACTTAATGCTGAAATATCATATCAATTTTGTAAACTTATCAACTATGTATATCTTATAACTCTTGAAGAACTTAATACTAAACCGTTATTTTATTATTAAGAAAGAGTTCACCGAAGAAAGTCTTATTTCAATTAGCAATTACTCATATTATTCATCACGATATCTTTTCTAGGTAATGTAATTGAAAATCTGAATCGATTTTTACTACTTCAATATTAATAGTATCGTAAAAGTGTGTTCAAAGTGTATTGCTCTACGTCACGCGTAATCGATTGAAAACAAAACCAACAACATGAATAAGAAAATGGCTGGCCAAGCTTGCTAACGTATGTAAATTAATCCATTTAGTATGTGTCCAAGACGACCACTAAGTGCTGTTTTGACAAAGTATTTCGGCTGATTGAGTGACATACTTTATTCATTGAATAACCAATTTTGTCGGAACGCAAACAAATGATATCCGACTGAAAACTATTAGGCAAATTGTTTGTTTAAGCCGTGTGTGTATTTGTCTTGGAAGACTAAGTATGAAATTATGTACGTGTTTCTTTGCTTTTGAATATGGTTTCTTAATCGACAACAAACACACATACAATTAATAATTCTAACTAAAATAGCAACATCGCCTTTTAGTCATTTTTTATGAACACGTAATAAATGAACTTAGTACTTAATTTTCACCGTAAAAATAGTTTTTCAAGGATCATTTATTCCGTATTTTGTCAGCGATAAAAAACTGGAATATTAATTAAGCCAAAATACGTATTTATTAACTTTTTTAGCTATTCTTATACTATTTTTTTCAATATAATCAGACGTTGCTACAATTTATTTGTTATGCCTCAGACATGTAAATATTTTTAAATATCTATATCCTTTTCGGGCCCCCGGCAACACCAATGATACTCATTGTTTTTATTGAAGCAATACATTAAATAATAATGTATGATGTAGAGTAAAATATTTTTGTATCTTTATTGTAAGTATCGAAGCATAAATGCCAAAAAGAACCAACTTCTTTCAACAACAGTGACTTCTATACCGACATGATTTTATTCGGATATATTCAGTTGGTATGACGGTTTCTTTCATTATATGATATTTTTGGTTTTGATACGTTCAATTCTTCAACTGGACTGATATTTTATAAAACACCATGAGTATCATAGGTGATACCCGGGGTCCGAAGCGGCTTTATTAACTTAATAATATTTTTTACAAATATGTTCAAAAACAACTTACTCCTACCACACACATACTCATAGAAATATTCACTAAACAAAAAAAAATGTCTAAATGTTTTATCTAAATATACTGAATTTATCACATGCAAGTACTTGCTTTTATGCTTAATACATTAATAAACCTTCAGAAGATCGCTTGCATGTAAGCAGGCACGTTCAGCCAAGCGTTTTGTAGTTGTTCAAATACAACATTGGAAATCTTCGCGCCTGGGTGCATGCATCGCCCGCCCCCCAAGATACTGCTAAAAAACTCGTCCTCTTCAAAATCAAAACAAACTCACATACAAGAAAATCTTTATCTTACCTTCGTAGATTTCCGAAAATACGTAATTTATACTATGCACTTGGATAAATCAATGATGAACTACGGTGGAACCATGATCTTATGTTCGCGCATTAATCGTTTTCCCGCATGGTTCGTTCATAGTTCATAGTCCGGCGAAACACCCATTAGAAAAATGTTTAAAAATCCCGCATTAATCGTTCACCTATTCATCGATTTACTGTCTAAAAATAATGGTCCCGTCACAAATATTATCCCGATTGACCGTTTTTGTTGAATATTTCTCATAAGCACATTCGACCCCATCCAATCGGTTCGTAGAAAAAAACTGCAAGTGTGCAATTTTTAACGATTCATGGTCATAATTTTTCAGGTGATGACTCACCTACTGATCAACTGTAAGCTTTTAAACTGTACATTTTTAAGCTTTTATCCGTTTTGTTTAATTGAAATCGAGCCTTAGCCCGAACGACACTTTCATACGGTTATTCAATTTATGGAACTGTTTTTGAAGGCATGATATGACTGTGAAACTTAAATTCTTCAGAAATACGTCCGAAAGTTTCCAAATAATATTCTAAAATATGCAACTATTTTATATTGATCTATGGTGCAAAGAATATTGTTTCGTTTTACAAGTGATACACAGAAAACCGTTTTATATCCACTGATATGCATGACATATTTACCAACAGTATAAAGGTTCAATAAACTAGCCCGCAAAGTAATGACACACTTTTATAAACTAATCCAATCAATCAAGTTGTATTGATTTTCATTTATTTATTTACAAATCGTTTTCCTTCACTTTTAAACTATTCATTTTTTATTCTTAAATAAAATTGAAATTTCGTTCGTCATAAAAATACTTCAAAGTTAGATCAATAATGTAATAATGTCCATACCTCGTGCCCAATATAAAATAACGGCACTAAAATCATTCACCTGACAGAAAAAATGGACTATTTTGAAAATATCCGTTTATTCTATTATTATTTCATTAAATCACCATAGACATGCTTATTTTAGGACATGCAAGCCTTACAAAAAATTTAAATATCATTTTTACACAAAGCAGTACAGTCTTTGATTATCATCAATCTTGTAAATATTTACATGAAAAATATAATTTACAAACAAATTCAACCAAAATATGTATATGACTTCAATTATTAAGGATTTTTTCCAACTGGTTTGTTTATTGGCGAGTTCTATAAATTAATGACCCTAACGATGGCATATAATTCAAATAATGCGTATTAAGTTTTAGTCAAAGTTAATATGTGTACATAGCAATGAAAGATCACCTGGTATTCAGTTTTACTAAAAAAAGATATTGTGAACACTAAAAATGTACGTGATTAAACGATAAATAAAACATTTGGGGTGGGAAAGCACTATATTTCAACTTCAGTTGAAAAGGCTCGCGATGAGTAAAACTGGTCCTGACCATTTCATAAATT
The DNA here is from genome assembly GCA_028554975.1 of Himalopsyche kuldschensis. Classification (NCBI taxonomy): domain Eukaryota; kingdom Metazoa; phylum Arthropoda; class Insecta; order Trichoptera; family Rhyacophilidae; genus Himalopsyche; species Himalopsyche kuldschensis. The sequence goes on along the minus strand of JAHFWI010000029.1, from coordinate 5,608,713 downwards.
ATTACAAATTTGAAATTTTTTCCGCATATCTTACTTTCTTTGACAAAAAATACATCTTGTTTTATTCTGGATTTGCGTGTTTGTGAAATTTATAACTCCAGCGAACTTGTCCTTAAAAAAGACTAGAAGTGATAACTTCACAACGAGTTTTCCAAACTTCAACTTTCAGCTCTATCTTCACTAAAAAAGAGATGTGAATTTGACTTCAAACTAGTTCATGTTCTTCAACTCCTTTGTAACTGTCGACCTAATTTTGAAGTGAACACGGTCAATAGAAAATATTTCAGCACCAAATTTCTTGTCTTTGGGGTAGTTCAAAAAATCATTTTACCATGTTCGTTTCCAATGGGACGGAATTTTCTAGACAATTCAGACACAAATGTCTTCGAAGATAATCGATAAATCGACTGTAAAAACGATTTTTTAATAACATAAAGTCGACATGGGTCAGAAATTTTACGGCCCAGAGTCTGTCCGATTTAACGATACGATTCTTACGGCACACGATTTATTCATTTTCCTTTGTTACTTACTAAATGTTCCTATAAAGAAAATAAAAACTTCCTTAATTTCAAAGGATCACTCAAAAGACACGCAAAACTCACGGAAAAATACGTGATTGAAATTAAAAAAGTAATAATTACGTTTATTAAATAATGCCCAGGGTTACAAGATAGAAAATATCCTTAAAAAACCATCTTTTCCAATAATTAAAGACTGCAATTTACTTTTTACAAGTCACTTCTTCTTTACCGACACACCGTACATTTAATCATAATTTCTATAAAAAAATAAATTGCAATAATTTACGAAATGAAATAAAAATAATTTTACTTATTTTTTAGTGCTACTTAATTTTATATTCATCGCAGGTACAAATTCACGCATCTTTTTTAAAAATAAATTGAATTAAATTGGACAAAAAAAATGGATAGTACCAACTAGAAATTTTCATCTTTTTTACGAGATTTTAAATAAGTAAGGGCAGATTTTTCCTGCAGAAAAAAAACTCGTTATTTTCGACACAAATTGGTCACCTATACATCAATGGCATTAAAGTTCAATTAAAAATATTTTTACATTCTACGAGATCTGCTTTTTAATCAGTTGTTCAACCTTTGATTTTCGAAGAGAGAAGGGATAGAAACTATTGAACTATACCAAAATTAGTAGTGCGCTAATCGCTCTCACTACGTTTAATTTTAAGTTTTATGAGTGGGAGAGGATTCGAGACAGCAAAGACATCTAATCTCTGAAAATAAATCAATATTTTGGTTAAAACTGAAATTACCCGGACTACATTTGTAAATATATAGTATTACTAGTATTACTACCCGGCGTCGCTTAGTTAAAAATTTTAATAGCAATTAGTTCACACCTAAATAAAAATTAAATTGCTGATATTGATTATTTACATAATCTAAAAATATCTAAAGATTGAGTATGTTTTATGAGTTTTGCAAGTTTTTATTGATATTATGTTAATTAACACTAGAAGACAAAATAGTGAATTAAAAATACTGTCAAAAGCCAGATTTAAAAATAAAATACGTTCAGATTTTCGTACAACAATGTTTATATAATACTAGTATTGCTACCGCTCGGACTAAGCGACCAATAATTATTTAATGTTATATCATTCGACATGATTAAATTTCAAAATCTAACATCAAAAATAGAGTGAAAATAAAATCACAAACTTTATTTAATTTGATGACAGCCACGCCCCATTCTCGCCCATTAAAATGTCCAAATTCAAGGAAAAAATCTAATTTTCTGTCGAAGAAATGTCAAATAATACGTTCACGTAAATAATAAACATAATTATTTTTAATAAAAGCCGGAAAAAGTTCAGTAGAAGATTAATTTATTACATTTTGACTAAATGTCTTCGCCGATAATAATTCAAACATATTTTCTTTCATATTCGTTTTTATGGCAACTTAATGACAAACAATGCAAATGGGAATTACATTTCGTAATATCTCTAAGCTATTGTATATTTAACAAAAAATAAATAAAAACAACAACTTTAATATAATAATTATTGATAAATAATTTTAAAGCTGTAGATAAGAAAACCTTTCAAGTGTGAACCATAGTAACTAACAGCGAGATAGAAAGATTTAACTCATTATGTTTTGCGAGTATTTTAATAAAAACATTTCGTTTTCTGGAATTAAAGTTGTGGTTAGAGCGATAATACAATACAAAAGAACCGAAGCAATAGGAACTCTGATTAAAAGCATACTACGTTTCCAACCGGAAGTAGATTTTCATTTAAATGCAAATAAATAACTTCTTTGTTTTCTTTATCAGATACAGCCACGCCGTAGTTGAATACAATCTAAAAATCCTTAAAACTGTCGGATACAGTACCTAGATAAGTGATAATGACTCTTTGCAGCGTATTTGGAGTAAAAAATCTGAATGCTTAATAAGGGTCGTGACCTCAACTTTCTTCATTCTGAATTTCTAGACACCAGCCGATCTTTCGCCAGGTAAATTAATTTATATTCAAGTCACTGTGAATACTTAATTGTGGGTGAACTTAAATAAAATACAGAATTCGTTTTAATTTTTTTTTAAGTCAAGCTCTTCGTAAGGCAACCAAGTAAAACGAAAGCTACTCGGAAACGAGGCCAACACTCATTTTTTAATCGACTTATGATATTTTTTATTGCGAATTAAACTAATACATGACATTACAGCTGACGCCAATGCGCCATGCATTTGACAAATATAATACAAGATGGTACATAAAACGCAACAAAACATAATACTAATACAACAAAAAATGGCATAAAAGACACAAAACTTTATTTGTATAGAAATTATAAAAGTAAAAAACAAATTTAAAAACAAAGCACCAAGTTCAATTCTGAAAATTTTCACCTCAATAGGCAGTGCATTGATCAGTCAAACAGCTTTCGTGACTGATGACTCAAATGACCTACGCAAAAATCAAGTTCTGATAAAAAGAAAATGGTTAGCTTTGTTTACGACCACGTGGGTAAAAACTGAGAGCATGCATGCTTATGGTCATGAGTATGTCAGGGCTATCAACTCGATCCCGAAGAAGAAGAAAAAAATGTTTCAATATTAAAAGTGATCTTCGTGCTTCAAGAGAGTGAAACGAAAGCATTCCTATAAAAAACTTGGTTGGATAATACTCCTTTAAGGAAATATCATAAGGAAAATACATATTTTTTTAAATAATAATACTTAGTACTAGCACTTAGTGCGACTTGTAGATACTTTTACATGGACTCCAAATAATAGATCCATATTCAAGATTACTTAAAATGCATAACTGTTTTGTTTAATCGATCATCTCTACCAACTCCTTTACAATCCCAAAAACGAGCTGAGAGAAATACTTTTGTATTTAAAATTCTAGCACATATTTCAAATTGCAAAATCGTCAAAACTATTGAATACAGATTCGTTACATTTTGCTGTGAAATTAATAATATAATCATCCATCTGAATCAAAAAGTTTGAAATTTCTATTTAATTGTTGAAATATGTTGAACGTCCGACGTCTCTGTATAGGTAGACAGCATAAAAGGGTCCGTTTGAAACAATATGCCCGTATCGAGCACTCTATCAACATGTCACGGAATTGAATCGCGATCGCTTCGAGAATGATTAATCACGCGTATGGACTGTAGCTTTTAAATAGTGCATTTTGAAGATAGTTTTTTTTTGTTCCGATGGCTGATACAAGCAAATAGCCCACGCCCAGAGCATCATTACATTTGTTTACAGCTTCAAATAGATTCAACTTGTTTCTGTCAATCCTGTGTAATAAATACTTTTTCCTTTCGTAAATTTTAAAAAAGCTTTTTAAAAATGTAAATAGTTTTTACGATATCATACGTTAAGTCTTTTTTTGGTTATGATTTGCATGAGATCTAATCACATTACGGTCACTTTCATAAATATTTTTGTAATTCAATTGACTTGAAGATGTCTAAATATCTTCACACTTTATGCTTAAACGAGTCATATCGACAAGCTAATTACGTGTTCTATCTAAGTCACATGTTTTTAGCATTTCTCTTCAAACAACTTAATACGATATTTTATTTTTAGCCTACATTGCATTCTAAATTAAAATTCTTGTCATCACAAATGTTCTTGTTAATTTTATATTTTCAAATGACAGTTGGACATGAAGAGAATATTTATTTTTCTGACGTCTGCGATGCCCTATTTCTGCATTTTTTTGCTGCAGTAGTAGTATGGATAAATTTTGTTTATTTTAGAGTATTATATTAAGTACCATTTAGCCCATGAAATTGAATACCTATTTTTTTAACTATTGGCATGCAGTCGTTCTTCTCAAACTCACCGTCTGCAAAGTAAAAGTTTTATTTACAATAGTTAATTATTGGTCTCATTTTCAGTTGGCTGAACACTTTCGATTAATTCATTCCATTGGGAAAGCAAAAACTATTTTTCACAAATTTTCTCAAGGTCAACTGTATCCAAGACAAGTATCTTTGCTACAGATTCTGTCGTTATTCTAATCAATGAAAAGGTTTCAAATGTGGTAAAATAATGACAAAATATATAAACTTTAAATCAAATCATCTTCATAGTATTAAGTTGAAGTATAGGTATAATTTATATCAATATTATAATAATAAATTTGTTTATCAAATTACATAACTAAAATCATAAAGTTGATATCATCTTAGGTAGAATATATATATAAGATGATATGAAACATAATTGCGGTATATCTGTGAACATAATCAAAATCTAGATCTACAACGGCGGCTGGTTACGCGTGAAACATGACAAGTTAAAACCGCTACGCCACCGTGCTACGACGCTCTACGCCAGCCTACATTTAAATTCTCGTCGTAGTTATCTCTCAAACACAGTCTACCCGTGTAGAACCACACGCGTCTTATACCAGGACAAAATTCATTCCCTTTCTGAGTTTCTTACCTTACGTTCTAATTGTTAGTTGTGCTAACATTATGCCTTATTAATTGGTTTTATTAAGATACTATAATTGGGAACATGATATTAACCAATATAATAAATTTAATTTAGCGATGAAAAGATTTCTTCTACTAGTTATATTTAATACACATTAATATTAAACCATGAAAAATGATAGTGACATCTTCAATGAATAGATCATTCACTCAGTATTGTTAATTTTTCAGAAAAATATAATTATAACTAGGAAATGATTTCCTTAGAGTTTTTAGATATATGTTATTAAAAATCAATCAGTTCAATATTATATATGTTTTTGCAACTATTTACTATCCATTGTATCGATAAGCTTTTTTATTATTCTACTATTCAAAAATCAATCAGCATCAAGCAACGGATAAAGAATCATAGAATAAAGCAATAAACAAATAGATATTTTAAAATATATCAGTTGATAATGCTCGTCATGAGCGAAACCGGTCCTAATGAAATAAATCTCATGTGGAAAAAGTACTAAAAATGTGTTATTATGTTTATTAAGATATTTTAAAGAGAAGACTAAACAATATTTGTCTGTACTGTAAAATTTCTTGAATCAAATTCAAAGGTAAAAAACAAAATCAGCATTTGAATTTTAAGAGAATAAAATTTTAACATTTAATCGCTTATTAAATCTCACTCAATCAATTTGGATAATATATGATTAATGATGATAGAAAATAATTCATTATTTATAATGCTCTCCAAAAATAAACGCATACCGATCTGTGATCAAATTTGTTAAATTTGCACGAAAAGAACGTAATATTATCATATTGAGAATAATTGTCATTTAGCCGATTTAGCGCATTGAACATTGAACTAAATGTATAACTTACGACTTACTTAAATAAACAGTTTGATCAAAAACACTTAGTAACTTATAAATTTACCAAGATTTTTTTCATTTTCATACAAAATCATGTACGGAATATTAATTATAATATAAAATTTTAAATAACTTAAATTGATTCATGAATGCTGTAACTATTCGTGAAAAGTGATTCGCTTTTTTCAATGGCTTGAGTAATAGAAAAATAGTGATTAGAATCACTCTTCCAACATAATCCAACATAATAAATTACAAAATGGTGTTTGGGATTTTCTCTTTTCACGGGAAGCAGGGAGGAGGAGGGATAGAAAGGAACTAACAATTATTACACTGTTAATTCGTTAGCATTTCAAATTATTAATTAATTTATATTCGCAACCATTTTAGAATATGTTAAAAGCTGCCTATTTGTACTCCCCCGACTTAGTGGTTTTTTCCGTATAAATATGCAGTTTTCAAATGCGAATACATTATTCTACCTACAATTATATTTAATTTAAATTTAAAAATTCCGTTTGTTTTATTTCTATATATTTAATATGTGTGTTCATTTTTTCTTTACTTACTCCTGTGAATCGGCATAAATTATATATTAAAACGAATACCCGACAAAATGCAAACGCTTTTGTTAAGTTTTAAAACAAACAAGGATGCATAATGAAGGTATGCGCGGTTTTGAGGTGAAACATCGAGCTTTAGGGAATTATTTCAAACAAACATAGGTGAGATAAAATAAATGTGGAGACCGTTAGGAATGTACCTACACACATCTGCCACTCGCTTTAACATTAGAAGTGCTTGTTCTATCGTATACAGCGATTAATATAACCTGTGCTACATAATACCATAATAATTTTCAGTGTTGGTTTTGATGGTTATTTTTCAAACAATTTAAAAGTATTTAGGTAGTCGCTTCCTCTCTCTTATCTTCTTTTATATTGGATAGGGTGAGTGGTGACGTGTGATAACATCATGTCTACCGAAAAATTGATTAAAGCTGAATGAAGTGGTCCATCCCAGAAATCAATTTCTTAACCGTGTTACCAAATATGACTGGTCAAAATACATTGCGTACATAACTCATTGGTTACGGCGTCGGAGGAAATCGATAAAGAAAAAGAAAAAAATAACATACAATTTATCCTCACAAAAAATTAATGCACAGTAATAATCATATGATGTACTATATACATTGGAGTGAACAATTATAATAGATCCAACCAAAACTTAAATATATATCGTTAACACGGTGAAAAAAAGCAATGTATTTTTTCTACAAAAATAATATTGTTGATAGCTGTTTTGGTTTACCCCTTCGTAACTGAACGAACGATGTAACGAACTGCGATGGTTCTGACGAGTGCGCTCACCAAAATAGCCAGCCATCAACAATTTATTAAATATTTTTTATGAGCTAAAATAAATTGCTATTTTTCTCCCGTCTGATAATGGAGTTCTACCAAGTAAATACCAATTCAATCAATTTTAAACGTAAATACATTTTTATTGGTGTGGATGCTTTTTGAAATCATATATTTTAACGGAGCTTCGTGGCAGATTTTTTTATTTATCAAAAGCTGGTTATCAGCTAGTCACATAATCTCTCTCATTTTAAGGAAAGTAAAAAATCCAAAACTCACTTTATAACATCTTTTTTTTTTTAATTGAATAGAGAATGCGTAGAGAGGATTTAAATAATCACGAACGTTCATCTCTTTTGAAACAAATCTATTGTATTAAACAAAAAATGTGTGAATGTTTTCGTTTCGGTATTCGAGTCTATGACTTCGCAACCGATGCCATGTACCCATAAAATACCGGCTGATGAGCATATAATGCTCATTTATATGATTAAAAAAAACTACCTCTCATCCTTCGTAAACAGAGCGTAAGAGTGCTTGAGGGAATACAAGTTTAGTCAGGCGGTATGTAAACTGGATGCAAATTTGTTTTATGTTTTTCTATGACACGTAATACAAACTTTTTGATTGTTGTTTACGTTTGTATGGCTTACGTAAAATGCTCTTTTATCTGTAAGCTCTTTCAACCAAATAAAACATAATACGTACTCTTTATTTCACCACATATTTTATTTCATTTTGAATTTTCACAGTTTGATGTCAACACCAAATAAATAATTATAAACTCTGGAAAAATCATTATCATTAATCACTTTTAAGGTGTGCACTGTCGATACTTGGTGGAATCGCATTAAAGTAAAAATCTCAATAAATTCAATGTCGATTCAGTAATAAATATGTGTAATTTTTTTATATTATTTCTGAAAAATAATCTTTTTAACTCCAGTTTCATAGATGCGCGAATCCAATAATATATTTTAATAATCCAAATATGGCTCTTAAAAGTTACACTCACTAATTGATTCAATGAATACGTGTTGAAACTTTCTTAATGTAAAATACCTACTGAACGACAATCGTATACGCTTTTCGTAACCTGGTGTTAAGTTTTCTGTTGATGTTTAATTAAAAACTTATTTGTTGTTCCATTGTAGCTAACAGGCAGTAAGCTCTATTACGGTTTCCACGAATACGAAAGCTCCCTAGACTTAAAGTTTGTTTCTGGTAAATTATTTAAATACTCGGAAAGTTCTGTATGTGATGACACATAATATGTGTGATTTCTGAGAAGAGTTACGTTTCGGAACCCCAAAAAGCCCGCATACTTTATACAAAGCTCTGGTATCTAATTAAAATTAATTTAATAAAAATAATAACATATTTTTACTATAATGTCATTCGACCAAATATTGACAAGGAAAACCTTAAAAGAATCAATCCGAAATAATGGATTATAATAGACCACACTTTGAGTTAACATCGTTAACTCAGTATATTTATATTCTGCAAAGGCAGAGTTTTTTATGCGTATAATATTTTGCATAACCAATTTTCCAGTGAGTCACAGAAAACTTTTTTAAAGAAATACATTTGATGAAATGATGACCGTTTTTACTAAATGGTATTTATCATTATTTTTTGAATTTTTCAAACCTCCGTATGATATGGTAATTGTCTGTTCACGTGCATATTTCACAGTCATCATCTATCGAAATTCAATAACCTTTTTTTAGTTGGCCGCTCATCTAGTAGACCCATATTCAAACAGTATTTAAGTTAAACTTTGTTTTCATTATAAAAATAAAGGCTTTTCCACTTCTCACTTTCCACTTTCATTTTAAGCTTTATCACGATAACGTACGGTACTTTAGTCCGACCAAGATTACGTTCACTCTTTTTTTTGTTCGTTTTTGTTTTATATCAAGCATATAACATTTGACAGATCTCTAAGCCATTAATTTTTATAACTTTCATAAATGAGATCAAATAAAACACAATTGCAATGGATTAATTTGATCAGTCCTGATTGTCATTTATTTTTACTAGTATAAATCCACCAATTATTATTGAATTTACAGCCTATTAAAAGCGATATCAAATCACATTTTAATTTACTTATCAATAAAAATTAAATATAAAAAAAGATAATCCCTTGATGGCAATGACAGATAATGGAGTTTTTTTTAGCAGAAGTGCTGCTGAGATTTAAAAAAATACTTTTGTGAACTTTCGAAGTAGAAATTATGGCTGTGAATAAATTCTTTGGTAATTACAAAGCGTGTTTTCTCCTCCATTTAACAAATGTCGACGAAAACTTCCGAGACGTGATGCTTCGTATGAAAATTATCATACGTATCCAGTAAAACTTTGATATCAGTTATGTAAACGGCTGTAATAGTATCTCTCCCTGCTGAATACATATTTTATATAGCTCGTCAGAAAACATGAACGTTTATTAAAATGCAAATCCGCATCATTTTTTTACATTAACATTTTAATGCTCTTGTTTTTCTTTCGAGTTCCTACTATTCCTGAAAATTAAACTCGAAAAGATTATAAAATTTATGCAAATGTGCGCTTTGAGTATAAAAAAATACTGCTCCTACTTTTGTTTAGCATAACTTGTTTAAAATACAATATTATGTGTGGAATATAATTTTATACGTGCTCGTACTCTCTATTATTAATTTCATCTCGAAATATTAAAGTTTTATGAATTATTAAAAACAGCAGCTGTAGCTGGCGTTTAATTTTTTTTCAGTATAGTAATATTTATTCAATTGTTAAATTTCAATCTAATACAGTACTTTTGACTTTCTACGTAAACGGTCTCGCATATTTTCCGAGAATGACTATAGCCCAAATAACAGGGCTGTGGAATCGGTAAAATAAAATACGACTCTGACTACGACTCCAGCATTTACCAAAACCACAACTCCGACATTGACCAAAAATACGACTCCAACTCCGACTAAAAAAAGGTTAATATCGTCACTTTTTCCCTTATTTTCCTATTTATGTGTATGTATTCAAGTAAATATCAGCCCTATCAATGCGGTCAAAAGTCAAATTTGACATATTAAATGCAAAAAAAAAAAGTTGAAACTTCGAGACTCCGAGTACGACTCCGGCCAAAACGCCGCGACGACTCCGACTCCGGCCATAAAGCTCCGACTCCACGACTACGACTCCGACTCCGACTCCACAGCCCTGCCAAATATTTACAAATGAATTCAAAATTGCTGCTGTGTGTGAAAGTGTACAGGAAAACCCAAGGCAGCTTATTTCTCGTTGTTCACAAGAACTTGGCTTTTCTGCGACTTCAACTTGGCGAGTTTTGAATCGGGCCTTATGTATGCACCCGTATAAAATCCAACTAACCGAGGAACTTCAGGTAAACGACCACAGACAACGCCTGATTGGGTTCTGGAGCAGTTGGAAGTTTACCCAAATTTGTCAAAAAAGTCAACTTTAGCGACATGGCCCATTTTATAATGAATGGATATTGGCAGACATTTGATGCTATATTCCATATTCAATGGCGTAAAATATACTTACAAATGAAATTAAACTTTAGTCGAAATCTCACAAACAACTTGTTTTATTTACATTTCAAAACTAAGCGTCCTTATAAAAAGACCCTTTACAAATGAATTCAAAATTGATATTTAGTACCTATGAAGTCATTTTCATGAACATCGGAATCGAAGCGTGTGGTTTCGGAGATACGTTCTATTATTCGTATTCTACATATTTTTCTACGGGAAAATGAAGCAAGATTGTTGGATTTTATTGGTCATAATTAATTTGTAGTAGGAATGTTTTTTCAAGTCAGTTTAAATACAATGTCTCTCTATTTTGTGTATAAATTGGACTGTATTATATTGATCGTGTATTTAATCTTTTCACTTTCAATTTATTACATGATGATCAAGAACGGTGATCAACTGATCATGACTCAACAAATGAACTCAACTCAACAAATTATTCACAGTGAACACCTGAAAAGTACAACTATATATATATATTCGTAAACTAATTGAAGTGAAGATTTATGATATCATTTCTTTTTTTTTTTTTAAATAAAAAATAATATTTGGCATTACAGCTTACGCCAATGCGCCAAATATTCTTAATTGTGAAAGTCATACGAGATTAACTCGATGATAAGTAATCAATCAGTTGTGCACAAAATCAACGATAAATAACATACACCCAGGCCAAGATCTCTTTTTTTCAATTGAAAAAAATCTCACCTTGCCGAGAATTGAACCCGGGTCTCCAGATCGCTAAGACAAAGCTCTTGCCACTAGACCACAGGGACCGACAAGATTTCAAGTTCTTATCCTCATAACTAAGTTTACAGAAACAGTCGTTTGTAATAATTGGCTTTTTAAATATAAAATACAAAAAATCCATTTCATTAAAACTCACAGAGATTAACCAAACCTTATTTTTGCAATTCATGCGGTATTTTTCGTTAGAATATCAATTTTGTCGAAATCAATGCCGTGTTAGTATTGTAAATTTTTGTTTTTAACATGTCAACAATTGTACGATTGGACACCAAAACTTATTTTACAAAAGCAATTTTAATTTTAATTGAAAATAACTTTGATTATTCCATGTATTGTGTTACTAATTGTGACACGTGTTTCGCCTCTTTGCTTTGTTTTGATTCTATAACCCCCTCCTTGCTTCCCGTAAAAAGGAAAAATCCCAAACTCCATTTTGTAATTTTATCAATTTAAAATATAAGAATAAATTTTGCTTCATTACTTAAGCAAACTTTGCGATAATAAGTCCGAAGATGACGAAACACGCGTCACAATTACTAAAACAATACGTGGAATAATCAAAGTTATTTTAATTCTTATATTAAAATGAACTTCCACAGAGCTACCGCCAAATCCATTGAAAGTTATTTTACATAATATGATCCACCGGATACGTTGATAAAGCATTATAAAATATAGCATTACAGTATGATTATGAAATATTTGTTTGCAACCACTGTACCCCAGCGGTGGCTTTGTTCTTGAGTCGTCTTCTCACACTTTACGTAATTTCACCTCTCGACCTCCGACAAAGGATAGGCCCCCGCCAAGGTGAGAGGGGTGCGAGAATATGTTTTCTTCTTGTTGTGTCAACGTGAAAATTATACTACGGCTATCACATAAAACATAGCGAGACGCTTTTGGTTGTCTTTGCCAGGAAAGTGGCATACCTGGCGTAGTGATCAAAGAAAATATGGCACAGCATTTTGAAATATTATACCATCAACAAATTAAGAGTCTCAATAGCAGAAAACTAATTTAGGATTTCAACTGTAGGTGCTGGGTAAAACTTCAATATATCATTTCAATCTTTTGAAATTTTTCACCAGCAATCTGGGTTCTACCTTTTGGCATTGTGATGCATTCAAGTTCACGCGTGAACAACTGACTAAATTTTTAAAAAAATTACGTAGTAAATTGTTTTTATCGTGTATTTTCTAGTAAAAATACTCAATGAAGAGAGTCTTGTTGCAATTTTAAACCAGTTCCGATATTTAAAACACAAGTTTTTGGATAACGTTTGAAGGTTTAGTGTATGTTTTACTTCCAACCATACTAATCAAGAGTGAATATCATAAATATATTACAACAGTTTATTTTTGATTGAGATGGCATTAACTTGGTAGAAATCCATTATAATACGGTAAGAAAAATAACAATGTATTTTAATTCTACAGAAATTATTTTATATATTTGTTGATAGCTATTTCGACTTACGCCCTCGTCAGAACTATGTTTTAAGCCTGCATTAAATCATGTTTATATACAGTTTTAGACAGGGTAAACAATACATCTTCTTCTCTCTTCCGACATCTTATTTTATATGGTAATAAAAAGTCACATTTATTGTTTTTACTTTTTTTTTTCAAATAACCTAATAACATATAAAATAGCATTTCTTTTTACCATATCATCATTTTCACCAGCCACTGTCCACCCCCTTATATGTAAATGTCTCTCAAAATGTACGCCAACACCGTCATTCGACGAGCTCTTTTGAATTAATTTTATTGAACAAAATTGCTGTTTGCTTTTCTCCTACCTTTTACTTTTTAATCCAGTTCAATTTCAATGTTCAGAATATGAACTCTTCTAAGCTTAAAGATAAAACGTATCGACTCGTATCAGAAATCAGTTTTTCTAATACATAATATGTAACTCACATTTATCGTTTATTACGTTTAAAACTGACGCTTACCATCAGGACAATGCGCTTTCTTTGAATTGATTTTAAGCACTCGCGGAATCTGTGTTTTTTTTATAAACTTTCAAACTCCTAATATATAGAAATTACTCGTTTTCTCATTGTTTATATGTTTATTGTTTACAATTATTAAAATGATTTATCTCATTATCACTTAATTGCAGGGATATCTTACAAAATAATTGATGTCTTATCACTCTAATATTACTTTGTCACAATAGAAATATCACTATTTCTTTAATAATTCAAGCATTATATCTTATGTTTTTAAATCAGTGTTTTTTATACTTTTAAAATACACAGTTTTCGAAACATATTCACACAGAACAAATGATCATTTTTAGGGTGTTCACTGTCAATACTTGGTGGAAAGGCATTATAATAAAAATAATAATACATTTTTATCCGGCAAATGATATAAATAAAATTAAATTGATAACTTTGTTATTTGCCTCTTTGAATATTATCCGTTTAAACATAAGTATTAAGGTAGTTACACGTATATATCTGTATATATACGTGTAACTACCTTTAGCGCAATATGTGGAATAATAAATGCATCAATCAATTTAATTGTATATTAAAACAATTGAAAATATATGATTGTAAATAAAGAAGTAATTTGATACTAAAATGCGTAAAGATACAATGATTTATTTATTTTTATCTTTGTTTCAGGTAATACGAACTTCACTTATTGCATACATACACCAAAATCATCATAATATGTAAGTTAATGAAGATTTAAATGTAATCTTTTGAAATCACCACTAAGGTAAAAGAGCGTAAATGTTTGTGTAGATCGGTAAATTATACAATGGGCTTAACATTGGCCGCAAAGTGTTAATGGAGACCCAAGCCCACAGGTTTACTAAAACCAGGGGTTTTCAAAATCATCAAACGCTTACTTACCTAGCGATACTACCCAGTTATTAATACTATAAAATCGTGCAGAAACTTTGAAGGAAATTACACAATATTACGGTTTTATTAGCGTCCCAAATTTTTGGCCATACTATCATTTTACTACATATTAATATTACAATATTTTGCTTCAGGTTCGCTGGCTATTTCACTTCAGTGTGAAAGAGGTTTTGTCAGCGGTAATTTTTTCATCACATCCAATTTAATAGTCTTGTTTAATGAGCATTAAACTTTTGTAGTAATTTTCCGTTTTCGAAAGCTTTTTTGGAAAGCGCCAATTCGATTATTATTCATGTTTAAACAGTCGATAATTCTTGTTTAAAAATTAAAAAAAGATATTAATTATTGCAGGTATTCATTTATACAATCATCGTGGCTTTAAGATATTGGTATTAAGTAAAGTTGTGGATTTCTAATACCTATCTCATATGACTATTTTTTTGTAATCAATATGAGCTTTTACTGTAGATCAATTGCCTTTCTTATGGAGTTATCTAAACACATGTGTTTCTACAAGAACTGCTTGTTACTCAGTCGCTTAAGCTCATGCGCTTATTTTCAATTCGACGAGGGAATAAAAAAGGATAAGGTTAAGACAGCACTTGTGGCTCGATAATGAGTAGAGTTACGTCCCGCATCTATGTACATAGGATGGCAAGGAATTTTAAACAACTCAAAAACCCATACCGTCGAACAGAATCGATAAGACGACAGAAAAAAAGTCCTATTGTATCGGGACTCGAAACCGTCAGTGTCTGTCACGGAAGCCAACGACGTTGACTATTACACTACGGACCGGACAGAACTTGTTTTTAAGTAAATTATTATTTATAACAATTTCTGAACTATCTCTCTCGACACTTTTTTTGAACCAATTCTATTATTATATTATTAGCATTGGCATTTTCTTGGTAAAACTCCATTTTTACTGTGACAAAGATTACAATTTATTTGTATTTCCTTTTTGGAACAGATTTGATAGATTTTAAACTCATGCCACGAGTGGTGAGTTGTCAGTTTAAGTTGATCTTATATGTGAATACTTTTTCAACAACTTTCTTTTACGGATATTACTCACACAAGCATCAATTCCTTCTTAATCAAGTTTCATCATAAGAAACGTAACAGTATTTTTTTTACATTTTTTGACGGTACAAATGAGAAGCAGCTACTTACCATTGGTTGATGATCTCTGCTGAGCTGGAATGTGCAAACGTGACTGTCAAAGTGGCGCCCAGCTAACGCGGAGACACCTTTGAATATTTATGAGGGGAAAGGATAGATTACCACTCTGCCCACCAAACTCTTACATCTATTATAATCATCAAGTTCATCTTGTCACACGGACAGATAATCCCGCAATTTAGTTGCGAAAATGCAGCCCACAAAGCTAAATTCATTCAAGGGATACCTGTTTAACTACTAAATAATTCATCGCCTATATATATAAACAGATTGACTATTTTTGTTTTTTTTTTGTAGACCCTATCACGAAAGTCTCTTTCACCCAAAAGACCGATAACGATTTTAAGCAGTTGAGTTTACGTATTTGTTTGCCTTTAAGTAAGAATAGACTCTTACAACCTCTTGAATATAAAGAAATTCAGTAAAAAATATCGTGGCGCAACGTACGATATCGGTAATATATCAGTATTATATCGTAAAATTACATGTAAATATCTTTTATGTATCGATATATCTATTCATGTCTTTCCTTATTAAGGTAACTAAAAAAATCTCTTGGAATTTTAAAGACAACATACTTTTTTTAGCAAAAACTAAAATATGAGCTTCTGATATATGTATGTATTAAAACAAACATAATTTTAAACAAATACAGCTTAAATTTATACTGAGCGAAATGGTTATTTTATTCATAATTATTAAGTTGTCTCATTGTTACTTACACACTTATGTGTCTAGCACTAGTCCCAACTTGGAGCATATAGACTGCTCACGTTTATATCAACATATATTTTTCTACAAGAACTGCCTGTAACTCAGTTGCCTCTCATTTCGGAGACGAGAACTAGAAGAGGATTATTGGTTAGCTAATCGGTCTTGCTATGCGTCTCTTTTTGGGATCGGAAAGGTGGGAAGAATTTTTAACACCACACCATTGCCTTCGAACAGAATCAATTTATCGACTGTAAAAATCTTCTCCTAACGGGAATTGAACCCGGGTGGTCTGTGAAGGAAGTCAATGACGTTGACTACGGCACTACGGACCGGGAAAAAAACCTAACCTAACCTACCCAGTAATGAAAAAAAATATAACATTTTTTTAATGCATATCCTCTTTTATTTGAATAACTTACTTCATAGTAAAGTAAGCATGTACTTTAATTTGTCATTTTAATTAAATATCAAAGTATTCATCGAGATCTAGTTTAAAAATAACATATGGTATTACATTTCTCGAGATCAATCATAAATAATCTGACATAAATATAGCATCGAACATAATAATTTCGCTAATTCAATATAATCGCCATATTTCCCATGTCCAAGCAAAAAATAATTAAGATTCTAAACGGTACTTACTTTTTTTTATCTTATCAGGTGACGGATATGATGATTAAGCTTCATTTTTCAACATCTGAAAAGTTACAGACGTAGTAATTATTTTCAGCTTTGGTCGTGAATAAAGATTATCTTTATGATTTTTCAAATAAGGCCGTTCAAAATTGGAGAGTTTTTTTTCATTAAAACAGCAGATGGCCTCAAATCTCCCTTTCAATTCTTTTCACTGTTAGTCTCGATAATGGGAATTGAATCGCGCTTAATGAGCCAGCGAGTGGAACGAGTAGAACACTCGCCCCTCTCAAAAGCTCGCCGTTTGCCGGGAACAGCGGCGCAAGTGTCATATTGAGTAGACTTAATCAAAAAATAATTCAATATGCACTCACAAAGAAGAACAAAGGATTTAATTTTTCTGTAGTTTCTGTAGCAATCAATTCAATAATAATAAGTCGGATAAAACCCACCTATTATATTCGTATGCATTTCCATCTTATTTGCTGGTACTTAGTCAATATTATATGAAGCTTTTTTTAAGGGTTGTCACCTTGGATGATTGTCATTTTTATAGACAATATAATAGAATGGGGAAGATGTAACTTTAATATTGATAAATGCAATCTTTATCGTTTTTTTATTTTGTCGGTATTCAATAATGGCCGAATTCTCTCGCAGATTTCATCAGTTAAAGATCTTGGCGTACAATTTGAGAGCAAACTTACATTCAATAATCACATTAAGACTACTTGTAATAAAGCATTGAAAATGTTGGGTTTTATCCTCCGTACTACCAAGGACTTTCCAGGAGTAAAAATTTTGATACTAATGTATAATTCTTTAGTTCGAAGCCGGCTTGAGAGTGGATCGATTGTTTGGGCAAGAGGTGTGAAATATGTTCTTATGGTGGAGAGGGTTCAGAAGAAGTTTTTGAGAATTCTATTTGAGGACATACCTACCCATGGCTTTATCCAACGATTTTCTTTTAGGCATGCTCACGTTCAATAGTTTGAATACTCGAAGAGAAATGTACCTGGCCACATATTTCTTTCGACTTATCCGAGGCCAAAATGAGAATTCCACCATTCTTGAGAATGTTAAATTGAATGTCCCTGATAATTTTTTTGAGGAATCGTGAACATGAGTTGTTTGTTCTTCCAAGGGGTAGAACCAGTCTGCCAATGGGAATGTCACTGGGAAGAGCTTTAACAATTTTTAAGCGGCATTGCTTCGGATGTCGACATATTTCATATTGACAAGAGCGAGTTCAGACGAATACTATATTTTATGAATAAAAGTTGATTTTGTCAGAACTCATTTTGACTGCCTTGAAAATTTCTAATGTGATATTAATAATATTTTTTCCTCTGTTTTTATGACTATTGTAATTTTCATCTTATTTTTAATTTTAATTAATTTGTGATTTTATTATATATTTACATGTATGTATGTATATATATATATGCATGTATTTATATTTGTCAAATCCATGGCGCATTGGCGTCAGCTGTAATGCCATGATTTGCTTTTTATTAAATAAATAAATAAATAAATATTACATTGATAATACCTGTTAATTATTTATTTTTTTAACCTCCCAACTTGGACCTTGGAGTAAGACTTCTCGCTGAGTTTATCTCAACATGTTTTTTCTACGAGAACTGCTTGTTACTCAGTTGCTCAACATCTTTTTTTCGAAGAGAGTGGGCATTGAAAGGATACGAGCACTAGTGGTTAGTTAATCGATCTCACTATGCGTCGCTTTTTGCGATCGGAAAAGTGGAAAGGGGATTTAACAACACAAACATCCATTGCCTTAGAACAGAATCGATATAAATGCATCTAGATTACGTTAATGATAATTAAACTTAGTGATCTACTTTTATTTTTGTATATAAACGATACAAACTTTTAACTGCGCGTCAGTTTAAGTTCATTCGTGCACCTGAAATGCTTGAAGATGACGAAAAGATAAACTCGGGTCTTTAGAGACAAAACCCTTGGAAAAGTACCAAATTCAAACGATTCAAATTTGGTATTGAAATTCCATCAAGCACCTTCAGTCTAAATCTTAAGTTATGAATTAATTATTCAGGCTTAATATACATATGTACATATATATCAAAGCTAGCATCAACTAGAATTTCTGCTTATAATAAATAAACTCGTGATTTTTTAATAAAATATCACAAATAAATTATGTAGGTTCATTCATCAGTTATTTTTAAAGATATCATGATAATACATTTCACGATATGTAATTTTGTGGCCCTTAATACATAGGTATGTATGTACACGATATGCGAATTCGGCGGTTGTCAAAATACCTTGATAGGAATTATTCAAAATTTTTGTCTACTCACAGTGACAAACAAATTGATCAAATAAGTGAATATTAGAATATTCTATACGAGTACATACTATTAAAGCACGGTTTTCCTTCGTGAATTTCAGTAAACATGGATTTAGTCCAATTTCAATCTATATAGAGCTTTTTCTGAGTACACATTTATGTGTCATATTCTACATCAGAATCTTTTTTGAGCTTTCTGGGTAAGGTTGAGCTATTTTTTATTTTTGAAAATCATGGAATATATATTGTACATGTTTGATAATTGTTTTCATAAAGAATAGAATCTTAAGTCCTATGAAAAATATTAAAAACAAATGGGCTTCAATTATGTATGTACATATGTGATTTTACATAATATTTACTTTTCGGTCGATATTCAAAAAATCTTTTATTTGACTAACGTTGTGTCAAGTTCTGAAAGCGGCAAATCTCAGTTAAATTGTGATCTGCAAGGATTTGTCACTCTGCTCAGACATGTTCAGTTGTCTGTGATATGATATCCCATTCTACTATAGTTGTGCTATCTTACAGGGATGTGCAACTTAATTCCTAGCAAACAAGCTATCATGGAAAACTTAAACATTCAAAATTATTTTGATGTTAAAAAGAACATTCGATCAATTATTATTTCACATCTTTCATAGGTGCAGCGTTTCAAAGACTAGTTTTATTTTTAAAGCGATAACGTTTTAAAAAAGAAATTCTTTTTAATATTTTAATTTCATTGCAAACGTATTATACACGACATATTATTATTTGAAAATAGAATATAAGGAAATGAAATGTAAATAGTACATATTAATATTTTTACATCTAAATTCCATTTTTAAATATTCAGTAGAATGTTTGTTCGTTTATTTTATGATAATCCGAAAATAATGAATAAAATAATTTGCATTTCACCCAGAATATGAAGTTTTATTTTTATATTAAAATTATCCGTGCCCTCTGACAAAAATAAGCAAACAAAACAATCAACGCCAAATTCATTTCTCCCGCTGGTGGTTTTTAAAATATTCAAATTCAGTCAATTTTTCCATAAATTATTTTTTTATCTTGCATGGCGAAAACCGCCGACCGAGCGAAAGGAGGGATAAAATCTTTTTGAGCCGGGCAAAAGAGAACGGAAAAGTGAAGGAAAAAACTTTTCTAAAAGGCTTGAAGGATCCTCAGTCTGTAATCATATTTGGACAAGGCGGTCGCTTCAAAAGAGATTTTCCATTTTTCATGTGTGGCACGTGAATATAAAACATACTCCATATATATATTTCGTTTTCTAATGTATTTTAGTAACCACTTTTTATCAAATTTCGCCTATGATTTTGAAAAAAGAAATTGAAGTATCATTTGGTACTTTCACTTTCTTAACCATTCCAATATCCAATGCTAAGCAAATATACTCCATAGTGAAAAGATCAAGAGAAGGCTCTTTTCTAGATCTGGTTGTTATTCAGCTACTCAACCCTTTTTTGACAAAGTAATGCAGAAGAATGCGACAAGAACGGGACACAATAAACGAAAGTGTACATACTGTAATTAAATCCTGTAGATATCGCAACCGAAGAGGGCGACTTTTACCACTTGGCTACAATTTGGGATCCGTTTTAAACGGAATTGGTAGTTTTTTTTAGTTACATTTAGTTCAGACGATAGTGTGATGCTGAAATAATTATTAAGTATAAAAGCATTTTGGAGGCATGTTTAATTCGTGAATACGTAATGAAGTGTTTTAATGTATTCTAAAGAATTGACTATTAAACTATACATAAAAGGCGAATAATCTGTCTAAACCATTCTGTCATATTATATTAGTTATAAAAAACCTAATATTCGAATAGCCATATATCTTGAATACCACTGATTATAAAGTGAAGATGATGTAATTTTTGATTGATTTAGTATTTAAAGCATATCACAATCAATTAAATTCAATGAATTGAAACCGTTTATTCAAGTTTCATCCATTTATCTTTTAATCAAAAAATTTATAATCCACACAAGAAGTTTCCACTTAAAGCCGAAGATTGTTCAGCCCCGATATTAACTTTGTTTTAATGATTCTATTTTTCTTATACGTGTTCCAAAACATGATTTTCTTATAATACAGTAAGAAAAATAACAATGTATTTTAATTCTACGTAAATTATTTTATATACTTGTTGATAGCTATTTCGGCTTACGCCCTCGTCAGAACTATGTTTTAAACGTGCATTAGAACAAGCTTATATACCTAGGCTAGACAGGGTACACTATACATCTTCTTATCTGTTCCACCATCTTAATTTTATATGGAAAAAAAAAGTTATTGCTTTGGTGTAGTCATGAAGTGAAAGCTAATCTGGGTTTTTTTACTAAGTGGGAATAAACATAAAATTAGTAATGCATCAAGTGAGTTTATTTTAAATTGCATTAGTGTTTATTAATGGCTTAAGAAGTGGTGATGTGTTAATTGTTATCTGTTCATTAAGAATGTCATTGGATTGATTAAACCTATTAATTTCTAGCTGTTCCAATGCATTTAGCTCAAGGCCCTTATTACAAGAATGTAAACAAATCGGGACTGAATTTAGGTCATGTGATTCCTTTATGAGGTGGCTTGCATATTGCAAATCAGTTTTTTTATTATTAAAAGATCTAACATGTTCTTTTGCACGAATCGAAATATTACGTCCTGTCTGACCGAAGTATATAAAATCACATGTACCGCAGAACATCTTATATATACCGCTTCTATCAAGTTTCTTAATCCTATCTTTACTATTTTTAAGGTGTGTGCCTAAATTATTATTAACTTTAAATGCCACATTTACTGAATCTTTAATCTTATAGTGATTTTTTTCACTAATACTCCCTAAGTAGTTAATTGATTTAAAGAAGCGGTTTTCTTGTATACTTCTTGTATACTAATTTTACGTTTATTCCCACTTAGTAAAAAAAACCCAGACTAGCTTTCACTTCATGACTACACCAAATCAATAACTTATTTTTTCCATATAAAATTAAGGTGGTGGAATAGAAAAGAAGATGTATAGTGTACCCTGTCTAGCTTAGGTATATAAGCTTGTTCTAATGCACGCTTAAACCATAGTTCTGATGAGGGCGTAAGCCGAAATAGCTATCAACAAATATATAAAATAATTTATGTAGAATTAAAATGCATTGTTATTTTTCTTACCGTATTATAATGGAGTTCTATCAAGTAAATGCCTACTCAATCAATGATTTTCTTAGCTTTTTTTACCATATGTATTTACAAATAATGCTGTTACCGAATTTGTATAAAATATGCATTACTTATTAGTGAAATTGTAAGTAAGTAATTTAGATTTGCACTTGGTAGATCGAAAAATATATTAAATAAATTTGGTTTTATAATGACGCAAATAAGTTTTACACAACATTCTCTTATCTATTTATCAATGGTCGGTTAACTTCAATTCGATTTCGAACTGATGGGAAATTAATAGACTTCCATACGATTGAACTATATGGAAGTTTGCCAAGATACAATCATTTGAAAGTTAATATAAATTAATTTCCATCTGGGAATAATCGGGTCTAAACATGCTTATTTCAACACAATATATTTCTCGATTCTGAATTTCTTACGATATCGTGTAATTTTTTTTCTTTTAAGTCATCTAGAAATTGGTCCATAATTCTTCTTTGATAAATACAACGTCTCTTTAGCTTGAACATTAGTATGATAACGACGTGTTACTTTCACGGTGTCATATCAATGATATAGTAAAATGTATTTAAGAATTTCAATATCAGTATTACCGAAATCGATATTCTAGCATTGATCCTGTTATGCAAAATACCAGTCTTTCCTGGTACAATTTATTACGATACAATAAATACATTTAACAAACCTTGGAATCTGAGAAAGCTTTTTCCGCAGCCGAAATTACTTGCTATCATACCATAACATAATTTGATTTTTTTGATCATTTTAAGGTATTTATGGAAACCGATCACTTCAATTTGTTCTAAAGAGTTTTGTTTTACCGTTGTACAATATAATAGACCGGCTAGTAGCAAAAATATATATCATCGTAAAATCTGGAGATAGATGGTCGTGAAATTTATCGGAAAGAATTTAATTTACTGGATTTACTACATTCTTTAAAGAATGCTAGCAACACTCCTTCTTGGTGATTTGGGTCATAAGTGCATTTTGAGTGCACGAAACAAATAAATGTACATGCCACATTCTCCAAGAAACGGCGCGGCTTACAGCTTAGATGATTGCGCAACTCTCAAAGTTCGTTTCTGTTCCAGTTTGCGGTGGAACTTTAGCCTCTACTTACTAAAGAGACATAACCTAAGTTTCGAGTTGGTACATGCTATTGAAGATATTTAATTTAAAAATAACCATTTCCACGAATCGTCAATTATTCATCAACAACATGTTTATGTATGAGTTATGTACGGATGTATATATACTATAAAGAAAGCTATGCAAATCACTTAGAGCTTAGAAGCTAATCGAACACGATTCGTTGATTCAATTCGTTAATTTCAGTTGATTCCCTGCGTAACTATATTAACGTATTAACCTGGAATATCAGCATTCAATAATATAAAGCACTTGTCATATATATGTATTCACGTATTCGTTCTTGAACTAAATTTGAAAAAAATTGTTTCAAATTGCATTCTTTGCATTATTTGATTTAAAAACAAATAAGCATGTCTTTGGCCTAGTCGTTATAATTCTTATTCTAATTAAATGACGATTTGTTTATTTACTTCTTCTATCCGCAGTTGATAAATCAGTGTAAGAATAAGATCAAACTGATTCGCGTTTAAGTTAAGCAAACTTTATTCCAGGGCTGTGGAGTCGGCATTGACCAAAAACACGACTCCGACTCCGACTAAAAAAGTTTAATATCGTCGATTTTTTGGCCTAATTGTCCTATTTATGTGTATTCAATTAAATATCAACCCTAACAATACGGCTAATAGGCAAATTTGACATATTATATGCAAAAATAAAAAGTACAAACTTTTCAAAATTTCCGACTCCGAGTACGACTCCGGCCAAATCGCCGCGACGACTCCGACTCCGACTCCACAGCCGTGCTTTATTCTAATTTCAATAACGATGATCCATTTCCTGTTTCACCAAACCAGCTGTTGACAAAGCATTATTCTAAAAATAAGCAATTGATTTTGTAAATGAAATCATTTCAGTCAGAATAAAATTTATTATGGTACCTTTCTCGATTTGTAGCTAGGTAAAAGATGGACAGTGAAAATAGTATCATTCATTTGGTTTTGTCGTTAACAATAAGCTGTGCTCATGACGAGATTAATCGCCGTTTGAGATCTTTTGTGTGAAGAACAAAAGCGAGCATTTTCTATTTCACAGTTAACATGCCAAATTTTATTACATTTTAATTAATTACTAAACTTATAAAGCTTAATGTTCACAAATGATAGATTGTAAACAAATAAAAAATAATAATAAAAATATATGTTTTTTGTTAAATTACAAATAACCACGCGATATGATGTAATAATATGGTACGTTATCAATTCAGAGCTAGATTGTGTAATTAATCCATGTTATTAATTACAATATTTACAAACCGTAATTTGGTTTCACGGAAATGTTTTTGCCGCTAATTTAAAAAAGTCATTATCAGCCTACTAAAACTTTTATGCGCCATAAAACAATACTTTATCAACATTGAGAAATTAAATAATTATCTTATAAGTCGAAGAGATTTTTATTCTAACATTAAATAAACTTACTAAATTAGAAAATTATTTTTTTTATGCAATGGTGATAGTCCGTTGATACAATTGAAACAGTAACTGTATTTGTGACCAAGATTAATTGTAAATGATTAATGATTCATTAACTTTCCAAATTGTACCATTCAAGCTGTTGAGTTAATTGCAATGATTACATTTTGTATTGAAAACCAAGTTAATAAATTCAACGATGTATTGCAAAACGCAATCATAATTTTTTCGCGAGCTGCTAATTCAAAAAAAATGATGGCTTAATCGAGCTTCATAAAAACTCATCACAAAAGCATTGCCTCCCCACGATACTCCAAACTTAAAAGCAGTTTTTCAAGGCTTTCACGGCCTTAAGTAATTGATGTATATAAACACCGCGTTATTAAAACGAGGTTTTCGAGTATTATATCATCTGCCACATGGAAAAAGCAAGTAAGTCCATAAACAACCTTTCGGAAGGGTTGTTTTCTCTGCAGAATATAGTTGTTTTTTACAGTAATTTTCTTAGTCATCATTTAATTCAGTATTTATTTTAATTCCTAAATTAATCCTTTTTGACCTAAAAAAATTTCTAGCCATCTGGAAATTTTTAATATTCTAGAAGTGATTACGATTAATAATAGTAGTTAACTTAGCAAGCGTATTTACGCCAACATACGTCACCGACTCTAAATTCTAATCTTTTTTTAGTTGTTTTTTGTCATCTGAACATTTTAAAAACGGAAAGATTTAATATTGTTTGTGAGTGATCAGTGAAAATAATTGTTTGTAGTATGACAATAAGCTTGATAAATTAACCTTAAATTGCTCAGTATTTTAGTGAAAAAGTAACGTGATGAATTCAACAATATTATTCGACATAAAAAATGTAGTCCTATTTATTTCATACGTATTTTCTTTTAATAAGAGTATATTTACAGCTTCACGTTAACTTGAATGCTTCCATCAAAAGATTTTTTAATTTTTTAATTTCATCATTTTCTTTTTTATCGGCGAAAAAATGGATATTAATGTTTTTTTCAAAACGCAGCAACATTATTTTCTTCATGCCGCGAAGCAAACAACACTTTACTTCCTGTTAACGAGGTTTGCTTATTTGCCCGCGGACTTCAAAATTTTCTCTGCAGTTAACCGTTAACTGAATGTTTTACATTTTGTTTACAGCCGTAGCATTAAATTTTACGCAGTCAATTAAATCGTTATCTTTTAATGATGAAATGTTTTGATTTCCTGAATACTTAATGGTTTCAACAACATTAAAAGTACGTCGAACAGTATATTAAATAATTACAATTGTTGTTAATTAGTGCCCATATTAAAATAAAATGTTTTTGAAAATTTTCGAAAAAAAAACATGTGAATAAAACAAGACCGTATATTTGCTCAGAATGTCAATTTCAAAAGTTTTTTCTTGAGAGTCATGCTTGACAAGATTGTCAGTTAAAACCGGTATACCACAGGATGCTAATTCCATCCTATGGAATCCCAAAGTTTTATCGACTTGCAGTTCAACCGCAATCATAATCCATTCATGGAATATGCAAAATATTTCAACAATGTCAAATATATTCAAACATGCCATTAGTCTAAGTTAGTAAATTACTAATTAAAACTAAAATAATTAATACTGTTTCAATTCTGCTTGGTTGATAAAAACGATTGGATGAAAGAAATATAATTCGTCCGTAGACTATGTGTATGAGTACATAATCAAAAACAAAATATGTCCAAAACCAAACTGAAGTTTTAAAATTATGTGGTTTGCAATGTAACGTTAAGATTTCAAATTATATCCGAGATGACAGTTAATCGGTTTCCCGCTGGGCGGAAGTGACGTCGTTGCCGTTTCGCGCGCCCCGTTCGAATTCGAAAAACGCGACAGCACCGTCGCCGATGGTAATGCAGGAAGCTGCCGCTCCGCAACGTAATGACATTTGGCGGCGAGGATCATTTGTGACTTTCCCGCGGGAACAATATAATGCTCATCGATCCTAAATGACTGCGGCGTCCTCGGGTAGCCATTTTGGTGACATTTGCGTCTTGGCGCGATGTCGTTGAGCAAATAAAAAATAAGATTCCGTGAAAAATCGTCGAATGGGAACTACGTAAATGTTTCTTTTTGTGAATTCCTAACAAAGTTTCATTCAGTATGTACACAAAATACTGACGTGGCTTTGGCTTCATTGCATTTACAGCGGCTGAAACAAAATTTCCTCAAAATTATCTATTTATCGAAGAACTATGGACAAGAAAATAAGACTCAATAAGTATGAGGCCAACAAACTATCAAAATCGAATCCAAAATAATTAAGTTGCCAATCAATTGATCATGCTTTTCAAACAAGTAATGTATGGAATATATTGTGATGCAAATCTTCTAATATAAAATCACGATGATAAGGTATCAAAAGTTTTGATTTCAAAATTTTGATAGAGATGATAGAAACTACTACTTAAGCTTTTTCACGATTATATCTGTGCATAACTTTTAATCATTGAAGTCGATAATATGAAATATTTATATAGTTAATATCGAAGAAAAGGCTATACCATTAACACAAATGCCAAACATATTTAGGATTTCATTGAAAAAACTAGTATTGATCCTACTGAAACTTGGGTCTCTGATTTTTAGGGTTAAGGTTTTATCAAAAATTTCAGCAGATTAAATAGGAAAAGTGAAAGAGATTGGGAAAAACTATGATTTTGTGCGACTGTTAGTTTAAAGTTATTTCATTTTAATGTTATCTTTTATGGCGGTCGCTTGAGGATTTTGATACTTTCACTGATACGATAGTATAATGATAAAAAAGAATAAGTTATTACAATATGCCATTTAATTCGAGTTATTTAAAAAGACATCGGAAGCAATTTTGTTTGACCAATTAATCGTATATAATCAAAAAAGCATTAATTTAATTGAATAAATTCTAATAATATTCTAATAAATAAAAACCGGTCAGCAAATTGTGTAAAATGGTGATACTCCCGCACCAGATGTCATTTCGGTGGGAAGAAGCTCGCCATTACAAGCAACCCTCAGGGACCGTTGAAATCTTCATCGATTCTAAACGACTGTCGTATTTCTTTGAGAGCCATTTTCCCGGCATTTGTTTTAGCGGGAGTCCCAGATGTGCATGCCAAAAGCGATTTATGGATGAGACGGAAGCACAATGTCTTCGCGACGAAAAAGTAGAACAGGATCTTTGCTTTGCGAACGGCTGACTGTTATGAGAAATGTGTAACAATCTGAGACTTTCATTCCCATCACAGGAATTTTCGCCTACTATAATAAACGTATAGGTTAAATATAGTACAAGTATGTATTTAACTTCAAACAAAAGTAAAAACTTACAAACTTTCTGAGATATACATTTGTCTTACATGAATTAATTTTTACAAATTATGTCCCACCTTAATTGCAGGTATACATAACATTTCAATGTGATAATTCAATTTTCAGTTTACTCTTTATCAAATTTAAGTTTTGTGTCTTTGGACGTGTCAACTGTCTATTCTTGGTGGGAAAGCATTACACCTGTAAAACTGGTCGTGACTATTTCAAATATTTATCGAGTCGGTACAAATAATTGTGAATTATTTGATAATATATTAAAATTTAAATTTAAATTAAAAGTTCCGAAAAAGACCGATAAAGTCACAATTGAACAGATCTGAGCTCACTCAAGCTCACGTGAAATATTTCGACATTATCCGTGTATAATATAATCATTGGCAACATGAAAAACTTACAAAATATTTTTCAATATTGGTATAGTATTTTTTGCACATGTAATAAATTTCAATAATTTTCTATAGAGTCTATCTACGGCGTTCTGAATCCATTAATTATATCAGTTCAATTACATCCTTCATTCAATTCGGAATTTCTCGGTGAAGCACACATTTTATATGCACGGAGATTTATATTTTATAAAACTCTACGGTAAACTTCTTCACGTGTGATTAATCGGATTATTCAATGATTCTTTTTGTAGCCGTCATATTATAAGGGGTATAAAGAGTAAAAATGCAAAATCAGTCAACCACTATTATATAGCGAGCTGGCAGCGGTGGGTAGGTTGTATAGCTTATCCGAGTTTTAAAGCTTAAAGCTTTGTGGTGGGCGAAGGCCGCTCCGCGTTGACTCTGGCAATCACACGTACTGTTTTTCATAGGCGTGCATATTTTACATTTACATAAAATGTTTGATTTTAAATGTCTATTTTTGTAAATATCAATCAATATCATTAAATTGATATACCTCGTTTCTTGTTCTTATTATTGTAAGGAAAATACATTTTAAAATTTATTTTTCGTCTTATTAAAATTTTGAAAATTATTTGATGTACTGAAAATGTACCCACAGCTATTTTTGTTCAACGTTTGAAGTACATTTAAAAACAGTATTATGATGTATATCGTCATGCGATCTTTCAGCAAAAAAGGTGAACCCCTCGTTACTTTAAAATAATGACTAATTCAAATAAGATTACCAAAATGTATTAACAATAGTTCCATATTCAAAACTTTTCTAAATTTAATCAGACTTTCTTAAATATATCCTAAAAGAAAAATTATCAAAAGATTTTATAACAATATTAAATAGTAACGAACATTAAAATTATATTTTCTATTAAGCCAACAACAATGACACGTCACAGATAACACATTTGGTAGTTTGAAGGTATGTGCGTTTCAAGATCGATACAGAAGATACAAATGATGCATCTCGTAGGTTTATGTACATGAATGAACCTTTAGTCATCTGACAGTGAGGATCCAAGGCCAGTACCAGAGGCAAAAGTTCCCATTTTAACTGTGATCTTAGAAAGCACATGTACATGGGGTCGTCACATTGGGCACAATACCGGAGGAGTTTCACTCTTTACAATGATTTTAAAAAGGTGACATTTTTAATGACCCTACATATATTTCCGACACTGGTTCCATTTTTATTCTTACTACCACTCTGACTTATAGCTTATCTTCGTGAAACACTTGTGTGCGGACTTAATCAAACCTCCCACTTCACACTTTTCTTTCCATTTGTGGTCGATTTAATTTATGATTTCACATAACCTTTTTGACAGTTTATATTTCACACTTTGCCACTTTATAGCATATTTACCAGTGCTAATTATCTTACATGCTAGGATTATCAATAAAACTTTTTTCTAGAAAATTATTCGATATTCGAAGCCTGTAAAACTATAAGAATCAAATTCAACAATTTACATATCAAGCAAAACTGGCTGTGGCAAGATCAATCAAATTGTATAAGCTTTAGAACGAACTATTTGACAGCCACTTAAATTTTGCTAAACCATTTCCACTATGGACCGGTATCGAAGAATTCTACGAGTAAAACAGTACAAAATAACAGTAAATAATTTTCGTTTTTGTTCTGTTACATAACTATGTATTTCAGAATAACGATATTTATTTTTAAAACCATGTCTGCTTTCAACCTGAAGTACATGAATACATAATGGAATTTCTGAAAAAATTAAACTGCCTGGCCTAGGAGTCAAGCCCGTGATCTCGGAAACTAAACGTTGACACTCGACCACGGACCCGATAAACTATAATTGATTAATACTTGACGACTTTTGCTATCTCTTATGATTATTTTCAAAAAAAATCTTAATATTATATTACCACCATATCTATTAAGCTTACCAATTACTGGCAATTCAACGAGATATATAGCTTGAGGTCTTAACACATTTACCACGGGGTAAATCTAAGCATATGCACAAACGGTGCGTATTCACGTAGCCAATGTGTTTAAAATACTCATATTTTTTTCCATTTATTTTAAATGAAGATACATTCTTTACGCTGACGATACAAAGGCTTGCCAAACGTCCTGTTTTGAGACTATAGTCTCGGCATTCCATCTGGGTTAGTATTTTTTCCAGGTTTCTTTTTGGATCCACTCATTTAAAAAAAATCTAAATAATTATATTGAAGCAAAATCCTACTAAAATGATCGAATATATTTTATGCTCTCTGCTATGATCGTCGAGTTTTCTCCATAATAAAACATGTTTGGCCGGATGACCGAAGCCGTATGCTGGAGTCTACCTTACGAGCATTACTGTTCTGCAAATTAAACTTTGGCATAACATGTAACGAATTTTATGAAATTTTGAAATAAATACACTATAGTGAAAAGTACGCCTCCTACCAAAACGTTAAATAACTCCTGTCTGGTCAAAAACTTTCAATATTGTGATGATTCTAACTATACGGCATGCTTAAAATTAAAAATAGCTGTTAAAATTAAAACTCTTCCCTGGAAGACTCTTCATAATTTTACAACGTTTTTGAAGTTATACTTTTGAAGTTATACTTCTTTAGGCGCGCTATGAAAATTTATGAGAGTGAATTTTTAAGATGCGCGCGCATCACCGACAGCCGAAATTCACGGTATCCGCTACGCGTGTGCTACGCGTGCGCTACGTAAAATGCCGATGATGACGGCAACGAGCGTCATCACGGGCGAGTGAAAGTTCGAGTTATGTATATATGTGCTAATAAATTATATTCAGTAGTGATTGAAATTGAATATTTTGATAAATAATATTTACTATTCGTAGTGATTAATATTATTTACAACAAGTGAAAAAAATTGTGCCTATATAATTTTTAAAGTGCATCAATATAATTGAGGTTAACTATCCGTATGTATTTTTTATTGATATAAATTAAAATTCATCGATCTAGCTACTTACAAAGTATTGTTAATAAGCGTACTATTAAATGTTGGCTGCGATTTTTAATTCCATCACCATTGTATACTATGTACGATATTAAAGTTGATGAGTCATTCTTTAATGATAATCACATGCACGATGAAATTCAGCAAGGTGATTTCAGCGAACATATTCCTATAGAAGAAAGTTTTACAGCTCAACAGCAGACATTATTTTATAGACGAGAAAAGCATATACAGTTAGCTAATTGATCAAAGTTGAACCCGTATATAAGGATTGGAAGGATTGAAGGGAATGGAAAGATTACGAATAATGTATAACAGACAATAAATTATTGTACAGTGAACTTTGGTGTTTTTTAAACGCGTTTCCTCGGGACAAGGGTAAATTTATAAAATCGTGTTCAGTTATTTTATTGCCAAATATTCGCATTACGTTGTTTTATTTTAAGATATGATTACATTAAACTAAAGGCGCGTTGTATTCGAATGACAGCATTTAACAAATTAAATTTCTGTAAAAAATATTGTCGACAAACGAAATGACATCATTGGTATATAAAAATGCCAGTATGGCGTTATTGCGTGCATCATGCTACGCCAAACCGCAAACTTTGTGAATTCGAGCTTTATTCGTTTTGATTTTGTATATTGTGGGTAATGCGAAACTTTATTGAAATAATTTGTCCGCAACTTACCTAATAATTAATAAGTAAAGGTCACAGATGACATTTGGTAAAAAAAGACGAAATAGTAAACTTGAATGTTTTGCGTGTGAACCTTGACATTTTGTGCAGCGCAAAACTTTTAAGTTTGCCTTTTATAAGGCTATTAGAAAACTTAATTTCCTGAAGGGCAATTTAAATCAAATTGTATAATCAGCATGGTCTTACTTCGAAAGTAAATATTTAACTAACTTCAACCTTACAAATATTTTTCATAAAGCTATACAGTGATCAGTGGCAGGTTAAAATCTTTTAAAACAAAAAAAAAGAAAAAGTTTTTTAGTAATTGTCTCGTGAAATATTTAGTACTCAAATTTTACGTGTATCACTTTTTTGAGTGATTTAAAATCAATGCCAAAAGGAAAACGGAAACAATATGTTATAAAATATTTATGAAAATACTTTGATTGTGTTCTTATTCACATAACAATAGTTTCATAGACTAACTTTAGATGGCAGACCTAAGTTAAACAAACCCAATACAAGTAAAAAAAAACTAAAATTAAGGTGAACAAAATAGATTTTTTACCTTCTTATCCCGAGAATAATGGATTCTGAATAGTCCTCGGCGATACGTATCATTCACACAAAATATCAGCAATTACCGTTATTGCATACACAATGTTTTTATCAAGACAATGCTGAACAAAGCTTTTGTTTTTATAACTTTTTTTTCAACGCTTAAAAACAACTCATTGGTAAGAAATTGAAAATGATTTCAACACACAAACTTTTGCGGTGAGCACGCAAGGCTCCTCAGGCTCACTTAATTACATGCAGTCGAAAAGTTAGGCCTACAGTCTTACTTTGAGTATAGCGTTATCAAATGTTTTACAAAGTAAAACAATGATTTGTTGTTTGGCTATAAATAATAAAACATCTGGCTTTCTTTACGGCTTTACTGTCACAGATTTAATTGTACGCTTTAATGAAATTAATTTCATTAAAATTACTGTCAACAATTTCAGTTTCGTCTTATTATTAATGCAATTATTCTACTTGTCTCTTTATAAATATAAGTAAATATAATAAAACCAACAGATTCTATGAAAACCCATTAAAGACGACTCATTTTGATTATTTCCTAATGGAAAGACGAACGCAATATTTTATAAATAAATAATGACATAATTAAATACATCTTTAAGCTAATTTTTGACATATTTTAAACCTTTATTATTATTTGTTTTCCTGTAAGCTACTTTTTTTAACTTCAAAAAAATACTATAAAGTATTAAATATATTGCTGATGTTTGAGTATTAATTCTGAGAAAATTTCTTATTGCGACGACTATTATTGCTTTCTGAAAGATAGATAATTAAATCTCCGTTTGCTTTATCGCACGCGTTATGATTTAAAGACAAATATGGAACCATATTGTAGACAAATAAGTTGTAAATTTTCTTTAATCATTGCGTTTTAGTAAATGTTTCCGGTGATGACTCACTAACTGAGCATCTGTGTCTTCTGAAAAACGCAACAATGAACATGGAATGACATTACAAAAGCGTTATTGGCCTTGAATAACGTAAAATCGGGGTTTCACTGTATATATATACATATTATATATATTCTTTATTTATCAATATGAATATGTATCAAGTAAAGTTGACATCTTGTGGTATTACAGAAGGTTCGCTTGCGAGCCATAAAATGGCGAAAATAGGTCATATTTTATAAATTGGCCGTTATGCAACCTTTTTTATACGTAGGACCTAAGTGTGTGAAAAATGGTTTATAATATTTTCTTTTAGCACTGCGTAAAACAGTAAAATATCATATATCGTAAAACATGAGTAATATAATGCTTGTTTAAATTAAAACACCACAATAAACAAACTAAAGTTACATATATAAGAAATCAATCAATCGTACTTCATTGCAGACTTTTTAAGAAGCAATATCAGTTTGCAATCTTCGTGTGTCTGAAGCAACCTGAAATAAAATGGAGAAAATCGTTTTATTTTGCAGAGGAACGAATTAAATGCAGCCAAGTTGAGTTCATAATGGAAGGCTATTATATCTTACGCTCGTCATTTTGCTTAGTCACTGTAATAAAACTGTAATTTACTTTCATGGTGCTTTTTATAATCATACTTTGTCATGAAACGATAGAATTCATTTGCATAAATCTAATTATTTCATACATTGATATTTATGGACTCTGTAATATCAAAGGATCTTAGAAGCTTTTTTTATCTTATGCTAATACGACTATTCAAAATTGTATTCATAAAACGGTCTTGCTTCATTCAAATAAATGACTTTTCATATTGTTATAGTATAATGTGTGACTATGCATAGTATAATAAGAAAATACGGATGAACACATTAGTTTTGAGTAATATTACAAATCAATTTATTTCATACTCAGTTAACACTTATATTTATTTAACGAAATAGCTTTACTCCTTTGTAATTAATTACATCGAATGTCCAGAAAAAAAAATATTTTTGACAGCGTAGAAGGAAACTTTTTCATTATACTTAAACTGTAAAAATTTCCTAAAATATAATGCAAATATGTATAATTTCTTCACTAAAATTTCTCTTTTATAACGATACGACATGCTGTATTATTATACCATTTTAAGCATGCCTTCTTCCAATTATCTCATACTATCAATACTTTATATCCAGAAACTCTTGCTTGGGGATAAATTAAAGCAACAAGATATGTTTAACGAGATTGTACTTTTATCTTAAAACTACCAAAGCGTTACAAACAGTATACCATCTGAGTTGAGACTCCAATTCGAGTATTTACGATTTACAAGTACTCTATACTCGAGTAGTTTGTAAAATACTCGAGTAATACTCGTTTTAGTATAAATCTGCGAGAGCTTTTTCTACTGCGGGAATTAAAAAAACAAAACTTCGAACCAATTTAAAATTTGTGACGTTTAATTCTCTATTATTGTTGAAATATATGTTGAATAAATTGAAGTAAATGTATTAATCAAATTGAATATGCTTCTTTATTCATTTAACATCTAAAAATATATACAAATTCGAATTGATAAAACATATTTTGGTACATCTGAAACTACTCGAGTATACTCGAGTACTCGAGTATTTTAACATTTTACTACTCGATACTCGAGTAGTTTAGATATCGAGTAATTGGAGTCTCTACATCTGAGTAAAAAATATGAGCACATTTATGATTGTAGAAAAAAGATAAAACTTCTTTATCGATTTATTAATACGTCGCTTTTTGTTTTCAAACAATTTATATATAGAGGTTTGACAAACTAAATGAAGAGAAAATCTTAGAAAATCGTAATCTCTTATATTATTATATCACGTGTTTGCAAACAATGAATTATTTATAGAATAAAAATATCTTCAATTAAAAGATTTGAAAATAATCAATACTTAATATTCAAATACAATACTCAAAATTATAATTTATCTTTTCACTAATTAAAATTTTAGGGAAACATTTATTATCATAAATTGCATATATTATATAATCACGCGAATATAATTATTTTTTCCCTCATACTCAAAACTTTAAGCTTCTTATTATATATTCTTTTATTCACGACGCTCTAAAGGTCCATTTTAGGGACATAAACCGAAATGTATGACGCCCTAAAAATTTTCACTTCATGGATTACGTCTGAAAGAAATTTAAAGCAATCCCTTTTTCTTTTTGTTGGATGTATTCAGTTTTTCATCCAAAGATAATGGATTACTAAATTTGCTGGGAGAGACGCCTTTCCTACCATTTAAAATATGTCATCAATTTTGTTCTCTTTATATATTTCCGACATTTTCACTTTTTTCGTTTATTTCTGAAAGCTTCTGATTAGCTTAAGAGGGGTCATTATCATACTAGCATCATTATTAAGATTAACTGAATAATTTCAAATAATTAAGACAATCATAAATCTCTCTTTGAAAATTCAGTGCTCGTTTTTTCAATCACAAATTAATTATTCCATGAACCTTATATTGATAAAATTAAAATGGAAATCTTCCTACTGTCTTGTGTGTTTTTTTCTTTATATTAGAGAGATTCAGATTAGTATGTGAAGCTGTCTATATTTCCTGGCTATGGCTTTACGTTCAATTAGTACAGACTTAGACTTAAAATTCCACCCGAGTTTGATCAATACTATATAACGGAAAATACTGTCGTCTAAAGGCTTCGATCGAAGAACTACAACTAAGAAAACTCTTTACGAATACGGTTTATGTGAAAATTATATTAGTTTATTAACATTCCGTCAAATAAATTAATATAAAATAGAATTTGCTATTGAAATTCCATCAAGCACTTCCTAAAAAAACTTTCTATGCTATAAATTAGTATAAATGATCACGATTGATTTCATTTAATAAGTAAAAAAACTCCCACAGTAAAAAAAACGTAAATTAATCCAATAACTAAATAATTCAGCACATCAATATTCAGCAGCAAAGAATAATATTCATTTGACAAAAATAACGACTGTTAAATTCAAATATTTGATAAAAACAATGGTTTCGTCACTAATTGGATCTATCAAAATCAAACCATTGTAAATAATTAAATAATATTTTATAAGACGATACATTATTCTTAGTGAGAGCGATTTGCTTACAAAACCTCTTACCCTATCTCGACTTCGTCTAAAAACTAAATAATAACTATTTTTCGTAAAACAACGCTCTATAAAAAATCCGTGTGCGGCCGGCCCTATTGGGATAAGAAATGGTTGATATTAATAATCTATAGACTTCGATGATTGATTGTGTATTGTAGGTGAAAAATTATATTTTACAAACTTTGATAAATTGTACACTAAAATCATACAGAATTTTCATTAAATAACAAAACATATTATGTCAAACGATTTGTATTCAAAATGACATCGAATTAATAGGCCCCGTGGTTAAATGTTGTGCCATATTTTCACTATTTCAAAGAGTAACGACTGGGGTAGTAAAATATTAGTGCCGAGCTTCCGATCGATATGTTTCATGATATGGAAACTATGAGCCTTCCGCTATAAAAGCTTTTGATTTTTCATGAAAAGGCACATGAAACGTCAGAATCAAAACATTAATAATGATTTCACCCTCCCCCGTACATCAAGTGTTTAGTTTGTTAGTGTGAATTTTTCTCGCCTCTTTTTTATGTGTGGCTCATATTTTTTCATATAAAGCACGATGTTAGCATCTTTACATTCTTTTATTACAATTTTTTAACGATAAAAATATTTTTTTCCCATTATAGAAATATATCGTAAATTGCTACTTGCTGTTTTTTGATTTATCTTGTTACAAAAAAGTTAGCGGCATGGAATTACGTTTGCTATAGTACAATACTGTATTGTCACCTTACAAATCATTTTCTTTCAGCCATTTCTACTAAATATTTATTCTTTAATTAATATACCAATAATTATTATATTACTATGAGTTTATAAAAAAAGATTTATTTAACTGATCAGAATTTGAAAACAAATACAACACCTATTTAAGTTATTACAATCAGTGTAGGAAAATCAACCTTTAATAATTATAGAAACGCTTTTTCTTAGTTTACACAAAATTTACTGCCCTTATACTATCTAAGACAAATTAAATTTTATGTAGGAAGCAATATTAATTTTTTTTGTAATAAAAAAAAATTGGCATTACAGTTTACGCCAATGCGCCAAATATTCTTAATTATGAAAGTCATTCGAGATTAACTCGATGATAAATAATGAATCAGTTGTGCACAAAATCAACGATTAATAACATACACCCAGCTCAAGATCTCTTTTTTCAATTGAAAAAATCTGACCTTGCCGGGAATTGAACCCGGGGCCCCTGATCGCTAGAACAAAGCTCTTGCCATTAGACCACAGAGACCGACATTTGACCTCTTTAAAACGCAGCGCAAATATTTTGTACCATAATTAAAACCCTCTGTACACAATTTCTTTCTTAATAATTTTTAAATATCTATCTTGCAACCGAAATAAGTTTGAAGTAAGGCATAAATCATATAAATTATAATTGTTATGTTAGAGCACACAAAATGAAAAAAATGTAATATTTATATTATTTGCTTCAATCTTTGTTTCATACAAAAACATTGCAATAAACTCTTCAATGATTTAGAAGTCAGTATAAAAGTTATTTGTATTATATTAAGTGGTATGTCAAAAGAACTAGTTTGTTTCATATATTCCAATTTTCTCGCCTCCTTTCAAGGCCTCACCGGCTGATTTACTGTAAGTCAATATTAACAACTTCTTTCCGAAAAGGCTTTATACCCTTGAGGAAACCGTAAAGCATTTTCATTTAACCCGTCCGTCGTCAGAGGGTTGGTTATTTTTCGACCCTCATTCTCTTAACATCGCTTTGGCTAAAGTTTTCTCGATTCCAAACCAATTTTCCGCATTCTGCATTGCGAATATCAGGACTTTTTGTCTTGTATGACTCAGTGGTTTGCAACTTGAAGCTTTTATTATGTCTAAAATATTTGATGGAATTTAATACTCCATTTTTACATATTCCTCGAATCGTCGCAAAGTTTATCAATGAATGCTTATGATACGTCAAGGTATACTTATTTTCAAGCAAGTCTGTTCCCAAAATCAAACATTAAAATTTTTTTTTTTTATTGATCATGTCCTCTGACAACTTGGGGCATATAGACACCTCGCAAAGTTTATACTAACAAGTTTTTTTACAGAAACTGCTTGTTACCTTTCCACACCATTACCGTCGAATCTATCTTAAATTTAAAAACATTTATTCAATCAAGACCTGATAGTATTTGTTAATGATTGAAGAAGTAATCTTTTTCCAATGTGTTATTGACGGTTTATTTATTTATTTTTAACCATTTCTGCTCCCAACTTGGAGCATATGGACTTTTCATGGAGTTTATCTTAACATGTGTTTTTCTACGAGAACTGCTGGTTACTCAGTTGTACAACCTCTCTTTTTCTAAGAGAGTAGAGATGGAAAGGATATGAGGACTAGGACAGGACTAGTGAATAGCTAATCGCTGTCACAATGCGTCGCTCTTTGAGATCGGAAAGGTGGGAAGGGATTTTCAACAATACAAACACCCATGCCTTTGAACAGATTGATCGAGTGAAAAAATCCACTCGTACCGGGAATCGAACCCGGGTAGTCCGGCACGCAAGCCACGGGGCGGACGGTTTATTTACAAGCAATAAAACTTAAGCTACTATTTCAAAAAATACTCAAAATAGTTTTATATCGAATTTTTTTAAATATTGAGGGCTTATTATTTTCGGTTAAAACCCAAGAAAAAATACGTTTTTTACAATTTTATTCAGTTCATTTTACAGCAGTCAACAAAAATGCAGTCAAAAGTTTTGATTATCTTAATTCCAATAATTTAAAATAACTGTGAATATTCTTAGAAAAGATTGACGACTGGTTTGAATTAGAGATAGTAATCGGGTTTTACTTCTAAGCATAGCATCCTCGTACGAATTGTATAGTGTTCACTTTGAGAATGTGCTTACTCGGTACGGAGAAAGATCTTTTACACCGACATATTCTGTTATATACATGATTGCTTCCATTATTAAGGATATCTTACGTACTACACCGACGTTTAGGTTTACAAAAATTTCATATTGATTTGAACAATTTGACAAAAAAAATCGCTTGATTTCATTTAATACATATTAAAATCAATGACTATTTTTAAAAAATGTAAAACAATATTTCAGGAGGCAATTTTCAAAACTGGTAAATTTTTTTTGAACTGCCAATGATTAAAATTTTGAGACCTTGTTTATTCATACACATTATATTGTATATCATTTCTTAATTTAAAACATATTTTAAAAATATTGTTTTTTAACACAAACTTATGAGGAAAAAGTTAAGAAAATATCTCACTTTCTCAGTTTGTCAACAAATGGATTTGACCAAATTTGAAAACTACCTCCTGATTTATGCACCGGACTTAAATTTATTACTTATATCTAGGACTTATATCTACTACCCAATATATCAATCCAGGGAAATCTCGATCCTTTAACGATTTTTTTATCCATGCTCTCCCCTAATGTGGAGCATATGACATCCTTATAGAGGTATCCTAACATAACATATTTTGCTTTACTTTTTACTTAGTCGCACATCCTCTTTTTAGTTCTATGAGAGTATGGATAAAAAAAAGGCTGGGCTAGTACTGGTAACTAGTTAGTTGTTCTCACTACGAGCCGCTTAAAGAATCTGATAGGTGGGAAGAAATTTTTAGTCAGTCAAACGTCTTTGGGTAGAATTGATAAATCGACTGAAAAACGGGACTCGAGCCCGTGACGTCCGTCGCGGAAGCCAGCGATGTTGACTACTACTCCACGGACACGACTTAAATTAACAAATGTATATTCTTTGCATGATATGTGGATTATATTTTACCTCAATACCTTTCAAGAAAAGCGTCAATATTTTTCACTGTTATTGGTCGTGATTCAGCCTCTCATAGAGTGTTTAGTTGTAATTTAGATGTGGTTCTGTCAGTCTCTACGGACCTTTATAAGAACTTTACTTTAGAGAATATATTGGTCCGAGTTTTAGTTGCGGTTCGGTGATTTTTAGAATATCGATTTTTAAATCATTTAAGATCATACGCCTGACAGTTTGTAGTTAAAATCTTCTTGTTGATATTGGACGATTTTAAAAATTAGAGGTTATCTCGTTTAGTTCTAAAATAATATTCGTCTCGGCTATTGTAAGCTGTTATACCAAATATTTTTTGATAAATCGAATACATGATCTGGTCAGCCAATCTTTATTTCCCGGCAATGTGTAAGTGAACAATGATGAAAACTTCAAAGGACACCTACGTTCAAAAACAATGTATAACATCGTGTAATGTATTCGCGAATTCAGTATACATGCTAAAAAAACACCTAACCAGCGCCGCTGTTGAAAAATATAATATAATTAGGAATTCATGCGACAAAATGAGCACTCAATTCATTATAACCACTTGTTTATTTGGAAGTAAATATTTTAAATAAATCCTTTGAAAGAACACTGTCATCAATTTGAGAGTTAAGAGCGTCGTTATGTAGAATCTATGTCAAAATACCATAATAATAATTTTCATTTATGCACACACTATGGTGTTGAAATTGTATTATACTAAAGTTTTAATTACTAAGTTACATCTGTTTGAAATATCGAGTGTGTATCTACACGTTATACAAGACTATTCGAAATACTTAATTAATATAAGCTTAACTTTAAGATTTTAATCTTGAATTTCCTCTGAAGAATTTAACAACCTACCGAACAAACTTTAAGGGATTATTTTTATTTTTTTCTTTTGATCGGTTCCTAATATTACGTTACGAATACTTTTTCATAGAAACCTGATATTTATAAAACGATTGAAAAATTCTTAAATCTTTTAATAATCGAAAACTTTTAGCCGGGCATTTCTTTAGATGTATAAATAATAAATGACTGAATAAATATTGACGTTATGCGATGTAACACCGATCACTTTGATTTCACTACGCCTTTAATTTATTGAAGTGCGTTATAATATTTTTCCTTGATAATAAAATTTATTATTTACATGATTTTGTGTTTATTTGTATAATACATGTACGACTAATATGAATTATTTCAAATTAATTATATACTTTGTCAATAGAGTTGTCTCATATTATTTTCGTGCATATTTCCGATACAAAATAATAAGTAGAATTAATACATAACAATACAAATCACAACTGACGCTATTGTGCTATGCATTTGACAAATCTGTACCTCTGAGGTATACTGTACTATGTCGAAAATGACTCTTTTTCGCTACAGCTGTTTAAAATCTACTAACGAAGTGTAGTTTGAAATACAAATGGGTTTCTTCCACTATTTGTTATGATGTGATTATGTCATAGTTGAATATACCCCACGACAGAGCGTCCCAAGTAGAAACTCCAATTACTCGACATCTCAACTAATCGATTGTCGATTAGTATAATTTCAAAATACATACTCGAATACTCGTCTATACTCGAGTAGTTTCAAATGTACTGAAATATATATTATTAATTCAA
Source organism: Himalopsyche kuldschensis (assembly GCA_028554975.1). Taxonomy (NCBI): domain Eukaryota; kingdom Metazoa; phylum Arthropoda; class Insecta; order Trichoptera; family Rhyacophilidae; genus Himalopsyche; species Himalopsyche kuldschensis. The sequence continues at coordinate 5,566,217 of JAHFWI010000029.1, read as the reverse complement.
ATGTGTGTATATAAGTAAATAAATAATTTGTCTCCTGTCATCATAGAATCTCGTCATCATAAACTTTTCATTGATAAGACAAGTCAGTAGAAACCAAAGCAAAAGTAACGAAAGGAATTCTCGTATAGCATACGGCAAAATCATTCAAAAAAATATAACCTGATTGTAAAATCCACTTGTAAGACTCATTTATAAATTATGAGTATTACTTGAGTATTTTTCAAAATACTCGAGTATCCAGTACTCTAAAAATGGAAGAGTATTCTCGGGTATCGAGTGATCAATACTCGAATTGGAGTCTCTACCTCCAAGATACAGAAATATAATTAAGATAATACCAACACACAACAAGAAATAATGATAATTTAAATATAAAATTTTGTATATTTACGCGTCAAAGTTGCTTCATTTTTACTTTCCACTAGATTTTTCACAAATCCACACGTTTAATACTTACACCTTGACATTTATACACATTATGCTACATCAGCTCTTTTATTTCGAAGATCCTTGAAAGAGAAAAAGATTTTGTCGGCGCGGGCGATATATCCGAGGCAAGCCCTTTACGTCCACGGTAACGCTACGAAGGATTTCGCATGCGGAAAAAAGTTCCCCTCCCCATTTTGTTTCAAATTTTCTCTACTTTTCTTCCCTCGTGAACCAGATGCGTGATGGATGTTGGAACTGTTATGTCGCCGCGTTAAAAAAGGGTGCACGATTTGTTCGCACGCTCTTCTCCATCCATCTTCAAATTTTATATTATAGTACAGCGGGGATTCTTAACCACGTGCCCGCGGACGCAAATGTGCCCACAAGTCATTGAATCATGACTCATGAGTCATTTTCGTGCGCCTGGCATAGGATTAAAAAATATATTTTTTGAAATTGCAAAAATATTAACTTATCTGTTATTTTGAGAGGTGATGATATTTTTAATGTCTTTAAAAACAACGCGAAAGAGATTAGCATGCCTTCATAAAAAGTATCAGCAATAATTACTGATAATGCTCCAGTCAGTGCTTTCCTTAAAACATGTCATGAATGTCGTTCTGAAAACAATCAACAATATTTGAACAAATCGTTTATCTCACAGAATAAGCCATTGTAGAAAAACTGATATACCTTACATGTTTTTGTCAATGTAAAATGATCTTCGTGAAATGCAATGACACAGATTACACGAAATGTGCATTATCATTTCTTGGATTGTTTGTAATTGTAAATAAATCCATTAACTTTTCGATTTAAAATAAACAATTTAAGTCACACACTAAACGCACAACGTGAATATAAAACATGTAAAGTTGCCAAAGGAACAATAATAAAATTAATACATACATGAATATGTACTACATACTTATATCATGTTTTTTAAAAATCCGGCCTGCGCCCGTGACTCATCTCCAAGATCTCAAATGCGCCCGTCACCGCAAAAGGTTAAGAACCCCTGCTGTACACCCATGCCGCTAGTTTGTATGAGTACATCTGGGACGTATATTCCACAGCTATTCTCATAAATACTGTGACAGTTTTACATTTGTCAAATCACAAATATTAAACAGATCATTTGGGGAATCACTTCAAGCAAAAAAAGAACCATTTGACAATTTATAAAACGGATATTATGAACTACAATGTTTGTGCATGTCATGATATTCTTATATTATTATTTGGATATATTCCGAACAACGAAACTCGATTTTTCGGATCAGTCTTCACGGAATGTTTTTGCTATTGCCGAAAAATACTCGAGTATCGAGTACTTGAAAAATGGACGAGTATACTCGAGTATCGAGTACTCGATACTCGAATTGGAGTCTCTAGTAACAATCAAACGAAATATCAAAAAAACTAAATCACATTCAATTTTCATATCTTATAGCAGTGTTGGTGAGCCTGTGGCTCTTCGGCAAAATATTAAGTTCCCTAAGACACATATAAAAAAATATAACACATTTTTTGTACTTATTCCACATTTAATTTATTAGGATCAGGACCTGTTTCGTTCATCGCGAACATTTTCAACTTCTTTCAAAAACTTTTTTTTATTTCCTATTACAGTCAAACCTCTTTTTTATGCGATTTTTTGTGCGATTTCAAAGTTATGCGGAATTTTTTAATGTTATTTTGTTAAATATATTTTTGGGACAAAATTAACGTACATATGTGATAACGTAATCAAAAGCACGATGTTCACATACTGTAAGTGTTTCACTATTATATTGTGACCTTGACACGTGAGTCCTTGTACATGCTATGCACCCATATTAAGTAATAGATTTATTTGTGTGTGTTTTTTTCTGAGATTTTCCGCGGAACGCATCAACCGCACAATAAAAGGCTTAGGTGTAGTTGAAAAAATCCTAATAAATTTAATGTGGAATAAGTATAAAAATTTTATTATTATTTTTTAACAAAATGCCATTTCACCAAGTTTAGAAAGTGAGCAAATTCAAATATCATAAGGCTTACTTCTTTCTGGGTGATTTTTTTACTAAAAAGAGTTATCTGCAAGTGTCTACCTGAAGAGCAATTTTCCACCTCGGTTAAGAGAGTTGTACCTATGAAGTCTTTATGCAAACAATTGCATTTGCTAGAAAGTGTTTGCTATATTAAAACAAACATAAAAATCTTGCATAGTGGAATCTCAGTGATATACTGAGGGTAGCAACCACACGCCTGAAGCATGAAGTCAAGTCACACTTGAAATTTTTCACCAAACGGAGTGAAGTATATATTAATATTAAATTATTAATCTCTTAAATAATTATAAAATAATATAAATCAGAGTCCGTAAATATTTTCTGCGTGCCATAAACAATAAAAAAATTAATAATGCGTCTCATCTATTCCATATGTCGCATCTGGTTTTAGAGTTAAAAATACGTCTTCTTTTGAAACAAACATTTTTTTTCGTTTTTTTTATCGAATAGAAAAGTTTTTTGAAAACGGCTATAAACAACGGTTTTTATATACAAACTGCGGATATTGGAACTAGACAAATTTTCAAACAAAATAATGTGAAAATCGCATTGTGTCAATATTAAAAAATCTTCTCTTTAAGCACCTTACTGCATGGCTTAAAAGATCGTGCAGCTCTGTATCGGCCCAAGTGAATTAGCTTATTTTCTTGATCACATAGCGTTATGGAAGCCGGCCGTGAACAACGGCTGTTTTCATAAAGTGGGAGGTTTTTTGATAGTCAACCAGTGTTCTAGATATTTTTAATCGGTTTGCGAAAAATCTTTGTCCAAGAACATTTTGAAAGATTTAACTCAAGAACGAAATTTGGAGCATAAAATGCACTTGATTACAACAAATATGATACGATCGCTAATCGACGCTTACATGCTACTAAGGTTTTCTTAAAATAGATAAAAGAAATAGGGAACACAAATTTACAGGTCATCTATTTCACATTATCTCAGTATCTTGCTTGAAATAGTAAATCTGGAATAGTATTTTTTATTGATCCTCCAAAGTTATGAGTGCTGATTTTGTTAATTATAAAACATAAATGAGTGCATTTTTATGGCTAACATTGATAATTCAATTATTCACTGAACACAAAAAATACACAAACTTTCAATCAATCGTAAATACCAGCCAAACAATTAAACTGATCAAATCTATTGTTTTCGTAAGCAAAATGTCGAATGATTTTCACCGCTTTAATTGTTTGCTATCAAACCCATCAATCTGACTTTTCAGTTTAAGTAATTTGTTGAACGAGTGATGCTTTCAAGATAATATGCTAAGAAGATTGTTATAAAAGTTTTTGTACAAACACAAAGTACTTTTAACGAATAAAATACTTTGATAGTAAAAGTTACCACGTCCCTAGTAGTCGCTTTATCGCAAAATTAATTATTTGGTGGTACAGTAAATAGTAAAGAACTGCAAAACTTTTTAAGCTAGTAATGTTATTACATAATTTTACTACCTCGTTTAATTTAAAGGTTTATAACAAAACATTAAATTACACATAGAATTACGGATTAACCATACAAAATTTATCGCCATAATACATTATTAGTCCTAATGAATTGATCGTATATTTGCTGTGTTCGCTACTGATTTTTTTAATATTCGCTCTTCGAAAATTTTAGTTTTATACATTTGAAATTCACTTTGTACTTGAAATACAATCACTTCATATCAATTATTTTCTAATGCCCTTTATTTTGAATGTCTATAAATATACGGATTAAAACAAATCATAGCTGGAGTATAAAAAATTCAAACTTTTAACGGTTATTAAAAGCACTTATGTCCTATGGGAAAAAGGCGTATAGAAACCATGTTTACTTACAGACAAATTTAGAGTATTTAGCTGTTGCTTGTAACAAATAGTTTAATAAGTAAGTATCGGTTACATTTAAGAAACAGATCATCATACAACCGATGGAATAATGAAGATATACTGAACGTGAACGGGAATTAAAAGAATCCAAAATATTTGAATTGTTTGAATTTTGAACTTTTCCATGAGTTTTGTAGTTAACGATCCAGGTTTCGCCTTTCGGCATCTTCATGCGTTTCAAGTGTTAGTTCAAGTAAATCCGTGCACTTGAAATGCCTTAAGATGCCGAAAGGCGACAAACCCGGGTCTTTAGCGATAAAGCTCATGGAAATGAACAAAATTAAAACAATTCAAATTTGATATTGAAATTCTATCAAGCACCCTCAGTCGAAACCCTTAATTGAATCCAACATAATTTATTGTGATTCTTCCACGTGTATTCTTATAATGATCATGATCGGTTTCGCGCATTTCAACTGATGAAATATACAGTAGAATAAGGATATTTATAACAATTAGAGAAACAAAAAGCAAGGTGTAATAAACAATCGGATTAAGAAATGTACCAAGAAATTAAAGATAAGGAGAATTATTGTTTATATTCTGAAAAAGTCTTGATCTTTATCAAAATAAACGTGGAAGTAGTATTATAAACGCATTATAAAATAAATACAAGTAAGGTTAAATGTACTAGTAGTTGACCATGTACCAGTAGTTGGCTTTTTGAGAATAAAATGGCCCAAAATAAGAAATGCAGATGCGGGATTGCTCTAAATTGTAATGTTCAGACAAGTTAAGGTATCTGTGGTCGGAATGAGCCACTAACACATCACCATATAGCCAATGGAGTGCCAGGGCAGCCATTTGAAAACAACACCTAGTGAGGAAAGTGTATTATTTCAAATTTCTTAAGTTTGTTCCTGAACCACCCACTGCTACTTGATTCAACCAAGAGTGGTGTGACAGAAATCTCTAAGGCAACTCTGACAGAAAGTTCACTATAAAGCCCCCTGATTAGACATGGCCAACTACTGGATTTTTCAATTTGTGAGATGGTCAACTACTGAAACAGAAACATGGCTTTAAATATATTTTTTTTATACAACTTTTTTTAAACAGGCCCTTTCGTAATTTTTGTTACATAATATTAATTAAGACATATGATACAATATGAGTATACTTGCTTTGCCATCATTCAGTTCAATGCTAAACCTTAATCGTTATTTTTGTTGAAATTTTCTCTTAAACGGTCAGCTACTGGTACATTTACCTTAACGCCTTAAACGTAAGAATGCTAATGATTTTGATTCAACAAACAAGCACTTACTGATTTGAAAATCCCCAAACGGTTGAATACGTTTATACTAATCTTGTTCGTCATTTCCAAAACGATTGTGTTGCTCAACATTACATTATTTTCATATTTCACACGCTACTAATCACACGCGACAATTTTGCTCCCTTGGCAGTAAAAAACAGCGTAACAGCAGCACAGTAGTTGTTATAAACTGTGTGAACTTTGTAAACTGCACTCGTAATTGAATAGGGTTCAGTTTCAATATAGACGAAGCGTGGAAACGTTTTTGGCAATGTTCCCACAATCCATTACGTGCCGCGAACCGAGTCCGAGTTTCCCTGCTGCCAGATGCTGGTGAACGGACCATACACGGTGGCCTGCTAAGAATGCTTATTGCCTCGGAAATTGCATTTTTGAAAATCTTTTTGTTCGATTTCCAAAAATCTAACACTTAATGAAATTCCGATACCGCTTTATAAACTGTAGTTTAAAATAAGAGTGTAAATATTTCTTCTACCCAATATTAATTACCTTTCCGTAAAGAAACCTCCAAAATGCAGCAAGATATTTTCAAATAACTTTTGATTGAAAACTGATTCTATATTTCGACGGAAAAATTTCTTTGAGTCAAGTCTAACAATAAAGTCTTAGGCAATTCTTGTTTGTATTACTTCTTCATATTTTACCAGGACCGGTTTCGTTATTGGCAGTCCAGGCCTGAGCATTATAAAATATAAATTAAAGTTGTAACATAAATGTGTTTATTTAAATATTCTTATTTTTATATCGGTTAACCATGTGCGCTTCCAATGTGTAGCATATGAACTGTTAATGGAACCTACCTCAACAGTTTTCTTTGCTATAAATGCTTGCTACACAGTTGCTCGACCTCTCTTTTTCGAAAAGTGTAACAAGATTGCGATAGGGCTACGGCAGGACAGGTGGTTATCTAATACCTAATCCCTCCATTTAATATTTTATGGAAACGTTTGGATGGGAGAGAATTTAAGACATACATAACTTCGAATACAAATCCATAAATGAATGAAATTCTAACTCTTGAGTACCGCAACCAAAGTAAAGTCTCAGCCATTTAACAAAAGATAAATTTAGCATCGTCTTTTTCCATTACTTCATTCTTTTCTTGTTGCCAAAAGCTGACAGTGGAATAATTTAAATTATTTAATACCATATTTTAACGAGGCTGGAAAACTAGTCTACTGAATCCTTTGCAGAACATTCAAATATTTTTGTTTCGCAATGTTCTTTTTGAAAAAAATAAAAGATGTTTTTTCACTTGTGAACAGCGAATTTAATCTTTTCCGCGGACATGACAAACAAACGTATCACAGCAGCCAGCTTATTCAACTGTTAATGTTTAGTGCTTTTGTTATTTCGCTTGCAGTGAAACATATTTTAAATCCAGGACTCAGTCACAAAAGGGTGGCGGTGATAAAATTTGCAAAAAAAACCTTTTCAAATGGAAAATAACATTCTTTGAAAGGATAACGCTGACAAAATACGAACAGCTTTTGTTTGCTGGTGACTTCATAAAAGATACATATTCTTTTATTGTTATTGTATCATCAAATATTTATCTGTGCATGCGCTTGCAATGTGAGTATATTAAGCCAATATATGGCATATTGTTTTTTTGCAAAGCAACCCTGTTTTCAGACTCAGGTAAATATATAATAGTTGATAGTTAACACTCTTTACAAAAAATCTTTACCATGAGCAGTCTGGAAAGCCTTGAAAATAATTAAAAAACAAATCGCGTGGTTTTAATCAATGCCAATACTTGAAATATTAGTGTTGGTCTGTTAATATTAACGTATTAAAAATAAATGTATATGAACTTCAGTATCCATCTATCTATACTTCTTTGTCGTTACTTTAAAATTAACTTACATTGCGTATAAAAATTCAAGAACCATGGTTTTGTTATAATTAGCGATAGAATGACAACTAAACAAAAATATATACAAATTCATATAATATTATGTTCATATGTAAAATGTAACTTTTTAACTGTCAAATCTGTCAACTGTCAAAGTCAATTCATCGATTAGGTAAACATATTGTTAGATGGAAAAAATATAAATTGAAGAATCTGTGTTTTTTAATATACTCAATAATATGAATTGATTAAGTAATCAATAATTTATTGGGATTCTGTTATATTAAGTTCCGAAAAAATCAGGGTAAATTATGGATATATGGTCACGAGACAGAATCCCAATCCTCTCGAGCTAAGCTCAAAAAATTTATACATATTGGCTTATAATTTTATGTTTTGACTTTACTCTTTGAGTTCTTGTGGATTATTATAAAATGTGGAATCAAAATGATTAAATCTGAAGTATATTACTGATAATTTTTTGAGTTCTGAAAGAAGAATTTGTTTTTAAATATTAGCCTATAATAAAATTATTCTTTTTATTTTATTTTATTTTTTTAATTTAATTTAATTTTTTATATTATTTTATTTTTATTTTAAACAAATAATAATCTTATGTGACTGTCTCTATCTGTATAATATTATTAGTTGTGTAGTTTGTGGTTGAAATTTTGCTCCTGTAAATGAAAACCATTCGATTTCAAACTTATTGCGAATTATTCTTTAGGATCTTCAATTACAATAAATTTAAAAATTAAAGAAGAAATATTTTTTAAAAAAAGTCAAAAGTAAAAAGTCATTTCATTCCATTTAATGTGCTTATTTTTTATAAATCTTTACAAAAATTCTGTCCCGTGACCATCCATAATTAACCAAAATCAGATAAGTAGTTTGCTCTACAAAATATATCTATAAATTGAATCTCGCATAGATAGAAAGTCGAAATTATGTTTTTAAACGAAGCTTGTTAACAAAATATAATCTTTACACCAGCCTTTCAAAAAATGGAGTAGTTTTTATAATGCAAGAAAATCAATTAAACTCTGAAGTTTGAAAGTCACTGCGCCGATAGATTATATGCTGTGTTCTTCTTTGAAGTTAAAGTTGGTAAAGCTGCATGCATTGCAGTAAACCTTTTACTATAAATGCAGTTCTGTATTATATGAAGACGGGGTGGAGTTAAATGCATTTGCATTTGTTTAATCAGTCTCAATTGTGTTATTTTTAAGAATCAACTTTCACGATATTACTTTTCATTCTAACAACATTCTAAAAATAAAACTTTAAAAGTTTCATATACCTCTTTTTAAATTTATGTTACAGTTAGCTTTATCAATTATGCTAAGGTATATTTTAAGACTGAAACATTTTTGAATGTATTAATTATTTTTTACCGTCTCCGATAAATTGAAATCATAACTGACTCAATACGTCATCTGCTATTATTTTGTGGATTTAATCTGTTTGTGTAACAAGAAAATTAATTTTGTCTTATCAGTGATCGAATCTTGAATCTTGAATTGAAATAAGTGAGTTACTGTATCTCTTTGTATTGATGACAGACAAAAAAGATACCATGTGTTTTTATTAAAAGTTTTTATTTTTCATATGCTTTTTTTTTTCATCGCGTGGAAGCTAACCCATCCATTCTTGCTTTCTCTTCATCTTCTCAGGCCATACAGCACTCACACAGCGCTTCCACGGTTCCCTGACACCTACCAATTCCTTTGCTTCGTCTCAGTTTTGCCGAGAAAAAACAAATGATAGTATCCAATGGTCTTCAAGGACGCTGGAATACCATCAGTTGAAAGAAGATGTTAGCAAGTATAAGTCTGTCCGAAAGCATTAAAAGCACGTGATCCAACCAGTTCTAACGTCTTTGTATGATCACTGGCGTATTCTCCAACCTCCAAGTTCCTCACTTAATAATACCACACATTACCCTCAGTATCCGAAGCAAACATCTTTTTCTAAACTTAGTACACGGTAGTCTTTATCAGATATTCGATACCGTTAAATATAACTAGACGATTAAGGAAATATTAGAAAAAATCTAACACAAGCAGAATGTAAGACCGTTGCATCTTGTCTTTTAATTACATCATTTCTAATTTGAAGTACGCCAATTAAAAATGTATCCATAATTCATTTCCATCACAGTCATTATTATAACAGGAGACTCGCGCTTCATAATATGACACTTCTGGGACTATTTCCAAACGGTCAAGACTACTGTTTCGATCCGTCTCCATACGCTCCCAAATATAACGCATTCTTGATTCTACCCATTTTAGACACTTAAATATCTTTAAGCACGATAGTGCATGTTTTAAAACAATTGAAAAGCATCTCTTTTCGGCTCCCGAATGTAGAGGCTAGACTTATGTTATCAGCATTTTTATAATGAAAAACTTACTGGAAAACGTATATCAATTTTATGTGACCAGTGAGGGCATTATTGGGATTATTTTAACGTACATATGTACATATGTAATAACGTAATCAATAGCGCGTTGTTTACATACCGTACGTGCAAAATCCGGTGTTTCACTTGTTTATTACAATGTGACCATGATACATGCGTCCTTGTACATGTTATGTGCCCATATTAAGTCATAGTATTTTTGTGCGACTTTCCGCGGAACGCATCTATCGCACAAAAAAGGTTTAAGTGTACTGAGTCCGTGTGTCATAATGAGGAGTCTACTTCACAGCTTTATTTAAATAGGTTTTTATATATAAGGTTAATATGAGCCGTTATGTAGTAAAATCTCTTTAATATTTATGAAACTCGTTAATTAAAAACATCGTACCATCTACGTACATAAGTTTTGGCGAAATTGCGTCATTTTGTTATTAACTCGCGTAAATAAAGGTAGGTTGGCAAGACTCCACACTCCACCCTGGTACACACCTTGTGCCGTGTTGGCTGTCGGCACTCACCAGGGATTTGGAAAACTGCCAAACATCGCAACCTCCTTTCTATGGCTAACTTAAAAGAGCAATTTGTCGCTTCTCCACGTTAAGGCGAGTTTTCAGCAAACGAATAAAGTTTCTTTAGTGTCGTGAACTGAATATTTTGATCTTGTTTTATACTTAGTTTATGTCTTACGGATCATTCACCGTGCTTACAATGTACTGCTGAAAGGAGGTGGTAATTACTTCACATCGGGCTCGTCAAATATTTATAGTATTTATTTGCATAAGCAAACAAAAGTCTTATGTATTCCAGCTATAAACACAAACAAATTTAACACTATCTTTAACGTCTATTTGATAACCAACAATCCTTCTGGATGAATGCTTGTCTTCTTATCTTTTGCTGACTACACCTGCTACCAAAGACCTGCTACCTGAACTCGGTCTCTTAGAAGCAAACAAACGTATCTCATTTTTATTTACTTTCCAAGAGAGCCAAAAAACCGAATTCAGCAGTGATCAATGTTAACTGTTTATAATTTTACTCTTAGTGAAAAGAGTAGTTTTTTTACGTGAATTTTACACTACTCAACTTTCCAACCTTTCTTTTTCTAATTTTTATCAATCGTCAGATAGATAGAGTATTTAAATTAGATGTAAAAATAAAGCATAGTTTTGTAAAATGCTTTCCACCATTTAATAAATGAAAATCAACAAATGACTACTCGTTTGTTTAATTATGTCTTAATTATATTAACTAAATAAAAGTGATTCGCGTCACTTAATTTTAAATTCCTAATTTGCTGGACGACAAACGTTCATATACCATTGCAAACATTTTGTTTGCTTTCATTTTCAGTCATTTGGTTTTTAAGGGTGTTATCAATCCCGGGAAAAGAAAATACTTACGTATGTAAAATGAATCATTAAAAATATTCAAAACAAGAAATTCAAATACTTACACAAAAAACTCGTATTACACGATCTTTACTAACACATATTTATACATAAAATAAAACACACAATTACTTATACTAATTCCACATTATTTGTAAAGATAGTGACTGTTTTTGTTTATCGTGAGTATTATCAATGTAATCATAGGTATAATAATGTTCCACTAAGAATTGATGGTTAAAAACAAAAAACAACTTCTGTAGTCTCGTTTAGTTAGTTCTCGTCAAGAATATTTTTTTCAGAAACATCATAATGGCACAATAGTGGAAAATAAAGTTTAAAAACAGTTTTTTTGCTCTATCTTTATACTCGTTACTTTTATTGCAAGTCATACTTTGTGAATTTAGGGAAACAGAAGATGTTACTAATGAATGAACTAAGTTGTTTTTATATTCTTAGTTGCTTTTTCACATCTACATATATATCATAACATTACGAATAGAAATGTATGTTATTATTTTTTAAATATCAATAAAACAATACCGAGTGTTAATGAATAATAGTTAGTATTGTTATTTTTTTGGTCATTTTATTAAGGGCGTGTATTTAATGGGTCAGTACTAGGGACTCCAATTACTCGACATCTCAAGTACTTGAGTATCGAGTAGTAAAATTAAAAAATACTCGAGTATACTCGAGTAGTTTCAGATGTACCAAAATGTATATTATTAATTCAAAGTGTGTATATAAATAAATAAATAAGCTTATTTTGTTGCATTAATACATTTATTTCAATTTATGAAACATATATTTCGAAAATAGTAGATAATTAAATGTTTCAAATTTTTAACTTGGTTCGAGGCTTTGTTTTTTTATTCCCGCGGTAGAAAAACTCTATCTGTTGCTGTGGACGTCAGCTTAAAAAATAACAATTAATTCAATAGTGCTATTAAGTTTTTCTGTCCGCTGCTTAAAAAAAATAAAATTTGCAAATTAGCCATCATTTATATATAACGAGTATTACTCGAGTATTTTTCAGTACTAAAAGAATGGAAGAGTATACTCGAGTATCGAGTACTCGATACTCGAATTGGAGTCTCTAGTCAGTACCTAATTCACTTTTTGGCCAGTGAAATAAATAAATGGTGAGTGAAAAATTTTTAATGGTCAGTTAATATTATAAACGGTCAGTTGTGATTGTATAAGTATGAATGTGGTCAGTTATTAGATTAAACGGTCAGTTATGTATTTATTAATGGTTAGTAATTTATTAAAAACGTATACTTTTGGTGTTATATGATTTAATATAACTAATATCCTTCGTTTATAGATATCTACTGACTCTTTTACAGACAATTACTGACCATTTTACAAAAAACACTGACCAAAATTAATTATTAACTGAATATTTATAAGTTTAATCTGACCATTTATAAATTTTAACTGACTTTTTATTATTTTTAACTGACCATCTATTATTTTTTACCTACCGTTTTAAGTATTTATTACTGACCAAATAATTAGTTGCCTTTATTAAGTAACTAAATTTCATGTATTTCGCGTATTTCGCGTCTTCCAGAGGCATCCTCAGATTAAATATATTGTATTCTTCTTTTATCTATTATCTATATATATAAAAATGAATGTCTGTGTGTATGTCCGCTATGGACTACTAAACCGCTCGACCGATCGATGTGATACTTTACAAATTTATTGAGTACACTCCCGCAATGGTTTCTAGCTTACCAACCCATCCCCCCTCCCCCCAACCTCCACCCCCCATTTTTTTTTTTTAAACTTCATGATTTTTTCGAGTTCACACCTTCGAAGGTTTTTGTGGCATACCCGCCCCATAGGCCCCCCAAACCCCACCCTGCCAAACAACCCCCCTCCCCAACCAAAAATTGATATCGAATTTTTACAATTTTCTACTACACTTCCGCGAAACTTTCTGGCGTACACCCCTCCCCTACCCCACCCCCCCTCCCCCCAATCCCCTACAATTGCTGGCGTAGCAACGCGCGAAGGGACAGCTAGTATATATATAAAAATTAATGTTTGTCTGGATTTCCGCTATGGACTACTAAACCGCTCGACCGATCGATGTGAAACTTTACAAATTTATTGAGTACACTCCTGCAATGGTTTCTGGCCTACCAAGCTTTCCCCCCAACCACCCCCAACCTCCAACCCCCAATTTTTTTTTTTTAACTTTACGAATTTTTCGGAGTTCACTCCTTCGAAGGTTTCTGGCATACCCCCCCATACGCCCCCTTGCTCACGCGTCGGAAAACCGTCTGATTTATTCATTTACGCACCAGATGAAAATACAATAAATATTGTGTATCCACAGCACTTCAATAAATATCGAATTGAAACGAAAAGCTGCAATGTCACAATTTTTTCAAAATGAACGAAATCAATAAATTGACTCAAATTGAATTGAATATTTGTGTAATGTCTTTCCTTCAAATTTATTACTGGCGTAGGAACGCGCGCAGGGTAGAGCTAGTTATTGTATATATGTATGTAAGATTATAGAAAATGGAGATATCGAAAAACCGTCTCACTGTGTTGATTTTAAGTTTTTAATATGTCAGTGTGTTTTATTATTTGGCCATATATCAGCGAGAATTTATAATATTTTTATATCGCAAAGGGTGCATTACAGTTTAAAATTGCAATAACTCACAACCGCTGCTGCCACGTGTTTTCCAATCGAGTGAGAACGATGTCCCGTAAAATTACAATTGTAATATACGGTTTTCTACATTACCTCGCTCCTTCGCAATATTACTGTCATATATTTTACCGTGCTTTGAAACGGTAACATACTGCATTTTCAGTTTCAGTGGAAACGGCAAAAATCACTTACGGTGCTTCGCGTAACGTGATTAGATGCAACCAAGTGTGGAAGTTGAAATAATTTTACTCATCTCTGTGAAATGGTGTCATTCCAAAAGCCATTTATTTGCTTTAAATTATACTAGCTTTTTTTCACAGGTTAGTATAAAACAAACATAATATAACAACATTTTTATAACGCAACGATATTTTAGCTTATTCTTTCACTAATAAAGATAAATCTTCTTTACGATGAGATTGGTTCATACTTTTCGGAAATTCATTTTAATCTACAACATTTCATTTTTTACAGATTTCACCTTTTGGAATCTTCAGAATCTTGGAATGAACTTGAAAGTGGAAAATTAAATCGATTCAAAGACTAAAAATATGGCACTTCAAAAACTTCCTGGGTGATCACGCTATTATATAATTTTTTTCCATATCCGCTCCCTATTCGGAGCATATGGCCGCCACTCGGTGGCATTTCCCACCAACCTCCTCGCATCTTCCTTGGCCATCCCGGCGTCCGGGAGCTCCCCTGAGAACATCCTATGGATGGTCATCAGAGGCCTTCCGCGGCGTCAAAATCCATCAGGTTGATAAAAGAGGCAGGCAGGATTCAGGCTCCCTTGAGGCATCTGCAGCATATGTCCAAGCCAGGTCCATCGTCGCCTTTTTATTTTGGACGTAATAATGGGCTGGTTTGTCCACTCTCTTGCCTCCGTGTTCCTGACAAAGTCAAACCACCGTACTCCTAATATTCGCCGCAGGCATCTGTTTTCAAAGCACAGTACATATACGGTTACCCTGTGCTTTTGTGATGTGCCATGACTCGCAACCGTAAAGCAGCACAGTCAGTATGCATGCATTGAATAAGTGGCACTTGGTTCTGGCCGAGTACAACCGTGAGTCCCAGACTTTCCGCATTGAATTAAATGTTGCTCCAGCTATCCCTAATCGGATCGCGAGCTCATTACGCGGGTTGCCATCTCCCGTGATGTGTACTCCCAAGTACCTAGAACCATCGACTCTCTCGATTTCTTGCCCCGCACTCATCAGAGAGTAGTCTGGATCTGGACAGGCGCTGTTGCAGAGCACATATTATAATATTTGAAACAGAAAAAACATATTTTCATAAAAATAACGGCTCAAATCTTAAGGCGACGATGGCCCAGCCTAGGACATGTGCTTCATATGGCCCAAGGTAGCCTGAATCCTGCGTGTCTTTTCTATCAAACTGATGGAGTCCGTCGCCCCGGAGGAACATAGATTAAATTTTCGAAGGGCTTAAAAAAATGCAATTATTTGATGACATGCTATAAATTAAGTATACAGTTTGTTGCAAAAGAGTTCGGGAAGCGGTTCAAGGTACATAAATAAAAAATTGTACTTATTCCACAATTTATTTAGATCAGGATTAGTTTCGCACATCGCTAGCATTTTCATCTGTTGTTCAAGCAGTGGCATATTTTGACTGTTTGAATCGCTTGAATTTTGCACTTTCAAATTCATTCGTGACCTTGAAATACCTGAAGATGCCGAAAGGTGATACCCGGGTAGAGGATTACAAAATTTAAGCGATTAAAATTGAATCAAGCAACTTCAGTCAAAATTTTCAATTTGTGAAAATGAAAATATGTCATACGAATTATTTAAAACACGACAGGATTGTTCAGAAGAAATAAATTGACAAATGATTATTCATTGACGTGGATCGGTACGTGTCCCCGGACGTTCGATATTAATATTCATCTTATTTTGTGACACGTTTGATGAAATGCATATTCATTTCGTACTCTCTCTCTGGTTAATGTACAATGTTTGAGAGCATTATTGAATTATTTACACTGAATAAAATATCGACCAACTGAATGCAAAATTGAATTCTTTTAATTTGTTTTAGAAAAAATGGTCATTGAAATATATGTTGTAGATGTTAAGCTGGTAACATAAAATTTAAAATTACTTAGATTAATTCACGTATGTACTGCGTTACTTATTGTGACACGTGTTTCGTCTCTTTCAGAGGGATCTTCGGACCAACAATAGCAACGGTTGCTTAAGTAATAAAGCATGATAGATTTTAATATTCTTAAATGATAAATAACACAAATGCTGTTTGAGGTTTTTCGTTTGATTTCTTTTAATTTGTTTGGTACAAATAAATGTTGTGGTTCTAAAGCTAGTAACATTAAATTTTAAAAAAACTTAGATTATTCCACGTCTTGTGTTACGATTCGTGTCGTATGTTTCGCCTCTTTCTGTGGCATCTTTAGACTTTTTTGCTGCAGAAATAAAGTGAGATTAATTTTAATATTCTTAAATGATAAATTACAAAAATGGCGGTTGAAATTTTTGTGTGACACGTGTGTCGCACATTTAAATGCATCTTCAGACTACCTAACTAAAGCAAAGGTTGCTTAAGTAATAAAGTAAGAATGATTCTAACATTCCAACATTATAAAGTACAACAAGGCGAAACACGGGTCACGAATATTTGCACAATTCGTGAAATAATCTTAAATAAGTTATTTTGAATCAGTTACTTTAAAAATATGAAAATCACCTTCCACAAAACATCCGCCGATTCCATTGAAAGTGTTGGTATAGTAAAATTATTTATCGGCTTTTATTAAAACTTGAAAACTGTTCTTCAACAACACAACGTTTGGGTAATATAAGTTTTTAGTCTCAACACACCAAATGCATGATGACTTCATTTATAATTTACAGTGTGAGATAATACCTGAATAAAAGTGCTTTTATAACAAACTCCTAAAAGGCATATTATATTACTGGCAGCATTTCATGAGCCGTACAACTTTAACCCTTTCATTACGGTACTCGACCAAAATTCTGCTCCGGTGATGTGTTGTCATTACACATCATGTAAAGATGGTGTTTTTATAGTTATTTAAAGCACATATATATATATATATATATAACGGAAATTATAAATACTCACAGAAGTGGCTTTACCCAATTCAACTTGAAGTCGAAATTAAGTAAAATAGCAGCTTAATTAATTACCTGAAAAAATAAAAAAAACCTAATAATCCAACCCAAAAGAAGGCTCAAGAGTTTCAGAACTGCGTATATCACACGTCATCGAAAGAGTGTGCGTGTGTCATTGTCACGACGTGACACGTGAATGAGCATCTATCTCTCTCTCTACCGCATTGACATTCGTATATAATCAAACGTACACCTTGGAAATGTACAATATCACAATGGCACGCAGCAGAATAAATTTACGCGTTTGATTGTATTGGTGTGAATTCATCCTGGAATTTTGACAAAGTCTTTGCGCTGCGCCTGATGAGTGGTTAGTACTATTACTTTTTTGTGTATTTTATCTGTAAATAGAAAAGGGAGGAATATCATAAATCTCGGTTCAGATTTTCTTATATTTACAGAGATATTTCAATTATAAAAAAGTTATGAGTATTAACAACACATCTTAGTAAATGGACTGTTAAAAGCGTGGTAGATATTTACCTATTACGAAAAGTAGTGGCGACGGCAGAGTGTATTACGCGCTTATCATAAAATATATACGCAAAAGGAAAAGTGCGACCCGATAACACGTAGCCGTTAAATGTCCCGCTCATGAATAATGGCGACCATATTAATTGTTCCAGGACAGGTAGAGCTCAGAGCAGGTCGCTCGTTTATCAGCCAGGATAAGCCTATCCCTTTATTATACCTCGCGTCAAGTAATGAAGCGGCCCGGAAAAATGCCTCACAATAAATTCTTTTTGCATTGTTATTTTCGTGTATTACAAGGGAGGCGACGAAATTAAGCACAGAGGTTTCACTGTCAGGTCTTTTGCCTTGATTAAACTGAAAAAACGTTATCTTAATTAATACTGAATGGAAACAGAATTGAAAAATCAACTCATGGCGAGGATTGTCAACTGATCAGAGCGAAACCGATCCTGATCAAATAAATTTTATGTGGGGAAAAGTACTAAAAATGTATTATTATTTTTATTATAATGCTTTTCCACCAAGTATTGACAGTGAACACCTTAAAAGTGAGCAAAAACATAAAAACAAATAAGAGACCATTTTTGTTCTCACTTTTACTCACAAAAGTCAAATTATCATAAACGGCTTTGCTTATCGTAATCATAGATTTTCATTTCTAGCTGTTCATATTTCCAATTCACAAGTTTTGGTTAGTTACGGAAGTTAAATATTTACAACAAAATGTAATGTATTAGCATTTAAAATTTACAGATAATTGACAGCCATTAATACCATTGTCGGGTCCGTGGTCGAGAGACAGCGCCGTTGACTTCGATCGACAAGCTCACGGGCTCGAATCCAAGTCAGATAAGTTTCATTTTTCAATCGAATTATTGATTGCTGTTCGAAGACATGGATGTCTGGGTTGTCTAAATTCCTTCTCACACCTATTTTATCCTAATAAACAAGACATATCTGAAGCATTTAGCTAACCACTAGTTATGCCCAGGTCCTATCCACTAGTCTCTTTGAAAAAGAGAGGTTGAGCATCTGAGGACCGAGCACTTCTTCAGAGAGGGAGAGCGTGCATCTGTAAATTAAGCGTATTGGAAGAATGCTGATAAGTGGCGCTGTCTTAGTAGTAAGTCAATATAATATATAAAACCGAAACGGCGTATGTATGTATGTGGGTCTGTAATTCCCTTTTGCATTGTTGGTCATTAAGTTGCCATAAAAACGAATATGAAAGAAAATATGTTTGATTTTTTTATCGGCGAAGACATTTAGTCAAAATGTAATAAATTAGTCTTCTACTGAACTTTTCCCGGCTTTTATTAATATAATAATGTTTTTATTTACGTGAAGGTATTATTTGACATTTCTTTGACAGCAAATTAGATTTTTTCCTTGAATTTGGACATTTTAATGGGCGAGAATGGGGCTGTCAATATATGAAAAGGGCTGTGAAATGTCAATGCCAGTCTGAAATGTTCATTTTAATTCTATTTTAATTGACCTAGACTTTTGAATTTTGAAAAAAGTTGTTTCAACTTGGCCCGTCTGAATTTACGCGCCGAGCTGAACATAACCCCAAACTGGTCCGAGCGAAGCCGGGTTCGAATACTAGTATAATATAAGAAATAAATATTTTCTGATGTTTGGCAAAAATCAGTGACTATTCGAACCAATATTATTATCCTATCCACAAAATGTCGAGTTCAATGTAAAAAAATAACCTAAAAACTCCGTTACCATACCGTCATTTCAATTATGTGTTGAAAATGTTGTTCCGCCTGTCAATTATATATGTGAGTACGCCATGTTATACGAGATGTACAACTTTTGACAGGGAGCTCGGTTAGTTAGCAATCACCATTCTGCCAATGTCGGCTAACCAGCGGGCAACGACATGTCCCGACGCCAGTCCGTGTCACGCCATACGTCTCCGTTTACAACATTTGCAAGCTCCCGGTGTTAATTGGCGGTGTTCACTGCATGCGGCCACAAAATGGTCTTAATTTAACAATACACTACTGAATATGTCAAGTATGTATTTATTCATCTGTCTTTCAATGTTCCAAATTCAAATTCAAAAATAAAAACAATTTTCATTTGTTTTATTGGCATACAGCAATTTTCTATTTTTTGCGTTTGAGGTTATATAAATCGAAAAAAGAAATCATTGTATATCAGATACATATATTGAAAAATCGTTTACAATTAAATTATATTATATCTGTGAAAAGGTTATCTATTGCTGTAAAATAATTAATTACAATGGCTTAAAATAGTAACATCGGTGCATTTAGTGAAAATAATATTCGTACTGCAAGATGTTGCGAGAAGTTAAGTTGTAAATTTAAATCGGCAGCTGAACCTTCTGAAACTTAGTATGTACTATGAAAGGAGTGGCGTACATTTTATAGTATACAATACAATTCAATACAAATTTTTATTATTCTCTTTATCTATAGAATAAATCCTTCGATTGTACTGCTGTGACGCCAATATTTTACGATATAAAATTAATTTTTTTTTTTTAATCATGCAATCAATAAGCGATTATCTAAATTTATTTTGCCATCCAATGTCGTCAGCATACAAAGTTTGAATGAATGGAAATTTATTTTTCAAACAATGCTTCAGATATAATAGTAATGCAATTAATCCGTTATGCACACAAAGTAAAGCCATAATTTGGAAAATTAGAATGAATTTTATAAATGGCTTCGCTCGGACTAAGCGAACAATATTATTTAATGTTATATCATTCCCAAAGAATTACAGACCCACATACATACATACATACGCCGTTTCGGTTTTATATATAAGATTCATACGTTCGATGCTTTGCTTTTCATTTAAGGTTTAATGTGGCATCAAGCAATGAAAATGTATAAAATTGAACGATTTATATATTACCTATTATTTTCTTCCGTAAGTTTTTTGTACTTTTTAGTATTTAATTAATACCATATTCTTATTACACTGATTAATATCGAGCTACGAATGGTTGGGTGAAGGAACTAAGTTAATTATCACATTATATTATTTCCCGCTTTGTTTATATCAATACTTGATGGAATGGCAATATAATAAAAATAATAAAACATTTTTAGTACCTACTTATTCCAAACAAAATTTATTAGATCAGTCCTTTTTTAATGAGGAATAAGTACTAATTTTTTTTTACTATTTTCATTATCACTTACAACCAGGGCTTTTTTCCATTTAACGCGATGGAACGGCGTTCCGGCACCTTGTTTCACGGATTTCAAAAGCAATTAGACGAAATTTTACTTAAATGATATTTGAATATAATTTTATTTAGTAAACAGCTTGGCATTAAGTGAGTTCCGGTACCTTTTTTTCAAAAAAAGCCCTGTTTACAACTATTAACTAGTATTGATCCACTTTTCATTTATCCATAAAAAAAATCTTCATCGTCCTCTCTATTAAGTTTCATAAATGAATATGTATCAGAATAATAAAACCAACTCCAAATTTACTATCGAAACACTATTTCATGGGTATATAATATAATATATTATATTAAAATAAAATACACAAATTCTCGCAAAATTCCCATTTTCATGATGCCCTAGGTATTTTATTTTATAAAACGGCGTCTAGACTCTAGACATTCTCTTATTCGTTTTTCAAGTTCATTTAATATTTTTAGACTCAATTATTGTATGAATGTCTGCGACGCTATCCACGCCTTGTTCTCTTGCCTATTACTCCCTTGCGAATTATTTGGAAAATAAAACACAGTGAATTAGCGAGCCCGTGCTTCGACCTTCGAACATTGGCAATACATTATTTTTAGCCATGTTTGCTCCCAATGTGGAGCATATAGACTCCTCCTACTGAAGATAATCTCAACAGCTTATCACTTTTGTGGCACTCCATTTTGATAGGAACGGATTTGTGTGAGACAAACATACATATCTCTTAAAAAGAAGTTGATTTTTTTTTTTTGAATAATTATACTTCCCGGACTAGGATTCGAGCCCGTGCACGCCACGACCGAAGTCAATAACGTTAACAGTCGAGCACGAACTCGACAATTGGTTCGATGAAAATATTTAAAATTTAATATTCTTTTTTGTAAAATAAGCATACATTCTGTCTTTCTACATTCTGAATATTTTCCAAACTTAAATAATCAACCGGTGTATGAATAAAAAATCAACATCTAAATTCAAACACCTTTTCCATCCTTTTTTTAGTGTACCTTTTTACTGTATTTGTTTTATTGTCTTTATTCATTGATTATTTATGTCTCATATTACTTGTGTAATGATCAGGACCAGTTTCGCTTATCTCGAACATTTATAATTGAACATCAGATGAAAATACTTACGATGAGCGATCCTGAAAAATGTGTTCTATTCTTAATCTCCATTTTCTTCAGCTGAAAATACTTCTTTACTAAGTTTAAACCAGTTTTGATTCTTCCCCGTCCATGTTATAGAATTCTGTATCCACTTTGTGTTATCAATAC
This sequence comes from Himalopsyche kuldschensis, assembly GCA_028554975.1. NCBI lineage: Eukaryota > Metazoa > Arthropoda > Insecta > Trichoptera > Rhyacophilidae > Himalopsyche > Himalopsyche kuldschensis. The sequence goes on along the minus strand of JAHFWI010000029.1, from coordinate 5,544,076 downwards.
GCGATATTAATTCTACAAACTGGAATATGTGGTTTGAAATATATTGTTAATAGGAATAATTATGTCAAAACAGTAGTCCAGTTTTCATAATATTGTATGAATGTGTTGTATCATATTCGTATTCAAATATGAGTACGACACCGCATTGTGTGTTTGCATGAAGTGAATTGATAGCATTAACATAGAAATTTAGTATTTCAATCGCTGGCAAGTTGTACAGAAACCGATTTATCTGGTTGTCGGTGATCGAGAAGGGTCCGCGTCGATTTTCACGCCAGCTCCCAGTGTTTCCATTCCAATTAATCGTTATTCCAGCGTTTAATCACTCCGGTTTCACTTCATCTATCAGCGATCAGTCCTTTTTTCACTGAAAAGGCTAATATCGGACTTAACCCGGCACACAATCACATGAAATTTGCATACCGATAAACGTAATCTGGCCGATTCATTAATTTCATGGTTGATTCATTATATATATACAATCTACATACACTGCCATTTAGTTGTACACTGATTACATTATGATTTAGTCACAATTCGTGAAAATATATTAATATTTTATATCGGATAAAAGCATTTTAGGAGATAATCAATAAAACAGTTCAAAAATTCAATAAAAAGTTAAAACTTTTCAAAACTTCCGACTACAAGTACGACATCGACCAAATCGCCGCGACGACTCCGACTCCGGCCAAAAAGCTCCGACTCCACGGCTCCGACTCCGACCTGCTTTATTTATAATAGAAAAGAGGAATTAATAAAAAAATTCCATTAAAACTGACTATTTTTCCTTGAATTTTGCACATACGACTTCTTGTTCCATATAGATAAAACCAATACTGTTCTCGGTGGTCACATAAGATATTTTGTGTTGCACAAATATAAATTTCGGCACATAGGATTTATTGGAAATCAGTATATTTAGGAAACGGAATATAATAGTAGCACGGCTCATAGTAATTCGATGCAATTATTTCATAAATACATATTTACAGCTCAATGTTTAATCGATTTTGATTTTGAAATAAATATATTTCGAGTATATTTGAGATTAAAAAATGTCCTATCAAATGCAACAATTGTCAAATGGTTACCGTTTGATTTCGATTTCATCCTTCGGTATCTTAAATACATTTTGAAGGTCAAGATGACATGAATAAATGCAAGCTTGCCTATGACGTTTCTTTTTCGTCTATTCGTAGCTGTGAGATGTGCGTGTTTGCCGAGGAAACGCGATGAGTTATCGCAAAGTTGCATGTCTTGGAACAGTAGCCTAATGCATACAAATGTCGGTTGAATAGAATAAAGTTGGACGAATTTGTCCGGAATTGAAACACTGAAGGATGTCTTCTGTCATACTTTGCGAAATACTGTAGGAACAAACTCAAGTGACTTCTATTATGAAACATCAATTCAAGGCCTGTCTGACATCGATAATATTATCTATTCTGGTTTTGGGTGTTTAGAGATTATCTTATACGTGGTATACGTCTTATGATAACAGCACGATACATTGTATAAATAGATTGATTCATAGATATAAAACATTTTGTATCCGTGTTTTAACACTTTAAGGAGTAAGGACGTACATGTACGTCCAAGTATTTTGTTATCTATCATCTATTGTCATTGAAACTAGACATATCAATCGGTGTTTCAGAAAAGAGTTTTATAAAAAGTTTATTATTTTTAAACAAATCTGTGGCCAGATGTATAATATTGAGCTTAAAAATTCATTTCGGAACGATACGCTTCCTGCAATAAATAACAATAAACAACTACATGTCCACAGATATATGCAATAAAGATCCCGGCTCGAGTTTGAAGTAAAAGCTACCCAATAATTGCTTAAAAGTTATAATGAATTATTTAAATAAAAAAAAAAATTTGCATTTTAAAATTCCGAAATAAATATTAATACCTCAAATAATTAATATTGTTTCGTCCCAGATGTATGGATAACAAAAACAATATGTTTTTTTTGTCTTCAATTAATACATTTAAAAAACATATTTTAAAAATCCTATAAAAATAGCTGACAACTCAAAGGGATTAGGTAATAATCCCTAAACGCTTGTGTATTATAGGTCAAAATTAAATACAGTTTTAAACTTAATGGTAAGTACACTACATGAAAGTTAAACTAAAGTAGAAATTTTAAATATGGTTGTAATATAGTAGTGTGGCTGGAGGCGTTTTAGGAAAACCTGGTTGATATCAGTCAGACAATATTTCTTTTGTGATTCTATCACCGTAACCAATTGGTGACGCTATGAATCTTTCCATCTTCTCGATTCCACGCTTAATTATTTATTATTTCAAATTGTCTCAATACCTGAAGCAAATTATTGCATCGTAAATTACATTGATCTAATTTAAAAAAAAATCATTTAATAACACAATTATTGATAGCTGATAGTAAATACAATCAAATTATCTATCTCTATTGTACCCATACATTGTTAAATGAATCAGAAAACTCATTAATAATATGTTTAATTACTGAGAATCAGCCATTTCAACGTGGAATAATCTTCAATTGAATATATATTCGCCTAGATTATATTTGCGGTCATTAATATACTAATTAATTTGCATTGACTCAACGCCTTACAGTGAATTATTCATTCAGTATTTGCATATTCAAATTTATCACATATATCATTATGACTTACATATTGTAAACGTAAATCACAATCAACACGTTAAATAAAAACTCTCAAATTGGCAGAAACTGTTCTGACAGCTTGCAGGTCATTTTTAATCATATATTACTAGGAAAAATGAACATATTTACTCCCATGATATACTGACATATTTATATATTTCCATTATATCCAACGATCTATAACGTTTATAAATTTTAATGCTTATTGGCAGTATGTGTTGGTAGTCAATAATGATAAGCCTACTTAACAGAACAATAATGGCATTAGATTCAACTTGAAGTGCTTTGTATCAATAATGCACCGGCCTATTTGGTTCAATAGTGTACTAAAATTAACAGCTATATCTATTAGAATTAAAACCATTTTGACATGTTTACTTTAAATAACAATCTTTTACATTTTACTAAAAAATGACACATAATTATTACTTTTAAATATGCTTTGCAAACAAACAGTAGATTCAACGTTAACTTTGTATACTAAAATTAAAATGATATCTTTTTCATTTCAATGGTTTTTACTCTTTCTCTCACTCACAGTTGATGAAGCAGTGAAGTAACAAAATTGTCAATTTGTATGATTAAATTTTTTTTTATAATTAATGTTGGTTGAATGGTCCATAAAAGAATCAATTAAATATATAAGTTTGTTTAAATTGATCAATTTTCACTTTTTAATGTCTGCTAAATATATTCAAAAAAATTCCGGTTAAAGAAAAACTACGTTATCGATTTAATTTTCATACTTCTGTTGATCTGTAATGTTCTGATGTGAGGTTATTTGCATTAAACTTGGCCAGTATTATGTATAATATTTGTTATCTATTTTGATATCACGCAATAATACTTCCGTCAAATAATAACGCTACTTTTAACATTATTTGATGCTTTTCTTATAACTCTAATTTGTTATATGTAGCTGTAAAAATCAATTAAGTTCTTGGCAGAAAATCATATTTTTCCAGAGCTTTAAGTACAAGTATGTCAGAAACAGCAGATGCTGGCAGTTAAAAGTACATGCAGTCTTGCTATACACCGGGAGAGGGAAGCTTTTTTTCTTCGTAACCTGAATGAAAGCTATTTTCCGCTACAAGTCGTATTTTTATTTCACTGAAGATTTCATTTTAGATTTTAAATATATATATATAAGAAACGAAAACATCTGCGAAGACTTTACCTTGTGATTCTTCAGATGAAAATACTACGCGATACAATTTAATCATTTTTTCCTACATCTTATATATTTGTAACATTGGCAATATTGGAATTAAGGAAGAATGTAGAGACGTCATTGCATTATTGTATGATTTGATTTCTAAATTGGATATAATCAAAAATGTGTTATTATAATTTTAGTGGTCCCATTGCCATTCGAATTCTCCAATGAAAACTTTCAAACTTTTATTATTCATAATAAAACATCTTTAGTACGTATTCCACACAAAATTTATTGGATCAGGACTGGTTTTGCTCATGATCACTTGTAAGTTTTTCACTGTCAATACTTGGTGTAATGCTATTATAATAAAAATAATAAAACATTTTTTAGTACTTATTCCACATAAAATTTATTGGATCAGGACCGGTTTCGCTCATGGCGAGCATTATCAACTGATTTGTTATTCATTCAATTTATGGATTGTATCTAAAAATTCATGGATTTCTGAGAAGATTTCATCCCATCTCAGTCCCAACATATCTTTACCTTCTGAAGAAAACTGGGACGTAGGATGAATTACTAATATTGTCCTTATCCTGTCTTTTACTGTCTGACTTTCAATCAGCTCTAACTGAATAAATTGTCAAAAGTTCCATTTGTAATAGATACCCTTCTAATTGGAACTAAAAATGGCTGTTGCAAATTCGTAAAATTAATACATAATAAATATGTAATACTAATTTGAAAATTTTACCTGAGAACCACTGCTCTACAATAAGTAAATGCTGCATAACTGTTGTTACTCGTAGCAACAATGTCGTCTGCCAAACCTAGATTTCATTGAAAAACTTTTTTAATCTCTTTTGTGAAATGGAATATTTTGCAAAGTAGCTTCTTTCATACTAAAAGTCACATAATATTAACTTTCATTTGAAGCAATGCAGAAAAAAAAAGTTTTAATATACATATAAATGTGTCTCACTCATTTCGTTATTGTAAAAGCTTTTTTGTCATAGTAAAATTGTGAAATGTACGCTAGAAAGAGAAAAAGCTTACAAATCGTGCACAATAAAATATAAAACGCTCTTAGATACATATTCTGGATTTTATGAAGCGTTTTCGATATTGGGGACAACGTTTCATACAATTCAGGATTTTATGTTGGTTTTAGTAACTTTATGATACGCAATAAAATCAACAAAAAAAAATTCAACTTATGAACTATACCATTTAACAAATTCTTTATGAACATTCATATATGTACATATGTATATAAATATATATGTATGTTAAAAATAATAAAACATTTTTAGTACTTTTTCCACATAAAATTTATTGAATCAGGACCGGTTTCGCTCATGGTGAGCATTGTCAACTGATCATCAATTGTCAATCTGTTGACAATGCTCGCCATGAGCAAAACCGGTCCCGATCCAATAAATTTTATGTGGAAAAAGTACTAAAATTTTGTTATTATTTATATTATAATTCCTTTCCACCAAGTATTGACAGTCGAACACCTTAAAAGTGATATATATATGTGACATGTATTCCAATCATTTCTTCATGATGTTTCATTGAAACGTAGAGGTTTTCTTTTTATATAAAAATATTATATTTTTAGTTATACCGCCTTTTTTCTTTATTTTATCTAATGCGTAAAAAACAGCAAGATAATTGCTAACAAAAACGAACCATATTTTTAATTTTCTCGGAAGATTTCTTATCCGAAATTATATTTGAACTGACTCTATAAAACTATTTTCACAAATTTAATTATTGTACCAAATAATAACAAAGTTCGTGAGCAATCAAAATCACCACTGAGCTTTACTTCGTCGATGAAAGCTTAGAGAAAATATGTATTTTTAAAAATGTTCTTGTATGGCTTGATATAGACGTAGTAATAAAATTGCAAACTGCATTGGGAAACTTTACTCTATGGCCCTCGGGATAAAAGGTTTACGTAACAAAAGAGGGAGAAAACAAGTGGTGCTCATGTTGGCTTGAAATACTGTCAAGTATTGGAAAGCTGATATTGTGTTATGAGAAAAACCTAATGAAAATGTGGACATAATAGTTATTTCTTTGTATTCGTAACGAATATTTTTGTTCCCTCATAATAGCTACAAAGTAAAGTTAATCAAAAAACATTTTGTTTTACTTTTTTGTACGTGCTTACCATAGAAGCATATTTATTATTTTACCTGTTAACATAAAAAAAAATTATGAGCATTTAGTTTAGAGATTTACTTTAATTCTTTGAGCCAAAAATTATGTCCATATTTATTTATCTATTTTATCTAAGCAGTTATTATTAGATCGATGGTATTATTTGCAATTTTACTTGATTTTTCAATATGAATCAGCTTCAGATCTATACAACGCTTTCGTTGTAAATAATTTACGATTTTACTCTCCAAAAATACGCTACAAAAAATGGTTATGCAGTTGTACTAGTAACTGGTCCAATCAAAGATACAATCTCCCAATGATCGCATGCATTTCCCTTCAAATGTAATATTTTTCAATACCCTAAATATTTTATGTTGTTCAATATTAATGTAAAACACAATGAGAATTTTACGAACAGCATTTCAAATATTTTCAACATCTTTAAATTTGATCAATAATTAATATTGATGCTGTCAGGATTTGATCATCCAATAGCTTATCGAAGACACTGCTGTTTGGCTGCAAAGGCCAGTATGTGAACGTAATAATATCCCTTTTAAGGTGTTCACTGTCAATAGTGGAATGGTAATAATAAAAATAAAATAAACCTCATTAGTACTTATTCCACATACAATGTATTGGATCAGGACCGGTTTCACTCATCAGTTGATAATTCTCGCCATGAGCAAAACTGGTCCTGATCCATTAAATTTTATGTGAAATAAGTACTAAAAATGTTTTATTATTTTTTTTGTAATAATATCCATTAGGTATTAAGGCTGGTTATCCATCATATTCAATAAATGAATCATATTTACATGTATTCAAATGTATAAAAGTGCTAAAACCACTATAAGAAATATTGTTACGTAGCTTTTTGTTCAATTCACGTTTATCAAATAAATTATCTTAAAATGATAATGCATGCAATGAAGGGAAAACTTAGTTGATTATTATTATACTGAACGCTTACGAACGCTCGAATAAGTTGCGAATTGAATAAGAAAATTTTCCCGAAAATTGTTCATCACCCCACCGTCTAAAATATTTCCATCGTACATTAATGATAACAATGTTAAGAGTACGGTATCTTAAAAACTTTTCTCATTTGTAATACAAATACCTTCGTGCGATCAGCGACCCGAAAAAATGATAGATTAATACACAACGCTGTTGTTTTCCCCGATACGAATTTTCATCTCGTCTCTATTTTTCGAGTTATATAAAAGATTTTCATTACAAAGCGACCCTAGTAAACAACTTTTCTGGTTTTCAGCAAAGTTTCGTACAGTTTCGTCGAGTTTCACAGAATTTCGTGTCGTGCCGGGTGCGGCGGATTCAATTAAATAGAGAGCAAAGGGCGTGCTCGGAAATTTTTAATATTTTTCATCAGAATGATACACTCGTATAAAACTGACATTATACTCCATACATTTTGTCACATATTTTCCGAGCTTTTACGGCTAATTTTAAGTAAAATTACACTGAAAAACTTTAACCCATGAGTTACAATTGACCAACTTCAATTTTAACAAGTTTATAATGTAAATAGTCAGTCTCTGTTGTCTAACGGCAAGTATTCCGTTCAGTCAAGTGTTCAGCCACAGAAAATTAAAAAAATCAAATATTTAGTTTGAGCTACTAAGGGGCTCCAAATATTCGTTGAAAATTAATATCACATACAAGATACCAACACGTTTCTTGAGTCAGTGTTATGGTTTTAACTATACAAAATAGATTATTATAATTATACATGAATCGACGGCAAATTACATTTTTTGATTACCCAGTGGTTTGATATGCGGTTATAAAATGAAATAATATTCATTATTATTTTTAATTGCAAAGTTTTGAAAATTAATTGTATGTAACTTTGCGATGAATCCTTAATTTATCAGTAAACTTCAAACCACAGAAAATTTACTTTATATTTTTTTTTAACAGTTTCTAAATAAAATGATTATGAGATACTCAATATTTAAGTTTTTACTACTTCCTATTTAGTCGGTTTAGTTTTAATTTTCACATTTAAATCAAGTTGAAATTCAAAGCGTGTATTCATAAATTTAATTCAAACAACTTTTATTCCCAAAATTTTCTTCTCGGATAATAAATTCAAGGCTTCTGATATTTAACGCTTTCGAACGCCAAATTTTATTTTATTCAACAATTGAAAACCAATGAAATAATTTGATTGATTGAGATAATATTTCCTTACTCTACGAGCTACGCCGATAAATCATGCTGTAACAATAACATTTAATTGAAATAACTCTTTAAATGGAACATTAATTTCAGTATTAATTGAGTGAATTTTAAAAGCTTTTTTTTTATTCTTTAAGCACTTACGCAACTCTTTTGACACTTATTATGCTCTTTTTATCCACGGTACTTTTTACCGTAGCAGATTTGAAGTGTCCTTAGCTTTAGGTGTCATCGTTTTTGTTTCATAAAGTTTTCAAAAATAAGTCATACAATTCAAAGAAATAAACACAAATCTGCTTTGTTAAATCAGACTCAGTAAAGCTATTTATTTTTTACGAATATACAACTTTTTAATTCGTTGTCTTCTTTTAATACTAGATTTCATATATTTTTTTAATTTGGAGTAGGTTAAAAAAAACATGAAGCGGATGAATTCACCTCTATTATTCAAAATTTTTTGTGCTGAAAAATATTATGAAATTAAACCATTAACTGATTTCTGGCAATGCTGAGTCGTTTTTTTATATTATACATGTAATTTTTATATATATATATGCTGATTTAATGCACTAGTGGTTAATTTTTGTTTTTAAATTCCTGAATGGATATGTTAAATGATGATTTTTAGTCGATAGATAGACTTGTATCAATGGGCACTTACATATGTACATATGTGATGTAACTTTTGTCACACGCAATAGAAGCAATAAGGTTATAAAAAAGATAAAATATACATGTTTGAAATAGAATATAAATTCCGATGTATTCATAACGTTTTATACCAGTCCAGCTTTACCAGCCAACTGTAGCGAGTAATATTAAATATAACATGTCTGAAAACAGTTCATCATCCTGAGGAACTTGACTATACATACAATAACAATGCTTCATTACACCCTCATCTTGTTGCGGCCATCTTAGCTGTCAGTTTAAGTTTGGCATGTAGATGAAGAACGTCAGACTTGTCACCTGTCAGCGGAGAGCTCGTAAAAGTGGATTCTGAATTCGAAATTGCGCGCGAACCTAATTTGCCGAGACTCCATCTTGCAAGCTCCACTGTAATTAATGTCGGAACTGATCCGATACACTTGGCATGTTGAGTATTTGTTTTAGCTTTGCTTCACATTATAAGGGTTAGTATTTGTGTTTGTATTGAACTGTTGGAGACAAATACTCATAATTGAATCAAACAAAGCATTCCTGACTTGCTTTAGTGTTATTATCTTACGTTTTTAAATAGGTACTGCTCATCGAGAAAAGACAAGCTAAAAATTTTAAAGACCATTAAAATTTTCTTAAAAATTTTTCTTATGTTCGATTCTCTCAGATTGTTTGCACTTCCGTAAGGCTTAATTAATAATGATCCGGGTTTTTTTTTCAGTATCAAAACATTCTTTTATTCTACAGAAATTTCTTTAGGACTAAAATACAATGTTATTTTTTCACCGTGTTATAATGGAGCTCTACCAAGTAAATGCCAATTCAATCAATAAATAGAAAATAATTTTGGCAAAACATTTATTTGGTTTTACGAATATTTCACTTCGTATTCGACAGAAATAGCGGAATGAGAAATCATGAAAAGTTTTCACTGAACATTTGTTTTTAAGTTGGAGTTAAAAACATCCTCCAACTGGTGCAATTTTCACAGTTGGGTCCCACTTGACAGCCAGTGACGCCCGTAACAAATCGGCATAATTTGTTTTCATTACAATTAAAAGTGCGTCTCTTAGTTAAATGGACAAAAATAATTCTTCTCATTTTTGCTTAGCATTTTTCACTCCGATTGTTTTTTGTTTTTTTACACAAAATGTATAGGTATCATTGATTGTTGAAATATAAAGAATTGGATTTTTGTTTCATTCTACAATTCTTAATATAAGACAAAGTAAAAAATATTTGACCTTGTTGATTTTTTAACACTTCAAAAAATATACTTGATGTAGACATTTGAATTTGGAACCGTCTGATCGAGATCGAGAAAAAAAACAAATGAACATTGCGTCATAATGAATACAATTATTTTCTAAATATTGATCATCTCGTGTGTTATGTATGGATTTTCACCCTGCTTTTAATTTTATCGGAATTATCTGTGGTCGCAGATTAACATACATTCATTTTAAGCAGGGCTTTTTTTTGAAAAAAAAAAAGGTGCTGGAACTCACTTCATGTCAAGATTTTGAGTAAATAAAATAACACATCTCATCCAGCTCATTACAGTGCCATATTTTATAATTTTGACGAATTATATAAATATAGGTCCGGTCCGTGGCGCAGTGGACACGGCTTTGACTTGCGTGCCGGATCGCCCGTGTTCGATTCCCGGTACAAAGCGGATTTTTTTTTCAGTCAATAAATCTGTTCAAAGGAATGGGTGTTTGTGTTGTTGAAAATCCCAATCCCTTCCCACCTTTCCGATCCCCAAAAAGCGACGCATAGTGACAGCGATTAGCTAATCACTAGTTCTGTCCTAGTCCTCGTATCCTTTCCATCCCTACTCTCTTCGAAAAAGAGAGGTTGAGCAACTGAGTAACAAGCAGTTCTCGTAGAAAAACATATGTTGAGATAAACTCCGTGAGGAGTCCATATGTACCCAGTTGGGAGCGGACATGGTTAAATATATATATTGTAATTACGTAAACGCAAACATTGCTTCGTCTTATTGATTTTGAAAAAAAAATACCGTGAAAAAAGGTGCCGGGACGCCGTTCCACCGCTTTAAATGGAAAAAAGCCCTGATTTTAAATGTTACGTTTCGTTACGGTAAAGCTTTAAATGACACAAGTATATTTTTTTATCATTTTCATAGTAATTTAACGCGTATTTTTTTAATGTATTGTAATTATATCTGTAAACAAATATCAATTTTTTTGTTAAATATCGCTTCTGACGCATATTCATTTGATTAAAGTCTCAATTATTAAATTCACGAAATATTTGCGATTCTGTTACGGTTCAAATAAGTAGCATAGTAGAGAATTGTTTACTCAAGACGTGAAAGAGCACAGACTAGTAATTGACTGTTTTATTAAAATTGACGATATATTTTTACAAACGTCTTGTTTTATTTTGTATTATTCGCTAACCACGATTACAGCACTGTCAGCTTGTACTACGGGACACTTTTCCAGAAGTCTTTCCGAAGTGTCGTAAGTTCCCGAAGGCGGAAGCATGTCAGATCCCCAACAAGTCCTGCGGCACTTTTGCGCTATTTAGACAGCATCAAGAACATAATTCACTCAGCCGAACTGTGGGGAAAATTTTATGTCAGCGTTTAATCCAATATTGTTAGGAGCTTTTCGTCAAATAACCGCCTAATTAAAGGAACGTTAATAACAATAACTTCTTCATATAGTATATTACGTTTAACGACACAATCTTACAAGTTTATTTTAAATGAAATCATATGAAGTTCTTAGCCGTAGAGTTATCATATGGATGCTTTACAATAGTATGGTAACTTTCAATACTTGGTGGAATGGCATTATAATAAAAATAATAAAACATTTTTAGTACTTATTCCACATAAAATTTATTGGATCAGGACCGGTTTCGCTCATGGTGAGCATTTTAAACTGATCATCATCATTTCACTGATCTTCATCAGTTGACAATGCTCGCCATGAGCGAAACCGGTCCTGATATAATATATAGTATAGGTAAACGAAATAATCAAAACAACTGTTAATTTTCTCCGTTTTTTTAATCATATTATATGGCATAAGTATAATACATATATAGAATATATAGATTATGGCACTATTACTATGTACTACTAACGATTTTCCATATTGGTAGATCTCATTTTTAATACTACAAAAGCGATCAGAAATAAATGATACAATCTCGAGAAAAAAAACACGCTAAGCCCCAAGCTAAACTAATGACCATAATGAAGTTAATTTGATAATACATAACCGATTTCCACAATTCAATAAAAAAAATCTTAAATATTTATTCCATGAACAGTTTCAGCTGAAGCAATGAATTTTATAGAAGAAACCTAACATATTAAAATTAAAGTGCTATTTTTTTGTTTATTCATTAAAGATTGATATTTTGAGGTGCTCGTGGCTAGAATCCCAGTACGAATAATTTAAGATATTGGTTTTTCAATCGATTTATGGATTTCTGTGATATCTAAAATTACAACCCAAAATGACTGACCCTTAAAACCAGGCATAACGAAATTAGAGAGTCTTTATTCTCATATCCCTACTTTTTACCAAAAAAAATGTACTACTGCAGAAATTTTTCGTAGATAATCTTCTGCTAGTATAACCTCTTAATAATGATTCCATGTGATTCACTTTGGGAGCGAACATAGTATTAAAACTAACTGACAATGGCGTTATTCCGAAATAACTATCGACTATACTTGCCAATATACTACACACATTTTTGATAACATCAGAATAACAACGGAACTAAATATACTACCATTTTTTACTGTTATTATTTTTAGTTTGATTAACTGTAGTAGTATCAAATCCCTTGTATACTCTCTTCTCATCGAATGTTTTACTGTACGACAAATACCCATAAAATATTAAGTCAAATTATTCACATAAAATATTAGCTTTAATGCTCTATCGAGTTAAAAGCACAACTTTGTAACAACAATTTGTGCTACTTCGTTAATATGAAAGTGTAATTTAAACTAAATTTATTTCGATTCCGCGTTGGAAACAAAACGAATATATATTCGCTCCGGCACATAGATTTAATTTAGATAATCCTTTTCATTTGTATGCGGGTTTCATATGTGTGTACATTATATTTCATGTTAATCCAGTATATAATGCCTTTAGATGTATAACGGATCTCAGAATCATTACCCAACTTAACCAACTAAAAAGCGTTGATTTGTGTTTATTATAAGCAGTGGTACTTCATTCCATATCTTTTTTATCATATCCGACCCATATATGATTTTATTGACCCTTAATGAAGAAGATTTCCAAAAAAATGGTTGTAAGAGAGTCACTTAACCGCACTACAAGTTTCCTTGGTGGTTTCAAGCCGTGACCCCATAACTTAGTGGACTAAAGCTCAAGACCATTTACCATTCGGCTACATGATTTACCATAAATTTAAATAGCACATTCTATAAGATCTATCAGAATGTAAAGCAAATAATCAGAATTGATGTTTTTTTCCAATTAAAAATCATTTGAAAAGGTAGTTTAAGGGTTTTAGTCGTGAACTTTTGGGATAGAGACATTTCGTTTATATTTGATTCGTTTCTTTTTAGCAACCTAAGTTTAAGCAATTGATGGACAAATCAGTTAAAGGAAGTCTAGACAGAACAAGAAATTATAATTTGACTAGGCATCTTAATCGGTATACAACGAAGATTTCTTGGGAAAATCTGGAGAATTTAAGAAAAGCACCAAACTGAAAAAGATCTAGAAATATTGGAATTACTTGCAAATTGGTTGCACAACTTTCGCACCATATCGAATCACTTTTTTCTCTTATATAATTTCTTCTCTCTATTCTAAGTACATGACCATACCACTTTTTTTGCTTCCTTGCAAGTCGTTTAAGTATTTCGTAGCTCCGAAAGGATTGCATCGGAAAGATTATCATCAGCTGCTTTGCAGGACGATGAAACTCGTCCGGCTGTAGAAAAAAACGTGAGAACAAGGTTATCTTGACGTCCACAGCTCATGTTCATTGATACATTTTGTATTCTCAGTAATAACAAACTGAATAGTTTGCTAAAAATTTAGTCTCTTCAGAATCAAGTATTCTTAATCGGTAAACTAAAACTTTTAGAATGAGGCAAAACAAAATGGGTTACTTCACATCATAACAATGCTGTACGACGTTTGTAAATACGTGCATATTTTCAGAATAAATTCAAAAAAATTGAGCACAATATTCTCTTGTTGTAATTTGGAAGCATCTGCTTTCGGATTTTCGTGCTTGGGCTAATTGATGTTATTCTCTCGTTACGGATTACGGATTTCCCGCGCACAACTTTGCAGAACAGTTTCCTGCAAAACCGACCCATAAAGGGTCCCGTCAAAAAGGAGCTAACTTCGTGGATTACGTTGTATGCTGCATACATTACACAATTTCCTTTCTGTAGGTGCAAACACAAAATGTGTACAATATAACAGTATGCCATTTTAACGAAGATTGTATGCGGAGATATTGTACGCGTATCGCAGAGCGCATTAAGTTGATTTTTTATTCCGCATTAAAAAAAACTTTGCTATCTGTAGACGATAAATTTTACTCCGCCATTACGCCGTTTTTGAAACGTTGTAGTTATGAACAGTTGATTCTTATCCGTTATCAACAAAATGTTCGTTTACTTTGCGTCGAATTCAGCCCGTATAGAAAAGAATAAAACGTACAACCGTATTATAAAAAGCGATTGTCTGTACCAGGGTTAGGAATTCGTTTTTTATCGAAAAACCGCAATCGTCAATCTTTAATCTAATAACATTTGAATCCATAATTGGATATTATGTACTTGAATTTTTTAAGCACAAAATTTTTTAACTGATTTAAAAAATATTATTAACACACAAAACATAATTCTATGTTATCCCTAAATCTGATTAGAAATTTATAATTATTTGAGGTATTGATATTACTTTTGGAGTTTTAAAACGGAAAACTAAAAAAAATATAAAAGTAGCACGTTAAAACTTTTGAATAATTTTCTAGAAGCTTTTACTTCTGATACAGACCTGGAACTTTATTGCATTCATCTGTGGACATATATTTCTCTATTGATGTAGATTCCAGGAAGCTTAAAAAGCCGAAATGTTTTTTTAAGTTGAATAATAAATGGCCACAGATTTGTTTCCAAATAATAGTCTTTTTATAAAATTTGTTTCTTTATTTGAAACATATAATAAAAATAATTTGACGAGCAAAAATCACAGATTAATATGTCTTGTTTCAATAAAATATAATATAGTAAAATAATAACACTTAAAATATGGGAATGGCAATAGATAATAGATGACACCGCCGCCGCTTACGTTGGGCGATGCTAATCAAACGATATTAGTATCCAATCAAGAATTTTTGGAAAAAAAAAACATTTTAACAAATCATTAGATATTATTGTCGTCTTATACGAGGCGATCCGGCGCGGCTTTGAAAGCGGCAGAGTTTTAAAATATCAAACGGTCCTCGCCCATGCAAGTGTCATATGTAAGCGAAGCGATCCGGTCAGGACGGCATATGTCGCAAGTCGCCTCAAGTGCGCACTCATGGCGCCCGCGAATCGCTTGAAAATATGAAACGGTCCAAGCTCACCAGAGCGTTAATTGCGTCTGGCCGAGCGATGGCACATAAGACCTTTGATCAACTACGTTTTAAATTGACTGGATTCGCCTAAATTCTCTTGCCGGTTCGCGTCGCTTACCTAAGACACAGGGTTACTGTTTCATAATATGAAGCATTTCACTTCCTCTGATAAATTTTGCGTGCAAGAATGTTGATCAAATATTTGTCTAAATATAAAATATCACAAATTATTACAAAATTTATCATAACTGTATTATTTTGTATGGAGTGTTTTCAAATAAATATACCATGACACTTATTCATTTCAAATCGTAAGCTTAGTGTTTCAGTGTTAGTATTTCATTTTTTGACAGGAATATTGGGCTTTCAAAATGTCCCGCAAAAAGCTTTTCAGCAGCTCATTCAGCTTACCGGCAAATTGAAAATAACGCAGTGTTTGCATTTTTATCAAAAATTTAACAAGTTTCTGTTCACGTGACGGGCTTTACTAAAAATTGGACACGAACTTTGAATAATTTATACTCAGAAAACCAACTTTAGTAAATGAGTTTTTTTTTCATTTTAATGTCACATGTTAGACTATCCTATTTTTTCACTACTTTATTTTATCATAGACTGTATTATTTTTTTCAAACGTTTTATTTACATTAAGATTACTTAAACAATACTACCACCATTGAACAAAATACTTCATTAAATATCCTATACAAATTTTAGTATCCGTATACCTGCTATTGATTTTTCTAGTATTTGTGTCCATCTTTTATTTTTAGGTACGTATTCATAGCTCATTGGAATCGAATTATTTGTATAATTATCTAATAAAGAGTTTGAATACAATTACTTCCATACAAGCTTCACTAAAATTAAATTGCATAAAATTAACAGCTTTTTTTACTTTTTAATAATTATGAATTCTTAATACGCCTTAGTTTACAACCATATTAAGACGAAGAGAAATGCATATTACACTCGGTTCATTGTTTTACAGTGACATTTCTTGTATTACTTTCTGAGTAAATATACATAGTTACGCAATAAATCAATGAACGGATGCACATTTCTAAGATTATAACTGGGGTGAAATCTGTAATGTTTTCAATCGGAGATTTTAATGACATAAGTTTATAAGGAGTAAAGTTTCAAATACCGAATGTCAAAATACGTTATAAACGTACTACCCCTTAAGTATTTCTTTATACGAAAGCGCTTAACAAATGGCTGAGAACCAATCTACGTCACAAATCATTCACTTCAAGTGCTAATTTACACTTTTTGACATTTGATATTTTTATAAGTTAGGTAATTCTTACTAATTTTTACTCAAACTAATCAAGTATATTTTTTTATTTTATAATTAGTCACGTAATAATTTTGCCTAATACATTATATCAAAGTTCAAAGTTTATTTTATCGTTCCCAGCTACAAAATGACAAAGAGAAATTTAAATTTGATAATGCTGCCAAACTGGAAATGTTTCATGAATAAATGGGTTTGAAAGGCTGAAAAATCTGCCACTGTGAAATGTCATTATAAAAATGCATTGTGCCTGTGCATTTGGACGCTTTTAAATGTGACGTCATTAATGTCGAGCTTTAAAACAATGACGTCCTACTAATGGATATGCGAATACATATTATATATATGTGTTTCAATTTTTGACCAGGTCCTCTTTTAATGTGGACCATATGGACTCCTATAAAGCTTTTCTCAACAGAATTTCTGTTCACACTAACTTCTTTTTATCAGTCGTTCAATGTCTTCTTTCCGAACACAGAAAATATAAAACAATATGTAAATTTTAAAGGCTACTTTCCCCATAGTCAGTTTCTGATTAATAAATTGAGTTTCTGCACTGCTGTTCAAACCCGTGAACATCACAACTGATGACAACATAAAAATAATAAAACATTTTTAGTACTTTTTCCACATACAATTTATTAGAACAGGACCGGTTTCGTTCATGGCGAGCATTGAGCACTGCCATTCCACCAAGTATTGCCAGTGAACACTTTAAAAGTGATGACAACATGTTGCATGTTGACTACTCTACTATACTGGGACAGAGACTATATATATAGTCTCTGTCCCAGTGTTATATTATAAAATATTGAGAATTTTGAATAGTGAGATTGATTAATAATAATAAATCTCTTTCAAGATCCAAGTATTCGATCACTGTTGTGGTTGATTTGTAATACAAAATGAATGTTCATAACCATATACTGTACAGCATTGTGCACTATTTTCGCGTTATTAAAATAAATATAACGGAAATGCACTTCGTCCAAAAGCTAAGCTTAATGTTTTATTTATAATGGTTTCCAGGAAAATCTCGTAAGCGAAATTTTATGAACGGAACAGGTCACACTAAAGTAACGGCGCGTGTGTCGTGAAATTTTGATTTGTCACGATTCAGGGCAACGATAAAACAATAATCTCTATTTTTATTTTTCATTTTAATTTAGCTTATCTCGAACTAGTTTTAGTGAAGGAAATAAGAAAATGGACTTTTCATTCATGAAAATTTCTCATTTTATTTATTGCCATTTCTCAAGATTCTGTGTTTATATTATTGCATAACCCATTGACCTTAGGTATATTATTTTTTTTAATGTTCTTGTCTCAGAGTCATTTCAATATCTTGAATTACTTTTGAAACCCCAAATTCAAGGAGATCATAATGTACCTATATATTATATTATAATATCTTATGGGACACGAACACAACTTAAATAAATATATATGTTTTTTGTTTAGGAAAATATTAAAAACATATTTGGCGTTACAGCTAATGCCAATGCGCCAAATATGTTTCACGCATAAAAATCATCCGAGATAAAATCGACAAAAAATGGTATACACCCATGTTCAAGACATCTTTTTCGATTGAAAAAATCAAACCTTGCCGAGACATGAACCCAGATACACCTGATCGCTAGGGTAAATCTCTTACCAGTAGACCACAGGGACCGATTATATTTATTTTTTGTAAGTCATAGATAAATGTGTTAAAATAAAAGTACGATTATTTGTTTTATCATTTATCCACCACTTTATTTTAGTTATGGCTTCTTATTATGCACCTTAAATTTTTGTTTTATTTTTGTTGTACCTCATAAAATAATTGCGTCATAATACGCATTTATTACATTGAAAGGCTAGTAAAATACATATTCCATTATGAATGATCTCATATTGATTATTTTATATTTTTCTTTGACTGTCAATACAAATTAACATTATGTTGCACCCTGTTGAAAAACATAAACCCCAGTGTATGAGACGATGATCAATCTTCGCTCGATGTCACACGTCACCGGAATCCAGTTCATGGCTTTATATAATGCTGGCCATAGGCGGATCCACGGGGGGGGGCATGGGGGCCATGGGCCCCCCTGAGGAGAATTTATTCCATTCAAAATATTATAACATTAATTTTCAAATGATTTTTATTTAAATAAATATGTTGTAGCTCTCTTTTTTTTCACGACCCTTTAAGTTTAACAACTACACTTACGGCAAAAGAAATCCGCGCACCCTTCACAATTCCATTCATTCGCAAATATTTCCTCAAAATCTTTACCAATTTCCATTTTTTTTCTTCCGATTGTAAAAAAGACTAATAGCCATATTTTGAAGAACAATCGGTTGACAACTTTCACTAACCTTAAGATGGCTTGGCTGCTTACCGCGTCTTGTGCTCATGATTTAAAGTTTAAATCATACGAGTATATGATACGTCTCCAATCGTCCAAAGTACAAATTTTTGTGCACCTTCGTCCATTCTTACCTCCATTTTAAAAAAAATTTACAGTGTGAACTTTTTTTTTAGGCGTCGAGCGGCAAATCCATGTGCCACGATTCTATTACTGACATTTCGCATCGATCATGTGAAATTACTAGTTGACTAAAGCTCAGCATGGAAAACTGTAACAGTTTTGAAGCGTTTTTGAAAAACCACACTTCTTTTATGAAAGTCGTCCCGATCCGTTGTTAAGTGCTCATTGCCGGTTCAAACATACCCCTCCAGAGCGCCAGTTTCACGAAATATTTTTAAAAAATCCGCACTATACTTTCTCCACAGTCTACTCTAAGCGAATTTTTTCTACTTCAATTTGGGCTTTCGTTTCTTCGCGATTACGTTTTCTTGCGGCTATCCATAATTTTGTCAGATGCTTACGCGACTAAGTCTGGCTCAGTACCGTTGAAGCTTTCAAATCTTGATTGTTTTTCAAAATATGGTTATTGGTTTTTTTTACAATCAAATGAAATCGTTTTTAAAAATTTAGCCGTTCAAAAAATCGCGTAAAAATGGGCTGGGTGTATATATATTTTTTAATGTATCATTTTTATTTTCAAAATGGCCACCCCCTGGGACAATTCCTGGATCCGCCATTGATGCTGGCAATACACATAAATCAATGGTGTATATATTACAAACCTAGCTAAACATCAACTCGATGCCTTATCTCCTAACCGAGCCCCAAAAGTTATAAAGTTTGCGATAGTTTGTTGTCCACAATCCGATTGAATCGCCTAAACTAAACTCAAGCATAAGTACAAACTCCTTGCTGTTTAACAAAAGCGCCTATTTAAACTTCGAACGAGCAAATTAAACTCATGCCCTTTTACTTTTAAATTCTTTTTTGTAAACTATTTATTCTAAATTCAAACTCGTTTTCAAAATGATTTCATTCAACTACATACACTTATTTTTCAATATTCGTAAATACTTTTGGCAAGAAACAATGCTAACCATCACTATCATAATAGTGAAATAAATTATAATTTTATTTTTGAAGCTAAGTGATTTTTATTGACTTTTTTATAAATTGTATTTTGATTCAATTGACTTCCTCTTTGGCTACGTTAAAAAGGTACGTTTAATTAGTAAGACTTTTTACGGGACTAATTGTATTGGCATTTATTCGGAAGAAATCCATTATAACACGGTGAAAAAATATCAATGTATTTAAGTTCTACAAAAATTATAAGATAAATAGTTGATAACTATTTCAGTCTACCGGTTTCGGCCATCGTCAGAACTTATAATATAGTTTACCGTGTTGTGAATATTTTAATGAGTGCAATTTCGGAATGAGAACATATACACTTCGATTTTGAATTATAGTTTAAAATTCACTTATATTTTTAAAAACGTAATTCAAATATTCCTAAAAACTGTAAATATATAAATAACGTTAAAAAATATATATGACATATCTATACAAGACATTTTCTGATCATATTTATTCGACTAATTTATTATAACTGTAGGAGCTGACAGAAAAATACTTTGAAAGATTGGGAAATACTGCCTTTTATGATAAATATATAATAAATTACACACGCAATATTCCATTTACTGTTTAAAATGTGTTGTATAAACCCATCAATTTCATGTTTATTTATTACTAGAAATCAATAAAATATAACATAATAATAAGTATGCTTTATTATTACTTTCAAAGAGGCAGGTGCGGTGCGGCCACCCCTTTTACTCCATTTTCGCGTTATTCCAAGAAACTTATTTGTCAAATTCCGAATGCCTGACTAACCACAAAGCGCACTCGAACAATTCGCCAGCAGAATATTTTTTTTATTAATGCTTTGAATTGCAGCAGTATTTAATAAAATAAAAGGATGAGCCTTCAAGTTATCTTCAATATAGCGTTTTATTAAAACTAATTTTTGATAAAATTTAAGGTACAATTCGACACTCTCGTGGTTGAAGCTGAATGACAAATATGGTATATGTAAAAACAGTATTATTTTCATTCATACGAATTGTCAAAAATTACATATTTTAAGGACAAAACGTAATATATGTTTTTTTAAATATTGTAGGGAAAATGGTCAAGTATTTTTGCTATAAATTTACAATCATTGGTTTTCACACACATTTCACACACACACACATTTCAATGCAAATTGCAAAAATTTAAGATAATTATTTGTTAATCAATTTTGTAAATTGTTGTCAGTTGACAATTGTCGTAGTTCAATCAAGCAGCCATTCTTTACGCCAGCGACGTTAATTTCTGAGTCTAATCTTTCTTATCTATAAAAATATTTGTTTTTAATTATTAAATAAGCCATGGGTGCTTTTTCACTTCGATATATTTATTCATCACAATCATATTTTAACCATGTGTGCCATATTGAGAATGTACAAAATAAAATTCTGGTGTGAGGTATTCCAATTATTAGTCAGAAAATGGCATGATTTTGAAACAGCTTTTGACATTGCTTTTTCAAAATTCAAAATTATTTTAGATTTAATGTTTTGCCATGGCCACCTTATTAACAATTAAGTGTTTTTAAAGCACAAAATAACTGTTTTAAATATAAACAAAGCCAATACGCACAAAATTGTTGACGAATTGTTATAGAAGATATCAGCTCGAAATGGCACATGACGTAATCGCTGAGGTTACATCACCATTGTTACCGGTTCATTAAAAATTGTGAACGGAGCGTTTATTTGCCAGGAAGGGAAAACTTCATACAAAAAGTTTTCTTTTTCTAAAGCTTCAAAGCACAATTCATAATGCTTTTCAAAATACGTAATTACGTTTGAGTAATTGGAATATTCTTCGCCGAGTATAAAGCCTTCCACTTTTTTTAATTAACGACGCCGGCTACCCTTCGTACCATCGTGATTTTTATTTTCGAGAGCTAAAAAATTAAGAAAAAAATTTCGCTTTTCTACGCGAGTCTTCGATTTTTTCACCGCACAATACTATATTTTGTCAATAACCTCTTGAAATTCAATATTCTATTCCTTAAATTACAAAAAAAAACAATATTTAAAACAAGTTTTTTTATGATGTTTATACATTTGACCGAAGACAATTGTCTTCAATTAGAAACAATATTTCTTAACAATAACCAACCTGAACGTTTCATAATATTCGATATATTATAAGTAAACAATGTATGTATGTTTCAAATTTGAATTGTTTTAATTTTGTACTTTTGTATAAGTTTTTTAGCTGACGGCCCGGGTATCACCTTTCGGCATCTTCAGGCATTTCAAGTGCACGGATGTACTTGAACTGACGCGCAGTTAACAGTTTGTATCGTTTATATACAAAAATAATAGTAGATCACTAAGTTAAATTTCTATTTAAATGTAAATTAGTGAAAAATTGATGTAAACGAGTTTCAACCAGACCAGAAAGATGATTTAAACATCCATTTACTTATACTGGTGTAGACAGGGTACACAATAGATCTTCTCTTCTTTTCCTAGCCTAATTTTAGATTGTAATAATAAATTATTAAATGTGACAAATGTATTTCCCGAAGCGAAAACTAATCTGGGTTTTTATTGAGTGGGAATAAACGTAAAGTAGTATCGTATTAAGTTGATTTATTTAAAATGAAATTCTCGTAATTACATAATTACCAATGATTTTATAAATTAGTACCTTTGTGATTTCATTGAATAAATGTGCGCATATGTGTGTATCTGATTGAATGTGTGAGGTAGTCTTTAAATCTAGAGATGTACATAATACCTCGATAAAGTCGTAGTTTTAATTTATGCCGGGCCGAGAGCAGTAAGGGTCATATCCCTCTGGCATGGCAGGGATAATTTGATGAAGTTTTAAATATGGAACTCGACGACGCGCGCGAAGGTGAACCAAATTATATATGCAAATCTAATATAATATAGTCATTTATGCGAGAGCTGAATCGAAACTGAGAAGAAATTTCGAATAGCATAAAAACTCGCTCGAATATAATGCACATATTAAAAAGATTTCGATTCTCTTTTTTCTTGACACTTTCTTGTGACCTTACTTCTCTTACTTTTAACTATTTTTTTCAATCAAAATTAATTTGAACTTGTGAATGTCACTTTAAATTTAAAATGAAGAATTGGCAAGAGTTTATTTTAAGTTTATTTGTAATGAAACACAAACATTTATGTTATCCTAATAACGATATATGTTTTCAATAACATCATACGATTTTTAGTTTCTCGCTTTTTTGCATACAATGTCGGTTTTTAGTTTCGTTTACTACCAAAACAAATCATTTGGGGATTTTAATGAATATTTTTAAAAAGTAAAAGAAGGACTAATATTTTTTTTTAAATTGGTCCGTGACCAAGTAATCATGAAAGATTACTTTTATCGATTTCTGTTTTTACCCAGTGTGTTTACGCAGTAAATTAATGAGGTAATATTCAATGAAACGAAGATCATATTCGTCAACTGTATGGTAAAATGCTGAACTAAATAGTCATAAATTTTAAATAAAATTGGTTCAATCTTACCCAAGTATCAATGGCTTAGTACGCTAAAATAGAAACAGAGAATGCTATGTCAGTAGGCAAAGTTAGCCAATAATGTTTTTTCGTTCCTATTACGTAAAAAAATGAGATATGTCTAATGAAAGAATAAAAATCATAATAATTATATATGCACATAAACCTGCTACTTCTATTTATTGAGTATTAAAGATGCTTCTACCCAGGGCTTTTTTTTGAAAAATAAAAAGGTTCCGGAACTTCATGACAAGCTTTTTACTAAATAAAATTATATTCAAATATTATTTAAGTAAAATTTTGTCTAATTGATTTTGAAATCTGTGAAAAAAGGTGCCGAAACGCCGTTCTACCGCGTTAAATTGGGGAAAAGGCCTTGCTTCTACCGAAATACCAAAAATATGAAATTGAAATTCTCAGCAAAATCATGTTCAAAAAACGTCGGCTTTTTTTCTTCATCGCATGAAACAGTCTCCATATTTGAATACTATAGTTGAGGCAGCTCTGCTTTTTTGTATATTTTTTAAAGTTTTAATATATGTACTTATAAAGCATATTCATTATTTATAAATAATATTATTTAAAAAAAAAATGGAATTGAATCACAAAATTGACAAAGTATGTTCAGAGCGTGCTCCAGTGGTAACTCGACGAATGATTCGAAATGGTTTGGCATCACTTGTTCCCACGCGTCTTTTCTGTTCCATTTTCAAATGACGACGGACGCTTATAATATTTTGATACGTGTATTCACAAATAAATGATAGTCACTCCGCTTTTGTTAGAAGTACTAAAATATGTATGTAGGATATCCAAACTCCGGTCTTTGGGACGTGATCCGAATCGACTCGGTAATATAGTGCCGGCTGTAGACGTGCGTCTTTATGTTATGAAGAGTCTCGGTAAGACGGGAATGAAAGGGTTAAGGTTTACTTCGGAATCGTGCCTTATAGGAATGCTTCCAATAATCATGCTAAAAAGATTACTGAAGATACATTTATGGATAATATCACAGATCTTTTTACATCAATATACATATTTAGCCTTTTATGATGTTTGCTTCATCAAATTAATTGAATGCGCTCAATAAAATAAGATGGTTTCATCACAGAATAAAGGTAAAATTATAGATAATAAAGAATCCCTCGTCGTTCTTATGATAAAACCATTGATCGGGAAAAGTCGTAATTTAAATAATTCTTTTCAAGCTTTATCGTATGGCAATACAAATGAATACGTTAAAATTAAAGATGTCGTTATGAAACGTCGTAGAAATTGATTAAAAAAGTTTTTTTTAATATTAGATATTAAAGCTTGATTTATCCGCATTTGCTGCTCAGCATTACTCAGCATCATTTTTACGATTTTGAAAACTACATTATTTAATTTGTATGATTAGCACAGATATTTTTACCATACATAGATTCATAGATGTGAACAATGCGTCCATTTTGCTCGGTACTGAAGCGGTTTTAACTAGTCATTTCAAATATTATTGATAATATTTTTAGAACCATTTAATACATTTTTATCATACCAGTATATCTTTTTAATTTGGCGATCATAAATATGACATACATAAAAAGGATTTATTAGATCACAATAAGTTAACATCTTTTATACGGAATTGAATAAAAAAAAGTTTAAAAGGTTAAGAACATTCCGATTAACGGGTATAGTTTTAAATACAAATTTAGTAGAGATATTTCAAGAACTAATTTAATACAATATCGTGTTTTAATTTGTATTCAATTAGTAGCAGATCATTGTTACGCGATAACAAATATATATGTATTAGTTTAAAGTTAAAGGCTCAAACAATACGTAAAGAAACCATTTCAGTATCACGTTATAGTTTTGATGATGACGTGTTGTATACCTTATTTGGTAAATTATGGATATACGGTCACGGAACAGCGTTTTTGTAAAGATTTTTGAAAAATAACTACATTAAATGAAATGAATGTAAGGCTTACAATTTTTTTTATAATAAAAGATCCTAAAGAATACTTCGCAATATGTATGAAATCGGGTTGTTTTAATTTACAGGAGCAAAAATGCAACCACAAACTACACAAATAATAATATTATACAGATTGAGATGGTCACATAAGTTTATTATTTGTTTAATATAAAGGGTATTTCAATAGGGACGCTCAAAATATGTTACTTTGTCCTGCTGAGTACATCATGCATTGTTTAGTGGCCAAATTTGAGTCAACCAGTTTGGTAAATAATCGGCCAACACCTACCTGTACGTCATCAAAATACAATATCTGGTGAAAACATTGCTGCTGTGTGTGAAAGTGTACAGGAAAACCCAAGGTAGCTTATTTCTCGTTGTTCACAAGAACTTGGCTTTTCTGCGACTTCAACTTGGCGAATTTTGAATCGGGCCTTATGTCTGCACCCGTATAAAATCCAACTAACCAAGGAACTTCAGGTAAACGACCACAGACAACGCCTGATTGGGTTCTGGAGCAGTTGGAAGTTTACCCAAATTTGACAAAAAAGTCAACTTTAGCGACATGGCCCATTTTATAATGAATGGATATTGGCAGACATTTGATGCTATATTCCATATTTAATGCCGTAAAATATACTTACAAATGAAATTAAAATTTAGTCGAAATCTCACAAACAACTTGTTTTATTTACATTTCAAAACTAAGCGTCCTTATAAAAAGACCCTTTATAAAGAATAATTTTACTATAGACTAATATTAAAAAACAAATTCTTCTCTCAGAACTCATACAATAATCAGTAATATTCTTCAGATTTAATCAATTTGGTTCCACATTTTATAATAATACACAAGAACTCAAAGAGTAAAGTCAAAACATAAAATTGTAAGCCAGCTTCGGTCCCGTGACCATATATCCATAATTTACCCCTTATTTTTATAAACCTTAATACTTGGCTATTTTTAAACATTATTTCATGCAATTCTTGCAAATTCAATTCAAATACACACACTCAAACGTTTTATAAATGCGACACAATCGAGTTTTTACCTGACAACCTCCCCAATCTTCCAAATTATTTCAATTCTCTCGCGTCTTTTACTTCTTTTTGTGTTTCTTTCTGAAAGGAGTAATTTCTGGAATCATTTGACAATGACAACATTATTTGCTAATTCCTCAAATAGTTTCTCGGCTCGAAATAACGTCACACATTTTTCAAACGGCAAATGTTAGCTCTTCCAAAGCTGCTTATGTTTTACAAAAGACTTCTTATGACGATATTATTTCTTTCATGTAAATATTATTCGATCACTTGTGTTGTTAATTTTTTAAGACTGGCAGTAAAACTGCTAGAAAGCGACGAATTTGAACAGTACATTTTATTGATATACACGATCCCTCGCTTAAAACGATACCCGCTTAACACGGTTTCAGTTTTGTTGAAAAAAAAAATTAGATAAAATCTTGCTTTGCAGATTCTAATTTTCTTTTTTCTAATATTTTTACTATTGGAATAATTGAGTATAATACATTTTTAGACCTATTATGTCGAAGCCAAAATTAACAAGAAAAATAATTTCTATGGAGATAAAAATTCAAATTTTGGATCGTTTCGAGATGGACAGAGTCCGGCTGAGATTGCAAAAAAAAATAGTTTCAACGAAGCAACGATTAGAACGATTAAAAGAAGTGAAGAAAAAATTAGAGCTAGTGTAATCGAGGGATCTTTAATAAGTGTGAAACATACGAATCGCATACGCAATGCAAACATAGAAAGAATCGAAAAAGCTCTGGTGATTTGGATAGAGAATAATAACCAAAAAGGATTACCTATGGACGGCTCTACTATACGAGAAAAGGTTTGAAATTTAACAATGCGTTGCCAAATATGAGGAAATTTACAAGAATATCAAAAAAAAAGAACAATCGCGGATTACCGATTTTTTTGAACGCGTCGGAACATAACAGAAAATGTAATCGAAAGTAGTTGTGATGATGACAATTGTCCAATAAAAAGAAGGAAAATCCCCATATTAATATCTTCTAGCGAGAGTGACATTGAATAATATCTTTTATTTGTGTTCATAATGTTTCAATACATTTTCAGTCCTATCTGGCAATTTCTTTAATATTTCTAAAAAAGAACTTATCCTCTCTTTTTCATACATTTGTTAGACTCGCTTAACACGGTTTCGTTTAACACGGTGATCTAGCAGAACCTATCTTCCGTGTTAAGCGAGGGATGGGTGTATTGATCCTCGTTATTTATTTACCTAGAAAACGTTTAGGGGAAAACTGGCGTGTTTTGACGCTATTTTTATTAGACTTATATATATATCAAATTTACTAAAGCGTCAGTCATAGTTACACAAAAAGTAATTTAAAAAATGAATAAACAAAATCCAAATCTATCAAAATCGTCAAACCCATTTCCCGGTGGCTGCAATAAACGGCAGTGGCAGTTATAAGCCTTCCATGCTTCCATTTCGTGCTTCTAGGTTGAAAATCGAAACGTTAATAGTCGTCTTGTTTTTTTAAAATTATTTTTTAAAGAACACATCATATGTTTAAAAATAGTATTTTTAATAACAGCTTCTTTGCTATTTTCCAAAATGGCATTAGGAGTAGCACATCGACGGCACAGATATAATCATTATGTCTATCTATACAATTTGGCTTAATTTTAACATACAAATATTTTATTTTTTAAGCCACATCCACCTTGAAAATATGGTTTGCATAGTACGAATGGACTTCTACTCCGTAAATTTCATCATAGTTTTATCTATCGAAATTTATTTTGTACTCGTATAATTTAGTTTTAAAAACACTGTGCTTGCTGCATTTAAATTAAACACATTTAAAAGCAAAAGTAATTTTTAATATTTTCTCTAATTTCCGACCATAAAACGTACATGTTCTTTCTTGGCTCCGTCTCTTTTTTCTCAACTTCTGTGAAAATGAAAAGTCTCTACCAAGAGTTCATGTGATCCACATTAGGATCGAACATTGAAAAATTCACCATCTTATACGACACACATATCTGTTGGCACAATTTTAAATCACCGTGTTTTATCGTACGCCTTAATGTTTTAGTAATGACAATTTTCGCCACTTCGGGGACTTTGTTTTTTGAAAAATAAAGTCCCTAAGTTGGAATAGTTTAATCCCTTCAAAGCGGAAATTCCGTCAGGAAGTCCGTCTGGCGAGTACTTATTCACGCCTCCCTGAATACTGATTTATATTCTTATGTCGAATACTACACTTTATATACAAGGCCTTCCTTAACCTACGATTTAATTAAACTTGAGAGTCTCCGTAATTGAAGATCAGCTTCGTGAATACCACAAGCTTTCAACGAAGATTGATTTTAAGTGTGGAAACTAAACAATAAAACGGTCTACCTTCATTTGAACTTTTTATATAAAAAAATAAAAATCCAAATTTACACATACATACATAGCTCTGACGAGGGATTGAAGCCAAAACAGCAATCCATATCTGGATACTAAGTATAGATATAAGTATATTATTACTCTTCACAAATTATTTTAAAATTAGAATTTATTTTTTATTATTATACCTGAAGATAGAAGGCGACGAAGGCGTAAGCTGAAATAGCTATCAACAAATATATAAAATAATTTATGTACAACTAAAATACATTGTTATTTTTCTTACCGTATTATAAAGAATGATATTTAGATTGTTCTAAGTCAAAAGTAATAATACTGGTTCAATGTACCTTAAAAAACACAGTATATAAATAAATAATATTCCACAAATTATAATTAAATATCAAGATTTCATATATTCATAATGGCTTATCATTTTATTTGGGATAATCAGTGAGCAATATGAAGTATATTTTTCTATTCTTAATGACAATATTTTCTGCGAGTCATTTCACTGAAATATGTTTTATTGCTGTCGTGGCTAATTGTGTTTTTATAATGTTATATAATTTATCTTATAAGACATTTTCTTTGTTTTTTTCAGTGACGGCTCAATCAGCACCCGCGTAGACAGTATGGCGGCGCAGGGCGGAGCCCTATGACACGAGGATACGGCGGAGACCCACCTCATGGTGACCGCCTCACACTCCGGAGACCTCTGACCCCTGCCTCCTAACTGCCACTAGACGTGGAACAGCCATGAGCACATCTTCTGAGGACATACACTACTACATCATCACGCTGCGGTTTCGTTCGAGATTACTTAAAATGCTTCTCCGAGTTTTTCTGCATCCATACGGTCGCTTTTGATATCATTCTTATCATTTTTAATAAGGCGATAGTGATAAAAGCACAGGACAAGGTTATAACAAAAAATTTGGCGCCATAGTTACAGAAATAAACAGATTTCAAAATTTCCGAATCATTTTTTTGCGGTATTAATTAATTATTGTTTCACTCTGGAATATATTTAAAAACTGAGCTGATGTCCACGAAAAGTCATCACTGTGGCAATTATCAACTTATACCGTAGCTCACAAATAATAACTGTTAAAAGTTTGCTTATTTCATCTCAGGTTTACATTAAAGATCATGACTGAGAATATAAAAGACTGGAACAGTGTTACGCGGCCAGTAAAATAATTGAATCATAGGTAGATTAAAACTTTTCGATTTTTAATATTCATTCGTTTTATTAATATTATACATTAAACTATTTTGCTAATCTTGAAAAAATATTTTTTACATTCAACTAATAAAAAATCATTGTGAGGATATATAATTCGAAATAAGGTTAATCTTTTAGTGACAGTTATATTTATCCTAAATGACTATAAAAACAATACCATCAATTAATAATATCTGTCTTTATTTCGAATGATATAGCCCCATGAAGATTTATTTTATGGTAATTTTGATAACAAGAAAAAAAACAAATAATTTTAAAACATTAGCTACTTTCAATATATATTCATTCCGTGTTATTGCAACCATTGAAACATCGAAGCGTTCTCAAAGTAGAAGTATAGAAATCTTTGTTGAATTGAATCCCTTTAAATAAATAATACCTAATAATCTAGTAAAAATCTCTTAATTGATTCGTTTGTGGCCTTCAAAACTAAATTCAACCAAAAACACATTAATACCTGCTTTTTAATAATTATAAATATTTCTTGAAAGAATTAAATGAAATAGAAAAAAATAATCGATGAATTTCCACAATTTCAACATTAGACCCAATGCCATAAGTATAACACAGAATATTATATCACAATAGTAAAAATAAACCACGCTTTGTCACACGGGCCGCTCAGAATTAAGACTTAACAATTTGAAATTATCTTTTGAGAATCGTAATTACTCCATTCAATAATAGATTTTTCAAATAATACGTCCAAAGGTATTCACATTTTGTTTGCGCTTTTAATATGTGTAAGATTACAATTTATATGGGATAATAGAAAATCAATTATCACATCCAAAAACATTCTTGTTACGTGATAATATGAATAGACAACTATCTCAAGAAGCATAAATAATTTGAATGAAACAAGCTGATATAATATAAACATACGATTTGACGGTGTAATGAAATTAAATGCATTTTTTAAAGCATTCTAAATCAAATCGATCCCTGGGCTAAAAATAAAATTACAACGCTTCTAATTTTTCAATCTCTACGAATAATATCATTTGTAATTTGTTTCGGTTATATTTAATAATAGCTATTCGTCAAATAATAAATTGTATACTTTATAAACAAATAAAATGGTTGCAGATTTAAAACTTTGTAATATTTTTAAAAGCGTTTATTTATTATTGTGTTTTCAACCGTGCTTCTAAATATTTCAGGAAAACAATCAAAGTATCATTATCTTTCGAAATTTTAAATAATATCTGAAATGAATAAATTGATATCAAGTTTGGAATCAGTCCTCGTTGTGCTTAATATTAGTGTTCGTGGCTGCTATTTTCTATGCCCCGATACTTGGGGGCAAGACAAAAGACACTTTTCTATTCTATGGACATATACAAAAAAATGCTAAAAAGCTTTGTGCACCTAAACATAGATATATCAAAGATTATAAAATATATAAACATATTACAATTTTAAAAAAAAAATGTATCCACTAAGTGGAAACGTACTATTATATCAAATGTTAGATAACGTTATTCAAATTAAAATGAAGTAGTTTTTTAATCGAATTTTAATATACATGTTGTTAAACAAGACGTTTTAAATATAATAGTGAATAAAAAATGACAGTTATTAAATGAAATTGATGTTACTTGGTTTTGCTATTTTAAGTGGTGGTAATGTATTGTTATTTTTTCTTTGTTTTTTATTAAAGTTATTGCCAATCGAAGTAGCGGTGTTATTTGTTAGCATGTAACTGTGATTAATTGAGTGTTAAATAAATATTTGACGTCATTTCATTGATGATAAAATAACGGTTTTATAAATAAACGAATTATCACAATTACGCTTATAATATGAACAAAAATATGACATAGAAATGATGTATTGTAGAAAAAAACATTTTTTTATCGTAATAAATTATATCAATCACAAACCCAACAGTTCACTTTCTTTTCACTGAAAATAAATATAAAAACACTTTTATCATGCACTTATTAAACAATTTATTTATTATAAAAATTCCATGTTCAATTTAACCACACACAGTTGTGATTTAATCACAGTATTTTACTAAAATAATTAACACAAATGCATTATATCCTATATATTTTTCCTAATTACATGATATTTGTACACTCTTTCTACAAAAGTTAATTTATTATAGCCTGAAACTGTTCAACTATGTGGAAATATTCCACTCATTTATATGTCTTCTGAATTCAAAAAATTGGTTTGAGAATAGTTTTAATCAAAATCCGCGATTGAAAAATCAGCATAGATTTTTCTATTTTCAACTAGCTGAATGTTTCCAATTAAAATTTTTCACGGAGTATTTTTTTGATTCAACATTAATATTTCAACACAAACAGCAAACTTTACAACATACTGGACATGATATGAATATGGTGTTGGACTATTTATTTTGAATCTAAGATTGACTTATATATACAAACCGATACAAATTTATCATAAATTAAAACCGCTAATTCGAAATGTATTTTTATTTTAAATATTAATATAACACTTACTTTAATATTGTATTAACACATGGATTTGATAACAATATGCCATTAAAATTTAATTAGAAAATATTGAAGACATGAATGTTGACTGTTGTTTGTTCTTAGAAAAAAAAACAATTTTTGGGCAATATCAATTTTAAACATTGTTTTACCGTATTTTCCTACTATGAGTTTATTGTGCAAAAAATATTCTTTTTCTTTACATTGATACAGATATATTAAAGAAAACTAAATTGTATAGTCTTTTAAAACCAATTGAGTTTAGCTACTCAATAATGTGTCAACCATTTTCCATCCATTTTAATATTTTCTTTTTGAAGATTGAAGTTTGTTACGATAAAAGTTATTCCAATAATGTGTTTATTGTTGAATAAAATATTATAGTGACATTTTTAGTACCCAAATATTTTCTCACGCTTATTCCGTATATTATACTATTTTTGTAGGTTTTTTTGCAAACAATTTAGAGAGTTTTTTTGAAAAGCTCATATTTGAGACTCGCATAAAAGTTATGTCGATTTTATAGAATTTTATGATGGTCAGTTGTATGGATATGAAATTGATACATATTTTCTGTGAACATCATATTATTGTGTCTTTAGCGTTTTGATCCATCCGGTACTTACTTTGCACCAAAAAGTTATAACACCATTTTTATCAAATATTCGATAAATAATAAGAATAAATTTATTATATTTTGTAATTTTTAAAAAATATGTCCGTGTTATGTTGTTCATATACAATTATGTGTTTCAAGCACACACGTATTAATTAGAATGGCCTAACTTCTCACTGAAGTGAACATATTTATTTTTTATAAATATTATAATATCAGAATATTTTTTATCTTGATAATGTTTAATGCATTCTTCCATGGTGTTTTTTTAAATTTTATATTTGGAATGGTTTTGAAACTCAAAATCAGTTTTGTTTTATTTAGTTTGCGATTGTAATGAATGTCACTTTTATTAAGAAAATTACTTAAATTATTTTAAAACAACTTGTTTAGAGTGATCATATAGAAATGTGACTGCTTATATTTAACGTGGGTATATTTATGTATAGTGTAGGCTGTTTGCAATATTGATACAAAAATATTTTTTATATGGCAACGAAAAATAGTAAAGTCAAATTTTATTTCTTTTGGCAATCAAAGCAATAATAATATTTTTTATATAATTGAAAAATATTTAAATAACTGCGACAAATTAACATCAAGTTTTATTCACCTCCAATATTTGGGTGAAGTAAAATATTCGAAAGTATTAAAAAAAAGTAATAGAAAAACGATTTCAACGTCGTAAGCTATATATAAAATCTAATTGTAAACTATATATGAAATCATATTATGAAACACCACATTCCTTTATATAAAAAAATCTAATGTTTTCTTGTGAATGTAAATAAAAGCAGAACCATCATAAGTGATTTCTTATATGTATATTATTTTCTCACAAAAACGCTAGAATGAAACTCTTAGTTTTTCACCAATATTAAATTTATCATTCTAAATAATAACTTTGCTTTTCGTTTTCTATATTTCTGATTTCATTCATTAAATTTCATTTAAATTTAAATTAATCTTATCCTCATTAATGTACTCAAATATTATCAAGATATAATTTATATTACTTTTATCGCATACATACTTTAAATCAAATTATCTAATTGTTAAACCAAGGCCAATATAAGATATTGTATGGGAAACTAAAAATTTTTAAATTATTCTAGAAAAATTTTATGTTTCATTGATTATTATATCGTTAATTAAAATCGATTTGAATTTGTTTCCATTTATTGAGATATATATAAAATTTATTTTAAAGCATATTAATCTATTGAAATCGAATTCATTTCAAATAATAAGTATGTTATTTTTGCTTAAAATAAACGATGCTTCAATTCAAACAGATGTTTATATTTTTTATGTTGTGTTTTCTATATAAAGACTTAATAGATAGGGTGGCTTGTAGACAAGTAAATGTACTCATATGTTATCTAAAAGAGGTTCCAATATTTTAAAGAGTAAATCATGCTAATCCGTGGTTTTGGTTGTGTTAATTATTTATATTGTATTAATGATAGCTTTTTTCTCTATAGAAACAATCAAAATAGATATTAAATCGTTTATTATTTAAAACTGATTAACAGTAGCGTTGTTTTTACACTAAACATTTAAAAAAAAGAGCAATCAATGATTGATTATCCACTGAGCACACTAGATACTTATATGAAATTAAATAGTTGAATGATTTCAAATAATCATAATGTCATTTAAAAATACTTTGAAGCTATTTGTACAAATTAATATTTCCATGTTGTCCCAGGTT
Organism: Himalopsyche kuldschensis; assembly: GCA_028554975.1. Lineage (NCBI taxonomy): Eukaryota > Metazoa > Arthropoda > Insecta > Trichoptera > Rhyacophilidae > Himalopsyche > Himalopsyche kuldschensis. The sequence goes on along the minus strand of JAHFWI010000029.1, from coordinate 5,508,896 downwards.
AGTTCCACCTTATTTATCACGTATTCGACAATTTGTAATACATAGATATACGTATGACATATTATTTAGTGTGCCAACTGTTTCCTCATTAAGTGATTTTTAAATGCCACATTAGGTTGGATTGTACTCAAATAAATGATATTATATTGGTAATTCCTCTTAGATAATATAAATATGATCTTTGTACGTTGATGTAAAATATTCTTATATTATATTAATAATTGTTTAAGATTTATATGCATATATTTCAGTGCACAAGACAATATTAACAAATAAAGGTCACAGCATATTATTTAGTAAAGTAGATTTATACACAGCAATTATACGCCAAAGAATTTTTATTAGTGGTATAATTGATTTTCAATTGTATCTTGTATCTTTTTTAGATATTGAACTCGTAGTTAATGTATTTTATGATTAATTTATCAAATAAATAGCTTAACAGTATCTCACCTAACCCAGGGTGCAAATAATACAACATAACTGGCAGTGTATACATATGGAACACGTGCAAAAGGTGACATGTTAATGATTTGAAGATACATTCGTCAACTTTTGATGATAAACTCCCGGATAAGAACTGCCTGGGACGTTAATTATTCAATAAATGTTATTTGGTTTTTTGTAACGCCCACATACAATTCTAAGTACTGCTCTATACATACATTCAAAACATCCGCCTAATAATAATTTTACAATATATTGCATTCTTTTATTTAGAATTGTTTTTTTATCGCTATGATGTTTTTCTAACCTCAAATAATACAATTTCATTGAAGTGAAAAATGTAATTCTTATACTATTTTCAAACTCATTTTTATATTTGAGCAATAAATTGTTCAATTATTTGTTGATATCTCAACAATTGTTATTTTTTCCACAAAGACGATAGTAATTACGACACGCGTTTCCATTTACCAAATAACAACAACAAAACATTTATTACTGTTCTACTGTAAAAAATGTAAGAACTTTCATTATCATACAAACAATTTCATTCTAAGAAGTCTTTGTGTGATATATTTATACAGTCATATAAAAAACGGCATAATTTCCTAATTATTATACTATTTAAGAGACCGCGTGGTTTGCTTGTTTTTTTATTATTTCATGTATCTATTGTAATATTTGTACCCTGGTTTTCTGTTCAGATTACATTTAAAACAGTAAAACAAACTAAAAATGTGTATGGATTTGAAAATAATTTTTGAACCTATATTTGACTTAAAATGACGTCATCTAGTTTTTTGATAGACTTTTAGAAGAGATTAAATTAAATCCCGTTTGTAAGTCTCCAACATATTGTATATTTTATAGATGCACATTTGAATGAATGAAATTTGAATTTTATAGAAACATTTACTATTATTAAAATACGTAAAGTTAATATTTCATTTTTAACGATGACTTTTACTTCATATCAATCACGCGTGACAGAATATTAATATTTTTTTCATAGTTTTAAGTTGTACCCATAATGGACTATCAATAAATACTTCCTATTAATTCCTTAAATGGAGCACAAATTAATATGATTGGGTTAGATTTTTTCAACTGACTCCATCATAAATACATTTTAAAATTATAAAATATTGTTCTTTTTAGAAAATTGACAAAAACGGGCTCAAAAAAATTAAACGGCACAGCCTCCACCAACACGAGCTTAATATTATATTTATAAAAATAAATACTGTTACTATATATTTCATTTACCACATTCTTGAATCAATTCACGTTAGTGTTTAGTATAATACATTAACAATTTGATACAGGAACATTTCATTCTATGTAAAATTGTCTATGACTCTAAAATATTAATAAATAATAAATTGTCTATGATATGCTTTCTTGTAGACTGAATCTAAAATTAAATCGGAATAGTGAAAAATTTCGTTAAAAAATAACTAAAAATAATGTGAATCGTTTTTCTTTTTCTGTTCGTGTCGCCGATACTAGAATAAAAGTGTTAAAATGTATTTTATATTTGTATTAAATACTTTTGATTTTAAATGTTTAATTTTTCTTAAGCTTTCGCAATATAAATGAAAATATTTTCAAATTCGATCAAATCCATCTGCACAAGTGTTTAAAAAAATACTAATATTTTAACTATTATAAATTCTTATGGATAAATATTACTATTAGCTGATTAGCTGATTTTGATTTAGCTGGCCTAAATCATTCGAAATATTTTCATGAAAAATATAAATCGGATATATATTATGCTTAATAAGATACGTTGCAAAAAAATAGTATACAAATTATATTTATTACTCATATAATAAATTTTAGTTATGGTTTTTGAACAAAAATTGCGCGTTGTAATTTAAAATATATTGGATTTAATAAAATTCATATATCCCTTAATTAACACGGTAGTTTAGTTTCTCAAACATACCCTGTAAATCAAAACCGTTTTGATCGAGACTGTAAACGTGCAATTTGATTACCGTGTGAATTGAGGGAGAAGTTTTCTCCTTCAGACATATAATTCAGATATACGCATATTAACACATTATTATACTTTATTATTTACAGATGCCTAATAGATAAAATATAATTATTATTATATTCTTACTTGTATTAGTTGTATGGTGATAGTTTATTACATAAGCAACAATAATCTTCGATATATGATTACAGTTTTATCTTTTAGTCAAAAATGTATTATTTTTTACAATAGATTAAAATTAATTGGTCAAATGAACGATAATAAAACTTCTTCTGTACAGTGTATAATGCATTGAATATTTTCATATATCGATATCGACAAAATACGTAGCTACATATATAAAAATATGCAATTTAACTCTTCTCTGTCATGACACCGTTATTCAACTACAACTTAATAATTTCAAATAATGGAAACGGACTATATCTTTAAACAAATAAGAAACAACAGGACCGCTCTGAAGACCAATGGAGTTATCTATTGTAAAATTTGTTTAATAGTGAGATTAGATTTAAATAATTATTACTTTTCTGTTAATTTATGAATCCTTCCTCGGCTTGGAATAGATGATATTCAATTTAAATTCGTGTATGTCTTTTATGTTTTTCAATTTGAAACACAAACAATATTTATCACAAATAATTTAAAATTTATCCTCTCTTGATTTTATGTTTTTTTCGTCTTTTTAATGTAATTTTTTTTAATAATTTTTCAAAATTTATTTTTAATATAATCTGATTATTGTTGAAAGAAAATTTATATGTATTTAATATCAAGAGCTCTTCACAACCAATCGTCGACTGGATGCATTGCTTCATTTAGGTACTAATAAATATATATATCCTATAGTTTTTGAACTCTAAGATAATAGACATTTCACTTCACAACGATTTTCAATAGATATATACTATATTTTGTATGTTTTATTACTGGAAAAATCGCCTTGAACAATACTACAGTTCATATGATTGAACATAGTTATCACTGATTTGTGTTGGAAATTTCCGGAATTCTTTTAAATGAAGCTGTCACACCTCATGATTATTGTATATGTACACTAGTATACTATCTACCAGTGTCTTTAGAAGCTTAAATAATATTTTATGCATAACTATATAACTTAATAACAAATAGCTACATTATTTATTTATTTTTCAAATAGTATACACATTTTATGGCAGACCATAAGAAACAACAATTACTAAATGTACATGTAATATTTTTTTGTAATGATGATTTTACTAGAAAATTCTAGCAATACACAATGTCCGATTGGTTTGACGTGTTCTTATTTAAGTTAAAGATGTGGTGTTATTATAATGTTATTGTATAGAATAAATCGAAATAAAATAAAAACGACTTTTCTTATAATTTGACTTTAAAGCTCCTTAGTCCTGGGATCCTCACAGGTTGATCACGAACTCTAAATTTTATGAGATAATTATTGATAATATTAGAATGGTACAAATATTGATCACTTTATGAAACAATGACTTCCGATGTTGTGAAGCTAGTATGAGAAACCGAAGGTGATAATAATGTATTTGGTGTATAGTATTAATGAAATGTTACATGAAAAGATGTAAAAAAATGGATCGTGAGAGTATATAACAAATATCCAAATGAAAGTCATTGGTTTATGGATGGTAAATAAAATATGTAGTAACCCTAGTAACGATTGTCACGTAAGGGAGGAAAAGGAGATAGAAAGAAAAAGATGAAAGATAACTATCATCGGGGTGTGACAACAACAGAAAATATTCGCCCGAGGGATTTAATAATTTTGTGTGGAAGAAAAATCTAAAATAAGCACCTCTTTGGCCATTAATGATAAGAAGATGTTAATTATTAAAGATTCGGTGAACATGAACATAATACTAATAAGGTTGCAAAGGCTTCAGAGGGAATTTAAAATTGAATACATACTTACTATTTGTCATTTCTTCGCATTTTATTTATTCAGTGCTTTTTTTATTTTAGTCTTGCACGGGCATTTTTCAGATCTAAGTTTACATGAATAGGATGAATAAATTTTCTGATCTCGGTATCACCTTAGCTGATTGGTAACGCTCTATTGCTTTCATCGTACACATTCTTATGGCTGAGTGGTTAGCACTCTTAGTCTTTTCACTTCTTAATCAATATTCCCTTGGACTTTTAACGAACGATTCGTATTCATGTGAACACATTATACCTTCTCATTCATCGTGACAAATCCTCAAGATTAAAAAGAGCAAGCTTTAGCTTACCAATGCAGCATGAGTCCAATTGCATTTCCATTCTCTATAATCGGATGTTAAGTGAAAAACAATCAGTTATCATTACCATTCCACCATGTATTCTTCACGATTAAATCACCTTATCTTATCAGATATTTTAAACAGGCAATCAAGCTGTCAACTAGTTAATACTTTTCATTAAATATTTACATGAGTATTTTTATGTTATTATGAGTTCACAAAAACTGTTTGGAAATTTTTTAAAACCTTTTTCAACACACAATGCTAAATAAACGACGGCAGATGATGTTGTCATGTGCCTTATATACGTGTATAAAAAGGTTAACTTTTGATCTGCGAGGGTTAAATGACCTCTACCCCCGCCTGAGTTCGACCCTCCCAAGGAGTGAGTGGGGAGAAGGAGAGTGACGGTTTGTGCAAGGGGCGGGGTAAAACGAGGGGTTTGTCCCACTGCTCTAGTTTTCAACGAAGAAAATATGTGTTATTGGGTTTCCCCGTAGATAATTGCTATGTTTGGTTCAGTGAATACTGATTTTTAATTTATTCCCTATACAGGTGCTTAGGATTGCAATTGTGTTATGTAAATAGGTTTATATATTTTTATTTTACATAACCCACCATCTTCCGATGATAAATAATATTTTTTTAAAACTATATATGATTTAGCATGTAAGGTTTGCTAATATAATTAAAATAAAAATGATTAATTTTAAATATAGCTAACTGCAATGAATATTGTTTGAACTATTATTTTATCAATAGTTAATCAACGTAGGAAGCCTTTGTTTGATATTGACTGCTTATGAACAATTTTAACATAAGATTTTAGCGAGAATTAGTTGACGGTAGAGGTCTGCGCGGGCTCGGGTCGGGCCGAGTAACGAAGGTTTGGATTCGGGCCCGAGCTGGGCTCGGACGCAAGCATACAACAACATATAACAAAATCGGGCTATTTTCGAATGAGCTCACCATTATCGTAAATCTAAATTTAATACTACATATAATAAGCTTCACGTACTCGTATTAGTCATCTTTTCGACCCATTTGAAAGAACAATATGCATTGTTTTGAATTTAATGACTTATTTTAGTATTTTTTAATGATGTCTGCTTCATAGGAGTTTGTACAATACGCATAATGAATTTCATAATATGATCCTGACTTTAGTATTTCTTATATGGTTATTTCGATTTGTTAGGTTGATTTTTTTTAAATTTACCGGCAAGAGATGAGCCTCAAAAATATTTTAAAAGTGGAGAATATATTTCTTCAGTAAAAACCTACGGGAAAAATTGAAGTGTGGAAATCATTTAGTGAAATCATAGAGGTGGCTACAAACAAAAAAGTTGGATACGTTGAGTGTATAAAATGTAAATGCATTTTCAGCTTTTCTAGTTCAAATACAGGAACGTCTCATTTGTATCGTCATTCCTGTAAAACAAACAAAAACTAATTCTTATTAGGAAGAAATATATTTCGCACAACTGCACACACACGATAATTGGTGATTCAATTTTTATTAGAAAAAAAAAATCGGTTTTTTTCGGGCAAGTTAGCAAAATGTCGGGCTCGGGTCGGGTTCGGGTAAGATTTTTGGAAATGGCCTCGGGCCCCGGCCGGGCCGGGTTGGAGGTCTTCGGGTTCGGGCCGGGTGAAATTTTAAAATTTCGGCCCGTGCAGACCTCTAGTTGACGGTAACTCGTTCAACTTTTCTATCGTGGTAAAGGATGAACAACTGGACTCATCCAATAACTATTTTTTGTCACTGTAATCACAGCGCTACTAAATATCTTTTTAAAATGTATTTGCCAATGTTGATTCTTATTTAGTTTTCAACTCGTCACGATATACTCTGAAAGACATATAATATTTTCTCATCCTTCTACATTTATGAATGTATACTTTTTTATCAACTTAAGAAAACTTCTAGTTCTGGAGGTTGAATAAAAATCAGCACAAATATTAAATTGATAAATTGACAATATGCCGGATATTTTTTTAAATATTTCTAGATATAGTCGAGGAGAATAGAACATACTTTCCCAAGAATATAAATGTCTTAAAAAAAGCATTAATTATTGACCTTGACAATACTTGAAGCCAGAATGATCTTATCTAAATCGTAATTTTAATTTTAGTATTTCATTTAATGATAATCATTTCTATCGTTATTTTATAAGTAAAATAATGAACGTATGCTCGATCATCACAAAACGACGGGAAATCAATAGATTCCCCAGGAAAATATTCACTTTAAACTTTCCTTGCATTTGAAAGTGTTATGCAAATCAAAATAGACATTTTACACGATAGAAATAATTTAAATGCGCAAACTTGCGCAATTTTGTTTTCGATTGGATGTGCTTGGTTAAATACTGGTTAAATATGCGTTTCCCAAACTTGTAGTATTATTTATTTTATGAATTAAAGAAAAATACTGTACAACTGCCACCAATGCGCCATGCATTTGACAAACATAAAAATATATGTTAACAAAACATTTAACAAAGAATGGCATAAAAAACACAACATCTTAAATACATACAAACCCGATTTAAAAATAAAACACCAAGTTTACTGCTGAAAATCCATTTCAATATGAAGTGCATTGATCAATCCAATAGTCCGTGCGACTGATGACTCAAATTACCTTCATGTAATATAAAATAACTTGGAATATTAAACGTATTTTATCGTATAGCATCAATACGTTATATGGTCAAAGTTATTTTTACTTTTATATTAAAATGAACTTCCACAAAATTACCTTCGAATCCATCGAAGGCCTGCTTATATATTATATCCCTTTTATATCGATTTTTTTTAACGACCTCACTGCCAGTTTGTAGCTGACTCCACTGGATAATCTTTACAGAATATATTTTATGACAATACAGATACTAATGACAAAATAATGGTGATAAAATAGGACGATTAGTTAGCCAATCGCACTCGCTACGTCACGTTTTGCGGATCTAATAGGAGGTGAGTATAAACAGATCAAACATCACGTCATTCATACTTTTAAATACAAATTCAACATACGATTAAATGACCAGTAATCAATAATCAGTCTAAATTCTCAATTAATATATAACTAATATGTAAGAATGCTCGCGAGGGTTCAAGCACACGACTCCCGAACCAAATATAACGAAATAAAATGGAAATTAGTTGGGTATTACGACCTGTTTTCAGAATTGAATTTTATTGATGGAAAAGATTTTTTATCACCCATGCCATCGAGTAAATTATTAATAAATCGATCAATAAAAATTTCATTTCGTGAATTGATATATAGAACGTACTCACTTTAGCTTAAACGATATTAAATTTTGGTATATACTTTATACTAAATGAATTTTCAAATCATCGTCACCTAAAATGAATAATTCTTCTCCATACAAAAAAATAAACAAACTAAATTTCTCATAAATCTTTTTTTCGTATGAATATTAAATGCATTTCGACCACTTTTTTCACTTTTGTAAGTTAAGCAAAACGATGAAGTAGACATTTGAGTAAACTTGACCTGTTTTATTTTCATCAAGCCGCCAGCATATTCCGTTTTCCGGGCAGCTTTCATTTTATAAAATAAATTTGCGATGCCAATCGGATTAAAAGGAAACACTTAGTTTATTAATTCAACAAATAACGTTTCGTTTGTGCCAATTACTATATGTATTTAATGGCTGCTTTATATTTATTTTCGTGAATGCTTTATTTTTATCTACATATTTCAGTGACAGCTTTAATATTATAAATACCAGTGATACCAAGACTTTTTCTCATAAGAAATTCATTCGAAATGAAGCTGCTCGACTGTGGATCCAAACAAAACATTATCTAAAGAGTAAAACAATGTCAACGATAAAACTGAAATTTTTGTGACAGTGGAATTTATTGATACGGTAAGAAAAATAACAATGTGTTTTATTTCTACATAAATTATTTTATATGTTTGTTGATAGCTATTTCGGTTTACGCCTTTGTCAAAACTATGCTTTAAACGTGTATTAGAGATAGCTTATATACCTAGGCTAGACAGGGTACACCATACATCCCCTCTCTGCTCAACCATCCCAAACCCACATGGAAAGAGTTAAATAAGTTATTGATCTGGTGTTTTTCTTAATCTTATTTTATTTTTTCCATGTGGGTTTGGGATGGTTGAGCAGAGAGGGGATGTATGGTGTACCCTGTCTAGCCTAGGTATATAAGATATCTCTAAACATGTTTAAAACATAGTTTTGACGAAAGCGTAAGCCGAAATAGCTATCAACAAATATATAAAATAATTTATGTAGAATTAAAACACATTGTTATATTTCTTACCGTATTATAATGGAGTTCTACCAAGTAAATGCCTACTCAATCAATGAATCTATTGATGAAAAAGTTCTGAAATTAAATTGTCACAATATTTCGTGTAACTATCTTATCTAACGTGTCTGAATTTTTACTCTTAGCATATCCTTTTACACTTTTCCTACATAATTTTCAAAAATAAAATAATGCATCTTAAGTAGAAAAGTACTTATTTATTAGCAAAGCGTAATAATCTTATATATAAAACCGAAACGGGGGATGTATGTCTGTAATTCCCTTTTGCATTGTTGTTGCAAGTTCAAACAAACGAATTGATTTCGCTCGCGAAAGTTTCGACGGTAAATTTGTTTTGTTATCAATGTGTGTGTAGAGACTCCAATTATCTAATGAGTAAACACATATAAACCGAAACAGCGTATGTATGTATGTGGGTCTGTAATTCCCTTTTGCATTGTTGGTCATTAAGTTGCCATAAAAACGAATATGAAAGAAAATATGTTTGAATTTTTATCGGCGAAGACATTTAGTCAAAATGTAATAAATTAGTCTTCTACTGAACTTTTCCCGGCTTTTTTTAATATAATAATGTTTTTATTTACGTGAAGGTATTATTTGACATTTCTTTGACAGCAAATTAGATTTTTTCCTTGAATTTGGACATTTTAATGGGCGAAATGGGGCTGTCAATATATGAAAGGGGCTGTGAAATGTCAATGCCAGTCTGAAATGTTCATTTTAATTCCATTTTAATTGACGTAGACTTTTGAATTTTGAAAAAAGTTGTTTCAACTTGGCCCGTCTGAATTTACGCGCCGAGCTGAACATAACCCCAAACTGGTCCGAGCGAAGCTGGGTTCGAATACTAATATTTCAATAAATATAATAGATTTTTGTACTAGTTCTACATATATTTTGTATAAGTGTTTACAGTGGTGTTGATTAAATTACAGTAGATGTTTGTCTCAAGTAACACTCGGCCCACATTTATAATACCCACAGATCAATTGTCTGCCTTTATTGACGTATTTAATTCCATTAGTTATGTTTGATAATATTTTGTGCATTTACTTTGTCGTTAGTTGTCTTGTTCGGATAAGGTTTTGGTATTGAGTTTTGGTAATCATGATACTTCAAACTGTATTGCTTACAGATTACTTGAAATGTTTATTCTTTAAACATTTCCGCCTAACTTGTGCAAAAAAAATACAGTCAAAGTTTAATTATTCTCTTTAAGTTTACTGTCTGTTTCGTTGAATTGCACTCCAGGGCTGAAATTTCCACTTTCAGCTAATTTATTTTTTACTTTCGGTAGTTTCACTGTTTCGTAAATAATTGTTCAAATTTACTATCCAATTTTTAACTTTAAATAATGACGATAAAGTTAATTAAGTTTGATAAAAAAAAATCGCTGTTTGAATAGTCTCTATACAAACGAATATATTTTAAAAGCATCACTTATTAAAATGTGATTCACGAGCAGTGTTGATATAGTGGTGCTTTGTTGTCGCATTTCGATGCTTAAAACACATGTATTGATTTTTTAATTAACAAAGCTAACATATTTGATTCCAATAGTATGTAATTATGTAATTTAAAAAAAAATCATTCGGTTAAACTTTCCTTTATACCATAGGTTCCCAACCTTTTGTGGGTGGCGGTGGGGCCCTTTTTTATATAAGCCATGTGCCCCACAACCCCTATGCAATTCAAAAAAGGCATTTTTGATGAGGTTAATTAAAAAAAACAACGAAAATGCTTTATGGTAAATATTTTTTTTAGTTGACTTTATTATTTGATGACTCCACAGAAAACCAGTCGAGACCCATGGGTTGGGAACCCGTGCTTTATATCAATTCTGTAAGGTTGTGGATTAAATAAAAACTATTTTTAACGGTTTTTAACATTAGTCTTTTGTAAATTATTACATATAACTGCTAGCTTAAAAGGAATAAGTTTGCAAAATATTTAGATCTAATTAAATTACAATACGTATTTTAAACCGTTTTTAACAATAAAGCGAGATTTTATAAATGATGTGAAATAGTCATACTATTCGACATAATAATGGCGCTATAGTCCCGTAGTATCAACATTTTTCCCACTTATACCTTGTGCTTTATTAAATTCAAACATTTAATTGTCCTTAGTCCCTCTTTTGTATATATAAAACGCAGACAATACAGAAACGCGCTTAACTTCTAAGCCACGAGCCCACTTTTGTGCCATCTCTATAATCCATTCCAACAGAAAGGATTCTTTCGGGGGTGTGTTTTACGAATCAAGCCTAAAGCTCGCAGAAAGCGATTCAAAGACGCGACCCCTATAACAACCTACCCCTCGCTGAAATACCTTCGCTTAGTCCTGTGTAAAAACCTATCCAATCCTTTTGTACGATATTACCCCTGTTCTGAAAGTGCCTTATCTTTTTTCCAGCTTTACTGAAGAGTTCGCATCGAAATCTGCGAAATTATCTTTTAGGTGTGGAAAAACACGATGCACTTTGCATGAAAATGCTTTGTACGTGTTCTAAAAAGGGGTGATATATGAAAGCTTTTAATATTATCTGATATATTCTCGGCTTTTTTGTTTACTATTTTGAATATTAAAATTACCTGAAGTTCACATTAAAGCTTTCTTATTAAATTGTTATCTGTATGAAATGTACGAAAATATAAAATTTGAAGCTTTCCATAGATATTTAAGCATTTTGAACTTAAATAGTATTTCAGTAATAAATTTGTTGTTAGGACAGAAAGTTAACATTCGTTTGTGGATATAATTGATATGACGAAATCATTTTTGGCAGACTAATTGTTAGCTTATCACTGTTCAATGAAAAAGAATACTTAAGTATTTCGACTGAGGGTGCTTGATGGAATTTCAATATCAAATTTGAATTTTTTGAATTTTGTGCTTTTCCATGAGTTTTGTCGCTAACGACCCGGGTTTCGCCTTTCGGCATCTTCAGGCATTCCAAGTGCACGGGTGTACTTGAACTGAAAGTACATCCGTGCACTTGGAATGCCTGAATATGCCGAAAGGCGAAACCCGGGTCGTTAGCGACAAAACTCATGGAAAAAGTATACCTAAACATAAAAATGTCTTTCATATGTTGTAGTAATCTGGAATATTTGTAGTGTCAGCTGTTTAGTATTTCAAAATTTGCTCTATTTTTTTCATGTGATCGTCATTTCATAATCAGAAAAAATCAAAATACAATGTTCAAAAATAACACTATACTGTTAACTCATGGTTGTAAATAATTTTATATTTAAAGATATGTACTTACATTTTTTTTTTTTGATATTAATTTGAACAAAATCTAACGCTAAAAACATTTTTTATCTGATAAATCGTTAGTTTGTAAAAGTTAATCGAGCTACGAGAAAGGAGTTTTTCATTAATTTACTCATTATTCAATTTGAGGCACACGACTTGGCATTGTCATTATTTTACTATACTCGTTTTCAGCAAAAACATTCATGGCGTCGAAGTTCACAATGAAACGACGGTCAAACAGCATAACGTCGTTTCTCGCACAATACCTCATATTCGGATAAAAGAACATTTGAAGATAATCAATAAAAACTGTTTAAAAAAAATACAATTTTTATTAACTGAAGAGTTACATTCAACTCATTATTGATTAAAAGTTGAATTAATATAAAATTTTCTATTTTTCCTTAAAAATTTGCACATGGGATGTTTTGTGATAAATAAATAAAGCCAATACCGTGTTAAGAAAAAATATCCAAGGTCGTTTGTTATCATATAGAATATTTTTTGTTGCACAATTATAAATTTCGGCACATAGGATATATTGTAAGTCAGTTTATTTAGGAAACGCAATAAAATATAGTGCCACATGGAGAAAAAATCCGAATCCAATGTAAATATCTCATTTTGGCCAACAACTTCACATAGGAGATAGTGTTCAGGAAACAACGATAAGTTATTACTCAATAAAATAAATCATTCAACTTTTGATTGAATTAAAATTGTTTTCATAGAACTGCTATATTGTTCGATAAAATAGCAGTGTGCTTAGTTTTCCATAAAGAATATTAAATGTCGAAAAAATGTATATGCTAGCATGCGTCTGTTCTATTCCGCCGTCAAATATAACAACGCAGCCAATGACCGAATGCACATTGCGAGTTATAATATTTTATTGTTTGCTTTTATTTGACGGTTTTTTCATGAATCTAAATTCTCAACAATATCTTAATCCAGGCTCTCACAATATTTTCTGTTGAGAAAACAAAAAGTTTGTTAGTGACTTATAGCATCTCTAATGTCAGTGAAAGTTACCGCACGCATCTGAATACAAATGCACTAATTGACTGGAAAAAATCTTTCTGAAATTCGAACGAATCATCAATTATCGTTGAATTCTGAGCCGAAACCTGCGAAAAATCCACACGTGCACCTTATAGAATTAATCAAAGCACGCAAGAGTCGATGTTGAGAGTGTGTTCCGTACATACTTTGTGTAGCATATAACACAACCGTATCCACTAATGAGGGAGTAACACGATTTTTATGGATTACTGCATAAATAAAATCAAAGTTTTGTGTTGCATTACTTACTTGCTTCAAATTATTATTTAGCTACAAATACTGGGGGTTCATAATTAATTATTATACTCAAGAAAGTTTTATCGTGAGGAGATTTAAGTATATTTTTTGTGTAATTATAGGGTTGTCACTAACTTTTGGAATGCCAGATTTTACCTTGATTTAAACGGTTGATTGGTTTCACAAAAAAGCCGTGTATTATTTTGGCGTTAACTTTCGCGTTGCCAAAAAGCGCATTTACGTGTCCGCATATTCTTTGATTTAAACGTGGGTTGACTAAATCGTATGAATCGTGACTCTACCGGCTTGTCCAGCTAATAAATAGTCAACATGTAAGTTTTGCAATATGATTCAGGATTCTGATCACATCCTTTTTTAAATTTCCAGTCATGGACAAGGGACTGACAAATTCAGTTGGATCCGTCGATCGTGCTTGGTCACATCAAGTAAAAATTACAAGGCACTCAAAGAGTTTGCCTCTGCATTATCAGCCTCTGATTATGGAAAGTAAATAGAACAACTTATAGAACATATGAATAACGTTATTTCTCTAGAAGCCGTAGTAGGTGGTAAAAATTACAACTAAAGGCTCAATTTTCAATGCATTCTTCCAGTATTATTTAAAATACAATTGTATCCATGCCCGCTCCCAAAGTGGAGAGTATAACCTTCTATTGGCGTTATCAAAACATATATTTTACTTTTTTTGTTGCCTTAACTGCTATGTACTCGATCGATCAACTTTTCTTTAGTCCAATGAAAGTGGAGATGGAAAGGATAAGACTGAGACAGAGGCTAGCTAGTCACTTTCAATACGCTCCGCTATAGGATTGGATATGAAAAAATGCTGCTCGTACTGGTAATCGAACCCGTGAAGTCCGAAACTAAAGCCAACGGAGCTGACTACTGAACTACTAATCACTATATATAAAAATCAATGTTTGTTTGATTGTTTGTTTGTTCTTATTTTATGCATTGATATACCGTTCATCCGATTGCGATAAAACTTTGTAAACTTATTGCTTGTACTTGTTTGAAGTTTATGTGCATAGTAAAATCAACTTACAGTAGGTTTTCTATAAAAAAAATCAATGTTTTTTCATATTTTATGCGCTGCCATACCGTTCATTTTGAAAACTTATTGTTACACTTGCACAAAGGTTATAGGCATAGTACAATCAACTTACAGTAGGTGGCGTGTACCGAAGACAATTAGAAAAAGAAAAACGGCAAATTGTAGCGATACCGATCAATGTTAGTGAAATTATATCAAAATTATTTATTTAAAATAGTGTGCACCCAAAATCACTTCAATAAACACAAACACTTTCAACGTTTTCATTGCAACGCTTGCCATTTACCGGCTAGTAAATATATAAAATAAAAAACATAACTTTTCAAAACTTCTATGATACTACATATCCTGCTTATCAGGAGTGTAATATGTGGTGAGTAATAGCCGTTAACTCTAAGGAAAACTCTATAAAGCTAAGGCTTCCGGGTGTATAGCCTTGGATAAGCCAAAAATGTATCATATACAAACCTATTTCAATGTTGTTGTTTTCCGTCTAGTCTCTGTGTACCCATCCCGTCTTTACCTTACCTATAAATGACCGTCAAATCAATCTTGTCCGCAGACTGGGGCAACGTTTGGCAACTTTGGACTGGCGATACCGTCGCGGGGCAGCTCGGAACACAAAAAAAATCGCCGCTCCTCTGGATGAAGCATTTTGATCGGTAAACACGTGGCCAGCCTGCCATCCACGCGATTCATCAGAGCCACGGGGTTGGGAAGGGGGCTCGTTTCAGGAATCTTCAACTGCCTTGAAGAAAACTTGAGATTCGCACGGCCATCGCTTTTCGCTTACACGTGTTCACAATTGAGCTACTTTTCAAAATAACTTCTATAATTATCTTATACAATGCCTTACAATAAACTGTTTCTACAATTTTTTGTACTATTAAACATTTTCTCTCTCAGTAAATAACGTATGACAGGGTTTGACGGGCCCGTGTTGCAGTGGTTAACGTCGTTGGCTTCCGTGACGGACTTCGCGAGTTCGAGCAATTTTTCAGTCGATTTATCGATAGTGTCCGAAGGTAATGGGTGTGTGTGTTGTTAAAAATCAACAAAAATATCAGAGAGTATCAAGAAGTTCATTTAGAAAAAACATGATGAGATAAACTCCATAAGGTTTCCATATGCTCCAAGTTAGGAGCGGACATGGATTTTTTTTAAAATCTAAATAGATGGTGCGTAAGCTGAGATACCTATATTATTCAATGACAATTATTATCTATTTGTATTGTTATTTTTAATTTATCATTTGCATAATATGCCACCATATTTTTTTCAACCCTAATAAACTACTAACGTCTAAATTTACATTCATTAACAATCATCAGACACCCTTAAATTCGAAAAAGGTAAAAACCCTCCAAATTGGTTTTTAATAGCGCGCAATAACAACTAATTAATAACTTCGCATTGTTAATCTTAACAACCCCTGCGAGTATTCAAGCCGACAGCCTTGAATAAATTGATCGGTCACCCCCCGCGCCCCCACCCCACCCATCGCGATCGCGCCGTCCCTCTCGACGGCCGGTCCTCCGTCTCCCTCCCTCGCGCCAGGGGAGGGCGCGTTATTTCAATCGAGTCGCATTTACTTTTTATTGTTCAGGATTGAGCAATAAATTATTGTACAACTGTGTAAAAGTGACATTTGAGGGCTGAGAATCCGAACCGTTAAATACCACCGCCGCATTCCGAGTCTATTACCCCTAATTTTAGCACGTTTTTCACTCGCGCTGCTATTTTTTCGCTCAATATTTGTGCCAAATATAACAGACACTAGAAACACTACCAGCTAAAAATACTTTTTCACATACGTTCGCAAAACCAATGGTATTTTGTTAAAATTTTATTTCAACAACCACCTAAGCCAGGCATCGAATCCACTTTTTCTTTTATGATATTATGATTGGAATAACACAACCCTTAATTTTATACATCACATTATAAGATTAATAAATGATTTTTGGTGGTTTACATGGTTTTTCTTTATTTTAACATAAATGGAAAGTCAACAATATCTTCTATGCTCCGTGGAAGTTGTAGTGTTAAATAACTGGTCAACTACCTAGTAACGCCATGAAAGATGTATTACAATGTTACACAACGTAGATTTACGTTGTAGGTTAGATCGTAGGTAACATCAGTGATTCTCATGTGCGTCCACCAGAGGATTTCGCTGCGGCCATCAACAGCTTCATAGTAAATATTAATATTTAATAAAAATATGTTTGTACAAATTAATTTGTCAAAAAATACACAACAAAAAAAATATATTTTGTATGCTTTAACTCAAACACATCCATGTTTAGATGATTTTGACGACAAAAAATTTGGTGCGGCCACCAGACATTTCTGTAGGATTGCCGATGTTCACAATGCGGCTACAATTAAATTTTACGTGAAAACCACTGATTTTGATCGCAGTTTTACACTTTATTATAATATGTTAAATCATCGTAGATTGCCATCCATCAATATATTTTTTCCATGGTCTTCAATCGATGTGTAAATTTTACCCAAACGAATGCATGTGCACTGTGCAGTAAGACCTCGGCTTACACGGATTCGTAGCTATACGTTTTTTTTAACTCACAAACGACTGCACAAACATCGCTGGACAAATACAATAATAATTAATTTAATATATTAATGAAGCAAAAATACTATAATTAAGTTTGCACATTCATTAGTTTTTTTTTCATAAACATATTTAAATACATTTATTTTTAAATGCTTTTTTACCTACTTAATAAATTGTAACTTAATGAGGTTTTATATATATACATATATGTATATTATTTTCTTTTTCCATTTCTTAATACAAAAATTTTAGGCACAACAAATTCAGTGTATTAAATAGATTATTTTTCAATATACGTGATTTTAAACTTATGTGGAACCTTCCAGTAAAGATAAACCGCGAAAGAAGAAGACTTGATTTTGTTAGCACTCAGAAATGCTTTTTTGGCGGATATAAAAAAAAGAAAACAGTGCTAATTTTTTGATTGACATTTATAAATCCACTTTACGTGTGTACGTAAAGAATACTTTAGAATTTTTGACTGCAAGATTTGTATGTCAATCAATTTCACTTGTCATACATACATAAAAAAGAGCTGGGAATTAACGTTGTCAAAAAACTTCTAACATTTCCCGAATTCAAATATGGCGCCATTGCGGATTTACTAGAGTACTTGCATTGCACAACATTGTTAGCGAGATGAAGGATTTTAAATTGAATTCGCGACGTGACTAGACAAAGAAATAAATTGCATTTGGGTCAAATATTATACATGTGGTGTTTTACGATGTGAGTGGGCT
The DNA here is from genome assembly GCA_028554975.1 of Himalopsyche kuldschensis. NCBI lineage: Eukaryota > Metazoa > Arthropoda > Insecta > Trichoptera > Rhyacophilidae > Himalopsyche > Himalopsyche kuldschensis. The sequence continues at coordinate 5,490,901 of JAHFWI010000029.1, read as the reverse complement.
TAAGTACTAATTGGAGACTTTAATTGCAAAAGCCGAACAAAATACAGGTATCGAAATCTCACACAAAAATAAAAATTGAATACCCGTATGTTATTTTTAAGCAAGGACTGCAATCTGTAATAGCTGTACACTTATTAACACTTATTAAGGAATTAAATTTATTTATTTTACTTCTAAAACGTCAAATTTGATTTAGATATTCTTAAATTAACAATTTCTTTAAATATTTGCAGCATTTCACTATTTGCATTCTCAGTGGTCAGTTTAATATTGTTTTTGTCCAGTAATTTGGCTTATTTTTTGCTAAAACGCCATTTACTTGTTCAAATATTAAAGGAAAGAAAACTAATCTTGTTTTTGTTTAAACATATACTGGTCATTACTAGTAAAATAATAAACATTGAAACGGCCACTGTCAAAGGATACTTTTTTAAGATGAAAGATGGCCGTTGTTTGATATAGTTTTCATAATAAAATATCAAACATTAATTTCCAGGAAAAAATATCAACTCACCTTTCTGACACACATTCCATCCTCTACAATTTACAGTCAGAAGAAAAGTATTTTTAGGAATACCTAGATCAACTTGAGCGTTTCTGAAATTCTAGCGAGACAAAACAGGGAGAAAATTATAAAACTAGTTCAGAATATATGCACATATTATATTAAAATTGTGTGGTTTATTCCTGTACAAAATAACTTTTATGGTAAAATGGACATTATGTTAGTGAAAATATTCTCATAAAGTTTATTCTTCATTAAAAGCTATACATCAGTATGTGTATGCATTGTTCAACTACTTTGTTAAAATGTACATAGTACACTTTTCAATTCTTTATGGGTAATCCATTATATTCAAAAAAACTTATACACTAACAGCTTTTTTTTAAATAATTTGTTAAAAAAAATGTGTGTGTGCCTTTTTTTTAATAACATAATCCATTTTAACTTTACCAAATACCGATAAACGTTTTAGAAAATCTAGATATAGCTACATATACTATGTCAAATTATCCTCAGTGACACAATTTCCAATACATCATGATAGTGCATCGTAGCTCATTATATTTCACCGTGTGCATCCATTTATAAATCGTTGGAAAGATTTAATCAACCACGTCATCAATTAGCACCGGTTCCGCGTGGGATAATTGCATTTCGACGCAATCATAAAACCGCAGCAGAGAGCTATGAATGCGGTTACAGCGATTGCACTTTTGATTCAAACGCACTGCACTTGACAGGCATTGCAACTCGTTCAACGAGGTGAACTTTGAAGATGTATTAGCAAAAAGCGTGCCTTTACTTAGGGAAGGGCGAGTGGTGAAATGATGATTAGGTACAACAGCTTTTATACCGTTCCACCTCAAGTATATCTATTGATTAACATATCAAATTTACGAGTTAACACGATTTGTAAACAAATTTTACTGACTCGTTTTTATATTAACAAAATAAAAACGTTATCTGAAAATGATATAAAGTCAATATGACTGAATTATTTGGTTCGTTTAGAGCTGGGTCAAAATAAACTGTTCTCTATCCTCAAGTTTATTTATAAAGATACCGAATGAAACATTTTTCTCAACATTTACGCCTCTAATAATATTTTTACTGCGAAGGTTTTATTTGAGGTCCATACGTTATTCTCTGAACCAGAATTTTTCTTTATAAATATTTAAGTATTAGTTTAAATATACGTTTAATAATTCAAATATGAACGTTTGTTCCAGTTCATACTGATTTCAATTGAAGACTTCTGACGAAAAATTCTATCACGATACCGGATTAATGGTATATTTAAGACTATTTTTTCGATACGTATTAATGTACATTTCATGTGTTCTTTTTTTTAAATTTAATAAGTTTTCAAATGATAATTGGATAGAAGAACAATCCAGCCATATTTTGCAAATCTACGTTACTACAATTGGCATAAGCATCTCAAGTTTATATTATGTGTTAAAATTTCCACCCATAGATAGGCTCAATTTTTTCCACATTCTTCAGCGGCTTATATTTTTGAAATGTACACATTTACTTTAATTTTTTTAATTGCACACAATTGTTTAAATGTTTTAATATATGATTTGGTGGGTAAATTAACAAACATGATAAACATCTTAACTGATATTAAGCAATTACATGAAATATAAATTATCTTTATTGGTATAGGTCTCGGTAAAAAAATACAATACAATACGTGCAACAAAATGGTCTAATAATTGTTTTTTTTATAAAATCGCATGCGATACTTAAAATCAAAAAGATTTTAATGATAAATTCATCGAATTATTTGAAATTAAAAAGCAATTTAGATGACCAGGGTTGATTGACTGCGAATCAATTATTGTTCTACTTTTAAATTTATCACTAACTTCATTGTTCATAATAGATCGTTCTTTTATTTTCTTTTTAAATGTCAAACATACATGTTTTAGTTTAACTTACTTTCGTAATATTTCTCATAAAAAGAAACTTTAAACTTTGTAGAAATTTGTTAATAAATAAAAATACGGTGTTTTATTTATGCGAATATTAAATCTATTATCCAATTGTGTTTTAATTTGTTCTTGAAGATGTCCTATCGGCACCTATTAAAAAAAAAAAAATCGTGTGAAATGGCGCAATGTGACGTCATATCGCATGTCAATGACAAATTCAATACAAAATATCATTGTAACACGAACGGGTAACTCAAAAAGCACGCGATCAACTATTGTTTGAACAACATGGCAACAAAATTTACTATAGTGTCAAAATTCGTATAGATTTTAGATGTTAGATATTTGGTTTTAAATTTACAACGTAACCATCACTGCCTTATAATTTTATCGGCCAACCTTCCTAAGACCATCACACATTTTTTTTGCTAAAAATGTTAGGAAGTACCCCTTAAAAGTTCCTCCGATTATTGAATCCGAAAGTATTAGCATGAAAGCGCTGCCATCTTTAAAATATCTTAGTGTTATTGTAGTCTCTAATAGTAATCGTAATGATTTGGCGCTTCAAAATATTTAATAAATGAGTCGACTCTATAACGCCTTTATTTTGAATCTAGAGATCAAGATACAAATAATTAGTCACGTCGAAAACCAACAAAGCAAAGGCATAATAACTAAAGAATGTTAAATTGTCCTACAACATTTTCTAATATATAAAAATCAATCATCCGATTACGATAAAACTTTGTCAACTTATTGCTAGCACTTGCGCGAAGTTTATAGGCATAGTAAAATCAACTTTCGGTAGGTATTTTATTTTAAAAAAAAAACAATGTCTTTTCATATTTTACGCGCTGCCATACCGTTCATTTTAACAACTTATTGTTGCACTTGCACAAAGGTTATAGGCATATTACAATAAGCGCTCAGTAGGTGGCGCGTGTGTCGACCCATAGACAATCGGCAAAAGACAAACAGTAAATTTCAAACGCAAATGCCATCGATACCGATCAATGTTGGTGAAATTAAATCGAAATTATTTATCTAAAATATTGTGAATCCGAAAGCAGTTCAATAAACACAAACACTTTCTTACTTTGAGTGGCATTGCAAGGCTTACCGGGTACCGGCTAGTGGACAGTAAAATTTAAATTGGTCATTGAAGTATTTTTTTAATATCTTGTCATTGTTTACTGAAATGCTCGCGATGAGAGAAACCGGTCCTGATCTTATTAAATTAATTGTGAAATAAATGCATTTTAATATAATGCCTTTCCACCAAGTATTGACAGTAAAAATCTTAGAAGTGATCTTATTTCGTTACTACATTTTCTGATTCTAATGTATGAAAATTTATTTGGTAAAGTTCATAAACATTGAGCTTCCGTGCGAATAGTATACTTTTGTATGTTTATTTTGAACTGTTTTCACGTGAAAAATGCGTACGACAGTCTTGAAAAGGTTAACCATTTTATATTCTTTTCGTTTACTTGTGTAGCTTTTATTCTCATGATACCGAAATATCATATTGTATCTCGCGTTGAGACATTACGTTTTTGATTCAGGTTTGGCATGGTCACACATACTAGGCCATGATAAGGATATATTTGGTGGAACTACAGGAAGGACAATGAAATGATTTAGTGGTAGTAATATTCTCCATATTAGATTATTATGTAATGTAGTGGAGAATGTGGTCTGTCTATGTCGTTAAAGATATAGAACTGTGTACGGCTTAAACCAAATGTCATTTTTCCAGTGCTGGTTAACAGTGGCGAATCATATCAGCTGACAAAAGAACAGATACTCCATATACTAAGCTTGGAGAGTACATGCTCACGTTGAATATTGGGGGTGAAATAGTTTGATTTCGTAGGAACTTGGAAATTATCAAATTAACTAGACAACGCCATCTTATGATACCAACAAGTTGATTCTGAATATATCAGCATTACTTATTTTTTTTAGTCACATTTGAACAAAATATGAAACGGCTATTTACTAACGGTACAATATAAAATACTTACTCTGCATTTTTATGATTCGGGCGAAACCGTTTATTATTATCGTATAAAATCTTTTTATATTTCTATTACTTCAAATAATCTTTTTCTAATAAGCCATACGACCTAGTGTAAAATATATCTATAAAATATTTTTTTGTATATATTTAAAACCTGTTTATTCAAAGCTATTAAACTATTCATGATTTCTTTTCAAATGTTTACGAATATTTATTAGAATATTCATCTATTCATCAGCACTTTAATGAAAAGCTTGAAAAAAATTACCAACTCAATTCTAGTCCCTTAAACATTTTTTTAAGCTAGGTGAGAGTATTAACTTTTTTAGTAGCATTTCTATTTATTCTTTATTCGCGATAACATTATTTAACGTACGTACCTACTGCTTTCGACTTAGGCGGGTTTCTGGTACGTAGAGCTGTTGAGAGGAAGTTTACCGTTGCTAGGCAACATCCGCTCGGAAAATAATTAAATTACTTTTACCGTTGTTATTATTTTCAAATAATACTGAGACACACAAAAGGTGTATCTTAATATGAAAATACACTGTAAAATATTTTATATGCATCCGTATTACGTACAGAGTATTAAGTTTCTAATCGAATCTGGGGAATTTTTGATAGCGGATATAACAAACATGTTTTTCATGCAAAACGAAACCGAAATATGTACCTGTTTTTTTAATTCAAAATAACTGTACATATTAAGGTAAATGTACCAGTTGCTGACCGCTTAAGGCAGTATACCGGTCTTGAGGCTGCAGAAAAAAAAGTTATAACAATTTTCCCGTCCATTTTTTTACCAGATATTTATTAATATTTTAAAGATATACAAAAAAATATTCAAACGTGTTCGTCATTGTTATTACGCGTAAAATAAATTCATATCAAAGCAACATAGTTCCTAGATGTTCTCGAATGTGTACGGATGACAAAATATGGTCATTAGTGACAAAACCATTTTCAAAGGTTCAATTAAAATTTGATGTTGACTTTCCAGAAAGCACCATCAGTCGATATCTGAAAGTATATAAATTGATTTAAAAAAATATGTTCGACAACTACTTAGTACCATCTGATTATTCAAATCAGTTTGAAAGAATATATGCAATGCCATAAGCTTATTTGTCTAAAAGCTATCGTTACAATCGTTGCATTATCGATATAAATATGGTTTTTTTGTATAGTGTTCGTTTTTATGAATCGAATATCGTCTCGATTAAGATAATATCTGGGATTGGACATTGTCCATTATGCTTGTTGTGAGTGGCGGCCGATGTCGAGAATATTAGGGAGTGCAAAAAAAACTATTATTGCAATAAATTCGTCCTCCTATTCTTGGGATTTGAATTTATTTCTATAACACGAACATTAAAGTCACATAGCAGAACCAACTATTTATCTACATTTAATTTTTTTTCGACTGAAGGTACTTGATAGAATTTAAATATCAAATTTGAACCGTTAGAACTGTGTACTTTTTCATGAATTTTGATTGAATCTTGTGATTTTTTGAAGCTTTAAAGAAGCAAAAGAAAACTGTATTCGCTTGTTAATTTATATTATAATTTATCTAAAAATATAAACCCGTTTCCTACTCGATCGCCTGCGTTCGTATTGTAATACCGTGGATTATATTGACTGGTTAAGTAATCATAATATATAGGTATAGATGTTCGGGAGCGAGTCAAACTTTATGTTCATGGGATGTATTGTTCGTCTGATGAAATCAAATACGGCCTTTGTGAATCATAATAGATTAAGGATAAGACTCACTCCAGTGTTATATTTATTCATTTAAATTAAGATGTGTGCGTCGGGGTTGTATAACATCAGCTGCAAAACGCGGCGGTACTGCAAACCAAGAGATTCGGTATTTTAATGATAGCTCTTACATTCAGTAGCGAATCAGGATTAGATATTTTTGCTAATACATAGAGTCTTGAGAGACTATTTTACTCAGACGGACACCGTGAATGACTTGTTAATGTCTAAGTTGTACTTATTTTCAATTTTCCATAAAAGGAACTTTGAAGCTAATGGGTCGATCAAAACACACTTCTTTTAACCGAACTATTAAGTCACTTTATTACAACGCACGCATACGAACATGAAAACGTGTGACGCCAAGTCGTTGCAAATATTACGCTATTTTTTCAATTCACTTTTTAGATGTTGACTATCACTTATTGGAGGAAAAGTATTATTTGAAATAAATAAAACACATTTTATAGCACTACTTTCACATATTTTCATTTCATGATCAGGACCGGTTTCACTCATCTCAACAAGAACTGATCGGCTAATCAATTCACTGCCCAAGGAAGTGGGTATGTTCAACAATGAACTTGGTGTTTCCTTTTTACTCTTACAATTCTATATAAATAATAAATTGTATCTTTTATATTTATACCATTCTCTGTTGTATCTTTATTATATTTGTCAAATTAGCACGGCGCATTGTCGTCAGCCGTAGTGCCATATATTAATTTAATTCACAATAAACAAAATTTGTTTTATTAATTTTTTCAAAATCAAAAAGTCGGTCGACTCATGTGCCTCGAAACAATTCGAAATTCGATGTGAATTTCGAATTGTGGAATGAGTGTTTGTTAACCATATTAAATATGGAAACAATTAATAGTAAAAATATGCAAAGACTAAATTTTTCACTAAAATGTAAAATTTGTATTGTTGTCATTATTCATTTACTTGAACAAAATTCGTGTGCCGTTCTATTCGAAAACATAATTCTATTAATATATTAAGAAAGTTTTCGGCGCCACATCTCAAACTTTTCACGCACAACATGAATTGTATAGCAATATTTAATCAGTTTATATTATCATTTCATCGTGTTCTTATTCATATAATAATTTCGTAGAACTGTTTTGTTGAAAATATCTATCCTTTGACAATCATGATAATAGATTTATACAGTTTCGTTATAGCACTGACAAAAGATATCCATAACAATTATTAATTGGTGGACCTGTAAGCGATTGGTCGTGGATTGATCGTCCGCAGATTCGAGTCCCGCACGTACATTTTTTATGAATTTATCAGCAATCAATTTTCGGATTGATATGTAAAGGTATGTATCTAAAAATCCTTTTCCATCTATCTGATTAACTAACCAGTAGTGCTGTCGGGTCCGTGGTGCTGTTTCAAACGCCGTTGGCTGCCGTGACAGATTTCACGGATTCGAGCCACAGTGTGAGCAGCATTTTTTCAGTAAATTTCTCAATCTGGTTCAAAGACATGGGTGTTTGTGGTGTCTAGAAATTTCCTCCCATAAAAACGAGGTGAAAGGAGAGCGGCTAGTGATTACTGGTCCTGTCCTAGCACTTCTCCTTTCTATCCCTACTATCATCAAACTGAAGCGATTGAGTAACAGCCAGTTCTCGTAGTGAAAATATGTATATACATATACACCTCCATAATAAGGATATATGCTCCACATTTGGAGCCAGCATGGATTTTAAAAAATCCTGTCCTAGTGTCATATTTAATTCTCCACTCTCTCTGAAAAAAATAATAAGAGCGATCGAATAACAAAACCAGACCTTGTATATCATCAACATTGTTGTGGAAATCTCAAATAGAACACAAATGGAAACGTGTTTAAAAAAAACAAAAAGATCCGAAAAATGTTGTTCTCGTTCAGTTTTCAACGTTATTCTAAACAAAAACATAATTTAAATTAAGACGAAGTTTATTTCATAATCTTGATAAGCAATCAGAATCTCGAAAGCAGTAATGCTGCCAATTCATCTTGGCGCACGATAATACTTTGACTTTACGAAGAAAAATAAATGCTAGTCGCAAATAATCGTCAATTCATAGATTATATTTAATACGAGAAGAAAATGAGAAAATCATATCTGTGTGGATAATTAGTCAGTGGGGAGAGAAGGGAAGAGAATGAGAGCGTCTTTACTTACGGCGAAATTAAAGTCCCGAAGATAAATAGCTTATATCAAATTCATCAGTCAGGATTCACTGTTGCCTAGTACGCCATCTGTTATCCAATATTTTTATTCGAATTAGTACATCATCTACATGGTGTTACACAAAAACCACTGAATGCGTTTATATGTAGGAGGTTTTTATTTATTTCATCATTCCAATCAAAATTCTTTTGAAGCAATACCTATTTTTAACGGGACATAGATTGTTGCAGGTTTTGGTGACTGTATGTGAGGTGCCAGAGGCAAGTTACAATACTGAAAAACAGATCGTGAAGCGCCTCATCTGAAAAAGGCGCTTTAGTGCCAGCGTCTGTGTGCGCCGCACATTTCGCACTACCCACTACTTAAATCTGGAGATCAGTCATTTTCTGGATACATTTATGATACATTACACTGTAAAGCATACGTGGGTTGTTATACAGTTTATTTGTATCATCCGTGTCTAAGTTAAAGATACATGCGTATAGTTAAAAGTAAAGCTAAAATCATTCGTTCGATCAAGAAAAAAAAATCATTCAGATGAAAGAGATTTATGTATCTTTAATATTTTTATTAGTAGCAAATTCACGATGCTTTATGATATATTGAGCCAATAAATAAAACGTTGAAGAGCAATTACATCGTCGATTCATGAAATCCAAGCTTTAAGTGAAATATTGATTCTTATATTTTTTTCTACTATCAAGAAGTTCACTTTCCAGATCAAGTAGACGCTGAAAAGTTATCAGTTTTTTATTTACAACACAGAATTATAGATACTTGTCAACATTTGTTAACATTGAAATTTATATATCTTTAATACACTCAGAAACAAAAAAATGATGAATCATCTTGAGAAACGATTTCCATGTTGTAAAGTGTAAAATGAATGTGCAATACTGTTTCAGTACTTATGAAATTGGAAGCTTTAATGCATGTGATTTTAAAAATATATTATTTTGTTGAATGAATAATCGTGGGTATCAAAATTTTTGAATTCAATTATTTAGCGGAAAAACAAAGTACGAGAGGTGAAAATCTATTAATATATTAGTAAATGTATTAGGAAAATGTTTTTACACACTTTTGGCACATCCTTTATTTTTCCTATCAATCTTTCTTCATCATTCATTTTCTGGCAGCAAGCTTAGCAGCTAAATACGATTAATTTTTTATTCATAATCACTATCACTGATTTATTGAATGATCGTCTTATAAATATTTAAATATATATTCATCGAAGATTAATTCATTATGTCGATAAAATACCGAGATTAAAAAAACGAAAATAATTTCGTTCAACTCAGTTATATTATTTTTAAACTCATGTTTAGTTCTTCGAAGCCGATATTTTCAGTTCTCATAATCAACTCATATCTGATGACTGCTGAATGACGGACTCACAAGCGTCTTTTTAACATTTTTTGCTGTATCTTTTTTTGCTGTAGGTTTTTATAATCTTATAAAACCTCTAAAATACCACTGGTTAATAAAACACATTTTTTTTTAAATTAGTTGAATCATCATGACTTTAAAATGCGCGTGATTAGCGAGACTGGTCCTGATCTCTACAAAATATACATGAGGAACCGGTACAATTTTTTTTTGATTTTTATTAGCCAAGAATTGACGGTTATCACTTTAAAACTGATTGTTAAAATTTTATATTTTAGCTATTTTTTCAAATAGTGTAAGGATGTGAAAATTATAATTCTCTCTCATTACTCCGTGACATAATCGAATAGGGTGGGTTAAAAATAAGCGAAGAAAATATTACAAGTGGTTTAATTTGAAGTTAATTTTAAATAGAAGGCAAAATACGAAAAACGGTTGATTTAACTCAACAGGGATAATATTACATCTTTATTCCTGTCTCTGTAGAAATTCTGATTGATATACATGTATTTTTACCGCTGAGCCACAGGGGCCTAGTTTTATCCTACCTACATATATTGCAAAAATACTATCAATCACTGGTGTCCAAAGAATTTTTATTGGCTGAAAGCAGTGTCGCACAGTAGTAAAAGTTAAGGTGTGTACATAGTTACATTTTTGAAGTGTTCTGGGTCACCATGTCGACATCGCCACCATCGATTCTTGGAAAATGTAGAAAACTCGCGATGGAACCCTCCTATTCCCCACTTTAACCAGGGCCGTGCATAGACTAGTTGATTGAAATAAATTCATAGTTGATTTCCACTCAGAAATGATAATTTCAAATTTGATTTTAGAACATTCATTTCATGAACAAACGTATCAGTGCATTTTTTCCTTAAACTTTTTCCAAGTTTCTTATTTTATGATCATTTCTTTTCTCCTTTTCTGCAAGTCTTCTAACGTTGATATTACGATTAGGACTTCGCTTTGTATGTATTTATACTGACTAACTCCACTCCTTCAAAGCATATAGACTTCATCTAAATAGACATTTTCTACTTGTGAGAGCTACTTGTTAATTAGTTTCTCAACCTCTCCTTTCCGAGACAGATAGGGATAGAAAAGACAGGACTAGTGATATCCCAATCGCTCTCGCTACATCCGTTATTAAGGGTTGTGGGATGGGATATTACAGACAACCCAGACACCCATGTCTCCGAGCAGAAATCAATGATTTGATTTAATAATTAATCTAGCCGGACTTCGAGCTCCTACGCTCCCCAACTGTATCCAACGACGTTGAGACTCGACCACGTACCGGACACTTTTTTTACTACTCAGTACTTAACACTGACTAGTTTTTGTTCGACAGAAATAAACAATTTTCATGCTGAAATTGTTGCTCCAAAATATACATACATCAAATCAAACACATAATACTATTTGTAGAAAATAAAAAAACATAGAATACATTTACTTATATTTTCAAAAAAATTATACTCGTATTGTTCCTGATACATGTAACTGATAATTTTCATTATCTTACTGTTCTTTTGTCATATAAGTCGGTGTATAGAAAGGTAAAATTTAAAAAAATATGATCATGTAATACGTATTGTAAAAAATATTTCATTTTCGTCTATCACCGACCCGGCTTAACCACGCAGCCGTGCTATTTAGTAAGTATTTAAAATTTTCTAGCTCTATATATGAGCGAAAATAATTTTTTCGTATTTTCATTACTTTATTTTAAGTAATTGCACCTCACTGCGAGCCCCACGCCTGCCTCGTCCCATCGCCGTGTCAAAACAACCCCTTAATCCCCAACCCGAGGGGGTTCAGTTTGTAGACGACTCGCGGTCGATATCAGCTTGAATGGGGCGATTGTGTTAGTGTCACTGATGATGGTCTGGGGCAGTGTGCGTGTGTCTTCTACCGTGATACTAACATATCCGACATAATTAAGGACCAGTCTTTTAATTAATTACAGCGTCGTATTACAAGACATATTTTTTCAATAATTTCTTAGCTCAGCTTAGTTTTACGTCATTTAATTAGTACAACAAATTTATGGTATCCAAACTAAACTGCAAAGACTACATTCATTTAGCGCGGTTAATTCTTTTAGTGCTATTTTGAAAACGTGTAAAACGACACAAAGTAGGTGTGTGCGTTTCGTGTTATTCGGGCACCGTATTTTCGGAGTGCCGTGCTGTATTGAAATAGTATTCAGTGAAATCTATCATAATTATAATCCCATGCGATAATAACATCACAGCCATAGCTTTAAAATATTTATTACGTGATAAGGAAAATATATTCACTTCCATTGTTTGATTTTATTTTAAGTGTTCAAATCGTCAATCGATAATTTTCATCATCGTAGTCAACCAGTGACATCGATTTTAAACTGAAAAATGCCGTGGAAACATTTTTACGTTCATAATACATACAACTGTGTTATAGGAGGGTTGTGTGTACAACATGATTCATATAGTCTGCCTTCGTTCATTATTGCTTGAAACTGAAGCAAAATTTATAGAGAAATGTAAACTACTTTCTATCTTTATATTGTTTGCGAATCCAATAATTCATTTCTTTGACAACTGAGACGGATGCATAACTCGGTTAAAAAGTTCACACTATCACTGGTGCATATAATTATATCGTGAATAAAAATATAAAAAATGCCATACAGATAAAATAATAAACATGAAGGACAGTTATTTTTATTTTATTTGTCGGCTATAACAATTAATATTTGACTCTTGAAGGTGTCCAAAACGTGACCCTTGTTTAAACTTAAATAAATAATATACCCAAACATCATCTCACACAAAATGTAACGTTTTTTACGGAAATCTTTTCTATTTTCACATCATCCATCAATAGATATTAAAATATTCACGTTGGATTGAGATTGTCTCTGGCTTAGGATCTTAGGATAAGTCTCAGATCTGAATTAATGATCCCGTACGGCACCTTTATTCGGTTTTGAATTTAATGCACGACCTTTTATCCGTCACTTTCACTTAGTTGAATAGATTTTAGCAAATAAACTATTAAGTATCGTAACATAATATCGCTTAAGTGCCGATAAATTCAGAAATCGTAGACCCTCAAATTTTCCGCCGTTTCATCGAACCGCCTCTCAAAGTTTTCGCAAAGATGTATGATATGTGTAACATCAGTGGTGAATGCTAAACACTAAAATATGAGAATTTATATTTTACAACTCGCTATTTGGTGAATAACTCAATAACTTTTTTATATTCAGTTACTTATTTTGAATAAAACCCGTAAAAAATCGACTGTCATATTTTATTTCACTTTGTAACATTTCTGTTACTAATCCTAAATTTTATACAATGATCAGGGGTGATTTTTCTCATCGCAATTCATTGTCAACTGAAATAAATTATTCCAGAGTTATTTATATATTTTTATTTCCGAATATTAAAAAGATAAAAAAACGATTGGTAAATGGAACATGAAAAGAATGTACAGATCATCATACATTTTGTAGAGATTAATATTTTTTACTATTTTCTTTGCACTTTGAATTATGCCTTATACTGTTTACATGTTGATATTTTAAACTCTTATTAAAATACGTTAATTGTTTAATTTATATAATCGCTTATATCGTGTAATACACGTAACGTGACGATACATTTATATATCTTAAAACCTATAAAATATTCAAACCAATTTAAAAATTTGATTTTATCAGGCAGATGGACTGTTATTGAAACAATTCAAATCTTTCGAAACCACTGTCATATAAGTACAGGGGAAGCAATGGTTCTCTAATGTTATGGGGGGCTGTAAAGCGAAGTGATTTCATAAACGACCAACCCTTCAGCAACGCGGCAAGCCTTCTGGCCAAGCTCTGAAATGCTTTACTTAATAATATATAACTTGTCCCTACCTTTTTCTGGTCAACTGCACCCTGGGGCGAGAGGGGATTGGAAAATGTGCGAATGTAACGCGCGTAATTTTTAAATGTACTTTTTTTACTTTTATGTAATTGAAAAAGGTGTTTGAAAGCTTTCAGTGCCCAAATAAAATAAAAACAAATTTAGCCAGTGCTTTGCTAAAACGGGCGTCTAAGCGGATTGTCGATTTAATTTCTAAAGCAATAGAATTATATATTTTTCAGTACATCTCAAATGTTTACGTGACTATAAAAGATACGGAGAAAAAACGACAAAGAACTCATTGTTCTAAACTTTCGCAAGTATTTTTCTAATATTGGAAATATATACTTTCGATGGTTTCGGCGGTAACTTTGTGGAAGTTCATTTTAATATAAAATTTAAAATAACTTTGATTATTCCACGTATTGTGCTACTAACTGTGACACGTGTTTCGCCTCTTTCAGAGGCATCTTCAGACTTACTATCGCAAAGTTTGCTTAAGTAAGTTTACGTTAGCAAACTTTGTCACAGTTAGTAGCACAATACGTGGAATAATCAAAGTTATTTTAAATTTTATATTGGAAATATATCTTATATATAAAACCGAAACGGCGTATGTATGTCTGTGGGTCTGTAATTTCCTTTTGCATTGTTGGTCATTAAGTTGCCATAAAAACGAATATTAAAGAAAATATGTTTGAATTTTTATCGGCGAAGACATTTAGTCAAAATGTAATAAATTAGTCTTCTACTGAACTTTTCCCGGCTTTTATTATTAATAATAATGTTTATTATTTACGTGAAGGTATTATTTGACATTTCTTTGACAGCAAATTAGATTTTTTCCTTGAATTTTGACATTTTAATGGGCGAGAATGGGGCTGTCATCAAATTAAATAAAGTTTGTGATTTTATTTTAACTCTATTTTGGATGTTAGATTTTGTGATATAATTATGTCGAATGATACAATATTAAATAATTATTGGTCGCTTAGTCCGAGCGACGCCGGGTAGCAATACTAGTAGTCTATAAAATCTAATCAATTCTTCAATGTGGGTAGATATGCAATAAAAAATCACATTTTAATCCGATTTTAATTATAAATATCCGAAATTATATTATAAATAATTTTCATTTGAGCGATATCACTTCAACATGATAAATCAGTACACCCGAGCTCAGAGACATATTATAACAATAGGGCAAAGTATAAATTATACATGTTATTATTATTTTTTAAATATTATAAAATTATGAAGCAGTTTATTAATGAAATAAATCGATCATCCATTTTAAAAACCATTATCATTTTGTAAAAGGCATTGTTGTGTATAATTCACATTTTTTTGTTTATTAATCAATATAATCATGATACGGAAAGAAAAATAACAATGTATTTTAATTCTACATAAATTATTTTTAAATATTTGTTGATAGCTATTTCGGCTTGCGCCTTCGTCAGAACGATTTACGACTTACGACTTACGACAGAACGACTTACGCCTTCGTCAGTTCTGACGAAGGCGTAAGCCGAAATAGCTATCAACAAATATTTAAAAATAATTTATGTAGAATTAAAATACATTGTTATTTTTCTTTCCGTATTATAATGGAGTTCTACCAAGTAAATGCCTACTCAGTCAATAAATATAATCATGTCTAAAAATCAAAAATTTGGGCTATAATTTTAAATTTAATTCCAAAAATCTTGTTGAACTTTTCGATATTAATGAAAAACTTTTTTCTTTGCGCATTGTCGGAATAGGGGTTGCATTATATTTGAGACCACATTATGTCCAAATGAATAGCTTAATTATTTAAAATGGCTTCTTATCTAAATTGAAAATCGTTTCAATGAATCCATTGTTACGTTTAGTACTTTCACTATTTTTTTAATATAATATATAAGAACTATTTGATTATGTAATCTTGATTCTAGATCAACCGTTCTCTGAATTCGTTAATAAAAAAATACGTTTATTATTTAGTACTAAGTTTTCGTGCTTTTATTCTGGGCCTCGATTTAATTTGATCATTTATTTATATTTAATATAATATAGAATGATTTACCTACTTTTTTTCTATATCATGGCCCTTTGATAAACCTTTGATGATACTTTCGATGAATTCGGCGTTAACTTTGTGGAAGTCCATTTTAATATAAAATAATTTATTATTATTCCACGAATTACATACATTACTAATTGTGACACGTGTTTCACTTCTTTCAGATGCATCATCGGACTTACTATCGCAAAGATTGCTTAAAAATAAAACATGATTGATTTTAATATTCTAAAATGTTAAATTACGAAAATGAAGGTTGGGATTTTTCCTTTTTACGGAACGCAAGGAGGGGATGATAGAAGCAAAACAAACAACAGTTATATTAACAATGACATTACAATATTATTAACTTATGAGATGCAATCAATTGAGAAGGGTTAAACACAATAGAAACAAGTTTAGCACTGGCGAGCAATTTGTGATGGTAAGTCCGAAGATGCATCTGAAAGAGACGAAACACGTTTCACAATAAGCGTTTCACAATCAAAGTTATTTTAAATTTTATATCTACCTTTGATAATTTTCGCATTATTTGTAGTTAAATTTGTTTGAAAAGGATCTAACCGCTCTTGACACTGTTTTGAGATATGAGAGTTTGAAGTTTCGATTGATTAAAATTCACTTCTATCAATTAGCAAGTAAAAATGCTTCAAATTACATTTTTTTACAACTCTTGCTGAGAAATAATGATCTTAAAGATCTAATGATGACAATCTTAGAACTTAGTCAAATAAATTTAGTAAAAAATGCCGTTGACACTGCGCCACGGACCGCCACGGACATATAATACCAGTTGTAAAAAAAGGTTGGCCGCATTTGAAAAATTCAATCCCACGTTATTGTTAGAAATGTAGGTGTATGATATATTATGTAGTAAGAAATAAATTAGTGGCAAGTAACAAAAACTCTGCTGCACTGCATGATAGTTTAAATCACGAGTTGTCATCCTGGTCCGTACCACCCACTAGTGGGCGATAAAAGCTTCCGTGGTGGGCGGCGGGTGATTTTTGCTTTTACCCCAAAATCTTTCAAAATCATGACAAAACAAAGAAATTTTCTGAACATCACTGAAACAGGAGACCTTCATTTTTTTTTTTTTTAAATTGAACCAGTTATAAAATATTTAGTCTCACAGCATCAGACGGTTATAAAAACTTGTTTGTTTAAATCTTTTAAATTCTTTCCAGAATTTATTTCACCCATATACTAGATTTCAATACAGCGATGTTGATGGACGCTAAGGAAATTGTACCATGAAAAATAAGCAAAAGTGGGTGGTAGACATGAAAAGGTAGATGACCCTGATTTTAATCGTTAACTAGTGTAGCTGATGATTATGAATTATATCGTTACGCTGGCTTTATAAATAATACATTTTTACTTGTTTCATTTCTATGAAAATATAGAACGATTCGTCTGTTTGAATTCTAAACAAATATAAATAATTCAACGTCTATCCATCAAAATTTATGAGCAATATTTTTTAATCTTACCATCCTCATAAAACACAACTGTTTCTGTTTACAATAATACCTTAACATCTGCCGCTAACAGATCAGCCATATTTCTTATGATCGCGTTTCAAGCGGCTCGAGAAAATTCAGCAAAATATTATTTTACTTTCCTCCCCACACTTCGTGTTGGAGAGATTGAAAATGCAATGTCACAAATAAATGAAAGGCACGGAAACATTTCCTGCTAAGTCATGCAAAACACTTTTTATTAAAAACATATAATCCGAAGCAATCTTTATTATTGAAATCTCGCCTCAAGACGTTTCGTGTAAACAGACATTTTCAACTCCCTTTCGGAAAAATCGGTATTAAATTTGTTGCCAGTGTTTTGATTGGCGAGATCGGAAAACAGAAGAATTTTGTTTATTCAAATTTCGTTCTATCATTCTTATCATATTTATAAGGAAATAATCAAGATAAAGATAAATTTTAATTGTTTCTTTAGTCATGAAAACATATATTATTCTTACACTCCGAATACAAATTCAATCAGAATTATTAAAATTTCAACAATTTGAGATTTAAAATTATTGTTTATTCTACCACAATAACAACAAAATATGGTGTTAAAAAATTATATGCAGTGTCAATGAGACAATTTTATGTAACAGGCATGCTATTCCGCATTTGATAGCCAATTGGCAAACGCACAAATTTGTGCACTCGTTAAGCAGTAGTAAATGGGTTAAGAATATTAGGATTGATTAACAAATAAGGGCATAACTCTACAGTCATATCTTTGAGTTTTATGGTTTTTATATTTGATTAATTGAGAAAATGATACACAAATTACATCGATATCCATGCATTTGGATACTAGTTTATAATTTGATAAACAGAGAAACCATTTTTAAAACTGTAATAATTATTTATGCCGCATTTTTCCGATGAATAAAACCAAACAAGAGCAATTGTATAAATAAAAGAAAATGTTCGAATCCTTTATAAAGCCATGAACAACAAAATCATGATGTAGCTGGATCATGTAATATACTTTTTACGCTTATTTGTTTATTTGGCATATTAAATAAAGTTTTAACATTGTGACATAACTTTCAGGGTTCGTAAAGAAATATACAACGACATATCGACGACGTATTGACGCCATAAGAAACACACTAACATCTCATACGCTATATATAATAATTAATTAAATATGACCTTGGCAGCACTAATGCCCTGGTCGTAAAAAGGGCAATAAAAAATCTTTGTGGCCAGTGAGTAATAATAATTATTATTACTCATATTTACTGGACGTTTGGAATGAAGGAAAATATTGCCATTTTGATTTGTAATTTTTTATTAGTTTTTTTTTTATATTTTTTTATGCTACGCATTCTTAAAGTGGAGAAAGAAAATCTTCCTAGAATTTTTTAATACGCGTTTCCGAAGCGATTCGCTCAACTCGAAGTGTTGTTCAACAGATGTTTTTGCTGTGTAAAAAAAATACAGAGCGGTCGATGATTTTTCTTTATTCTGTAGTTTTATTGTTCAAAACACGGTCGTTCACATTCACAATCGTTCAGTTTTTATGATGCGTAGAGGTTTATTGTATATATTTCGCAAAAAAAAACAATCACTGCACGCTTATAAATAAAGACATTTTATTGTTTTTTTTTTGTTCATATGTTACGTTGCAGTATACTCGTGGACACAAATTGTCAAATTAATACGCAAAGAATAATTAACGTTTAATTAAATAAATATCGATGGATGGAGGAGACATTTCAGTTGAAACTGTTCAAGAATTGAAGCGTAGTTACAATACGTTTGCAATAGAGGTATTCACGGGCTCAGGTCAGGCCGGGTAACAAAGGTTTGGATTCGGGACCGGGTCGGGCTCGGGCCTGGGTACACAAAAAATAAAACTTAAATCCGATTTTTCCGGATGTATACGCCATTATTTTATATCTAAATTACAAACATATTCTAATTTTTTGAGTTGATATTAAATTATTTTAAATGACTAAAACTGTCGGGCTCGGGTGGGGTTCGGGTAAGATGTTCGGAAATGAGCCTCGGGCACGGGTCGGAGTTTTTAGGGCTCGGGCCGGGTAGAATTTTAAAATTTTGGCCCTCGCATACCTCTAGTTTTCAACCACGCTATAAAGATCTTCCCATTATCCATAAAGTGTAAATTGTTCTTCTCTTTTACTTTGGTCCATTCCACTCTATATTCTAAGCATATAAAGAAAGGATTTGGGCAGGACAAGTGGTTAGCTAAAGAATTTCTTTCGGTACCCTTTCCGGATTCGATGGAGGGGGGAGATTTCAACAATAACAGACAAATATGCTTTCCATCAGAAATCAATCGGTTAAGCTGCCCAAAAGTGGATTAAAAGACGTGAACACCACTGTCGAACAAGACAACAAAGTTGATCACTCGATTGCGGGCTCGACTTATGTGATGTACTAACAACCAACTCGGCGAAATTATTATATCAGTTATTACACGCTACGATATAGGTGTAACTATTCTTTTTCTCCTACGTTTCACATCGATAACAGACATAGTATGGAATTTTCAAATCAAAATCTAATATTATTACTTCGCTTATTTTCCGAATAAGTGATACTTAAATATATTTGATTCGGCTTTGTTGACCGTCCTAATCTAACATAGAGTTTTATTTCTGTGTGGCCACGTCAATCAGGGTAGCCATTTTGAATGACTTTTTTGCCACTACCCGAAGAACAAACAAACATTTATGTACATTGCGGGGTATACAACAAACGTAACTTCCGGTATTAGCGCGCAGCTTTTCCTTCTACAAAGTCTATCGGGAATGAGAAAATGGGAATCACAAAGGAACTTATGGAAGAGGCTTCAACCGACCAACGACGAGGAGCAATCGAGTTAACTCATTCGAGAAGGGAGATTTACATTTATAAATTCAAAAATCCTAAATCGGATGATAAATCGAAAGAGTTTTAAGTTAAGTCACGCGAAAGTGAGCTTCTTTCTATTCGACAAAAGAATATTTGGGCATAAAATTTGTATCAGCCAACTCTTGCATTTACTTGTAAGATGTATTTTTGGGTAAAATATTGATACATTTAAGACTAAGCTAGTGTTTGACATTTCAATACGATGAATATGTAATTAATTTGATAATCCAACAGAACTTAATCAATATGTACACAATGTGTTAGCGGAAACTATGCTTGTCTCCCTTTTCTTAACAGACTGTCGTGTTTTTAGTACTAAATCAACAACATATGAGTATTTAAGATAAAAATAAAAATATAGTCGTGAATGAAAACAAAGATTTGTATTATATTCCTGAAATTTTATATTCGGTGGAAAATATAAAATTTACGGATATGTAACATCGCATATTTCTCCGCAAATCTTCAATGTTTGTTTCAGCATTAAAATGTTTACAATGTCACTATATTAACAATATTTAAGCTGTGGTAGGACTATTTTAAATCCAGAATTAAAACATCAATCGCCATTTTAAGTAAGTCGCCAAAATGCGTTTTAAATGAGATATAACTAAATAGTTATTGTTTTTATAATATATAGCTAACTATTATAGATTTACCATCATCACTTGACCGCCGCCGAATTCGGAACTAAAATTATCTACCTAGAGTAGATATCTTCAATATACATTTAGGTTGGATTTTTTTACTAAAAACATATGTTTGTACATATACATAGATTGTTCTTCATTTATATCTTGAATATTAAATGTGTAGGTAAATAAACAATTCGTTTGAGTATTGCAACATAAATCACACCCTCGGTAACGGTCAAGTTATAATGGTACATTGGTACATATATAATAGTGTTGTTGTCGGCCACTGCTTTATTGAAATCGAAAAATATTTATAAAGGCTGCATTTGCATTTCCATTCTGGAAAAATCTGATCTGAATAGTGAGAGTAGGGTCTTCGAGTGTTAGGCATGAAGGATTCCCGCCATAAATCTTATCACTTTTAAAAAGCCTGCGGACAGCTATGGTAGTGTATGCGTGCATATTTTTATTTGCATGTGTGTGTGTATGAATGATTACTTCGCAAATAATGTGAGTGCAGCTTTACGAGGCTGCTACACTCTGAAGGGTACTTTATCATCAACCGTTTTCCAACCACTGCCAGCATAGATAATAGGCGAAGACCTCTGCTAGCCCCTTTAGACTTTAGACTCTTTAGAGCACCATGCTTTATATTTAATAAGGTGAACAAATGTTATGGCGATCAAGAAAGTGGACCTTTCTTCGGATCATAATTTTTAAACACTTCGCAGACGTATATTTCTGAAAATCCTTTGCAAAATATCTTATCTTCCCATAGCAGTTTCCTTTTATTATTGCGTAATATTGAATAACCAGTGGCCAGTTAACCCCACGAGCGCAAGAGGTGCGAGCTTGGGGCCACCAAGTCTCGGGGGCCTTGAACATGACTTATATATAAAACCCACATTAAGTATATGTTTTGAAAACTGAAAAATATTTGGTGTAGAATGTACGTCGCAGTGAAAATGCATTTTCATTGGTAGTAATATTTAATGACACTTGGTAAATAAATCATAAAGTACGGTGTGCGGTTGTGATAGGAACACATTATGAATTGTTTCTAGTGAACTGCAGGGAATACAGTTTTGAAATTTTGCGACACATTTTTTTATCATTCAGAGAGCCTCCAAAATGGTACTTTATCCGCCACTGTGGATGACGTCATTTCAAATAAAAAAAAATCCATACTAAACAAATAGTGAAATATAAATAAAGCAATGATTAGTCCATGAGTTTACGTTAGCGTTCCGTGCGTAGTTTTGACATAAATATTTATTTGTAAATAAATTTATGTTTAAAACAATCAACATAGATTAATGATCTGGATATAGGCAAGGTGATAAGTATAATAACTGATGATTTTTCTTACACCAATTGTATATTTTCCTTGTTTCAGTGGCTCCAAATCTTGTGGGCATGAATAAAAACATATTTATCATTTTTAACCATGTGACAAGTGATTTTTTTATTTTACTAATTCGTAGCTTACGATTGAGTCTGTTTCGATGTTATTATTTTTAAATACCAAAGTTTATTTTTAAAATCCGTGAAAAGACCATAAAGCACGTTCGGTACAAATATATTTATTAAAAACAACTAATAACATTTAACACATCGTTGTGTATACGTTGAGACCGAAGGTCTCTCGTTATCTTCACTCTATTTTGTAGCGTTGTTTCCAGCACAATGGTGATCAGAAACGCCAAATGCATTAGATGTCACATTGACAACAATGAAGTTTCCGTGCAGGTGCATTTCCAACTGACGTGAATAGAGTCACGTGAACGTTGAAATTGAAGCATTTGTTCGCAATGCACCTGAACCGCTACGATCATCTAAGGAGCCTGGTGTCACAAGACTCAAACGATATTTCATCTTGTAGTAAAGAATTTTCTTTCAATACAAGATGCACTTGTATATGAATTCAACGTCATTTTGACATTATATTTATATCTGTCTCGGGCACAAATACAAATGAAACATTTGTGGAAAGGCTTCTTCATTTTGTATTTAAAATTATTTTTGTAAAACCATGTCTGCTCCCAGTTATTTCAACGAGATAATAATATGTCACTCAGAGTCTCTTCGTAGAGTATAAGAAACGGGCCAGAAGTGAGGGATCTACGACAAAACGTTCCCGGACAAAATATCTTCGCGACAAAATGTTCCCCGACCAAACGTTTACTGGCAATTTTTAGTTTTTTAATGTTTGATTATAACCTAACAGAAATCTAACTTTACCCAGCCCACACCTAACCTACCTAACCTAGACCTTACCTAACCAAACCGAATCCAAACCTAACCAAACCTAACCTCGGCATAACCTAACCTAACCCAAACCTAATCTAACCTTATCTTACCCAAACCTAGACCAAACCTAACCTAAACCACCCCAAGCATAGCCCAAACCTAAACATAACCTAAACGAGGAAGATATATATTTATATCATATGACAATCAAAAGAGATATACGTTTTATTTTACTTATTGAAACCATATTACGTGGAACTTTTATTATGGATTCAATAATAAAAACTACCGAAAATTAAATGACAAAATTACGAATTAAAACTATAATGAAAATAATATTACGGAAAGAAAAATAGCAATGTATTTTAATTCTACATAAATTATTTTATATATTTGTTGATAGCTATTTCGGCTTACGCCTTCGTCAGATCTTCTTTCCGTATTATAATGGAGTTCTACCAAGTAAATGCCTACTCAATCAATAATATCACGAAAATAATATTGGGGTCGAAACAGTATCAAGAGCAGTGACGGTGGTGACGGGGTGTTAGGGGGTGCAATGGAAGATTCAACCATTTTTGCAAGAGTTCTTTCCTATTCATTGGGTTTTAAAACACTTCTATAGCATGGACTTTCAATTCAGATGTTCGCAATACCAACTGATTCTCTTCCGTAGTACGAAAAAATAGTTGAATCTTCCTTTTGCATCCCCCAGCACCCCGTCACCAGCCGTCACTGATCAAGAGTAATTAATTTTTTCATAAAATACAAAAAAAACAATAAAATCACTGCCGTAAAGCGTATCTACGTACACAAAGCGGAAACATTTTTTTATTTTTTAATCGTAAATTGTAAAGTATTGACATGTTCAAGATAAATTATTTTTATCATTTTTGCGTTGAACGTCTCAACGGCCAGGTATTTAGACGATCCTGAGATTACAGGATTATTTAATTGGCCGAAATTGCGAGCCTAACCCAACCTAAACAGTAGAAAGGTTTCCTTTCATTCTCTCTACGTGTCATTTTCAGTATAGGTAAGGAGGGTGTGGGGCATTGGATTGAAAACATCACCGACACACATAGCTTTGGATACAAACCGATAAATCAATTGAAAATTCACTGAATGAGAGTCTCCAGTGCATCCGGATGACCTCGAAATATTATTAAATTCACTGTCCAACTTATTTATGATAAGAAAAAAACGAAGATAATAAATAATATCATGATTATCATTTTTACAAATAACTTGTCAATGATCTTTAAAATCCATTTTTCTAATTTAATCTTGCAAAATCAACTTGAGATTTTCAGAGAAATATGTTTTTTTTTAAATGGTGAAAAATAATAAGAAGGAAAACAACAGTAATTTTTTTCAAAAATATTTATTTCAAATTACATTCAAATACAGTGAATGCAATTTTCATAGGAAATATTAAGTCTTTTAATATTCAATTTCACAAAATTTGGACAGATGAAAAACAGTTGTATACAATTTCGGATCAAATTTAATCAATCGAACTACCAGAATAACTTGCAAAATGAGTTGTGTACATTTTTTTTAAAAAATTTAACAAGGAATTAATTTCCTTAATTTTTACTGAAACTCAATAATCATTTTGTGTAGCAAAACAATAATAACCCTTAAGTCTATTTAGATTTCAAAGTGTTTCAAAAATTAAACAAAATAGCTAGATTTTGCTTCTCAACATGGTGCAAAAAAACACTAAAAATTTAGAGATAAAAAAGTATTAACGTAATTAAATGTACAAAAGAACATAAGTGTAAAATTGCTTTACATACTATATAAATAAACAAATAATAATGACTAGTTTACAAAATTCACAAGAAAACATTCAATTATTATAGAGTATTTATTACATTTTTTTTGACTTGCAAGACTTTGTGAATACGTAATTAGAAACTACAGATTTACCCATTTACAAGTTTACTTAAATTTAGAATGTCATGTTAAAATATATGCGAGTATATTGATGTAGAATTATTATGTTATGGGTGGACATCATTGCTTCAAAAATTGAATAAGCAATCATGTATACAAAAATGAGTTAAAGATTTAGAGATACATTTTGATGTCTACTGATAAGGGATATTATGCAATCAATTATAAGCAACGCTTTATTTAAATGAAACAATGATTACAGGCTAGTTTGTTGTGTTACAGTGTTGATTAAGAAGATATAGGTGCATATATCGCTTCAGATTAAATATATGAAGGATTCCCAACCCTATGACAGCAGATTTATGTATTCCGTAATATAAGAAAACAATATAGCTCCAAAGTGGATCAAATGAAAACTTGGTTGACAGGTTTCGAGCTTACCACAAATATTGCTTACACATCACATCTATAATTTTGAGTAGTATGGTCATATGTTTATGGCTAAGTATTTTTTCATAAAATTAATTATTGAATTATTACTTATTCAGATATGGATACCAGCCATATCATTGTGTTTTTGTAATTCCATTTTTTTTTTCGTTTGTTTCAAATGAAAAAAAGAATTTTGCAATGAGGAACATATTTAGAGACAATCTTTTAAATGTTGATTTGAAAGTAATAATGAATTATTTCATACACATTTTAAATTATGCATTTAAAATATATTTAATACTCAGCAATATTCTTTCAAAATTTCCAATGTCCAAAAAAAAATAATTGTGTAGCAATAGTAAAAATTGTATCTAAAATAACTCACCACTCAAAGTGTTAATATTCATTCCTGGCAATTTAAAATTCATTGAAGAAATGCACCGTCAAAAATCACATACAATATTTTTTGTTTTTTATTTTCTAATTCTTTTATTGAAAAATATTGTATATGAAATAAAACATATTTTAAATTATCAGTTATACTATATTTGATATTCATAGTATTTAAAACATCATAAATACATGGTTATTTCAAGGATTATTTTTGATTGAAAAATGAATGTTAGTTTTAAACATGCTCTTTATCAAAAGCCTGTTGGGAACCCCTGAAAATAGAACTGTTTTTGAAAGTTATTTTTAAATATTGAAGAAATTGGAAACTTATTAAATTGCCCTTGTTATGAAGTGAACATTGAAAATAATAATTACTAATTTATAGCTATCAGCTCTCTTCGGCAATATATTCTAATTTCATTAAAAATATTGTCATATAGAAAAATACACTATAAATCGGCATATAAACCTATCACTTAACTAGTCACAGCTTCCAAAACTTGGTAACGTAAGCGTAATATTTTTTTATATATCTTATAAGCGTAGATATCGTTCAATATATTTATTCGCATTTAAGGCATAGGCAAAACTATATATTTATTATAAATAATTACACATAGTGAATCAACAATTGAGTGAATGACATGGATATGATTATTTAAATAACTCTTATTACAACTTGTAAATTTACTATTTTATGCAAATTTAAAAAAACCTTATTTTTTCAACAAATACATGGCAATAAATACATTTTCAAAATAAAGGTCAAGCCGTGAATATGAATTTAAACATAGTCTGCAGTTATTTTATAAATTACAGTTGAGTATCAAATTGCAGCATCTTTTTATAATTGCAGTTATTTTACTGAATTGACTTTCATTTAACATTTCATTAGAATGACTCAATAAATTTTCAGTTACGCACTGATTCTCAGTTCCTAGACAAGAAAAAAAATGATTCAAAAATCATAACAAAAAAAAATAGTTTTGTAAGAATTCATATGTAATATTGCCAGTATTATTAAACATTGTTCTTCAAAAATTACCATATACAAAACGATATTCCAAATTTTAAAAAACTATTAAGACAATAATAAGTGATGAAATTTTTGTATTCCAATACATCTAAAATTGTTGACCAAAGGATTTTCTAGGGCAGTTTCAAAATTAATTATCAACCGGCACCAAGTTATCAGTGTCAATCTCTGGTAATTTTAAAATAGGAACCATTTGATTTCTATATAGATTTATATATAATGTTGGCTAACGATAATAATTCAAACCTTTAGTATATGAATATTTCCAGATAATCAGTCCTAATTTCTAGTCCAAATAATCATTGATTTTTTTTTCAAATTTCAACAATAATACAATCTGTATATTTCACCATCAAACATTTTTCTGCTATTGTTGGTGACCAATTGTTAAATATTTAATCGGTCAAGAAAAACCCTTCTGATTAAGGTTAAAAATGCATTAAGATTTTTGATAAAAAAATTTGACATTTTTAGATATAGGAATGACATTAGACATTTTTTCCATAGAACTACAATTGTAAGAGGACAAATAATGCTGTATATTTGTTTAGATCCCACATTAAGTTTATGAAAATTGCAAACAAATCCATGAATAGAAAGTGGAAGAAAACTTACATTCATATTCAAAGGTTTGAATTATTATGAAAATAAAAAATATGCTAATGTTTAACTTAACATTTATTTAACCATTGTGACGATTTAATATTTATATCTTTGAAAAAATTTCAATGATAGTTTTTCAATTCAATTTCACACCCAGTTTTTTTTAATTTTTGATAAAAAAAATAGACCCACCACCTGAAAAATTAAATCTCATAAGAGGACGCTCTATTTTTAACCTTTGGTTATAAACAATAAACAATGAGCAATATAAAATTATAGTAAATTTCCTAACAATAAAAAAAGTCTAATCACAACTCATCTCGTAACCATATCAGATTTTGTCTTTTTGCAATCCATGTTAATGAAACAATTCTTTTCCAGCCAAGAAATAAAATTAAAATGAAATTTATAATAGATATTTAATGTCATTTACAATTAATAAATAACTGTTTTCTTTCTAGGTTATTGAAAGTATGAATGTCCGTTTAATCAATAAAACAGAAGTAATTAGCAGATTTACTACAAAATCCAGAGAATAATAATAAAACCCTTATTATTATCAGCAACCATTTGTAAATTTCTGTCAGATATTTAAAAAATAGTCAACACAGTTCAATCAAATGGATAGTTACTCGAAATATATCTGTTACGGTTACACATATTCATATAAAGACTGGATATAGGTTGCTTATTACTAAAATAATGCAGCGGAATAATGTTTAACCTTTTAACATAAAAAAATCTATTCGCGACAGTGTTACATTATTAAATATTTTCAAATCTTGATAAAAAATGATATGAAAAAATATACCAGAGCGACTATGACTCTATATTTTTTCCATTCTATTGCTTTAAGCAGCTATTTCCAAAATGACATTCAACAAACCAGATTTTTCTTTTATATATACACATTTAAGGCAGAAAATATTGTAGGAACTCTATAGCTAGAGGCGATTAAGGTGTGGTTTTAATTTATGATTACACCGGTTACAAAAAAACTTTGCTAAGCACAAGAATATTAATCATTGCTACAAGGATGTTTACTTTACTTTATTATTTGAATAATAAAGAAAGAATTACTATCACAATTCTTATTTAAATAAGAGAAAAAACATATTATTATTATTTCTCTAATAGACACATACAGTAAAAGTCCGTTAATTCGAAATTCAAGGGACCGGATTTCCCAAAAAAATTCGAATTACGAATTACGGGAACAGTATGAAAAATTGAATTTTCGCGGCAATTGTCAACGCCTTGGAACATCGCGGCCATTTTTTCGATTTTTTATGGACTAAAAAAATTCAAATTACGCAATCAATAAAAAAAAAAGAAATTTTCGCGGCAATTTTCGACGGCTTTGAACATCGCGGCTATTTTTTCGATTTTTTTATAGATCAAAAAAATCGAATTACGATTTACGCAATCACTAAAAAAAAAAATTTCGCGGCAATTGTCGACGGCTTGGAACATCGCGGCCAATTTTTTCGGTTTTTTATTGACAGGCATTTCATATGAATAAAAAACATTTTTATTTTTACACATATTTGATTTTCAGTCACTTATATTTAAGGTATTCGCGCGTAAAATAGAATGACGTTTAGGTATATACTTATAAAAATGTACCATTGTAGTGAAGTTAGGTACATACGAATATATAGATGTCTCACTTGCACTAATGTTATAAATGCTCGAATTCGATACTTCACTTTATATAGATGTCTCACTTACACTAATGGTTTACATAAGCTTTACTTTTCAAAACAATGTTCGACTAACTTTTAACCTAACAAACTCGCGAAATTGTCGAACTGTCAAAATTTCGAATTACAAGAAATCGTATGTACATTTTGACGAAAAATATTACGAATTACGAATTAAGCGATATTACGAATTAAGCGATATTTCGAATTAACGGTACATTTTACTATGAAAAGTCAATATTGGGACGAGCAAATTATGAAAATTTCGAATTACGAATTATCGTTGTTCGAATTAACGGACTTTTACTGTACCTATGGAGGAAGGTTTTATTTCTTTTTGAGACAGGAAGTAGCAAACATGTAGTTAAATCAAGATTTTTTTCACTGACAATGTAAATTTTTATGTAATATTTATGCCTTTTTATATTATAAATAAGTACCCCTTCAACATGTTTATCTTTACATCACCATTATTTTGATTAAAATGAAATCAACAACATTGTTCTAGTTTTTATTTAAAAAATATTTCAGTCCCGTGTCCGTGTCGTATTTCCACCATATTTGTATATGAAATGCAGCAGATTTTGTCTGAAGGCACTAGATAATTAGCACACATAATTCATATGTTAGCATTATCCAATAAACACATAATTTATTATGTCATATGTAAGCACAATGAATTACAAGAGACATTATTTTAATCAATTCGCACACTCAATATACAGATCTAATAATATATTTTACTGCAGACAGTATTCTTGAAATACTTTTAAGCTATATATCAAAAGTATTGTCATGCCTTTGAAAGTTTTTAGTATAGAGCAAAATGACAATAGACCTTTAATCAGATAGATTCAAAAACAGATTCGCATCAATATATAATACATATATAACATAACAATCGTATCAATAACTTATAACACAGATATATCTATGCATACAATTACTATTTACAAAAAGCTAAAACAAATATCATGTATCCGGACTATCAATTGAATCTCTCCGTCTCTTCTTCCCTACACTCTCTGGAGAGCTTTTACCAGTCGCGTAACCTTGGTCTTCCGTACTATCCAAGCGTTTTCTTTTTTGACTATCACATTTGGCCGTCATCATCCTAAGACAAAATAACAAAAATATGTTTAAATCAAGTCGAAAAGTATTATTTTATAAACTTCAAGGATTTGTATACCTCAAGATATGCCATGTATGTATATCATAAAGCAATAGTAAACTACCCCCAGTTATTGCATATTTAATGTGACTGGCATTAAAATAATACGTTATTGGTAATTGATTATTAACTTTGAATTGGATTTCAAAAACAAATATCATCCATGGTTTCTCATTTCTAAAGGTGGAATTAAGCATCCAAATGCCAATTAATTCACTTGAATTGGCCACATATTATAGAACTTCTAAACTGAAAAAAACTGAAGAAATATAAATAATTACCTAGTAAGTAAATTAGAGAGTGGAAGTAAATCTTCCACAGTATATTTGGAAATTTTATGTAAAGTTTCTGGCCAATCATGAAGATCTTGAAAGCTACGAGCGGCGTGAACACAAGATGCTGCTACTAGGGAAGGCGCCATTTTACAAAGCCGCATATCTGAAATAGATTTTTTAATTATCATTATATGTCAAGTCATCATCATATGATAATACGAGATGGAGAAAACTAGTGCCTTTATATCCGCTCCCTCTTTATGTCCTGTTTTTATAAATTTTAACATCACAACTATCCATGGCATCCAATTCAAAAATCACCAAACAAAATTTTCCATTTAGTGATTTGAACCTTTTACCATTGCAAACCAAATAGGACAAACGTCTTAGTGTTTTCATTGACCACAAAGACACAGAGCTGCCTGTGATGTTATTTTCTGAAAAATTATACATAGGGCTAATTTTTTCAATAAAGAAAGGATGATAAAAACTTATAATGTCGGTCCCTGTGGTCTAGTGGCAAGAGCTTTGTCCTAGCGATCTGGAGACCCGGGTTCAATTCCTGGCAAGGTCAGATTTTTTCAATTGAAAAAAAAGATATCTTGGGCTGGGTGTATGTTATTTATCATTGATTTTGTGCACAACTGATTCATTACTTATCATCGAGTTAATCTCGTATGACTTTCACAATTAAGAATATTTGGCGCATTGGCGCATTGGCGTAAGCTGTAATGCCTAATATTTTTTTTTACTTTCTAAAAAAAAAATGTACTAACCTGACAAAGTCAGATGCAGGAATGCTTTAACCCTAGTCTTTGTCAACAATTTAAATCTTTCATATGTCAATTTGATGCGGTTCCCATGTTGGCTGCACCATTGAGTAAATTCCTCATTAGAGACTAGTGAAGCAGTGAAGAATTCACTGAAAGTCGAAGCTGTCGGGGCGCAAAGATCCCAATGAATGTGTTGAAGTACTTTCCACTCCAAGACGCGGAGCAACTCCGGCGGAATGATTTCAGCATTGATCTCCTCACATAGCTCAGCAAACCGAGGAACGCGAAGACCTTTTACTTCAAATTTGGCTGGAAGCATAAAAAGCTTATTGGTGAAAATAAGATATATATTTTTATACTTGAGTGCAAAGCTCCAAAAATACCATATAGTTTTATTGGATATAAAAAAATATTATTGGTAGTATTAATTACAATTGTACACACTTCTGTAATGCCTCTCGGAGGACAATATGAAAATTATCTTTCAAAAAAAGGATACATGTGTTCCAATACATCGAGTGCCATCTATATGAAAGTGTGGACACCAGTGTCCAGTAAATATTTTATACCATTGTACCACTAAGAAATAATAGTCCACTGCTCGTATCATGTCTATATCTTTTTTCTATAGTTTTTTAATAACAGGCAGAAATAATACTACTCAAATTAATGAAACAAAATTACCTGCTATTAATAAACAAACTAATGCGACATGGAGCAGGCGATCATAATGTATGTCATGAGCATCCATAAAAACATCAAGGAGTCTCACTGCTATGTGAAGAACTCTTCCGCCGAGAGATAGTCGGGATGTCACCCGACGAAGTTCTAATATAAGGAATCCTCGATATTTTATCTGAAAATTAACAGCATGTTTTGCATTTAAAATAAAGGATATTAACTAATGACATATCAAATGGTGTCTTGAATCATTCATAACTATGAGTAAGGATTTAATTTTGTTTGACATCGAGCCTGTTACATTTTTAATTGAATAGTTGCAGAAGAACAAACCTCACCACCTCAGACTATATTGACATTTTTTGAAATTGAATACAGAAAATATTTCACAACACTGGTGTAATAGTAAGTAAATATTGCGAGGAAAATGAAGAACATGTCAATCCCACTTGTTTAAAGTAATTATGTTGGCAAAGATTTTTGTTTGTCGAATATTATAATTGTTTAAAATATTGCATCATGATCTCATCACTTTTAATGAATTTTTAAATTTCATTAAATGATTAAAATAAATAAAATGCGCAGTTCTTTTGGAAAGTAAAAAATACAGGTATCAGTTTGTTTAAATATAGAAATAAATATTTTCAAAAATAAAACCAACCTGCGGAGATGCCAGGGAGATGACTGGTCTCAACTTTTCCTTTTTCCTCAAGGTCTCCAGAAAATGTTCGGCGTAATCTGATTGCCAGCATTCTACGAAGAATGATTCCTGAAGAAAAAAAACATTCGATAGGAAATTTAAAAAAAAAACTGTCACTACCATACCTACATTAAACATATTTTAAATATTTTGTAGCTTACAGGTTCTCGTTGCACTGGAACACCTGCCCATGATTTTATATTTGAAGGAATCCCTAAATCAGTGACGTCTCCAAGCTTTGCTTCTTTATTGTTGTTCCACTCCATTTGAATGGAAAAGAATAAATATCGGCAAGTAAGTCACTGATTTCAATCAGATGTCAACTTTTTACACGAGATTTTCTTGATCTTGACATTCAACAAATATCACTAATTTGACACTGCAATCATCAATATTATCAACACACTTCACTGCCACATATAACTTTAGTAAAAGTCTATCCCATTCCGTAAATATCACTAAAAATCCAATGCCTTTTAACTATCAACGTGGTATGTCTCACGTTGCGTCCATGCGCGATCGCTAAGGAGAACTTTCGTACTAAAACACGTGGGAAAAACGCTCGAATTTGATAGCACACCGTATCAAACTACAACTTCTTTGCCATGCAATAATGATCTTTCAGACAATGGACACTACAATACTACACAGACGTACATGTAACGTTATGTCTCTGTTGAACATCTGTAGTTTATAAAATAATAATATATAATGAAATGTTATATTATTTATATACACCTAGAAATTCTGGAATTAGTTAATGTTAAATTAATTGAATAATTAACGTTTAAATTTCCAAATTTAATGTACCCATTAGCACCGTTACTGCATAATGGCTTCAAGCGAGAGATCAATTTCAAATCGTAAGGATATTGGAAAATCACATGGCACTTCTTATTATTTTGCCAGTAATAATAAATTCAATAGAGTGGAAATATTTCATAAAATAGCACCGATTCGATCGATGCCTGGTTGGGCATTTTAATTCGCAAGATGACTTATAACGTTCACCGATTCTAAGGAAGTTAGTAAAATCATCGAAATGTTTTTTGAAAATGATGTACCTACATTCGTTCCAACTAATTGAATAATGAGTCACGCGTTACCAGTATAGATTTTTTTTGGAATCGTTAACTTTATTTTCTTACGAATTTCATGAAGGTACATATATCGGTTGCATAGTTTTATTTTCTACTTGGTTTGAAAAAATAGGTCATGAAAACGGAAATTAAACACTTATTCAGATAAATTGTTGTACGAAATGAATAGTAAGGATAGTAAAGATTTTAAATAGTTAATCCACTACCGTGTAGTTATCGCTGCGTCGAGAAGAAATTTATACCTATATTTTTCAGTAATATTTTTTTTAACTCCTAGTTATAATTTAAATGAATTATTATCAGCTTTGAGCTTATCGCGAAGATAAACCAACGATGCTGTCACAATCACAGCGTATGTACAGTATTATCGTGAGCAGATACAATTTTTAATCTTGCGTAACTAGCATAATAATAAATGCAATCTGATTGCGATACTGTGTGGTCTTCAACAATTGGCAAAATCACAATGTCTAGTTAGATAGTTTACTCAAATAAGGGAGTGTGTTTATTGTTTACCAATAATTTATGTCTTAGACTCCTTTTATTACTTTGCGTTTGCACACGTAGGTATATGTAATGCTCTTACCATTTAACGCTCAAAAATAAAACGGTATAAATGTTGAAACAGTAAAATTACTAAACTTGATGAAGCATTTATACAGGGGTCTCCAAACGTGCTAGTGCCAAGCATAGGTGCCAAGGCACTGGCTATTCCACAAGCTAGAGCGGGCTAAATCCTTTTACCCGGTACCAACATACTGAATCCTTTCAAAATCAAAAGCGAAATAAACAAAAAAATATTATATGAGGTACCTACATGTATGTCTGATCCTGTGGGCTAGACTATGGTGTCCACGAACCGTAAATTGGAATTATTGGATAAAGTCTAGTGATGGCAAACTGTTACATACCAAAAAAAAAAATATTTTCGTACCCGACAAATTTTTTTGGAAATATGAGGTATTAATAAATTGCAATTATATTTAAGGTTTAAAAACATTCCGTAAGCTGTACGTTAAAGAAAGTATCACTCTTTCAACAGGTATTACATTTATCTGGAATATTTTTAAATGTCTGCCAAATGATTTTTATTTTAATGTTTCAATGGCTGTAATATTTCTATCGTGTTTTACCCTCCCTATACGATGATCTTCCTATAGGAACCAGAAAAAACGATAATTTTACTACATTTATCTTAATCTCGGCATTCTTTCTTTTCTCCATATGAAAAAGTAAGTTGAGTGGCTAACTTACTACTTACCGGTTCTTCTTTAGGTTATGTTGAAATGCTCCAACAGGCATCAGTCTGATCCACACTGGTAGTGAAAACTGGGAGTCATAGTTAAAAAATATTAATTTGTGACCTTTAATTTATTTAAGACAAATCATAATTTGGTCAATTCAAAGTACATTTTTGCAAAACTTGAATAAAATATCTTAAAATCAGAAATATTCATCGAGCTGTTTATTTTGATTTTTAAATTGGATTTCTTTTAAATTAATCAAACATTTTTTGTTCTACTCCTACGTGAATAATCAGAACCAGCTCATCGCGTGTATTATCAACAGAGTATTTTATTATAATTAGGATTTATTTAATTATTGTGTTTACCATCAAGAATTTACTGTTATCTGAAGTGGTAGGTAAAATGGGTGATAAATTTGCTTTCTTCAAGAGATATCACGTAGAATATGTAGTCAGTGAATGCTCAGTAAATCAGAGTTAAATGCCAGGTACCAGTACATTGTACCTGGCATTTAACGCTTTGTGCTTTGTCGACTCCGCTTGGGTGACATAATAAACTTTCTAATAACGCACTATGATGTAGGTATGTGATTGTTAGAAAACAGGTTTGTAACGCTATTTCAGCATTTATAAACATCATCATATTATTTTTACATAGACACTGGTGATTTTCGGTTGCATACATTCTTTTTACACACAATAATAATCACCCCGTAAAACTTTCTATGCTATATTTAAGGTGGAAAAAATAAATAAATTGATAAATTTGATTGAATGTATAACTACATTTACCAAAGAAAAGCGTAAATTAAATTGTGTGGTCTGCTCAAATGGATCACAAAAATGAGAAAGATGTGAAAATATTGAATTCGGTGACAATTGCCACGTCAAACGAAGTAAATTCACCAATTAATATCTTCACATATCAAAAATATTCAATTATAATGGATTTTATAAGACGATAAAAGCTTAAAAATTAGTACATTATCATGTTATTTAAATACCCCAAATTTACATATTTTATCCATGAAAGTTATATGAAATTAAATATTTTAAGTGACTTATTTTTATTCTAAATTCGGCGAAAAATCTTTTGAAGTTACTCTTGGTATGTCGTACAAAAAAGTCAGAAGTTCAAAAGGTTAAGATATAATTAAGTCGGTTTCTGTGGTTAAATGGCATAAATGGAAAGGCTTTGTCTTTACGATCGGGTGGGTATGTATTCAAGTCCCAGCAAGGTTAGATCAATTAAAAAAAGAAATCTTGAACATAGGTGTGCGTAATTTTTCCTTGAATTGTTCTCCACTGATTCATAAAAAAAATTATCGAGCTTATGTCGTATAAATTTTATATATTAAAAATATGTGGCGCATTGGTAATGGCTGTTATGCCAAATATTGTTTTTTATGATTTTTTTTTAATTTTATTTAGAAAAAAACATAAATACATTTAAAACCTTTCAAAAAAACGCTTAAAAATAATCGTTATTAATAGTTATTGTAATTATAAAAATTACATTATGACAAAAAAATTGTAAATTAGCCATTATAAAATAATGGCACATATTATTTACAAAAAATATTTATTTAATTTAATGTATTTTTTGCGTAGATATTTTGTAACTAAATTGACGAAAGGCCTCTTTATCTTTTTGTTATCTCGACCTATTTTCCCTATACATATTGCCATTGTAAGCACTTAATATTTTTCTCAGTCGATAAAATAATAGTGCAGATCGCTGTTTTACCTACAACATATGTCAGACGGGCATCTGCCAAATAAGGATTCGTACGTCATCGCAGTGGTGTTTCTAGTAAAGCTAGATTTTTCTGTGTCCGGTCTATTTTGATCAGCATAGACGAGTGTTGAATATATAGTATCAGAGTTGCTGCTAGTTTATAGTTTCAGATATGTCATATTCAAACAGTAAGTTTATTTAAATCGTTTGATTTATTTTATATTATGACAGTGAATCACCATCCATCATAGGTAAATGGGTTTGCCGGTCGAGAAATAAAATTGCCATATAAAGGCATAGATTAGTATTATATCTTATCAGTGCAAATGCAGTCATTTTTATTTATATTTTGGAAACTATTAGTTATATATTAATATATATTGTACTTTTTCAAAACCCAGCGAAATCAAACATCAGTAGGTTCAGTTTCTTAAAATATACACCAATCAGTAATAATACGATTTGTGGCTTAAAAATGATCGTAGTCATCATATCTTAAAGTATTTGTTTTGGTTCAAGTAACCAAAAACAATCACATTCCTAAACTTTTTTCTTTTCAGATAACATCTTGAGTAATGATTCTGTGTGTTCATTGACCATATTAATGTTGTACAAAAATGTATGTCACTGAATAACTAGATTAGTAGCACGCCAAAATATATAACAACACATTTTTAAAAGAAGTACATGCATATCATTAATTGACTTCTTCCTTAAATGTAATATCTATAAATATAATAAATAGGTGCAATTAAAATTATAATATTTATTTTTCAGAATATATATTCGCAACACTGCCTAGAACCACGAGGGGAACTCCTCTGGTATTGGGCGGCGACCCCAAAGGCAAAAATTTCCTTTACACCAATGGTAACTCAGTCATCATTCGGAACATCGATAATCCCGCCATCTCAGACATCTATACCGAGCACTCTCGAGCCGTCAATGTCGCCAAGTATTCACCAAGTGGCTTCTACATTGCTTCCGGAGGTTAGTGTGAACTGCTATTATCATGTAATAATTTTTATTTCAAAATTATCCATCGCTGAATTAGAGAAAGAAATGTTTTATTCATAAAAAAAAAATGTGTAATGAAATAGCATCACTATGGTTTGTGATGCATTTACTTCATAAAATTACTTGCCTTTCTCTGTCATCAACATATTTGAATCATGAATTACACTTTCATTAAAAATATAGTACTTAATGTTGTGAATATTTCAAAATGAATTTACTTTTAACAACCATTAAAATAAGTATAGTGCAATAGATAGCCATTTTCTATTATTATATTAATTACACTTTTATTCCATAGTGAAAGCTTAAAATAATGAAATAAGAACAGAATCCTATTATAGTATGTAGGTAGGTTCATTTTAGTAAATAATATGCGCTAACATGTTGTCTATGGCCATAGAAATAATATTTCCAATTAATTCCAACGACAACCTAACCATAGCTAAAGTTCAATTACAAATGAATTAAAAGTGAAAAGAAAAACTAAATCTTTTCTCCCCCTCTACTGCTACCATAGGCACATATCAGCATCAGCAGATGTTATATTTCACTTATCTGTTACTAATGCCAAATACTAAATAAACATCATAGCAACATTGTTACAATACAGATCAAGCTCAACAAAACATAAATTGTGATTGCTAAATTTAAATATTCAATTGATTATTTATCAATCTCCCTATTCAGCTTTTAAACTAATCTATTTATAAACCATTGAATTGTAAAAATAGTCCCATTTTATTATTATAAACCTTCTAATAAATTATTATAAATTTATAATGTTTCGTATATAGTGTTCTAAATCCAACGAATCTCTTTTTTTTTTTTCGAGAAATACTCCACCCCATGCAGTATGATTGGTTTAAGCACAAACTGATTGCGATGTCTACGTACAATGTTGTAAATACTTCCATCAATTACGTCACGTTACTGTGTCAAATCTGTTTCCAAGTGCCAAAATGAATTCGCGTAAACATAAGATGCTAATTAATTTTATCTCTCATCAATTTAAATGTGTGGGGCGTTAAGATTGAAAATAAACTTAAAATAAAGTTGGGCTTGTAAGTTCCACTGCATAAGAAATGCCGCTAGACTTGGCACCGTGCCATTATATCCAGTGGTATTTTCCGTGTTTACTGGACCTTTTTGTTATGACATAACGAATATGGCACAGAATCACGCTTTTTTTATTATGCTTTCAATGATGCCAATTCCATAATATTATTTCACTTCCGAAATAAATCATGCCTACACCATTTTTTTGTTAAATAAACAATAATGGAAATTCCCATGTTCACGAGCCTCTTATATTCATTTTGTATTCTAAATTTTATTTGGATCTATAACTGAAATGGTGTTTACTGTATCAAACTAATGTAGGTATAATATCAACTGAGCATGCTTGAATGTGGACTGTAACTGACTTTTAGAACTCGTCAGTATACGTGAATTCTTCAAGATATTTAGGTCAGCAGCATGAAATATGATACGGATACATTTTGATTGGAATTTCATTCTAAAACATCAGTCAATAAAATATAAATATTTATATGCCTGTCATTCACCTTTAGAATCATGATCTTTTAGTTTTAAATATTAGTGTACTGTATAAAAAATACCTATTTGTAAAATTGAATAACATCTTCCAATCAAAAAACAATTGCTATTATTTGTACATCTTTTCTAAGATGATGTTGAGATTGGATAGTAACAAAATCTTCTGAAATTGTATAGTTTTTAAGTTTCAGGGATTTATACAACTTATTGTTTTTATCCACGTGACCTTGTATTGTCCACTATCTGGAACGTTTGTAAAAATTAATTTTTCACATATTATGTGGAAACATTGAATGTGTATTTTCAATAATGCAGATGAACTAGCAATTTTATGGAGGGATTTACCAATAATGTTAAACTGGAAACCTGTATAGAAACATTGACTCATTTAATTGACAATATGTTACAGATATTTCTGGCAAGGTGCGCATTTGGGATACAGTTAATAAGGAACACATCTTAAAGAATGAATTCCAGCCACTCGGTGGACCTATCAAGGATATTGCATGGAGTGCAGATAATCAGCGTATGTGCGTTGTCGGAGATGGCCGTGAAAGGTAAATATTTTCCTTGTGTCTCTTTCTTTATCTGATATCAAGAACTGCTTCAATTCTCAGATTTGATGATATAAACTTTCTGAAGGTAAATTTTGAACATTTCCCCTAGTGGAGCTTATATCAGGAGTTTTTTTTCTACAAGTGCTGATTTCTGCTCATTTGAAAGATAGGACAAGACTAGTGATTAGTTGATTGCAAATGTTTTTGGATCGGAAGGTGTGAGGATGTTGGCCAATAAATTAATGTTGTGTTATTAGTTTATTCTTAGTCACAATTACTAATAAAATATTCCTATTGCAGATTCGGTCATGTATTCATGTCTGAGACGGGAACGTCGGTCGGTGAAATCAGTGGCCAAGCGAAGCCGCTGAACTCAGTTGATTTCCGACCGACCCGACCATTCCGTGTGCTGACAGCTTCCGAAGACAACACTGTGGCTGTTTTCGAAGGACCTCCGTTCAAATTCAAATGCACTAAACAGGTATATAAATATTGAAATTGTTTAATCGTCACTTATACCTATGCAATATGCTATAATAAATTTGTTAAACAAGGAAAATAAAGTTTGTATTACATTCACAGTATTATTGTAAATTGTCAAATAAACATTTTCAATGAATTTGGGGGATATATAAATGTATTGTAATTTTATTTTATATTATCAAAATAATTGGAACGGGGTAATTATGCTCAAATAGCTATGTGACAGCAGATATTTTTTATAATGACGATTCTATGGGCAATCTTATCAACTCAATTTGTAATCAATTATGTGAGCACAAAGATATGATTTTGTTTTTAGTTATTATTGTTAAAAAAAAACTTTTTTTTTGTAGGAACACACACGTTTTGTCCAAGCTGTTCGCTATTCACCTAATGGAAGTCTTTTTGCATCAGCCGGTTTTGATGGAAAAATATTCCTATACGATGGCACAAGCTCTGAACTTAAAGGAGAGGTAATACATTTTTTTCTTCATCCATTGTGTGGTCTGAGAATACTAACATTCTTACTTATCGCAGCAAGCTACAATTGCTCTTCTGTTAATATTTTCAGGTCGGTAGCCCTGCTCATAAAGGAGGTGTTTATGGTGTTGCATGGTCGCCTGATGGAAAGCAACTTCTCAGTTGCTCTGGTGATAAAACTTGTCGCCTCTGGGATGTTGAAACTAGTCAAATGGTGTCGGAATTCAACATGGGAACAACTGTTGATGACCAGCAGGTACATAAAACTATATATTTTCTTTTATCATTAGTTCCAAGTGGTTCCACCTGAATTCGCTCAGTATTTGTAATTTGTATTCATATAATCAATGAAAACAAATTCAAAAATAATAAACAACAAATTCCATTCTTTTGTTTTTTTAATTAATTTATCTAAATCAGAAACGAATTTTGCACAGTGAAATAGATGTGTCATCAATCAATCATTCAAAAGAATCTACAATGCAATGCATTTGTTTGTAGTAAAACTTGATATTTTTGATTTTCGGTTTAGGTTTCCTGTCTGTGGCAAGGACCTCATCTCCTTTCCGTATCCTTGAGTGGTTTCATTAACTATTTGGATGTAAACAACCCTGACAAACCGTTACGTGTAGTCAAGGGCCACAATAAACCCATAACAAAACTAGCTCTAAGCGAAGACCGAAAAAGTATTTACACCGCCAGTCACGATGGGTGTGTCACCAAGTGGAATGCGGAGAGCGGTCAGTATTTCATATATCTCTTTTTAGTTTACATATTATTTATTACAGCATCACCATCGTCATGAAAATCTACTCAAATTCTCTTTGAATGTCATTGATAGTCAATGAAATGAATATCTGAATATCGTCCAGCAGTAAAAAACTTTTTAAATAAAAATGTTACTCTTTAGTTAGTAAATAACTGTCACAATAACCAGTACGCCCAGTGGAATCTTATTCATATTTGATTATAGCAAACTTAGGAATGAACTCATTTTATTTCAAGGAATAGCACAAACTTTTACAGATTACCACTTACACTAAAGTTTTCTCCGCCTTGAAAAACTATTTTCTCTGCCTTTGATGCATCGATTACTCGCTTAACCTTTTCACCGCGTCAGAAAATATGGAGAACATGCCCTGTACGCGGCAGCTTTTTTGCAGATTTGTTAATCGCGTTTTCAACTTTAAATATAGATTATAAATTTTTTTCA
The DNA here is from genome assembly GCA_028554975.1 of Himalopsyche kuldschensis. NCBI lineage: Eukaryota > Metazoa > Arthropoda > Insecta > Trichoptera > Rhyacophilidae > Himalopsyche > Himalopsyche kuldschensis. Next base: position 5,448,770 of record JAHFWI010000029.1, on the reverse strand, counting down.
AAAAGTCAAATATGTTAATTGGTACCTAAAGTAATTTTTTCAATAATGAAATACAATATATTTCTTGTATTTTCTGTTTAATTCAACAATAATCATTCTTCATACGATTCCGGGGTAACGCCGCCATTTTGTAGATAACGCCGATCGCAAACCAGAACACTGCGCCCGATGCCGTGAGCGTGCGTATAATATAATTCTCGGAACGTATTCAAGTTCACCTGCACTCGATCGCTTATTTACATTCAACCTGCGTTGTTATTAAATTATTATTAGTAGTAACGCGATAGCGCACATTGACAGTTCAAATAAATATATTTAAACTGTCAAACAAGCGTTTGATTGCAAGTACATACGTATACATTGTCATATTCATTGAAGAAAATAACATTGCTGTCAAAGAAATGTCAAATAATACCTTCACGTAAATAATAAACATTATTATATTGCAACTTGCAACAATAATGCAAAAGGGAATTACAGACCCACATACATACATACGCCGTTTCGGTTTTATATATAAGATAAGTAATATTTTCAACCGATTTCAAACCCTAAAACATTAGATATTGCGGTTATATGAGGCTCAAAGTTAATTAATTAGGTTCTCTTAGGATCTCTAATTTATTAGGCTCTAATTTATTTTTAATTAATTAATTATTAAGTTTTTCGCGAAATAATATATTCATATTTTGTAAATGAGTAGCGGCGCACGCTTCTTACTAGAACAGCTATAAAACAATGGTGGCCATCGATATTGGCGGAAATGTTCACGCCGCATAGATGCGTGTTTATTAGGTTCCACAAATAAATTATTTAAGCCAATAGATTGTATTGATAATATATATATGTTCAGTAATATTTTCAACCGATTTTGAACCCTAAAACATTAGAGATACCGGTTTTATGAGGCTCAAAACTCCGCGCATCGCCCATGACCGCTATACACGTCATACGCGCTGAGGGCATGTCAGCCAAAACATGTATAGCGGTCATACGCGGCGAAAAGATTAACAACTTTTTTTTCTGTAATTTGAATTTAAAAAAGAGAAAAACTTAACCTTGTTAAGAAATCCAAGTGTGACATGAATTGTTATATTTAAACATGCAATGCGAAATACCCATAAAAATTTTAATATACACAATTATTTACTGATGTGTATTATTATATTAAGCTTGTAACCATTGGTGCCACTTGATGATGATGGCTTATTATATTTTTCAGGTACAAATGACAAAATTGGAGGCACAGGTCATGGTAATCAAGTGAACGGTCTGGTATGTTCTGCTGATGCTGTTTATTCTTGCGGCATTGATGACTCCCTGAGAAAAGCTGACCATGGAACTGAAACGGAAGCCGGCACATACACCGCAACAGCTCTACCGCTCGGCTGTGAACCTAAAGCTATGGACATATACAAAGAAAAGGCTTTAGGTGTTGTTGTTACCATTAAAGAAGTGAGTGCACTAGACATATTATAAAACGTATCCGATCTCAACGTAGAGTATATAGAGAATCATTGCAGCAGTTAATGAACCCTGGCCCCAAATAATTCAGTAACTTGACTTCTCTTCGGAGGGGGTAGGAAAAAAAGGACGTAGCTATGTTTTCTTTTTCTAATGTCCTTTTTTCGAGACCAACCCGGGGGTTTGTTGAGAAATTCACAATTTAATATAGGTATTGTTCCATTCCGAATTTCAAACTGGTAACTGACAGCTGAATGAATAATAGACTAACAGTGTATAAATGTGTTACTTATACCCCTAAATACTATTATTACTGCTATTATATTAAATTATCCTATTCTTCTGATCAAGAGAAGTTACTATACAACCTCTGTTTTAGCAGGATAAAATGATTAGAAATTTATTGTATATTTCTTCCTATTTCATTATACCTAATTCGCTTGCAATTAAGAGAGGCATATGGATATAGAGATTTTCTGAAATTAAACATATAATCTTTATCTTCATTGCTGGTTCATCTAATAACAAAATGATTTCTTTCATGACATTGTGCTGAAAATATAAAAATATGCTTCTGAAGATATTAAATGTAGTTTTGTTTTTTTTATGTAATTTTTGTTTCTTCATTTTTATTACAGGTAGTTTTGCTAGAGGATTGCACCAAGGTATTTTCATTGCCAGTCAGTTACGAACCGAGCTCTGTATCGGTCAACCAGACCTCCGGTGATATTGCTGTCGGTGGAACTGGTGACAATAAGGTAACATATATCACCAACACTACAATTTACAAACCACTAAATTAATACTAAATTTCATTAGTAACTGTTTTCACATAGGATAGTAGTACAGGGAGTAGTAGTAAGTTAATGATTATAATAAAAAACTGTAAGTAAAGAATATTCGCGATCATACTTTCTCAGTATCAGTTGATATCACTTTAGTTATTATTAAAACATTGTTTACTATACATATATTACTGAGTTAGTTCTATGAAACATGCATATCTGTATTGCTGTGATTATCTTTTAGGTCCACATATACAAATTAAATGGTAAATCATTAGTTGCTGGACCTGAGTTGGAACATTTGGGTCCCATCACTGATTGCAAGTACAGCCCTGATGGAAAATATCTCGTTGCTTGTGATGCTAACCGCAAAGTTATCCTATATTCGACTGAAGAATACAAGGTGATTATATAATTTATATAATTATTTATGATTTAAGCTAGAAGTTTTGCTATCAAATATTATGATGATAATATCATCATATTATATTTCTTCACCTGTTTGAATAATTAAACTTGTGTTTTGAAATGTATGTTAAATTTCGTCATCTAATTATCCATCTTACTTATTTTTGTGCTTCTGGAAAATCAAGACGGTAAGATATCAATCTTTATTAAAATTAAGTTTTGCAGTAATAACAAGAAAAAAAGAACATTTTCAAAATGCCACATCCTTTTTAAATCAAAAGATTTTATAGATATGCCAAGGTTGAACGATGCATCCAGCGGAAGAGGATTGAGAAAAAAAATCTTCCGGTACGAGCGGATTTTTTCAGTCGATAAATCTGTTCAAAGGCATGAGTGTTTGTGTTGTTGAAAATCCCTTCCCACCTGTCCGATCCCAAAGAGAGACGCATAGTGACAGCGATTAACTAACCACTAGTTGTGTCCTAGTCCTCGTATCCTTTTCATCCCTACTCTCCTTGAAAAAGAGAGGTTGAGCAACTGAGTAACAAGCAGTTCTCGTAGAAAAATATGTGTTGAGATAAACTCCGTGAGAAATGTTCACACAAATACATATTTTTCCTCTAAAATTGTGAAGATTGTGAAATCAAATTAATAAACTATGTGTCAAATGGTTCAAAATTTAAATAAATTGTCCTTATGTAGCTGGCCCATAACAAGGAGTGGGGTTTCCATACTGCTCGTGTAAATTGCGTCGGCTGGTCTGAGGACTCGCTGCGCGTGGCTAGTGGATCTCTCGACACCTCTCTTATTGTTTGGATAGTAGCTCAGCCATCTAAGCACATTATCATCAAAAGTAAGTCTTAACGCTTGTATTTTTTTTATATCAAGAGATCTGATGTTGCAGTATTTATGTATTCAACAAATGATTATTGTGGAAAACTAATTTTATTTTCTTTTAACCGTAACTTTTGGGGTATTATTTAAATATCTTCGTATATTTTCAATATCATGATTGCTTAATAAGTAAGATATATGCAGACAAATTCCCCACAAGTAATACAAAAAGTATTTTTTTACCATTATAATAATATTCAATATCCAGATGAAAGAGGAGTGACATTTTACATATTTGACTATTAGATTTTTGAGAACATTTATACTAACGCTCTGTTTCTGTTTATAGATGCTCATCCTCAGAGTCAAATCACATCCCTGGATTGGGTTGACAACGAGACAATCGTATCCACCGGCCAAGATTGTAATACTAAGCTCTGGACTGTCCCGATAGCGTAAAATATTTGTTTTACCTTCTAATAATTTATCCCACAAAGTTTACCTATTTACTTACTCTTACGTTAATCAAAGTTTTTTTTATTGTAAAACCATATTATTAATTGCCTTGTAATTTAGTTTTTTCATATTTGAGAACTGACTACTTTTATTATTGATGTTGGTATTTTAAGCACTAAGTTAATACAATAGACACCGGAAAACATAAATTAACAAATAGATTATTTCAGTAATATATTATATTATGTTAGTCCTTTTTCATCAATGCTTTGGTTTTTGTTTCCCGCGAAATTCAATCACGAATCTACAGCATTGTCTTGCCAACTTTTCCACTGTTCAAACTATACTCGTAGAACCAAAGAATATCTAGGACCTGATTACTGTCAGATCTTTATCTGAAACTTAAATACAATAATCATCTGTAATATTTAGTAATCACTTCATGACAATTGCTCCTAAGTTGTTATTTTTCGGTTGTTTTAAAATAAGACATAAAACAATTAACTTAACTTATTCATGAAAATTTCAATAACGTTATTAAAGTTTTATTCAATGTGTTTTTAAAGTAACGGTTTTGTATACTCTTTGTGAAATCTATTGACAGCAAATTTGTATATTTCTACACTGTCATTAGATTGTATATCAAAAAACCTTGATAATAAATAATAACCCCTGCCAATGATCTCTCTAAAATAATTGTAACTATTCAAATTTCAATGTGATTCAACAACGATACAAATAAATAACTTAATTTGGTCCCACAATCATTCTAAAAGATTTTTTATAGTAATAAATTTCCCATTTAATTTTACTATGCTATTTACAGAATTGATCATTATTTAATCAAGTATATAAATTTCAAATAATTTATATTGTTATCCCTGTCGATAGATGTTATAAAATCACTTTTTACATAAGATGTATGTGTTTATTAATTTTTACCCTTTTAACATGTATAACTTTATAATAATTTGAGTGATTTACTTACTTCTTAATTATTTTTTCATATAGAATTTTCAATAACGTGGCTATAATCAGTTTATTTTAATTGATTAACATTGTATATTTACATAGACTTTCAAAATGTTATATTTTTACCAGTTTCGTTTAAGAGCTTTTAAAAGCGTTACAAAATCTGTAATCCAGATTTCAACCACTTTTACATATATCAATATAACATAGGTCAATCTGAAAATTTGAGGTTTGTTAACAATACAGTATTTTTGTGTCTTCGACATAACACAAGAAAAAAATAATCACCAATGAAATCATTTCATATTACATCAGAAGTGGTTTGGCTGATTATCAAAATGACATTTGGTGTACCAATTTTCACCACCAGGTGTCACATCTACACGCGAAATTAAAAAAAATTCAACAACCGTTTAGTGAAAAGAAAGTTCATGGACACTAAACAAAAGCAGGAAACCAAACTTAAAATATTTTTATACTAGCCGAATGACTATCTTATAAGAAGTTCCCAAAATGAGCTAGTCGTTTAGGTCAGTATAAAAACTATTTAATTTTTTGTTTGCGATTACCATAGGGAAGTATTTTTATTTTAAACCCTTACCTGAGAATGTCGTTTGGTACTTATTATTGACTGTAAACTACCACTCAACTATTGGTGTAATTATACTTTGAGGCAATAATATTATTTTACGAGTTTTTCAATAATATTTTTTATTCAAAATTTATAGTTAAGTTTTCATCATGTTATTCATTTTATAATTTATTAGTAATATCAACCAAAAATAATAAAGATATTCATGGTATATAGAAAGTTTCGATTATTACTTTGACAGCCTCGGTGGATTCCTAAATATTATATCATCGTTTAAGTTAATTAATATTTGAAATATGATAGTTTGATTGCTTTTTTGTGAATATTAATATTTCATTTCCATGCGTGTGTTTTGTATGAACTATTTTTAAAAGAAAAAAAATTGTATATTCCAAAATATATTAATAATCAAAAGTAGAGTTATTTTCTGAGCATAATTTTTCATATTTACAATTAATTATATCAAACATACTATTCAAAACTAAAAGCGTAAGATTTATTTTCTTGTAGAAGTTGCAAATTTTCATTTCATATATTGTATTTATTTTTAAGTACTTATTCATTTTTAGTTTGTCTAAAAATGTGTCAATTAAAACACCATAAAATGACTATGTTTCGTGTACCTCTAAATGATTGCTGTAGTTTTGATTTTCTTTACTGTATTTCCATCAGTTTTAAAAATTTGACGATCTTTGTAAAATAGTCATTAATTAATGCCAAATCAACTCGAGCATTGAAATTTTTTACAAAACATTTTTATACACATTTATATACTGGAGAAAATTACTAGTGTCTTTATATAAAATGAATGGTAAAAAATGTGAAGTACACAAGTAACGCAAGGTCTGGAAAAGTATGCGAATATGTGTTTTAAGTAAATAAATTTAAAAAAATTGAAACAATGTTTTTATTCTTTTTATCCATAAACAATCAAACACGGTATGTGAAAAATTGCATCGTCATTACATCATATATATATCACAGAAAAAACAATAAAACATCCCTAAAACTAGTTAACAATCCAAATCAACAAATTTTAATGAATAACAAAATATTTTTTATCAATATAATACGTCAGTCAACGCTGGCAAATAAATGACTAGAAGTCTCACCCTTTACCTTCAATACCTTTAATAGTACAAAGAAATTTATTTATTTGATTAGCAAAAAGGTTAAAGCGTAACCAATGTATCAAGCGTTTGAGTATTGCGGAATGAGTGTTTGTATAGAAGTTGAGTATTAATATCTAATTTAATCATAATATGTTTCACAAAGATTGTATTGCCGTTAAGCTTTCTATTCTGTTAGTGTGTCGGCAGATATATATATATTGGTTCTAATCAGTGGTGATACTGCAAAATACTCTTATAATTTCAGTAGGTTTACTCACAAAATCAGATTTGTTGCACCAAAAGAATTTTATAGGTTTTTTTATAATAAAAATGAATAAGCGGTTGTTAAACTACATTTTCATTAAAAAAAAAATAGCTGTTTGATATTTTATCTGCAATGTTTAATTTCAATGTGGTAAGTCAAGACTTCATTTAATAGGCACATAATTATATTGACACCCACCTTGCAAAAATTACTCTTTTCAGAAGCAGTGGGAATTTGGAAATTTTGTTAAATATAGCGTTATCATATGTCTCACTTCAAAATTGTTGTTTAAACAAGCAACAATGCCTAACAGAATCAATTTTTCGCTCTATATTTGATGTGTCAATATAATATGTTGATTTGAACAAATTGGTTTTTTAAACTGATGTCAACCCATAATAAAAGAGGTTGTGGCACAAATCATGGCTGCCAAATGGAAATCACCTGGAAATTTTTGTTTATTTATTCAATGTTAAATGTATGATATTGCTTTGAAAACATAATCACATAACATTTCTCAATTGGAATCCATAAAAAAAATATTTCAAATGTTTGCTTTAAAAATATGAATCATTATATATTACTCTGTTTCTACATTTTATTGAAATATAATTTTGATATAATAACCGCCTTACTCATTCCGGAAAGTTTTAGCCTATAATTGAGCAATTGTCTCAGTATACTTCTCTCGCCTGATACGTATAAAAGATTTTTTTTTGTAGTTTAATATTTACAACGGGGATTGGTGTATTTTGTATGAGTGCATTGAATTGTATAATTACCATACTAAAATAGTAAACATGTAAGTGTCGAGTCACTAATAAAAAATGTCCATTGATGATATGTCATATGTGTATATAATAATAATTCTTGATCCAAGAGAAGATCAAACTGTCATCAATGAAACAATATATACCTATTAACTCTATTTTAAATACTAATTTATTAATTTAAGTGTAAATTGAACAATAATAAGAGTTGTACTTTGTATGTCTTTTCATAAGCGTGTCTTGTAATATATACTACCCTATGGCTAATAAACTGAAAAATTAGTCAAAAAAATTTCAATACAAAAGCCTTTATATTGTCAGTTAATTGCAAAGTATCGTTTATGACACTCACAAATTGTGTCCATTACATCCAATGTTAACAGGTTCTGAATATAATGTTTTTTTTTCATTTGATGCCTATCAACGCACAACTAATTGCATATTCTATAAATTGCATGTATCAAAGCCCTTGGCCGCCCGTATTTTTCTTCTTTGGATCTTTGGACGATCTCAGAGAACTACCACTAATCTGAGCTAAATTCAGAGAATCATTAGAACCAAAAGGATTGTGTACTGTATCAGAAGAAGCCGAATTGTTTTCTGCAGCAAATCGTGCATTAGAGCTAGCGCTAAGGTTGATCGAGTCACTTGTATTTATCAGAGAATTTGGAAAATTAAACATGTTGGGGGCGCTGAATGGACTCGGTGGAGTCTGAACATTAGGACTGCTGGTCGCAGTTTGGGTATTTTGATTTGTTTTACACGGTCTGCCTACTCCGTGTGAAGTGTTAAGCTGTGGATGTCTGTACGAAACGTGTTTTCTCAAAGCGTCTCTGCTTCGGGATACATGACTGCAGGCCAACGCACGCATGTCTGGCATTTTGATGCGTTTCCAGATGCACTCTCAGATTGTACTGATTGCTCAGCTGCTTGTGGCAAACATAACATGTAGCGAATAGCTTGGGGTTTGTGGGGGAATGAATACCGGCTGACTGAACACCAGGGGACAGTGGCACGTACTTTATTTCCGGAATTATCTCCGGGCTAGACTGAATTTCACTTTTGATGTTGCCGGATAAGATATCCGGTGATCTCTCACGGGAAACACTCTCGGAGTCGGTTTCCATGAAAATATTGTTGCTAGCGAATATGTCCGCTGCCTTGCTGCCGGCTGGCAACATGGATTCTCGGCAAGAGACTTTTTGGTTCAAGTGACGTCTCTCTGACATGTTCAAGGGTGACGGACTGTTCAAATAGCCCTGTTGAGTATCTGAAATTACATTCAATTTAATACTCCAATTACAAAACTATTCGTCAATGTTAATTTGAGAGCCACTTTATCATAAAATTACTGAATTTGCGAAATGGAGTTGTTAAATTATGCTAATTTGAAACAATTCAATGAAAAATACTCTTTCTTCCTAAAATGTGCACCACTTTTGTGTCACGTATTGAAAAACCTAAAAACAAGCTTACCCGATAACTGGGAATTACTCCTACTAAGGGACACGTTGCATTCCAGAGTTTTACGTTGGTTGCATTTCAAGTTTTCTACAATTTTATCTATTTTTCTATTTTTTGGTTCCAATTCATTCAGAACCGGATTCAGGTACCTCTTGTTTTCGTTTGATTTCCCACCTTTCTTTCCATGCGATAAAGGAATTTCGTCCTCCCTTTCATTTTTATCTCCGTCAAAGAATATTTCTTCCTTAACAGAAAAACTTCTGTCTTTTCCCGTCTGATGCTTAGACGAGAAATGCTTTAACATTTCGATTCCTTGATAAGCATCGTCTTGCATCATATCTGATGTGTTGTATTCGCTCGTTTGCGCTGCGGGTATGTAGCCGTATTTTTTTGCAGCCAGATGGCTTTCGAAGGATTTTTGGAATGGGGATGTCAATGTTTCAGCACTCGTGCTGTCGCTGTTTTGTCGGTTCAGTTTCGTTTCAGCATCGGGTGTCGAGTAGCTGGATTCAAATTTGGCATTGAAAGTATCATCATATTCCGGTTGAAGTGGCACTTCTGGTATGTTCTATCAAATGTAAAAGAATTTTATTTAAATTATAACCAACCTAAATATTGAGTAGAATTGAATTTTCTTAGAATAATATAATCAAAGAATGACCATTTATAACATAACCAAGTTTATTGTTATGATTATCATAAATTGAGTATAATTCAAAAAGCACTTTGGCCCCAGAGCAAGGAAACCACACATAAAAAGCTTGCAGTGCTAATCTAATGTCACAAACTTTGATGTTTATACATTAAAAAAGTCAATTATGTAGTAGTAAACATAATATTATAAGTTAAAATATCAAATAGATTATAATTTAAATTATAACAATTATTCATCATCTACAGCAGGGGGGGCAAACTTTTCGGATGGAGGGCCACTTCCAAGAATTCAAAATGAGCAGCGGGCCGCAAGTAAAATACCATTTTTAGATATACACCCTATCGTTTTTACGTGATACATTGATTTCAAAAAGTGGCGCTCCAAAAAAATTTTTTATTTGATTTTCTATATTTTTAAAAAAAAATATATAAACAACTTATTCTTACTTAGAATTAGAATTTATGATGGTGGGCCGCAGTTTATCCGTGCCTGATCTACAGTAAGCTTTTATAATTTTAATATATGACATATACTTAAAAATAAAGGACTAGTTTGTGATATAGTTTTAAAAAATATTCTATTTTTGTCCATAGCCTGTTATTATTCAAATCAGCACTATTTAAAAATAGCATGTTTTCTTATTTATTTATTTATCTGAATGTTTTTTAAGTATAGAACAAAATCTCAAAATCGATCAGGAATAATGTTGAAAGGCTTCTATCACTCACTCCATTTAGGTCAGTTAACCCGGTGATGCGTAAAGCTCTCGCAAGTCTGAGCAATCCAGGCAGTAATGCACGAGGAAGTGTCACTTCACCCGCGTACATGAAAGCAACAAGGCAACAGAGTTCTGCCCAACTTCCTCCCAGAACGACCACAACAGGCTGTTGAGAAGATGGTAGCTCCTACGAAATATAATATAATGGTCACTCACAGTACTAATTATTACCAATTCATTTTCTCATTAAGATAACCAATATTTTGAACGGTAGTGTTGACTTCATTGTCTTTTGAACCCATACATGATATTAACTCCATGTCTTTTCTTTATTCCAAAGGTAATGTTTAATTTAAAAGTAATCGATTGATCCAAGATTGTTTTGTAAAAATCTATAAATTCCTTTGAATTACGTTTTCTTTCTTAGTATTTTTCTCAAATTAATACCCGCAACATATAAAGCAGAAACTCACTTTAAGTTAATATTGCACCATAGTAAAAAAAAATTAACCAATAATTTATTTCTATGAATTCTAAGCTATTGGTGGTGATATGTATTTAATTAAACAATAAAGACATGTCCGCAAACACTGTATTAGACAATCATTTAAAGTTAAAACTATCTGAAAATGTTCACTCAATATGTTAAACCAATCCTAGTATGTATTATAAAGACTACTTATACATGTGTTTTGTTATATAAATTTCTATGTCATTCCGCTATGATAGAACAGAAAGGAAAAGCAAATTTATTTAAGTATACAGATATAGCAATAATAATCTTACCTTGAAGATATCCATAAAATATGGACTGCAGGTGGAAAGAACTATGCGATGGGCCCTTAATGACCGTCCTCCTGCGCAGAGCGTCACATCAGTCAACCTCCCAGAGTCCAGAAGAGCCGGCAAACCTCCCAAAACACTACTCTGAATTTTAAAGATATATTTGCTAATTAAAACAAAGTACGATAAAATCTGGGAACAGTTTTTGATAACTTAATGAAAATATGTACTTTTCAGTTTATCAACATCAGTCTCACTCCCGTTTTTTGATTATTGATGCAAATATTTTTACATTGCTTAACCTAGAAGGGTACTAATATTTTATTTAGATCAGTTACAAAAGCTATTTTCAAAGATCAACACAAAATATTGAAGGATTTAAACGACTTGTGGTTAGCAGAATAATGATGGGCATTCTTTTTAAAAATCAATTAGTACCACCTCTTGCAAAAAAAATTTGATCGAAATAAATCAAAAACCCCGAGCATCCATAAGTTGGGCACTCCTGGCAAAGGTAATAAAATTTATGGAATTTTTAACAGTAAGTTTATCATTCTTGAAATATTTTTATTTAAAAAACACTAAATAAAAAGTATTTCTTTTGAATAAATACTTATATCAGTTTTCGGTTATAACGAATTAAATAAACTTTTATTTTTTTAATTACTTAATTTGAGAGACATAAATTCATCATAGTGAATTAACAATGATTATATTTTTATTCGGCATAGCTAATTAACGCATTTATTTTTTATCAGGTAATACTTAAAATATTATCAGCTGTTCGAAGCCTTGCTAATATTTTTAAAAATGACACTAATGAAAATCCAAGTCACCTGATGATTATGCCATCTTAAACAAAACTGTTGAGATGATTCTGTATCCATCTGAAACACGAAAAATATATCAACACTTCAGAAACATTTTACATCACGATAATTTTATTTATTTCGTGACATATCATAATATGTACAATCGCGATCACTTCACGAATCGACAAGTAGAAATTGACAACTCGTTACGATGATTTAGGACACAGATATTAATAAAGCTAGTACCGTTAATATTTGCGGGCTTGTTCTTAACGATTTCGTTTTAGTGGTTTAGATACAGATAAATAAAATCCAGGCTGATTTATTTTTATCAGTGCCTGGAGAACCCGAAGTGCACCTATTTCTAGCCTGGAGCTCTGTCTTAAAAATAAATTCAATGACATCGACGGACTATTTAATTAATTATTGTCGCTCAGCTTTGGTACGAAACACCATCATGGCTATTCAATTGCAATGATTTTAAATCAAAGCAACGTGGCCAAACATATTTCGTTTTGTGCTGTAACTGTTTTTTCTTATCATTTTTTGTATACGAAAATCCCGCCATACAACATGTACGTGTGGGAAGCCATGTTTATTTTTGTTCGTGGACAAACTTTTTATTTCTTTTTCATTCACTTGGGCGTATTTCCACGAGAGTAAAAGAAACAGCGTTCGTACCTAGTTCGCAGTATTAGTAATAGCACGAACGTCATTTGAGATTTAAATAATGGCGGGTTTATTTATATAACAGATAATGATCTACGATCTGTTATGTTTATTATACAATTTCGTTTGGTTATGTGTAAGTGCAACGACATCTGAGTCTGTATTTCTCAGCGGACGTAATATTAATATAAAATTGATGTAATTCCAATAGTTCACAAATAGCAGAATCTGTGGAATAACAAAGACATCAATTTTAATTTAATATAAACTATACCTAAATGCATCGCGAAGGTAATGTGGAATATATTGTTAACATCGTTTGCACTTCAAAGAAATTATAGAAAAATATTTTTAAACACACAATCGAGCAACTAGCACGACCGGAAAGTTGCTTGAGAGTTGGAGGAGACTTATCCATATAAAGTTTGGTAAATTATGGATATATGGTCACGGGACAGAATTTTTGTAAAGATTTATGAAAAATAAACACATTAAATGAAATGAATGAAGGCTTACATTTATTTTTGAAATGTTTCATCTTTAATTTTTTAATTTATTATAATAGAAGATCCTAATGAATACTTCGCAATAAGCCTGAAAACGAGTTGTTTTAATTTACAGGAGCAAAAATGCAAAGACAAACTACACAAATAATAATATTATACAGATAGATAGTGTCACATAAGTTTATTATTTGCTTAAAATAAAAAGAATAATTTTATTATTGGCTAATATTAGAAATTCTTCTTTCAGAATTCATACAATAATCAGTAATATTCTTCAGATTTAATCATTTTATAATAATCCACAAGAACTCAAAGAGTAAAGTCAAAACATAAAATTGTAAGCCAGTATGTATAAATTTTTTGAGCTTAGCTTGAGAGGATTTGGATTCTGTCCCGTGACCATATCCATAATTTACCTAAAGTTTTATGATTTATTACGAGTTTTAATGCAAAATTTTAAATATTTTTATGGCAGTACTTAATGAGTTTTTTGATTACCTTCAATAAGTATTCATAATTAACAACATATTCCCATTGTGGTGGGGAGAAAGATCCATCAAATTTAAACTAATATACCCAAACCATTTTTTGCCAGTTCCAGTGTCCAAGGTGAATAAGTTAAGGTATAATATACTTACTTAATATAATGATAGATAGGAAAATGAAATTCATAGTTTTCTGATAACTTTTTGCAGATGGCAGAACAGTACTAAGCCTTTCCGAATTCATTTATTTAAGATTTCCAAGACTCAAGGCAACTCACAATACTTTTTGTATAACACAATATTCCACAATAGCTTTGTGGAAGTTTTAGTGTAAAATTAAATTGTTTATAACTAGGGCTTTTTTTGAAAAAAAAGGTGCCGGAACTCACTTCATGTCAAGCTTTTTACTAAATAAAATTATATTCATATATCATTTAAGTAAAATTTTGATCTAATTGATTTTGAAATCTGTAAAAAAAGGTGCCGGAATGTCGTTCCACCGCGTTAATTGGGAAAAAAGCCGTTTATAACTAAATTAAATTGTTTATAACTATATACTTATCTCTTCAATTTTCCATTCAAACCCCAACTTGTCTTACCACCCTAAAGGAGACGAGTGGTTTATCGCTTTTACAAAATTTGCTTGTCCAAATAAACAAATCGGTGACTGTGGGTCATCCAAATATTAAATTTTTCAATGAAATTTGTGGAGGATTCTTTAAAGGAGTTCAGGGAGGGGGGGGTCAAATGGGTATTATTAATGGACCAATTCATTGATTAATGCCTATATTATATGTGAATATATATATATTATATCAGTGTAACATAGAATAACACATAATATTAAATAAGTCATATTCATAGCTAAATTAACAATTCATTTTTTTGTGACTTATTCTTTAATTTGTTGATTTTTTGGTACGTCTAATATATAATTGGGAACTTTTTGGATTTCAACTTTTGTCACTTTCATTGCAACGCCTTCGGGTAAATTTCTCTCCAAATATTCAAGAAGAGTATCACACGTCGATCCAGTAAGTCTGCTTAGATGAATAAAACGATAATATGTTCTGATATGATATTGCACTTTATGTTTTTTATGAACGTGAACTGACTTCAGAAGTGTATGCAGCTCATTTTCTGATTTTCGAAGAGCCCAACTGAAACAAAAATTTGTGGTTTAACATAAGAGTTCTGCAAAAATGGAAAGTATTCGTTTGTATAATTTATATTCATAGAAGGCTTTCTAGAAAGCAATAGATTTTTGAATTCTGTTTTTCTATATTACAAAAATGTTTTATATTGTGTGGTATGAATATTCAGATTATTCAAACAATTCTACATTTTGTTGAAATAAATTATAATTTTCGGAAATATTCGAAAGGGGATTAATTCAATAGGTTCACTTTTTATTGGAGATTGCAGTAATATTGATTATTTTAAAATATAAGCTTGCTGAATTTTTAGATATTTTTTTCTCGAACCTTATGTTATTATTAATTTATTATCTAAGGATTGATTTGTGAATGACCGTGCTTGGAAATCGAGGTCATCAAAATAATTGTATTTAACAAAAATATTTTTTTACTTTTTTGAAACTTCCACCCCTAAGTGTCCAGCAGCACTGGCTGAAAATGTAGAGTAACTCTTGAGTACAGCTAAATCATTTCCTTTTATTTCAAGTTCTACTCTTTTAAAAAGTTTATCTGGTTCATTCTGTAAATCCTGCGCATCTGACGGCAAGGTATTAACTGCGGTGGATAAAGCAGGACATTTTGTACCGCTATTGGTTAAAGCAGAATTTCTCAATAATTTAGCGCTTAGGCGAAGAGAGTTCTGTAAATAAATGCAAAAATAAAATTTTAGGTTATAAGAATACAGTATAAAATTAATGAATACAACTTTTAACAATCATATAGTTGTGTGAAATTTTTACCCAAATAACGTTCATAATGGTGGCAAAAATATCCAAATTATAACGTTACATAGATTTTTTTAAATCAAATATATTGTTATAAAATTTGACTGGACGATCGAAAATGTCATAATGGTCATAGACCAAAAGAAGATAGTAAGAGTTGTAATCAGAGTTCGATCATTATAATATTACCTATGGAAACAACCACCAACTCTTCAATAAATTATTATTGGACATTATTATATACGTCATATTATATTTGAAATTGACAAAGGAGCCGACAAATACGAAAAAACTATTTATATTGAACTTTATTGAAAGTAGGTTTTTATTTTTAATAAAACATAGTGAAAATCAAGAAAAGGTGACAAAATAAAACGAAAGGTTACAATTAAATACGATAGAACCGTTTTTATTTTGTCTTTTATTCAAATTCAATACAATAGACTGAAATGACTACCTACTGATTTTGCTGAAATAAAAATGATAATAATTAATGACGAATAACGGTAATAGAATATCAGTCAAGTTATTGTGCCACTCATTTGTGAACATCATGAAAGTTATTTTAAATTTTATATTATATCATAAAAGGTACTATATTATTTATTAAAACAGTTTTTAGGATGAATTGAACTGAAAAGTTATTCACGTTTTATTTTATCAAGCGTACAAGTCCGCTCAGTAAATTTCGGAAACCACATTAAAATGTTTAATTTAATATGAAATTAGTTAATTTAAAGAGATTAGAAAGATATTCATATTAGTTTCATTAGAAAGATGGAAGCAATTTTTTAAATATTGTTCATCTAAACATTTAAAAACAACACGTAATCGAATGTTTTGTATTTTTTGATGTATTAAATTAAGATCTTTATATCATCTATCTGAACATAATTTGGTACCTCGACCTAATTTTAGCACAGTACTTGTTTTAAAGAGGATTTCATGAACTCGTTCAATTTCTCATCTTATCTGTATTCTGATTGGCTATAAATTGATAATTGTATACCTACTTTCTTTGTTTTACAAAAAAAAAACAACTGCTACTTTAGTATATTATCTATGGATAATACGTTTTGCATTCGACGAACTGAACACGTACGGAATAATATAACATATTATTTGAAGAAAAGAGACAGAGCATTGAAAGACAGTTATTTCATGCTTTGGTGAACATCATTCGATCGGCCGAACCGCGTTGAACTGGAGAAAAGCAGTTGAAAATATCCGTTTCATCAGGGAAGGGCGTCAAATTTTGAAATAACGCTTTTGTCTTCAATCGACTGTTCTCCAGATATTCTGTTCGTCTACCTTCAGCAACAAAACGTAAGCATTTATATGATTTATCAAATATATATGTTCGATTAAAATACAGAATGCGGCAGACTGCGGTAATTACATGAAATGAATCATTACGAAAACCCATGAATCATACTCCAAAAATAACTAGTCAATATTTTCTTTTTTCTTTTCAACCAGCACTCAAAATGTCTTCAACGCGTTTCAACGTAGGAATCTCCAACGACGACAAGATTTCGAGCCGCGTGCTAAAACCTCCCGGCGGCGGTCACACCGATATCTTCGCCCCGCCCCAGGAACAAGCTCGTCAGCCCAGAGCGAAAGGCAACCAGCAAGATTCTTCAATGATGGGAGAAATCATGGGGAAGAAGCACGACGGCGAAGCCCCCAAGAACAATGCCCCCAGAGAGGAAGCCCCGGAGAGCGAAACCGTTAGCATTCCCAAGCCTCGTATTGACAATGGTGTCAAAGATAATGGTTCAAATGTCGCTGCCGCCGATAATTCGAGAGCTCGAGTTCCACCGGGAGGATTCTCTTCCGGTCTTTGGTAAATCCCAACCAAGTTTCAAGCTTGTGCTTTGACTGTTTGGTTTCACATCCTTGTACATTTTTTCTTGGCTAAGTTGACCCAGAATTGACAACTGGACCGCGTAACTCGCTAATTTCTCTTGAAATCCTCAAGACTCATTAGTTTTGAAACTATTTGAATTAGATTCCATCATGAGTAATAATTATCTGCAAACAATAGTTTGAAAATTTAACATCAGTATTTTTGAAAACAATCTTAACATTAAATGGGTGCATTTATATTGTAGTTGATTTGGAACTTTGGCGAGTATAATTTATACAGAAATGGCGTTCATCAATAAGTAATTATTATGCTAGTGCTGGAGATACGAAAATAATCTTGGAATATCTCGCAAAAAAATTGTATTGTGATATTAAACTATAACAGTTATTATTATTGCTAAAACTGCTTTTTGGAGTAAACACATTATCACCATTCCTTCGTTAGACATTGCTTATTATATTCTTCACGGTGACTTAATTTATGTGATTTCTGATTGTGTACCTATTTCTGAATGACCCATCGGTTGTCTACTTGTACATTTTCTTTTGTATAACTGTACACCTTAACATATTACTATCGTAAATTCAAACATTCCATATTATATATCTGTTTACACTGCCCAGTATATATTCTACTCCTATAAAGAAAACTGCCTTTCATGGCAACAATAAATGTTTGTTTTTTAAAACTGGTTACTAACATAGTAATCAAATATTTCTCCATTGAAATATTGATAGAAAACGTCTTCCCATCACCATGACGACTATAGCAATCGCAAAGGGAGAATTGAAAATGATGCCATCTGAAATATAATAATCACCACTGCCAGAAAACTTTTCTGCTTACATTATCATTATAAACACTAACAATTTATTTTGCATTTTTATTACCTGACTTTCAAAGGTCACAAAATTAATTCATTAGGCGTAATTTTTTTTAAGGCGATAGGTTTTAGGTATAGTATTTTGATCATAAAAATGATAATGTTGATAATTTGTTTGAATCCTAGTGTTTTGGGATTGCAACTTGACCGGAAACCGGTTATTCCGGGTTGCCCATAATACTATCGGTGCTCTTAATTGAAACGTCAATGGCGCTTGTTCTTTAAGAATAATTGTTTAATTAATCTCGCTATGTGATTTTTTGCCTTAAATAATTTGCGGCGTCAGGCCCTTACTTTGATTATTATCATCGAGTCTACTCCTCTCGCTTATTGTGTTACATGATTTGTTTTATATGAATCAATGTTATTTTTAATATTGTGATTTCAAATTGTGCAAGTAGATTTTTGTATTGATTCAGAGATAAGTAATTTGGGACTTGATCTCGTTGAGAGTTGAAATGGGAATATTTTTTTTAAAAATAATATTAATAAAGCTATCTATTTAAGCAATTCCAATCTATTTTCAATCCAGTTGCATTAGAAAGAAGCGATTTATATTTTATACCTATTAATAGTCATAAGGCTAACTAAATTATTTTTGTGTTGTCTTTTCTTGTTTTATAACATTGATATCTGCCGAATATAAAATGATGGGTATTTTGCAATTACACTCTTGCCTGCGTATCTCTAAGTAGCGTGCAAGAATAGGCATGGAAATCAATTCTTAGTTTATTATATAATCATAGTTTATTAAGATTTGACTTAATAGTGGAATTTTGCTCATTTATCTTCAAGCATTTATTTAACTTAATTATCTTTAATTGTTATGGTTTTTATTATAATTAATCAACGTCAGGAATAATATTGGATTTTATGTTTCAATTATTGCGTTAACAATATTAATATACTATATTAGGCAGCTTGATTTGTCACAAATAATATTTTTTTCCAATTTTGTATGATTCAATACTAAAATACCGCATATGATTTAATTGTTTTTATGTGAATCGCGATGTATGTTGATGTATTCAATATATTCAGTGTTGTGAACGGAGTGTTTAAAATTTACTACCTCATGAAGAACTTAACCTAACTTTAATTCCAGGCATTTGATGCCGCTTGATATAAATACCAAATGACATGTTCTGACTGAGATGTATTTTAATTGAACCAATATTAACTGTGACTGAATTAATGTACTTAATCTTCCTATAATTATTTACAGGTAGTTTTTGTATTTATTGGTAAATAAAATAATTTCTAATTTGATACTGGAAAATGTTTTCATTATTTTTCTTCAACTGTACCCTATAAACCCTTCAAATATTGTTCATAACGGATTATAAAGATGCTGAGTAAGTACTTCAACTTGATATCGTATAGGTAACGTGCAAATCCTATGTCGAGTGCAACTTGGTTGGAAAAATATTGTTTTTTAATTATAAATTATCCTTCAATGGATTGCTAAGTGGCTGGAAATTTATCATTGGTAAAATATTTGTTTCAAAAATTTCATTCCACTGGTTGTCACATTTTGCCAGTTTTGCTTTGAGAGGCTTATGAAAAATATATGAAGATATCACCAGAGTAAAAGTATTTTTTTTGCATCAACTTAAAAATATTTAATTACTTTATATTTACCAAAGTTAATAATTTTCAGAAGATATTTGTAAGGAATAACCATAAATTGTAAACAGTCTGTAATTGCGGTAGGTATATAAGAACTAGAAAATTTTGTTGAGGGGCATATAAGATGTCTAATGGTACACACTCAGACCAAACAAACAAGAACATGGAACTTGCCAAGCATTCTGTTACTGCTGGCCTAGTGTAGATAATATCCACAAAACATGAAAAGGGCTAAACTGAGAACCAGAATTGTGAGCGAATGCCTTTGATTTATCAACAAAATATTTGTTGGTCATATCTTCTGAACTTCAATCAAAAAATGAAGAATACAAATAACATAATTGTATTTTTGAGATGTAAACTGATATTATAATCACTCAAAATATATAAAACATTGGGTAAGGAAATGAAATTAATGGTGACGGGTGTTTTGTCTGTTGATTGCCAGGTGATAGTTTGTGGGTGGCTTCTTAAGAAACGGTTAAATAAGAAGAAAGTATACATTTTATACAAATTTAGTATTATTACTACATATAACAAACCGGACAGTATATATTGTTTTTATTTCCCCATTACGTTCCAATCCTTTTCATACTCATCAATCAATTCCAATTACGAATCTTTGAAGAACATAATATGAATATGTTGGTGAACTAGAAGGAAACAGTTTCGCACATTCAAAATTCTTGGCAATCTCAAGAAAAATGTGTTTATTTCAGCAATGATCAATTTCCAAAACCACGAAAATGCTTTCGAATGATGACCTACTTTTTGGGAAATTGTTTTTATTTAAAAACTTACTAACCCGTGTCAGAATGATGAATCAATGTATTTTGTATTATATTTTAAATTTCAAACACCATCTTAAAAGATGAAGTTGAAGCCAAGTATTAAAGTGAAATTTTTATGAACTATTTAAAAATTGTTGTCAAAAAGATTCTTGTTTTTGATAAAAACTATTGTATAGGTGAAGCATTAACAAATAAAGAACATCTCAATAATATTGGCTAAAATTAATATATTATTTATCTCATAATTAATCTAATATGATATAAACAAATAACACCAGTGATGATACGTTTTGATATTGATATAAATATTTGCATTGTTACCGAATTTAATAATATTGATGTTGTTACAATTGCATAATAAATCTAACCTTGAGTGTTACAAACATAAGTGGTGTATATATTTTCAATGTCAAGAATTTATATATAGCTAGTCAATTATTCTTGGCATTCATCCAATGTTATCTCATTGAGAATACATTCCTTCTATTCTGTTCCTGATATTTAATTTTATCTTCTGATTGTACAATTTTGATAATAGCATTGATACATGAAAATCAGTTTGAAAAAAACCATTTTGCCAAAAATATTTGGGGACAAATGAATTTATATATTGAGCGAATGAACTTTTTAATAGTCAAGCTGAGATGGTTAAATAAAACAAGTGTTTTTACGGATTCTTCTTTCAGATATATTTATTAAAATAAATAGTCATTTATCATATAAAAAAAATATATTTCGAAACAAGTAATACTCTCATCTTTTCACATTTACCATAAATAAATAGTTAAAATTGTTTAAAAAAATACAGTTTAAATTTAACAACTTATATAAACTAACGACAGCCAGTGAGTAACATTTAAAGCTTTGCTTTGTATGTTTCTATTCATTGTGAATATCAATCACTTGGGAATGGAAGATAGCATTTAATGCCTATTATGAGGTCTGTGTTACAATTTTTTTCCTAATAAATTATTATATAAGCAGGTCATGCCGATTTGACAGCTTTCTGTGACTGAGCGTACATTACAGCCCGGAACAATTGGTAACATTGTGTACCGGCAACAAAAACATTCACAGCGAAGAGGCTGTAGTTTTTCGGAATAATCACTAATGAATACCGGGACCATATTAATCCGGTGGCAGCCAAAGAGCCAGATTGCGAGATAGATAATTTTTCAGCAGGCCTTTGGAGATCACCGATGCCAGCCGCTACAAGACCCTGAGAAAAACAAAATATGCTTTACACCAGTAAAAATATTTTTTAATTTATTTAAAATTAGTAATGACAGTGAATGTTACTAGCATACATTACATATACAACAATGAATAACAGTATCATCAGAATCAAATCATATCTAGTCGTTATCTAATTTATATGTCGCAAAATCAGCAAATTAATATTCAGTTCTAAGATTACCATGAAATGAAAAATATGCTCATGTGAAATAGTGCCTAAAACATAAGTTTTGATTAGTAACATGTTGTCTATAAAGCAAGGACTTTAAATGTAGACATTTATTTGATCAAATTATAATAACATTGGAAAATAAAAAGTCTATTATTTTTATGCTATATTTTTTCATTGTTTTTCACAGAATAAAACTTTTTCTTGTGATTATTTGGAAGGTTAAAGACTATTCTACAAGTTAGACAAAAAACGAGCTGAGAAAAACAGTAAAATTGTTTAGCGTTATATGGACGATATTATGAATCCTCGAAAAGTTGTATTATTTTACATTCCGAGATAACCGATGGCACCATTGATAGATGAAAAAAATCATAAAAAGATATGCACTGATAAGTAATATTTTGATCTAAAAGATTAAAATCATTTCCATATAGCAACTCAAGATTGCAAGTGCAAGTGCAAGACATCTATCTTATCACGAATAAATTATAAAGAAATTTTGTTTAACACACACATTATTTTTTAACATAGACAACGAATCCTCAAAATTCATTACTATTAGCTAGTCAAAATGATGTTTCAGCTCAGAGATATAATTTTATATCACAATAGAGTATCACAATTTCACTTTTAAGATGTCAACGGTAATTGTTGGTGAAAAGGCATTACATTTTAAAATAATAAAACAGTAAAAAGTTGTTGTAAAGTAAAGTCTCCATAGAAACAACAGTGATAAAATAGTTTCATTGATTTAATTGGAATATTTAATTATTTATTAAATTAAGAGAAATATTTCCACTATTTGTAGGCTTCATATTCTCTTATAACTATCATCAACAACTACTCAGACTATATTTATTATTTAATGTGTTTGTGTGAAATATGTTTAGGAATAATAAAAATATAAAAACATGAGCCGTTTTTACAGAATTTGTTTTGAAGATATTGATTGGAAAAACGACACTTTTTGTCATGAAGCTTGACTGGATAATAACAATTTATCAGCATGCATGTGAATAACAATGAAAACAAATAACGCTTAAAAAAATGTTTTAATGGATATATGATCAAGTATGCATTTTGACAATCGTGAATTTTTATTTTGATTTACTAACACAGAAAAACTGAATAATTTGATTTAAAATTCATACACATAATTACACGTTTGAAGAAATTAATAAAATATAGTAAACACATTAATTATACATAAGAAATGAAATGATTCAATCAGTTAAAGTGGGTACTTATTTTAAATTAATTAAAAATATAAGATAAGAGGTGAATTGTGGCATATCAATAATAACATAGAATAACAAATGCATGTCAGCAGATATCTATTTTGCACTTAAATATTATGAAAATAATATAATATAAATACTTAGTTGTGTTATAAAGGAATAAATATAATTTACTTTTAAATAAACAAACTTTACACTTACCCATTTAAACATGGGAGCCCAGAAAAATATTGTCTTGGGACCTGAAAAATTAGAAAAATTATGAAACAAAAACATATAAAATAATCATTATGTAACTTTTGTTTTTTTTTTAAATATTTAATTTACCTGCAGCATGTTCCCACAGGGGTCTTAAATTCGTCGGCACGAA
Organism: Himalopsyche kuldschensis; assembly: GCA_028554975.1. Lineage (NCBI taxonomy): Eukaryota > Metazoa > Arthropoda > Insecta > Trichoptera > Rhyacophilidae > Himalopsyche > Himalopsyche kuldschensis. The sequence continues at coordinate 5,424,910 of JAHFWI010000029.1, read as the reverse complement.
CTTGTCAGCGGCTTTTATTGTTACTCTGTACAAGGCAGACATTTTCGATCGAGTGTGTGAAAACTACAATACGATTGAATAAATTACAGAACAGCGTTTTACTTCCTTCCTGGCATGACCCCCGACTCATTTCACGTACGATGAAAATTTAACCAATAAACTGTCAGAATCTCGAGGTCGCGGCTTTTACTTGACAGATTAGAAGAGTGTAGCCATTGTAAAAAAAGTACAATGACTATTTCGATTCTACGGTTTTGGTCAAAAAATATTTCTATTTTTTAATGGATTAATTTATAAATTATAACATTTTTTCAAACATTTTAATACAAAACTAAATAAATTCAAATTATGCATTTGTATTTATTACGCTAATAGTGTAAATTATCATTTAATATTTATTATTCTATCTATGCCTACCATTAATGTTATATATTATTATTCAAGATAATAAAACTGATAATCATAATAATATATTCAGAAAATCTACATAATACGGTACGCTTAAAAATAAATAAATTATTCTTGAATATAATTAAACTAAAATTATATTTTTTCATTTTGCGAATTTATAAATGAATTATTACTCCGCAAGTATATGTATGCACTTTTGATAAAAATGTTTATTTTAGAAATGCGAAGATATACAATGATGTTATCTCCACACATTTCGTTCAAAGTTTTTTTTTTTGATCTACCTGGTTCTAAAAATCATCATCTGTAATTATTAAGGCGTTATTATCATAGTTTGAAAATGATACAGCAAATGAATTAAATTTAATCCAGTTTTCGAAGCATAGTATGTATTTTTCAAAAAGCGATATCTATCATAATGAATACAACAAAGTTCTCTTTTAATACTGAGCAAAAAGATGTCAGTAACCGACATACTAATTTTTCAAAATATATTTTGTACATATGTATGTAAGTATTGTAAGTACTGTGTTTATTATTGCAATATTTTTTCAGAGAGCATAATAAGTTTAAAAAATACTCAAATATTGATTATTGATTTTATACATGTATTAAACGTTATCATGTTTAGTATTCACAAATTTTAGAATTAAAGTGAGGATAAGATGCACTTTTGGCTTGGTTTTTTTAAAGTGTAAAGCTACATTTTTCAGAAGCATTATAATATGGAACCAGTTATTAAGCCTTTATGTTTTCGTATTTGGACTATCGGAGATTTTTCAAAAGTAGGCAGTAGCTTTTGCATGCAAATAGAGAAACTTGTTTACTTTTTTTGTCAATAGATGGCTGTTAAACAAACCACATGTAAAAAATAGCGTACTTATTAGCTTCAATAAATACTTTGTCAGTCACCGACTTAGGCTTCTGTCAATACAAACTCTCGGGACTACATACAAGTTTATAATAACTTATCCTCGTTCCTGTGGAAAGTCCCCGGACCCGTGGTAGAAATTGCCGTGGCTTGATGCCATAAGCTGCAGCGCGGCGTACTATTGGGTGAGATCCGATTCGTCGGGGACTCTGGTTCTTAGTCTGCGCTTGTGGTGTTGGTCGGAGCGAAGGTAATGTTTGGACAGTTGGCCATCGCGGTTAATTGTAACAAAATGGGGCTCAGTCTGACGGAATTCTATTTTTGCATTTTGATAGATGGGTCTAATAAAACTAAGGAAAACCTCCCTTTCACTGCATGCGATGGTCTTGAAATGAAGTACCTAACTCTAATTTATTTTTTATAGTTTTTCATTATATTTTTTGTTGTTATTGATAATTTAACAATATTTTAACATTGTGTTGGATAAATATGTGGTTTGCAAACAAGCAAATTAGTAATTTAGTCAACTTTGATAATAGTAATATCTTGGAGTCATGGCTTTGCAGGGACAATATGAGGCCTGAAACAACTGAAATTTATCTCTTCAAGTCAACAAGAATGAATATAGAATTTCACTAGATCTTTTCACAGCGGCCATTGTTAAATGTTCAATTATTATTTAAATAAAAAACCTTTCACCAAATCACCATTCCTCGTCAATATACTTATTATTGAATTAATTCAAAAGACTATGCTACACATTGAGAACGTAGATCAAGTTAGAATATCATTGAATAATACGTACATAATATAACTATTAGGTATTTAAAAATAAACAAGGGCTTCATATTTTGAATAATTTATGTAATTATAAAATAATGCTTGGACAAAAAAAAATTGGCGAATGGTAAGTATTAGTTATTTGTAATCAGCGACGAGTTCGGCCGTTGAAGTTGACTTCGATTTGAAACAGGCGAATTCCCAGATTCTCTCCCCCTGTCCAAACTCTTCCCCATCCTGAAGAGTGGTTGGTAAAGACCTGCCCAAGGTTTCAGGCAGCAGTAGGCATAGTGCAGCACACATTATGGATAGACTGCCCAGAATTAATGGCGGTATTGCCAACGAATATGTACCCTAAAAACAAAAGAATAAATTAGTCACAATTAAATTGCTTAAAGTTGTCTATGCGCCTAAATATTATTAACCAGAGCTGTGGAGTCGGTAAAAAAAGTTCGACTCCGACTCCAGCATTTACCAAAACCACGACTCCGACTCCGACATTGACCAAAAACACGACTCCGACTCCGACTTAAAAAAGGTTAATATCGTCACGTTTTCCCCTTTAATTTCCTATTTATGTGCAACTAAATATCAACCCTATCAATGCGGCCAAAGGCCAAATTTGACATATTAAATGCAAAAATAAAAAGTTCAAACTTTTAAAAATTTCCGACTATTTGTACGACACAAAACGCCGCGACGACTCCGACTCCGACTCCACAGCCCTGGTTTCAACTGAAAGCCAAAATGACAAACATTTTCTCTCTATTTGCATATAACATATTGCCTCTTTATTGTAATATGCAATTGGTACAGTGTTTCTTTTAAGAAAAAAAAATCGGTGAAAGTTAGTGATATTCTTGTAAAAATATATGTCACAACAAATATAGAAAAAGTTTCACAAAAGGTATTTTGAAATTGCCGGGAGAATGTTTGGTTTCTTGGCTTTGTATAATTTGAATTTATTTATAGCGAAACAACCGGGACCTGACCTGAATTTGTATGGAAGATTCTACAACATTGGTTCCGTATTAAGTTTAAGTTTCTCTGTATTGCGAAATAACTCAATCTTTAATAAGATTTCATTGAAAATAATTAAAAGAGAAGACAATGTATGGCTATATAATTAAGATAAACCCTTTACCAAATAAATTATATATGAGCTGAAGAAAGTGGCTGCATATCCAGCGACGTGAGCAGCTGCAATTCCTTGACCTCGTACTTCAGTTGGGATTAGTTCAGCAGCATATTGTGCTCCAGAGTTGTAGGCCACGTTTACTCCGAGTCGTCCGATCCCTGCCATGCACACGGCCAAAAGGGGATCTATTGATGCAATTATTATTGTGGAATTAAAAAATAGTTTTCAACAATGTTTCTTACTACTGCTTAAGATGTAACTATGGATGTTCCATTATAGCTTGACTAAAGTTAGGGCACCATCATCGCGTGAGTGATGTTGCCATACTCAACAAAAATTGATTGTTTATTTATACATTTTCAGAGCTGCCAGCAAGAAAATACGCACATTAACAAGTGCACAATATTGACACTTCATTAACCGCACTAATCATCCAAGATTTATACCCCAAATACCGGCTATATTTGATAAACATCAGTGAATTTCGATTGTTCAATTAAAATTTCCCTTTAACTTACTGACAATTGAAAATAAGATAGATATGCTAATATTTTTGAGATTTCAATTAACATTTCATGTATCATTATTCTTTATTTCTTTGCCGGGCACACGAAAATGGCTTCGCGGGCACGCGGTTAAGAACCCCTGCACTAGGGGGACATTAAGTTCCGAATTGGGGAGGGAGGGTCAAGTAATAATGGTACATCTATAGATACTGGGTGAATATTTTTTGTTTTTGTATTATATGTATGTTGATAAAAACTTACAGATATTTTAAAATCGCAATCATTGAGTTGCAGATTCATGTAAATTGTGTTTCGTTGTGGGCATTTTAGGAATAAAACAATTATCGCTTATAAATTATTTAGATGAATGAAAATATTACTCGGAAGTTATCTGATTAATTTTAAAGTAGTAATAAAGATATCTCCATTTTGTAAAAAAAAAATGACAGCATATTCAAACATATCTTTCACACTAATGAATTATAAATAGTTTAATTCAAATATTTTTAATATTAAATTTTATGGAGAGTAACTGCTGAATAATTTAAACATCAAATGATGTTACTCAAACCCTGTTCACCTGTCTCGGAGCTTAGACAGAGTAGTCCACCAGACACGGCTGTGAAAAGACCGGTAATCAAAAGGGAAGAAGACGCCATAGCCTTTCGTCCGATTTTGTCCTGGAGCGCTAAGATGATCAGGCACGAAGGAAGAATAGTCATGGAAGAAAAGCTGAAGAGTATGAATGGAGAAAAACCAAGCCCATTCACGTTTCTAGAAATGGCGTCGTAACAAAGCGTAAGAACCATCCTGGAACATAAAAAAGCTATTGTAAAAAGATACCGATTTTTTGATCTTAATAGTATATCGGTATAAAATCAGGTAATGCCCAAACACCACCGATATAAATACATATTTTTATCAGTTAGAGTCTTTAAAATGTTGTGCAGATACTGCAGTTGTATTTTTGTAGATATCAGATATGTAATTATGTAGTTTGTAACTAATATAAAATTAAAGTCCTGAAAAAAACTTTATATTTTTTTTTATAAATTACATACATACATTTGTAAGTAAGTAGTACAAGAAAATGTATTTTATTTGGTTAAATAATGCCTTTCGTGCAAGACGTGGCGGTAAACACATTAAGAGTGATGCATATCAAATGTAATATTAATGGCAGGAAACATATTATTGTGTCAATTTAGTATTTACAGTAAGACCATTTACTCTGAGGCGAGTGGTTATGGCACCCAAGAGGTTGAATACCAGAACAGACAGTATCTTGTGTAAATTGAATTTCCAAAATGTTTGAATGCGTGTGATGTCTAAAATTCAAACCTGCTCCTAAAAACAGGGCGAAGCGAGAGCGATAAGCTAACCACGAGTCATGCAGTTATCCTTTTCTTTGATCACTCTGTACTTCTATTCGAAAACAGACCGATTGAGCATATGTGTTGAAAGGATCTGTTAAGATATGTTCCACTATGAGGCTATATGCAACGAGTATGTTTAAACAATACTTACGATTTGAATACAAGAATACTGTAGTTTTTTCTCAATCTTGGCGTGAGAAATAGGCCCACCAGAGAGGGTTGTCTCTGCGGTACAGCACGGGCATCTGACGCAGCAATGAAGGCGTCCAGAGAGTTCGCAGATATAGTTCTTCCGTTTCTTCGAGCTATAGTCACGAAACACTGAGCCGCTTCGCGCCCTCGACCTCTACTCACCAACCATTGGGCACTCTCTGGTATCTGAAAAAGGAATAAAATATGTAAACAAAAATCAGTCGACTATCGAACATTTATTTTATAACAAAAAACCACCAAAATAATAAGAGTTTGGTAAAATCGGTTTAACTAAGGTAGAATTTTGGAAATAATTTAAGTATTTCGTGTCATTTGTAATTTAATTGCAATTTAAAAGGAAAGATGCTCTTGTTAAAAAGTTGGGTTTTCTATTGGTGCGTTTCAATAGAACACCCCTCTTTTTAAAATGAGTTCATAATACATTATATCCACAAAACATTAAATTTATTATGATGTCAACTCGTAAGCAATAAATATAAATCTTTTTTAATTTATAGCCCTATCATTATTTTTATCAAGCTCATCTGTCGAATATTTAAAAAACTAATTGATCAACTAGCTTAAAAAAATAATTACCACAATAAAAATTATTGTAAAAAAATATAAACGAATTAGTCACTTTAAAAAACTTGTCAATTCATCTTATTGCATTATGTGCAAAATTGATAAAAAAAAAAATGACCATCCGATTGATCAAAATTAACCACAAAAAATAAATCAATGTCAGTTATACACTGACAGTTTTGTTTTGGTACCGGGCACACGATAGTGCTATTATTGATATGAAATCCGTTAAGCGATGGTTAGTTTGATAATTGCATTTGAACATTTGCATGAATATATAAATATCTTGATAAGCGAGCTTTAGAAATTATTCTTTTATAATTTATTCATGTGTATAAGTAAGATGCAATCGCATGAAAGCACTAAAAAATATCAATACATATAATATGTCGCTTTCTTGAAATTATTTACGTTCAAACTATACTTTTATTGAAGAAGAAGATGAATCTAGAGCAGTGGTTCTCACGGAACAATTCACGGTGGCCGCATCGTAAACATAGGCGGTTTTATGGAAATGGCTGGTGGCCGCACCAAATTTTTGTTTTGAATTTGTTTTGATTGAGGAATATCAAATGGACCTAAGCATGTTTGTCGATTTACCATAGGAATTAATTACGTACGAAATATTCCATTTTCTGGTTCTCTATTGACAAAATAACTCGTAAAACCACATTTTTTTAAATATCAATCTTTCTATGAAGCTGTTGGTGGACGCATGTAAACCTTCTGGTGGCCGCACATGAGAACCACTGATCTAGAGTTAATAATATTCTTGGAGTTTGAGTAACTATTCTTTCATCCGAGGATTTGTTTTTCAATAAGATAGAGCAATCATGTATTTTAAGCTATTCCGCTGTATAAGTAAGTGAACTGTAACTGTTTCTTGGTTATAAGGACTCATGAAACTATTTTACATCTCCGATCTAAACGTATAATGTAATCTCAAGTTTAAGTTCACAAAGATTCTAATTTCATAAAAACTCCACTGTCCCTGTTATATCAATCATGTTAATATACCAGATAGATTGCAATACCGGTTTTTAAGTATTTTAATTTAAATACCAGTATAACAATAATAATTACGGCCAACTGTCCTCATAATAACGGAATAATACGTCAATATGTCGTTCAATATGTCATGCTGTTAAAAAAATGATTTTTATTAAAAACTTAAAAATTGAAATCAAAATATGTCATAAAATAGAAAAAGTTCATCAATACTGGAATCCCAAAACACCAGAATTTTCAATATTCATAACCGGTACTTCAGTATTGAAAAAAACTGCCGTAACACTGGTTTATCGGTTTAAGTAATATGTACCTGTATTGAAATCTCTAGGTACATCATATTTTGAGTGCATGCGTAATTACTTCGAATCAATAAAATATTTATTTTGTTGTCATAATATGTATAAATGGTTAACAACGAAAATATAGAATATGATGTACATTTCTGATATAAAATGACTTTTTGATTATATTCAGTATTGTGTGATAAATTCGATGGACCGAACTCCACAAATATTCCATTATTTTATGACTAATGCTGGGTAGTGCCGTTTTTATCGTGTCGTTTTTTTTTCATTTTCCAAAATTTGGAGCAAGGTCGCGCTGGACTCTCACCAAACGGTGAAATGTTGGACACCGTAATGAAATAATATACTGTGCTGCATAATACCATACCAATCGAGAGCGGCTGGCCAGTAAATCGATTATATAAATAGAATCGCCATTTTAGTTTGGTCTGATTACGTGACATTTTTTGTTCATAAGATGACGGAAGGCGCGCAATAAATTTAAATTTTTGAATGTTAAAAACGTTTTGTTGTAGGACTTTCGATTGTTTGCTTTATGGCTTTTCTTCTGCTTTTAAAATCTTTTTTTGTTTTTATAAACATTATTGATTGGAATGTAATTATTTCTAGACGTTAAAGGAGCACAACTAGTTATTAACGGTAATCAAATAATCGTTTTTAGTATATCCGAGTCAAATCATAATTTTAAAAATATGCACGAATTTTAATGAAAATATGATACATAAAAATTAATCACCGTGTCTGATAAATAATTTGTGAAAATGTAACATTTCTGAAAATAAAAAAATACTAAACTTGATTTTGAAATATCACTTTTTTGAATAGATCATTTTCTTCAAAAGGGGAGATTTTTTTTACCCATTTTTATTTCCGCAATATTTTGACTCATATGACTCACATCCGTTGATTAACGAGAAATTGTGTTAGTTAGTTGTTTAGCCTCTCTCTTCAAATAGTCGAAGGAATGATGGTTTTAGTCATTGATTCGCTATTTCTTAGACCCGTAGAAGGAATAGGTGAAAAAATAACAGACATCCATATCTTTGAATATTAATCGATTAACAAATCTACGTATGAAAGCTTTTATTTAAGGCAGTGATACACAACTTTTTTGATAGAAGATCCAGATAATCAATTCTCAGATGGTTCGAGGGCCAAATGGGTAAAAGTGATTAAATAACCGATAATTTTAGTGTCTATTAAATTGAAAAATTTATCATTTTATATTGTTCTTATTTGTCATATTGGGCTGCACGAAATGTCATTGCGGGCCGAAGTTTGTGCATCACTGATCTAGGGATTCGCACTTTTGTAAAACCAATTCATAGATGGTGTTGTATTTGTTATGTTTTCCGTAGAAAATAATTACGTTTTAATCAAATACACACATATTAAGTGCAATATGGCAATGATAATAACATATGTAGAAACCTGCCTAGACATCATAATATTATTAAACACAGGATCCGAACTGGTTATTCATAGACATTGTGATACTTACTGAACGTGTTATGATTAAAAAAAGCTAACTATTATTCAACGTCAATAAATAAGATTAAAAAAATGTTACAGACGAAAGTATGCTTGGCCCACAAATCAGAGATAATTTATTGTGGATCGCATAAATGCGTAGAGCACCACCTCTCAAACTGAACCGCGAGATTTTAGCGAGGAGAGAATGGTTTTGTTTCTACCCAGGGGCGGGCGGTAAAGATAATGTATAATAAATCGCTCTCCTTCAACAAAACTGTTACAATCCAAAATCCTTCAAACAGAGAAAATCAAATGTGAATTTTTCGCTGTCCAAATATTATACTGGGGTTTCGAAAAATGTTTAGATATGGAACTAATTTTACGATATAATTCAGGGCTGTGGAGTCGGAGTCGTGTAGTCGTAGTTTTTTAAAAGTTTGAACTTTTTATTTATGCATATAATATTTCACATTTGGCTATTGGCCGGATTGGTTGGTTGTTATATAATTGAATACACATAAAAATATGAAAGGTAGGAAAAAAGCGTGACGAAATTAAACTTTTTTTAGTCGGAGTCGTGCTTTTGATAAATGCTGGTAGTCAGAGTCGTAATTTTTTTTAACGACTTATAGGTTATCACATTATAAATGATTGCTATGTATTATTACGACTTATAATATATAAAATTTATGTAGAACTAAAATACATTGTTATTTTTCTTACCGTATTATAATGGAGTTCTACCAAGTAAATGCCTACTCAATCAATAAAGCCCTGATATAATTATGAAAAATTAGAAGGATACAATTATTATAATCAAGTATTGTAGATTGTATTGTGTCATTTTGCAATATTTACTATTGATATCATCGTGACTTGTAAAACGCTTTATCTTGCCATATCAAAATTTAAGCTTAATTCAACATACCTTAATTTAGACTTGTGGCGGCATAGTTGCGGGAATGCGAAATGATCAAAATAAAAATTGTAAGGACATTGTTTATTCTTTGTGCATATATTTACATATAAAAAACAGTTGAGGTGGTCAACTATAGCATGTAAACATCCGAAATGAATTCGGAAAAGATATCAAAATAAATAGTAATATTGGAATTAATATTTTTTTCAGCTGTTAAACTTTTAAGATGTTCACTTGGTGAAATGTCATTATATTAAAAACTAATATTTAGAGATTTATTTTCAACGGCAACGCGAGCATTTTGAACTGATGACTCAGATCAAAATAGTCGCGATGAACGAAACCAGTCCGAATCCAAATGAATCCAATGTGGAATATGTAAGTACAAAACATGTAATTTAAATTGCTTAACAATTTTTTTATTCGATGATTTATAAAGCTTTTTATTCATATTTCGTACTTATTTTTATCTAAAAAGACGGTTTTTTTCATTTCGTATTTTTACTAATTCTAGTTTTTTTCAGTTTTATCCAGTGCAATCATTCAAGACTTTTATTATTTATACCATAATAATTTCCAATTAAATTGCTTGAGATCGTAAATGCCATAACGTGTTCACTTTAAATAATTTACAACAGGTGCCACTGCAGTCGACCAGGCCTCAAGGCATACTTTTTGGTGGTATGTAATTATTACGTATTACTTTTTTTTAGCGAGTAAAGAAAGTACGTACTTATCTAAATCTGCGATCTTTTTACACGGACTGCAGTGCGCGTTTATAGTTGAAATGGATTTAATTCATCATAATTATGCGTATATATTAATAAAAATATAGTTTATATTTTATACTTCAAATTTCAAAGGATCTAAGACGACTTTATACGTCCACTTGTGCATTTTCATTGCATTATAGAACTGAAGGTGTTATTTGCAAAGTCAAGATATAAAGAATAGAGTTTGATTCCGTTTTGTTTTGGTACGGGCAGAAATTTCTGTCGAACAATCGATTCTGCTCAGAGGCAATGGAGGAGTACATATACTCCAATTTGGTAGCGGGCATGGTAGTAAAACAAAAAAGATTTGATGCCAGTTGTACCAAAAATAGAAGTAAATAAATAAGAAATATGATATAGAATTTTAATTACAAATTTGAATCATTTGAATTTTGTACTTTTCCATGAGTTGTCAGTTTAAGTAAATTCGTGTACTCGAAAATCGTGAAGATGCTGAAAGGCAAAACCTCGGTCGTTAACAACAATGCTCATGGAAATTTTAAAATTCAAACAATTCAAATATGATATTGAAATTCCATCAAGCACCTTCAGCAGAAATTCTAAAATATATCAGAACTAAAAATATTGAAATTCCTAGATGTGATACGGTGTCTGATTTTCTGCAAAACCATAACTTTAACAAGCATTTTTTTTAAATTATGTAAAGGTAACAAAAAAATATTGTTTTATAATAGAAAAAATCTGAGAAGAAATTTTTATTGTTTTGAGTTAGAAATGTCAGAATTTAGAATTTATTGTCCTATAAAAAATAATAATCTTTTGTTTGCTTTGCAATTATTATGAAAAATGCTTGTGAAGATTGTGGCTAGGCAAGAAATCTCTTGTCCTAAATCCGAACCGACTTCTGAAAAGGTTGGCGACAAATGATCTCACTGATGATGATAATCTTAGAACTTCAATTTCAAATAAATTTACCAAAAAAATATACAGATAAGAGTCCTTAATTGTATAACTTCATTATTCAACAATATATGACTCTGAAGTTAACATATAAGCTTGAATGCAACCTGCTCCGACCAAAAGGTTATTTAAGACGTAAATATTAGATAGAATCTTTTCAAAGTGAGGTAACATTTTGTAAACATGCGTTCTTGTAAATCAGGATTCGCTTAACGTCGCCGCACAGTTAAACGCAAGCGTGTCTCGGGCGGGGCTATATGAACCAAATTAAATTCGGCAAAAGTGAAAGGCCGCGAACAACTTCGCCCTGTTGGATGACTGGAGGTTTCGTCAGCCGCATTGTCTCCTTAAGATGACATTGATGCATCGAGGACCTGGTATAAATAGCTGGACCAAATCTTCTGAGAGCAATCAGTGTCCAGCACGCATTCAGAACACAGCAAAATGGCATTCAAGGTATTGCCAATATTTGAATCGTTTATGTAGAATTTATTTGAAAAAGTTATTTTACTTACTGTTTGTTTGATCACTTTTAATGTGTTAACTGACACTTTTTGATGGAAAGACATTTTTTAAAATAAATAAAAAAACATTTTTTGTACTGCTTCCACATATAATTTAAAAGGTCAGGACCGGTTTCGCACATCGCACATCGCGCATTTCAAATTTCTTCAGTTGAAAATGTTTGCGACGAGCGAAACCGACACTGATTTCTTAAAAATGATATGTAGAAGCAGAATAAAGAAAAATGTGCATTACTTATTTAAAGCTATTTGTTTTATTGATTTATCTAAAATAAATTATTACATTTAAAAAAAGAATGGATTAGTGGTCATGAAAGAATTATAATCATGATGAAAAGTCTACTTAAAAATTAAATTAATTAGATACGAATTATCAAACATTGTTCAATTGCAGCATCGCAATCATGTAATGTCACATCTAAAGATTTGAATTAATACAAACGATTTTGATTGAAACATTTAGAAATTTGACGAATAATATTTTTTTTATCATTATTTATGTTTAAATAATGCACCAAAGTCAATTGTATGATCACCGATTTTAGCTTGAAATCATAAAATTTATTTAAAATTGCCTCAAAAAATAATAAAATATCACTGAAAAAAGTTTCATCCATAAACGATTTTTTTTCATTGATAAAGACTCAATTTTTTTCAGTTTGTTTTCCTCGCCGCCGTATTGGCCATCGCCAACGCAGGAGTCATCGTCCAGCCAGGTCTCGGTCATTCCGGTGCTTTGGGATATGCTGCCCCACTCTCTTACGCCGCTCCCTTGGCTAAGGTAGCAACCGTAGATGCTGAATACGATCCCCATCCTCAGTACAACTTCGCCTATGACATCCAAGACGGTCTGACCGGAGACTCCAAGAGCCAGCATGAAAGCCGCGACGGAGACGTCGTCCACGGATCATACTCCCTCGTCGATGCCGATGGTTTCAAGCGCACCGTGGAATACACCGCTGATGACCACAACGGATTCAACGCCGTCGTTCACCGTGAGCCTCTCGGCCATGCCATCGCCGCCCCAATCGCCAAGATCGCTGCCCCCATCGGTTATGCAGCCCCAGTCGCCAAGATCGCTGCCCCTCTTGGATACCAACAATCCTATTACCACTAAAAACCCCATGAATATTTACCACCGAACATTAGTCATATAACATAGTATCGTTTTTTTAAATTATTATTTTGTTGTTGCACGCAACGGTTGACGTTGTGTGTAGCTAGCTCCCTTATTATATTATTTTTATTACAATAAACCATATTTATTTAGTGACAAGTACAATTGTATTTTATTCCATTATTATCCTTATTGATTACTGGTTTCTAGGAACTAGACACTCCAATTACTCCATATCTCAACTACTCGCGTATCGAATAGTACAATTTTTAAAATATTCGAGTAGTTTCAGATGTCCCGCAATATATATATTTAATTCAAATTTGTGTATATGTTACAGTGAAAATGTATCAAGTAATAGATTTGTATGACAACGAGATTTCACTGGCCACGGCCACGATCAGGGAAATTATTGGCCCAAGTCGATGATTTGCCGGCCTAAAATTTTGGTTTGCTTCAATGAAACAAAATCAGCAAGTAGTCCCTTAAAGAAAAATACAAATAAACATAGGGCGGTCAAATTTAATTGCAATGCCAGCTGGGAGAAGAATATATTTTCACTGAGAAGACAATTTCACTGTAACATATATAAATAGATGTTAATTGATTATGCCACAGCTGCATCCATTAGTCGGCCATTCAAAATATTATTTTTCAATATTTTATTTTGTCTCTTGACAACATAGACTTGTTATTGATAAAATAAGTCAGCAGGACCCAAAGCAAAAGCTACTTTAAAAAAATGCCTGACAGTTAAATCCACGCGTTAGACTCAGTTAAATATATTATTTGAAAATAAGTCTTCATTTTAAATTATAAGTATTACTAGACTATTTTTCAAAATACTCGAGTATTCCATACTCAAATTGGAGTCTCTACTAGGGACTACACTACCGTTATAACTGAAGTCGGGAACACTGCATTTCAGCTGTTAGTAATAAGGAATTGAAAATTAAGCGAATTCGAAATGTTTATGCAGTTGAGTATCGTTGACATATATGATCATTATATGGTTATGTTCATAGCACATCCATAATTATTATAATATTGTTTGCTACGATACTTTTCTTGATGTGGAAACGACAGCGATATTGCAGTTAACATGTTGTGAAGATAAGCATATTGATATTTTTAGTATTTATATCTACCTATCGAAATACTGAGGCTACCTTAATAAATATATATAAGAAAGTACGATATTCGGTAACCAAATATTTTCTTAATAAAAACGTTATGTTAATAATACCGGAGATGGAAATTTGTGGAAATATATTCACCGTTCACAGCGAAATTAGCTTTAGAGCATTAAAGTTTTAATGCTATTTATATTTAATTGTTGATTTTCTACGAAAGTAAGTACCTATTTCACGCACTGGAAATAGATTAGTGCTTAGCAAATCGTGTTTACTTAAAAATAACCCAAAAAATACTAATTAAGTATCTCAGTTTCCGATCGAATGAAATTACATAATCAATATTCATTTGCACATAGTATTAAACATGTTTAACCATTACTATGTATGGCGAGGATGATTTGATATAACAGTATAGATCTCTTTATCACAAATGCATCGAATTTCCATTTACACTGCCACAAAAATTGCTAAACCTTCTTTGTAAAAAGTAATGAATATTTATATCAAACGAACATCTAATTTACTGTTCGATAGGAAATCAACATATATATTTATAAATTAAGATAGTGAATCTAATATCATAAGTTCTGAATAAGAATTGTATACCAGTAATAATTGTATGCCGTAACAGAAAATATTAAAATCAAACTGAGAATGCTTGAATATTCTAATGATGAAGTTGTAATTTGTTGATGAATGAAGTATAACATTAATTTACATATACATTTTAATTTGTTGGTTAAGATAATTAAATAAGGTATTATACGCCATTTAAATTTACCAAGAATAAGAGGAGAAAATTATTTTTTAACATCAGCTATTCCACTCGTATATTGTGATATTTATAAAAATCTCTGTTATTTACACTTGAGATTGAATTCAGTTGGATAATAGCAGCGCTTTTTAAGAGTAAATTTTGTGTTTAAGATTTAAATCTATAAACGAAATTTAAACAATGAAGACTAGTTTCTAAAGTACGAATTCGATTACAACTAAACATGTACAGTGGCTTAAATATGTTTTACTGTAATAAAAAAATCAAATGAATATTTAAACGGCAAACGGATTGATTATCTAATACCAAGGTGAGCGGTTATCATATGTATAGAATTGTTAATTTTTGTAAGTAATTAATACGAATGCAATGACCATTGTAATATACAGGACGCAACAAAAATAACTCTCACTTTTATTGCCCATTTGGTTATTTAATATTTATTAAACATTTATAATTTATAGCCGTATCCGCTCCCAATGTGGAGCATATGGACTTTTGATCGAGTTTATCTGAACAATTTTTTTTCTACGAGAATAGCTAGTTACTAAGTTGCTCAACTTCTCTTCGGAAAGAGTAGAGATTAGAGCGATGAAACGAGGATAGAATTACTAGTTTGCTAAATACTGTTTGAAGGATGGGTGTGTGAGGTAATTTTAGACAACACTGAAATTCATATCTCCGAATATAATAGAATGTCGCTTCTTTACAATTCTAATAAACGAATAATTACAGAACCGCACATGTAATTATGTTTCGCGCTGCGTGTATAAATGGTAAAATTGTTATTTAATTAATACTATTTTTAGAAGCAACAAGAAATATATAATGTATAACAAATAAATAAAAAACAAATTATAACCTTGAGATATAATATTTAGGAGTACACCGCGTTTTTAAAGAATCAATTTATCCATTTGTTTTATGCATGTGGGCATAGATGGACTATGATCGCGCGTTCACTTTATCGGAAAAATTACGTACATAAACAAAAAAACTAAATGAAACACATTTTTTTGTATCACTTTATATATATTTTGTAAATATCGCAATGAGAGAAACCATTCATGATATCTACAAAATATTATATGCATCCTAATCTTTAAAATACGTATTTTATTATTTGAACATAATACCTTTCACCGAGAATTGACAGTTTACACATTAAAAGTGTCTTATGTAAACAGTCATGGGATTTAAAATGTTTGTTTTCGGAACACATTATTTAATGTACTAATTCCAAATTCAAAAACCCGATTTCGATTTTCAATTTGCAATTTACATGTAAGCTATAATCTAATATATTCTGCAGTAAGTCAATCTTGCATCTACGCTCTTTCACCGCGATACGACGCCATTGTTTATGCGCTGGACATTTTTTTTTGTATTCTCATTCACCTGTATACTTATCTTTTCATTGTGCGGCGAACATATCGGCCCGAAAATCTAACCGAGTAATTATAATGTGTGCCATAAATCTATGAAAAGTATAATGAATTGGAATTTTTGTGTATTTACGAAATTCGCAAAGTATTGTATCTCACACTGTGAGCCAATTAGTGAGAGAATGGAAAACGGAAACAGTAATTGACAACCATCTAAACATTATTGTTGTAATTTTTAGAATGCTTTATTTTAGTTTGTGGTTTAAAAAAGGCATCCTTTTAATATTAAAGGACAGCTTGTTCTTCCTTCGACACGTAATATCACAAAAGCAACACATTAAAACACATACCATTTACCGTTAAAATATGGTGAAAAGGCTAAAAAGATTTTTTTTTGAAACATGCGTTTCCAATAACTTTTTTTTTTTATTATATATGTTAACACATCGGCTACGGGAACTAGTTTCTCAATGTGTTGCTCTCCCTTGTAGCCAATGTGTTAAATATATTTTATTAATGTTACACATGTGAATGCTAATGAAAATAGCCCGGGTCGTTAGTGGCGAAACTCATGGTGGCGAAATTCAAACGATTCAAACACTTAAAGTCGTCAAAATATAACACAACAGATTGGTTTCCTATAGCAAGTCGATATTTATTTAGTGGGCAACACTCGTGGGCATTTATCCAATTTTGTTGCGGTATTAAATGCCTGGAAAAATGACTTGGTACATTTGTTTTTCAATCGATTTAAGGATACGTAATTCAAGGCATGAACGATTGTGATGTCGACACTCCTCTCTACCTTTCCGAAATAAAAAATGGGGCGTTCGGAGAGTGATAACTATGTATTATTTCCTTATACCATCTTTATATTCATAGCCTCTCCAAAAAAATTAAGCTACGCAAATGAATAGAACTACTAAGCAACAGCATTTTTCAAATTGTATAATCATTTGTTTAGTCAACGAAGTTGTTAGTTATTATTCGAGTATTATTGTAATTTAAACAGCGATTTTATGATTTTAGTGTATAAGAAAATCAACATTTAAAAGCAGTTATTCCTACGATAATACGATAAAAATACTTTTTCATTGTCTTCTTTGGCAAAAGAGCTGTCCCGTCTTAATATGCACTTAAACGACATGCGACCAACTATTTACAATATGCAATTATTGCGTTTTAAAAAAAAAAATGTGAATACAGTATTTTATATTCATAAGCAAATCAAATAGAGAGAAAATGTTTGTCATTTTGGCTTTCAGTTGAAACATAAAAACAATTGTAATTACTTCCAATAAAACATAATGCCCGAGTCATTATATGTATGCTATTAAGCAGGGAATTATATGTTGCTATTTTATATGTCTAAAACCATCTTTAATTTCTACTAAAACCAATTACCAGAAGGACCTGGTAGAAAATATATTATATTGCATTACCAATTAAACTATTTAGCTGTTGCAACTAAAGATACGGTAAATTTAATACTGTAAAGTTTACTGACGGTGATCATTAGAGTCATTAAAATCTGTAAGTAATGTGTAGTTTATTTACACAATGAGGTTATGAACCCCAAACATAAAAAAATATTACGCTTTTGAAGAATAGTAAAATACATATAACATGTAACCATTTTCTTTTGACTCACTTCATCTCCATTATCCACTATTATACGGATACATTTCACTAGGTAAAACATTAGTATTTAGAAAATGAAAATATGTTAATAAAGAAAATTGGAATTATACATTGGACACGTTGAAGAAACATTTTGGTTATTTAGGTTTTTCATTATCAGGAAAAGATTTTTTACTAGCAATTACTTTGTAAATTTTATATATTCTTACATTCTTGCCCAATTTTTTTATCATTTTTTTAGCCATACCATCAAGTAACCTTATTCAACTACTTTCAATTTGTTATATTTAAAACTATTTATAAAGCAAAAAGTTGATATACTTATATATGATAATCATGGTATAATTTTCACGTTTATTAATGGCTTAGCTTACCATAGGGAAGCAAGAGTTAAAATAAAAATAAAAAACTATAAGGTAAATGTACCAGTCATTGACCATGTACCAGTAGTTGACCTTTTGAGAATAAAATGGCCCAAAATAAGATATTCAGATGCGGGATTTCTCTAAATTGTAAAGTTAATACAATTTAAGGAATCTGTGGTCGGAATGATCCACTAACACATCACCATATAGCCAATGGAGTGCCAGGATGGCCATTTGAAAACAACACCTAGTGAGGAAAGTGTATTATTTCAAATTTCTTAGGTCAATCTAGAAACGGTGTGTACCTTGTTCCTGAACCACCCATTGCTACTTGATTCAACCAAGAGTGGTGTGACAGAAAGCCTTGAGGCAACCCTGAAAGAAAGTTCACTATACAGCCCCCTGATAAGACATGGTCAACATCAAGACTTTTCAATTTGTGAGATGGTCAACTACTGAAACAAAAACATGACTACAAATAATTTAACACAACTTTTTTTAAACACTAATTTTTGTTACATTATATTAATTAAGACACATGATCCAATATGAGTATACTTGCTTTGCCTTCATTCGGTACAATGCTAAACCTTAATCGTTATTTTTGTTGAAATTTTCTCTTAAACGGTCAGCTACTGGTACATTAACCGTATTGTATATACGTAGGTATTAAAAGATGTACATGTAAACCTTAAGTTGCAGATATTTTTTTGTCACGATGCTGGCTTGCTTATGAAAGTTAGTCCAGATTTTCGTTGGAAATAATGGATTCCACCAAAAAATATTTTTGAGATATATACATCTCCCGGTTTCAATACAGATAAAGTGAATAAAAAATGATACTATCGAATATTTGATAGCGTTTGCCACACCTGCCGCTCTCTAAAGACGTGCATACATTGTACATTCATATTGCAAATTTTGGGAATAATTCCATCAAAATGAATTACGTGAAACGGAAAATAGCTCTCTAAAAATTGTATAAAAGAGCTGTTTATTTTTCAACCGATATCAAACTCAATCCACCTTCAAACGCTCCACAATGGCATCTAAGGTTTGTGGCAATTTTTAACCAAACAGTGAATTTAATACAGAAACGAGATTTGATTATCTCACATAAGTATGTTTAAGCCCTTTATATAGGAGCGATGAGATAATTCTCATGTAATATTTGTGTTCTTTTATACTTAACTAGAGGTAGCATACATATTCAATCAAGTGTTTTGTGTGTATTTTTTTTTAAAAGGAACATTACAGTGATGTGAAAGTTTTGGATATTCATAAAAAATATGATCGAATATTTGTGTAGGAATACTGTCTGATAACGCAAATTGATAAGCAATTAAAAGAACTTTAATGTTTTATTATTTTTTTTGGGCATCTAAACAATAAAGTGATAATAGTTTTTGACAATTTTTTAATGCCGTTTGTCAAAATTTTCTGTAATAGAATTCATATCTTAAATCTGTGATGTATTCAAGTGTTAGTAATTTTAAACAAACCACATTCGAGACGTTGCACAATTGTTCAAATGTTTTTTTTCTATCAAACAATGCTGTCAGAGCACGCAATGTATAACATAAATTAAATCGAATTCAATTTGAGCATAGAATTAAATGCAAAGGTCTTCTACAGTATATTCTGTCTTTATTATGACCGAAGATTAACTACACAATTGTGGTAGTCCATTGTTACTATTAACATACAATTTGTAGCCGTTGCTCCACTAAATATAGTCTATTTGTATTTCTTGAGTGCATATCATCAATTAAGTATAACTTTGACACTTTTATAAAAACGAGCTTTGGTTGAACACATGACAATACAATTTACGCGTCTGAAGATCGATTTCTCGATCGATCGATCAATATTCTGTTTGGCACAGTGCAGTTCATTTATAATAAAATAAATACGCATACAATTTGAATCACTGCTGTTTAAAAATTAAGAAATTAATTTTGTACGAAAAAGAATTTTGCATGTGGCGTCAGAAGTTAATCAGAATCATATGAATAGGATTGCACACAAACTTATGATGTATATTTTTTTATATTCACGCAATATAACAATGAAAGTCAAAAATACTTTTGATGTACCGTTTACACGAAAGTGAAATCTCAACATTTTGCTAGAACAATAGTTTTTATCAAAATAAGAAATTATCAATACAAAATACCGTAAACTAAATATCATTTATTAGAATAATTAACCACTACGACGATCTCTCGCTATCTTTCGTTCACGCTCTCTAACCCACTATATGTACGTAATAAACCTCCACTATTTTATATTAGCATACAATGCAACTGGTATACAATTTACGCATATATCTAGATATCAAGCTCAAGAATTTTTATTCCCTTTTAGGATTCGATATTTAGTTACTAGCGGTTTTAAGGGCTAATACTAGATGGCGTTTGCTGGATTTTGCACGTACTTGTAATGTATCCAAATTTTTATAAGTGTGGTCTCCACTCTTATAAAAGATTAAGTCTGTAGTCAATATAGAAATTAAATAGTATACAAGAAAACTAGATTCAGTCGGAAAGAAAAAGCACTATACTAAGAATTTGTTTTATTGATTGTTTCAGTTTTTCATTTTCGCCGCCGCCTGCGTGTTGACAGCAAATGCTGGTCTGATTCAAGACCACTCTTATTCTGGTCAAGAAGCAGCCGCATACGAAGCGCAGGCTGACATCTCTTCGCACGGAGGATATACCGGTCAGGAAGAGTATTCCGGCCACGCTGACTTATCAGCCCTGTCCGAGTTCGGAAACGGAGACCACGCCCCAGTAGACTACCACTCTCATCCACGATATGAATTCTCATATGGCGTCAAAGACGAAAAGACTGGAGATGAAAAGAGCCATCAGGAAACACGCGACGGAGATGTAGTCAAAGGATCTTACAGCTTAGTAGATCCCGATGGTCACAAGCGCACCGTTGACTACACTGCTGATTCTCATCATGGATTCCAAGCCACAGTCCGACGGGAACCTGTTGCCAATTATGGAGGATATGGTCACCAGGTTCAAGATAATTCAGGATATGAATCATATGACGCTCACGGTTCATACCATTGATGATAACAGAGATTTTTACCATAGCTTTATAATATAAATATTATATGCTTATATTATATTGAATAATTTCAACCTTTATAGAGAGATTATGTGAGTGATATAAACATAGTCTCGTTAATTTTTTATGGAATAATATAATCGTCATAATTATATTCAAACTGTTGATAAAAAGGAACAATGGCAAACAGCGAATTCGCTTTATCGACTCGTTGAAATCTTAAGCAACATCTCCAATCTTTATTCGAGCCAAAAAGTCTTTTTGCATAACTAAACTAATCTGTAATAGGTCAGTCGACTTAGTATGATAGATTTAATGCGGTTTATCCATGTACTAATCTTGAACTCTGTATTATCCTTTCCTTGGTAAAAGTTAACACTAAATTTGCCATTATTTTATTTGTTTTTATTCAATTATTGTATTATGATGAAAAGAAAGCTACTCAAGAAAGTAGAACATATTTTTATCTGATGTAATCTATGAGAGTGTTCTGTACTGTGCTTGTCTCTAAAAAGACTTTATATTTGCAAAACTTGTTTCGAAATGGCTCCTGGCACATCGGTAGTACTTATTTGGCAAAGTAATGCAATGCAAAAAATCTTGACTTACAGTTTAAAATACAATCATTATTAAACGCAGGATATTGCTTAATTTTTAGTTTTTTGTAGTGGGTAGTATACCCAATCGAGATTACCGACAAAAAATAATGTTGTCTAAGTTATGAAACAGTTCTCGTTCTTACGTAATTATGTAATTGTGAAGTAGGCAGTTGACATTGTTTTCGATTCATAACTTAAATGATTAATCAGAATTATTATGTGATGTGATGAGCAATGATTTGTTTTTGTTATTGTATATAATTGATATATTATGTTGTTTTCTCCTATGCGTATATAAAATGCAATAATATACCAAAATTCTTTCTTAATTCGTTCTTTTAATCAAAAACTATGATAGTCTTCTAATATTAAACGCGAATACCTCCATGGAATGTGAGATACATTTAGTAATGTAAGCTATGAATTTTTTAAGGAAAGCATTGTCGATGCTTAACGAAGACTCTCATTACTCAATATATTGTTTGGCGTTATCACTGATTGTCTTTAACAAATTAATTGGAAAAATGCTGCATATGTATAATCAATATATGTAAGTTTAAAAAATCTTATATTTGATTTACTGCCTACAATGATATGACAGCTTTAAAATATTAGCATCATATATTTTATATGATTTTACATAATGTGAAAATGATCCGATGGTTGGTATGAGAGGAATGGATAATCCAAAGTTGTAGTGATTTGTTAGACAGTCAATTTGTGCTGATTGATAAAGAAAAACTGATGTTTGAACAAGTCATATAAGAAATATGATGATGATATTGTTTTCTTTACTTTTCTTAATCCACACATCATGTGATCAATTCTCATTCAATTAAAATTGAATGCTTATCCATATATTATAGATATACAGACTAAACTAATCGTTGCAATCTTTACCGAGGTATTTATTTGTGTTCTTGATGTATTGGAATTCTTAAACCATTTGATCAATGTATTATAATTGATTGTTGTGGATGAGCGAGATTTATGAAAAACGACATTTGAACTTCTGGGTGAAAGCATAGAAAAAGATTTTTTTAAATACTAGAAAAATATAATAACTTTATTGGTATCACATTCGTTTTGTTTGTCATGTAGTGGGGATATGGCCAAAATGATAACTTAGTGGTAATATGATTGAGGGGCGGCGTATCCCAAAGGAGATGCGTATTTGGCGACGGGTGCGGCGTAGGCAAGAGGGGCAGCATACTTGGCAACTGGAGCAGCGTAGGCGAGAGGAGCAGCATACTTGGCAACTGGAGCAGCATGTCCAAGAGGTTCACGACGGACGACGGCGTTGAATCCGTTGTGGTCATCAGCGGTGTAATCGACGGTGCGCTTGTAACCATCAGCATCGACGAGGGAGTATGATCCGTGGACGACGTCTCCGTCACGGCTTTCGTGCTGGCTCTTGGAGTCTCCGGTCAGACCGTCTTGGATGTCATAGGCGTAGTTGTACTGGGGGTTGGGGTCGAAGTCATCGACGGCGTATTTGGCGACCGGTGAGGCATAGGCAACTGGTGCTGCGTATTTGGCGATGGGGGCAGCGTATGCTGCAGCCTCATATCCGTGGGAAGCGTATCCCAAGGGAGATGCGTATCCCAAACCGGGCTGGGCAATGAGTCCAGCGCGGGCGACAGCCACGACGGCGGCGAAGGCCAAAAACTAAAAATGGACATTATGTTGAAAAGATACAGCTCTATTTGGTCTTATTTTAATTTGATCTGCCTGCTTTATATAATATTATTAAGTAACAAAGGTTAAAAATATCATCAAGCAATTGCAAAACTTCCGTGATGAAAATTTACTTTTCAACATTTAAGTAACAATATAATATCATTTTTTATGTGTTCACTGTCAATACTTGGTGGAATGGCATTATATAAAATAATAGTAACACATGTCTTGTACTCATTCCACATTACATTTATTAGGAACAGAACCGGTTTCACTCATCGCGAGCATTTTCAGCTGATGGTTCTTGATGATTAGTTGAAAGCGCTCGCGATGAGCGAAACGGGGCCTGAACCAAATAAATTGAATGCGGAATAAGACAAACAATATATTATTATTTTTTAAGACACGTAACCAACTTCGTATCGACACCTGACAAATAAAATTTTATGGATTTGATTATTTTTTCGAATTAACACAATGTTAAGCATTGTTCAAATTTGTGGGTTTGATAATTAGCCGTCGAATGCGAAATAAGATCCTTATTATAAAAGAAGTTAAAATGGCCCGGCTCGTAAACAAAATGATTTGATTTGGTGTTCCAACTTTACCACGTAAAGCTCATAGAATCATATCTCAATTTGCAATTTAGTTAAGATAATACATCTATATATTTTATTCTTCTGCTGACATGAAGCATATGGAATGCTAATAATTTAGACTTATTTTGATTCACTCGGCCAGGCTCTATTATGATGCTTAATGTTGAAGATGGCGAGGCTGGACTGGTTATCACAAATGGATAACTATCAATGTACTTGACCGAAAATTCGTAATAGAGTTGGAAGATCAGTACATTATGGTTACAACTTTTGGCATTTGTTATTCAAATTCCATCTCACAAAATTTTACCCCAGCAAAGAGTTCTACCAATTAACACCATTAATAAAATTAAAATGTAAAAACTATTGTATGACATTTAAAAAAAAACTAAATTTGATAAAGTTTCGATTTCTGGAATCGTCGGGCTCTAAGAGGTGACACTGAATAATATGAAGTTTTATTTAAAACCGAAGAACATAATCGGTTTATCCAAACTTTGACGTACCTTGAATGCCATAGTTGTGATAGGGGAAAGATCTGATATCAAACTGATGCTGTTTAGGATTTTCCACTTCATTTTATACCCATAGGTCGCCATTTTACCTTGACATCAGTCAAAGTTTGCGTCCAAAATTATTTACAAACACGGTGACTAGCGCAAGATGAGCGACGATGACCCAATGCATTTAATTTTCAATTTGTTCTTTTACAAGTCAAATAAGAATGCCTGAAATCAATTATTTGTAAATATTAATTACAATAATAATTTAATAGTTTGTAGCTCAATAAGCTAAAACAATAAAGACAGATGTTTTAAGCGAATTAAATATTGCTAAGTTTTTGTGGTCGAGAAAAAAAGACTGATTTCTTCTGGAAAAGATTCTCTTAGATTTGTATTATGAACATAAACTTAAAGTAGCTTAAACTGTCACGTGAGAACCGACGAAACTGTGCGACATTTCGACACTTTAGTTTTCGTAATGTAGCGCAAATGTAGTATTTTAGAAAAAAGCTCATCTGAACTATTCAAGTTTATGTCAGGACGATTCGAGAAGTGATGCATACTAAATGTATTCATTGTTCAGCTTCTATGAATTGTTAAAAATATAAATTTCACAACAATAAATATATCGAGTATGCGAGTTAGGATCACGACCGATTCTTGGTTTTTTTTGCTATAGTGTTAGACCGAATGATGAAGTAATATTTAACTATCTATTTTTTTCAGATTAATAGACCGTACTACAAAACATTTAGCTTTATGGTAAACTATCACAAACGAAATTGTTATGGCTTCATTTAAATAAAGAACGCAGAAACAAGGCGGCACTAAATATAGTAATTTGAAAATGGGGATGGATAACTTATTTAATATCGTATAGAAATATTACGAAAGTAGTACATTTCATTGGAATAATAGAATTTTATTTTAAAACGACCTATAAAGAAGATTTTTACGGTGTTCACTGTCAATACTTGGTGGAAAAGCATTATAATAAAAATAATAATACATTATTAGTGTCTTGTCAACTGACAATGCTCGCCATGAGCGAAACCGGTCCTGATCTAATAAATTTTATGTGGAAAAAGTACTAAAAATGTATTATTATTTTTACTATAAAGAACAGTTGAAATTGACAATAGTGTTTTATTTATTACATTGTTGTAATATAAGTATATACATTTATTAAAGGTTAGGTCGCATTTTTACATAGTACTTACGTTGTCAAGCTTAAATTCGGACGGTCCTGGGTTCCTCGCCATATCAAATTTAATGTTTTCAATCTTATTGAGAGCTTAGCTGTTGTTTATGAGAGACGTCTTTTAACATTTCCATGGGGCTAATTTTAAGTGATTTAAAGCTTGCAAATTTTTTATCGCCTAAGCCATCTTATGGTGAAATAACAAATTTTTATTACATTTAACTTTTTGTTGAATGTATAGCATAGGTAGGCCGCAGCAGTAAGTTCTATACCATGGCTGATCTTTGAAATACAACAAACTGAGTAATCATTCCAATTTATTGTTGACGGTTGAACAGTTGACGAGAAATAATGCATTCAAAAATGTTTTAAAGTGTTGCAGAGAACGAGGTTTGAGTGAAGCAGTCCTTTTGCTCGGGCCGACAGAACACTGGACAAGAATCAATTCACAGGGCGAGGCATAGGTATTATAATTATTGATAAGTTCAAAGATAAGTACATACAAAATGTCTGCCGTGCCAAAACCGAAGTGTGTGGTTAAATTGCCACACCCTACGTGGCCCTGTTGACGGAGAACATTACAAATCAAGTCAGAAAAGTCTGTATAGATACTATAGATAGTATATATAGTAGATAGACGCGTCAGATCATCACGTAATATTAAACATAGAAATTGTCGGAAAACACCGTGTTTAATATTCCCTGATAAAACCAATATACTGATAGAGAAATATATCGCAACTTGGTTGTATGCATGTCTTCGATAAGAGACGACACAAGGGTTGGAAATAAAATAACACATTTAAAACAATAGCATTTTTAGTACATGTAAAAATATACCTACAAAAATCAGCGATTGTAAAAGTCAGTGCAAACATGAAAAAAATGCTTTCGATGGATTCGGCGTTAACTTTGAACATACTCATTATAATATATAAGTACATTCAGAGCTTTTTTTTTTATAAAAAAGGTGCCGGAACTCACTTCATGTCAAGCTTTATACTAAATAAAATAACACATCTCACCCGACTCATTACATTACCATATTTTATCATTTTGACGAATTATATAAAAATTGATTGTATTGATCTTCAAATCTTGAAAAAAAAATACCATGAAAAAAGGTGCCGGAACGCCGTTCCACCTCGTTAAATGGAAAACAAAGCCCTGAGTACATTGATAACTTTATTGCTTGTATCTGGCCTTGTCGCCGTTTTTTATTCATCACATAAGAATTAGAATCAATCTAAACGTTAAAACAAATAATCCCTACAAATATTCTCAAAGAGGCGAAACACGTGTCACTACAATACGTGGAATTGAAAAAGTTTTTAATTTAATTGTATAAGTTTTTTTACAACTAACAGTTTGAATTGATTTTTAATAATTACAATCTTCGTAAAACTATATTGAGAAATGTGGTTTTACATAAGTCAATGTGTCAATTTGGTGTCTAATGGAGCATCTCAGAATAATTTGTCTTAACGAGATCTAGTTGTTATTTTTTTGCTTAACATCCCATTTTCGGAGAAAGTGAGAATATAAGGACAGGTCAACGAAATGATTGGTAGCTGGCCGATCACTCTCGCTACGCCCCGTGTTTGAGAATCAGATGGATGAGAAAAAATATAAGCGTCATATAAATCCAGGCTTTTGAATGCGATTAACTGAATGTTAATTAAGTATTTCGTCAACTTGATTCCGATAATAAAAGCTCTTCTCCGAACAAAATATGTTCCCTGAAAATGTTAAAATGAATCTGAATTCCGAATGTTTATATTTACATGTAATATTACATAAATAACGATATAAAAATAGCACAGTAGAATATTCTCAGATTACTATTTCGTAAACACGTAATAAGTAAATAATGTATGGGCTAAAATACCATTGCAAAATTTAATTGCCCATTTATGGTTTTATTTAGTACTTGACCACTGACCGAAGAAACCATATCAATGGGTATCATATTTTTATTTAAAATTTGAAAGTTTTGGATCGTTTTCTCGGAGGCTATTTTGGTTTCACAAGGAGTAAATTTACAATCGTAAATGCGTATGCTATTTGAGCTTAATTAATATTTAAAGATTAATTGCTAACACTGGGAGAATGACACTCGTATAGGCTCTTGTGGTTAGAATGTTTTATTGATGTGGGTAAAGAATTCGTTATTATTTTTTAACTTGATCTGATTGAGATAATTTATCATTATACCTGCCAGAAAGTGTAAATTGTTAAATAAGTGTTTTGATTATAAAAGATTTTAAAAGAAATAAAGACATAGTCCGTCGGAAAACATATCACACATGAACTGAATGAAAATGAAATTTATTTGTTCGAGACATGACACCTCCTTGATTCGTCTCATTTCGCTTAGTTCTGTCAAATACACTTTATCAATAGTGCGCGACGGTGGTCCAAGACACAGGAATCCCATTGGTCGGAAAAGGATCAATCAGGTTAGGACTAGAGACTCCAAATACTCGACATCTCAACTACTCGAGTATCGAGTAGTAAATTTTTAAAATACTAGAGTACTCGAGTATACAAATTTGCGTGTATAAATATGTAGATAACAAATAAATAAATGTACTTATTTTATTTCAATAATACATTTATTTCAATTTATGAAACATATACATATTTAAAAAAATAGTGTATGTAGAATTAAAGGTCTCAAATTTTAATTTGCTTCGAAGTTTTGTTTTTTTATTCCAGTAGTAGAAAAAACTCTCTCTGTCGCAATGGACCTCGGCTTAAATGTTAAAAATCCAGGGCTGTGGAATCGGTACAAAAATTATGACTCCGACTTTAACTCCAAAATTTACCAAAAACACGACTCCGACTCCAACATTGACCAAAAAGACAACTCCGACTCCGACTAAAAAACGATTAATTTCATCACGTTTTTTTTCTACCTATCATGTTTATGTGTATTCAATTTTATGTCAACCAACCAATTCTGCCAATAGCCAAATTTGACATATTAAATGTAAAAATAAAAAGTTAATTTTTTCAAAATTTCCGACTCCAACCAAATCGCCGCGCCGACTCCAACTCCAGCCAAAAATCCCCAACTCCACAACTCCTACTCTGACTCCGACTCCACAGCCCTGTAAAAATCAATTAAATTGTGCTATCTAGTTTTTCTGTCCGCTGTTTAAAACAAAATAAAATTTGACGAGTATTACTCGAGTATATTTCAAAATACTCGCGTATCGAGTACTTGAAAAATGGACGAGTATACTCGAGTATCGAGTACTCGATACTCGAATTGGAGTCTCTAGTTTGGACTCTCCGGGTGCATCCGCAGCACGTGTCTCAGCCATATTCCACGTATAATCGTTATCGATGCAACAGAGCGCTGTACGATCTGTTACTTTGCCTCAGATTTCATCACGAAGTTAAACTTTAGCATTTTATCATTTAAAAAGTTAATTAAGAATCATTAAACTAATAGAATAGTCCAAATAATACTTACTACATAGCACCAAGTGATATACAATTAAGAGCAAGAGTTCGATCGACTTTGCAGCAACGACGTGAAATGAAGATGTCTCGAAACTAGGTGAGGATGGAGAATAGAAATGGATAGAGTCGATAAAAAGATTGTCTTCATAATATCTTCGATGCATTTTGCTACTCCTGGAGACATTTCGTCAAAGATAGTTAAGTTTTTGCCAGACAATATAGAACCCGCGTTTTACACAGTAAATAATTTAGGAAAAATTTTATTGAACAGTAAAGATCGCGTAGATTCATCGTCACAGAGTGGTATCTATCGACTCTCTTGTGGAGACTGTCCAGCGTCTTATGTTGGACAGACAGGTAGAAACTTTAATATTAGAATTAAAGAACATATAAGATGTCTAAAGAGTAATAATTTTTCTGAGTTTGCCAATCATTTAATAGAAAATGACCATAATTTTAATCAGACTAGTAATGTAGAAATACTCCACCGAGTAAATAAAACAGGTTTAAAGATGAATAGTCTAGAATTTTTAGAAATAAATAAAACTCTTTAATAAAAAGATATATTATTAAATAATATTCTTAACAGGACGGGATGCTCGCCTCTGCTTACATTATTCCCAATTCAAAAGAGCAATCACCCAACCTAACTGATTGATTGCAGCTCATTAGTTTATAGTTTATTAGTTTGTAATGTTTAACGTCATTAGAAATATATTTGTTTGCTTTGTTTCAATTCTATAACCCTCTTTAGTCCCTTTTAAAAGGAAAAATCCCAATCTAATTGATTGAGTGATTGCACCTTATTAGTATCATTATGTTACTGCATTGTTTTGATTCTATCATACCCTTGTTTCCTTTAGAAGGAAAAAACCCGTAATCCATTTTGTAATTTCATAATTTAAAATGTTAAAATGTTAGAATTTATCTTTTCATTACTTAAGCAAACTTTGCGATAGTAAGTCTGAAGATGCCTCTGAAAGAGGCGAAACTAAAAAATATGTTCCTGAATGAAATCATCGTTCATTTCTTTAGAAAACAACTGAAAATCTGTTCGTTATTAAAGATGTATGTCGACTAAAAATTGCTTTTTCATTAATAGATATCGTACTTACTAAAAATGTGTAAGTAAATATTTAATTGAAGAATAAATAAGTAATCATAATTATGCGCCGATAAAAAATATGTACAATGCGCTGATTGTAATGTCAGGGCCTCAAAATAGTAGTTTGATTTATTAACGAGGGTATATTGCATAGTAAATGCATTTTTTATGAATATGATCTTTTTTCTGCAGTACTTGTGCAGCGTAATAATCGAACACACCAAACACGATGTTGAATCATGACATATATATCCGTATTCTTCGTATTTATTTTATTCGTGAGTCAAAATCATCATGAATGAGATATCGGTTCAACGTAATTTTATCTTTAAAAATGCCAGTAAGTTATAAAAAATTGAAATCGTTTAACAGTTTTTTTGCTGAGGTAGTCAAAAGAGGCGGAAGTTTTCAAGTACATATAAAAGTTTGTAATTCAAATGATCATTAACGATTATTTGAATTACAATTATTTACATGTGAAGTGAATGATTAATTATTAAATCGTCAAGGAAATTTGGATATCTCGTAAATTCAATTCAGATAAACGCTCTATTAGAGTTTGTTGATATTTACAGATTAAACCATCAGAACTTTAATCACGTACTGTTGGACTGCCCCGAGATGAATGCCACACGAACGGAGCTATTTGCTACGGTCCGTCCTCATACGGGCCCAATAGGCTACGGCAACTTGAATATGATGAACTGAGATTAAACTCTACCGCCACGGTGAATTATTCTTAGTATACGGATACACAGGATACTTCATAGCACTTAATATAACTGCTACTTTTTTTTTCTTTAAGCACCATATGCAAGCAGCATGGATAAAAGATCATCCCCACGCAGCTCTGTATCGGGACAATTATGTGAGTATTAAACTCGTTTCTTTTTTACCCGATTGCGTTATAGAAGTCGCCCGTGCGAACAACGGCTGCATACACATAACGGGAGGTGGTGAAACAAACAACTTCTACACACATTCACCAAACGTATGAGTTCGGATTAAAGAATAACAATTTATTTCCAATGGGGAATTTTCAGTTTCGAGAATAAGTATTTTGTTAGGTGTGGTTAGAGGAGAAAGGATTGAAAACAACACACACATATTTAAACGTTCTTGGGTGTGACTCTACTCTGTATTTTATTACTCCACTGTGTAAATTGGCATTTAAGTAATGGACAGTATTGATAAATAAAAAAGATAATTCTTCTTCAATCTTAAAACCGAAAGTGCTGTAAATATTTATGTGGACACAAAAGCTTTAACTTGCGTAAGTAATGCATCAATTGTAAGAATTAAAATTCCTTATAACATATTGAATTTGTATATCATATTATGATATCTAGTTTTCAATATGCGAATCGAAAAAATGGAGAATTAATCTAGATATTTTGATGCACGACATTTACAATGTTTATCAAATCGTTTGACGTAAAGAAACATAAAAATCGCGAAATACATTTAATTTAAAAAAATATCATGTTGGGAGTCTTGTATTAAATTTTTCATTCCATAGACGGAAATGATGACACACACGGAATAAGAAAACCGAAATATTAAGCTAGCGATACAGACATTTAAGATTAAATAAGTGCGATGTATAATTGTATACAACCGATAATTTTCTAAATTATATGTTTGAGAATTCAGCCATTTGTATTTCAAAGACGCAATCGATGGCTGATGATTTTAGAATACATATATTTCGGAATATGAAACGAATTTTGTAGTTTAAATATGTTGATATTTTCCTTTCGCTTGATTGTGGTTGTCTATCTTATTTCGCTACTCATGTAAGAAAATTTTCGATTTGAAATGAGACACTATTTGGTTTTAATAAATATGAATTAAATTATACTCAGCTGTCAATATGGAACACATTCATTGATCTCAAAAACTCATAAATGATTACGCATCGATGAAATAGAACATTTTTGAATATCATATTCGACGTAAAATTATTATTATGGTCACATTTGTCTATAAGTGCATCGAATTTTTATGGCAAAAGATGATTCTTGTCGTTGTTGATGTGATTGAAAAATTTAAAAATGGAGCCGGTACTGATTTTGCATTCTATACTATTTTATTTTATTATTTCTTATCTACTCGTAATAACGTAGTTTAAAATTAAAATAAAAGTAGCCGGTCTAAGCAGAATATTGGAAATTAATCTGTGATACTGTGTTAGAGCATAACTATGAGAATTAAGAATAGAGGTTATAGAAAACAATTATTATTGATATTGTCGTATCTCCATGTTATGTTTTAGATCTTTTTATTCACTTGATGTGGCAAAGCAAGGATAAAATGATAATTGAAAGAACTGTTTCGTAAAATATTTTAATTAACAACTACAAACTAACAAGGTGACAGGCATTATTATTTACAAATTTGATTACAATTAGTGGTGATACACTGGAGCGGGGGCTGAATACTGGGCACCGGGAGCAGCATGGCCGAGTGGTTCGCGGTGGACAACAGCATTGAATCCATTGTGAGGATCAGCGGTGTACTCCACGGTACGCTTGTAACCATCAGCATCAATCAGGGAGTAAGATCCTTGGACTACGTCTCCGTTTCTGGACTCGTGTTGGCTCTTTGAGTCTCCGGTGTGAGAATCTTGGATGTCGTATGCGAATTGGTATTGAGGATTTGGATCGTAGTCGGCATCTTCGGCGTATTTGCCAACATGGGATTCATAGCCGCCGTATCCGGGCTGAGCCAAAAGACCAGCTTGGGCCACTGCTACTACGGCGGCGAAGAAGAAGAACTGGAAAATTTGGTCATTGTAGATGTAAATAAAATAGTTAATTTTAATACTTAGCTCATCGTTATAATTGGCAAAGACGAATTATTTCAGATTCAAGAGTAACTCAGAATGTATTGTGTTTTAAATATTTTAAAAATTAACTATCCAAAGTCGAATAGGGTGTATTCTGTAATATATAGTCAAATTAAAGTAGCTATTTAAACATAACAACCGTCAATAAATGTTGGGTTAAGCTCAATGGAATAGCTTAATATGAATTTGAATTCGTCATAAAAAAAAAATGTCCCCAGAAAATGTTTTTTAAATATGAGAACACTGCACAAGCAAAACATCGTCTAAAATGCGTTTAAAAATGGAACTGTTTGTTTTAGTCTATGGAATTCATTTGTTTTGAAATTAATCTTCCATTTTTTATCCTGTCAAATAATGAACAGAAAATTTGTTCCACAATTAACTAAGCAAAATAAAGTAAATATAAGAATTAACACTTAAATGTATACATTAACACTTACATTGGAAGTTTATATTGTAGCTTTAAGTAATAATGTATTGTTTGTTGATTGTCCACTTACCTTGAATGCCATTTTGATGAATTTATTGTGTGAGAAGAAGGAACTGAATGATAATTCGATTATGTGGAACTCTTTTATATATTGACTGTCTCTATATTCAACTTTCTTACCCCCAATTTTATCACTATTATTTAAGGCAGGGGCCGACAAAACGTGAAATGTTGTTTTTTTATTTTTTATTTTGAAGCTGCTTATTAAAATGTCTACGCTGTGCAAATGCAGCAATACGAGATGCATCCGGATAACTTCGTAGATGGAATCATTTGAAAAATAATGAAATTTGAGTTGACCAGTGGATTCACCAGGAATTAGTTTATTTATAAAGGCACATTTACACTCTTCCAGACTTTATAGTTTTATTTTGTACAGTTTTTTTCATGACAACAATATGAAAAAAATAATAAAACACATTTTTTTGTACTAATTATTCATTTATAATATAAAGGACAGGGCTTAATTAATACATACATATAAGTTTTACAAAAAAACGTTTTATATAATTAAATATATAACATTCAAGAATTGAGAGTTCATATTGTAAAAGTGAATATTAAAATAATAGTGGGAATGATAAAAATATTATATTTTGATTTCAGAGTTAATGATAGGAACGTTGATTTTACTCAGAATGAACTGCTTTTGTTGTAACCTCAGTCGTGATCCGACAATATTATCGATACATATTATAACTACAACCATTCAAAAAAGTATTACATTTAATAAAAATGTTTGGATCTTTGCATAATATAATACAAGTTAAACTATTAATGAATAATAACAAATCTTTTGAATTTATTCCACATACAATTTATAATGATCACGGGTTTCGCTCATCGCGAGCATTATCAAAGATTGTTAGTCTCAGTTGATAATTCTCTCGATGAGTGAAACCGGTCCTGATCCTAATAAATTTTATGTGGAATATGTAAAAAAATGAGTTAATATTTATTAATACATATGCCATTCCACCAAGTGTTGTAAGTGAGCATGTTAAGCTAGTTTAAAAAAAATCGTTTTTTACTTATTTAAATCTATGTAAGATGCTACAAAAAAGAGCAATTGTTGTTCATACCAAATTGAAAATCGCTTGGTAATTTTTGTTTTTCTGAAATCCTCTCCGTCAAAACTAATTCTAGTGATAATTAATATCTCCTTGGGACCTGGCAATAATGAAATACTCGTCGGTGATTGGAACAAACCGCAGTGTACTGAAATTCAAATAAAGAATTATCGGAGATTCGCAAAGGGTTACTACTACCCATCAATACCAACAGCAGAAAAAGTGAAAATAATTTATGATCTGCTATGTCGCTTATTGTTACGTATAACATTTGTATAGCGTAGACAGAAAGGTAATTTTGACAGGTAGTCTGTTGTCGAAATAAACTGGATATAGCTAGCAAAATCTATTATTACAAATTGATTTGCTTTCAAGATATGCCTATAATATTATATCAGCTTACGTTTTAAAAGTTAAATTCCTGTCATTTTTTGTGCCCATAATCAACGTAATCTTAATTATATTCCATTAATAATAAACAGTTACGCATTGTCTTAATTGGTAGTGATAAATAATAATTACTTCAACAATACCCACATGATAAAAGTGTCAGTCGATAAAACAGTTACCTTTATTTTTCTCATAAAAATCTGAGTGACATAAATATCTTTCGTAAAGTGTGAAAAGTTCTGATAAAAATAAACTGAAACTTTTATGCAGACTGTACAACTATTATTTTATAGATTGACGAAAATTACACTAACAATCAGTTTGAGGACAATTCCTTGTGTGCATTTCACTTGTCAATATTTTTTTACCAAACAAGTTTTACCCTCGGGTTTCAATAGATAGAAATGCTAACAAATTGCATCAACTTGTTATCAAACGCACATCCAAGAAAATAAACCATTTATTTCATCTCCTGAGTTTTCGAGGAAGACCCAATCATTATTCAATAAATACAACTATTCATAGAAAAATTTTAAGTGAAGTTTTAATGTTGAATGCAATATAGGAATAAAAATTATATAGGAACGAATTCTTTTCATCATACCGAAGATAAAATCTCCTCAATGATCACTTATAAGGTACAACCTGTCAATTATTCGGCGAATGGCAATTTATTCAAAATAAATTTAACCCATTCCGATCGGTTGAAAATGCTCGTGATGAGTGGAACCGGTCCCAATCTTAGTTTAATATGTGTAATAAGTACAACAAAATTGTTTTATTTTCCCTCCTCAATGCTGTTCTTAGGGAACATAACAGCAAAAAACGGAATATTTCAATATAACGATAAGTAAAAATTTCATCAATGACCTGAGAGAGAAAGATTGACTGCGTACAAAAGTTATTTTGAACAATTTTGTTTTTCAACGACAACAAAATTTTGAAAACATAATTTCTTAAACAAAGTTTTAAAATCACTGCATATTGATGAGAGCGTCTTAACATGTGATAAAAATAATCTCACAGTATGTTTCTTCATCTTATATATAAAACCGAGACGGGGGATGTATGTCTGTAATTCCCTTTTGCATTGTTGTTGCAAGTTCAAACAAACGAATTGATTTCGCTCGCGAAAGTTTCGACGGTAATTTGTTTCGTTATCAATGTGTGTGTAGAGACTCCAATTACTCGAGTATCGAGTAGTACATATAAAAACCGAAACGGCGTATGTATGTCTGTGGGTCTGTAATTCCCTTTTGCATTGTTGGTGATTAAGTTGCCATAAAAACGAATATGAAAGAAAATATGTTTGATTTTTTTATCGGCGAAGACATTTAGTCAAAATGTAATAAATTAGTCTTCTACTGAACTTTTTATTTACGTGAAGGTTTTATTTGACATTTCTTTGACAGCAAATTAGATTTTTTCCTTGAATTTGGATATTTGAATGGGCAAGAATGGGGCTGTCAATATATGAAAGGGGCTGTGAAATGTCAATGCCAGTCTGAAATGTTCATTTTAATTCCATTTTAATTGACCTAGACTTTTGAATTTTGAAAAAAGTTGTTTCAACTTGGCCCGTCTGAATTTACGCGCCGAGGTGAACATAACCCCAAACTGGTCCGAGCGAAGCCGGGTTCGAACACTAGTTGATTATATAAATGTGAATGAAAATAATAAACAAAACATCTACCTAGTAATTTAGTTGTTCTTTTTACTCGCGAAGAAAATACAATACAATCGCTGAAAGTGTTTGCTATTAAGTATTACAGAACATTTTGCACTGTCAATGTCAAGTGAAAGGAAAATTAGCAGAGACGCAATCCTTACTTTGGTACTTGCAACTGTATATTACTGGTACTTCCATAGATGTCAATAACTTATCAAATCCCTTTACCACAAAGTGTTTTATTTTGTATATCCTTACAAATTTGTATCTATATTATTGTTGGCATAGTTAAAATCTAATTAAACCAAACGGAAATGGATGCAATTAACATATTTTAACCTAAATCATCAGATATCAAATTTTATGAAAAAAGAAAGGACTCAAATGGTATGAATTGGTAAATCTAGTTATCTCAATTTATGATACATTGAAAACTTGAAGCCATTGAAGCTATTTTTTTAAAATATTTTTAACTTTTTTAAAAAAATTAAACGTACTCGTGTTATTAAAAAAAATCGTGCATAAATTTCCGTCATTTAAGTTCATCTAATATTCTAAATGCCAGAATATTCCCCTTGAATCAAAGATCAGTTTTAAGAATAGTCTGCCGCATTTTATGGAAAATACTTGATTATGTATAGGTATATCTTGTGATTTTCCTTACGTTGTTTTCCGTCAGATGGTATACTACAAAAATAATTGTTACATTTCAAAATAAAAAAATGGCTTTATGGCATATCAATATTTTCTTCATATGGCTCAAATTTTTTTTCTAGATTAAAACGAATTTATTGCTCACGGATTGTATAAGTGGAATAAGGAAAATCTCTGGCTTGAAGAATGAACTGGTTCGCTTTCTGATTCAAGGTCAATGGAGTCATCGACATCGATAGTATCGCTTTTTTTTATGAGCATTAGGTTTAATAATATTCACGAGACTGGGGTCACAGTAAAATTTAAAAAAATAGTTTAAAACTAATACTTATGTGTTATAAAACATATTTTCTTTTGAGTTTCTTATAAATGGTTAAAATAAAACGCTGTCGTTGTGTTAGTTCGAGCGATCCTTCGGAATATCCTGAATATACCAAAAGGACAGCAGTTAACACTATGCAAATCAGAAAAGTTTTTCACCCTTAAATAATTCCAATGATTTAATTCCTTTACGAATGACTGAATGTGTCGTTGGAAAAAAGTTGTTTCATAAATATTATCTTTACTTTTTGCTTTTAATATGACCACTTTCGCATTTATTCTGTTGAGAATCAGAACCGGTTCGCTTATCGCAAGCATTGCCAACTAATTAAATATAAAGCTAAAATGCTTGACATGATGAGTTCCAAACCGGTCTAGTATTGATCTTTTCAATCCAGAAAAAATATTCATTGTCCGCTTTATTAAGTTTCATAAGTGAAATTATTTTGCACCTGTAGTGATGGACCTTAAAATTGTTTGATTTTTTCACTATCCTCCCTAAAGCAACTGTTTTTAATCAAAAAATTTCAAAGTTATCGGTTTTTCGATATTTCGCATTACGGAAATTCTTTCACTGATTGCAGCAACCGGTGCCCAACTCCGCCAGAATAAAAATTTAAGTTTTCGGTCGCTGTATTGATTGAGCTTGTATATTTAACAAAAAATCTAATCTTTAATCGGCAATAAATCCATTGCAATATTGTAAAAACTACTTATTCTACACGTTTAAAAATCATTATATGCAAAAACAAAAAAAAAATGATTGTTTCAAAATATCACAATGGGGGACCCCCTTAATCAGAATATGTAAAATTAACAATTTAAAATAATATGATTGCATTTGATGTGTCGAGTCCTTAACAACTGTCAAACCATATATATTGTTTTGTCAATATTTCGCATTACGGAAATTCTTTCACTGATTGCAGCAACCGGTATCTTATTATTTAACGGTATTGATTGAGCTTGTATATTTAAAAAAAAATCTATTGGCATTTAATCGGTTGAAATAATTAAATCAAAAACTCAGTAACGAGTTGTTTTACTATTTCGGGACCACAATGTAACCAAAAGTAACAAAACAAATATGATAACATTTATGTGTCGCTAATTATTCGAATCGCGACATAAATATGATTGGTTATCTTATTATTTAACGGTATGTTATGTCATTGCTCATTTGAAAATTAAAATAATTATATCAGTAACGAGTTGTTTTATTTCAATGTACATAATTTTCAAAACCGTTTAATTAATAAATGAATATAAATCTTCATATATTTTGAATTATTTCGAGGGTGGTTTTTTGCCAATGATGTTTCATATTCCATATATTTTTTCATGTTTTCTTTCCAGGGCTGTGGAGTCGGAGTCGGAGTCGGAGTCGTCGCGGCGTTTTGGCCGGAGTCGAAAATTTTGAAAAGTTTGAACTTTTTATTTTTGCATTTTAATATGTCAAATTTGAGTTTTGGCCGCATTGATAGGGTTGATATTTAATTGAATACACATAAATAGGAAAATTAGGGGAAAAAAGTGACGATATTAACCTTTTTTTAGTCGGAGTCGGAGTCGTGGTTTTGGTAAATGCTGGAGTCGGCCCTGACCTGGACTCAAAAGCCCTGGTTCTTTCTATTAAAGATACCACCATACAATAGCACTGTTATTTTTTACATTTTGAATCGTTCTTGCGGCTAGTATAAACTCGATTGAGATAGTTTCGTTAATTGAAAAGGGGTGGGGCTTAACCTTTAAAATCCCTACGGTCCCGTATGGAACCAGTGAGTATGGTGAACTTCGCTATCAGATTTCACTGATTTATGATAATAGTTTTCATCATATGAATATTAGGTTTCATAAGTAATGTCTTTGAGATACCGATCCATAATTTTATTTTCGGTTTCGTAAAACATTTTTGTCGCAATGAAGAATACAAACTCTGCGTTACAAGGTTGACTCTTGGGATATGCGTTGTGTTATATCCGGCGGACCGTAATAAATAAGATTTTTACACACTATACAATATATTTTAATGCGGATAGAGATTTTTTTACCTAGAAATTTATTCTTGGTGTTGACCGATTCATTTTTCCAAGATAGCTGTAGCTAAAATGGATTCATTTATTTGTTTACCTAGCGAATTAGAAAGCGTACAAGTTGCGGTGCTGGTCATTGTTCGTAAATCATAAGCAATCTTTTATTTTTCTAATGCTTTTTATTTTACCCACATAGGCTGACTTGTTTTAGAGAAATGTTGGTCGGTTCCTGTGGTCTAGTGGCAAGAGCTTTGTCCTAGCAATCGGGGGGCCCGGGTTCAATCCCCGGCAAGGTTAGATTTTTTCAATTGAAAAAAAAAGATCTTGGGCTGGGTGTTATGTTATTTATCGTTGATTTTGTGCACAACTGATACATTATTTACCATCGAGTTAATCTCGTGTGACTTTCACAACTCAGAATATTTGGCGCATTGGCGCAAGCTGTAATGCCAAATATTTAAAAAAAAAAATAATATATTAAAAAAAAAAAAAAATATATTTTTTAAGAGTTTTGGGCCGCGCAGATATTTCACATAAAATGCTCGGGCCCTTAAAGGTTAATCTGAAAGAAATTTACTACTATTTTTAGTACGGTGATAGTTATTGACTAATGTCATTAAAACACAGTATTATAATTAAAGCTTAGATATTTATTTATTAAAAACTACAATGAGGATGATACATCGAGTGATAAATGATTCACAGCAGGCATGGTGTTGCAATAACAATTACTTAACAACAAAACAGGGTTAAAGTAACAAGAATTAAATAATAAAAATAAATAGTTGACATTATAATAATTCACTGAGTCACGCATATAAACAAAATAAAGAATAATATAAAATAAGAGATGAAAAAAATAAACAATGTTTTACAACCAAGTTACTGTTATCGCGGACAAGAAATATAAATGAGATACCTACATACCTAATACATTTAAGAATACTTTTTAGTATTTATGAGCTGCAGGTGCGACGTATTTCTGCTGAGCTACGTACTTAGGGCTTGCTGGTATTGTGGGGCCTGATGAACTTGGTATTGGGGAGCTTGATGACCCTGGTATTGTGGGGCTTGCTGGGCTTGGTATTGTGGGGCCTGGTGGGATTGGTATTGTGGGGCCTGGTGAGTTTGGTATTGAGGAGCCTGGTGAGCTTGGTATTGTGGGGCCTGGTGAGCTTGATATTGTGGAGCCTGGTGGG
Organism: Himalopsyche kuldschensis; assembly: GCA_028554975.1. Taxonomy (NCBI): domain Eukaryota; kingdom Metazoa; phylum Arthropoda; class Insecta; order Trichoptera; family Rhyacophilidae; genus Himalopsyche; species Himalopsyche kuldschensis. Next base: position 5,383,793 of record JAHFWI010000029.1, on the reverse strand, counting down.
CTTGGTATTGTGGGGCCTGGTGAGCTTGGTGTTGTGGGGCCTGGTGAGCTTGATATTGTGGGGCCTGGTGAGCTTGATATTGTGGGGCCTGGTGAGCTTGGTATTGTGGAGCCTGGTGAGCTTGATATTGTGGGACCTGGTGAGCTTGGTATTGAGGAGCCTGGTGAGCTTGGTATTGTGGGGCACTATGCTGAGGAGCCTGATATTTGGCAGCAGCTGGAGCTGGGGCGTGACCAGTTGGTTCACGGTGGACAACAGCGTTGAATCCGCTCTTTCCTTCGACGGTGTATTCGACGGTTCGCTTGTAACCATCAGCATCGATCAAGGTGTAGTATCCTTTGGTGATATCTCCGTCGCGGGACTCTTGTTGGCTGTGATAGTCACCGGTGTGGTCATCTTTGACTTCGTATGCGTATTCATACTTGGGGTGATCATTGTATGCTTCTTCCTGATGACCATATCCCCCGTGACCGTGCTCGTTGTAAGCGGGTTGGACTTGTTGTGCCTGCTGCTGATGATGCTGGGATTGGACGGCCACTGCCAAGGCGACGACGAAGAAGAACTGTTTTGACAAGTTATTTTTTCTTTAAAGACATTCTCATGACAGGTGATATTAATCAAGTGATATTAATAGACATTTTCATCCAAATCATAAACCGCTGGTGATGTGTTCAAAGTAAAAGTTAACGATACATGCGAAGACAATCAAAATATAACTACTATTCAATGCACAGTATCAATGCTTGCTATTTGTTTAGAAGTTAGACTCTTCAGTCTTTTAAAAAATGATGAAGAACTCGATCTAACTCAACTGAAAAGTCTTTTCTGTGTAAACAACGTTCTGTAATATATTAAAAAAACATAATCACAGCCTTCACAAAGCTAGTATCTTGATGATTTCTAAAAGGAAGGCAAACGAGGGAACAAAATTCATAACAAAACATTGTTGTATAACACTAGGCTTAAATTATTATTGTTTTAATATACGTTTTGATAAAATCAGGACAGTTCAGCACACTGAATTGACAATGCAAAATGATTCAGAATTTTTGAAAATGAATCGAAATGGCGTCAGTAAAAGTTGTAATTTATCGGTCAATTAATGGTAAAATATTTATGACGAGGCGTTTTATCATCGCGAAATCAATCAAAAATATTTTGTATAAATTAGAAAATGTTAATAATTGTATAAAGAATTATTTCATAATGCTAAGCTTAAATTTTTTGAACCTTACACCTAGAAGATTTAAAAGTCAATTTTGTTTCAATCATACATGTTGAAAAAACAAAACAGTTATTCGAATTAAATTAAACATTTATATTAATGGTGAGCAAAGATGGCATTTTTAACAAACCGATTAAAAACTAACGACTTTTTACCGATTTCCATTCAAATTTGATTGAGATAAATTTAAAACAATAAGTTTAAAACGATCACTCATTTTAAAGTAAATACGAACGTTGCCAACCAGTGTACGAATTAGTAATGTAATGATATTTCGAGATGCTTTTGGCAGAGAATGTGTCAAAAAGAGAGTTCAAATTTTAGTTGATCTCTGTCAATTTTTTATGTGAATTATATCGTATTTCACCGCAAAATTTCATTAAGAGATTTGATTATTTTAGATAATGCTGCTTTAACCTTTGACAAAGATTGAATATTATTTAAATCATTATTAAACTAGTGCATAATTTTAAATACCTTGTACACCATTTTGCTTTATTTAGTGATGCTGTTTGTGGGTTGATACAAAACTGTTGACTGATACATTTTTGGTGGCAGCATGGTAATATATACCCACAAAATAAATGTCGCAATGTTCCGATTAACCATATCGGAGCCCAAAATAATACAAACCCTCAGGGGCTGATTTTCGCTATATATTACGCGATGTTTTTACAATTACTACAAACATCTGTGTATGACTTTTAATAAGATATTTTTTTCACATATCTTTGCGCCATTCATTATCCACTGCCTACGTAATGCAAGGTGTTTAAAGTGTTATTAAAAATCTTTTCCTGTTCGGCGCCTAACCGCATTTTACTCTTAATAAAACACTCGTATTGAGATCAAAATATTTTGACAAGCGAGATTTTTTTACCGCCTTTGTAAGTCTTAGATTCGTCCATTTCGAAATCAACGTATAGAAGTTTGTCGGTAAATTCATGACAGCTATGTTCTCACTAGGAAGATCTTTGAGAAGAATATGTGACCCTTCTGCATACATCACTATGTTTATATAAATATGTTGACTGACAAAACTGATGAAAGTTGAATGGATAGCACATTTAAAAATTAGAAAAATATCGAACACGATTTCTTAGAAATTAGAATGATGATTACAATGTAAATTCGTTTTTCGGAAACCAACAAAAACCACGTTTGCGAAATGTAATATATGGTATACAATTAAATTGATAACTTTGTTCACTTTAAATGTGGAACTGTCACTTCTAGGTAGAAAGGCATTACTTAAATAATTAAAACGTATAATACTTTACTATTTCTACATATATTCAGAAAAAAGATCAGGACTGGCTTCGCTCATCGTAAGCATTGTCACCTTGAGTTGAAACTGAAACTGATTTCATCTTTATCTGAATAAATATGGCAATATCCGTATATATGTTTTTATTAATTTAGATAAATTTGTAAAGTAGTGGAACGTGTTTCGCCGCTTTAAAAAACATCTTCAGAATGAATATATTTATTTCATATGACGGAAGTATTGTGGATTGCATGATGAGACATGGAAAGTGGTGTATCACGAGTAAAGACTCCAATTCAAGTCCATTTTTCAACTACTCGATACTCAAGTAATTTAAAAAATACTCGAGTAATATTCGTTATTTATAAATGAAGATTATTTTCCAATTTTTCTTTTCTTTAAACAGCGGGCAGACAAACTTGAAAGCACTATTGAAATCATTGTTAAATTTTAAACCGACGTCCACAGCAACAGATAGAGTTTTTCTACCGCGGTTAAAAATTTGAGGCGTTTAATTATCTATTATTTTCGAAATATATGTTTCATGAATTGAAATAAATGTATTAATGCAATGAAATAAGCTTATTTATTTATTTATCAACTATTTATGTATGTTACAGTGAAACTGTATTCTCCGTGAAAATATATTCTTCTCCAAGCTGTCATTGAAATTAAATTTGACCCCCCTATCTTCAGCCCTATGTTTGTCTGCGTTTTTCTTTGGTTCTCTTTTTAATGAAAGGGACTACTTGCTGATTTTATTTCATTGAAGCAAATTAAAATTTTGGGCTGGCAAATCATCGACTTGGGCCAATAATTTCTCTGATCCTGACCAGTGAAATCATGTTGTGATACAAATCTATTACTTGATACTTTTTCACTGAGAATACAGTTTCACTGTAACATATACACAAATTTGAATTAATAATGTACATTGTGGTACATCTGAAACTACTCGAGTATACTCGAGTACTCGAGTCTTTTTAAATTTTACTACTCGATACTCGAGTAGTTGAGATGTCAAGTAATTGGAGTCCCTAATCACGAGTGAAATGTGAGGTTCACGTATGTAGAGTAAAAATCTCAATAGTCGAGTGTGACATCGATAGCTTCAAATCCTAACCCGGACAATATCATTTTTTAGACGAATAATACTTTTCTTTTCGTGGATATGGATGTTTGTGTTGTCTAAAATTCCCTCCCACACCCATTCAATCCTCAGGATGGGAAATAGCGTGAGCACTAGTCTTGTCCTATTCGTATCAATTGTATTAGTACAAATTTTGACGTGACAACGTCTTATAAATCGATGAACGAGAGGCAGTACCGCATCTATCTCTTCCTCGAAAGAGACAGCGGCAGCACACAACTTATACACCTACAGTACCTACACGTGATCTGTTTACAACTGTTTATAAAGTGAAGTGAAATTTGAATGTGGTTTTCATTGTTTATTTATTAGATAAACGCCATTAGGAGTCCACATGCTCCATGATTTAGATAAAAAAAAATTGATAGCATGTGATATATTGCAATTAAAATATATAATTAAAATTGATGAACGTTTTCAAAAGAGTCCAACAGCTATATCCGATTACAATTTCACTTCATATCAGCTTAGATTAACCTACATATGTACATGACATTTTGCGCACTTAAATTAGGTCCACGGGTAGTAAGTATCAGCGGTGGTCGGCGAACAATGGCCGCTGTCATTTTAACATTTTGCAAATCCGCTTGCGTTCCCGCCACAATTACCGACAAAATCGATTTAATTTTTTACGAGATTAAAAAGCACAACTTCGGTATTATGCACGGAGAGAGAATTACCCTTTCGACGACCGCCGAGAAAAAAAATATCGCATTATTTACTGGAGATTGATTGAAAAAGATTCAACGGAACCACATTTTATAAATGGATTATTTAATGATATAATATAATTTGTCAGTTAAGAATAAAATATGTAATGGAAACCAATTCACAGAATATTGATTGAATTGCATTTGATTATGTCTAAAATAACAATGCATAAAGTTCAATAAGAATTATGTAATTTATGGTTTATAATCCTAGTTCTGACAATGAAGTAATACCCAAAGTTGCTTTTATTTTGTTATTCTAATATTTTATCTGGGTTACCATTTCTTTACATTGGAATGTTAAAAATGAAGATAAGCACCAAAGCGAATTTCCACTGAGCGAGATATTTGCTTGGTTTTGTTAAAAATTTTGAAAATGTCACTCGAGCAGAAAATACTTCATAAAAAGAAAATCGGCTTGAAATCTGTGCTTTTCAATGAGTTTTGTCGCACACGACCCGGGTTTTGCTTTTTCGCTTCTTCATGCAATTTCCAGATCACGAAGGAATTTGAAGTGACTCATTCGTGCACCTGAAACTCCAATTTTATATTGAAATTCCATGAAGCATCTTTAATCGAAGTCCTACGATACTTCATAAAAAAAATCATGATTTTAAATTGAACTTTTCAGGACTCAAAACAGATACCTTCAGCAGTTTTTACCGCTAGATTACAAATACATAAAAATATGCTCATATGAAACTCACATGAATATAAATCGAAAAACATATTTTAGCATTTTTTATTTAATATAAATTATTTCGGTTTGGTTTTGTATTTTTATTAAAAATATAACTAAACTAAATTTGAAGATATTTAATTGTAGAAATTTTGATTGTTCATATATGTGATATTTCATCAGATAAAAGTTTGAATTGGGTAATTATTTTTAATTCAAAACTAAATCCATAGCAAATAACCTTCAATATATATAGATATAACTTGTAGAGAAATTAATTGTTCATATATGTGATATTTCATTAATCATTTGATTTTTTAATTCAAAACTTAAAATAACTTTATATGCTTAAAACTTTATATGCTTAATATAAACTGGAATAATTATAAATAAACTATCAAATGGATATTATGGCATCTGTTTTAGTATGAATGTTTTATTATGAATGTAATAGCTCTGGCTCTCAACGGGTGATTAACGATTACATATTATTTTTTTTGAATTTTCACTTATCATGCGAATAAATAATTATGGCATTGTTTCTGGTCAAAAGTAGTCCGTGTTATATAAGATGCCTGTTAAAGCGAGGGCCCGAGATCTGGTTTCGGGTCGATTATAAACGTATTACAGATATTATTGCCGAAAATGTATCATTAAGTTATTATTTATTATTATTACTCTGTGCATGTTTGTTTGTCAATAACTTTTTTTTAAAGAAATGTCTTGGAAATAAACGAAATAAAAAGAAAAATATCTACAGGATGGAAACAAATGAATAAGAATTTTTACAGTTAATATTTATTAAAATACCACCAGTAAAGTGGAGTGTATAAAATTATTTACATAATATATTGGAATAATTTGGAAGAACTTGTTTTCATCATAACCCGTTGTGAATGTAATACTAATTTCTTATTTCAAGGAGCAGGCACGCTAGGGAGATAAGTTGAATAATCTCGTAAGAAAAATAACAATGTATTTTATTTCTACATAAATTCTACATTTATTATTTTTCTTACCGTATTATAATGGAGTTCTACCAAGTAAATGCCTACTCAATCAATGAATAATCTCCATTAAATATTAATTAAAGATAAGTGCGGTTGAACAGTTAACAGTGGTGCCCTCTTGGAATAGTTATTTTTCAATGCCTCAAATTCTTTCTTTAAAAATTGCACATGTTTTATTAATTTTGAAACATACTTAGATATATTACAAAATCAATACACACAGTCATTACCGACACGCGAACATGTTTTAAAATGAGATGCAAATGATTACTTTACGGCACTTAATTGTTTGGTCAGTATCTAATTAGGTAAACGGTCAGTATATAATTAATTTTGGCCAGTATATAATTGGAAAATGGTCAGTATTTATTTGTTAAAGGACAAGTAGATATCTGTAAACGGTCTGTAATAAATAGTGATAGAACGATTTAGTAAAGATATGTACATAAGGTTTAGGTTAGGTAATAATCAAACATTTCAAACAAATGTAGATTTGATTAGATTTCGTCATAAATTTGCTTCTTACGACCATATTTGATCAATTTCACAAGTTGTTGAATTTATTTAAAATGACTGACCAATTAATTAAAAACTTATTGTTTTACATAAATTGCTGGCCGTTTCATTTAATAACTGTACACAATCATACATATTCAGTAGATGCTGATTGTTTATAATATTTACTGACAAATTACTGATCATTTATTAAATTTACTGACCCAACCTTGAATCAGATACTGACCCATTAAATACACGCCATACTTTATTTCTGATGGCTTTGAGATTAAAAGCAACGTTATTTATCGGAAATATTCTTTCGTTATAAAACGTCAAACAAAAAAATATTAAGACTCTTACTAAAACCTGATCAAATTCTATGTTACAGAGTTTATTTTAAAGGAACGTCCTGTATATGAAACCAAATTTGGAAGTTATGCAGATGAATTTTTTCCGGGTGGCCTAAGTAGATAATGGATAAATAACTGCAGAGAAAATTAACCAAGTATGAAAGTAATTAGAATAAATTTCACGTTAAAGTGTAATTGTATATATGATACAGTGTGTAGTGTAATAATAACGCTACAGACATTTTCAACACATCATAAATCAAATGAGAATTGTTCAAAATCAGATGGAAGTATTTCCTTATCACTCGAAAAATGTGTAATTAGATTATTAAATACTATCGTAAATATTATTGACTATAACCAAATATACATGTTAAATTTTATTTGCTATGTGGAGTATTATTATACATAGTATCTTAATAAGTTAACGTTAAGTGTATTTTGCGTATTTACATTATATGTACAATTGATCATTAATAAAGCCTCTAAGTTTGATCATTATGTCGCCCCTTAAAAGCAGCCTTCATTTGCGAATACTAGTTGCATACAAATTGTTCTATGAAAAAAATGTTGACTCTCTTGACATTGCACACTTGAGCTTGCCCAAACGCAATCTGTCTCGCTTTCATGTGCGTTCCGTTTAATGAACTATTTTAGAATTTTATCGATAAATCAATCACTATTCTACAGTATTTATATAATTAAAAAAACATACTGCCGTGTCCAAGTGATATTTTTGCTCCTAAATGAGATGTAAAACTTCTACAGGACATTTGGATTTAACTTTTATTCTAAAATTAACAACATCTGTCGATTTCGCTCACTAATTTATGATCATCGATTGACTGAAAACAGTTTTTTTTTCAGTCTGAAGAAATGTCACAACCTAGTAGCACTTAGTTAGCTAACCATCTCGCAAAATAACAAATATATCAATTGAAATTAATTATTTAAGCATGCATAAACTTATTTTTCCATCACTGGTTAGGAATACAATTTATTTAGCTCAACAAAATAAGAAATCTCAAAGCAACCAGTGCCACCATTTTTATAAATTTATATATTTTTTTGTTGATTGAATGTTGTGCAGTCTTTTCACATTACAACACTTCTGTTAAAATACTCCATGATGTGTCCACGAAGTCAACGTTGGAGTTAAAAATATTGCTAAAAATTTCATTCAAATATTATATTACTTTGAGCGACATGTTTTGACTTGTTATACACCGCACAAATGTATTTATTTGTTCATAAAGTCCACAGTGGAATCGAATATAGAATTCATTTAAATTATTGAATGTTAAACAATGTATAAATAGTAATATTATATTCAGTTATGAACTTGGCAACACCTTTTCATTTACCTTAAATTATTTGGTACATAAATAGGATCTCGGTGACCTGATATTTTATTTGAGCGCACGTGTGTCAACTGTCTGCGATTCATTTAAAGTGAAAGCAAAAAGTAATATATAATTACACGATGTATTTAGTTAAATCGAACAATCTTTTTGGCACATATAAATTTACTTTGATGTGTGTATACATGCAATGTAAAAAATATGAATGAAATGATATGGTAATTTCGTCTAATAATTTTAACTAGTAATAGTAATATGACTGCTTTAGAATATAGACAAAAGAAATAATAGCACTTACAGACAAATTTTCGTAATGGATTGAAGTATTGTCTCGCTGCAGGTGCTTAATACATGACATCATTATTTTTACAATTCACTCAATGTAGTGTTATATGCATACCGTTATAATTTTATTAATACGGAAGTTCATATTATATATTTTCTGAGCATTAACCTTTTCTTTGACGCGATTGGCACAAAATCACTCAATTCGAATCTAATAAATATGTGAGGAATTCACAAGCACTGTCAAAAAAATTCATATTGATTTTCCAAACTAGCGTCCGAATCAAAGCAATAATATTTGCGCCAGGTTATTTATTCATATGAAAATATTCAGTGTAGGCTTAAAATATTATACATTGATAGATTCCACCCTTCAACTACTGTCGTTATCATCTTACAATGCTTCAACCTTATGGATTATATGTTTCATTGATAAGGATTTCGATTGAGGGTGCTTGATGGAATTTCAATATCAAATTTTAATTGTTTAAATTTTTTACTTTTCCATGAGTTTTGTCGCTAACGACCCGGGTTTCGCCTTTCGGTATCTTCAGGCATTTCAAGTGCACGGATTTCAGTTCAAGTACATCCGTGCACTTGAAATGCATGAAGACGCCGAAAGGCGAAACCCGGGTCGTTGGCGACAAAACTCATGGAAAAGTACAAAATTCAAACATTTCAAAAATGTTTCATTTTATTTCTAAATCCAAACACTCATGTTTAGATCTCTTAAGCACCGTCTATCAAGGGGAAAATAAACAATTTAATCTATAGTATTTCAAATTTAATAAATGAACCCCCACCCCATCGGAACTCCCTAACGAATAGATGCGAGAAGATTAGAGTATTCTTCCCCAACACTATACAAAATGGTTATGATTTCCGCACCATGTGTAATCTTCACATATTCACAAGCGTATTTCCATTTCCTTGTTTACCCCGACGCTTTCTATCCCAGCTACGGAATTATTAAAGGCATGTATTTAATGGGTCAGTAACTAATTCAAGTTTTGGTCAGTTAAATAAATAAATGGTCAGTTAATATTATAAACGGTCAGTTGTCATTGTATCAGTGTGAATGTGGTCAGTTATTAAATAAAACGGTCAGTAATATATTTTAATGGTTAGTTATTTAAAAAAAAATATAAGTTTTTACCAAATATGGTCGTAATAGGCAAATTTATGACATTTTTATTTTAACTGACCATTTATTATTTTAACTGACCATTTATTATTTTTAACTGACCGTTTTAAGTATTTATTACTGACCGTTTTAAGAATTTATAACTGACCATTTATCGAATTAGAAACTGACCAAATAATTAGTAGTCATTATTAAAATTATCGTTAGAAGTTATTTAGGGACGTGTATTTTTAAATGGAAAACTCTTCAAGATTTTTAGCATACACGAAAATCGTTCTACATTACTGTGTCATGATTATAAGATAGCTGAATCGCAACCCATCGACTCGTAATGAAATATTTCAACGTTAGAGATTTATGTGAATTAGACAAGACCGGTTTACTGTATATAAATTCAATGGGTTTTGGAGAAAATAATGATACAATTATTGCATTGATAAAGGATTAGTATTTCGCTAGTTAGTTCAGTGTATTATAAAGGTGGGTTAGAAGAAATGATAACACCGCATAACTCAACGTCTTTTGATACAAGTCTTAAAGGCCTTGACCGGGTAGGATTAAGAATTAGAACACTAGAGCGAAAAATATAATCTCATTGTTTTTGTTAGTTTTAATTATACTTTTTTTTTAAATTAATGAAATGTCACTTCTGATGTAATCGGTCGAATGAAACTCGGTCAAAGTGTATGATAAATGATGTTTTTTTATAAGTTATCAATGGCAGAAAACATGTCGTTTACAACATGCTACTTCTTATTACATTAATCATGTTATATTAGTTTTTAATTAAGGTAGTTCTAAGATATTAAAATAACTTGTACCTTATATTCAGCAAAATCGAATCAACGTAAAACATTTATAAATAACTAGTATTCGAACCCGGCTTCGCTCGGACCAGTTTGGGGTTATGTTCAGCTCGGCGCGTAAATTCAGACGGGCCAAGTTGAAACAACTTTTTTCAAAATTCAAAAGTCTAGGTCAATTAAAATGGAATTAAAATGAACATTTCAGACTGGCATTGACATTTCACAGCCCCTTTCATATATTGACAGCCCCATTCTCGCCCTTTAAAATGTCCAAATTCAAGGAAAAAATCTAATTTGCTGTCAAAGAAATGTCAAATAATACCTTCACGTAAATAATAAATGGTATTATATTAATAAAAGCCGGGAAAAAGTTCAGTAGAAGACTAATTTATTACATTTTGACTAAATGTCTTCGCCGAAAAAAAAATCAAACATATTTTCTTTCATATTCGTTTTTATGGCAACTTAATGACCAACAATGCAAAAGGGAATTACAGATCCACAGACATACATACGCCGTTTCGGTTTTATATATGTACTACTCGATACTCGAGTAATTGGAGTCTCTACACACACATTGATAATGAAACAAATTTACCGTCGAAACTTTCGCGAGCGAAATCAATTCGTTTGTTTGAACTTGCAACAACAATGCAAAAGAGAATTACAGACATACATCCCCCGTTTCGGGTTTATATATAAGATTAAGTAATTGAGGATAATGGTTTGGGGTTACTCCCATTTTTTATGTAGGTTATCCTATTTTGTACAACATATTTTTTGTACTACTTCCTCATTTTTTGATATTGGTCAGGACCGGTTACGCTCATTTAGATCTCATTTAACTGATACGTAATCAGCTAGCGATGAGCGACATCGTTTCTAACCAACTTGCTAAATTGAGGAATCAGTTCCACAAAAGTGTTTTATATTAATAAATCTATTAAATTTATGTATGTTATGTGGTTAGCACACCTGAAATCAGCACGCTGACATTAGCGCGCCGACGTTAGCGTGTAATATAACCCCGACATAAGCGCGCAACTTAAGATTATTGTTGTATTGTTGATTGCTCATTTAAAGAAAATTACTTACCTAACCCAACCTTGTAAGAAATTTATGAAATTTTTAAATTGTGTTTAAAATAAATATTATATATCAGCGTGTATGTTGATATGTATATATATTTTTTTTGAAATGTGAAAATTATTAGTATTGCGCGCTAATGGCTCGCGCGCTAAAATCGCTGCACCGAAATATCACACCCTAATCTTGCACAGTATGTAATAATTAAAAACTTAAAAAATATTTTTCCACTTAAATAAACAGGAGCAGTGAATTTATTGATCTGTAAATAATCAACTGACGACACACTCAAATATTTAATTAAAAATAAGTATTTCTCATTTACATTTCTGAAGTAATAAATTATCTCTCGACTGCGATTGGCGCGTGCTACATATTTCAAAATCAATGATTAAATGGTGTCAAAATATTTGGGATTAAAATATTTTTTATTGATCGCTCGCATAATGCGTCACCTGTACTTAGTGATTCAGAAGTATGAATGAAATATCATAGTAACTGCCGAACTAATTTTTACACCTCATTACCATGGTAACAAGATATTATGTTGAATGATAGGCGTGTAGTTTCAAAACTCACTTTTCAGTCGTAATAATACTAAGCAATCATTAAAAAGGTGATAACAATCCATTTTTGGCGAAAAGGGGTTATAGTTTTTTTTTATAAAATATACAAAAAAAGTTTGCTTACTTCTTACACGTTACGGTCCTAATAGCGTTAAACATTTTTCACTTTAGTTATTACCTAAACCTTTTTGTGCGGTAGATGCGTTCCTCGGAAAAACTTAATATGGGAACGTAATATGTACAAGGACGCACGTGTCAATGTCATATTGTAATACGCGGGTGAAACGCTGGTTTTTGCACGTACAGTATGTGAAAAACGCGCTGCTTATTACGTTATAACATATTAACGTAGAAATAGTGCAAAAAATTGTATTTCAATTTTTTTTTAAATGCATTAAAAGAGGATTGGCTTCTATGATAATTGTGGATTATCGAAGAAAAAAATTTCATCTACTTCTGTTAATAAGAGATTATGTTTTTGTTCAACCCATATCCGCTCTCAATATGGAGCACATGGACTCCCATTATTTTATCTCAACCTCTCATTTTTAAGGGGGTAGGGAAAGAAACGTTTTAAGCTTTTAATATCTCCATTAATATAATTCAGATGTCAGAAAAAATATTGCAGTTCTGACGAAAGCGTGAATCCGAAATAACTTTCAACTAATACGTATTCTTCTAGTGAATGTAAATACTTTTAAATACTTAAATAAATGGAGTTCTACCAAGCAAATGTCACTAGAATCGACAAATATAAACATACATATATGATAATTCCTAAAAAAAGGCTATTCAATCAAGAGCTTGGTTCATGTCTTTAATTACGCCGTTTCTATTTAAAGAGCATAAATTATTTTTTCAATGTATTTCAATCGTGTTGTTTAATATAATAATGTTTGAAAAACTTATTCTAAATATGGGTATTAAAAATCCAATTTAACTTAATTAATAAGTCTGTTTTAAGCAGAACTACTTGAAACAATATAAAAAATACGCACAAATCAAATATTAGTTTCATACTAATTGTATGTGACTTGTAACTTATCGTATAAAAATGAAAAGTACATAATACAAAGCTTAAAGTGTTAGCGTAGTTAATTGTCGATAGAAGTAAATTGCATTTTGTTTCGAGTATAAAACAACCAACACTTTTTTAAAAAGTATCATTCAATTCAACGGATTCATATTATCCACTATCATGGCATACAAGGTATAGTGAACAGTAATTGAATAACAGTTAACTCATAAATACATTTTGTATATTTGATTGGCACCATGCAATTCTTACAATATCTTAATATTAGTTAAATAATAAAACATTTTAGGTACTTATTCCACATTCAATTTATTAGATCAGGATCAGTTTCACTCATAGCGAGCATTATTAACTGATGTGAGCTCACTATGAGCGAAACCAGTCCTGATATAATAAATTTAATGTGAAATGAATATTAAAAATGTTTTATTATTTTTATTAAAATGCAATTCCACCAAGTATTAAGTATAATTTTACCATACATTTTATTATGAAATTTAAAAAAAATATATATTTTCTAAGCTAACGTTAGAACAATAATCCCTTCTTTTTTCTTAACTTTTCGGATGCCGATTGATATATTCCTGTAAGTATTTCAATATCCCTGATTCTTTCATTTTCAACTGTACATATATATTTTCATTACAGTTTTTCCTCATTGTCGCGCTGGCCATCGCCGCCAATGCCCAGCATGACCACTACGCCCATGAAGAATATGATGATCATCCTAAATACGAGTTCTCATATGACGTCAAAGACGAGCACACAGGAGATGTCCACAGCCAGCATGAGTCTCGCGATGGAGAAGTCACCAAAGGATTCTACTCCTTGATTGATGCTGATGGTTACAAGCGAACAGTGGAATATACCGTCGACGGAAAGAGTGGATTCAACGCTGTTGTTCACCGTGAACCAACCGGTCGTGCTCCTGCACCGGCTGCTGCTCCCAAACACCAAGCTCCCCAGTATCATGCTCCACAATACCAAGCACAACAAATGCACCAGGCTCCACAAGCTCACCATGCCCAAAAAGCTTACCAGGCCCCACAACTGACACAGGCACCGCAAGCCCAACATGCTCAACATGTTTACCAAGCTCCACAAGTCCACCAAGCCCCACAGGTCTACCAGGCTCCACAAGCCCATAATGTCCAGCAAGCTTACCAGACCCCACAAGTATACTCTGCGCCTAAAGCTCAACAAGCTGACCAGGCTCCACAGGTGCACCAGGCTCAACCGCAAAATCATTTCCAACAAGTTTATCAAGCCCCACAAGTGTACCAGACCCCAAAAGTTTACCAGGCTCAACCAAACAATCATGCTCAACAAGTTTACCAAGCCCCACAAGTGTCCCAGTCTCCACAAGCCCATCACGCCCTGCAAGCCTACCAAGCTCCACAAGTTTACCTGGCACCAAAAATACAACGTGCTCAACAAATGTACCAGACTCCACAAGTGAACAAGGTACCACAAAAGGTTCAAACATCACTTTTAAAAAAAGCCGCTGAAGTCATCATGGCACCTCAAATGCATCAAGAACAAAGGCAACAAGTGCCAATATACGAGGTCCCGAAGAACGTTGCCCCACAGAATTATGCAGCTCCTAAAAATTCAATGTAATTCCCTGTCAAATAATATTCCCATTAGTGCGATGTATGAAGTGTGATTATGCAATATGTTAATATAAGTTTAATTATCATAATTAGTCTATTGACGTTGAATAAGATCTATTTTGATACAATTAATTAATATATATTTGGTAAGCGCCGGTAATCCTTTGACGGATAAAGATTTTTTCAATGTCAATAGATCAAAACTAGTTTGTAGAACAATAATATACATGTTAAAACAATAAATTATTTATTTTCAATCAATCTCTGACTTGATTTATTTCTTTTAGTTTTTGAATATAACTTTCTTCCAGAATAAAGACAGTGCATATATGTAGATAGATTACTGCAAATAAATGAATGAATATTCCTTAGTTGTAATCAAGATGTGAATAGTTTTCACTAGCAAGCGATATATAATTCTAAAATAAGTCAAGGAGAAGAAACAAGGTTCAAATATTTCAAAATTAATTCATACTATGTTTAAATACTAATTAATTTTTTTTGTTTACGATTTATGGTCGAAGTTGCTTATTTTTCAATCAAAAATAATTTTAACTAAAAAAAATATGGGAATAGAAACATTACAGGATATTTAGGCTAATGAACCTTTCACTAACGCAGTGGTGCACAAGTTTTTTGAAAGAAGGGCCAATTTATACATTTAAAATTTTTCGCGGGCCGCAAAGTGTAAAAGGGAAAAAAATATTGATATATTATACTAGATGAGACATAAATTTTATATTTTATTTTTAATTTAATAATTATATAATTTTATCAGCAACTTTGATCCTTCTCCGTTCCACATTACGTGCAGATTTTCACGATGGAACTTAGAGAGATTTCTGACACTGTATACTGGCAGCAAGCATATTGATGTCGGGTTCAATGTTTGTGGTTGCTATCCTCAGTACAGCACTGAGATTATCATTGTTCAAGCGATTTCTGTGTTGAGACTTATTTAGTTTTAATATGGAAAATGCTTGCTCGCAAATGTAGGTGCTTCCAAAAAGACTTGCACAAAGCGCAGCCTTTTTACGTAGGGTAGAAAACTGCTCTTCGGGGAGATATTTGTAAAAACTCTGCAGATCGCCTTCCTGATATTTCGATCTCAATTGATCGTTGTTCTGCAAATCGATCAACTCAAGTTGCAATGATGAATCGGCCTCATTGATGGTACTGCGAAGGGGTTGATTTTTTTTTATATACCTTTGCTACTGCATAATTTGTTCACATATCGAATACTATTTTTTATCAAATTTAATGAAAAATTTGCTGATGAAGTATTTGTTATTTTGGGCCGCAAAAAAATCCGTTTCGGGCTGCATTTGTGCATCACTGCTCTAACGGAACGAGTTTCTGACAATCTCTTCTTCCAGCGAGTGTGCGCGTGTCATTGTCACGATGCTAAACGCCAATGAGGCCTCTTTTTCTACCGCGTTGACATTCGTCTGTAATCAAACGTATGGCAAGAAAAAAATAACGATTTTCCCTCGCAAACAATTCACAATGAATATGTGCACACCTGCACGCGTTTAATTGTGTGGTGTAAACTTATCCCGGAATTTTGACAAAACATTCACGCTGCGCACATGAGTGATTTTTACTGCTGTATTTTTTTTGCTATAATCTGTTATTATATAAGAAACGAATACCTAACATTAAAGCCAACAATTTCTTGTATTTATAGAAGGATTTCAAAGATAAAGAGCGAAGGAAGTAGTTACACGTCTTAGTAAAGAAACTATCAAATAAAAAGTTGAAAACAAATTAATCAGTAGATCTTGATGAATGAAACTGATCCTGATGATAGTTCTGATATAACAACAAGAAATGAAAGTTAAATAACGCTTAAAAATACAACCATTATGCATTGATAATAAGAAAAGAATATGACGAAAAAACAGAATTATTCTGTAATCCAACAAATTTTGTGTTGTTATGAGATTCTTATCATATCAATTTATATATCAACGTTATCATAAGCAAAATAATATAACTTACTACTTAACTTAAAACTAAATATTTTGAACGATTTAGATTGTTTTCTACAACTTTTATTCATTCATCGATAGCTTCTATTGAAGGAGTCCAAATAATTAAAAAAAAAAACCTAATGTCTAAGGTTACAAGCGTACAGTGGAATATACCGTCGATGGAAAGAGTGGATTCAACGCTGTTGTCCACCGTGAACCAACTGGTCGTGCTCCTGTGCCAGCTGCTGCTCCCAAGCAGGAAGCTCCTCAGCACCATGCTCCTCAATATCAAGCCCCACAAGCTCATCATGCCGAGCAAGGTTACCAGGCCTCACAAGTTCATCAAGCGCCACATTTATACCAGGCACCACAAGCTTATCAAGCCCCATTGATCTACCAAGCTCCACAAGTAAACCAAGGTTCCAAAATTTACCAAGTCGGACAAGCCGATCAGACGCTAAAAAAATATATGGCAGAGCAAAAGATCCAAGCCCCACAAATCCAACAAGCTACTCAAGCTCACGTGGTTCCTCAAAAGCAACAAGCACCAAGACAGGCCGTACCCATATATGAAGTGCCTAAATACTCGAGCCCACAGCTGTATGCAGCTCCAAAACACTATTGATTGTATCTGACAAAGTCTTCCTGTGTGTGCGATAAATTATATATAAATCTCAATTTTATTTTATTAACAGCAGAGAGAAAAGCATTTAGTGTCATACATTATAAAAAATACACTTAATACTTTCGATGGATTCGGCGGTAACTTTGTGGAAGTCCATTTTAATATAAAATTTAAAATAACTTATTAGATTATTCCACGTATTGTGCTACACGTGTCAGTCAAGTTATTTTAAATTTTATATTAAAAATACACTTTGCTAATATATTTAATGAAAAGATTTTTTGTTAGATATAATGTAAAGTACCGAAATAAAAATGAAATGAAAATATTCACAACTGAAAGTTATATAAAAGTTGTATGACGCTAGTATTTTAAATCCCAGATTAATTCCTTATTTACATATAGATAAGAAAATACTACTTTCACCTATTATTTCGGTTTATAGTGCTCGCTTTGAGCAAAACTGGTCCCGATTTAAATTATATTATAAAGGGTAGTAGAACTAAAAAAAATATATTATATTTATTTAAAATATTTTTTTTAGAACCAGGAGAGACACCTAAAAAGTAATTGACAAAGAGATAATTATTCGATCGGAAAATAGAAGAAAAAAACCTATTAATTAATTGACCCTATTTTATAATATAATATATAATACTAGTATTGCTACCCGGCGTCGCTCGGACTAAGCGACCAATAATTATTTAATGTTATATCATTCGACATAATTATATCACTAAAATCTAAAATTCAAAATAGAGTTAAAATAAAATCACAAACTTTATTTAATTTGATGATAGCCCCATTCTCGCCCATTAAATTGTCCAAATTCAAGGAAAAAATCTAATTTGCTGTCAAAGAAATATCAAATAATACCTTCACGTAAATAATAAACATTATTATTAATAATAAAAGCCGGGAAAAGTTCAGTAGAAGACTAATTAATTACATTTTGACTAAATGTCTTCGCCGATAAAAATTCAAACATATTTTCTTTCATATTCGTTTTTATGGCAACTTAATGACCAACAATGCAAAAGGGAATTACAGACCGACAGACATACATACGCTGTTTCGGTTTTATATACATATAAGATTATACGAATAAATATATTTACATTAAATGTAAAGATATATGAATTATGGATAAAATATAAAATGAAATAAGTAGAACATTAAAGAAAATCAAGTCTTTTAGAGATGGTTTGGAAATAAAAGCGTAGATAAGATCACCATATAAATATCGGTCCCACCCTTAACTTTATGGAAAGACTAGCTTTTTTCGATAAATTAAGATTATCTTTGAATTATCAAAATAGGAAAGAACTCAAAATGAAATTATTAACATCTAAATTTAACCTTTAAATCGTATCTGACAGAGTATATTGTTTATTTTTTATTATTCAGCTCCATTATTGGGACAGGTTTTTATTATATTTAGATAAATTATTACACGGATGACAAAAATGTCGCTCAAGACAAGAATAGAAACAAAATGTGACTTGCAGTTTTTTACATCAAGTAAAAGATACTTGTAATGCAATGCCTAAGGTGTTATTTGAGTTAATTGTCTAACAAAGTTAAATTGCATTATTCATTTCGGGTATAAAACAACCGTCAACTGTCTCAAATATATCATTCAATTCAGGCTATTCATATTATCCACTACCATGGCATACAAGGTAATATAATAATACGTTAATGCCAAGATAAATTATACATTGGTAAACTTTATCAAAAAATATTTTCGGAAATTTTGGCCACAAAATCAAATAGTTTGATTCATACACATTATATTATAATTAAGTGAAATAATAAATCTTGATATCGGTTCGATATTCATAAGAACAATTCCTAGAATGATCAGACCAGTTTCGTTCGGCGATTGCGCATTTTCAAATTACATATATTCAATAAGTCACTAAAAGTAATTTTGATAATTTTATTCAGGTTTAAGAATAAGTACCTGAAATTATATGCAGTTAAATTGATTACGATTAAATTATAAAATTAATATTTAAAATGAGGTCTTTGACTGAGCAAAATATATTGTAAAAAAGTTTGTAAATTGATTATGAAGGAATTATCGCGTAACTGTTATTTTTTTTTGTTTTTTGAATAAACTACTCTTTTTATTATCATTTACATTTTTTATAGTTTCTCCTGATTGCTGCCCTGGCCATCGCCGCGAATGCCCAGCATGACCACTACGCCCACGAAGAATATGATGATCATCCTAAATACGAGTTCTCATACGATGTCAAAGATGAGCACACAGGAGATGTCCACAGCCAGAAAGAGTCTCGCGATGGTGAAATCACCAAAGGTTTCTACTCCCTGATTGACGCTGATGGTTACAAGCGAACAGTGGAATATACCGTCGATGGAAAGAGTGGATTCAACGCTGTTGTCCACCGTGAACCAACTGGTCGTGCTCCTGTGCCAGCTGCTGCTCCCAAGCACGAAGCTCCTCAGCACCATGCTCCTCAATATCAAGCCCCACAAGCTCATCATGCCGAGCAAGGTTACCAGGCCCCACAAGTTCATCAAGCGCCACATTTATACCAGGCACCACAAGCTCATCAAGCCCCACAGATCTACCAAGCTCCACAAGTAAACCAAGGTTCCAAAATTTACCAAGCCGGACAAGCCGATCAGACGCTAAAAAAATATATGGCAGAGCAAAAGATCCAAGCTCCACAAATCCAACAAGCTACTCAAGCTCACGTGGTTCGTCAAAAGCAACAAGCACCAAGACAGGCCGTACCCATATATGAAGTGCCTAAATACTCGAGCCCACAGCAGTATACATCTCCAAAACACTATTGATTGTATCTGACAAAGTCTTCCTGTATGTGCGATGAATTATGAAGTATGATAATGCTATAATAACTGAATTTGGCAAAAATTTTGAATGAAAAGTATTTCTTATTGATATTCAACAAAGTCATTTTTTTAATTAATTCACCAATTTTTTAGGCTTATTGTTACCTACCGTGAAATATTGATTTCAAGTCATTGGTTGAAAAAGATTTTGTTCAATATTATAAACACAAATACTATTCATTGTAAAATTATAGTGTCAGATTCAATTTGTTAAAATGTTTACTGTTTATTTAATAAATTTTTATTTTAAATCGATCATATGAATTTTCATTTACGGTCCTTTTGTGTTATGTACTCTTTTTATTTATTTGTGTATTAAACATTTTTCAAGCGAAGTTTACGAAAAATATATGGATTTTAATGAAATTGTTTAAGCACATACAATTCCATACTTTGAAGATACTGGTACATATTGAAAGCTTGAAATTATAACATATATTTTCTTGATATATCTGTCTGTCTGTAACTCACAGCAAAACACAGCACGCACACACGTTTTTTCACATTGTTGACTGGTGGTGTATTTATAAAACTAATTTAAAATAATGATCTAAAGAAATATACATCGATTTGTTGTTTCAAATCATGTATTATAAAAATGTGATAACTTGTTATCAAGTAATCATCTACATATCTCCAATATGTGTTAAAGTTTCATGAATTAACGGAAAACGATATTTCGTATGTATGCATAACTGAAAGATTGTTTATTTATTTCCGAATGCAAACATCTGCTCAACGAGATTCATCCTTCTGTATAGCTTAGATTACTTAGAACAGTGATGTACAACATGTGGCCCGCGATTACGCATATCAATCACCTTTTTTCTTCAGAACTTTTCACGGACGATGGATGAACAATATCAAACAATAAAATTTTCAATTTTATATGCACCAAAAATATCGATAATTTAATCTGTTTCATTTTACGCATCTGGCCCCTCTCGAAAATGTTTGTGCATCACTGGCTTAGAATAAAGATGCAATAACCATTTACATCGTGATTGCACTTGATACCCAACCTTCCCCATTTAGTATGTATATGCCTATATCTTTTCCCACCATGTTTATAATGGAACTAGAGACTCCAATTACTCGACATCTCAACTACTCGAGTATCGAGTAGTAAAATTTAAAAATACTCGAGTAGATTCAGATGTACCAAAAACTATATTATTAAATCAAATTTGTGTACACATAACCACAAATATCCTTATTTTCTTTAATCAATACATTTATTTCAATTTATGAGACATATATATTAAAAATAATAGAATTTAAAACGTCTCAAATTTTAATTTGGTTCGAAGTTTTGTTTTTCGATCCCGCACTCCCGATCTCTCTGTTGCTGTGGACGTTGGTTTAAAAGTCAGCAATGAATTACATATATAGTGCTTTCTAGTTTTCTGTCCACTGTTTACAAACAAAAAATGGAAAAAGTCTTCATTTATAAAATACGACTATTACTCGAGTATTTTTCAAAGTAATCGAGTATCGAGTACTTGAAAAATGGACGAGTATACTCGAGTATCGAGTACTCGAATTGGAGTCTCTACATGGAACGCATCAACCGCATAAATCGGGTGTTGTATGTATAGTGACTAAAAGAAATTTACTGAGATTCCGAGACTGTGATGATATAACGAAAGTAAAGGATTTTTCTACATGCCACAAAATATGCAAATGATAGACGATTGACTGACATTTTGATATCAAAATTGATTTATCACTTAACACTTCTCTCAAACGTCGAATTGTCGAACATTTTTTTGATTCACCTTATATCTTAATAACATCTTTTTAAAAATACTTTTACAGTTTAAGATGTAGCATCCATTTAGAGACTCCAAATCGAGTATCGAGTACTCGATACTCGAGTATACTCGTCCACTTTACAAGTACTCGATACTCGAGTATTTTGAAAAATACTCGAGTAATACTCGTTTTAATAATAATCGTCGAAAGCTTTTTCTACTGCGAGAATTATAAAAAAAAACAGCAATCCAATTTAAAATTTGAGTCGTTTAATTTACTATTATTGTTGAAATATATGTTGGATAAATGGAAATAAATGTATTAGTAATATTCAATAAGTTTCTTTAATTATTTGTCATACAAATTCGAATTAAAAATATACATTTTGGTACATCTGAAACTACTCGAGTATACTCGAGTACTCGAGTATTTTGAAATTTGACTACTCGATACTCGAGTAGTTGAGATGTCGAGTAATTGGAGTCTCTACATCCATTGGTTACAAAATAAAATAATGTTGACTTTTTGAAACAGCAATAATCAATAATTTTATATTTTTTCTTATTTGTTCTCCAGTTTAATAGTTTGATTGGTTTATAAATATAATTATAACATAATCTACATAGAACAAACTTTACTGTTGACACCATTAAAGTGATTGATTAGCATTGTGTTAGCCTAGTACTACATTTTTACAAATCTACTTGTTTTATAATTATTCTATAGACCAAAATTATTAAAATAGATTGTCGGAGAGTTTAAAAAATATAACAGCCCGCATTCAATAAAAAAACTGAAAGTGTTCTTGCTTGATATAAAAGATAGAACAATATGATTTTTTTTTATACTATTTATTCAAAACCTTTTTATATAATTATTGTATCGATTATAGATAGGAAAATAGGACTTTAGCCACACAGAACAAATTATGTTATCGATGTGGTGAAAGTCCTTTTTCCACAAACTTTACGGAACTTCCTTTTTCAAACATAACATAGATACTAATTCGGCGCATGCAGCTTAAATAGTTTTGATAGAACATGAAGTAAGTTGTGTAGATTGCAGGGATGTGGAGTCGGAGTCGGAGTCGTTCTCGGAGTCGGAGATTTTTTATTTTTGCATATAATATGTCAAATTTGGCTATTGGCCGGATTGGTTGGTTGATATACACACATATACACACAAATAGGAAAGGTAGGAAAAAAACATGACGAAATTAATCATTTTTTGTCGGAGTCGGAGTCGTGTTTTTGGTCAATGTTTGAGTGGGAGTCGTATTTTTTTAACGACTTCACAGCCCTGGTACATTATTTGAAAAAAATCTGGTTATCATTTTATTTCATATTCGGTTGGATAATTCTACGCTCATTTCTTTCGTCTACCGCAAAAATGAATACCAACTGAAACATAAATTGGAAAGATATGAAAGAATATTTATTTACTAAAACACAGAAAAGTTTCATTCTTTTGAATTGTAAAAAGAACTTAAATCTGTTATCTATCTAGGTAATCTTTCTATTATGATATTTATTGATAATATTAGGTGTAATAATTAGATAAATTCAATATTACCGATTGTAGTTATTAAAGAATGACAACGCAATCGACAAATTTTGACGCTCAAACCAAATACTGTATTAGTTATCCTATACGCCAAGTGTGACTTTCAATTTATTACTAATCTTATAAAAGTGACATGTAATGCAATGCCTAAGGTGTTACTTGAGGTTAATTGTCCAACGGAACTAAATTGCAAATCCATTTAGAGTATAAAATAACAGGCAATTTTTTGAGATATATCATTCGAATCAGTGCATCTACCTAATCCACTACAATGGCATATAAGGTAACCTTACTTTTAAGCAGACACAGTCTTTAAGTATAACAAATATATTTGAATATTGTCTTTTTTCATTACCTACCTAAGCACTTAAAGTTATTATGCGGAGACAGTAAAAGAGTATTAAAAATAATCAATGAGTGTTGAACCCCACTGTTATTTTTTATCAGAATCGATGATACAAGAGACGTGTATTTACTTGTTTTGTCTTAAAATACTTTTATTTATATACGATTTTTTTATTTACTATCTTGAAAAAAGAAAATACTTGGGTAAAGAAAGTGGGAATTTAAAATTTATTTAAACATTTGAATTAATAATATTTTTCGTTAACAAGCCGAGTAGTTTATATTTTTAAATAAAATGCAAAGTTACCATATATTTTTTTGTATTCGTTCATCTACGTAGCATGTAAAACAATATAAAAATAACATTGACAATGAAGGAAAATGAAATAGATGTATTCTATTAAGTACTGCATAATCATATTACTTGTTTCACCAATGAGCGTATTCTGTTCTAGAGATTTGAAACGTAAACGCAAGTCAAAACAAGTCAATGGTGTACTGCAGAATTTAATCTATAAACATATTTATTTGAGAATAATTACTAAGAATCATACAATTATTTTTTTCTTTATAGTTCTTCCTAGTTGCCGCTTTGGCCATCGCAGCCAGTGCCCAACACGAACACTACGCCCACGAAGAATATAATGATCATCCTAAATACGAATTCGCATACGACGTCAAAGACGAGCACACGGGAGATGTCCACAGTCAGCACGAGTCTCGCGATGGAGAGGTCACCAAAGGATTCTACTCTTTGATCGACGCTGATGGTTACAAGCGAACAGTAGAATATACCGTCGATGGAAAGAGCGGATTTAATGCCGTTGTACACCGAGAACCAACCGGCCGTGCTCCTGCACCAGCTGCGACTCCAAAACACCAAGCTCCTCAGTATCACGCTCCACAATATCAAGGACAACAAGTTCACCAGGCTCCACAAGCTCATCAAGCCTCTCAAGTGTCCCAGGATTCACACGCACACCAAGCCCCACAAGTTTTCCAGGCTCCACACGCCCAACAAGTGTACCAAGTACCGAAAATCCAAATGTTACCTCAAATGCATCAAGCACCACAAGTTCAAAAAGCCACTCATGTTCTAATCGCACCTCAAATGCACCAAGAAGCAAGGCAGCAGGTGCCAATATACGAGGCCCCTAAATATGTTGCCCCACAGAATTATGCAGTTCCTATAAGTTCAATGTAATTGCCTGTCAAATAATATTCTTAATAGTGCGAGTTTGTAGTGTATTTATACAATTATAATATTATGCGTAATAAATTATTTATTCAAAACCATATGTATATGTTTGTTATATTTCAAAAAAATAAGACCTTCATAAAAATGAAATTTAAATAAAACGAACTTTAATAATTAACACTTGGTAGACTTAAAGATTATTTCTTAATTCTTATTTGTGTAACGTACCTATTCCAGCTTCGAATTTCTAAAAAAATAAGTTAATTAATAATCTGGTATGAGGGAAAAAAATACTGGCTAATATGATGAATGGTCTGTGAAACAAAAAAAACAATATCATAATTTGTTAAACGCCAGAAGCAGGTTTCCGTAGAAAATACAAGATGGAAACAAAATAGGTTGTTTTTTGAATATGGAAACCGATTAAACAATAACAACACAAAAAACTTTTATTGATTTTGTAAAATTAATTGTCATTATCTATGTATACTGGTTTCGTAACTATGGGGACCTTTTCATTATAGACTTCAATCTATTATCATTATGATAAAAGATACAATGGTAGATTTTTTCATATCCTTTGACGCTGTTCTGAGAATCATTGACTTATAAATAAGACAAAAGCTTACGCGAACTATTTGAATGAATGTGATAATTAAATTTGAAAGTAACAAAGACTTTTTCAATTTTAAAGATAAATTTGATAAAAATATCGATAGAAACTATATAATGAGATAATATTGTGTGATCTGATCGAAAATATCATCTGAAAGTCCCCGAAAGCATACAGAATACAATGCATTAAATATAGTTTGTTTTAGGGCTTAAATTTGACGGACTATTTTGCTGGTTATACGTAAAATAAAAATTTCAAAGCAAACACAAAACTGAATGATTCTTAAGTTTTAAAAGGGTATATAACTTTATCACAAAGTTTTCTCAAGCTTTATTCAATGATTTTATTGTATATTCTTTAACTTACAGTTTTTAAGACAATCTTAAGGAAAAAAAATACACATCGCTACACACATTTTTGATAAAGAATAGCTTGCATGTCTGTACTATATCTTATAATACAATAATTGTTCAAATGACAGTCGTTTTTGACACCTTTTAAATTCTTTTAAGTGTTTTTGATTGCAACTTGAGTGAAAGCATTCTTGACTTTTGGGTTCTTAAAATTGATGCATACGCATCAGTTTAAATGTCAGTGAAAGAAATGAATGAAAAATATTGTTTTTTTAAGCATTTCTACATAAACTATTTTTATATTTGTTGATAGCTATATAACTATAGTTCTGACGAAGGCGTAAGCAACAAATTTAAAAATAATTTATGTAGAACTAAAATACATTGTTATTTTTCTTAACGTATTATAATGGAGTTCTACCAAGTAAATGCCTACTCAATCAATACATTGTTTTTTCTCAAGCACATGGCTATTGATAACATGAAGGCAGCAAAACTTTTAAGAACGCACTGGTTGATGGTACTCGTTATACATATATTAATATTATGTATATCAAAATAGCTGTGACTTATCTTTGTTTCATTGCAAATCTCGATTTAAAAAACCACTTTTTTTACTTGGAAAAATATATTTTACGTTAGCGAAAAGAAATAGCTTTCACTGAATATTTCACATTTTTCGAAGTAAAAAAATACTGATTCTCGCTGAAAGCATTTCTGGGTACAGTGAAACCCCGATTCTAGGTTTTTCAAGGGACCATAAAATAAAAACGATAAATGAGGGAAAGCTTAAAATAAAAAATAACAAAGGAAAGCATTACAAAAAAATATTTATTAGACTTTGTTATTATAAATTTAACAATCGTTTTTTTTTAAATCTTTTATACTCCGTTTCTTCCTTGCAGTTTGGCACTTCAATTTTAACAAAGACCCTTCAAATTCGCATATTTTTCTAACAGATTCATCTACATATATCCTTTGAGAAGAAAAATATTTTTACTTTTTGAAGGTCAATAACGCTTCTGTAAATGTCATTCCAGATTCATTATTGTATTTTTCGCCATCTTCTTCGACAGAAGACACAGATACTCAGTAATCACCGGAAAATTATGACCATGAATCGATAATAATTGCAGCATCAGTTTTATTTTCTACGAACGATTGTTTATGGTTGAATATGAGAAATATTCAACAAAAACGGTCAATCGGGATAATATTTGTGACGGGAGCATAATTTTATGACGATAAATCGGTGAACGGTTAATGTGGGATTTTTAACACTGTTCTTATGTGTGTTTGGTCGAGACTATAGAAAATGAACGTACAGTTCGGGAAAACGGTTTATGCGAGAACGTTCGATCGGGGTTCCACTGGTATGTATATAGAAAATATTAAAATAAATAATCATTTCATATTTTTTAAAATTAATAGTTTATTACTTAGTTCGCATATATAAATTAAAGATATATCCACAATTCTTAAGACCTTTTATCGTCAAACACATTTTCTTCAAGCATTCAAGAATTCAGACAAGTATTGGTATAACGTAATCAATTAATTAACAATTAATTTCATATGGTCATTTACAGGATTGTTTAATATTTGTGATATTGGGGTGCCTGGTGGGCATGGTATTGTGGGGCCTGGGCATGGTGTTTGGGGGCAGCTGGGGCAGGAGCGTGACCGGTTGGTTCACGGTGAACGACAGCGTTGAATCCGCTCTTTGCATCAACGTTGTATTCGACAGTACGCTTGTAACCATCAGCATCGATCAAGGTGTAGAATCCCTTTGTGACATCTCCGTCGCGAGTTTCATGTTGGGCATGGAAGTCTCCTGTCTTTTCATCTTTAACGTCATAGGCGAATTCGTATTTGGGATGGTCGTTGTATTCTTCATGGGCGTGGTGGTTGTATTGAGCATTTATGGCAACGGCCAGGAATGCAAAGACGAATAACTATAAAAAATGGATGTTTTTTATTCGATCGAATACATGGCCACGAGATAATAATAATAATGAACACAAATATAATTTTGAAAAAGAAGACATTGCAAAATGATCAAAAACGTATTTAAAATGTTACAAATATACTGAATGTTCGACTGACGTTAACGCCGCAATCTCAGTAATCTTATGAAGAGTCTTTTCAGTAAGGATTGGCTACCCAAGACACAACCACGTGAATGCAAAAACGTAAAAGAATAAACCAGGGGTGAACAAAAAATTCATATTGGAATGATGGGATCAAGATAGTTCAAATATATCTTCATGAAAATACATTCATTGTTTTTATATGAACGAAATAAAATAAAGAATTCAGACAAAAGCCCATACTTCAGGACCATGAAGGACGAATTTTCCACCTACATGGCTTAAACTAATAATACAATCAAAGAACATGCAATTTTTAAAGAGCAAGCGCTGCGTAAAATACTGAGTATGTTTAAGTTTATTAAAACATCGGTTGAGCGATGAGCAAAAGCGGTCCTAATTTTTATCAGAAAATATGTGGATGTAGTTCCAAATAAAATATGTTTTATTTATTTAAAATAATTTAGTTACACTCGACAACTCAAAAGTGATTATTAAATATACCTTGAATGCCATTGTAATAGATTGGAAACACTACGATTGAATGATGCCAGACTATTGGCAGTTGGTCGTTTTATACCCAAACCAATGTTTTGTCCGATTTTAAATATATTTCAATATGCTAAGATTTAATGACCCGAGGCTTTTTTTTAGTTTTAATTTTTAAACCCGCAAGTCATAACAGCCGTATTGTCAACTGAACAACTGAATGGTTTATTTGTCACCCATATTATGTCATTCACATTGTTTGATTTACAAACATTGAGCAATGTCAAGTATGCTATTAATATTTTTTCTACTTACTTACATTCAGTAAAAGTGGAAAAGTCTTTGAGAAAGATTATGACTTGTATGAAGTAAGTGATTACTATTTTTATTTAAATAAATTTATGAATGCAAGTCCCTAGACTTCTTTGAGACTCAGATATTTTAAATAAATAAAACGCATAAAATGATATCTTTCTTCTAAGATGTGTCAGTCAACATCCCAAATTTCAGAGGCAGAGCCTATTACAATATGTGTATTTTTTGGTTAAGAAACAGCTTTGATACATTTTAAAAATATCATTCTGGATGATGCCACTAGTTTTTCTTGATACCTCTCCGCTTTCAATGTGAGGCATGTTAATTTCGTTTAAGAGCAGATATTCTGCGTTATTATTATTTCAAAAAATTCAATCTATTTCCTTTTGATAATTCTTTAATGGAATATTATCCAACCAAGTTTCTTTTGGGAATGCTTTCGTTTCACTCTCTTGAAGCTCGCAGATCGATTTCAATGTTGAAACATTTTACTCTTCTTCTTCGGGGCCGAGTTGATAACCCTGACATCCTTGAAACTTTAAGCTTGCGTAGCCAAGGCCAATCAATGTTCTTTGTCAGAACTTGTTTGTCACGTAGGTCATTTGAGTCGCCAGTCACAAGGGCTGTTCGGCTGATGAATGCACTGCCTGTTGATGTGGACATCTTCGGTAGTGAGCTTGGTTCTTTGTTTTTATATTTTTTCTTTTTATGTAATTAATATGTTTCTGTTCTGATCCATACATTTGTTAATTCTATATTTATTTTATTTTTTTCAATTTTGTGTAATACTATTTGTGTTATTTTTATTAATTGTCAAATGCATGGCGCATTGTCAGCTGTAATGCCATGTATTCTGTTTAATTTTTTACAATAAATAAATAAATAAATTACAATAAATGAATAATGTTAAAAACAACATAAACTACAATTTAATTTTACTAAGCTATCGATTTGTCACCCATTCGCTAATTTCAAAGGAACTAAAAATTATAGATGACGCTTTGAATTTATTTTTTTTAATCAAAATATTTGTACTTATTTGCCATAATTGTTGGACTCTTAAAAAGCTGTATTGACATAGCAACCGCCGTGGTTATAACGATAAGCTTAATTGTTAAATATAAAATAATATATTACAAAATAAACGAAATGTCTCGAAACATCAGTATTTAATTATAAATGAAGTCTGCATAAATTTTATAAATCTTTGTATAAGTATCTATTTAGTTTTTGTTTTAATTACACCACAGGCAATGAACTTTTTCTCGTTTTGACTATGCCCTTGATTATGTTGATACCCTTATCACCATCACGTTAGTGGTTTAGATGGTAAATTCGTCTTAACTGATCAAGATTTTTAATCAGAACTACATTTTGTTTTAATTCAACGGTCACCAAACTACGGCCCTCCAAAAATTCTCTATGAAAATGGTTGTGAATTTACAACTATTTTTTTCCATTCTTCAATTGGTATCACATATAAGATACGACAATGTATGAACCCATAAAATATTATAAATAGGTTCTATTGTAAATTCCAATAGATATTACATTTGTCTACATTATATAATTATAATAGAACATATAAATTAATATTGAAATTGGATTTCAACACGAATTTATTTGTCATCTGTCCTACCAAGTTTTTCAAAATTTCAATCCGGCCCGTTTCTCCAAAAGTCTGATGATCTTTGGCTTAGAATATAGATGCTATAAACAATAAGATATGATTTTTTAATGTATTTTGAATAAGATATTTGTTTTACATGTTGATGAAGTTGGTCTAAGTTTTTTTCAATGCAAAACACAACTTAAGCTTTTACCAAACTTTCCAAGATGATATGTAACAGATCTATCAATTTTCATTATGAATAAAGGATAATCTAAAAATGCTAGTGTCGTAAAGGGGGAGTGTATTAGCATAAAGATAGTGTCGAATTCATGCACTGACATGCTATACATGGTGGAGAATTACTATTTGTGGGCAGACAATAAAATACATAATTTTGAGAAAAAGATAATTTAATTAAGGTACATATGTATTAAAGTTAAATGATAAATTCATAGGCCATATCACACACACATACCTAGCATTCGGTCAAACATACACGGCAGTCAAAAAATAAATAAATCATAATACTGATTTTTAAAAGTAAAAACGTTCTAAATCAAATGAGTAATATTATAGGAAGGTCACCACAGTTTATCTGGTAAGATTGGATAAGTGTTTCTTTAATATTTGTGTCCAGAATATCTGGGTGCCTGGTGAGCTTGATATTGAGGAGCCTGGTGGGCTTGATATTGCGGAGCCTGGTATTTAGGGGCAGCTGGGGCAGGAGCGTGACCGGTTGGTTCACGGTGAACGACAGCGTTGAATCCGCTCTTTCCTTCGACGGTATATTCGACAGTACGCTTGTAACCATCAGCGTCGATCAAGGTGTAGAATCCTTTGGTGACGTCTCCGTCGCGAGTCTCCTGTTGTGCGTGGTAGTCTCCGGTCTTTTCGTCTTTGATATCGTAGGCGAATTCGTATTTAGGATGGTCGTGGTATTCTTCATGACCGTGGCTGTATCCTGCTGACGCGTGCTGATAGGCTGGTTGTTGCTGGTGGTGCTGGGCATGAGCGACAACAGCCATGGCGAGTACGAGGAAAAGCTATATTTATAATGATAAATAATGTTATAACCACTTTATCGGAAAACTGTTAAAAATCTTGATGATTTTCAATTATTTAAAAGAGGAAGTTATTCATTGAATTATTATGAACTCCATATACACAATAATGAAAAAAATTAACAGCGTTTTATGAAATGTATTATTCAATTTGATTCACACACTTTAAAAAACTTATTATATATCATCACGTGAAAAATCTAGCGAGTTTACGGAAAATTTCCAAAACGTAAACAGGATTTCTACTTTTCCATGTGCATTGACAGTAACGACCGGAAATTCGCTTTTTGACATCTCCATGCGTTTAAAATGCACGAATGAACATGGAATGAAATTGAACCCGATTCATGCTAAATCGTGCGATTGAAATGTCTGAAGATGAAACCCGGATCGTTAGTGACAATGCAAATGGAAAAGTACAAAAATTCAAACATCACTTTAAAGGTGTTCACTGTCAATACTTGGTGGAATGGCATTATAATAAAATAATAATACATTTTTAGTACTCATTCCATATAAAATTTATTGGATCAGGACCGGTTTCGTTCATGGCGAACATTGATAAAGCATCAGTTGATAATGCTCGCCATCGAGCGAAACGGTCCAGATCCAATAAATTTTATGTGGGATAAGTAGTAAAAATATGCTATTCTTTTTATTCAAATTGCATACTGAAATTCGATCGAGCACCTTCAAAGTCAAAGTCCTCATTTAAACATACAATAAAGTTTGAATGAAAAATTCGCTTTTTGGGTTTTATATTGAAAATATTCAGATGTTAATATTGATATAAAAATATATAATATGTTTGTATATTCGCACCTTGATTGCCATTGTAGTGGATTAGGTAAATGTCTTCGAATGAATGATATCAGTCAAATGTTAGTCGTCTGTTTTATACCCCGACCAATTTGCAAGTCATATGAGCGTTGTTTCACTCGGTTTTAAGTTTTTTTTGTCATAATATAATATGGTAGTCTAACAGTAATGTGTACAGGCGATTACCAATGTCATGTATGCTACCGAAAAATCACTTACCTACTTTCATTAATCGACGGTATTTTTTTGCGCGTTTAAAAAAGTACTTTCGTTTGTTAAACAGAGTAAGATACGCACGTGTCGGCTAATTTTTAATCAAATTTCAGTGGTCATGTTCTCATTACTACTACCTTTGATTGTTTTAGTATTTAAAAATTTTCATTTTATAACAACAATTGTTCAGTAGGTTTTAACCTTTCTATCATTTATTTGATATTAGTCGTTATCAGGAATCGCCTGGAGAAGTGGTCAACGTCGTTCGCTTCCGTATCGGTACGAGCATATTTTTTTGATCGAACAATCGATGATGTTCGAAGGCAATGGGTGTTTGTGTTGTTAAACATCCCTGCACCACCTTACCGATCCCAAAAAAGTGGGGCACGTAGCGAGATCGATTAACTAACCACTAGCCCTTTCCTAGTCTTCGTATCCTTTCAATCCCCAACTCTCTTCGAAAAAGAGAGGTTGAGCAACTGAGTAATAAACAGTTCTCTTTAAAAAAACATGTTAAACTCTGTGAGGAATCCATATGCACAAGCTGGGATCGAACATGAAAGAAATAAAATAGAAGACAGGAATAGAATTTATCTAGACTTCTTCAGACGCGATTCAAACAGATTTTTTTTTTCAAGAATAATTCAGGTAATCACTTTTAATGGTGTTCACTGGAAATGCTCGATGGAATGGCACTATAATAAAAATTATAATGTTTTCCATTGTTATTAGACTATCAGCGAAACTGGTCCTGATCTAATAAATTGAATGTGGAATAAGTACTAAAAATGTGTTAATATTTTTATTATTACAGGTAATGTAAAAAGTTAAAGAAATAAAAGTATTCGGGGTAAAATCATGACAAAGTTCTAATTGCGAAACAAGCTGTTTAATGCAAGATCACTATTTATTTTATTTGCATGTTCTTAACTGTTGATTGTTATTACATATTATGCCTCTATTTTAACATATTATGTTTTGGATGATTTTGCTTTAAAAAGAAGATGTAAATCTCTGTTATACGTTTTATTAATGGCGGAACTGATAGTTGCCAGCAATGTAATAAGACACTACTTCTCATATTCTCTCTACTAAACTATAATAATTTGTGAATTTTGTAATGTATATACAGGTATGTGTGTATAGATATAAATAAATGTTTATATATGTGTCAAATGCATGGCTCATTGGCGTCAGCTTTAATGCCATAATTTGTATTTTCTTGAATAAATAAATAATTATGTTGGAAAAAAGTAATTGATGTCCTAGTACTGATTGAATTGCCGTTAACTTGATAGAACTCCACCTTGGCACGATAAAAAAAAATGTAATTTAGTTCTACAAAAAAAATATCATACATATATGGTACATAGCTATTTCAGAATTATCTATTTGTTACCGTGTGATGTCCTGGTACATAAGCTTTTAAACCGAGAGCAATCCCATTCTTTGCTGAGGATTGAATCATATACCTATGTTAACTTTAATTTCATATGAAACAAATTTATAAATCGACCACTATGGTAAGCATGCATGCCATATATTTTTACAAATAAGTAATGTCTTTTCCATTTCCTGAACATCAATCCTTGATTATTCGGTATGACATATTTATTATCCCTTCATGTCACACATAATATAATGCATGAATTTTCATTACATATTCTGAATATTGTGGGTATTTAATATACTTTTATTGAATAAGTGGTTGTATAGTTATATCTATCGCACCAGAAAAATGTTTATGATTATTTAAAAAAAAATGTTGAATTCAATTCCTATTCCCATGCTGCGTCCCACCAAAAAGTGTGATGGACGGAAAAAATTATAAAAACCTCTGTAATCTTTCATAATAGATACTTTATTATTGTTAAAATAAACATAAATATAACAATACATTCATAAATAATCAAATACACATAATTAGACTTGTAACATTTAAATCTCAATAAATCAAGTGATAACGCATACATGCGTCACAATTCAAACCAGTATTATTCAGTAAGGGGTAGTTTTAATACTTGTGACCAGAATATTGAGGAGCCTGGTGGGCGTGGTATTGAGGGGCCTGGTGAGCTTGATATTTAGGGGCAGCTGGGGCAGGAGCGTGACCGGTTGGTTCACGGTGAACGACAGCGTTGAATCCGCTCTTTCCTTCGACGGAGTATTCGACGGTGCGCTTGTAACCATCAGCATCGATCAAGGTGTAGAATCCTTTGGTGACGTCTCCGTCGCGAGTCTCCTGTTGTGCGTGGTAGTCTCCGGTCTTTTCGTCCTTGACGTCGTAAGCGAATTCGTATTTGGGATGGTCGTTGTATTCTTCATGCCCGTGGCTGTATCCAGCTGAAGCTTGCTGGTATTGAGGTTGTTGATGGTGGTATTGGGCATGAGCGGCTGCCGCCAGAGCGAGGACGAGGAAAAACTGCACAGTGATAATTAAAGTTATTATATAAATAACTGTTTATTCCTTTATATATATATTAATAAGTACCTGTTCTTAAAAACTGATCGGCTTAAGTTACCGTCTGTGATTTTTTCCAAAGTAAGTTGGATTGGTTTCTCAAAAGTTAAAACTTATTGATGAAGGATATGTGAGGAGCTAATTTTCAAAAGTAGACATTTCCAAAATACTTTTTTTCAACTGCCAGTTTTAGATTAAACTTTTGAAACCTTTTTTATTCACATGGAAAAGTTTGAATTGTTACAAATTATCCGTTATTCCTTAATTTAAAACATATGTTAAAAATATTGATAGTAAACACAAATTTATGAGGAAAAAGTAATGAAAATATCACACATTTTCAGTTTTTCAACAAATGGATTTGTCCACTTTTGAAAATTAGCTCCTAATGTGTGTTAACATGATCTGTATTTAATTAAAAATGGCAGAGGATTTTCAAGATAATTTTTGAATGGTTCCAATGAATATTTATTGTAAAATACTGAATTGAAGATTTTAGGTATAAGAGGACAAAAAGCAGTTACTGAAACCACAACGCACAATTTAACAAATATAATTAATTTCCACCTCGGGGTGTTAATATCTCCACAGTTAATATCGCTTAACATGACAATCTTTAGGAGGCTATATATTATTTTAAAAAAAAGCATCTCTTTTTAATTCAAAATTATAAAACGAAAACTATAATATTGACTGAAATAGAAAATATGATTGTTTTTTCGTACCTTGATTGCCATTGTAGTGAATTGGATAAAATTCTTTGATTGAATGATGCCAGTCAAACTGTAGGCGGTTATTTTATACCCTAAAATTTTGGGCCGAGTTTCTACGATGTTTGTCAAAATCACCTCGGGCATTTTAGTATCGGTCAATTTTCTAGATTAATTTTACTTGCAAGTCATATTCGCGGTGTTTGATTTGAAGTTTTTTTATCGATCAAAAATTATGTCATTTAAAAAATCGTGTGTAAAAACTATCACCAATGTCAAGTATACAAAAAATAGTTACTTGCTTTCTATTTTTAGACGAATATAAAATGATTATTTTAAACTTTGCCATGATTTACTTTCACTATTAGGATAGGGGATGGCCTTTCAGCTCCAGGATTCACGGGATTGAATCTCGGTATGGACTATTTTCAATAGATTCATGGAATTTGATTCCAAATCGTGAATGTCTATGATGTTTCCAGTTTCCTCCTACTCCTACGATCATTAACAAGTTAATATGGTCGCGAAATTTAATTTATTTTTTAACAAGAAACAGCTACACTTACATGTTAGATTGTTTTTGTTAAGATACATACATATTATGCGCCTTCTGGTTTACTCCCTTTCTAAAGAGAAATATATGTACATAGGTGTCCCTGCATTCAATTAACTAATATACTCGAGTGTTCGATCCGTTATGATGTTTTTGCCACATATCTAAATGTGTTCTTTAATGCTTTGATTTTTGAATAAATTTATGATTTACTAGTATTGCTACCCGGCGTCGCTCGGACTAAGCGACCAATAATTATTTAATGTTATATCATTCGACATAATTATATCACAAAATCTAACATCCAAAATAGAGTTAAAATAAAATCACAAACTTTATTTAATTTGATGACAGCCCCATTCTCGCCCATTAAAATGTCCAAATTCAAGGAAAAAATCTAATTTGCTGTCAAAAAAATGTCAAATAATACCTTCACGTAAATAATAAACATTATTATCAATAATAAAAGCCGGGAAAATTTCAGTATAAGACTAATTTATTACATTTTGACTAAATGTCTTCGCCGATAAAAATTCAAACATATTTTCTTTCATATTCGTTTTTATGGCAACTTAATGACCAACAATGCAAAAGGGAATTACAGACCCACAGACATACATACGCCGTTTCGGTTTTATATATAAGAAAGATTTTCAAGGGCATGGTTGGTTCTGATAATTAATATATGGTTCTCTCGGACAACAATTTGATAGCATAGGGAGAGCGTTTATAGCGATTTAATTCAATCCGCCCAAATACAAAATTATTATAAAATGACTTGTATTGAAATGGTTTGTTTGAAGTTAAAATACTCAAATTGGATGTGGGAATAGTTGATTATTATTTAATACACACGAATTTGAAAAAAAAAAAACAAAATGAATGATATGCGCTACAGAAACTATACACTCCATACATATATTATTATAAATATTATACAAGGCAGAAAAGCTGAATAGTCTGGTAAGATCTTCTGCAATGAAGAATTCGAATTATCCCGACTCATTAAGCATGGAAATAAAATTAGTAAAAATCATTGAACTCAACATATTATATATCTACAGTAATAATGTTCTGATAAAATTGGAAGTGAGAAATTCAAATATTGATAGCTATTTCGGGTTACGTCCTCGTCAGAACTATGTTTTAAACGTGCATTAGATCAAGTATATTATGTCTAAGTTTTAATCGATTAAAAAGATTTGCCTGAGTAGCCATATCGGCTACTTTCAACTTGGTAGAACTCCATTCTAATATGGTGAGAAATATAACAATGTGTTTTAATTCTACATAAATTATTTCAAATATTTGTTGATAGCTATTTCGGCTTACGCCCTCGTCAGAACTATGTTTTGAACGTGCATTAGATCATGTTAAATGTGTTTTTTTATGATCATTCAGTCGTAAAGCTCTTATGAGCCCTTACGTATGAGCTGCGAATCAATTAGTTAGAGATATTTGATCGATGCTTATTTATAATATTGTGATTAATGGTATTGTTTTCGATCCTCTTCTAGAAATACCAATATTGTATGGTATATGTTGTTCAAAATATCAAACAACAGCTTTGCTCAGTTAAAAAATAATAAAACATTTTTGTACTTATCCCACAGTTTATTTATTAATTAAGATCAGTTTCGTTCTCGCTTATCGCGAGCGTTTTCATCTAATACTTATTGAGCTATAATTAATTCAATGTAGCTTAACTAAACACATTGTTGTCGGGACACGGCATTTGTCGTATTTTTCGGACTGTCGGTTGAATGCGGGACACGGCAAATGCCGTATTTGAACAGGTCAGCACAGAACTGTTTGCCGACGTTTCATTTCACGCCGCAACTAATTACAATTAGTTCTACTTCTTTGTCAGATTATAAGGTTCGAAGTTTGAGCGAATAAACAAAAAAATTAAACAGTCTTATAGATTTATTTTGCGATCCCCGTTGCTTGTTCAGTTTGAGCCCTGACACATGTTGGAATATTTTTCATTCCGCTCGCGTTTCTTTGTTCACCGTTTCGTATTTGGTATTTGAATTTATATAAACATTGCATAAGAAGTTATCCTTTCAAAAATGTCTTCAGTAAATAATAATAGTGACGATGAAGTGTATGCCGATAATTTATTAGACTCCATGGAATAATGATTTGGAAGAGTTCGGGTCGGGAATCGGAATCGGCTTAGAAATATATTGCAATTATGATAGAGTGTTTTTTGTATCGAAAATATGTATCGAATATCGAAAATATCGTTCCGTTTAGAAGTTGTGTTGATTTTAAGAAATTAACATATTTTTGCGCTTATTGCTAAAAAACGCCCGCTACAGGCTTGAGTCTATTGTTCGAGGTGCCCGATAACATAGTGTGAGAGCTCTGGGTAATATTTAAAGCCAATGAGAGTAATATTTATTAAAAACGAATAGGTATTAAAAACCTTATTTTTTCGATTAAAATCAATTGATCGTCAGAATATCCATGTTATGAACGCTCTTTCTACTAGAAGGTATGGATTATACAAAAGATTGAAAAAGCTTACAATTAACATAAATTTACTATACCTATAAAAAACTAATACATACTAAACATGTAGAGTATGCAAACCAAAAAATGCACGATGAAACGAAGTGAAATAAAAAATGTATATTTTTTTCTAATAAATAATTTATTAATAATTATTCACGTTCATAAGTACACATACATATAATCTACCATTATATCAATCATATATTTTTATAATTTAGCAGTAATTGATCAAAAAAATAACACAGTACAGTTAACTAGGCGATAACTTAATACTTGTGACCGGAATATTGGGGTGCCTGGTGGGCTTGGTATTGAGGGGCCTGGTGAGCTGGGTATTGAGGGGCCTGGTGAGCTTGGTATCTGGGTGCAGCTGGGGCAGGGGCGTGACCTGTTGGCTCACGGTGAACGACAGCGTTGAATCCGCTCTTTCCTTCGACGGAGTATTCGACGGTGCGCTTGTCACCATCAGCATCGATCAAGGTGTAGAATCCTTTGGTGACGTCTCCGTCTCGAGTCTCCTGTTGTGCGTGGTAATCTCCGGTCTTTTCGTCTTTGATATCGTAAGCGAATTCGTATTTGGGGTGGTCGTTGTATTCTTCATGGCCGTGGCTGTATCCAGCTGAAGCTTGCTGGTATGTGGGCTGTTGCCCATGGTATTGGGCATGAGCGGCTACAGCCAGAGCGATGACGATGAAAAACTGCACAGGGATAAACAATGTTAATAACTAAGTAAATGCCGGAACCGTGTTTTTTATAAATATCTCAAGAAAACTTATTTCAGATTATAGCGAATACAATTTTCACAACTAAACGCAAGTAGATTTTTTACGGCTTATCATATACCAATACATTAAAATGCTAAAGAAACCTTCCGATAACTTTACACAACAATATATTCATTACGACTTCGGAATAAAAGAAAAAATTATATTATCAGTCAAATTTGTTGGTAATTTTGTAATTTTCCATGAGCTTTGTCGCTAACGATCCAGGAAACTGACAGTTCATTCGACTTTTTGAAAGCCAGGTCGTTAGCGAAAAAGGTAATGAAAAAGTCTAATGTTCTCGATTCAAATTTGATATATCATCAAGCACCTGTAGTTGAAATCCTCAATTATTATAAACAGTCAAATATATAATAGAGCATAGGTTGTGATATTAAAGCTAATAAACTAATCAATTGTTGAATAATAAATCCTTCAAAAAATATCTTTGTTAAATTATTCGCACCTTGATTGCCATGGTAGTGTATTGGATAAAACTCTTCGATTGAATGATATCAGTCAAATGGTAGTCGCTTATTTTATACCCTGAAAGTTTTGATCGAATTTCTACTGTGCTCAAAAAGCAGGTCGTTTTTTTATACACAAGTTTGATTCGCAAGTCACATACGCGATGTTTGACATCACTTTATGTATTTTTTATCTGTCATATATTATTTCATTCTACCTGTAATGCGTATGTCAAAACTCAACACCAATGTCAAGTATGCAGGTAATTATGGTACATTATGTCATTCAACCAATTAAAAAAGTATTTGATAGTTTGAGTAATTGTTTCTTATTTGCCAATATTTAATAACATTTATTCATTCCTATGATATAGTAAACAATGAAAGATAGAAGTTTTAAGGGACACCGTTATATAAAATGTATATAGTTATTGTTAAATTATAATTGGTATTATCAATATACAGATAATAACATATCTTGCACCCCTAAAAGTAAAACCAACGAAATAGGTTTTATTTTAGTGATATCAATATAAATATATTATATTAGTGCACTTACACGGTTTTATAAAGGGTATTTCAATAGGGACGCTCAAAATATGTTACTTTGTCCTGCTGAGTAGATTATTCATTGTTTAGTGGCCAAATTTGAGTCAACCAGTTTGGTAAATAATCGGCCAACACCTACCTGTACGTCATCAAAATACAATATCTGGTGAAAACATTGCTGCTGTGTGTGAAAGTGTACAGGAAAACCCAAGGTAGCTTATTTCTCGTTGTTCACAAGAAATTGGCTTTTCTGCGACTTCAACTTGGTGAATTTTGAATCGGGCCTTATGTCTGCACCCGTATAAAATCCAACTAACCAAGGAACTTCAGGTAAACGACCACAGACAACGCCTGATTGGGTTCTGGAGCAGTTGGAAGTTTACCCAAATTTGTCAAAAAAGTTAACTTTAGCGACATGGCCCATTTTATAATGAATGGATATTGGCAGACATTTGATGCTATATTCCATATTTAATGCCGTAAAATATACTTACAAATGAAATTAAAATTTAGTCGAAATCTCACAAACAACTTGTTTTATTTACATTTCAAAACTAAGCGTCCTTATAAAAAGACCCTTTACAACACGAATGTATATATTGTGACATATTTTTGTACATCACGCTTTATATAACACAGTTTAAGGGAAAAAAAAATATGTACTGGTGAAGAAGGATTTTATGACATGGATATTTATGACATCCCAGAAATATTGGAAAGTCGTACGCTGAACGAAGAAGAAATAGTCGAAATGTTGGATGAACCTATCACAATTAATGGTTTAGAAAGCAGTTGCAGCGAAGAAGCTACATGTTTCACATTAAAAACAATAAATGACGGCTTGAAATTTGCTATTCGATTTTTTTTTTACTGAAAATAATCCTATAATGGAATAAAATTCGAAATTCAAGAAGGAATTATAAAATACTAGTATTGCTACCCGGCGTCGCTCGGACTCAGCGACCAATAATTATTTAATGTTATATCATTCGACATAATTATATCACAAAATCTAACATCCAAAATAGAGTTAAAATAAAATCACAAACTTTATTTAATTTGATGACAGTCCCATTCTCGCCCATTAAAATGTCTAATAATACCTTCACGTAAATAATAAACATTATTATATTAATAAAAGCCGGGAAAAAGTTGGTAAAAGACAAATTTATTACATTTTGACTAAATGTCTTCGCCGATAAAAATTCAAACATATTTTCTTTCATATTCGTTTTTATGGCAACTTGCAACAACAATGCAAAAGGGAACTACAGACCCACATACATACATACACCGTTTCGGTTTTATATATAAGATTTTCAAGCCATATGAGGAAATACGTAAAGATGTATTCGCTTAAAGCAGACAATCGCTTATTACCGAATTTTCGATGATGAAAACTCACAACCGATCTCGAAAAAGAGAAAAACATATGGAATTCCAAGTGATAACGATGATGAATGAATGGTGTATTATGTTATTAAAGTTTCTTTGAGTAAAAATGTAAATGTATATTTGTTTATTTAAAAAACAAAATAAAACAAATATCTTCGATATTTGATTTTGGAACGCAAACCGTAATTTTGTATGAACTTCAAACCTTGTATAACACCGATTTGTATTACACGAAGTTTTTGTCGAACCATATAAACGTGTTATACGACGCCCAAGTGTAATTTAAATATACACAAGAAATTATATATTTGATAACATTTAAGATTTTGTTTTGATTTGTTTCAGTGCTTTAAAGTTTTTCTCTCAATAATCTTCAAATAGCATTAAATTTACGTTTCTAATGTCAAGTGTTTTTTTTATCCAGTGGAATAATACAGTTTTGAGATCATTAACTAATTTGAATACAGTTACAAAGTTAAATAGACCCTTCTCTCCCTTTGTCTCTCAATCATGTAAACTCAACTAGAAACACATAAATAATATTATACTTAATAATTGTATTGTAGAGATGCAAGTCTAGGTTCTCAGGATACTTGAATAAAAAGAAAAGTTTTTCTTCTTCTTAGAAGTGATGCACGCAAGGAAAATATTTTATTTGTTTTTTGTAGCATACAATTTTCTGAAAAAATCATGTACCAATTTGAATGCAACACTTTTGAATGAACGAAAATTTTTGCTTTTGATATGCTCATAGCTTAAGCGTTAACACGTTTTTTTATTATAGAAAAGAAACATAAAATAATGGTGCGTATCGTAATTTTTTTTTGATGTAACTACGTAAATTCTCTCGAAACGTTTTTGTATGAAGGAAATATGGTCTGACGAAGTACAATGCTCTTAAAATTTCATGGGAGTGCTTTTGGAGTAATAATTTTTATAATCAAAATACAATAAGTAAGTTTTAAAGAAAATAATTTATTACTTAAAATATGGGTAAGTACAACAATGAATTGATCATCCAACAAATACAATCATTTCTCATTCTAAAAAGGATCATGCTATTTTGTAATAGCAGCATACAACTCATTCTTCGTACACAACGCTACATTATATAGTAAGTGAGAACATTTTGAAATAAATGGTAATATTTGGTAAAATTACGTCCTAATACTTGTGT
Source organism: Himalopsyche kuldschensis (assembly GCA_028554975.1). Classification (NCBI taxonomy): domain Eukaryota; kingdom Metazoa; phylum Arthropoda; class Insecta; order Trichoptera; family Rhyacophilidae; genus Himalopsyche; species Himalopsyche kuldschensis. The sequence goes on along the minus strand of JAHFWI010000029.1, from coordinate 5,340,498 downwards.
CCGGAATATTGGGGTGCTTGGTAAGCTTGGTATTGAGGAGCCTGGTGAGCTTGATATTTGGGGGCAGCTGGGGCAGGAGCGTGACCTGTTGGTTCACGGTGAACGACAGCGTTGAATCCGCTCTTTCCTTCGACGGAGTATTCGACGGTGCGCTTGTAACCATCAGCATCGATCAAGGTGTAGAATCCTTTGGTGACGTCTCCGTCACGAGTTTCCTGCTGTGCGTGGTAGTCTCCGGTCTTTTCGTCCTTCACGTCGTAAGCGAATTCGTATTTGGGATGGTCGTTGTATTCTTCATGTCCGTGGCTGTATCCAGCTGAAGCATGCTGGTATTGAGGTTGTTGCTGATGGTATTGGGCATGGGTGGCTACAGCCAAGGCAAGGACGAGGAAAAACTATATAGTAATGATAAGTTTTAATCATAATTTAGGAAATAGTATCATATTATATATCGGTTGGATTGGTTACCAAAGAAACAAGTGTCCTTAAGTTATTGGCTATGATATTTTTTAGACTGTAGAATATATTATTTATGATTCTTAATCAATTATACATAAACGGCAAAAGACGATATTTCTAAATGGTCGGTTATATTAAGATTTGCTTTTTCCTTTTCTCATTCTTAGAATAAATATTAACATAGCACTTTTGAATGATAACTAGTAATTAATGTCAATCAAATTGGATATATTACTCTAGTCTCGTAACAGAAAAAGAGGTAAGTTAATAGAAAAATCTATTCGTAATAAATGTTTTAAAAAAAATATGAATATTAATGTTTATTTGCACCTTGATTGCCATTGTAGTGTTGTGGATAAAATTCTTCGATTGAATGATGCTTATTCAACTTCTGTCAGTTATTTTATACCCCGAATATTTTACCCAAGACTCCAAGACCCCAGGCATATTATTACAGGTCATTTTGTATGTTCAATTTTAATCGCAAGTCATATACGCGACGATTGACTTAATATTTTTATTACACATATATTTTGTCATGCGTAAGCATAACTGTCAATGTCAAGTATGCAATCAATTTATTACATAATTTATTTCATCAAACGAGCATAAAAAGTTTATTAGACTAAATAAATAGTTATATACTATCTTTTTTCAATAAAGTAATATATTAATTATTCAACTGATTATTAATAATATTTCAGACATGAAAACAACGGTAAAAATCATTATATGCATATTAGAGGTCTGCACGGGCTCGGGTTTGGCCCGCGGGTTTTACCCGGCCCGGCCCACGGGCCGGGTCAGGCCGGGTAAAGAAGGCTTGGTTTCGGGTCCGGGCTCGGACGCAAGCATACAACAAAATATAACAAAAATCGGGCCATTTCTGAATGAGGTGTCCATTATCGTAAATCTAAATTTAACACTATAATAAACTTCACGTACTCGTATTAGTCATCTTTTCGACGTCTTGTTCGTTATTTAAAAACATTCTCTCATGAACACCCATTCGAAAGAAAAGATGATTGTTCTTAACTTTATGACTTTTGACGCAATTATTTTAGTATTTTTTAATGATGTCGGCTTCATTGGCGTTTGTACAATACGCAGAATGAATTTCATAATATGATCCAGGGTATCAGTATGTCTTATATGGTGATTTCGATCAGTCGCAATTCGATTTGTTAGGTTGATTTTTTTTTTAAATTTACCGACAAGAAATGGGCTTCGAAAATATTAAGACAAAACTGAAGAGTGGAGAATATATTTCTTCAGTTAAAACCCATGGGAAATCATTTAGTGAAATCATAGAGGTGGCTACAAACAAAATAGTTGGATACGTTGAGTGTATAAAATGTAAATGCATTTTCAGCTTTTCAGGTTCAAAAACTTCTCACTTGAGTCGTCATTCCTGTAAAAATAAATACAAACTAATTCTAATTAGGAAGAAATGTATTTCGCACAACTGCACACACACGATAGTTGGTGAGTCAATTTTTAATTTTTATTTGAAAAAAAAATCGGATTTTTTTCGGGCAAGGTCGAAAAATATCGGGGTCGGGTTCGGGTAAGATTTTTGCAAATGAGTCTCGGGTTGGGCTGGGCCGGGCTGGGCCGGGTCGGAAGTCTTCGGGTTCGGGCCGGGTGAAATCTTAAAATTTCGGCCCGTGCAGACCTCTAATGCATATTGACATATTTTCTTTATTTTTTCTTTAGACATTATTTGCTTGCTTTATTAATCATAAATTAAATATAATTATAAAGTATTTTTTCAATTGCTGTCGAATGAATGTATGATGTTTTTGTTGAGCATAAGGAATTAACGAATAAACTATTTATTGATTGAGTAGGCATTTACTTGGTAGAACTCCATTATAACTAAAATACATTGTTATTTTTCTTACCGTATAATAAACTATTTGTTTGCTTTTCTTGTGCCCTTTATTCCGAGAAAAGCATTCAATTGAAAAATATTTTACTTTGCATAACATTTTTTATAAGGTGCTAATATTTTTCATGCTTTTAACATAAAATTTTAATGTTAAATTAAAATTGATTTCTTTGTTATTCTACATATAATTTAAAAATAAGTGGCACGTGTCAATTAAGATCTTTAGAATGAAGATGCTCTCAAATATGTGAATAAAGTGTAGCTTATTATGCGCGTCATACCAAATCGGATGTCATCGAATCCATCGAATCAATATTTAGCCGCCAATATACAGAAAAACCCTAGACAGTCTGGTTAACACATGGTAATAATTTTGTGTTAGTTTTCGTTCATTATAAGGAAAATTTATTTGGTTAATCAACAAAAAGAGCTTTGATCATTTCAATTATGCTTGCAATAAATTTTATTGCATATATTTTTAGCTTTCTATTTAAGGTCCAAGTTATTCATAAAAGAATTGGCATCAATATTGTTTTGCTGTTCTAAAAGCCAATTGAGATTATTCTGCGAACGTTTTGCAATGCATTGAATTTTCGCAATAATTTAAAAAGTTGAATCAAAAAATCTGTTATCGAGTAAATCACGATGAGATTAGATTCAATGTTTCGAATTTTACTTCATTTCATTGTTATGATAATGTACAATAGTTTTGTAAACGGGTTTTTTCGCATGCCAAATGCCACAGTTAGGCAGATGGAATGCTTCATTTAGGCACTAATTGTTGGATTTTTTTTTCATAGTAATAATATGAATGCTAGTCTATGCATCGCTCTTTTTACAATCGGTCACCCATTTAACAACTTAAATTCCAGAAAAAGTTTTACGTCCCAGTGGCATAAAGGATGTATCAATTAATTTAGCATTTACTTGATAGATTATAACATTATAACATGGTAAAAAAATAACAATCTACTACAGAAATTATTTTATATATTTGTTGATAGCTGTTTCGGCTTACGCCATCGTTAGAACTATGTTTTAACATGCATTTACTGAACAATATTTTTATAGACAAGGTACACAATAAATCTTCTCATCTGTTCTACCATCCTAATATTATACGGTAATAATAAGGTATTAAATGTGTATATTTATTTTATGTATTTATCGAAGTGAAAGCTTATCTGCCACTTATTAAAAACCCAGAATACCTGTTATGAAATTTGAATAGCAGTAAAACATTTGTACATATTCAAAATTAATGCAGTAAGATCAAGACCGGTTTCGATCTTCGTGAGTGTTTGATACCGATAAGTATGTACATCAATACAGAGATATTTAGACAAAACTAAGGAATATTGATTAAGGAGTGACAAACAACTATTTTTCAATTTATGCCTTTCCAACGAGTATTGACAGTGAACATCTTACAAATTCTAATGGAGTATTAAGAAAATTTCATCCTAATCTAAACACTACAGATTAAAAAAAAATCATTTTTTAATAAATAATTTATTACTTCGTTAACATGGGTAAGTACAATTATGAATTAAAAAGTAAGCATAAACACACATCTCCCATTCTTTTATATAAAGCATAATATCATCAAATCATACATTTGGAAACATTAAGAACTTATAAGGAATATTCAACGTATTAACAATTAATTTCGGAGGGGCATTCACAGGATTTTTCAATACTTGTGACCGGAATATTGGGGTGCCTGGTGGGCATGGAATTGAGGGGCCTGGTGAGCTTGGTATTTGGGTGCAGCTGGGGCAGGAGCGTGACCTGTTGGCTCACGATGGACAACAGCGTTGAATCCGCTCTTTCCTTCAACGGAATATTCGACGGTGCGCTTGTAACCATCAGCATCGATCAAGGTGTAGAATCCTTTGGTAACGTCTCCGTCGCGAGTTTCCTGTTGTGCGTGGTAGTCTCCGGTCTTTTCGTCTTTGATATCGTAGGCAAATTCGTATTTAGGGTGGTCGTGGTATTCTTCATGACCGTGGCTGTATCCAGCTGAAGCTTGCTGGTATGTGGGCTGTTGCCCATGGTATTGAGCTTGCGCTGCTACAGCCAAGGCGAGAACGAGGAAAAACTGCAGAAAAAAGTACAATCGAAGTCATCGGTAAAAAAAACAGTTTATATGTAATATAAACATATTTCAGTTTATCAGTTTTTTTTAAATTTATATCCTTGGCAGGAAAACTGTATATATGTTTTATTTTTGAAGCGAAAAATTCAATTTATCAAGATGGCTTTTGTTTTAATATTTTCAACTAAGAAATTTTAAATTTATGATATAATTTTTTAATAGCAATAATTTAAAATTTTTAGTACAACATTAAGTTTATTTGATCAGGACCGGTTTCGCTCATATTGAGCATTATCAACTGATATGAGCGAAAATGGTCCTGATCTAATAAATTTAATATGGAAAAGGTACAAAAAATGTTTTATTATTTTTATTATAATGCCATTCCATCAAGTACTGACAGTGAACACCTTAAAAGTGATTTATTTTTTATATACGTAGTTGACATGCGGAAAAAAACTAGGTTTGTATAAATCTAAGCAAGAAAAATGCCAGGAAACTCGAAGCCCGCTTCACGGACACTACATATAGTTTCAGTAGGAAATTAAAAGTAGGTTTTTTCAATATCACAATATTTTCTTACCTTGATTGCCATGGTAGTTGATTGGATAAAATTCTTCAATTGAATGATACTGGTCAAACGCAGGTTGACTATTTTATACTCATAACTAAATTTTAGTCCGATTTTCGACAATGGTTCTACTTTATAACCTCGGGCGACATTACTCATTCATTTTGTTTTACAGATTAACTCTAACTTGCAAGTCATATAAGTGTTGTTTGACTATACTGTGTGATTTTTTCACTGCTATTATGTCACCCAAACTGCTTAATGGGCACGCATTCAGCAATGTCAAATATGCAAAAAATCTACGACTAACTTCAGGTTTATTGATAAGAAAAATGAAAAATATCAATGCCAAAAAATCTTTTTATAGATTGAAAATTTACATTTCCTGAATTGAATTCTTCTTTGTGCATCCGAGATGGTTGAAAGCCAGAAAGCTCTGAATACTTTCATACGGGACTAGAAAGTCATTAAGTATCGTTATTAATTTATATAATAACTACATAGTGAATTATTTATAGCAGTATTTATGCGGGTATTGTTGGGAAATTTAACTTTTTTGCAATGCCACTCAAAAAAGAAAACGTTGTGTTTTAATCGCGTTTATTGAAGTGCTTTCGGATACACAGTATTTATTTTTTCTGTCTGTTATGTATGCGAATAATTCAGAAGGTTTTCCAAAGCGTGAGCAAACCACACACAGCTGTACATATATGTGAAAAGCAAGAATTTTCCAAATTTAGTCTAGTGGAAACTCCGCACCGCACCGGAAACTGTAAAAGTATTTATTCGAATGGCATATCCGTCTGAATCATTGGGATGCGTGGCACTATCTTCTGCTACATCTTCTCCTTTAAATTTATGTACTGAACTGTTCGTTTGAATGGTTTCCTTTTTTGCTTTTTTCTTCTTTCATTTTTTAAGATTTTTTAAATTTTCATTTATGTTTTCACAACTTTCATTTTCTACAATTTTAATGTTCAACAATTTTCATTTTCCACAATTTTTTCTTTTCACATTTTCAAGATTTTCTCAATTTACATTTCACTGAATTTTAATATTGAACAATTTTTCCTTTCAAAATTTTCTTAATTTGCATTTCACAATTTTTTTTTTACAATTTTCGCAATTTTAATTTTCCACAATTTTCTCTTTTCCTATTTTCAAGATTTTCTCAATTTCTATTCAAGATCTAGTTATAGTTCTGACGATGGAGTTACCCGAAATAGCCATCAACAAATGTATAAAATAATTTCTGTAGAATTAAAATACATTGCATTTTTCATACTTCTCCCAAACTCAATTTATCTAAATATATTCATTCAATGTGGAATAAGTACTAAAAATGTGTTATTATTTTTATTATTATGCTATTCCATCAAGTATTGACAGTGAAAACCTTAAAAGTGTTGATATATCTACATTTTTGATTAAGTCGATTTTAGTCTCAGCTTACAATAATCTGAATTTGTTTAATTAATAGCATATTTTTAATACCGATCGATATCTACGTATCATTGCAATTAATTTGTATGTGTACCATTGTCTCGTGTGTACAACCAATAGTTCAATAGTGACTCTGTCCTGAGTGGATGAAATCGATATTCAACTAATATTGTGAATACAATTTTGAAATAACTTACACCAATGTGTAGCATGTCTGAAAAAATAATGTCACAAGAAAAATAATAATTAATGCTTTATTAGGAAACGTTAGTATAAAAAAATCAATCAGTCAAATTAATAACCGAATTTTTTATTTGACTCAATGAATATTTATAAATATTATGACAGTATATTAATGCAGATGAAAATAATCCCCGATACACATTTACAAGCTTACACATATGACGAAAGTATTTGCTTTTTGAAAATCTAAATGTAAATAACGTTAGTTTGGTTTTGATAATTACTGGTAAAGCAATTCGATACGTTGCAACATCGAGCGAATTCCACTAAATTGCTTAATTTTAATTGAAAATGACATTTTATTTTCAGTCACTCCCGTTATTGATGCTTACAAAAGTGTTCAATACGTACTATTTATCAAAATCTTCTCATTATAACATATTTAAACTTTTCATTCTTTATTTTATTAATATTAAAAGTCGCGGCCAATATTCGTAAAGGGTTTCTCCATATTTTATTTATGATTTTTTTAGTTTATGGTACTTCAAACTGGACAGAATTTCTGACATTAAAATATTATAAAAACAACTGGAATGTTACATAAGAATTGAAAATGTGGAGTACAAATTTATGCTTTCTGGGGGATGGCAATTCAGATCAAAACCTTTCGCTCATTTAGACTATTGCCAACCATCGATAATTGAAATCATCAGAAAAATAAATTCCGGGTAGATTTTCAACGGTTGACATCTCATGCAGATTAAAGCTTTGTCACTTTTAGGTCACAGCTAGGATGTGGTCAAGTGCCAAAATTAATATTTGATAATGTTTTCAATTACATATCTCGCAAAAGTGAAAGCAAAATAATATTGATTGAAAAATAATTTTTCATTATTAAGATTTTTTTATAATATTGCGATATTGATTTGAAATTCTATCTAAAATCGGTTGCTTAGATATTCATTCGCAAAATAACAATCAGTCGAAAAAATGTACACTAAAAACAAATAACAACCGAGATAAGATTAATTATTTCAATAAGCAACAAAAAAATATCTTTAAGTGATTTGATGTGAGCCACCGATCGCGGTTATTTTGTCATATTTATAATTATTGTATGTTCGATAATATCTCTTACCACTGTAGTACACATTCATTTTATGACCTAGTTAAAAACTTAAATGACACTCACGGTTCATTAAACAAATTTACATTGGGTATTTTGAACTGTGGACAGCGGTGATAATTTAACATTTCTAATTTAATAAAACATGTATCAAAATTAATTTATTTGAACATACTTTCTTCTGAAATGCTTCTAGTCTGCATAAGTATACTTCTGATGACGTTAGCATGGCAAAATATTAACTACTGAGATGCAATCAATCAGATATGGGCTGGGTAAACCCTTAATTATTTGTTTGCTTTTTTTTTGATTCTATAACCTCCTCCTTGCTTCCCGTAAAAAGGAAAAATCCCAAACTCCATTTTGTAATTTTATCATTTTAAAATATTAGAATCTATCTTTCTTCATTACTTAAACAAACTTTGCGATAGTTAGTCCGAAGATGCATTTGAAAGAGGCGAAACACGTGTTAGTAGGACAACATGTTAAAAAAAATAAAAGTTATTTTAAATTTTATATTAAAATGAACTTCCACAAAGTTACTGCCGAATCCATCGAAAGTATGCAAAGAAAAATGTCAAAAATTTGAGTTACATAAGATACTATCTGAAATTTTAGGGAACTGACAATATTTGCGAAGAATGTAACAAGTCATGATCTTTACAAGATATTATAAAGGGTATTTCAATAGGGACGCTCAAAATATGTTACGAGTAGATTATTCATTGTTTAGTGGCCAAATTTGAGTCAACCAGTTTGGTAAATAATCGGCCAACACCTGACCAAAATATTGGTGAAAACATTGCTGTTGTGTGAGGTGTATACGAAAACCCAAGGCAACTTATTTCTCGTTGTTCACAAGAACTATAATATATTCAACTTGGCGTGGAATTTGTCAAAAAGTCAACTTTTAGCGACATGGCCCATTTTATAATGAATGGATATTGGCAGACATTTGATGCTATATTCCATATTTAATGCCGTAAAATATACTTACAAATGAAATTAAAATTTAGTCGAAATCTCACAAACAACTTGTTTTATTTACATTTCAAAACTAAGCGTCCTTATAAAAAGACCCTTTATTTGGCGGATTCACAAATATGCTAAATATATACTCTTACAACTCCCTAATATTTATGTTAGTAAAAATATTCGCTGAAATTATATTCCCAATTGTGATATATTATAAAAAATATTAATATAAGAAAGTTTAAGTCTGCAGTAGTTTTGTAAAAATCTTCTAACATAAATATTTTTAGCGTAATTATGCGAAGTAATTTAAAATATTAATATACTATTTTCCGCATTTAAAAAAAATACAATGAACTTCGGTGAACTAGTTGCGTAATATTCATTTCGCCAAATATTAAAATCTTACGCACTAGATCAAAGAAGTCAATTCGATTTTTTCTTTAACCAAATTTTCTATTTTTGGTAGTACGGGTGCGTAAAAAATTACACGGATACTTCAATTATCAATAATTGCCCCTAATAATCCAACATAACGTATGATATTATTACTTTTTGATTTATCAATGTAAACATAAAAGAAAGTGTTGTGTGTATTATAATTTACCATTGAAAATTATTTTATAGTTATATAAATAGAACTTATGATAACAGCTGGTGGTACAGCAATTATTTATTATATTTTTGACCCAGATATCATGTAAGGAAGCATTTAAATAAAAACAATAATACATATTTTTTAAATTACGATTTGTTTATTTCATAAAGACAAAAAAATACTTAAAAATTTATAATAAAATCACAAGCATTGACTTCAGTTTGTCTTTAAATACTAAGGTTATAAGATTCAAATTTATACATTTAAATGTAAATTGAAATTTTCAGAAATATGCTAATAAATCAATTGTGATTTAGATATTTATCAAATTTAACTTAAAAAAAAGTCACAAATATTTTTCATAAAGTTTAGATATTCATCAAATTTAACTTTAAAAAAAGACACAAATATATTTTTAATGGCTTTAAATTATGTTTGGATTTTCTTTTGTCTAATGAAACTAGATCATTATATATTACTATTACAAATACAAAAGATTGACAGTTAAAACTATCAACTGAGGTGCCAAAAGTCACATGTTTCAGTATAATTATAATACAGTCAACCCTTCTACGGCACCGAGATATAGAGTTTTTAAGGGAACCACAGCTACTGATAATTATCTTTCGAATTCACATATTTACGAAACATATAATTTGTCTGAAGACTGCAGGACACGCTATCTATAAAAAGCTGTTAGATAGCAGAGGGTTTTGTAGGAGGGTTGACTGTTTTTATAAAAACACGATCTTTAAGCTAATATTTGTAAGCTTATTCTCATAATAAGTTTTCGTTATTATTATTATTGCATTAAAAATGCATCTAAATTAAGACGCATGCAATAGACGGTATGAAAATATGGTATGACAATTTATAAAGTCTTTTCAAAAGCCATATCCAATCGCGTACATTGCCTTAACATAGTCCACTTCAAATTTGGGTTATAGTTTAATTAATTTTACTGCTGATAAGGCCAAATTTCGTATTTTTTGATATTTTTTTCTGTGAAATGAATGAGAATACATAATTGAAATTTGTATGTCATACAGGAATACGTGATATTTTCTAATTATATTTTTGCATTATAGTTTCGCGATTTTACAATCATATTTTATTTTTTCAGTAAATTATTTGTACTTTTACTATTATAATATTGTAAACAGTTGAAAATAAAACGGTGAATGTATATGTTCTAGATAATTTATAAAATATCACTGATAACCATGACAATTTATTAATATCGGAGAATTGAATATATTGTTATTGTCATCTAACTGTACAAAAATTAATCATTAAACGATTTAACGATAAAATTAGTATTAAATTCGAATCGTTTGAATTTTGTTTTATTTCATGAGCTTCACAACACTGGTTTCAAGTGCACGAATGAAGTTAAATTGACTGAAACTTATGGACAAGTACAAATTCCATTGAGCACCTTCAGTCAGAATTTCTAAAAAAAATATTACGATAAAAATCCTAAAGAAAATATGAAAACTAATTACGTTTTTAGGAAAGAGACTTGAAAATGTGTATATAATGCGCCTATTTAATCTGATAGCGAGGTCTTGAGTCCTGACGAACTAACAGCCAGCTATAGTAAGATATCTTTTTGACACACTTACAGCGGGGAGGAAGAAAAGTTTTATGAAACCCAGGAGTATCGATTTTAAAATACGATTTGTATCTAAAAACAGTCGATATTTTCTTCCATATTCGTTTGTTCCGAACAGCAAAATAACTATCATATGAAATCTTAATGTAATAATTCGACCACGATTGACAAACTCACGAATAGACAAAATAATATAATATGATTATAACTTCATATAAGCAAATCGAATCAGGAAACGACCTGTGTCATTATTAAACAGTGATTTTATAATTTATATTTTGAATTTAACCACAACTTAAAATAACACTAAATGACACACATCGTTAAGTAAATTTATTCATAACTATAAACCTTCACATATGATAAGAATTCAATAATATATTATTTCAAAAACTTTGTATGTCAATAAACTATGACAAGCCCTCAATACACACACAAGTTTTTAATAAGCACATTTATTATGAACTTGTGTATGTATTCGGAGTATAGTTTATATATAAAACCGAAACGGCGTATGTATGTCTGTGGGTCTGTAATTCCCTTTTGCATTGTTGGTCATTAAGTTGACAAGAAAATATGTTTGAATTTTTATCGGCGAAGACATTTAGTCAAAATGTAATAAATTAGTCTTCTACCAAACTTTTTCCCGGCTTTTATTAATATAATAATGTTTATTATTTACGTGAAGGTATTATTTGACATTTATTTGACAGCAAATTAGATTTTTTCCTTGAATTTGGACATTTTAATGGGCGAGAATGGGGCTGTCATCAAATTAAATAAAGTTTGTGATTTTATTTTAACTCTATTTTGAATGTTAGATTTTGTGATATAATTATGTCGAATGATATAACATTAAATAATTATTGGTCGCTTAGTCCGAGCGACGCCGGGTAGCAATACTAGTATAATATAAGAAAAACTCTTTTTCTGCTTTACTTCTATTTAATTAAAAAAATATCTGAAAAGTCAGCTAATGAAAACATTTTTAAGAAAAACCGGTAACTGATTTTATAGCCAATCATATCATTTCTGAAAAACGATGTTTTCACAAAAAGTTCAAAAACAAAAGATGTTCCAACCAGAGTACTTTTCGTTCGAAATGATAAATAATTTTTATGCTGTTCTTTTGTTGTGTTTAAATCACTTTTATTTACATAAGTCAATCTCACGGTTAATATTTCGTATATTTAACGGAAAACAAGCATGGTCGCTCAAACCATATACTTTTATTAATTAAAATGGCAAAGATCATAACATTTAAAAGTCAACTTCATCTAGTTTTTTTTTAAATTTTATCGACAAGAGCACACTTGGCATCAGGCTTTTCTATTGTGGTTGGCCTATAAAAAATCAAGTCTTAAATTAAGAAAAAATGGTTCGGATTAATTATAGTAAAACGAAAAAGTAACCACATTAATTTCATATATATTTTTTTTTTATAATTTGGCTGTGAGATCATTTTGTTAGCGAATTCGATCTAATTTATTAAATGAATGAATAGGTTTTTCCATGTATCGAAATTACACATTTTTTGCAAGCTCACTCAAAGCAGCTTCAATAAATACCAGCGTCCCAAAACTTGGGGATCACGGGATATTAGCTCGTAATTCGTAAATCTCAGTCAATCTGGGAAGAATTGCCTTAAAACGTTGACTTGGAGATTACTGACAGATCGGATTCGTCGCAGATTCATATAATACAAACCACAAGATACATCCATTGTATTATCTGTGGTTAAAATCCTAAAAATATGTATGTATTACGTCAAATTTAAAGTCGTTCAAACTTCCAATGTCTTCCAATGTATCCAAGTAAAAAAACCCAACACCTCAAATATATGCCAACAAAACTTTCTTGATGGTTACATAATAATTGAATATGTTTTACAAAACACCCCGTCCTTTTAAAATATTGTTTATATTAAAATTTCAACAGCCCTTTCCTATTCTTATACTTATTGGTATTAAAAAACACTTATTTCCTCATTATGATTATTCACCATTAATAAATATTGAAAAATATTGCTACTATTTGGACTTTTATGTATTACACACATACTTATGTCAGTTTGGGAGCAATTATTTGGTAAGTAGTTCATCCAATCTACTGGTAAATTACGCATGAAATTAATTACATTTCTTTTTTCTTTAAGACAAGGCGCCAACTGACCAGAACCTACAATTACTATTGATTACTGAATGAGATACTTAATGGGTCACATATGAGTCTCACATCTTTAAAACTAGCCAAGGAAAGTTTTGTAGTAAAATTTTATTTAATAAATACCTACGGCTATTTCGTGGCGTTTATTTAATGGGTCAGTATCTAATCCGAGTTTTGGTCAGTAAATTTAATAAATAGTCGGTGATATATCAAAATGGTCAATAAATATTGTAAATGGTCAGTATGAATGTGGTCAGTTGTTAAATGAAATGGCCAGTAATTTATATAAAACGGCTAGTTATATAATTAAATGGTCAGTTATTTTAAATGAATGGCCAGTTTAAGACTGACAGATAAAATTAGGTCGTAGGAAGCAAATTTATGACCATGTCTTAGGCTTACGATTTTTTTTAAAATGTTTGATTATTACCAAACCCAAACCTAACCTAATGAAATCGTCTTACCACTTCGAATAACAGATCGTGTATAGATCTACAAGCCCTTTTACAAAATATACTGACCGTTTAATGTCTTTATTACTGTCGATTTATTTGATATTTACTGACCATTAATTATGGTCAAGCATCGATGATATATTATAACCGAAAGATAAATATTTCTTTGTGATTGTAGATTTAAAATTGGTTCATTTATATAAGTCTTATTAACAGCATGTCAATTAATTTTGTAGTTTTTTTTACATGAGTAACAGTTCGAACGTGGATATTTGCAAAAACTCGATGTTTGTGTCATTATGACTAATAATTTTAAACACATTTTTTGATACCAGAACTATCAACGTTGAAGTAACAATCAATGTTCGGCAAGATCATTGCAACCACTTTTTAAGGTTTTAACTATGACTCGTTGCTGAAAATCAAAATTTAAATAAATAAAACACTTTTTATGGTACACAAATTTTCTTATAAAGATCAGGACCGGTTTCGGTAATAGCGAGCATTATCAGCAACTGATACCATTGTAACCTTTCATACGATTTATGTTGAATCATCCGTATCATTTCATATAGAATATTTCCACAATCGTATGTCTCTGAAAAATCATTTATGATTCTGATTTTTTTCCTCTTTGTTGAGTTCAATCACACACAGTTTTTGAAACTTGACACCAAATAAATCAAAAATATGACACAGTTTTAAATTGTTCCTAAACTATGTGACTTGCACCTACCGCTGAATGGACTTAGAAAAGAACTGTGTAATGTATCGTAATGATGCCTAAGGTGTTGATTTTTGGTATTACAGGACCATTTCACTTTGACTATAAAATAACTGCCTCGCAATTCAAGAGTATCATTCAATTGAAGGATTCAGTCAAATCAACTATAATGGCTTGCAAGGTATGGAATACATGAATTAGTACTTATAACCATAGTGCAAAAATATATTTCTTTTAAATAACCTAACTAATATTCTGGTATATCCAAGGTACAAAGTGAACTGTATTTAGTTTTTTGGTGAAATATTAAAATTTAAATTCAAATTCAATTTTAAAAAATATACCAAATGATTGGAAAGGTATTTCAGTAATAAATCTGTTTTATGAAAAACAAATAATTCATTTGAAAGTAAGATTATAAAATAAATCATTTGAGTTTCTGGCATTTATTTACCTTAAAACTAGAAATTGAATTTTCTTAGATGGACTTCACGATGAAATAAACGTGGCTGTAGTGTATGAAAATTAAAGATTTTTTAATAGAAGGTATAAAGATGAGAATTTTTTTTCTTCTGTTAAATAAAATAACGGATCATTTATTTAACTAAAAAGTTATGGTGCTTGGTAGTTACTTTATCTATTCATAACACATTATAATATCCCATCTCTGGTGTTCGTCAACATATACCTATATATTGCTGTTATTTTTTTTGTGTTTCATTGACAAATTTATATGAAAAAACCGCATGTTGTGATATTGTTGCGTTTGTTCGTTCATTGTGAATCTCAGTAAAAGTACAACTCACGTTTTGTAGTGATGTCTGTACTATTATTTTCCCTTGACTATAATAGGTTTTCATTCAATTGCAGCTTTTCATCGTCCTCGCTCTGGCAGTAGCTGCCCATGCCCAATACCACCATCAACAGCCCGCATACCAGCAAGCTTCAGCTGGATACAGCCATGGCCATGAAGAATACAACGACCATCCCAAATACGAATTCGCTTACGACGTCAAGGACGAAAAGACCGGAGACTACCACGCACAACAGGAAACTCGCGATGGAGACGTCACCAAAGGATTCTACACCTTGATCGACGCTGATGGTTACAAGCGCACCGTCGAATATACCGTCGAAGGAAAGAGCGGATTCAACGCCGTCGTTCACCGTGAACCAACCGGTCACGCTCCCGCCCCATCTGCTCCCAAATACCATGCTCCCCAACACCACGCTCCTCAGTACCAGGCCCACCAAGCTCCTCAATACCAGTCCTACCAAGCACCCCAATACTCCGGTCATAAATACTAACTTAAAAATAACGTAGGCTGATTGTGATATTGTTTGAATGCTTCGAGTATATTTTAGGATGTCATTGATTTGAACAGTTCCAAAATTACCACGGCTTACCTTAACAGCGCCCAATTTTATTGGTTCGATCGATTGTCTTCATTTTATACTCACTGTAATGTTCGATATTTATTTAATAAATGTATCTTAAGTGAATAAATGCTTTTTATTTACATATAATATAAGCAGGTTGACTTATCCCTTATCGCGACGTCGTTAACACTCGGAATTATGATCTTGAATTGAACGGGTCCATGGGCCTGAGGCAACAATGCCAACGTTTATATCTAAATAGCCCACAACTCATTGACAATCAATGCAATTCTGTTTCCAGTATAACATTGATGTTTGTGGTGAGGATTGTACCTAATATTCTTCGGCAATTAGCCTCTATCTACTCTTGATTGTAGCGCTATTAATATGTCCTATCAACAATTCTTAAGTCAGAGCTTTATCTTCTCCATTTAAAATATGACTTACTTAAATGCTTCTTCGGTCTTGAAATTACTTCTAAGAAAAACAAAGTGTTGGCTTTTACTTCTATTTTACGCCCATGTTTTAAGGCTCAATATGAAAATGGAGTAAAATAATTATGTGATATACATATGGACATATTTTTTATAGAGATAATATGACAATTTAAAAAACTGACCCACACCATTGCAGCATTGAAGTAAATCTAACTTGAAAACGATGGATCTATTTAAATATTAATTTATATTAAGTCATGATTTCGTGCAATACCAGATCTCTCATATTATATAAAGGCAAAAATATACAGTAAGTAATGAACAATTTTAATGGGAAGATTGTGTCTTATCGTATAATCTTATAAAGAGATAATAACAACTAATTAATTAGCCCTTGTCAACAGATAAGAATAAAAATGTTGTTTGAAAAAACTTAGGAGTTCATAATTTATTTCATTCATAGTAATAATAAAGATAAATCATAAAAAAACTATTCAATTTATGTTTGCCAATATTTTTACATGCATTCAAATATTACTGAGAATAAACATTTTTTATGCAAATTGTACATTTTGTCGACTTCAAGTGCAAAGGTGACACCAAACTTCAAACGTCTTTGAAGCCCTTTATCACAATTACATTTTATTTTTGTCTAACAACAATGTGTTCATAAATTATTCAAAAATTTATAGTGACATTTTTTTACCCTGGAGCTATATTTTCATGTGAAATAAAAATATTAAATAATAATCAAATATCTTATCATATTCTGTAAGCATAATTATTTTTATCAGCATTTATAAAGAACCTACTGCAAGCTAATTTAACTATGCCAAAAACCTCCGCCCGCAAGTGCAAGCAAAAAGTTTGTCAAAGTTTCATTGCAATCGGGCGAATGGTATGGCTGGGCATATGGTGCGAACAAACAAACAAACATTGATTTGTATTTATTAGGTAGATGTCTGAAGTCCTGAAAACTGTTATTATTTCGAAGATTAGTGGATTAATCGAATCTCTGGTAATAATTTAATTGCTCTCAAATGACTTATTTGTTGTTTGAATATTCCTTGTGTAAATTCAAAATTCATGTGATGTCCAAACAATAGCGATATTCAATATTTTTTTAATTCTCTCGTGATACAATAACACGGCTACGGACGTCAATGTGTTTGGTCTCCAATTAGCATGGCCAGCGTACTTTCTATGCGCCATTATTAAAACAAATATTCATTTTTATTATTAGATATCATATAGATAGAGTAACAACAAGTGTTTTTATTTATAGCAATGTGATTTCTTCCTACTAAAAATTGACAGTTAACTCTACAATACTGCGCAAGATTCAACAAAATAAATATGAGTATTTAATGCCAGAGTTTAACCCAATACAATTGTGAGATTAAAGTTTGTCTAGACATTAAAAAAGGCGACAAAATTCTAAAAAGATCTCCATACTGCAAGCAGTAGAGATTAAATACATGTTGTAATATTTTTCCGCATGTATTAAAAGGAGCGCAATAATTTAAATTTAGTACACGCCGTGTCTCTTATTTTATTTTTTGTTTTCAAATGTGCGGCAGCTCAAAACAAGTGTCGATTATGTAATTGTATTTAAATTGTACAACACGTTAGCACAAGGCAATACCTTTAATTACGTATGATTGATTATGTCTCTCACGTACATATAATGTATCTCGTGAACAACAAGAATATATATATTAACTGCACTTATAACCAGGGCTGTGGAGTCGGTAAAAAAAGTCCGACTCCGACTCCGACATTGACCAAAAACACGACTCCGACTAAAAACAGGTTAATATCGTCACTTTTTTCCCTAATTTTCCTATTTATGTGTATTCAATTAAATATCAACCCTATCAATGCGGCCAAAAGCCAAATTTGACATATTAAATGTAAAAACAAAAACTTTTCCAAGTTTCCGACTCCGAGTACGACTCCGGCCAAAACGGCGCGCCGACTCCGACTCCACAGCCCTGCTTATAACATAGTTTATAGCAATCGCTTAAAAAGTCACGTTCATCCTGATTTGTCGAGCACATTAAACCATGGAAATTACCAGAAGAATTGCATTACCGGACATTGAAACTGATATTTCATAAAGAATACCCGTATTACAAAAAATGAGAAAAAATATAATAATTACGACCAAGTCTTGTAATAACAAAAGCGGAAATGGTCTGCAGTTCTAAATCACAAGTTTAATAGATTTATTTTATTAAGTTGCGTATATTGGTTGGTTCTATAAGGATATGACATTAAAAGAACACCTGCTAATCTTGATTGGATCTTAGTGAAATTGTGTCCGGTTGCCAACAAAACACTTAGATAAACGGTCATTAAATATTTTTACCATAATATAGGTATATTCAGAATTATTTTGAATTTTACAAACCCATATTGAAAAAAACAGACATTATACGGAAGTCACGTTTTTGGTTATACCAGTATTGCAACCCCTAGACAGGGTTCATCGTAAAAACGTTTCTGTTCGACCGAAAAATATAAATATTTTATTTTCAATAGTTACGATTTTAAATATGGTAAACCATATAAAATTCGGCCACCTCCAGTGATAAAATAATAAGAAATTTATAAAAAAATACGTAGATTTAAAAATCTTTTTTTAGCTTATTTGTTACTTCTATATATATCACCCAAAAGAGTATGCAGGACCCATTCTTTGGGAGTGTCATTTAATGCGCGAAGAAAGTGAAGAGCTACGCAAGCCGATTCAACCGTCTACTGGACTAATCGGCCACGAGGATCTGGTGGCTAATAAAGCAAATTATCAGGCATTTACAAAATTCTACAAAGTGAGCGAATTCCCCCCCTTTTTTGTTATTAATTTTATGCAGACTAAATTTTAGCACATCACCAACCTTAGGCCAGTTGCTCCTAAGACAATCCCAAGTAAAGGAATAAAACTGTATACAAGATTAACGAATGTTACACCACTGGATACTGCCGTACAAAGTTAACGGATGCGAAAGCAGTGGTGGGTGAAGGTGGGCAATAAAACCATTTCACCATGAGATTATTACTTCTCCAGATAGCCAACAATCCTGTGTTTATATATATATATATTTAAATTCATTCATGATTCATTTAGCTCTCGTATAAGATTCAATATGTATTGTTTGTATTGATAATTTAGTATTATTATCGTATTGCTTTCTTTCGGGATTGAATCAATATAATTTTGATACCCCAGAATTGAAAAAAAGAAATTTAATTCAAATTCCAAGTCTGGAATAACATCAGATATATAAAATAAATAATATCCACCTGAAACTTTTATCAGTGTAAATCGAAAACATCATTTCCGATTGAGACCGAGGATAAGGTGCACAATATAAGAATCATAGTAGACATCATGAGAAAAACCACACAATATAAAAAACAAAATCACTCACCATGAAGTAGAAGGTCACGATGACTGCCATAGGGATGGTTGTAGCCAGAAGAAAGTGTCTCCAGGTGACCAAGGATATAGCCACTAATGGAACCACTACACAACCAAGGCAATAAAATACACCGATGCACAAATTAAGTCCAATTGTTCGCATACTGGGACGCACATATTCCATCACTGTAACAAAAAAATAGAAAATAGTTTTATGTTGACGTATTTGGTATACAATGCTTATATATTCCGCAATGCCACTCAAAGAAAGTAAGTGTTCATGTTTATTATGCTTTCGAATGCACAGTATTTCAGGTAAATAAATTCGATTTAATTTCACTAATATTGATGACATTTACCGTTTGACATTTGCTGTTTGTCTTTTGCCGATCATCTATGGTTTGGGTTTGGGACACGCGCCACCTACCACCTACTGTACTATGTACATGACCTTTGGGTATGTGCAACAATAATTTGTCAAAATGAACGGTATGTCAACGCATAAAATATGAAAAAAAACATTGATTTTTATATAATAGACCTACTTTAAGTTAATTTTATCCGCTAATGAGGAAGCAAAAAGTTTGTCAAAGTTTCATTGCGATCGGATGAACAGTATGGCAGCACATATAGTACGAACAAAGAGACAAACAAATATTGATTTTTATATATTAGAAGAAGAAGATAGCTAGCTGTACAGCGTATATATATGTGTGTGAATTTTACGTCGCTCAAGTTTTGTTGATATTTTCTCTGTGGAATTTTGCCCGTTAAATGTTTTTAAAAGTTAAAAACATTGAATAACATTTTGCTATAAAATTTAAAAAAGCTTGAACTTCCTAAAAAGTTACCGCTGAATCCATCGAAAATATAATAACATTTTGAGTTGAACGACATTTTGATACTAAATAATCAAGATGCGAAACAGCGGCTTAAACTTTTATAAACTAAACTTTTTAAACTAAAAATAGCTTTATTATATCATTCTTGGCTTTTGTGTAATATTTTGGTTGCAATAATCACATCCGATTATATTCAAAGAGAAATATTTAAAAATACAGCTGAATAATGAGTCAGCCACGTGATCCCGTTGAGAGCAGTACGAATGAAGCCTACCCGAAATAATGTTTTTATTATATTCAAAGTATTAATCCATAATGTCTTTTTACCAATAATAAATAGGAAAAAACACTGACATAATGTAATTTGACTGCAACCGAAGAGAAGAATTGTTACAAGATAATCTATCAAGAAAACAAACAAATGCATTGTAACTCGTAATAATAATAATATCTAGCTAGCATATGCGACGTCCAAATGCAGAAATTATTGTGTGAAATAAATTTAGAATTGATAGAGTCATGTGTCAAAGTTTAGGTTGATATACTATGTAAAACTAAATTATTCAACCAAATTCAGGATGAATAAAATCGTTAACTTTTATTTTAAGTCGTTTGTGTAAATTAATGAAAG
Organism: Himalopsyche kuldschensis; assembly: GCA_028554975.1. NCBI lineage: Eukaryota > Metazoa > Arthropoda > Insecta > Trichoptera > Rhyacophilidae > Himalopsyche > Himalopsyche kuldschensis. The sequence continues at coordinate 5,319,483 of JAHFWI010000029.1, read as the reverse complement.
TTGTTTTAATCTTTATTGAGATTCATGATGAATTTAATTTTACGGCTTAAACTATGATGCTTATCTTAATTATATTAAATATCTTTTTGCAAAGAAAATTTTGATCGTTCATTTTGAAACAATTCGTGAAATAAGCGACTGTATACATTGGTTGATGTCGGTGACGTCGACCTTGAATCTATAGCTAAAGAGAGAGAAAAGATAATTCATTATTTTCAATTCAGAGAATGATAATCAAAAAAACATGCTGACCTATAATATACATCATGACAAAGTTACTGTCAGTCGCCATGCCCGACAGAAAGCGGCATGCCGCGAACAGGGGGAAAGAGTGCGTGAAAACTGTCGCCAGGTTTCCCGCCAAAGCGAGTATATTGGCAATACTGAGCACCGGAAGTCTGCCAACGACGTCAGCCAGCACCCCAAGGAACAGTGTCCCAACTACTGATCCCACACTAAATAATGATTGAGCCAGGAATGGTTTCCAGTCATCGTCACACACCCAGTTCAACTGCAACAAAATGAGATAAATAAATGTCTTGCAATTAAAAATTAAATGAGAAATTATGGACAGTAAACAAAAGAGATTCATCACAGGGATCAGTTCGTTTTGCTGAGCTCTACATAATACATAGAATACGTTTCTTCCCGTGACTAAAATTTTTTCTTTGTTTAAAGATAGCACTAATGATTCGACATTATGCTTGATAATATTGAAGAAATGATATATACCTATGTAAATTATAACAATTGTTAGATATAAAAAATAGGTTGTTACTTTTTCAGTACAAATCTTTTTAGGTATACTCGCGTATACTCGGTAATTTTATACCAATTAGAACAAAATATTCATATCATGGTCTTGATAACTATGTTTCTCTTGAGACACATACAAAAATTAACTGATTTAGTCACCAAACAGATTTAAATTATTCACATCAAAGAAAGGATTATTGATTATAATTGAATTGTAAAACTAATAAAACGAGACTCAGTGTAGATCTAATTTGATAAACAGCAATTAGATTTTATTCATGGGCACAAAAGCATTCCAAAGTGGCGAAAAAATTCGCCGGCTCCTGTGTGTTGGTACAATAGAAATGATAAGTCAATAGTAGGTAGGTAGGAGTTGATAACATACATATAAGCATTTATCACGATTGAAAATGTCCGTTTAACTTCATAGAGTTTGTTGCATGATGAAAATCAAAGTAATTACTTATATATTTAAAAAACGAACACTGAAATTTAAATGTAATGGACGCTGTTCACAGATCTTTACAAATCGTAATCACTTTGATTTATTTTGAAATAGGTTCCGATTTATCTTATACACAAATAATGTTTTATAACACAGATATAATAGAAAATAAATCATTGAATCACGAGCCTAGACTCTTACCACAAAAGCCGAAAAATTATTTTCATATGATTTAATGATGATGGTTGTCATAGAAGCGAACCACGTGTTGCACTTAGGCACACAACAAGTGGATGGATAAAGATATCAATGTTCAACGAAAAAAAATAATAATAAGTACGTTTGAATCTCATTTGTGAAAGCCTATTATCTGCCAACAATTTCGTGGAATCCTTTTGTTAGAAAACGAATTTAAAAAGAAAATTCTCTTACTTTTTGTGCACAGAAAAATGAAAAAGAAAAGAAAATACACATCCAAAAAGATACGAAATCTATATAGCTCTAGATTAGTTTCTCAAAATTATTATTTTACCTTATACTTCATTGACTTGCAATTTATCACTTTTCAACGAGCCCTGCTCTTGAGTAAAAACTTGAAAATATTCGTGTACACGAATAACAAAATCAGTCTTTAATTATTGTTTTTATGAAGCTGCTAATAAATAAACTTTTCATTCATATTTATTTTTGAAGATTTAATTTATAGAGGAAAAGTTCTCAATATTACACGTGGTGTGATATTTATTTAGCTCATTTATTTCAACATAATTTGAGTCGTTAGAATTTTTACTTTTCTTCATCCATAAAAATACTCAATTCATTGACACTCATAAATTAACATCAATACATTCGCCAATACAACCAGATTTCGATAATAACAATTGAACTTAGAGACTTATTTTTCATCTTATATGTAAGCGATACAAACCATTTACTACGCGTCAGGTTAAGTTCATTATTGCACTTTAAATACATGAAGATACCTAAAGGCGAAACCCGGATCGTTAACGACGAAACTAACTCAAGTTGAAGTACAAAATTCAAACGATTCCAATTTCATATTAAAATTCCGTCGGAATCCTCAGTTAAAAGTATAATGATTGTCATATAAAAATGAGTCTAACTTACTTTAATCAAACAGAGACAAAAATAAAATGCTCACCTCTGAAATAATACTTTCGAATCCATTGTAACGGTCATAAATCCAACCGCTGTCGCATTTCACTGGAGTCCATCCCCTTTCATCATTTCCGTCAAACGTTAAGTTATCCCCCAGCATCACAAGAGTTGGAGATTCACCAGTGCTGTTCCACTGAAACCTCGTACACGACGGATCAGGTAGAGGTGCCAGATAATGTCTGATGCTGAGCACATTACTTTCGTTCAAAACTATGTCGGAAATTTCTGAAGAGTTGCACCAATGATCCGGAATAACGCTGATGAAGGTCTGCGAGAAGTAGTGGAAAGCCGACAGGATATTCACAATGGAGAAAAGGAACATTAAAAACATCTGGTATCGTCCGAAATCACCAGCCTTTTCCAGCATCTTATCAATATGCATGATGAACAAAACTTGAAATACACTGTATTATAAAAAAAAATACTTCCTGCTTACAGTATTCACTCTTTTTTTAAATTAAGAATGTTTAAAAAATTGACACTCTTTTTTTATTTAAAAAACGGCAACACTCGCGTAAATCTTTGTCTCTTGTAACTGTTTAAATATTATTTTTAAATAATGATTGTGGAATATCAAATTTTCCTCATTATAAAAAAAACTCATTCAATTGTTTTGTGGCTTGTCACTTTTCTGACCTTCTAGCCGGAGAAATAAATCACGACTGAGTATTTTACATTTCATCGTATATAATGGTACCCTTAGTTAAATCACTGTTCGCAGGGAAACTGATGAAGAGGTTCTCTTATCTCATATATTATTACTAACAGCTAACATAATTATACATATTTAATACGGAAAGAAAAATTACAATGTATTTTAGTTCTACATAAATTTCATACATAAATTTCATACTGCATACATAAAGTTCTACATAAATATACATATTTAGTATATTAGACGTTTGAGGTACAACATCTATGATCGTGTTTTTAAATAAGTAACTTTTTATTTGCTTCTAGAAAATATTTATCAATCGATTGCAGTTTAGATGAACCTCTAACACCCCGCCATGTGCAGTATTTAAACTGCTTCTTAAATAATATTTACCAACTTTTTTTAAAATGATATTTGTCTTTTTGTTGATTTTTATCAAGTGTGTTGTTAGAAGAGTTGGAAGGCGTATATAGACCACAGGCATCCATGCTATTGGATGCAAATTCATAAATGAAGTATTTTTTTTCTTACTGTGCTTCGTATCCTTGATTACGATTGACTGTAAATTATTTTTAGGTGAACAAGTTGTCTGTCCCACCACCTCTCGTTTTTCCTCGAAACTTATTTTTTTCAATTGAAGTGAGTGAATCTAATTTCGGTTGGCTCTTTCAAGTTGTCTTTGATAAATGTATCGGTTTTAATATCCCGTTGGACGTCACAGGGGAAGGCACGCAAATCTTTCAACGCTTATATTTATGCATGTGGGTAACAGGTATTTTGAAGTTTAATTAAATACAGGTAAATCTCCAAAATAAAAAGGTGTTTTATGACTATCAAGTCTTTAAAATTTCTCATTTCATAACAAACAAGTGAACATTACATTACAATGTCGCTCGACTTTGAGTCAGAGTGGTAGATATTACGATAGTTGAACGATTCATTTTATGGTATTAAACTTAAATCTTTTATGCTGGTATGTTTTTGTACCAGGTTATCCTTTGCTTCTTTGTGTGGCAACCCTAGATATTAACATGTTTTTTTAAATTTAATTTTCTGAGAAATGTAAATATTGGTTGATTGAAAATGGATTAACAATACGAAAAAAAGATCTAATCTACTTGTATCTGTGATATTTTTACGACCTTTATATCGACGTTTGAGATCCGTCTCACATACTGAAATTAAATTGATTCTACTTATTGAATATTATAGAAACAATGGCCCCAGCATTGGCATGAACGTTTGTTTCCTCGTTTTCAAGACCATTAAAATATACTTCGGATACTCTTAACATAGCGCTCATGCTCAATTCAATATTTACTGATTTAAAAAGTGACTTCCAGTTTCATATACACTATGGCTACAACAATACTTAAATGCCGTAGAGAAGACCAAGTAACTTATCAAAGAAGATGGTGAATCTGACTTATGTAGGTCCTCAAATGCAACCATAATTGATTACAGATAATCATATGCACTACATATTCTGATATATGCGTTAGTATTAATATTATTAATACCGCATTTAGTAAGTATAACAAAAAAGTATGTTTATATTGCTGCTAAAGATTTTGATAAAGTTTTAACCATTTTGTTAGAAGAATTTTCACGGTCAGTTATTGTCAAATAATTTTTATCTCTGTAAATGGCTATTGAAAGACCTGAGGACACACAGTCTGTAGCTAAACTATCTGTGGGGCGGAATATAGGAACATGCCATGTCAATACATTATCTTTTTTATTTTATACCTTAAAAAAATGGTTTGAATAAGAAAAAGCTCATTTAAAATATAGATTAGAAACATACGACTAGTAATAATTGTTGGATATTGTGTAACTTCGTGACATTTCAATATTATTTGATAGTTTGTTTGCACGAGTTTGTCCATATCAATATAAGTATTATGCGTAAAGTCACACACATACTATACCGCAAAAATTCATTCTTTTAGTCATACAATATTGGAATAGTTAATCTTCTCTTCGAATTTAGTATATTTAACTATTTAAAAATGATGTAAATCAACTTGGCTACATTTTTGAAAATAATATATTCAAAAGTTCTACTACTATTTACGACTAAGGATCGATTTGAAGCTCGGAAAGATGAAATTATTAAAAGCGAGAACTGAGAATGTTGCTTGAAGTATAGCAAACACGTATAAATATACCAGAATTATGTATAGTGTCATTCACTTATTTTATCAGCCATTGCTAGCTGCCTCAGTTTCACTCCGAATAAGATTAGAAATGACTAAAAATATTAGACTATTAGAGGTATTTTTCATTGTTTTCTTTTTAAATATTTTTTATCACTCGCAACATATCACTGTGTCATCTATACTCAATTTAATATTTTAACTATGACTTCCATATTAAGAAGCATAACGAGGACACATGTTATTATTGACAAAATCAATGCCATGGTCGCACTTCGCGATTTAGAATGCAACTACCGTATTATGCAGCGTGCCAAGTTCAAAGACTGTTTTTCAACAAACATGCACTACAGAGTTATCAATATGTGAGTATAACTAAATTTTGATGCATACATTTTTCATTGAAAGTCATACACGATGCATGCTATTGACATTCAAAGTGATTTAATGTATGGTTGTTAAACAACAAACCCGACCCCTTGCCGGTCCAATAATGGTCGCCAATATTAGTGTTGTAATATATATAATACAATCGAATCATTAAATCCGTATCGAGAAAAATATTAAGCTCTTTCTTGTTAAGTTTCTAAAATAAAAGTTAGTTGCTAAAACAAACTAAACTATAATAAATTTTCAAAACCTATGCTCCCGCCTTTCAGAAATATTATTGATCGCTTCAGTTCATGATTATATTGCCCAACAAATGTATCCATAAATTAGTACATTTATTTTAATATCGTCGTGATAATAAACGTTCAAGTATCAAAAATTATCGGCGTAATATAAAAAAATTCGCATTCTTAACTCTTTACACACATTAATATATTATTTTTTGTCCTTCCAGCAACTCCTCAATATATTTGAGAAATTGATTGATATCACAAGGTTTGCGTATTTATTAACATGATAAATCGACATACCAAAAAATATACCACATTATGACATGTTAAAAACTTACGCTTTTCTGAAATAAGGATAATTAAAAATTAATAAAAAATAATGTTACAACCAAGTTTTACAATGTAGAGCAAAGACTCGACATAGGAGTTGTAAAAGGTAAGACTGAACAAGATATTTTTCACTTTTAATTCTTGGTGGAAATTCGATGTAGTATTTAAATAAAAAAAACATTTTTTTGTACGAGTTTCAATTTTATTTTGGGTAAATTTTTTTATCGACTTTTGCCTCTGTATATGTGCGTGGTGCTCAATGCGTTTTTATTTTCGATGTTATCAGGTTTTTGATAAGAGTAGTTATTCATACATAAATATTAAAGTTTTGGTTTCGAGTGCCACTGCAGGAAGCATAGCGAGAGATAAGCATCAACAAAATAATGCGCTTGTAATCTACAAAATTTCACGATTTACCGACATAAAACCTTGACATTTTTTTCATACTTTCTTCTCAATTAAACTTCCTATCCTAACTCTGTGCTTGTTCGAAAGTATGATTGACCAAACCGTTCTACTTTGGTTTCCGAAATCATGAACCGTTTTGATTTTGATACCAACCATAATTTTCTTTTATATTTTGAATTAATCGTCCATATATTTTTTTACAATATTCAATTGCTAGCCATATATGTTTAAAAGACTCAAATAATATTCTTCAAACAGACAGCAATTTTTTTAAGCTAACAAAAATGATGGATTTCATGAAAATGTCGTGAAAGTAATTACAGAAAGATTACGCCCAACAGTCATGAACATTGATTTTTATGTAGAGGAAGAGTCACAAATGCTGTTATTGAAATTTGAGTAATAGTCTTTGCATTGTATATTAGGAGTGGTGATAAAGGGACTTTGATGATTGATCTCAACATTTTCAGACTCTTCTTAAAACACGCACACAAACACGAAATATGGAGCAGAAAGTTAACAATTCCAGGGATTCGGTATGTCAAATACAGATGTCATCAGCGATGGTACTCAAATAAGAAAACTAATAAAAAATTTAAATGATTTTTGAAACAGTCTGTTTCTATGTATCATTCGACAGAGGCAAATAAACCGAGTAAGATAAAAATCCTCTTCACTAACATTGATAGCTTGCCAAATAATGTTTTTGTTGCATTGCACTGAATCATATTGCGCACTCGTCGTTTATTTTCAGCAACGTCAGTCGGGAGAAATGGCAAAGTGCATATTCAGCTATGCTCAGAAAGTGTTACTTAGTAGACTGCATTTTAAGCAGATGTAAGATAAATATTTGTATAAGTGCAGGTATTAGTTAAACTCAGCTGACTATTAAAAAAAAATAACGATTTTTTATAAAGAAGAATACACCATTTTTACTGTATTATTTAAACCTGTTCGGTCAAAGACAATTGTTTCAAACCTATTTAAATGAAATATTCAGTTTGTATTGAAATCATTTTTATATAATAACTAGCTGTACCCTGCGCGCGTTGCTACGCCAGGAATTGTAAGGGGGATTGGGGGTGGGGGGGTGTACGCCAGAAAGTTTCGCGGATGTGTACTCGAGAAATTTGTAAAAAATCGATATCAATTTTTGGGGGAGAGGGGGGTTGTTTGGGGGGATGGGGCTTAGGGAGCGTATGGGAGGGTATGCCAGAAACCTTTGAAGGAGTGAACTCAATAAATTTTTAAAGTTTCACATCGATCGGTCGAGCGGTTTAGTAGTCCATAGCGGACATACACACAGACATTCAGTTTTATATATATAGATAGATAAACTAAGCATTTGTTATTATTTACACAAATAATCCATTTCAATTATCATACTTCCACTCATATTTTTCACTTCCGCTCAAACTGCAATAGTGTTGCAGAGTTTAGATTCAAAAAATAAAAAGCATTCTTTTTTACTATCTAAAAACAGGTGCATAATTTTTCTGAATACCAAGGAATGATTTCTGTAGTTGGTATTTTTTAATTTCAATTAAACATGTGTTTGTAATCACCAGATAAAAATATTTGGGTCGAACATGATAACCTTATATGCACGACTATGTTATTTAATGTTCTTTCCTCTATTGTATTAAAAAAGAAACGCAGAATATACACATTACACAATAATGATGTTCTTAGAATTCTCGGTTAAAATAAAAAATATATGCTTACTTCCACATGTTCATAGTTTAAAAAAATTACATAATTACTACAATTTTCAATTTATCCCCTTTTTCCAAATTCAGAATCAGTTTTTCGTATATAAGCATTATCTAGCATATTTATGGCTACATAATTTTGAAACTTTATAAATTAATTTATTTTTAAATATTGAATAAATCTACAAATTACCAATGAATCACAAAGATATCCAATTTGATAAACAATCAACAAACTGAAAATCAAGTTATATGAATAACAAGATTGTATGATTGCTGATTAGATAGATAGGTTACATAACAATTTTTTAAAATAATAAAATCCATACATTGAAAGGAAAATTAATCCTTAAAAATAATTCTATATACACTACGATGATGTTTAATAAATCCATTAAACTTAAGTAAAGTAAAAATTGTATTTAGTACATACATAGTTCGAGGTATAAATATTATGTTATTTAGATGTTAGCAGAACACTTTTTTTTGTTGCTTGCGTTATGTTATAATTTATAAGATTTGTTCAGACATAAATAATATTAAGAGAGTGAGAATTTTTCGTATTTACGTAAGAAACGACACACTTTTTGCTTGGCTATCAGATTTACTTGAACGATAAGAATGTTTACTGGCTGCCTCATTTTTTAAAGTAAAAATGTGTAAAAAATCAACAAGAGATTTTATATATGCAGTACAATTTATATTGATATTTTTTTACAGATAAGAACCGTTTATAGTTATGCTACATTAAATATAAAACTCAAATAAAATTATCATTAAATAAAACAATTACATGACAAAAAGAGTTAATGAGACACTTTTTCGTTTTAAATTGATTGTCTTGAATATCGTTCAAATATTTGCATGTTTAATAGCGTATAACTATCAAAGTAAATTTAAGATTATGCTCATATTATATAAAGATAACAAATAACTTTTAAATCATTTTTGCAGTATTTTATTTAATAATACATAATGGCCGGGTAAAACACTTCCTGCTACGATATGACGAATTAAATTATATGAAATTTGTACTAAAACTTCTTTCAAAGGAACCCATTATAATTAATATTAATTTATGTAAATAGCTCGATTGGATAAAAGCACAGTTGTTTAAAATACAATTAGTGTAATAATTGACCCATGTCTATTCTCACGTGAAACATACTGACTGTATAATTTCTAACTTTGCAAAGATAGTACTTTTAGAATAATTATATACATGACCAGGATAATCAATTATTACAAAAAATGTGACTAAATCTAGCTTCCGATTAATTGTTGTATAAAAATAGATGGATTCATTCTAAGTTAAGGACTTTTTAAGAAAACCAATAAAGATTCGCTTTGCACTATAATTAAAATATAGTTTTCTAAATAAACTTTTTGGGAAAAAATGAAATGAAAAACCTTAATCAAACAAGCTATTGTCAATATTATAACGTGCTAGATTTGTGCAAATTTCCTAATGTCCATAAGAAAATCAAGATCAACTTATATCCTTCAACTCAACTCTCAGTGGCGCAACCTACTTTTTTGATAGTATAGAATTTTTTTATTTGTAATTCACTATTAATTGGTTTTCTGTAAATTCTTGATGGAAGGACATGATAGTTCGCAAGCGCACTCGGTTCTGATCATTATACAAATATGAAATTAGTAAAAACAAGTTTTTTTAATTATTTAACAAATTAATTATAGTCTCTTGTATGCCAAATCAGGCAATCTTTTGGGGAAAACTATGCGCTCCAAATACGCAAAATAGTCACGAGGTGGCAAAAATCGTGAAAAAATCAATCCTCTCGTGAAACGTGGCAGGCAAGATCGACGTTTCATGGTTATTACTTTTGAATGTGTAAAACGTCTACCCTATTCATTAGAATTATATGGAAAAATAATAATATAGACATTGTTTATGTTTGGTTAAGTCCCTCAACCTACAAGAGTTGTGCAACTGATAACGCAAAGTATGATGACAAGTAATTAGGGTGATTGCATAGAATGATGCACGTGCTTTATGAAACTGACTGTAATTACACTTTTACGTTGCAAATCATTTAAAGCTAATTTTTTCAATGCCGATGCTGATATTTATATGAATGAGATGATTTCAACATCGAACGTGACTTTTCCTAAGCAAATTTGTTTAAAAAATATTTATTTGTCAGCTACACTCATAACAAAAACCACTAATACATGTTTGGCACGTCCAATCGAATCTAATCTCAATGAATTTTTATAGGACCAAGCACAAAATACTCATTTTTATCGAATTCTCTTAAAATTTCGTTGTTTTAAAGATTATGTATAAAAATTAATTGGAATAATTACTAACTAGCTGTGCCTCACAGGAATGAAGATATTTTATTCACATCTCAAGATTTCCTTGTACAGTGGAATTAGATTTGAGATATAAATTATAAATAACAAAACGCTTCAGTAAAGGCCCTTACAACTACAAATAAGCCATTTCCAAGAATATCTACGCAGTGGCTTTTGAGTCACTCTATAAACTCAGTTTATAAATAAGCAGAACAAAGAATTGTATTAAAAATCGAATGCCACTTTTCTGTTTAGTTTGATATATAAAATTCAGTATTCGCAAGAAGTTTTCATCGATTGTTTTCGTTAGTCAAAATCTTTTGCGAGTATAATATTAAGTTATGTTTACTAAGATACTCGACAGCGCTTTTCGCATCCCCCACGACATTAAAGAGTAATAAAAAAATAAAATTCCATTGCTTTATGTTTATGTCGTCCAAGTTAAAGGCATCACATTATCTCTGTAACATAAAAACCAAATTGTTATAATATATATGAATATATTACTGTTAAGCATACATTGGAAATGTTTACTATACACATTGATTGATTATAATTTGACACTACACTTTTCCTATAAAGAATACTAAGAGAAAAACGATAATATACGCCATGTACACTTATAATTAGACCTCCTTCTTGAGAAAGTAAAAAGATATGTTTTGTGATAACATTAATTGTTTGTTCCCGGTTCGGACTAAAAATAAATTAAGCAGTCGCTCCGAGGAGATGCTTACGCATACTAGACGTCCTTCTATATGTATGAATCAGGATAAATTATAATGATCTTGCTCTGTTCAATATCCTTACATCACGGCGTATCCTGATTATGACAGCCGTCGCGGCTCTTTGTGTACGTAACCTTCAATTCCCGGCTTGTAAGTGAACAATGCAGGGCTGTGGAGTCGGAGTCGTCGCGGGGTTTTTTCCTGAGTCGTACTCGGAGTTGGAATTTTTTTAAAGTTTGAACTTTTTAGTTTTGCATATAGTATGTCAAATGTGGCTATTGGCCGGATTGGTCGGTTGATATATAATTGAATACAAATACATAGGAAAGGTAGGAAAAAAAGTGACGAAATTAAACTCTTTTTAGTCGGAGTCGAGTTTTTAGTCAATGTTGGAGTCGGAGTCGTGTTTTTGGGCAATGCTGGAGTCGGCGTCGGAGCCGTAATTTTGTTTAACGACTCCACAGCCCTGGTACAATGTTCATATATTCATACAAATATTTATTAAACTTCAACTGAAACCATATGACATCGAGTGTGTCTTTTCTATTTTGACAGATAAAACTTAAAAAAAAATATATTGAATAAAATAGAAATACATTTAAAATACACATACCAAAGACTCATAGAGTGAGTTTTCATTATTATTGGTGTGTATTATCATGCTAATGAATTGATTCTGGTATTAGTAAATCACATTTCTTATTTTTATAAAAATAATATTTTTTTTTTCCAAATCAATCAATTGTTAACAGGAGTTTGATGGTACAGTTCTTTGCAAATGCGCGTAAATTTGTATATTTTTCTTCCATTCAATATAATTTATAAAAATCCGTCAAAGCAATGTTGTTAAATTGTGTTTTAGCACTAAATGCCCCTGAAGCTCAATAAGTTCCATCTGTAAATTTGCTAGCACATTATTTACATCTGCATCCATCGGACGGGCAAAGACTCCACATAGCGAATTTGAAGTCTTTGTTTTGGTAGTCAGCAAACCTCGTATCAAATTACACTATTAGTGCCTTCAGTTCATCTACATGAGAATTGTTGTGATATAAAAATTAAAACAACTTTGATTATTCCACATATTAAGTGATGTTTGTATGAGCCGATAGACTAAAAAATGATTTTAAAAAAAATTTAAGCCCTCCCTGAAACTATAAATTTCCGGACAAAATAGCTGGGCGGGCCGGGCCGATGGATGCCCAAGTATGCTTTATACCTTCTGTAGGTATTTAACTCGTTTTACTTATTATTTCGCATTTCAAAGAGTTTATTATTCATTAATTAATACAGAATATATTTCTATTCTGAGAGAGAGAATCATACTTGAGAGACTTGATTTTAGTTATAGACAATACTATCTTATTGATAACAAAATATAATGTTGAAATATTAATTAAACGTAACGTGCTAATTAATTACATATAATTAAGTCGTGTATGAGAAGCCGACTAAAACATGTAAATGTGTTCGCTTTACACCCACCTATAGAAATCTATACACATTAATGATCATAGCTTTATTCAACAACAAGAAAGACTTTTACTAAATATTGATAACTATTATCACATTTAATAACGATTAATTTTTCACCCCTCTAAAAAATAAATATTTTTCAAGGATTAACATTCAACAAGAGAAGTAGACATGGAACACTTCTAAAATATGGCCATTTAGAATGGATATCATATAAGATTATTTTAAATAGCTTTAGTAAAGTGAAGTAACAACAAAAATCCTTATTTTTTTCGTTTTTATGTTAGTTTTTCCATTTTTTATCATAATACATCACGTTAAAATGTGAAACATTGATACTTTCGATGGATTCGGCGATAACTTTGTGGAAGCTCATTTTCATGTATAATTAAAAATTAATTATTCCATGTATTATGTTATAACTTATAAGTAATACTTAAGCAAACTTTGCGATAGTAAGTCCAAAGATGTCTCTGAAAGAAGCGAAACACGTGTCACAATTAGTAACACAATACGTTGAATAATCAAAGTTATTTTAAATTTTATATTGAAAGATTTATGTTTTTATACAAATTTATCAAACGATCAGTACCGAGTTTGCTCATAGCGAACGAGACGAGCGAAATAGACTGATTAATAAGCCTACTGGAAATGTTGCGAATTGTTTTTGGTAATTAAAAACATAACAATTATGAACGATTGATGAATATTGTATTCTATTATGTTGAGCTTAAGCATCCAGATTTGAGAAAGCAAGATCTGTTGCTTTGTCAAAAAGTTTTCGATCAAAATTGAAAAATCTTCTCAATTGGTTTGCGACTGTACTTATTTTCGTTTCAAAAATGGCTGCTAGATGGCACATGGTACAATCCAGAAAATATATACTCAATAAGTTTTACAAAAAAGTCTAGATGGCTACAGACAGCTTCCCAAAATTGCGTCGTAATTGACTATGATTATGTTTAATAGGCTTACAATACGTCGATTTGAAAAAGATAGAAACGAAATGTTGATAATAGGTCCAGAATTAGCAGGATCTTTTAAATTCCTCTGAACAATGATAATGTTTTAGGGTAAAATAAAAATTATATTTTGATTTAGATTCGATCGTGTGATGATACTGAAATATGAGATTTAGATCACGCATGATCAAATAGTAAACTTATTATTGTAGCTACTGTTTTAGCGTGCATAGTAAATTTTAAAAATATACGCATTCAATGGTTACTTTTAATTACTTCAAGAACCACGTTCACTTGAAATTAAAGACCAATGAGATAGCGCAAAATAATCAAGAATGTTTATAATACTTGAATAGTTATTTTCCCTCTGTTTTGTATATGTCATTTAAATAAAAACCATTTAAAAGTATTGACAAATTATTTGCAATCTTCACTTAGCAGAATAGAAATAAAACAAATAAGTAAATAGAGACTCTTAATTTATTTACAAATATGCAATCAAAAAGTAGTTCTGCATTTAACTTTTATCAAAAGGTCTGATAATAATTGAATACATAACGCTTCGCATCTTTCGATGGCTCGTCAGGTTCTTAGTGGTATGCGGGGTATCCATGGGCAAGTGGGGCAGCAGCGTAAGCCAAAGGAGCGGCGGCATATTTGGCTACTGGGGCAGCATAAGCCAAGGGAGCGGCATATTTGACAACTGGGGCAGCATAAGCGAGCGGGGCGGCGTGACCGAGGGGTTCCTTGGAGACGACTGCATTGAATCCGTTGTGATCATCAGCGGTGTAGTCGACGGTGCGCTTGGTGCCATCGGGATCGACGAGGGAGTAGGATCCGTGAACGACGTCTCCTTGTCTGGTTTCGTGCTGGCTCTTAGAGTCTCCGGTCAGATGGTCTTGGACGTCATAAGCGAAGTTGTATGATGGATTAGGGTCGAAATCATCGACGGCGTACTTGGCAACCGGGGAGGCGTAAGCTACTGGGGCGTATTTGGCGACTGGGGCAGCATAAGCGAGGGCTGGTGCTGGAGCGTATGCCAGAGCTGGGGCAGCGGCGTATCCGTGGGAAGCATAGGGAGAAGCATAGGCCAAGGCAGGCTGGGCGATGATTCCAGCGCGTGCGACAGCCACTGCGGCGGCGAATAATAAGAACTGGAAGTAGAAAAAATGTTTTTATATTAAATAAATTACAGTTGCAACCAAAATTCAGAAAAAAATTGATTGAAATACACTAAATCCTATTTTTGCCCGTGTCGAAATTACACGGTCCAACGTTATGGAATCTATCTATTTTCACAAGGCTTTATTTTTTCACGACTGTTTTACGCGAGCCTAATCCCCGTATTAAAAGAGGATTGAGTGTAGTTCTTTTTCCACGACTGAAATATTATTTAGTTATGTGAAAACCTTTTTGCAATTTGTTGGACTTTAATTATGTATGCCATTTATTTTACATTCAGTAAAATTAAGGCACTCTTTACAAGATGTGTATTTATTTTTACTGTATTGAATTCAAATACTATTTTTACAAACTAACATTGAGTAATTTTAATCACACACAAAATGAATACATTAACAATTTAAATAAGATTATTGTCATATTTTTGCATTTTGTTAATCGAAAAAATTCAAGGATATTAATCTTATATATAAAACCGAAACGGCGTATGTATGTCTGTAATTCCCTTTTGCATTGTTGTTGCAAGTTGCCATAAAAACGAATATGAAAGAAAATATGTTTGAATTTTTATCGGCGAAGACATTTAGTCAAAATGTAATAAATTAGTCTTCTACCAACTTTTTCCCGGCTTTTATTAATATAATAATGTTTATTATTTACGTGAAGGTATTATTTGACATTTCTTGGACAGCAAATTAGATTTTTTCCTTGAATTTGGACATTTTAATGGGCGAGAATGGGGCTGTCATCAAATTAAATAAAGTTTGTGATTTTATTTTTACTCTATTTTGGATGTTAGATTTTGTGATATAATTATGTCGAATGATATAACTTTAAATAATTATTGGTCGCTTAGTCCGAGCGACGCCGGGTGGCAATACTAGTGATGTATAAAATAGCGATTAAAAATATTTTCTATGTTGATAAGTTTTCAATTTTACAAAAAGGGCGAAAAATTAATTTTCCCAAAGAAGTTTCTAGACATTTTAAACAAGGGGAATAGGGAATCGAGTTTTTATATTATTTATTCTTTTAAAATTAGATTTAAGTTTACCGTTTTTTTTAACTTTTTTGAGAAAACTAATTAATATTTTTATTTATGTTTAACTTTCAAATTTCATATGAATATTTGTAGAATATCTTAAACAAATATTGATTTTTTTGTTAGACATCGGAAAATGTAACCAATATCATAGAAAATCGTACAAATACTATTGATTTTATGTTTTACGAACCTCCGTAATTTAACAAATAAGGTTTATTGCTTTGTACTATCCTACCTTGAAAGCCATTGTGGTGTTTGAGCTGAGGTTGCAGATGAACTTGTTTTCGTTAGATTTTGGTGATGCTTATATAGTGAATCCAAAGGGTGGGGACCTTTCACTAAATCGTAGGCAGGAGGTCTCTTATATCAATTTGGACTCTTCATTATCAATGTAATTGGATTATTAGGTATTTTAGGAACGGCCAAATTAAACGGAAAAGTATAAGTCAAATCAAACCAGATTTTTTCTACATCTATTACAACATGAACATACAAAAATTGTTCTATGGTCTATGCTATTGAAATGTTACGTATCGAAGGGCTTTTAATATTTTGGTATGATTACCGCATAGACGTTTGCCAAACCATGCGCTGTACCATACTATGAAATATTTGCATTTTAAAACATATTTGACAGTTTTTTCTTTCAGACATTACAGTTGAGAATATCATACATGCATTGAAGACTTACTTTAACATTACAATGGTTTTTTGGATAAAAAATCAAAGTAAAATCAATATAATCAATTTAGTGATTTGAGTGATGTGTTTTTTTTGTTAGATGTTTCGTGTATATAATGCTCGTGATAAGCAAAACTGGTCCTGATCCTAATAAATTTAATGTGGAATTAGTGTAATTAAAATGTGTTATTTTTTAATTTTATGGAATTCGACCTCGTATTGACAGTGAACACCTTAAAAGTGAACTGTTGTTGCTAGAGATATGTTGACATCAATGATCAATCAAATACTCACTACATGCTAATCGCTCTACAACCCTTATTTCATCCAGTGTAAGAAGACAAACATGAAGCTGAACTATTCATAAAAGGCTCTCCACCCTAAAAGGAGCAAAATAAAAGAACTGACAAATTGGGAAAATGCCTTTCAAAATTATCGAGTTATAGAAATATTTATATATCATTAGCACCTGCCCACACATAATAAGTTCACGAATGCTAAGTTAATATAACAAATGAAAAATTTATCACAAAATGATTTCATTATACATGTAAGGAAGTGGCATCTTCTATTTCTTCATTCTTATATTTCATACATTCGGTGGATTCAGACCGAAGGTGCTACCAAAGCAAACTTATGTACTTAGTTACACAATAACTGGATACACATAGATACCTTTAAAAAGTAGATTTTCAAATAATGCCTTTAATATGTAGTGTTTTTACAGAAGATTATTTTTCAATATAATGAAGTTTTTCACACTATCATAAAACAATAATAATGATAAGCAGTATACAAATGAGTTACTTTAACATGAATAATATTTGCAAATTGTTTTATTCTTTTCATATTAATATTTTTTGAAAGAAGCAAAGACGTCATCTAAAAATTGTGTAATACATATCTTCAATTATCGTTCTTTGAAATAAATAACCCTTTTATTTAGCCCCCAGTCAATCAATTATATAAAAACATATTCATCTAAATATGTAGTAATTTATTAAACATAAACAAATAATTTTATATCATTATCATCTAAGTACATGCCCTTTTAACACATTCGGTCAGTATTTAGATTCCCATAGGCAAGATTTGGCCCTGGATATTTCTTAACAGTCGGTGCCTCGCCAGGTTACAATGGCTAAACAATTTCTTTCGACGAGTCATTTTCATACTAACTGTTGAACGATTAACATCTCATCTTATATGTGCCAACGGCAATGTTGAAAATTTCAATTCATATTAGAACAAATAAATAATATGTAATTTTCTTTCTTTATTTATGGACGCTATAATTTTGGCGTTGTATTGATATTTCTTTTTTTATAAGCCATACAAATTGCCCACTTCACAAATACTATTTTTCAAGCAACGATTCATGCAATAAATATCCTTCCAGTTCAATCTTTCTTCTCGTGGTATTAACTATTTAATCGACTTTACGTAACAATAGATAGTCAAAGCAAATTGATCATATTTTATCAACTCTATTAACTATGTATCTATGGCTGTAGTATTCTAAATTACCGTATGAGTCGGATAAATTAATTATATTCAAGTTTAAATAACTATATACAGTTGTCGAAATGAAATAAAGAATAACCGCTAAATAAAATAGTTTACTATTAAAATATTGTGTCATATTGTGTTCGTATTGTATGCCTTAAAATTTAAGATTCTCAAACAAGTAAATTTGTGTCATAATTTGTTCTATACCAAAAAACACACGCAGAAATATGATCACATATACCGAAGTTTTTCATGGTTCAGTTCCATGAATATTTAACATGTCGACAAAGACTTTTATACTAAAGACGTTGTTGCAGTAAATAATTCATCTTTATATGTAATATGTGTATTATAAATATTCGAAATACTAAAATATTTGTGATTTTCTTTCATGATAATGCTTCAATTAAAAATAAAGAACGAAAGGTTAGTGTATTTTGTTTGTTGAAGAAATCATCCCGGGCTACTTAATATTAACGGAGACTGATAACAAGAATATAAGTATAATAAATTAGAAAATTTATTCGCAAAGAAATCCTAATTGGTAGTGAATAATATGAATTTATTATCTTAAAGGTTTTGTGTAATTTATTTAAGAACATTATTTATTCATATCATTGTCAAACATTATTTATTCAAGTCAAGATTAAATAACAGAAAAGATTTCATTTTGAATATTTTCTTTGAAAAGTCTTTCTAAAGATTGCCTCTAAGAAGAATGTTTTTTTGCTTGGAATTGATTTATGGTGAATCATTTTTAAGATGTAATCATTTCTTGAATTAATCAAAGAAATATAGCTTTTATATAACTAAACCACAAACAATTTAAATTGTCAAATCGTATTTAATAACACCATTGAGTTTTTCTACCATGTAACCTTTATTTCAGTGGTAAATAAAAAAGTGTTACAACATGTGTAAGACAATCCGTCGAATTATAATTACAAAACTCCTTAAAATTCCCCTCGTTCAGACATGACATTTCTGGCAATCTTACAAAAAAGCGCGAGCAGTCATTTATTACACCTTTTGTGATGTAATTGCGATGCAAGAAGAAATGTCGTTTCCAGGTAGGACGATAATTCAACTGGTGTAGTAATTATAAAAACAAAACATTTAAACAAAAATATATTGAGCTACTTGCTTTTTAACTAAAAATCATATAATCTTTATTGTGTTAAAAATAATCCTAATCGCGAGCAAATAAAATATTATTATTTCAAACATGAAGAATCAGAAGACAAAAAAATTATGGATATTTATTTATTCAAATCACTAGTACCTTTGTCGATCAATTCTCATCGTCAACGAAACTTAAATTGATATTTTTCTGTGTTCAGATAAATAAATATATGATACTGAAAAAATAATTTATCTATATATATAAAAATGAATGTCTGTATGTATGTCCGCTATGGACTACTAAACCGCTCGACCGATCGATGTGAAACTTTACAAATTTATTGAGTGCACCCCCGCAATGGTTTCTGGCCTACCAACCCCTCCCCCCAACCAACCCCCAACCTCCCCCCCAATTTTTTTTTTAAACTTTAAGAATTTTTCGAGTTCACTTCTTCGAAGGTTTTTGGCATACCTCCCCCATACGCTCCCCAAACCTCACCCCGCCAAACAACCCCCTTCCCCCGCCGAACGCCGAACTATTTTCTAATTTAGCTTTTAAGCTTGAAAAAAGGAGGGCCCGTGAAATTTACGGCGAGGAAAAAGGACTTACACAATATCAATAACATAGTTTGTTATATGTGTGTGCGTTGCGTCCCTTTGCCTTTCTAAAGTAGATATGCATACATTTAATAATGAATTTCACATTCCCAAAATAAAAAACATCTTTATGTCTTACATTCATTGAAATAAAAAGTTTGCTACGTACCATTAAAACTTAGTATTGTAAGAGCTTTAAAAATCAATAAAGAGTTTTATGATATTATAAAATGAGTGTTGAAGTCCTCTATTTTGAGTTTTAAAATTAAATTAATTATCATGTTGTGTGTTCTAAAAGAAAACATATATGTACCTTATTGGTTTTGAGTTGGAAGGTAGTTACGAATAGGTAAGCATACGCCTGAAATTGAGCCTTCACAATTACATGTTGCCGAGTGGCAAAATGTAACCTTAACCCACATCGAAGAAGCATTATCGGTATAACATCTAATAAATATAATTAATCAAAACTGCTAACTGACTTTTCGATAATGCAGTATACGATTGTGCGAATGTGTCGTAAACATTTTATCATTGAGATCTTAAAAGATAGTAAAAACTCATCGACATATACCTATATATATTATGGAAAATGACTGGATGCATTGTAAATAATTACTGTCCAGACACACGGATCAATTTAAGGAACATAATTTTCTTTATTTATAAATCTACATATTCACATTATATTATACTAAGACTAGCCGAATATGTCAAACACGCGGCTCACGGGCCGCATGCGGTGTAATTGAAGTTTTCTTGTGACCCTATTAGATTTTGTATTTATCCAAGTATATATTTTGCATATTGGTATTCATGCTTTCAAAATAAAACAGTTCGGTGAAGATAAACATTTTCATTATATTAGCCAGTATGGATTATATGGACTCTGAATGGAGCTTATCTTGACAGCACATTTCCTACGAGAACTGCTTGGTACTACACAATTGCTCAACCTCTCTTTTTAATGGGAGATCTGTCTACTCGACTTGGAAACAGATTAATAGGTATTAGTGAATTTTGAACACAGTAAGAATCTATACCTTCAAATAGAAATACATAAAAAAAGGATTTGAGTAATAAACTATTTCGATATTTTTTGCTTGTTTTCCCCATCAAATACCAGTAGTATTGTATTTTACCTAATAAACTTTCTTTTGGACACCGCCGATTTAGAATTTATCCGTCGTTGTTAGTCAACCAATAAACAAAGAATTTCTTCATTGAATCTAACATAAAAATAGTCATTTTAAATACATTCATAATTGTCCCTAAAATATTGATGTAAGAATGGAATATATAATTGTCATACGATTTAAATTGTGCAATGTCGAATCACTTGTTTGAATAGGTCTGGAACGCATTTGGATCAGTCTTTAAAATGACTTTATTACGCATTTCGTCAACCATTAAAAATTAATAAAGCTTTTAAGTTTATTTGCATCCAGTTCCAAGCGCAACTTCATTTAAAGGACATGCTACATTGACAATCAATATTTTTTGGTAAGTTTCGTTGTAATGTTTCGTCCATCCACCAGCTGTAGATTACACCTGTCAATAGCCGATTATTATCATCTGATAGTTAAACTGACTCCCGAGAAATTGCGTAAATTCAACTTTAAAATACTGTGTGTCCAGAAACGAGGTTGACCTCATGTGCTGAAATACATATTTATTGTTTTTCGCTAGCATTTTATTGAACTTCTTTTGAATGTCAGACATACGAAAAGGTTAAAGCTTTTTTTATAATAAGCTACGCTTTATTTTTTTATTGTGGGGTACAAAATTTGAATGGTAATAAAACATTGAAGAAAAAAAAAATTTGAAATTGCACCGAGTGTGCAAGAAAATTAAACGTTTTCTTTATACAATTCCTTAATTGAGATAAATAGACCATTCTGATTTGTATGCGGAATATTATCTCTGCATTTTTTGCGTCTTCTATCGCGCTGGTTTTACAATGTTGAAATTTTCGAGACTAGAAAGTTAACTGCTCCCAATTTTTATCCACGTGTACTAATCCATAACCAACCCATTTACATGGGCTGATGGACTGATCAATGCATTGCCTAGAGCAGCGGTCAGCAGTTTGTCAAGTGAGAAGAGCCAAATTGACATGACAACAAAAGTATCAGAGAGCCGAAAATCCGTATAGGATATGGATTTTTAAGGGAAAAAATATTCGTGATGTTTTATCTGAAAATGTAATTAGTACGGTGTCCATTCATTGCTTTTGATTCGCTTTATTATATCTAGCAAATAGCTACTAATTTTTAATGTCGTTTCGCATATATATGAAGAACCAGAGATTGCGAGGATACCAAATGCTTAGTTTTTTTAGACTGTTCGAGATGAGGGGGAATTGGAGTTTACGTCCGGAGAGCCGCTCCTGCCAACCCCAGCCTAGAGAAGTGGGAAATATTAAATAGCGATTCTTGTACAAGATTTTTTTTATTAATCTGTTTCTGAAAGTCACAATACTTAATAATCTATTTTTCCCCCTCAACTGTAATGCCTTTCAAAATTAAATGTGCCAAAAGCGTCAGTTTTAATCGCTTATTTGAAAAACAATAAATAATTAAACGCAATACTTTTAATATATTATAAAACAACAATTTGACTGCAACATGTAAAAATACTTTGATAGTTAAAATGACTATTCAATGGTCATACTGTAGGTTAATGTATAATTATTCCATAAAATATTTATTACATGTGACAATAAGTGTGTTTAAAATGTAAAAGATAATCATAGAACATATGCGCATTCCATACAACATATATGTTAAGTATAAACCATGTTGTCATTTGCATGAATGGTTTTACTAAATACTGCCTGAAGCACCAAATGAATTAAAACTACAATGTTGGTCTACTACTGTTTTTTTTTATTATTAAACATTATTATTAACCATTAAACATTAAGTTGTGATCAATGTTCTTGTTTCATTCTTTCTTTTCCACCCTAAACTGATCCTGAAATCTGCGAATAGGAAACAGCTTTTAATGATTACTATTTAATAAAAATAATACATTTTTAGTACTTTTTCCACATGAGATTTATTTCATCAGGACCGGTTTCGCTCATGGCGAGCATTATCAACTGATAAGGAATACAACAAAAGAGTGGTATTTATGCAAAAGTTAAGTATGAAAACAAGGTATGACAAACAATTGGTAAAACAACTAAGCAAATAAATTAAAGCAAATTACAAGAAAAATAGACTAAAAATAAAATGTTCAAGACCTCTTAGCAATGCAAAACTAACACATCAAAAATCAATTAAGTATGAATTAACATTAACAAAGTAAAAGCCCAAAATTAAGTGTATTTAATAAAAATAAATAAATCTACATGTCTGTCAACCATAATTAGATGGAAATCCCGGTAATGAGTTCAAATGAGTCAGTTCCTGTTTTTATTATAATGCCTTTCCACCAAGTATTGACAGTGAACACCTTAAAAGTGATTAGTATTTAGATAGCTTTCCTACGCGCAACTTTCCATCGTTTTCATATATCTACTTAGGTATCAAAGTCTTATTATTAAGAGTTAGGTTATAAATATCTCTGAAAATCAACGAGACACAATATGTAAACTTATAAAACGAAATTTACAAAAATATTTTAGATATAAGTGTAGTACAAATGACACAGGATATCATTTACACGCTAAACCTCTTTTTGTGCGATTTCAAAGTTATACGGTTTTTTATTTTTTAAATATATTGTTGCGACTATTTCAACGTACATATGGAAAAAACGTAATTAATAGCGCGTTGTTTATATACTGTATGTGCAAAATCTAGTGTTTCACCTGCTTATTACAGTGTGACCTTAACACGTGCATCCTTGTACATGTTATATTCCCATATTAAGTCATAGCTTTTTGTGCGATTTTCCTCGGAACGCATCTACCGCACGAAAAAATTTTTTTAGATGTATTTAGTTTAGAAGGAAAACAGACGCATGTCGTAAAATGTGTATCTAGGGTTAGTAGTGATCATTTTATTCATAAATTATACGCACCTGTCCAATGAACTCAAAATACCAGTACATCATTAAGGTATTGTACGCTAAAATAGTTCTTTATGAGATGATAAATTAAAAAAATCCTACTATTGTTGCAATGGTCTCACCATCGCAAAAGTATAACAATGGTTTGTCCTTAAATTCATCCTTCACGCATGGAGTACGCTTTTAATTATTTTAAAGAAAAATCTGCACATAGTTTTCAAAATACAAACAACACAATAAACATTTTGCGTTAAGATAATTTTCATTTACTTGATATATATTTTTTTGAAAAATTCCTGACTTTTTATATAGCCAGCCAATGGTGATTTTATTGAAAAGAGATCTGCATACTGTATACATCTAATAATAAAAAGTTAATGCCAGAACGGCGACTGCAGAGTAGCCAAAATAAAATTTGTGCTAGATCTCAGTATGAAATATAAAAAAAATCATGTTTCATGTAAACAAATAATCTTTATCTGTCTGTTTAATGTACCGATTTAAAGTTTAAATAACTGATTATACATCTGAAGAAAAACATACAATTTTTTAAGACTTGATAAAGAATAAAAGCTCGTGAATTATAAAAACACTAGTAGGGTGGAAACAATTTAAAACCTCTCCCTTTGTAGATTATTTAATAATTGAACAGGCCGCCATAAAAAATCAGCCCCATAAATATTTAAATAAGGAAATCCTTAAAATATCTACATATATACAAAATATTCACGTACAATTAATAACATCAACGAGATGTCAAGCGCGAATCGAATATATCTACATTACGTTAATGATCTGATGCAAACTCTTTCAATTTCTTCCCGATTACATAGAATATATTTAAACATCATATAAGTTACCATAATGATTATTATTGAGCATGAAAATGTAAGAAGCAACATCGGAAGACTAACATCACGACTTGAAGATGAGCTAATAGCATTTTTTCACGGCCAGGTTGTTTTATGCAATACATAATTGTGTATTCGTTTGCCAATCTGATTGGCCGTCATAAGTTGGTAAGGTCAATGATGCCATCAATCACTCGTCTCTGTAAGTTTTATGTAAATTGGGCAATTTAATGTAAGTAACACATTGTAACTGTCAGTTTAACCAACGTAATATAATGGATGGCTTTTGTATAAACGCCATTCATGAATTTAACGTTTTTTTAGTCCCGGAAAATATGTTAATCGTGATTATCGATTTGCTGCCGGATGACATCGACCCCATTAGCAAGACTAATAAATAAGCACACCGTATCTTATGGTTTAAATGGACTTTGATTTGACAACCCTATTTAGGTTATATGCTGCCTTCATGTTTGACACGCCCTCTCGAAAATATTTTATGGGTCGATATTGCATAAAGGGCATACACTAATTGTATGCCTATGAGGGCGTTGACATCATAATCAAAGGCGTGTAATCGTGGTGCTATTGACAAAATTGGACGCTTACTCTATTGTTCTACTATTTTCTGCTTAAGTCGCTAGATGGATTTGGGTGACTAAGTTCCGACCAAGTCGTTTTATTGTCAATTTTAATTGTGGTACGTTTATACCATAATGCCATCGATATCACTGGTAATATAAAACATACCACCATGTATATTTAGGACTGTCAATAGAGCTAAATAAGCACAGACATTGTGACTGCAAAAGAGATCTATCCCATATACATTGAGTATAATTGTTTTTATATACATACACGAATAGAGTTTTATCAGCAATATATTATGACACAACCAAATAAAAAACTTTCGTTTTAGTAATACTACTTACTCTTGCTGTTACATTTAACTAGTGGTCTGCACGGGCTCGGGTAAGGCCCGTGGACCGGGTAACGAGGGTTTGGATTCGGGCCCGGGCTGGGCTCGGGTCCAGGCACAAAAATAGTTTCCGAATGAGCTCACCATTGTTTTAAATCTAAATTTAATACTATAATAAACTTCACGTACTCGTTACAGTCATCTTTTCGACGCCTTGTTCGTTATTTAAAAACATTATTTTCCCCTATGAACACATAGATAGAACAACCCGCATTGATCTTAATTTAATGACAGCTGTCGCCACTATATTATTTTTTATTGTAAATTTCGTAATATGATCCCGAATTTGTTAATTTGATTTTTTTTAATATTACCGGCAAGAAATGGGTTTTTTTACACAACGATTTAAAAAAGTGGAAACTGGTAACCAAGTTATTTATATATCTATATTAAGTTAGTATTTTAGAAGAAATATATATCGCAAAACTGCATACACACGATAATTGGTGAGTCAATTTTAATTGGAATTATCGAAAAAAAATCGGACTATTTTCTGGCAAAAATGAAAAATATCGTGTCGGGTTCGGGTAAGATTTTGGAAATGAGCCTCGGGCCTGGGTCGGCCCGGGTTGCAGGTTTTCGGGATCGGGCCCGGTAAATTTTAAAAATTTCGGCCCGTGCAGACCTCTACATTTAACTCATGTCGAGTCTAGCTCGACTCGAATAGGAAACGCAGAACTCCTATATCGAGTCCTGGTAGAAATTGTAAGACTTGGTTGAAAAATTATTTTTTATTAATTTTAAATTACCCTTATTTTTAACACCATATTTATCGGATTGTGTGCCTTAGTTTAAGTTTGTTACATGATATAATGTGGTATTTCGTTTCACTATGCTTATAAATATGCAAACCTTGATATCAATCAATTTATCAAATCTATTAAGGAGTTGGTGGACCGAAAAATCATCATATTGTGGAGTGCAAAGGGTTAAGATTATGCAGTTTTATTGTTTAATACTAAAAATATTTTCACACTTAATACTTTAATTGCAATAATTAACAATAAAATGTTATGGCTGCTAGTATTGTAATATGGCACCGCTTGGAGGAGGGTATGCACGGGTCGATTCACGATGCCAGAGTTTCATTGTTATATTTTGAAAGTGAAAGGAATTAAATGTATCAAGAAACAAATGTCACGCCTGCCGATGACAATATGCGGTCATCCATTATTTTTTGAACCAATATCAGCATCGTGATTTATGACACCCTGCAAACCTGCATGAACAATTTATTCAGGTATTCATCAAGCTGTAAATACACTTGTTCTGAAAGGTGGGATTTATTTTTGATCAGTGTAAGGCTGTTTGTTTGTAAAATATGTATAGAATAAACCCCCCTATAGCGAATGCAGCAATGAACCGCATAGCGACTCAGTTTATGTAATGTGTTTTTTTTATAAAACGTTTAATTTTCAAGATTAAATTAGAATTTTCATAAATACATATTTTTATACTTGCATTGAATTGGAAAAATGTTTGATTTGCTGATTTCCTAACCTAACCTAACCTGTAATTTAGTATGACTGCCTAAGTCACCTTTAAATAAATATTCCCATAGCGTAGTCCCAATATCTTCGCTTAGGAGGGGTCCACTGTATAATAACGTTCTTCTTCCTATTTGATCATTCCATGTGTGGTGCATATTATATATATACATATATATGATTTTATAATTTTTTTCTCTCTTTTCTTATGGCTACAATTTGTAATTTTTATTATGTGTATACAAGTATGTATGTATATGTAAATAAATTTGTCAAATGCATGGCGTATTGGCGTAAGCTGTAATGCCATGATTTGTATTTTTTATGAATAAATAAATATTACCACCACGCGTCCCTCGTGGACTCCATGTCACTTGTCATCACTTTACCTTTTCCCATGAAGTGCAGCATTCTTCAGTTCCACCGATTGGATCCTGTGGACAGTATCCGACAGTTGTAAATGGAGTAGTTATCCCACTTACCGGAGGCATCCACAGCACGTGATGTCTACTAGACACCCTGACGTAACAGATAGTCGCCGAGATACGTACCACTACACCCCCAATATATCACGCAAGTATATTATTCTCGCAGTTTTTTTATACAGGATATGACAATGATGCATTTAATAAATAACATTCCGTTTTTACTGATGTAAACGGATAAAATCAAGAAAGAGATTCATTAACAAGGAAAAAAAAACCTTTTCGATTAAAATTGAATTACGTCGCTTACGATTCTAAAAGAGATATAGAGATATTTATAGCGATAACTTAAATAATGAAATAAAAAGACGAGAAAATATTGAAAATAGTTTAGTTTAGTAGTATCTATTTGAATAATTCGCCAATATTTCACTACGTAAGATGTTTTGAAAAAATGCTTTGTTTAATTACTTGAGTCATTGTATATACAGTTGAACAGTTGAAGAGTTGAATACAGAACAACATTGGTGAGGTACTCACGTAAGTCGGTCAACTGTACGTCACGCTGTTCTTTACCAAAGGCGCGTTCGCATACCATTTATTTTAAAACATCAATCAGAGATCGGACGATACAAGAAAATATACATGTCATAAATTTAGCTCTCAAAAAATACATATTAAGTTTCAACGAAAGTTTCGGTGTTACGAGCTATCGCATTCAAAAAAAATCAGGTCCTGATGTACACATATGAAATGTAGCCCGATAGGGATTTCTATGGATTTATGGCATAGATATGATTTTTTTATGTTTACGTCATATTCTAAACCCGATTACCTGACAAGCTGACAACTGGTTCTTTTCTGGCGTAGCCCTTACCTTCTACTGAAAAGAAAGCTAAGCCGTTAAAAAAGGCAATTCTCATAGATAAGCTTATATCCGATAATGTTTTAATTTTAATGTGTTATCTATCACGTATTGGTGAAAATACATTATTTAAATAAATAAACATATTTTATATGTAGTATTACTTCCAAATATATTATGATACTGGGTTCGATCAACGCAAGCATTCGTTGACAATCGAGATGAGCGCAACTGGTTTTTATTAGTTCATAATGATGCTTAATTAATGCTGCACCTTAGGAGCGGATATGGTAGAGTTAAAGTTGAAAAGAAAAAAATAGTCCTGATTTTCAGGACTGAAAGTGAAATTTGATATTTATATAATTTTTGATATTTAATAAATGTATCATAAAATTTTTTGTAGTTAGACAATGTTATTTTCCCCAGTAAGTCGATATGACATTGTTTAGGCGTAGTGGGATTTTTGCAGTTATTCATTAAATATAGTATATTTGCGTTTATTTAAATTACTTTCTTAATTAAATATTTATCTTTGAAAGCGAAAGTCCAAAAATGTTGCGTTGTGGTCGCGCCTTTACATAAGACCAGCCCCGCCAAAATAGATCACAATTATACGATCACTTCAGGCCACAAATTCACTTTTTTTTTACAAACCAAAACGAGTTTAAAATGGTTATAGCTATACTCGAATACCCACGAATGCGTGTGTATTTGTAAGACTAACATATACGCAATCGACTCATAAATATTGAGAATGTGTGTCAAAATATACATTGTCAATATGCAGTCCGCAGACAAAAAGTCGATTTGCACTATTTTTAAAACACGAGCTCTGCATAAATTGAAGTTGATAATTAAATATGGCTGTGAATTTTTAATGGATATCAATCGAATTTTTAATGGGGTTATCGCTCTTCAGCGTTGATTTTACAGAATTAGCCTAGTATAAATGGCTATAAATACTTAGCAAGTGGTGGTGTGTAAAACGTTTGGGTTAACTACAACTCTTGATTTGTTGATCCTGGAACACTCGCGTCGATCATGAGTAAAATTTTACTGTGGGCGCATTGTTAACATCAGGACCCTACTGAAATGTGTAGTGGCCGCACCAAATTTTCGATTTGAGTCACTTGTGTTGCATTCTTTACTCGCTGTTAATTCCACATCTTCCATGCTTTCAAAAACATTTTTTTCATCAAATATTTCTTGATGCACAATACAATGCATACGAATTATTTCATTTGAGTCTTTGTTGAGAAATAAACTGTTAAAAACACTTTTTAAAAATGAAGTTGTCGGTGGCCGCACATGAGAACCACTTCTCTACAAACGCCCAGCATAACTGACTTATAATCAGAAATAAACAAAAAAATATGCAATGCAAAAATTCAATGCTTGTTAGTATCGAAGATTTTTTTGTAAACGAACAATATGTATGCAAATTTCATTGAAAAAAAAGAATAGTTGTTTGACAATCAAATTTCGATTTTTAACAAGACTGTGGAGTCGAAGTTTTTTGGGCGAAGTCGGAGTCGTACCCACAGTCAGAAATTTTGAAAAGTTTAAACTTACTACTTTTATTTTTGCATATAATATGTTAAATTTAGCTATTGGCCGAATTCGTTAGTTGGTATATAATTGAATACACATATGTAAATGGGAAAGGTAGGAAAAAAAACGTGGCGAAATGAAGCCTTTTTGGATGCTGGAGTCGGAGTCGTGTTTTTAGTAAATGCTCGAGTCGGAGTCGGAGTAGAAGTCGTAATTTTTTCGAACGACTCCAGGGCCCTGATTTATAATTAAAATTATCATTTGAATACCTCTGATATTATTTTTTAAATACTACATGCGAATAATATAAGGGCGCCATTTGTGGTTGTATTATAGTCGAATCACACATGCTTAACAGATACTATTTATATTGATTGCAATTATCACACTTATCCGTAGATTACCCGACACAAACGCATGATAAAACAGAAGCATTTTTTGTTTGAGCACACACACGCAAGCAATAATTGGGATGATTGTGTGTATACGGCCATTGAAGTATCTGATGCAATTCAACAATGTTTTTTTGCTGTGTAAGTTTGTCTGCACGCAAGGAGGCTCGTATGTGTGCACAATCATCTCAAATATCACTAACGATGTAGTTGTCTGAGGTGGTAACTCTCTGGAGTATAAATTCACTCTGTTTGCCAACGACTGGCATGATTTTTGTTCTGACTCTCATCCAATATACATCTATCTAAAATGGCATTCAAGGTACAGTTATACCGAAGACTTGATATTAAATGTGTTCAATTTTTTTTTATTTAATTTAAAAAGATTTGTGTATTTTTAATTTGTAATATGCTACGCACTATTTTTATTCACTGTTCACTGAGTTACAATTTAAAAAAATAAATGAAATTAAATTCAAATATATAGGAAAATCTGGATAAATCAACACTAATTTTTGGTCCGGTCCGTGGCGCAGTGTCAAGGTTGTTGGCTTGCGTGCCGGACCGCCCGGGCTCGATTCCCGGTACGAGCGGATTTTTTCGATAAATCTGTTCAAAGGCATGGATATTTGTGTTATTGAAAATCCCTTCCCACCATTCCAGTCCCAAAGAGCGACGCATAGTGACAGCGATTAGCTAATCACTAGTCCTGTCCTAGTCCTCATATAATAATCAAAGTTATTTTAAATTTTATATTAAAATGAACATCTACAAAGTTACCGCCGAATCCATCGAAAGTACTAATTTTTGGTGCTTGGAGCTCTTTTTATAAAATTTATGTTATCATTCATATCTCAAAACATATTTCATCTATTTAGTAAACTTCATGATATAATTATTACGAAATTATGTTTGGGATTATTTTTTTTGGCTAAATGTTGCTTTTTGGACATATAAATGAATGTTTTTGTTTTCTAGTTCTTCATCTTCGCCGCTATGGTGGCTGCCACCAACGCTGGCATCATTGCCCAGCCCGCTTATTCTGCTCCCTTGGGATACCCACCCCACGGATATGCCGCCCCATTGGCTTACGCTGCTCCAGTTGCCAAGGTCGCAACCATCGATGCCGACTACGACCCCAACCCTCAATACTCTTTCGCCTACGACATCCAAGACGGTTTGACCGGAGACTCAAAGAGCCAACACGAAACCCGCGAAGGAGACGTCGTCAAGGGTTCTTACTCCCTCGTTGATCCCGATGGCACCAAGCGCACCGTCGACTACACCGCCGATCCTCACAACGGATTCAACGCCGTCGTTTCCAAGGAACCCCTCGGTCATGCCGTTAAGGTAGCCGCTGCCCCAGTCGCTTATGCTGCCCCCATTACCAAATACGCCGCCGCCCCAGTCGCCCATGCTCCAGCTCCAGTCGCCTACGCCGCCCCAATCGCCAAATATGCTGCTGCCCCAGTCGCTTATGCCCCAGCTCCCGTCGCATATGCCCATGCTCCCGTTGCATACGCTTCCCCAGTTGCCAAAATCGCCGCCCCATACTACCACTAAGTGATCTACTCGGCTTTTGATAGTCGCCCATGTATCTATTATATTTATTTAAATATTAAATAATCATTAAACATATCGATGTATTTTATTTTGTTCATCAAATTTTCATTATGTTTTGAAGTCGGCAGGCTGGAGACGATCTCATCAGAAATACTTCTTGTAAAATGAAAATGGATTTTTAAGTGCAAGCAACCGTTTTTTTGCAATGTATGCATGTAGTAACACTGTGACTTGAATCATAGTTCAATAGATAACTATTAGAGAAGGAAAGATTCTTAGAATATTTTTTGATTAGTTTGATTTCATAGACTATTTTTGTACCCAACAACATTATTATCTTAATTAGCTTAATATAATTACATCAAAAATCTTTTTAACAATTCAAATGTAACGCTTACGACAATTTTAAATTTAAATGACGCCATGCCAAATTCTGTATAGTTCTTTAAGTATTGATAGCAAACGGCACTTAAAATAATTGGAAGAATTTTCATCTTAACCATTGGCTTAGGAATAGACATTGGAATTGGCGGATTTGTGGAGTAAATGCATACAAATATAACAACCGTAATCGTCTTGCTTAAATTTTTTTATCAAAAATATATGAAAGGTCATTTTTTAAAGATTAAGATCCTAATTATAATAATGATATTACGTTTTACAACGTAATATTAATAACAATGATGTATCTTTGTTTTTGTCATTGCAAAATTGCATCATTTTTGCTGACACCATTCTATATGAACATACATTATCTAGTATCGAGTCAATTAAACATAATTTATCTTCGAAATTCAGTTTTATTATTACTGCCACCCTTCATTAATAATTTTAAAATTCACTTTTAAGGTGTTCACTGTCAATACTTGGTGGAAAGGCATTATAATAAAAATAATAACACATTTTTAGTACTTTTTCCACATGAGATTTATTTCATCAGGACCGGTTTCGCTCATGGCGATCATTATCAACTGATCAGTTTTTTTTTGAGTTTTTGATAACCACCTTACCATATGATTTTTAAAAGTCCAGTGGTTTAACATATAAAGCTTATTTATGTTCCAAATTAGTGAATAATAATTTAATAATAAATAATTTGAATATTGAATGACATATATAAAAATGGTACTGCCATTACAAAAATAGAATATTGTTTCATATTATTTGTAATTGAAAATGAATTTAAATGAGTCAGTTCAAGATTATGCAAGCACTTGAATGCCTAAAGATGCCTTTAGTCCTCCGTTTTTTTTTACCATGTCCGCTCCCAACTTGGAGCATATGGGCTCTTCACGGAGTTTATCTCAACATATTTTTATCTACGAGAACTGCTTGTTACTCAGTTGCTTAACCTTTCTTTCCGAAGAGAGTAGGCATGGAAAGGTTACAAGGACTAGGACAGGACTGGTGATTAGCTAATCGCTGTCACTATGCGTCGCTCTTTGGGATCGGAAACACAAACACCCATGGCTTTGAACTGATGTATCGACTGAAAAATTCGCTCGAACCGGGAACCGAACCCGGGCGGTCCGGCACGCAAGGTTACAACGTTGACACTGCGCCACGCACCGGACAAATTAAATAAATGAGTTTAAAGCTAAATATTGCTCTACAACTTTACCGCTTAAGTCTTATTGCTTTGTCATTTCATCGTTGAATCAATAGTTACGAAAAATGATACTTTGCTACACTTATTTTAAATACAATGAAATAAAAAGTACTGTGTTTTATCTGTGTCAAAATTTTCATGAAGACTAAATTTTAAAGTGTGTGAATCGAAAATGATTTCAGTGTCATCAACCTGTAATGTTTTCGTGTAGAATCTCTTCATTGCACTTGATAGCATTGAATAAACTTCTCTTCATTGAACTTGACCGAGTAAATTGACCAGAAAGAAGAAGGTCCAGAAACGACCTCTAATAATTACGAAGCTGAGATATTATCTTTTGTTTATTTTTGCAATGAAAAAATTTCTGCCGAATTTGATTGTTATGAATTGCCTATGTAATACTAACAATGCAAAGCTCTCTGCTTTATTTAAAAAAAAATATTTTAGAAAATTAATATCGATATTGTATCAACTGATTTCATTTTATTACCGGTAAATAAAATGACTATAAAGACTGGTCGATGAAAAACTAATGCAAGGCTAATATAATAAAATATTTAATATCTAAATCAGGGATGCCAAACTTAATTCACTTGGTGGGCCAAATAAAATGATGCGTTTCTCTCATGGGCCACACATACATATTTGAAACCTACATCATAATAAATTTGAATCGTTTAAATTTTGTTCCTGAATAGTTTTGTCGGTAATAACCTGGATTTCAAATTTCGGCATCTTCAGGCATAAAGAATGAACTTGTAATGATGCGAAGAAAATAGTTTGGGTCCGTTACATCGAAATTTCGATTTTACAATTTTTAACTTTGAGAAGAATGACTCGCATCGACAAGTGGTGCCAAATGCAGCTTAAGTGCACACAGTGGACAGTTGGAGAAACGACGCCTATTTCCACGTTTCCCGCAGTCAATGTGTTAATGAATATATCTTATATGCAAATGTAATTTTCTAGCCTTTACATAAATACAAAAAATCATTTCATTGCGTCATATTCAGGAAACTTTAATCGACAGGACAATTTCACAGTGCAGTGATATATATAACTAAACAATTGTTATAAAAAAAATTAAAAATGTGAAATGGTTTTAATTGCATCTCATTAGTTTTCTCACGTCTGCATACGATATTTAAATAATGTTATTTGTAGTGTTGTAAAAATGGTGGGCTAAAATTAGTGGTAATAAATTATCGTAACAGACTCGCACCGCACTATGATAAAGTTCAATAATGGTAACTCCATATGCACCGTCAACTAGTTTTTACCTGAAATGATTTATTTTATCACAGGTACTTTTTTTAAATATACATAAGCATATGTTTATGTTTGTTAATTTAAGAATGAATATTCCTAAAATCATAATATTGGATAAATGATTGATTAGTGCTAACTTACATTAATCTCAATAAAAATAGAGAAATATAACTAGTACATTTAAATAAAAGGTCATATTAAATGATAACTTTGCGGTTTAATTGGTCAATAAATAATACATTTAGTTTATTATTATAGGAATGTTAGATTAGTGATAGTACGCGGGGGCGGCTCCATAGGCGAGGGGGGCTGCTCCGTAGGCGAGGGGAGCGGCGTATTTGGCGACTGGGGCGCCATATCCGAAAGGAGAGACGACCTTGGCAACGGGAGCGACGACCTTGACGGCATGTCCAAGAGGTTCACGACGGACGACGGCGTTGAATCCGTTGTGGGGATCGGCGGTGTAGTCGACGGTGCGCTTGAAACCATCAGCATCAACAAGGGAGTAAGATCCTTCGACGACGTCTCCGTGTCTGGATTCGTGTTGGCTCTTGGAGTCTCCGGTGAGTGCGTCTTGGACGTCGTATCCGTATGAGTATTGAGGGTTGGGATCGTAGTCAGCATCGATGGAGGCTACTTTAGCGTAGGCTACTGGAGCTGCATACTTGGCAACTGGGGCGGCGTAAGCCAATGGGGCGGCATATCCGTGGGAAGCGTATCCCAGAGGAGAATAAGCGGGTTGGGCGATGAGGCCAGCGTTGGCAACAGCCACAACAGCGGCGAGGAAGAAGAACTGGAAATAAATAAACACACCGTGACAACTGAATGTAGTTTAAGATATTTGAAATAAAGAACATTTTTGGATTATAAGAAAAATTATTCTATGACTGATATTTTTGTGAATATTGAAATGACAATGTTTCGTCATTCTATAAAAATATTTTTTAATTTTTTTAAATAAAGCGTACTGGAGGTATCATAATGCTTTTTAATAAAAACATCTCATGATAAGATTTTCCGTGAAAAAAAATAAGATTTAGTCGATAATGTAATGTAAAGTAAATGTTTTTTTAACAGAAAATTTTTAAGCACGGTACAACCCTATAGTAATAGGTAAAAGAATGACGTAGAACAGTTTTAATCGATGCTTAGGCATATAATTTAAAATAACTATTTTTTGTTTATACCTTGAATGCCATTTTGAGTATTAGGTAGTGAATAGTTGACTAATGTCGACTGTATGTCTGTTTCAAAAAAATATTTCTGTATTTATACCAAAGGCGAGTTGCAAAAATCAGCTGATTTTCGTCATGGTATTCATATGCGACACGATCGAACCAATTTCAACTTTTAAACTTACGCCTGGGCGTATAACAGGTTTGCTTTTCAATAATCTGATTGCACTACAATAACCGTTTTGTTTCTCCGCACAAAAAAATCTGGACAAATACGTAATACTACATTCATAACTGTCACAAAAAGCTTTTATTTCAATACGATACGAACCCCATCTTTTATAAACGAAGACGGTTATATCGATGGTTAACGACGAAAACATCTTAACCAGCGTTTTGTGAATTTCACACGAGAATAAAAGAACGATCTTTATTGTAATATATCAACATTATAATTTGTTTTTAATACAATAAATGGCAATCAAATTATCTATGGTATGACATATTTGCTTTTTCAAAATCAGCAGCCATATAATAACGTACTGAAGATAATTTGATTAACGTGAAATGAGTAGAATGTCACAAAATTAACAGCCGAAATGTTAGTTTTCATGCGTCGTAGCTAGTCATTTGAGATTAGAAACGCATTTGGCACGGGTCGATATATTAATTACAATTGTGTTTTGAAATATTTAACCTCTAGGCGAGTACCGCCCCAACCGTGGGATTTGAAAAAAACGCCTCAAGAAGCGTACCGCCCCACGGATGGGATTTTGTTCATATTTCAAGAAATACCCAGAAAACGTAAAATTTTTTACTTCTATTGGCATCTATGGACGATTTGATGAATAAAAAAAAATTCATTTTGTAATTATTTGTTTTACCGACCGGTTAAAAGCCATTTCAAAATATCACGTGGTCTAAGCGTGACTATGCCAGTTGTAAATAACCGTCAATTTTGAATCCCGTCTGTTCCGCGTAAAGCTTGATTTGTTTGGTTGTTTTGGATATATATTGAGCGATACTGTATTGTTTCTCTTTGTTCGTGAAACTGTGTTATTTCGTTTATTTTCTGCGTGAAACTATGTGCTATTTATTTAGTATATTTTTGCGTGAAACATATTTGAGAGAAAATGGATCGATTTTTGAATGAAGACGAAATCACTCAATTTTTTAACGACAGTGAGGATGAAGATTTGCTGGATGATTTAGACGATTTAGATTTGCGGGCATCTTCGTCTGATGAGGAAGATTTGCATTCAGAATCAGAATCAGATTCGAATTGGCTAGTCCACCAACGAGACGTCGACGAACTAATGCATGGGAATCCGGTAACTTTTCACCCGTTTTATTTGATTTTGATGAAAATCAATCCGGTATAAATTCTAATGTTGAAATTAGTGATGAACAATGTGAGTTAGCATATTTTCAATTATTTATGACAAACAGTATTATAAATATGATTGTATATCAAACAAATATTTATGCCGAAAAAATTATTCAGAATGTCGCGATCAACTCAAATTTCCGAAAGTGGAAAGATACAACATGTGGAGAAATCTACGTTTTTTAGCCACTCCTCATATTAAAAATAGTTAAGTAAATTCCATAAAAACCAATAATGGTTTCAAATTTAACTTTTATTGTTTGAGATTTCATCAACTGATCATCAGTTGATAATGCTCGCCATGAGCGAAACCGGTCCTGATCTAAGAAATTGGACGTGAAATAAGAACTAAACATTTACTGTGAACATTTTAAAAGTGAAGTTCGATATAAAATACAATGCGACGTTCAATGGTTGACTACTTCTGGAAAAAGGTAATATTTAATTCGATTTTTCTCATTAACCTGATGATATTTATTGAAAATTTTAACACCCAATATTTTTAATGTTGATAAACATACTTTTGCCGTAGTAAATTGTTAAAAAAATAAATAAAAAAAAACTCACTCCACAGTGCACAACTTTTTTTTATTAACTTACTCCTCTAGAGGTTAAAGGGCCAAATTTTTGGGTGTGCGTTTTTGTCCGATGCTGTTTCCACAAACTTGAACCTCCGAACGAACACCTACAAATTTACAGGGATATGAATAACTGTAATTTTCACATTTCCTTCGTTCTATCTAATCCTGGAAATAAATATGTATGAACATTTTTCATGGAAAATTTCCACAGAAGCTCTTTGAAGAGAACTGCGTAGTATCCAGTTAGATTTTCAGAGAGTGTAGAGTGATTGGGTCTAGGAAAGGATTAGTAGTTAATTAATCGCTCAGCCTACGCCCCAGTATGCCCTTCAAGGTCTATTGCTAGTCTCTTCACTTCTCCGAAGGACATTTCAGGAATATTTAACATTTTAATCACCGTAAAACATAGTTAAAATATCATTCACGTGCTGTTCTGTATTGGGCATAGTAAGTGAGGAGTAAATTCGTTTTATTTCTTGATCGCATAGCGTTATCGAAGGTAGTCGTGAACAACGGATGCATACACATAACTGGAGGTGGTGAGACATCCAACTTTTACACTCAAATATATAACTTTCTAGGACGTAGATATCTAATGAATATTAACCAACGTTCATAGTCCACAGAAAGCTCAAAAGAAAGGAAACAAAAAGAATCTTCATGAGTTAGTTGATTACCTACATTATGTTTTATAGGGTATTATTAAGTTATTTGATTGAATATATCATGTTTATATAAAATCTCCCTCTGAGTGAAGTTCATATGGACTCCTAATTAAGCTTATTTCGACAGAAGATTATCGACAAGGTCAAAAGGTCAACCTCTCCTTTTCAAAAAGACTAAAGATATAAGGATATGGCTAGCACAGGACTGATACTTATAAAATCGATCTCACTTCACCGCGTTTTTAGGATGAAATAAACGAGGGAGGGACACTTACGACTCAATAAATTACAGAAATTCATGCTTACGAACGGAAATAAATGAATCGATTGTAAAATATTTTTAAAATCTGCCCGCACTGAAATTAGAACCCGTGAGCTCCGGAACTGACGCCAACAACGTGCACAGTCAACGTTATTACTAGTAGACTTGATTTTTTAAGTTAAAATTATGTCACACCACACATTTTGAGCACGGTATGGATTTTTTATTTTTAAATATTTTGAAATTCTTTCGCTTCTTTGACATTTGGTCATTTTTTTATATTTAAATTGAAAGCACTTCAATACTTCGTCGATATAATTTTAAACATGAAAGTGTTTGAATCACGTGGGTCGTCTATGTTGACTTGGACTGGTTTTCATAATACTCGCGATGAGTGAAACTGGTCCTGGTCAATGTAAATTATATAGTATAACAAATTGTGTTATGTATTTCAATACACTGCCTCTCCACTAAGAATTTACTGTTTTAACCTTCAAATTGAAGAACTTCAATTTGTTAGCAAAATATATTTTAAATGAATCAAGGGAAAATAACGATCTCGAATATATATGATATTAATAATGTATCAAAGATAACTTACTAAAATTCAATTACTATTATTAGAATTTTATCAATCTATGACCTTACTCGTCAAACTATTAAAGGTGATCTAAATCGATTAAGATTTCGGAAAATACTTCAAAAGATATAGCTTTTCAACTAAAATTTTATTTACTATAGAATTATTATACATAAAATATCATTCTACTCATTCCACTCTTAAAGAAAATAAATCGTTTAATAAATGACAATATTCATTTTATTATCATGGCTTTTCATGAACTTACAATGACTTTTAACCAAATTGATAAGTTATTCGCCTGATCATGATAATAAAATAGTTTTCAGTCAAAACAAATCAAACCCTTTTAATACGATTTAAATTGACCACCGACGTAAATTATTATCAGTAGCGATACAATACTCAGGTTCAATAAAAAAAATTGAAACAAACTGCATTTTTATTCGACTAAAATTGTTAGTATGATGCGATTGAAAATGATATGCATATATCGGAGTCGTGGAGTT
Source organism: Himalopsyche kuldschensis (assembly GCA_028554975.1). Classification (NCBI taxonomy): domain Eukaryota; kingdom Metazoa; phylum Arthropoda; class Insecta; order Trichoptera; family Rhyacophilidae; genus Himalopsyche; species Himalopsyche kuldschensis. The sequence goes on along the minus strand of JAHFWI010000029.1, from coordinate 5,279,428 downwards.
GGGGCTTTTTGGCCGGAGTCGGAGTGTTGTTTTTAATCAATGTTGGAGACGGAGTCGGAGTCGTGGTTTTGGTAAATGCTAGAGTCAGAGTCGAACTTTTTTTTACCGACTCCACATCCCTGATTATAATTGTTATCACACCTATTTACAGAACTCAATAAAGGAATATGAAACCAAGTCTTTACATATTTTAGTTACAAACATAATAAATAAAAGACGAAATTGATAACTATGCGGTTTTATGGGTCAATAAATAATACAGGTACAATTCTTAATATAAGAATGCTGGTTTAGTGGTAGTAGGCGGGGGCGGCTCCGTAGGCGAGGGGAGCGGCGTATTTGGCGACTGGGGCGCCATAACCGAAGGGAGAGACAACCTTGGCGATGGGAGCGCCATATCCGTAAGGAGAGACGACCTTGGCAACGGGAGCGACGACCTTGACGGCATGTCCAAGAGGTTCACGACGGACGACGGCGTTGAATCCGTTGTGGGGATCGGCGGTGTAGTCGACGGTGCGCTTGAAACCGTCAGCATCAACAAGGGAGTAAGATCCTTCGACGACGTCTCCGTGTCTGGATTCGTGTTGGCTCTTGGAGTCTCCGGTGAGTGCGTCTTGGACGTCGTATCCGTATGAGTATTGAGGGTTGGGATCGTAGTCAGCATCGATGGAGGCTACTTTAGCGTAGGCTACTGGAGCTGCGTACTTGGCAACTGGGGCGGCGTAAGCCAATGGGGCGGCATATCCGTGGGAAGCGTATCCCAAAGGAGAGTAGGCGGGTCCGGCGAGGATGCCAGCGTTGGCAACAGCCACAACAGCGGCGAGGAAGAAGAACTAAAAATAAATACAAATAGCTATACCAACAAATAGGATATAAAATAGATTTTCTAAAATAATGACTCTCGTTAAACTTTACAGAAAATTTAATTATTAATATTAAATTAAGATGTGTATTGTTAAGTTTAAATTATCGGAGAATCAACATGTCGAGAAAAAATTACACTTAATCGCTTGAATCAAATAAATAGCACAAACTTAACTGACTTTATCAACCAAATGAAATTTGACAGACATAAAGATATTTTTTTAAATATTGTTTGATTCATAACGTTCATTTTAATTCAATAAAACGATGGCGACCCATTCATTTTTTGCTATGAGCTTAAAGCATTTTAAATTTTGAAATCGAAATTCCAATTCCAGAATATGCTTAGGAAAATTTATAGATATATTAACAAGATTTTTAAAAAAAAACTTCGCATTAATACCAACTTAGAAATTGAGCTTTGATTTTACAAAAAAATGTTTTAAATAAACTCAAATTCTATAAATACAACTTATTGTAACGTTAATCGCTTTATACCTTGAATGCCATTTTGATTGTTAGGTATTGAATAGTTGACGACTGTCGACTGTATGTGTGATACTGAAATATATTTCTGTATTTATAGCAATTGGAAGTTGTAAAAATCAGCTGATTTTCGTCATGGCATTCACATGTGACACTCGATCGGACCAATTCCAACTATTTGACTTAAACATGGGCGTGTAGCATAACAGGTTTTTGTTTCAATAATGTGTTCGTACTTACAATAAACGTTTTGTTAAAGAGAGCGATTAAGCCGGTGACATATTGGGAAAATAGTTCAATCAATCTTACGTAAACTGACATCCCCAATTCTTCTATTGAATATTGAGTGAACTTTAAGATATCCAATTTCTTGTTATCTTTTGTCCATGATGCAATACGAATACTTCATTCAAAATGATTTTCAGCAACGTACTAGCCATTAAACGCCACGAATTTAAACACTTTATATAAGAAAACTAATAAAAAAATATACTTATTCCACATTATATTTATTAGATCAAGACCGGTTCCGCTCATAGCGAGCATTATCATCTGCTCATTATGCTCGCTATGAGCGAAACCGGTTCTGATCTAATAAATTAAATGTGGAATAAGTACCAAAAATGTTTAATATTTTTTATTAAAATGCCACTCTACCAAGTTTTGACAGTGAACACCTTAAAAATGACCTTTATATAAGGGTTAATCTGCATCCCTATAAAACCATTCGCGTTATAAAATTTGGTCAGGAAAGTCCGAGGATAATGGAATCAATTTTACGAACTGAGAATTTTGGTGTCACCCCATTCTTTGTTCATTCTTGGATAATACCAATGGATGTGATTTGCGTACTGAATACATTTATGGCCACTGCACAGTTACTCCAGAGTTAAGAATTTTTGCCAAATTTGCAGATTACTAAATGGTGTCAGTGATCTAATATGTAAGATCAGCCCTGAATAAACCACAGCCCTAATTATATTTAAGTCTTACTGTTATTAAGGGCATTGGATCACATGGGCTTAACTACAAGAAAATATTTTCTGAGTTAAGTTCGGTTGCGGGAATGCCGTAATCATATGTATTACAGTCAAATGCGGCAAATCCCCACATATAATCGTCTACAAAATATGCTTGAACATAATAATGCTGAATTTTTTTTTGAGGAACCGTGAACATGCGTTGTTTTTTTACCAATGAGGAGGAACAGCCTGCCAATCCCTCGAAATTTAAATTTAAACGGTATTTCTTCGAATGTCGACATATTTTACGTGGATGTGAGCGAGTTCAGACGAGTAATATTTTTTTTGTTTTTTGTCTATTTTGTCGGGACTCACTCGCTTGACCTCTTTACCAATTTCCAATGGATTTTATTTTCTTACTTTTTTTTCTGTAAAAAATATGTTTTTCTTTCAATATTTTAATGTTTTTTCATATTGCAAACGTGACAAACTTATAATTGGTCATTTTTTAATGCCCATTATCAATATTATTTACAAAATTAAATATTAAGTAGCTCAGATGTATATTACACATCTATGTTTTTGATTAATTTTATTTGCATTCATTAATACAGTTATCAAGTTATACATATGTATAGAATATATTATAAGTGTTTGAAAAAATGAGAAAACATGTTACTTTAATGATAAAATTTAGTGGAATAACATGTACTAAATTGTCAAATACTAGGCACAAGCATCTTTAATATATATTTGTTTATAGTGTTAATAGTGATCCTAAAACGTCGAATTGCGAATTGAATTTATTACAATAAAATGATTAATTTTTTTTATTTATCACTTCCTTCGTAGTCACAGTTTTTGTTGAATCGATTGTTATTTATTGATAAAATAATAAAAAATATAATAGCTGAAGATAAATAGGTTTTTTTTAAAGTAGACCGACAAATCTTAAAAAAATGAGAATTGTGAGGTGATAGTTCGCGACCGATTTTCAATGACATTGATAACACACCGAGTGACTTTCAAGTTGAGATTATATGTAATATTCGTTGTGCAACCGAAATTTCAAAAAACTACACCGTCGTAGAAAATACAGTTATATTGCTCGTAATTTGTTTGCTTTTTTATTAAACTGTGAAAAAACCCTAATAACCTAAAAATTACAAATATTAAGAGAGAGAAAAAACAGTCCCACATATTTATAAAAATAATGAAACATTTTTAGTACTTTTTCCCACATAAAATTTATTGGATCAGGACCGGTTTCGCTCATGGTGAGCACTGTCAACAGATCAGTTGACAATGCAAGTTGAAACCGGTCCTGATCCAATAAATTGTATGTGGAAAAAGTACTAAAAATGTTTTATTTATTTTTATTATAATGCCTTTCCACCAAGTATTGACAGTGAAAACATTAAAAGTGAGTTCTATTTATCTTAGTATTATTTTAGTTAATTTGAAATTCACTTTACAGCGGCCATTGTTTTTAATTATTTTTTGTTGGTAGAATTATTTAAGCTATTATTTATCAAATTGTTGAATTGTAATCGACTCCTTGTCGATTGTGAAAATATTAGGTAGACGATGCAATGCTTTCTTTCTGCAGTACATGGCAAAGTCAAGTATGTAACCTCTTTTTAATGGTAGAAATTTTATAAGGCTCCGTTTAAAAAAACACGTTATTTTAGTGAAACCTTAATCTTGATATAGTTATTTCCTGAAACTTTATTTGAATATATTGCTTATATCTGCTTCGTGGCTTATACCTTCTACGCCTGATTCTTTCATATGTTTAGAAAATATTTCGTCATCCATGTCCGATGCTTACATTCAGTGCGTAATCACAGAGACACGCCTTCAAGATAAAATGTCGCTTGCCAATAATCTCGGTATTTTCAGGTAAACTGTATAAAATTATGACAAGAACAAAGCTGCTTTTTTATTATCAATTTTTTTTCCCCTTAACGATCTGTTTTTTGGCACGTAACGATTTGCAACATAAAGATTGACAATTCTGGCACACTGGGTGGTATTGATGACTGTCATAACTGATTTAATTCATGTACACCACGTGCAATCTTCAACATAACTTATTGCCTGTTATAAAAAAAAGACTGTAATAGCTTTACAACTTACAACATAGTTTCACCTGGAATTGTTTATAATTATGATAATATTTTCCTTCAGTCAAATTCAAATTCATCACAGAAACCCAAAAATTCACATTCGACCGTAACGAAAGAAGTAAATATACACTCACATGTTCCTGTATAACGGACTGTTTAGATTGTATTGTATTCCTAAGATTAACCTACGTATATGTAAATATCGTGTGTTTGATATTGTATTAACTAATACAAAAAGGTATGTAAGCCTACTGTTTTAAATTAAAGTTTCATTGGTATGTTCAGAAACATCTTTTTGAGGAAGCGGGTCTTTTTTCTAAAGTATTATGACAGTGAAAAATATATCCAAATACATATTATGCACCAAAATAAAATGGTCGTATCATGTGAAATGTAATAAATGTAATAAAAATAAGTAATGAAAAACGAGATTGATAACTATGCGGTTTTATGGGTCAATAAATAATACAGGTACAATTCTTAATATAAGAATGCTGGCTTAGTGGTAGTAGGCGGGGGCGGCTCCGTAGGCGAGGGGAGCGGCGTATTTGGCGACTGGGGCGCCATATCCGAAGGGAGAGACGACCTTGGCGACGGGAGCGCCATATCCGTAGGGAGAGACGATCTTGGCGACGGGAGCGACGACCTTGACGGCATGTCCAAGAGGTTCACGACGGACGACGGCGTTGAATCCGTTGTGGGGATCGGCGGTGTAGTCGACGGTGCGCTTGAAACCATCAGCATCAACAAGGGAGTAAGATCCTTCGACGACGTCTCCGTGTCTGGATTCGTGTTGGCTCTTGGAGTCTCCGGTGAGTGCGTCTTGGACGTCGTATCCGTATGAGTATTGAGGGTTGGGATCGTAGTCAGCATCGATGGAGGCTACTTTAGCGTAGGCTACTGGAGCTGCGTACTTGGCAACTGGGGCGGCGTAAGCCAATGGGGCGGCATATCCGTGGGAAGCGTATCCCAAAGGAGAGTAGGCGGGTTGGGCGATGAGGCCAGCGTTGGCAACAGCCACAACAGCGGCGAGGAAGAAGAACTGGAAATAAATACAAATAGATATAGTAAAAACTTATAAAAAAACAATTTTATCAAATAATATTTATCTTTTTAACAGAAAAAGACTTAACTAATAGTAATTAAAGAGACACTTTGTTTAGTAATTTTCGAGCCAAGATTTCGATAATAGGATATAAAAAAGATTTTCTAAAATAATGGCTCTCGTTAAACTCTTTACAGAAAATTCAATTATTAATATTTCAAATAAAAAAAATACAAAAAAATGTTTAATTGTATTTTTTTCTCCATTAAATATTTACAAAAAGATCGCTTCAGGAAAAATAAAAACACATAACACCGTCGATCAGAACCCTCAAATCTTCTATTATTTACATATACAAATGTCATTCAGAATAATTTTAAGTTCCTTTTTAGAATTTTAATTTTAAAAATATGTTATAATCCCTTAGGTATATGTTTATTAAAAAACATATTTAACCGAAAGGATCACAAAAACGATCATTAACCAAAATTTAATTTTGATTTTATCATTTAAATCTTTCAAAGGCGTCATTGCTTTTCAATTTATATTATCACCAATATATAAAAAACAATTCACACAATATATAAAATAACGAAAACTATGAAAAGATTTTTAATCCGTGGCAATGGATATCATTGTTGTATTGAAAAATCACTCAATTGATAGACATAATATATAGTATTTAACTGTTTTAAAGTATGTACCTTGAATGCCATTTTGATTATTAGGTCGTGAATAGTTGACTACTGTCGACTGTATGTCTGTTTCTAAAAAATATTTCAGTATTTATAGCAATTGAACATAGCGAACTTCGACTAATTTTCGTCATATGTGACATCGGTCGGACTAAATCCTTCTACACAGTCAAATTATGCATATAACAGGTTTGTGTTTCAATAATATATGATTGTCGTACGATTGGTATTTTTTTGAGAGTTACTGTGTTGCGTATTCGACAATGATATGAAAGCTTTTGTTTTAATTGTATCATATTTGAAGAAACACAACCCTATTTAATAAAACGTTTTTATTTATCATTAATGCATAATACAATTATAAGTCTCATTAATAAATTGTAACTTTACAATATACTGTACATTTTTGGTAGAAATTCATAATTTTCAAATAAATAAAACACAATTTTTTGTACTTCTAATCGTTGAAATTTTTTTGCTGAGAGTTCTCGGGATGAGTGAAACTTGTCCTGGCCATTTGAAAATATTATTTTAGAGGTACTAAGAAAAAATTCATATCTTTTTAAAAATACATCAATATAATATATTCATCAAAAAAAAAAACAATATTTTTCTCTATATATTAAGATTTATTATTTGAATATTTTGAAGAGCTTATATTTTCACATACTGTAAATATACAAAGCTGACCCATTTTAGCTGTCAGTTTGGTTAAATAAGTTAACGTTAAAGATTTCCATTTATGATGGAGCGCTTTGGTTCTTCAAAAATAAAATATAACATGAAGCGTTACAGAGGAAACACTGATGAGCACACATTTCGACAAAATCAAATAAAAAAAAAATTGTATCCTTAGGTATAAATTAAGTGTAAGTCATTTCAAACAATATGTAATGATAAATAATTTTCAAAACTCGTTAAAAGAAATTCAGTCCATAATGACATTCATGACATGTCGATTCCAGTAAATTCAATAGTTATGAGCCAATGCATATTATGTCTTTTTATATTCTTCTCATCGGATTATAAGTAATATATTATACTTATATGTCTTTCTTGATTAGAATTACAATACGATAAAAAATAAACAAACAAACCATAAAAATCATTTTAAAGTGTGAAACACAAAAAAACCGTTTCCTACTAAGTTTATATATTGGACATATTTGTTTTTACTTTTAAGTATCTCGTGTGAAAAAGTTAAAAACATGATTTATTTAAATGTCATATTGCATCCTTCTCCAGCAGTAGCAGTAGAAAATTGTAGTCAAATCAATTTCATTTTAGAAATTATATTCTTTTAATCTAAATCAAGTTCCAATGTGAAATATTTTTTCTCCTTATGGATGGTGTAGTCATTATAAATATACTTTTACAAGTTATTGTTTGTTTCGTTCAATTAAACATAAGGGTAAATATAAGTCGAAATTTAATTGTTTTTCCTAATGGATAGACAATGCCGGATCTAATCATCAAAGGCACCGTTGTATTAAACAAGAAACGATTGAAAAATCATTTATCAAAACTGTCAATTTCAGATCCGAAGAAAATATCAGTGTTATCGATCGATGAACTTGATCTGACAACACAAGTGCAATATGCAACTACCAATACCGCCTTTCCACATAAGAATGGCACATGCAAAACAATTTCGATTTACTTTAGAACCAATGTTTTTATGAAAGCCGATATGATACTGTAACAGATTGCACAATATACTGTAAACTATTAGGTTAATACTATAAAAGATCCTTGATAACTTTTTTGATCGAAGCAATGTCATTCTTTATGTTATGAAATGGTTATAAAGACTATTATTAATTCAGTTGGCGTAAAATTTTTCGAATGTTTATTTTTTCATTGAGTAATTTCATCGCTTTACCCAAATATTACAGTTTTCTTCCGGGACTAAACATTTTTTTGTTCGTCCCAAAATAACTGAAAGAACCAACTCCGTTATATAAAAAATTCAATGCCAAAATCCATAATCGAGAATGGCCCCTATTACGGTTAAAACATAACTATGTTTTACGATTTATTTCATTGTTGACCAATAAAGTAAGCAAACATACCAAATAATTAACGTTCTTTTGATTTTTCTTATTCGGTTATGTCGTATATTGAAACGTTGAATGGATTTGTTATTCATAATATATGGAGCATTTTGCAGCCAAACTTCACTTAAACAGTCTAACGATTTAATTGCCAGAGCAAACGTATGTAATTATTTTTTAATTTATAAACTTATATATGAAATAAGCTTAAAAATAATCAACATAGCATTGTCAACCATTGAATATTGTTTAGAATTTTGATTGAAGTAATCGATAAAGTTCTATCAGACTGCCAGTTCAAGAACATTCGTTCACTTGAAATGCCTGAAAATGTCTAAAGGCGAAACCTGTGTCGTTAGCAACAAAACTCATGGAAAAGTAAAAATTCAAACGATACAGATTTTTTTGTGGATATTGTTCTACTAATAAGTATGCTTATTTATTACACCAATATCCAAGTTTCTTAATTTATTACATTCTAGTTGTTAAATACCATCAAAAATTTTAATGTTTCGAATGGTAAGATCAGATTCAGTTGTAACTGTAAAATATTGTTTTTTTTAAAGAAAATGTGCTCCAATATTTGATATAACTGATCAAAATTAATTTAGAATATTTAGATGATCGGAGTAGATTGTGGGTAGTGTGTGAAATTCAAAGTAAAATGATTCCTCGCAATTGTGCAAGATACTACTATACTTAAAAGCTATGTTATTATATGTATTAAAACTATATGAAAGAATAAATAGGTGTCACAAATTTCTCATACATGGAAAAGGAGTAAATAGTAAAAAACAAAACTGATAACTATGCGGTTTTATGGGTCAATAAATAATACAGGTACAATTCTTAATATAAGAATGCTGGCTTAGTGGTAGTAGGCGGGGGCGGCTCCGTAGGCGAGGGGAGCGGCGTATTTGGCGACTGGAGCGCCATATCCGAAGGGAGAGACGACCTTGGCGATGGGAGCTCCATATCCGTAGGGAGAGACAATCTTGGCGACGGGAGCGACGACCTTGACGGCATGTCCAAGAGGTTCACGACGGACGACGGCGTTGAATCCGTTGTGGGGATCGGCGGTGTAGTCGACGGTGCGCTTGAAACCATCAGCATCGACAAGGGAGTAAGATCCTTCGACGACGTCTCCGTGTCTGGATTCGTGTTGGCTCTTGGAGTCTCCGGTGAGTGCGTCTTGGACGTCGTATCCGTATGAGTATTGAGGGTTGGGATCGTAGTCAGCATCGATGGAGGCTACTTTAGCGTAGGCTACTGGAGCTGCGTACTTGGCAACTGGGGCGGCGTAAGCCAATGGGGCGGCATATCCGTGGGAAGCATATCCCAAAGGAGAGTAGGCGGGTTGGGCGATGAGGCCAGCGTTGGCAACAGCCACAACAGCGGCGAGGAAGAAGAACTAAAATGAAAAACAAAACATGTTTAATTACATCGCTTCAGGAAAAATAAAAACACACAACAACATCGATCAGAACCCTCAAAACTTCTATCATATATAATAATGTCTGTCACAATAATTATAGGTTTCTTTATAGAATTTCAATTTTAATAATATGTTTTAATTCCTTATGTTTTTATTAAAAAACATGTTTAACCGAATCACAAAAAGGATCATTGACCAAAATTTAGATTTATTTTATTTAAATCGTCATTGTTTTTCAATTGATATTATCACCAATATAACGAAAACAATTCACACAATATATGAAATAACGAAACCTATAAAAATATTTTAATCCATGGCACTGAATATCATTGTTATAACGAAAAATCACTCAATTGATACACATAATATATCGTATTTAACTGTTTTAAAGTATGTACCTTGAATGCCATTTTGATTATTAGGTAGTGAATAGTTGACTACTGTCGACTGTATGTCTGTTTCTAAAAAAGAATATTTCAGTATTTATAGCAATGGCAAATATCGAACTTCGACTAATTTTCGTCATAATGTGACATTGGTCGGACTAAATCCATCTACACAGTCAAATTATGCATATAACAGGTTTGTGTTCAAATAATATATGATTGTCGTACGATTGGTGTTTTTTTAACAGTTATGTTGCGTATTCGACAATGATATGAAAGCTTTTATTTTAATTGTATCATATTTGAAGAAACGAGTTAATAAAACGTTCTTATTTATTATTAACGAATTTTAACGAAAGTAAACCTATTTTAGCTGTTAGTGTGGGTTGATAAGTTATCGTTAAGGACTTTCAACACAGAAAAGCACACATTTCAACGATGTCTAAAAAAAAATAGCTTTATTTATACTATTAGTCATTTTAAACAATATCTAATGATAAATAACTTTCAAAACCCGAAAAAATTATTCAGGCCATCATGACATGTCAAATCCAGTAAATTCAATAGTTATAAGCTTATGAATATATGTTTTATCAACTTTGAATCAACTTATGTATAACATCTTTATATATCCTTCTTAATTAGAAATAAAATACGAAAAAAAAATAAACAATCCGTAAAAATCATTTTAATCATTTTAAAAAAATCGTTTACTAGGAAGTTTATAAATTGAACATATTGGTTTTTACTTTAAAGTACCTCGTGTGAAAGAGTAAGAAACATGATCCATTTAAATTTCATATTGCATCCCTCTTCAGCAGCAGCAGGAGAAAATTGTAATCAAATCAATTTCATTTTAGAAATTATATTCTTTTTAACTAAATCATGTTCCAATGTGGAATATTTAATCTTTCTATGAATTGTGCCTATCGAATAAATGTACTTTATAATTTGTACATTGTTTGTATTCCTTCAATTAAGCGAAAGGGTAAATGGTTGGTGTAGGTTATTAGTCGGAATTTAATTGTTTTTTCCTAACGGATAGGCGATGACGAATCTAAGCATTGAAGGCATCGTAGCTTTTAAAAAAGAAACGATTGAAACATCAGTTATCAAAAGAGTCAATTCCAGATTCTCTGACGAAATCAGTATTATTGATCGACGAACTTGATCGTACAACGCAAGTGCAACTACCAATTCCACCTTTCTACTTAAAAATGGCACATGCAAAATTAATATAGATTTATTTTAGAGAATTAACTATTTTGATCAAAACAATGTCATTGATTATGTAATCAAATAGTTATGATGATTATTATTAATTCAGGGAGTGTTCAATTATTTCCATATATATTTTTTTTCGTTGAGAAATATCATTGTTTTACCCGAGTATTAGTTTTCTTCTGGGACTGTAAAATTGTTTTTTTTTCGACTCAAAATTGCTGGAAGAATCATCTTCGTTGGATAAAACACATTCCATGCCAAAATTCATAATCTAGAATGTCTTTTTTTCTGATAAAATATAATATATTTTACGAAATATTTCATTGTTAACAAAAAAAACTGAACCAATTTGATTTAGTAATTTTTATCTGATGGTCGGTCTCCAAATAATCAACGTTCTGCAGGTTTCTTCTTACTCAGTTATGTCGTATATTGAAACCTTGAATGGATATGTTATACATATTATGTGGAAAGTTTTCGACCAAACTTCTCTAAAAGAGTCTTAAGATCTAGTTGCCAGAGAAAATATAATTAAAAATTTATGTATATATGAAAATATTAAAAGGTTTCGAAGATATATTCACATCACACAATCAACGAGTGAATATTATTTAACTAAATATGTATGCTGTTATAATTCATTCTTGGTCTAAAAATATCCTTGGTTTCTTAATTGATAACATTCTCGTTGTTAAATATCATCAAACTTTTAAAAAACTTTGTAATGTTTCGAATGTTTAGATATTATTCAGTTATAACTGAAAAATGTTGTTTTTTATAAAGAAAATGTGCTCAAATATTTGATATAACTGATCAAAATTATTTAAGCTGGTCGTTGTGCATTGCGTGGAGTTGAATAAAAAGTGAAATGATTCCTCGCAAGTTTGCAAGAGCCTACATGACTTATAAGCTATGCATAAATGTACACCTATATAAAAACATAAATAGGTCTCAAAATATTCTCAAACATGAAAAAGGAGTAAATAGTAAAACACAAATTTGATAACTATGCGGTTTTATGGGTCAATAAATAATACAGGTACAATTCTTAATATAAGAATGCTGGTTTAGTGGTAGTAGGCGGGGGCGGCTCCGTAGGCGAGGGGAGCGGCGTATTTGGCGACTGGAGCGCCATATCCGAAGGGAGAGACGACCTTGGCGACGGGAGCGCCATATCCGTAGGGAGAGACAATCTTGGCGACGGGAGCGACGACCTTGACGGCATGTCCAAGAGGTTCACGACGGACTACGGCGTTGAATCCGTTGTGGGGATCGGCGGTGTAGTCGACGGTGCGCTTGAAACCATCAGCATCAACAAGGGAGTAAGATCCTTCGACGACGTCTCCGTTTCTGGATTCGTGTTGGCTCTTGGAGTCTCCGGTGAGTGCGTCTTGTACGTCGTATCCGTATGAGTATTGAGGGTTGGGATCGTAGTCAGCATCGATGGAGGCTACTTTAGCGTAGGCTACTGGAGCTGCGTACTTGGCAACTGGGGCGGCGTAAGCCAATGGGGCGGCATATCCGTGGGAAGCGTATCCCAAAGGAGAATAAGCGGGCTGGGCGATGAGGCCAGCGTTGGCAACAGCCACAACAGCGGCGAGGAAGAAGAACTAGAAATAAACACAAATGGATATAGTAAAAAATAATATAAAAATATATTTCTAAAATATTACTTAAACAGACACTTTGTTAAGTACAAGTTATTGTCGAACCAATATTTCATTATTTCAATTGAATCATTTTTTTTTTTTGGTTAATTATATTGTGTTTATTTTTAAATTAATTATAGGTATAAATTGCATTTAATAAATGTATATTGATATGAGAACAATAATAATAAATTCACTTGTGGTATTGGCATAATGTAACGAAATAACTGTTTGGGGTTAGTACCTTGAATGCCATTTTGATAATTAGGTATTGAATAGTAGACTACTGTCGACTGAATGTATGTTTCTGAAAAATATCTCTGTATTTATAGCAATGGCAAGTCGCTAATATCAGCTGATTTTCACATGTGACAATCGATCGGACTAATTCCAACTACATAGTAGATTTATGCAAAGGTGGTATAACAGGTTTATGCTTTAATAATCTGATTGTTCTACTATAAATTTATCGTTTCGAAGACAAAATACATGTTTTACTATCACTGAAAGCTTTTATCAAACCACACCCTTACATTATGAAACCTTTTGAATAATAAAATATATACTGCGCCATATATTTATATGATTATAATATTATTGATTACTTTAAATACATCATTGTCTTAAAGAAGCTCACCACTCTCACAATATCTTAATTAATATTAAAAGGCTACTATGAGAGCTTTTATTTCTTTAAATTTCGTAAATCTTCAGGATATGCCATGTTCATTATCCAAATGATTAGTGAGTAAGAATTAAAATTATTTTACAAATACTATTTGCACATATACTAATATATTGCATCATACCTAGTTTCTTATCACGCTCAAATACAAATACAATATATGTAAATAATGAAATGACTTTTTCGATCAAGCTTCATAAAATTGTTCAGATATTTTACTAGGAATAAAAAAAGTTTTGTTTTGACGAAAAATGAACTTCTTTATCGCCGAATTGATCGAATGTAATAAAAAAGAAATTATGCTTTCAAACGTTAATTCTTTTAAATGAACATGCATATCGTTAAATCAATCATATTTTTCAGTCGCATAAATTTACAGCTATCATTTCATATAATATTGCGTTTACAAGGATGATGAAATTTGGATAGGATTTTTCATAAAAATGATACGCTAACCTTCCATATGGCGAATTGTTCATTTACACTATTTCAAATGATGTAGCAGGTATTCTCTTTAATGGTTATTATTTTTCAGTTCCACTCAGGAAAACCGTAGCAAATAAAAGAAAACTATCGTTTACTCTATCAACATCATAACATTAACTGAAATATTCATTTTTCTTTTAAGTTAATGTCATAGTTTGAAAAATGATTCTTATACTACAATTATATTGTTTTAATATATAAATGCTTCGGGTTGAGTAGAAGAAAAAATATGCATTCTAAATATTCATTCATTCTTCGATTTGAAATCATTTAATCGATTGAATACTAGTATGGAAAATAACAAAAGAGAACACATATGCCAATAGTTGTTTAAAAAATTAAAGCACTTATTAAAAAAACGTGTACTCCAAAACTCATCACACAATATATGGTGTAGGATAGTGGGCTTTAAGTGACGCATATTTTTATTATCTGACTGAAATAATTATGTGTGTCACTGTATTAAATTAAAATGTCACAAGAGTACATTCCTACGTATTTTTTTAATCTAACTATATCTGATATATTTGACAAAATTTTTGCTTGGTAACTACAATGCGCTTTTTTTCCAACCAATTGAAACAGCGTTTCTATTTTAAAATGGGAATATACGATTGGTGTATTAGAATTTTATTTTGGATCACAGAAAGAAATACGATTATTATCTATGCTTAATGTTAACTAGAACAAAATATTCTCAGATTTTTTTTTAAATCGCCAATTTAAGTGATGACTTTTTTGTTTTATTTTGAAAAAAAACTTTCGCCACAGTGTTTTTAATTAAATGTTATAAATTTAATATTTATTTTCTAAGATATATAAGAAGGGTTATCTTCAGGTGTTTGTTGAAAAATATTGAGTTTTATTAAATTTAACCCCTTCATAACTATTCACGTTCATGTGCATGATTTCATATATTTCTAAAACAGAGACCTATTTGTATTTATTTAAACAGCAATGGTGCAGCTTAAAGATGTCTTGTCAATTAACAAGCAACATTAAATTATCTAAGTATTTACTTCTACATCAACGAGGAGATTTAATTTGTAGCTATTTCGGTTTCACGCCATCATCAAACCAACTATAATAGTTTCAAGGCGTGTATTAATTTAATTACTATCAAACAAACCTTCATATTTTTATATAATCATAATGGAGTTGTATATATCAAAAAAAAAAGTTCAAAATAAGACCCGAAATCTTTACCAAGCATTGGCAATGCTCCAGCTTGCAAATATAAGTGCCATATAGTAATATAGATTACAACAATAATTTGAAGGCACCGAACGCTTATATTCATTTATAAAACATCTCTCAATAACGAAACACCGAAATTCACATTGACAATCAACTGTTTTATTACACAAATATAACTCTTCAGGTTTCGTTTACCACCGTGCGTCGTTGTTACTGTCTTGGGTTAAAAATATTGTGGTATGTCTTTTCGATATTGTCAGTATAACTGCGTAGATCAATTCAAAAGAAGCAGATTTTTTCGCAAACCAGTTTTTAATTTCTTTAAATGATTTTTAATGTCATCTAATCATTAAAGTCTATCCAATTCCTACAATATTTCATATTTTTAAACTCATTATTTGTTTACTTTATCTGTAATAATAAGCATAAAAAATATTATTGAATTTGCACGAAAATAATTCAATCGTGTTCAGAACAATAATGCAATATAGTGGATATAAATAATATTTTAATCCACTAAAATTTATTTAATTTTTTTTCTGTAAGAGTTTTTTTCAATATGTGTGGCCATAAATAAAACTAATTTGACCCTTATATGATATTTATGTATCATGTTTATATATTAATATATAATAATAAATAATTTAAATTTAATTCGATTCTAATAGTCATACTTTTGCCTATTATTTTATAACCATTTCTGCTGTTTATATAAACATAAAAATTATGGGCCTTTAATGGGAAATATGAATAAATATTGCTTTATGAGCCCTAGATATAAGTCAATTGGTCAACACCTCACTGTAGAGGGGATGTAGACAAGAGAACGGAATAGAAAAATATCAGTTGCTATCCAAGCTGTTACTCTATTGAAGCTCGAATTTCAGCACCTAGTAGAGGTAGGTTAGAAGTACTGAAAATATTGTATCCAATCTTTTAGATATATAAGCATAAGTATTCGAAAATTTCATTTGCCTATTACAACACTGATAAATATTTATCAGTGTCAGTAAATTGCATACTGAATATATCATATAATAAATGTTTAAATACATATGAATATGTTATGTACAAAAATAAAAGACAAAATTGATAACTATGCGGTTTTATGGGTCAATAAATAATACAGGTACAATTCTTAATATAAGAATGCTGGCTTAGTGGTAGTAGGCGGGGGCGGCTCCGTAGGCGAGGGGAGCGGCGTATTTGGCGACTGGAGCGCCATATCCGAAGGGAGAGACGACCTTGGCGATGGGAGCGCCATAACCGTAAGGAGAGACGACCTTGGCGACGGGAGCGACGACCTTGACGGCATGTCCAAGAGGTTCACGACGGACGACGGCGTTGAATCCGTTGTGGGGATCGGCGGTGTAGTCGACGGTACGCTTGAAACCATCAGCATCAACAAGGGAGTAAGATCCTTCGACGACGTCTCCGTTTCTGGATTCGTGTTGGCTCTTGGAGTCTCCGGTGAGTGCGTCTTGGACGTCGTATCCGTATGAGTATTGAGGGTTGGGATCGTAGTCAGCATCGATGGAGGCTACTTTAGCGTAGGCTACTGGAGCTGCGTACTTGGCAACTGGGGCGGCGTAAGCCAATGGGGCGGCATATCCGTGGGAAGCGTATCCCAAAGGAGAGTAGGCGGGTTGGGCGATGAGGCCAGCGTTGGCAACAGCCACAACAGCGGCGAGGAAGAAAAACTAAAAAAAGATAAAATAAATTGAAAAAACAGCTATAACTCACATGGTATATTACTTTTAACTTTCGACGCATTTTTAGCATTACTATTTATGATACACATTAAGATTTATCTTAATCTTTGTAAATAAGAACAAGTTTTATTTTACCATAATTACTGTGTACATTTCGAATGACCTTTTTTGTTTTCCTTTAATTTGCTAAATAAGGAATATAAGAAGATTGTTATTTTTATCGGCATTTATATTTCATATACATTTTTTATTTCACTCTCCGTATCTTTAAATCGATTTAAATAGTTTTATTTCGTATCGAGGTAAAAAATGGGAAGTTGTGTACAGTTTTTTTCATAAAGATGATTAATTTGAGGTTTTTACTGAGAAACATAAATCCCGTATTTAAATTTTGTGTGACTGCGGTTCTTTTTATTGATTAAGAAAAGTAGCTTGATGTATCAAAAACATTAATTTATTTTCAAATAATTGTGGTAAAACATTTGTTGACAGTAAAACGATTCAAATGTTAAAATTCCATCACTTTGGTGTATATTCAGATTGCTTTTAAAATTAATAAATATATAGTGGAAATATAATTTGAAAAAATTGTCGAATCCGATTACAAACTATTTTTATTAGTTAAAACATAACATTAAGAATAAATAAGTATTTATTCACAGTAAACGACACATTGGCCAAAAACATTTATCCACCATAACTTTAAGTAGTTTAGATTTATATTTTTTATGTGAAAAATTGCAATATATTTTAGTTCTACAAAAATTATAAAATATATAGATTATAGCTAATTTGGCTTACGCCTTCGTAAGAACTAGTTCTGTAGAACTATTATTAATTGAAATGTTTTCACCGTGCTATAATGGAGTTCTACTAAATAAATACAAATTAAATCAATGTATCCAATTAAATTAACTTGCTGATACATTTTTTAAACTTTCACTTATGTTCTATATCACGAAACATTGTAAATACATAATAATGTCCTACCTTGAATGCCATTTTCTTTAGTTTAAAGTTGCCTAGTTGACTACTTGTAAATGTGTGTGACTCTGAGTGAAATTGCCGCTCTATTTATAAGGAGAAGTTGCAAAAATCAGCTGTTTTGATGAATGAATTTGATCACATGTGACACTTGAGCTTGTGCCTACCTGAGATACAATATATTATTATATTATGTTTGGGCGTCAAACAGGTTGGCGCTGTACTAAATATGCTCGCACATGACATTTCACCGTGCATTACTGATTTACGATATCACTTTTATCAGTTTAAGGGCTATTTCGTCATATTTTGTGCAACACTTACATACGTTTTCGCGTTGCATTTCTAAGAAATAAGCTCTATTCCACCTGTTATGCATGCATCAGAAATAAATTATTCACCTACATAGGCAATACAATAATAAAAATATACTGTTTTTAACTATCCATTAAAATTGTAAACCAATTGCATGTTTTTCACAAAATTCAAACATAGAGTAGTGAAAAATGGTATGAAAAAAAACTCTTGTTTCATTTGTCCTTTATCGTCGCTGCATCATATTCCATATATCGTATCGAATTTTTAATTTGTTGTCTGATAGCAGCTATACATCTATAATATTATTAGTCATTTGAGCTTGAACTTGAATTGCCTGAAGATGCTGAAAGCTGAAACCCGGGACGTTATCGATAAATCTCATGGAAAAGTAAAAAATTCAAACGATTCAAATCTATAATACTATTTGAACCAAAATAATTTATATTTAATTGCAATGACACAAAGTTGGTAGGTGAAAAAAAAAGTCATCAAATAATAACAAAAAGCTTGTAACAAAAAAACATTGCATTATTAATATTACTTAAAAATATATATTTGTTTAGAAAAAACTCCATATTCATAACGACTGTTAAACAGTGAAATAGCTTTTAAAAATTGTCCAACCCCCCTAGTTGTAGTGTAAACTTAAACTTTGCAACTCTATAAATATTCAAGCTACACAACTTGTAAGCTGTATATCAAAAGCTGATCAAAAAATATTTATTATAAATAATTCATGGGATTAGGTCATGAGATGTTTTCATTCACTTTCAGAACCAACTCTAGGTCCCTATCCTTTTCCATGCATGCAATAGTTACGCTACTGGACGTAAAGAGATATGCTTATCATAGTCTTCAATATAATAAAAAATATAAAAAAACAATTGAAATAAGTTATCAAACAATGTTTTATATGACATTGAAATATACTGGATAATTACATCAGCCATTAAAACTATAGAATGTATAATTCTCACTTAAGAATTATAATATTTCACGATATGAAAAAAATCTAGTTGATTGACTGCTTTTATAAAGAAACATGCAAAAAAAATTAATGTAGGTCAATAGATTTCGGCGACATTGATTTTGTTGGGCATAAAACAGTAAGTTACATTTGTTTAATAGATACCTGAGTAAAATTGGTCCACTTACATAATATAAAAATGCCATTTGACATGAGTTTAATTGTACTCACGTTTTCGCTGCTAAATTTAAAGTGACCAGCTGTTCTCATGCATATTTAAGAGTACAAAATAGTTTTATTCCATACGTGTTTTATTTTCACTTACTATCTTCGCTGTCGTAGGTGAAGTATATTTTTAACATACAGAAGTGGCTTTGAAATTATTTATTTAAGTGCTTAGTAAATGAGATCCAATCCAGGGTATGAAAAAACCTTGTTTTCCTTCGATTACTTTTCTACTGTTACCATAAGTGGATTCCGCGGGGCGTACACCTAGTTTCCTGTATAAAGTTATTGCTAGAGTTGTTACATATACTACTAAGGCTTTATTCCCCATTCTCGGATGTAAGCTAGCTAAGTATTGACCATCTTAAATATTCAGTCAGCTGAAGGCTTTGTATGGGGAAAGCACTTCTTACATGAATTGCTCGTAATGTTGGTGTAACCTGAAAAATACCTTTTTTTTAAATAAACATGCCCAGTAATTGACGACTCTGGCTCGATATGTATTATTTATCTTTTAGTGCGTTAAGATGGGAGCTGGTAAGCTGTTGACTTCTTCCACGTACATATGTCTCCGCTATTGGAGAAATTGCCGTAAGAGAAAGGGGATTGGAACATAGGGTTTCAGTCATCTTCCTGACGAGGTGCTTGGAGTCCTTAAGTTGCTTTTTAAAATTGAATATTTTTACAATCAATACAATTATATATATGTATATATATTAAGGATGAAACATAATGTTTTTTGGCAGGTTAAAAATGTTAGTTATGTTGAAAATACGTTTGAACCCCAAAAAAATTATTGCTGAAACGGCTTTCATCTTTACAAAAGGTTTTCAATTTTTAATACGTGTTTGAATGAGAAGTATCTTTATTTTGGAAATTATTTGTATTACTTCTTTTACGGTCTTAAAACATATATTATTTAAATTTGCACTCGGCTGATAAAAAAAATGTTGTGGTCACCGTTAATCATGTCACGATCAAACGATCAAAGTGTCTTACCACAAAAAATAGTCAAATTAACATTGTTAAAAATAATATATCGGTAAAACAGGTTTCGATTTATATCGATAGCCGTAGCCTTTAACTGGTGCATTACTATATACTAGTAGAATATTATTATAAGTCACATTTCCATATAAATAGCTCCAACTTCAAGCTTTAATTCATATTCAATTAGAATCAGTCTTTCAGGACACATCTAATACAATGGCATTCCAGGTAAACATTCTTTAATACAAATTTAAGTATCCAATTTTTTTTTAGAATTCAAAAACAAACTATCCTTAAAGCTTTCATTAAAATTTGAAAAAAACGTCTTTCATTTATATTATTGTATTGTTTGTTTCTAATAAAAAAAAACTTTTTTCCTCGATTCGTTTTATATATATCTCTCTCTTTATTTCTAGTTCTTCTTCCTCGCCGCTGTTGTGGCTGTTGCCAACGCTGGCCTCATCGCCCAACCCGCTTATTCTCCTTTGGGATATGCTTCCCACGGATATGCCGCCCCATTGGCTTATGCTGCCCCAGTTGCCAAGTACGCAGCTCCAGTAGCCTACGCTAAAGTAGCCTCCATCGATGCTGACTACGATCCCAACCCTCAATACTCATACGGATACGACGTCCAAGACGCACTCACCGGAGACTCTAAGAGCCAACACGAATCCAGACACGGAGACGTCGTCGAAGGATCTTACTCCCTTGTTGATGCTGATGGTTTCAAGCGTACCGTCGATTACACCGCCGATCCCCACAACGGATTCAACGCCGTCGTCCGTCGTGAACCTCTTGGACATGCCGTCAAGGTCGTCGCTCCCGTCGCCAAGGTCGTCTCTCCTTACGGTTATGGCGCTCCCATCGCCAAGGTTGTCTCTCCCTTCGGTTATGGCGCCCCAGTCGCCAAATACGCCGCACCCCTCGCCTACGGAGCTGCCCCCGCCTACTACCACTAATTTAAGATTCTTATACAAAGGAATGTAAATTATTTATTGACCCATAAACTAGCATAAACAAATTTAATGTGTTTTACTCTTATTTTCATCAAAGTTTCTTGTGGGTATGTATCATCTTTCTTCTAATTGTCCATTTTCATTTAAAATATATTTCCATTTCAAGCTGTGTAAGCTGTATTTCAGGTTGTTGGTCATGAGTGTCTGAGGTGCAAAAATGTTAGGCCAGTTTGTTTTAATAAACTGAATGAATATTTTTGATTCAATGGTAGAGCTTCATTAACTAAAGATGTAAGCATTGAAAAGTCTGAAAAGAACCAGAGAAATAAAAACATGGTGGCCAATATTCAATCATACCAACCAAAGAAAAATAGCCTTATTCTTAGGTTAGGTAAGAAAATTTTTAATCTCACTAGAGAAAGAATTTAAATGTAATAGCTTGAATAATACACTTGTCTATAATTCATATTTAATAAACATCTATCGTATGAGGTTCGTGGCGCAGTGTCAACTTTGTTGGCTTGCGTGCCGGACCGCCCAGGTTCGATTCCCGCTTCGACCGGAATTTTTCAGGCGATAAATTTGTTGAAGGCATGGGTGTTTGTGTTGTTGAAAATCCCTTCCGACTTTTCCTATCCCAAAGAGCGACGCATAGCGATTAGCGAACCACTAGTCATGTCCGAGTACTCTTATCCTTTCCATCCCTACTCTCTTCGAAAAAGAGAAGTTGACCAACTGAGTAAAAAGCAGTTCTTGAAGAAAAATATATGCTGAGGAATGAATTTGAGGAAAAGTAACAAACATTTATACATAATATGGCAAAACGTATAAACGTTGTTGTGAAACGTATTTTTCCACTCTGACAATTAGTCGTGGTAAATTTATAGAAACTGTTTTGCATTTTATGTAATTTGGAGCCATACCTCGTACGGATTGTAATTGATTCATTTACATTAATAATGCATGTTGTAGTACAGAATTTACTAATTGATGTAAATAAATACAATTGACATATCCTGGGATGCGAAGGAATTTTAGCTAACAAATTTTTAGATTTATGTACAATATTGAAGAGCATATTTTACCATACACTAAATTATGAGACTCTTCTTAACTTAGGTCGTAAGTAGGGATTCAAACTATTCTTCAATCTTAGTAAGAGACACAATATATTAATACACATTTCAATAACGTTCCATTGTATTTCAATATTTAAAATTGCAAAATTACCACTACCTGGGATATTCATAATTATTCTTTAAATGTGGAGAAATTGTGATGTGATATTTCCTCGATACCATCCGGATATTTTCCCAAATATATGAATATCGAATAGTTCAAAAAGGGTCAAATATATACGAATATCCGAGTTGGAATTTTAATTCAAATCTCGCCCATTAGGCCCATTTACAAGCCAGCAAGAAGTTTATCTAAGAAAAAACTGGCAAACATTTTAAGTTGAATAAGTTATACGGTCACTAACTGTGTTTACTTTTAAGACTTGTTAATAGACCCTAAAATGATTGACTTCTTTTAGATATCCCTGGTCGATATTACTAGTTTCCAATTACAAAAAAGAGTAGATTGTATGAGTTATTCTAGGGCATTATTTTTCTCCGTAAATCAATTCGGTATACATGGCAAATTTATCAAACTCGATTTCGAACGTTATATAGAATCTTAAATCATCAAACAATCAAAATTCTGGAAAAAAATATTTAGATACCTCAATGGTTTTGTAATACAATAATTGAGAATCATAAAACAATACACATTATTTATAGTAAATCAATATTTCGCAATTTATTTAAATATAATGTTGTTTATGGTTCTATAAGAAAGTTTTAAATTTGATGAATTTATTTGACTCTTATTATGCTTAGTAGTACAATAAATTCAGCCTACACATTTTTTTGAAGCATTAATTATATAGGTGTAAATATAATCTAATCTCTTTTAAGAATTACTTCACATACGGTGACTGCAAAGATGAAGTACTTACTTATGTATATTAAACTTTTAGTTTATAATTGCAATTTTACTTTATACTGTAGAGTTATTTGCAGTTTTCTTTTCGTTGAAAATATTGATTTTCTAAGATAAAATTTCGAATCAAATTTGTGTACGTAAAAAAATCGTTGAAACCCTGAAAATTGTAAATTCATCTATTCTCATATCGATGATTTATGTTATCAATTTTTTTCAAATATGACGCAACTAAAATTAGGAATTGGATTTCATGGAGATATTAGATAGTAATTTGAGAGTGCTTGCGTATTTTGCGCTTAGCTTTAAATAAATACAAAAATAAAACGCATATTTTTTACGCATTTTCACACCTTTCATAAGGTTATATGTGAGCTTTTGCTTGATGCATATGTAGCCTTTGAGCAAACTCTCGCATCGTCTCTTGGATCTGCCTTGATAATAGTATCCTCGCATTTAATCACTTACGGAGTACCAATAAGAACAATGTAATAATCTAATATTATAGTTACCTTTACCTGCTCTTATCTTATATATCTTTTTGATTTATAACACGTCTGCTCCCAAATGTAATAAGAGTAACATAACGCTATTCCTTCTATTTACATCCAGATATTTGAATAAGGAGGAATCAGAGAGAGTGTGTGATTGAACATATAAATCAATTGAAAAACCTAAATGGAACTGACCGAAAGGTATGCCATGAAAACCATGAAAACCATGAAAGGTATGCCTAGCCAGGTTATGGCACATTCAATGAAGAAATGTTGGCATACAACATAATAAAATGTATTGTATCTACAATTTTTGGTCACCGTGTGTGAATTGGTCTCGCCATATTATGTCAACCGCAAATTAGTCGAAAATAAAAGCGCTCGGAAAGTAGACTGAAATTTCCATAAGAATTAAATAAATATTCCTATCATTTTTATCTCCAGCAACAACAATTGCATAATAGTATAATTTTACTTTCGATATTTTATCTTTTTACACATTGTTTATGGCTCCACCTTGTCCAGCATATCGGACAGTAGATCAGTCTTAATGACCCGTGACCAGATTAATCTAGTCTAAAACTTAACGATTATTTAAGTGATCTATCGATTGATATATTATATTAGACTAGGCAAACTTATCTCAGAGGTGGCGAGTGCCAAAATAATTTAGTGTATTAAATCTTTCTCATTTAATAAATAACAAAAAAACAACTTTTTTCAAAATAGAAGCTCTTCATAACTTTTACAGCATGTTGTTTGCAGACAGTAAAACTACCATAAGCGCTCATGCTATTTGGCATTTTCGGCCCGAGTAAGTAAAAAGACTCACCAATACTTTTTCGTAATGAACATAGCATAAAAAGTGCCAACGTCATTGGATGCGGTTTCAAAGCTCACGAGCTTGAATCCCAGGCTGATAAGTTTCATTTTTTAATCGAATAATTGATATCTGTCCGAATGTCTGTATTGTCTAAAATTCTACTCTACAACACATATCCAAACCAAAAAACGGGATGTAGTAAGGGCGGTTATCTAACCACTAGTTTTGCCTTAGTCATATCTCTTCTATCACTACTAAAAAAGGCTGAGCAACTAAGTAACAAGCAGGTCTCGCAGAAAACGTTCAGATTAACTTCATTAGCAGTCCATACGCAACCCAACGCTTTAAAATATTATTATAATTACTTTTAGTTAATTTTATTGTCTTAATTTTATCATCTTATTACGACAAGCACAATTTATAAAATTAAAATAGCTTCTCTAAAAAAAATCATCTGTATTTCAACAACGTTAAAAAACCCCAGCTATTATTACGCATAGTTACAATATTATTAAATTGAATTATAAAAATAGATTAGTAAAAAGCTATACATTATTAAATCACATTGAAATATGTTACGTAAGCAACACTTAAGTCCAATAAACCACGAGCGCGCTGCATGGTTTAAAAAATGAGACCAAACGTTTTTTACGCCGATTCGTTTACCGGCAGTGCCTTGACATTGCGGTTTTTAATCTACCAGTAAAAAAGTGTCCATCGACTTGCATTTCTATTTTTAGTGTCATGCTATTTGCGGATAGACACTTTTTTTCGATTGGTTACAACTATTAAAATATTTTAATAAGAATGTATTCTTACTCTTCGACAATATATCAAATGTACATTATTGATTTTATACTTAAAACATCAAGCATAATAAAATATGAAATAGATCACAATACCCATTCATTTTAAAGACGAAAAAAACAATATAATGTTATTATTCCACTCATTTGATACACAACAATAATTGTTAGGAATTTTTAATCTACACAAAAGTTTCGGCAAATAGCCTTTTAAAATAATCAAAACGCTTATAAAGACTACTTGTATAAATTTATTTTTGAATCGGTTCTATCCTTCTGAAGGGAAAACATTTTCCTTCTCAAACAAGCTACCCTTTAGAATAAAGTTTTTTTCATCGCAACATAAATTGCAGTAATCTAAATAATTTTGATTATTCCATGGTTTGTGTTACTAATTGTCATCTAGTCTAATATCTAGTGCTACTAGATATAATATTTGATTAGGTATTAGAATATAGTGCATGTGCATTAATATTAGGGATGTCCATTTCAACTTTATAGAGTGACATAATTCTATATTCTTCATCATTATAATTTGATGAAAGATGTTGCGATATAATAATGTGAAGTATTTTTTTTTATTTTTTTGTGAAATACTTACCATTTATTTTAAACTTCCACAAAAAATATATTTGGATTCTCTTATAAAAATAATTTAATTTAAAAAGTATTTCAATTGTAAAAAAACTTGTGTGCTTTTATTAAATAAACTTATCGGCTTTCGTATGTCTCCATCTGCTGCATGCACTGCTTCGAAGCAGTCTAATTAAGTAGTCATTTTGCATAGAGCCTACATTTAACTTACTACCCAACAGGTGAGACTGGTGAACGATTCTTAAAGAGAATAATTTATATCAGCAGGGCAGTTAATAAATAAGTATCCTTACATAAATATAATTATTTATTTTAGCAACTTTTTATTAAAATAATACATAATAACAAAAAAAAATCGTATTATGTATTGTTTTATTTTTGATATCTCAAATGAATATTATTTTCTGTTCAAATATAATAATTAAAAATGGAAATAATAAATGAAAGCACGATCACACATGCACGGTCAGTATTTTCAATTGAAAGTGAAACGTCCTGTTGCTACTCGTATTATAAAACTTCTAAGCTTTTAAAGTTAAAAGCTCAGTCGAAATGTACCATATCAAAAAAACATTACGATTTTTCCATCGCAATCATTATTGAAAAGCGTGATAGTATAATAATATACACAAGATTATTAAATGAAACATGACGATGATTTTAAAACACAGATAAAGTGTTTCTGATGAGAAAACCTACGCTGATCTTTTGATGTTTCACGAGTTGTTTATAAATGAAATAATTTGTATAGTCTATGATTATATGGTGTCAATTCATCATCTAACTATTCCTCATTACTCGCTTTGTTATAGTTAATGAAAATAAAAATCAATAAAATAACTTTTAATGGTTCAATAAAAGCCTTTTTAAATGAACATAAATTCTTTATCACCCAACATTGCAAAGCAAGAATGAAAATAATTTGGGCGATAAAATATTGATAATTACATTTTGATAATTTGTAGCATTTGTTTTACTAAAGATTTTCCAAATACATTTACCCCTCTACGGCGGAATCGCCGCTGTTAATTATTAATCGTTACATTAGTATATTTAATTACTTCTAATTATTCTTCCCATCATATAATTTTATTATTTCCCTCACTTTATTGTGCCTTTATTGTCTATAAATTATCTGTGATTTCAATCTCAATTGAAAATGTATCTTCCGTTTATATAAGGTAAAACATGGGATTAAAATAATTTCATACTATAGAAATCTAAGACGAGATTTACTTATGTAGTTATATCATTTGTATTCATATTTTCATTTAATTGGAAGACTGTTTCTATAGATATGTTTGTTACTCAGTCGCTTAATCTCTCTTTTAATTTGATGAGAGTACGGATATAAAGTATAAAGCTAGGAGACTAGTACAGGACTAGTGATTAGCTAGCTACCCGCTTATACCCGGTTCCGGTGGGTGGGAAGAAATCTTTAGACAACACAAACACTCATGCGCTGGTCGTACTGTTACTTGAACCCGTGAGGTCCGTCATGCAATTCAACAACGATGACAACTGCACCACGGACCTGGCATGCCATCTATAAACATATTTTAAATTATTCATAAGCCTACAAATCTTTTCCGTATGAATCAAAACTAAGGAGTTTTAAAATCTTATTAATAAGTAATAGTTTTTTTTAAACCATTTCAATCACAATTCTTAATGTTTAAATCATAATGATATAAATAATTGAACGTCAGAACTTGAGTCAAAATAATTAAACTATTGCTATTTAATGCAAATAAGATAATTTTGGTGTCAGCCCTGAAAAAATACTGTTTATAACGGAAAGACTTTTTTGGCATTGTCAATGCTTGTGATATATGTATTGTTTTCGGATTTTTTTGGAAGCTTGAAAAGAAAAAAACGTATAAATACTTTCTGCTTTTTCGCTAATTGTATCAATCGTTTTCTACCTTTGTCCGAGTAGCATCTCATAAAATGGCATCCAAAGTACGTAACCAATTCAGCAATTATTGTCTTCTATTTTTTATTAAGTGAACCATAGCAAAAGTATAATATAATAATATACTTATGTATACAAATATATTCATTTGACAATGCTCGTGATGGGCTAAACCAATCGTGTTCTTAAAGAATATATGTGGGCATAGTAATATAATATATATTGCGCTGTATTTATTAAAGTGTTAATGAAAGTGAATTTATTAATCAGTGAAATTTCTATCGTTTCTTCCTGATCAAGTGGCCCATATCTTGATATCTCTACCGCTTATTTGTAATATTAAGTATTATTAGAAGTATGATTTGTAATCTATTTACTGTACAATTTTCACTTGTTTTAATTCTTCTAATTTTTTTGCAGGTTGTATTCTTTGCCGCAGTTGTAGCCGTTGCCCGAGCTGGCCTCATTGCCCAGCCAGGACTGACTTACGCATCACCCTTGTCATATGCCACTCCCTTATCGTACGCTGCCCCCCTGTCATATGCTTCACCTCTGTCATACGCCACTCCCCACGCCAAAATCGCCACCATCGACGCTGACTACGATCCTAACCCTCAATACTCATACGGCTATGACGTCCAAGACGCACTCACCGGAGACTCCAAGAGCCAACACGAAAGCAGGTCTGGAGATGTCGTCCAAGGAACTTACTCCATCATCGATGCCGATGGTCTTAAGCGCACAGTCGACTACACTGCTGATCCTCACAACGGATTCAACGCCGTTGTCAGACGTGAGCCGATTGGACATCCTCTGAATGTTGTCTCTCCATTAGGATATTCAACTCCTTTGTCGTATCCTACTCCGATCGCTAAAGTAGTATCACCAGTATCTTATGTTTCACCACTGGCTTACAGTGCGCCAGCATATTACCACTAGATGTGGTTATTGAATATATTATAATTGAAAAATATTATATTTGTATATATCATATAGAGTGTAATTATGTTCATAATTTATCGTAATAATAATAAAAAAATATTTTTATACATTCTTGTGTTATTTTATGACAATTTTCCTTTACGAATTTTCGGAAATCCAGGAAATTATCTCCTAATAAAAATGAGAGAAAATTCATAATGATCGCAATACAAATCATAAGTTGTATTAACTTTACGACGTTTGTTTGATGTTAACAATGGGAAATTTTAAGCAATTGATTCTTCATCCACTATATTGGTATTTTTCTCTGGCCTTTTACGTCGTCTTTATTTTCTTAGTCAAGGATTTGCTTCAGTCAAAAATATGCTTCAAAATTTTTCAAGCCAAAAAAGAACTGAAATCACTCTTCATGTTAGGTCAATGTACAAAACTCGTAATTTATGTAGAATAAAATGTAAAATATAGTTTTTTGAACAGTGTAAACGGTTTAAAAGAGTCTTTATAATTTATGTACATAAAAACAATCAAATTTGAGTAATATCATAGATTCTCCAAACTATACTTCAGCAGATATATACAGCACGGGACTCACAACAGCCTTAAAACAAGCTTATTACTTAAAAAACTATTTTGACCAAAGGCGCTTGATGGAATTTCATAATTGAACTGGTAAGTTCAAGTTCATCCGTGCTCTTAAAATTCTCGAATATACCAGAAAGGTGAAACCCGCATCGTCAAAACGTCAAAAAACAAAAAAATAATGATACTCTGCAGACTTGATGCCGAGACGTCAAAAATCCATAAACTTGTTTCAGTCATGCAAATATCACTATAAATAAACAAGCGTTTACTTTTAAAAAAATGAGTTGACTACTTTGTGAAAAGTTTGACATATTATAATCCAAAAGGTCATCTGATGAAAATTCTCGCAATGAACGAAACCGATCCTTATCCAATATTATTTGTAGAAGTTATACAGTAAAATGTCTTTTATTTATTTAAAATAATGTCTTTCCACCAAGGACACATTAAAATTGTTCAAAATGTTTGCTGCAACCGATTGGAATTTGGGTTTGATTTTTGCCGTTCAAGAACATGTCAGCCTGGTACTGATATCATAAAATTAATTATTTATTATGAATTATTTGCTCCGCATTATTATAATCCCACCGAACCACGCATTGGCAAGATGCAAGCGAATACTTCGGTAAAGAAACATTGAATTTAGGTCATTATTTGCATTCGACAACCATATATATTAATTTTATGTTTGTTTTAAAAAATAATGGTCGCCGATTTCGTAATTACGAAAAATAAAATTACAGCCCGGGCGGAGCATTTCTAAATCACTAAAGACGTATTCGTAATTTCGCTCCGAGATTTGAGGCGGCGCAAAGCGGCGATACGGAATTCGTGTCAGGTTCGAAATTCGGTTCAATTATTGAGTCATACGATTATCGAACTAAGGCATAACCTATGAGGATAACAAGTTTGTCGCCATGCCGACAAGAATCTATTTTATGTACCGTTTCAAAAGCTGTGATCGCTGACAAATTCGGTTTAAAATAAAATAGCCTTAAAGATTATTGAACATCAAGCAATTGCAAATAAAAAACTAAAATGTCTCCATCTATTCATTGGAATCAAAAACCTATATTTCCATTTTTGATTCACCTGAAAAAAAAATCATTAAGATGTCTAATTGTCATATCTTATATATAAAACCGAAACGGGGGATGTATGTCTGTAATTCCCGTTTGCATTGTTGTTGCAAGTTCAAACAAACGAATTGATTTCGCTCGCGAAAGTTTCGACGGTAAATTTGTTTCGTTATCAATGTGTGTGTAGAGACTCCAATTACTCGAGTATCGAGTAGTACATATATAAAACCGAAACGGCGTATGTATGTCTGTGGGTCTGTAATTCCCTTTTGCATTGTTGGTCATTAAGTTGCCATAAAAACGAATATGAAAGAAAATATGTTTGATTTTTTTTATCGGCGAAGACATTTAGTCAAAATGTTATAAATTAGTCTTCTACTGAACTTTTCCCGGCTTTTATTAATATGATAATGTTTTTATTTACGTGAAGGTATTATTTGACATTTCTTTGTAAGCAAATTAGATTTTTTCCTTGAATTTGGACATTTTAATGGGCGAGAATGGGGCTGTCAATATATGAAAGGGGCTGTGAAATGTCAATGCCAGTCTGAAATGTTCATTTTAATTCCATTTTAATTGACATGACTTTTGAATTTTGAAAAAAGTTGTTTCAACTTGGCCCGTCTGAATTTACGCGCCGAGCTGAACATAACCCCAAACTGGTCCGAGCGAAGCCGGGTTCGAATACTAGTTAATTATAAATCATTCACTAGACCGCTAAGGAAACAAAAATTGACTCATCAAAAATCTATATTTATCTGAAACGCTGACATGAAAAACGTTAATTATGAAAGATTTTTGTATTAGTTTCTTTGATTTTAAGGTTGTTAATAAACAGTTCTTGGTGATTTTTCTGGTGTAATTTATTTGAATAGGGTGACTTGGGACAATTTTATTTAATTTATCTGTACATTATTGACAGAATTCTTATAAAAAATATTTGATATTCATTAATTAGTTTTTATTCAGTATAAAAGGCTTTTCTTTTATTTTTATTTCATCAGCTGATAATTCTCACGATAAGCAAAATCAGTCTTGATATGATATACATATGTGGAATTGGATAAAAAAACATTTTTGACTCTCAACTCTTGGTGAAAATGCTATATTTAAAATTTTTCGAAATATGCAATCTATTGTAATTCGTACTTTGAGTGAAAACAGATCTAACTACACTATCTTAATGTAGAATAGGGATTTATAAGTAAGGATAAGTACATTATACATATATAGTCATATCATTATAATCTGTATGAGTTGAAAATTATTCTATCTCTATATCGAGTAATAAGAAAGTATAAGAAAAAATTCCTTTCCTAGAGTATTGTCACTCATGTCTCGGTGATATACTGTCAAAAAAGCTAAAAAAGCTTGATATTTACACATCAAGTGACATAATTCAAAACCAAAATAGTTTTTGTATTATGTTTTCATCACTCACCTTTTGTAAATTAAATGTAAATCATTTTTTGTAATGTTTTCACGGTCAATCAGACGGCAAGGGAAAACTTTTTATACTCAACAGAAATGATTACAGACGAAAGTAAAACTCACGGTTAACAGTGAGGTACTTAAAATTACTCTGACCTTGCCGAAGGACTTTTAGTCTAAATATTCAATGAAAAAAAAATTTATAGCAATCTTAGACATTTATTTTTGTGGTTATATATGTTTACTATACTTAATAGTCATTAACTATAATGTCTAAACTTCCGTCAAATTTTAACTGACATGAAATCTTGATTTTTATTAAACAATATTGATTGCTGTGAATTAGAATATCATAATAAGTGTCTCGCATAAAGCAATCATTTGTTAATTGAGTCGGCATTTACTTGGTAGAACTCCTAGAATCTACATAAATTATTTGATATATTTGTTGATAGCTATTTCGGCTTACGCCTTCGTCAGAACTATCTAGAGTCATCTATCTATAACTATCTAGTCTATCTAGTATCTATAGCTAGTTTCTATAACTATCTAGTCAGAGCAATCTATTTGATTATCAGTGTTGGCCAAAAATCTTCTTTTCGTCCTCCCGTCGACTGGTCGACAAAAAATTCCAGTATCCCCGATCAGTACAAAGAAAGCTAATGAGCGTTTCACATTACTAGGTGGCCTTATTCATAAAAAAAAACATCGGATCACTTGAATAGTGTTATTATTCAGTTCTTGGTGAAATATTATACTTGATATTTTGTAAAATGTTTCACTTTTGTATGATATTTAATATAACCGACATAATCATGGTATATTTCTCAATCTATCATTAAAACCGAGCGCCGGTTTCAATACTTTATATAATACTAATGTACCCATGTAATTGCTACGCCAGCAGTTTTAATTAATTCCTTTGATATGCACAAATATTCAATTCAATTTGCATGTATTCAATCGTCTTTTTGAAAAAAATTAATACAATTTTTGGGGGAGGGGGGGTTGTTTATCAGGGTACGTTCACGTATGGGGTACCATTGTAGAAAGTGTATCAATAAATTTGTAAAGTTTCATCGATCGGTCGAGCAGTTTAGTAGTCCATAGCGGAAATACATACAGACAAACATTCATTTTCATATATATAGATGAATTAAGTATGTAATACCCATTTTAGTCTTAATTAATTACTTATTTAAATGCAATAGTAATTCATTTCTATCCTGGGTATCGTATTACGATATTTTAAGACAATTAAGAAAACATGAATTGTATTATCGTTCACTATTTATTCCTTGTAGACAGTGATCATATTGAAGTTAGTTATTGTTTGAAGACACATTTTTTGTACTACTTCTATAAATAAAATAGTATTTATATATGAAACCAAAAATTAATTTTTCATTTAATTTGTTATAAAAGCTCTCGATGAGCTAAACCGGTCCTGGTCCTAATAAATCTAGTTTAGAATAACTACAAACAATCTATTACTATTTTTTGATATATTACATATAGGCTGATGTATAATCTTTTACATGGTGAACGGGAAGCTAGATACAAACAAACTATATACGTACTAATGGCACAAACATTACAATCATTAATTTAATTTCAATAGGCATTTTAATTTATTCTACACTTTTTATTGCGATACTCTTGTGGCGGCCCTGAATTGACCATTGCAGATCAGTTGTATGAGCAAAATTCCGGTGGCAATGTCAGACAGCTTGATTGCGTTTCCGTTGATATGTAATCGAAAATCGTATAAATAGTAGGTGCTTCATGCAAACTGTATCAATTGGTACTTACCTTTGTTCGAGAAAACTACTCTCAAAATGGCATTCAAGGTATGAAAATGATTATCAAACAGCTTCAGTGATTAAGCTTGATTTTAAGCTATTACAATATTTATAAAAATACTTGATTTTACTCATCTGCATAAATAACTATATGTTTCTTTATTCAACTACTTTTATTTATTTTCAGTTCGTCGTCTTCGCCGCTATGGTGGCCGCTGCCAACGCTGGCCTTATCGCCCAGCCCGGTTTGGCTTACTCTTCTCCCTTGGGATACGCTTCCCACGGATACGCCGCCCCTCTGGCTTACGCCGCTCCAGCTCCAGTGGCCTACTCTGCTCCCCTCTCTTATGCCGCCCCAGTTGCCAAATACGCAGCCCCAGTAGCCTACGCTAAAGTAGCATCCATCGATGCCGACTACGATCCCAACCCTCAGTACTCATACGGATATGATGTCCAAGACGCACTCACCGGAGACTCCAAGAGCCAACACGAATCTAGAAACGGAGACGTCGTCGAAGGATCTTACTCCCTTGTTGATTCCGATGGTTTCAAGCGCACCGTCGACTACACCGCCGATCCCCACAACGGATTCAACGCCGTCGTCCGTCGTGAACCTCTTGGACACGCCGTCAAGGTCGTCGCCCCAGTCACCAAGGTCATCTCCCCAGTCGCTTATGCTTCCCCTCTGTCTACGCCGCTCCAGTCGCCAAGATCGTCTCCCCACTCGCATACTCTTCTCCTCTGTCTTACGCCGCCCCAGTCGCCAAGATCGCCGCTCCTTTTGGATATGCCTCACCTCTGTCTTACGCTGCTCCCGTAGCTAAGATCGTCGCCCCTTTGGCTTACAACGCCCCAGCCTACTACCACTAAGAAACGAAATGATTTTTGGAACGTCCATAATGTATAAACTGCAATAAATTATTTTTTAAACATAATTCCATGCCTTTTTTTGACTAACCTTTCTACCAAAACATTATGTTCATCAAAGATTAATTGAAAACTTTGGAGATATTTATCTTCCCCGATTTGGGAAATACAAGCATCGCTTTTTTGAACATTCACGAGTTTAACGAACCTTCTAGATTATTTTCATCAACTTCAACCACTTGAAAGATTTTATATACAAGTCTTTGACCGTCGTGTTTCATTATAAGAGCATATATCTTGCTTATATTACCATATCACATTTAAGGTGTTCACTGTCAATACTTGGTGGAATGGCATTATAATAAAAAATTGTTAGTACTTATTTCACTTTAAATTTATTAGATCGGACTGGTTTCGCTCGTGGCATCAACTGAGCGAAACCGGTCCTGGTCTGATAAATTTAATGTTGAATAATTACAGTCAATTCAGGTAACTTTGGACTTCAATATAACATTGGACAAAACTTGAGCAAGTACCGTGTATTTATTTTTCTGCTGACTAGTAATCGTGATCATTCTTGCGATTGATGAATATTAATAACAAATCGATCTTTTGTCTTATACGTGGTCAAAAAAAAAGAGCCACATTCACCTCTCAAATTATTTCTTTTTATGATATTTTGTGAAATAAACCAAAAAACTATGAAAAATATACGACTTTTTTATTTTTTAGAAACAGGTGGCTTCGCCTAAGCCAGGTGTTACGGATAGGGAATGGGCAATAAAGTATAATTTTCCATTGACAGACTATCCTTTTTATAAAAGTTCAATTCAATGTCACCAAGCTGGATGATTCAGCTAAAATTCGCTCATCAAAAGTGGTGGTGTCCAATGTAACTCAATTATAAATTTTAGCATTGGACCGCCCGTAAAAGCAGTTTGTAGATATTTTTCCTTGTATTTACATAATATCTGAATTCAAAATTATATAAAGGAAGTGGTAAGAACACATAATAGTCTAAAAAATGCAACTTACTACATCTGAAAATAAAAATATCACAAAAAAACACCTGAAAAGTGTCCAAAGTTACCCAAATTGACTGTACTTATTTTTTAAATTTATTTTTTATATTACCATAGATAAGTATATCACACTTTTATAAAAAAAAAAATATGTAACTCCTATGTCATATACCTACTAGGGGACTGATAATATTTGAATTATTCGTAAACTTTTCTGGTGTTAGGTCTCATGTCCTCACTTAATCACCACTCATTTTGCGATGCGAGCAAACGAGGCTTTGCGACGTCTCAATGTCCCGACGTCTCGACGTCCTGTACTGCCGCTAAAATCAAGAGGCAGAAAATGACTGACAAAATTTTTAGAAAAATGACATAATGTGTATTTTAGTTATTATACTATTATAAAAGAAAGCACCATATAATATATAGATTTCAAAAATATTTAGCAAATGGCAATCACAGCTAAATTCCAGAAATTTTGCTATTTACTACGTAATATTTTTAATAAGCCATCGAATGCATTGCTTAATTAAATTCCATCTTTTTAGAATTCTCAATCTGATTTGTTTTATTTAAATTTAAAATCGAAATAATAAGACGTGTTTTGTCTATTGTCACTATTTTTCACACAATTCTTAGAATATAAAAGCTTATCAATTTAATATTATTTTTCAAAGAGCTTCCACAAAGCTTTCGCCGAATCCATCGAAATTATCTGCTTTATTTGAATCATAAAATATGTAGTGTTTATTATTTACAAATATAGTTTTAAATTAATATGTTGGACGTTAATAATATTTTTATCACTTTAATCGATATAGATTGCTAATAATTTATTTCCATGCTTCATGTCAAGTGAAAAATTCGCATATCGGAAAAATAAAGACTCCATTTTACGGGTAGATACTGAAAGTTGACATATGAACCGTGTCAAATTTCGATTGCATATTTACTATAACATTAATTGAATGCACTATTATCACACGGGCTATCTCGGCTGCCGAAATGTCAGTCATTGACATTTTGTTTCGAAAATTATATTGCTTAGATTCTTTGTACTTCACTTTCAAATATATCCCTAAAGCAACATTCTAAAAAAAAAAATTCAAACATATTATTGAGTAAAATGATTTTATAATATACTATAATTACGTTTACACATAGAATGATGTCGAAGCTAGAAAATCATACCAATTGTTATGACACTGGTAATTATTTTCATTTATTAGTATAGTTATTAGAGAAATGACGAGACTTTAACATTTATGAATTTTTGAATGCTCCCAAGTAGTCAATTAAGTAAGCTGTGATTACGATCGTTGACAGCTATGAAATATCCAAAGATGATTGAAAGCGTTATCTAACTTTCGTTCTAGATTTGACGTGCTTTTGTCAAAACTTGTATATTTGAATGCAAAATATTTTCTTACACCAATTTCGGCATGATATTCTGTATAGTCTATATGAATTTTGTCTGTATCACGTTATATTTATTTTGTATAAGTAAGTAGAAAAATTTACATCCAATTGACAATTAAGTATACAGTCAGTAACCTAAATAAATGATCTTTATTTCATCAAACTACCTATCTTCAACGATAAACTGATAAAAAAGTCTTATTTCATAATATTTTTGATAGATTCGGCTGAAAGTTTACGCAAATTCATTTTCAGTCACTTTTAAGGTGTTCGCTGTCAATACATGGTGGAATGGCATTATATTAAAAAATAATAACACATATTTGTATTAATCCACATTGGATTTATTAGGGTCAAGAACCCGTTTCACTAGTCGCGAGCATTATCAACTGAGGACAATTTGCGAGCAACTTTTTTAGTAATAAATAAAATTTTATATAATTTTCATTGTACTGGCTGTGAAACTAATTGTGGTACGTAAATGACCTTTTGAGAAGCGTTTGGCTTCAGTTTGCTATCTTACAAATTCACATCAATAAAATGAGCTGAATATTTACTAATTTAGACACTGATCGTTTATGCTTGTTGTTAAAGACCAATTTGTAAAATAGTTAATTACTTTTTAAAAAATTACAGCGTAAATCGTATCACTGTCAAACTCGTAACATCTGAAGTGATTCAAAATCAATGCAGGACAATTTCAACAAATCAATAATATGATGGGATTAACCCTTCCTAATTGATTGCATCTCATAAGTTAATATTTTTTAATACTAACATCATTAGTAGTATAATTATTTGTGTGCTTTGCTTTGATTCTATAACCCTCCCCTTGCTTCCCGTAAAATGAAAAAATCCCACACTCGATTTTGTAATTTTATCATTTTAAAATATAAGAATCAATCTTGCTTTATTTCTTAAGCAAAATTTGCGATACAAAGTCCGAAAATGCAGCTAAAATATGCGAAACACGTGTCACAATTAGTAATAAAATACGTGGAATAATCAAGGTTATTTTAAATTTTATATTAAAATGAACTTCCATAAAGCTACCGCTGAATCCATCGAAAGTGTTATAATAATATAATCATCACTGCTTTATGTTCACTACTTTAAAAAAATCTATTATGATATGATACATTTTTACTTATGACAGCAGTATAGCAGTGAGGTAATCTTCAATAATAAATGGAGAACCGTTATAATAATAATATCCTTATAAATACGAACAATTCATAAAAAATAAACTACCAGGCACGGTAGCCTAAAATTTACCATTGTTTCCATTTAATTTTAAAAAATATATATATTATTGGCTTCAGCATGTATTTCTGCTAAAACAAATAATGTTCACAAAAAAAAAATGGTGGAACATTTCAAAACAATTAAACAACACAAAAAAAATAGCCATAAATCTTGCATTTAACTTATTTGTAATTTCTTTGTGCAATAATTCTTCCAAAATAAATGGCTACATAATTTTAAAACTACGACCATGTCGATAGCCCTGAACAAGGCAGACTAATTATTTGCAAAACTAAGGTAGCAATGTCACTTAGCTCTAGCGTTGATCTACATTTTGACATCGCCGAATTAAAATCGTATAAATAGTGAGTGCTACCAGGAAAGTGTATCAATTGGTATTTACCTTTGTTCGGAGAAAACTACTCTCAAAATGGCAATCAAGGTATAAACTAATTAATATTATAGATTTGATGAACGAAGCTTAAAGCTGCACTTAAAAAATAATATTAACAAAATCTTTAAAGCTTTTAGTAAATAGTTTTTTCTTCAACTAAAAATATTTTTAAATGAGCTGCAATCTCAAACTATAAAGCAGCATTGTTTAATTAAATTTATTTTGAATCATTGATTTTTTGTTGCTAACGACCCAAGTTTCGCCTTTCGACATGTTCAAGCATTTCAAGTTAACTCATGCACTTGAAATCCTTTGAATTTGAAGAACGTTTAGTATTAATAAGTTAATTTTTATACTAAACATTATTTTATATTGATTGATGAAATGGTTATCAGCAGCCAACAAATAACTTAAAATAAAGCAACACTTTACTATGTTTTTATTATTTTAAACCAGTTCGTCGTATTCGCCGCTATGGTGGCCGCCGCCAACGCTGGCCTCATCGCCCAGCCCGGTTTGGCATACTCTTCTCCCTTGGGATACGCTTCCCACGGATACGCCGCCCCTCTGGCCTACGCCGCTCCAGCTCCAGTAGCCTACTCTGCTCCCATCTCTTACGCCGCCCCAGTTGCCAAATACGCAGCCCCAGTAGCCTACGCTAAAGTAGCATCCATCGATGCCGACTACGATCCCAACCCTCAGTACTCATACGGATATGATGTCCAAGACGCACTCACCGGAGACTCCAAGAGCCAGCACGAATCTAGAAACGGAGACGTCGTCGAAGGATCTTACTCCCTTGTTGATGCTGATGGTTTCAAGCGCACCGTCGACTACACCGCCGATCCCCACAACGGATTCAACGCCGTCGTCCGTCGTGAACCTCTTGGACACGCCGTCAAGGTCGTCGCTCCAGTCGCCAAGGTCATCTCCCCAGTCGCCTATGCTTCCCCTCTGTCTTACGCCGCCCCAGTCGCCAAGATCGCCGCTCCTTTCGGATATGCCTCACCTCTGTCTTATGCTGCTCCCGTAGCTAAGATCGTCGCCCCTTTGGCTTACAACGCCCCAGCTTACTACCACTAAGAAACGAAATGATTTTTGGATCGTCCATTATGTATAAACTGCAATAAATTATTTATAAACCATAACATTATTTCTTTTATTTTCCGCCAAAATAGGATTACTTCCGAATCTAATATTCAAAAATCGGTTAAAATATCACACTTATTTTTCTGATTGGCCTGCCTTTTTTATCGATCGTCCAGTGAAATGTTTTTTTTATGTCTTATACATGTATCATCTCGTTCTATCATCATCGAAATAAAAGTCTATTTGTTGATCTCAAGTGACTCAATAAAATTACAACACCCTTT
The DNA here is from genome assembly GCA_028554975.1 of Himalopsyche kuldschensis. NCBI lineage: Eukaryota > Metazoa > Arthropoda > Insecta > Trichoptera > Rhyacophilidae > Himalopsyche > Himalopsyche kuldschensis. Next base: position 5,239,202 of record JAHFWI010000029.1, on the reverse strand, counting down.
CACCGTTGTGTGGTAATTGGTTTAAGATAATGTAATACATAATACATCTCTCGGCCTTTAGTTTGTTTTGGTTTGATAATATAAAAAATATTTCAGTTTTTAACGATCGGTTGAGAGACGAGTGCAAAATCATGCAAAGTATTAAATATAGGCCGAATTACATAATTGGCAAATTAATTACTTTAACATTTTGAGAAACTACAGTACCGAATATATATAAACAGCATGGCCTTATGAAAGAATTAATTCTCTATCATAAACTACAACTAAATTAATACTTATATTTTTTTAGATATTTTTATCTAAAACTCTTTCTCAGAAAATAAGTGGTAGCGAATAATTAATTTTCTTGTACAAGATGTGAAGTGCTTTTTGAAGCAAATTTAATATACACAAACAAAAAATTTTGTTACTCAATTTTATTTTGTTAATTTTTTTTTCAAATAACATTCCAGTCATGAATGAACAATTTTGACTGAAGATGCTTCATGGAAGTTTAAGTTATTTAATTTGCCATGATATTGTCACTAACAACCCGGGTATCAGTGTCTTCAGACACTTCAACTTGAACTGACGTACAGTCAATAGTTTGAATCGGAGAATCACTCGTTCAGCGTGGAAAAAAGGATTCAAATTTTACATCACAACATGGGTTGTCATAAATTGTTTTACGAAGAAACGCTAGAAGTAAATAGAACACAGCAAAATGGTTTGCAAATTTGAACTGAGCAACTCAACATAATTACATTATCTTTGTTATATCCTTTAAAGTAAATATAAATTAGTGTTTTAGATTATAAATTTAAGCAATTAAAATAATACGTCGGATAAAAACCACATTTTTAATTTGGTATATTTCTCGAAATGTGTCTAGAAATAGACCGAATCCAAAGACTACATACGTATTAACCGATTCTATTCATTTATCAAGGGATGTATTAGTACAGCGTAGGTTCCAATGATACAGTACATTCGCTTATGAGCTAATTGAGATTGGATGGTTGCCTTAAAAGCCGCACTATGAAGGTGGGAAAAAAACTCCATGTTTCTGATCAAATATTTTGATAATAAAGAATGTATGAGAAGAAGTAATCACGTACGTTCAACCTATACCTTATTCTTCAATGTCACTTTGTAAGCAACGCGGTTAAAAACCCTGCGTCTTAATACTATGTGTCATAGAGGTCTGCACGGGCTCAGGTAAACCCACGGGACTGAGCCAGGCCCGGCCCATGAGTTCGGTCAGGCCAGGTAGTGAAGGCTTGGATTCAGGCTCGAGCCGGGCTCAGGCCGGACTCGGGCCAGGGTACACAAAAACAAAAACATAAATTCGATTATTTCGGATGTATACGCCATTATTTTATATCTAAATTACATACCCTATTATAATTTGATGAGTTGATATTAAATTATTTTAACTATTGATTGAAATTTTATTGAAAAGTTGAAAAAACTGTCGGGCTCGGGTTGTGTTCGGTTGAGATGTCCGGGAATGAGCTTTGGACTCAGGATTGGGCCGGGTCGGAGGTTTTCGGGCTCGGGCCGGATAAGAATTTTAAATTTCGGCCCGTGCAGACCTCTAAAGTGTCATCACACTATCGCTTTTGTTAAAGTGACAGAAGTGTCAATTAATAAAGGATTTCCATTACTCATTTTCGTATCTTTTTATGCATACAATCAAAAACTCCTGGCAATCGTTTGATGCGCATAGATTTCAAATCTTTACCAATGATAGCTTTGTCTCTCAGAAAATAGAAACTAGAAAATTATCAGCAACATATTGTTTAACTCTTAATAAGGTTCAAAATTAGTGCGGGTCGGAGATAGGCCTTTATGAGAAGCATGGAATTATATACTAAACAATAGTAATAATAGTAGGTAACACAGGAAAAAAATCTGGAAATCTCTGTTTTGAAATAAGTTAAGATGTATAGTATATTAATGACATATTAATGACATTGTTGTAATTCAGAATACTGTGTATGTAGAATATATTTAATGGTGTCTATAGAATATTAATAAATGACAATCAATAATTAAACGAAAATGTAGAAAATAATATTATAGCTCGCTAAAACATAATTAAAACGTAGAATAAGGCTGTAAATTATCATAGTGACATTTTAATCCCTCATAAAAATACACATTATTAACGTTCTAAACTAATTGCAAGTTCCTTCACAATTAAACTTGTCTATTTAAGTTTGTCTATTTAATGCTGATGTAACATTCGACAAAAATAACAAAATAAAAACGTCCGCTCAGTTTACCCTGAACATGACAAATTAATTATTTGCAAAATCGTGGTGGCAATGTCATTTAACTTGAGCGTTGGTACACATTCTGTCAACACCGAAACCGTATAAATAGTGAGTGCTACATGCAAACTGTATCAATTGGTATTCACCTTTGTTCGAGAAAACTTCTCTCAAAATGGCATTCAAGGTATGAATTTAATATTTTACTATTATAATTCATTGTTATTTATGGAGCTTAAAGCTGTAATTATTTGAGAGCTTCCGTAGCTTTCAGCTTAAACTAAAATTACAATCCTTTTCTTCCATAATAATTAGATTGTATCTCCAAATTTATTCTGAAGTGTTATTACAACAACAATTCACCAATGAAAATAAATGAAAATCAGGGCCCAATAATACTTACTGTTGGTCAAGAATAAAGATTTTAATAGTTTTTTTTTATTATTTTCAGTTCGTCGTATTCGCCGCTATGGTGGCCGCCGCCAACGCTGGCCTCATCGCCCAGCCCGGTTTGGCTTACTCTTCTCCCTTGGGATACGCTTCCCACGGATACGCCGCCCCTCTGGCCTACGCCGCTCCAGCTCCAGTAGCCTACTCTGCTCCCCTCTCTTACGCCGCCCCAGTTGCCAAATACGCAGCCCCAGTAGCCTACGCTAAAGTAGCATCCATCGATGCCGACTACGATCCCAACCCTCAATACTCATACGGATACGACGTCCAAGACGCACTCACCGGAGACTCCAAGAGCCAACACGAATCCAGAAACGGAGACGTCGTCGAAGGATCTTACTCCCTTGTTGATTCTGATGGTTTCAAGCGCACCGTCGACTACACCGCCGATCCCCACAACGGATTCAACGCCGTCGTCCGTCGTGAACCTCTTGGACACGCCGTCAAGGTCGTCGCTCCAGTCGCCAAGGTCATCTCCCCAGTCGCCTATGCTTCTCCTCTGTCCTACGCCGCTCCAGTCGCCAAGGTCGTCTCTCCCCTCGCATACGCTTCCCCTCTGTCTTACGCCGCCCCAGTCGCCAAGATCGCCGCTCCTTTTGGATATGCTTCACCCCTGTCTTACGCTGCTCCCGTAGCTAAGATCGTCGCCCCATTGGCTTACAACGCCCCAGCCTACTACCACTAAGAAACGAAATGATTTTTGGAACGTCTATAATGTATAAACTGCAATAAATTATTTTTTAATCTAAATTTCATTTCTTTTATTTTGAACATCTCCTGATTCTTCTCACAAAATATGTATAAATGTAACTTAAATCTCTTCCCTTATTATTATATATGCCGCATAGTGTTTGGCCTAGAAATCCTTCATTTTCATCTTCTGTACTCTGTCATTACTTTTGATCTCTAAAACTATTGCTAACTCGGTGATATCAGTCACTTTAAAATATCATGTTGAGAATCTGACTTCCATTCCGTCTCAACAGAGATTAATCAGCACATTTTATAACGCTCCTATTATATAAAGTACAAAAAACCAGATAAAAAAAACATATTGAAAATTGAGAGCGGTTACACCAGGATAGCTTTAATAAAACTTTTACTTTCTTGATCTCATTTAAAATCTTGATAGATTGAATTGAATGGAATCCGTGGATATAAGTGATGTTTTAAACTCTTTCTTACATATCTGATCCTAAAAAATAATCAAAACGAAAACGCTCGGAGAACTTTAAGCTTTGTTGCCTTATCATTCTACCCTTAGTAGCTCTGAATAAAAAGCAGAGTCTAAACAACTGAATGATATATATTTTATATGAAAAGCTCAAATACCGGACATGGTTGAAATATAATCACAGAATTAATATGATGTATTATCAAAAGGAGTCGACTCGTAAAATGATAGATTTCCGTGATTTATTTATTACGTGAAGTGTTTTGCAAACAAATTTTACATCGCAAGTAATTATCACCAATACGGTAACTGAGAATGTATGACATAAAACCTTTAATGAAGAAAATATAATCATGCAACGTATAGCCAAATTATATTTGTATTTGAAGCTTTTAATAGTATCTTAGTAACAAGTCCGCACTTGTTAGATCCAGATTAGTGCCAAAATAAAAACCAATTAATTGTTCAAACATTTTCTTACGTAATCATAATCATCAAAGCATTGAAAATATTCTCAGTACTTGATTTATTGATGGATTTTCAACAGGCACTTTATGGAGATTCATTTGAGTAATAAAAAAAAGATTTTTTTTAATTCTATGGATTGTGTTGCAAATATGTTATCAGTACGTTAAAATTATAAGAGTATGTATTAGCGTTATTCATAGCAATTAATGCCTCAAAGTAGTATCGAAAAAAATAAAGTTCGGTAATGCATTTCAGTCAATCAGAAACATTTGATAGCCAAAATGTCAGTCATTGACATTAGAGGTAACTACGTCTAACGTCGATACCATCAATTTTAATTCTATTCCACTTTCAACTTGGCTCCCTTGATCAAAAATATAATCAAAAAAATATCTATGTCTTAACACAAATCATATACAAATTTGCATCTGCGGCATGTTAGTAATGACTACGATTGCCGGACATAATATCTAGGGTTCATTTCCTGATTATATTAGCTATACTTTTTTCAGCTTCAAAAGTCAGCGTTTGAGATGTATTTTCTCGTCTATTAGATTTTTTTGACTCTGCAACATATGAATACAAAATGCAGTTTACACATTTCAAAATGGATATCTTACTAAAGACAGAACTGATAAATAAGATTATATTTTTACTAAAAATAAATATCGTATTTAAATTTGGTTAGCGTTTTTGGTGTTAATCTAAACATAGCATTTGTTTTCATAGTATACCTAAGTTTTGATAGATACAAATTTATTTGAAGCTATTATTATTATTGCGATTATATATTTAAAAAAATAGTATTGATTCGGCAGTAAAATATTCAAAGATGTTTTACCAGTTTCTTCTGGTCCCCGCATTCATTTTCTCAGTTTGGTTTTTTATTACATCTGGCAAGAGAGCTTTGTGGATAGCTTTAATGAAGCTTTTGATTAAACTTTCGTCATAATGATTATACAAACAATATCCTATCAATATTTTATATAAAATATTCGGAAATTATAGCATTTGAATTAAAATTAATGTAGAAGAGTTATACCGATTTGGTTTTAATGACATTAAAATGTCCATATGTTCCTATAATGAGGTCGATTAATGTATGTTTTCGAAAATTCCGTCACTTCTGTTTTTCTGATTCTTCAAAAATCAAAAGTATCTCGCAAACACTAGGCTGTGAATATATTGAAAGCATTTATAGAAAACAAAATGAGAAACTAGTTACTCATAAAGGAAGTGACGCGTGAGTTTGAGGATGAAACATGTAAATTGTTGGCCGAATCAATAAAGAAATTGCAGCTTAGTGGTCATTCTTTTTAAGTGTTCATCATCTTGGTTTTAGGTCAAAGAGACAAACCCCAAATAAACCTTTCGTTGACTTATTTCCGAAATTATCCACGAATGTTTAAAAATAGATGTCTTTAGTGTAATCATCCCTCCCGACTAAATATTGAGTCTGATTATCTTACCACTGTAACTAACGTTAACTAATCCTTATTATAAAATACTGAAAGTATGGACCTTTATCCATGGCGAGTTCAAGTGATTCACATTTGAGTTGAACAGGTTTAAAAGTATTTCATTCATATTGATAAATAATCAGCACAGGTTAAATATATAATATAATAACAGTTGAAAACATGAGCATGTTTTTAAAATGAGATAAACTAACTAAAAAGATACTCATTATTTTATAAGTTTAACAATAAATTGTGTAAAAATATTTGCCTTCTTTTTTAAGAATAATGTGATCTTATATATAAAACCGAAACGGCGTATGTATGTATGTCTGTAATTCCCTTTTGCATTGTTGTTGCAAGTTGCCATAAAAACGAATATGAAAGAAAATATGTTATCGGCGAAGACATTTAGTCAAAATGTAATAAATTAGTCTTCTACCAACTTTTTCCCGGCTTTTATTAATATAATAATGTTTATTATTTACGTGAAGGTATTATTTGACATTTCTTTGACAGCAAATTAGATTTTTTCCTTGAATTTGGACATTAATAATGGGCGAGAATGGGGCTGTCATCAAATTAAATAAAGTTTGTGATTTTATTTTAATCCTATTTTGGATGTTAGATTTTGTGATATAATTATGTCGAATGATATAACATTAAATAATTATTGGTCGCTTAGTCCGAGCGACGCCGGGTAGCAATACTAGTATTATATAGAGATCAGAAATCAATTACAATTACAGTTTGTACAATCGCGAAATAATTAATATAATCCGAACTTTCTCAACATACTCATGCGCGCAAAAAAGAAGTTCATTCAAATGCCATTAAGAATAATTCGTTAATAGACAAATTTATTAATCCATTGAGTTTTCAAAATATTTCTATCGCAATTAGCGATAACATTATTCAAAAACAGTGTCCAGTTTAGTAACCCTGAAATTAGCAGATCAAAATTATTTCCACATGAAAAAAATTACGGTGGTATGACTGTAAAGTTGATCCACATTTTGGTGACGCCTTATCAAAATCGTATAAATAGTAAGTGCTACTTGCATATTGTATCAATTGGTATTCACCTTTGTTCGAGAAAACTACTCTCAAAATGGCATTCAAGGTATGAATTAAAATAATATATTATGTGAATTTTAATACTTAAAACTGCACGAAAGAAACATTTACAAAATCTTGGTAGCTTTAAAATTTCAGTAAAAGTACGAATATTGCAAGACTAGTTCAAAATCTCAAATCATTTCAATATCAGCTAAAGCAGCAATCATGGTTTGTTTTATATTAAGAATCTATTTCTTTTACCAATTTATTCATTCATAAACCAAATGAAAATCAGAAATCAACTAACAGTATCAATCAATGCAAACTGTATCAATTGGTACATACCTTTGTTCGAGAAAACTACTCTCAAAATGGCATTCAAGGTATTAAAATGATTATCAAACAGCTTCAGTGATTAAGCTTGATTTTAAGCTATTACAATATTTATAAAAATACTTGAATTTACTCATCTGCATAAATAACTATATGTTACATAACTATTCAACTACTCATTTATTTTCAGTTCGTCGTCTTCGCCGCTATGGTGGCCGCTGCCAACGCTGGCCTCATCGCCCAGCCCGGTTTGGCTTACTCTTCTCCCTTGGGATACGCTTCCCACGGATACGCCGCCCCTCTGGCTTACGCCGCTCCAGCTCCAGTGGCATACTCTGCTCCCCTCTCTTACGCCGCCCCAGTTGCCAAATACGCAGCCCCAGTAGCCTACGCTAAAGTAGCATCCATCGATGCCGACTACGATCCCAACCCTCAATACTCATACGGATATGATGTCCAAGACGCACTCACCGGAGACTCCAAGAGCCAACACGAATCCAGACACGGAGATGTCGTCGAAGGATCTTACTCCCTTGTTGATGCTGATGGTTTCAAGCGCACCGTCGACTACACCGCCGATCCCCACAACGGATTCAACGCAGTCGTCCGTCGTGAACCTCTTGGACACGCCGTCAAGGTCGTCGCCCCAGTCGCCAAGGTCATCTCCCCAGTCGCTTTTATGCTTCCCCTCTGTCCTACGCCGCTCCAGTCGCCAAGGTCATCTCTCCACTCGCATACTCTTCTCCTCTGTCTTACGCCGCCCCAGTCGCCAAGATCGCCGCTCCTTTCGGATATGCCTCACCTCTGTCTTATGCTGCTCCCGTAGCTAAGATCGTCGCCCCTTTGGCTTACAACGCCCCAGCCTACTACCACTAAGAAACGAAATAATTTTTGGAACGTCTATAATGTATAAACTGCAATAAATTATTGAAAACAACAACTTTCGATTTTCATTTCTTATGGTGTATGTAATATTTTAAAATTAATGAATAGCTTAATGGCTATGTCATACTGCTATATCTATCCAAAGTATATTTTAATGCATTCAAGCGTTAATACTGTTACCGAGTAACTTATTGTTGCAAAAACAATTCTTATACTATCAATATAGGAGCAGAAGAAGCCGGCATTGCATGCATTAGTGCAATCAATAATTTGTGTTTATCGCTCCGAATAAAGATCAGTTCAAGTGAGCCACCATGTGCAATACATGATCTCATAATGAGAAAGAGGAAGAAGACGTACTAGGAAGCCTCACGTTCGCAGTACAAATACCGACCCAGTTTTTGCGAAAATTTGTTATTTTAATCTCGTCCACTTTGACTTGCAAATTCTCCAGCCGGCAGCAGCGCTGACACAACTTTTACCGGTAAATTATTGCCTCGCTTTTCTTACTTTCTGAGTTATGTCCTTCGTTGCGATACGACAGATAGTTTTTTTTTATCCCATGATGTGAATTCATTGGTATTTTTTATTAAATCTTGTATATTTTTATTGATATTCTTCCAACAGCTTAAGAATCTTTTGTTATTCCATGTATGTTCTTTAAATATATAGATCACTCCAATATTTAAAAAATACTTATAAGTAATACTGGAATATATCTGATTTATAAAACTAGACCGATTAGCTATTTTTTTATTTTCCATCTAATAGTATAGTTAAATTCTTTTAGAATATAGGATCTGCGTTGTCATACTATTTCTCCCTTTTTCAACTCAATCAATTCTTGGTGCAAAGGCATTATTTTAGTTCTACTTCCACAAATTATGATTACAACAGGTTTCGCTCATCGCGAGTTTGTTATGCTCGCGATGATCGTTTGATTTGATCGTCGATAATCGTTTTATTTTTTTACTTTCCTATATGATCCGGTTTTCGCCTTTCGGCATCTTCAGGCATTTCAAGTGCACGAATGTATTATGTATGTGGAAGTTGTACTAAAAACAGATTTTTTTTAATTTTTAAAAAAAAATTGTTTGTATTCCAGTGTTATGATTTTGTATCAATAAAAACAAGGAAGAAACAAATATATATTTGATATTGAAGTTTTATTCCAGAACATAATTTAACAAGCAAGAAATATCATTTCACGTACAAATATAATGTTGTTCTATATCATTTAGGTACTATCTTTATTATATTTTTGAAAAAAATGACACATTAGCGACATTCATTCCATTGTCGTCATACTTGTCATCGATTTCATTCGCCAAAAACAGTATTATAATAAATATTTAGATACATACTTTATGAAAGTGTATTTACGTAGCTTGGTAATTAAATAGGTTACATTCGACACACTTTAATCATTAGCAAGATCTGCGATGATGACACAGCGTGAGATAGTTGTCTGAAATAAATAAATTATTCGAGAGATGTAAGCGCTTACCTGCATTCAAATAAATGATTTAATTCCGCCTTGTATATCGAAATAATCTTCTACGGCTTCGGCATTTTGATTTTTAGTAGATGGCCACAAAAGGGTTCAAACAAAACAACCATAAAGAAATGGAGTTTCGTACATTTTGAATATTTTTCCGTATATTTAAATTTAATACCGTTTTCAGTACATGTAGAGTTGACACCTTCGTATATCCAAGTATACGCTTAACGGAAGATGATAATTCACTTAGAGTTTGCTCGAGTTGGGACTGGTGGTGTAACATTCAAAACAGTGCAAATATTTCTGGAATTTGATTGTTCTTAGTTATTTGTCTAAGCATAGTGTTTATCATTCAGTGTCTTCGACGGTTCCATGACAAAACAGAACATGACTTCAGAATATGACTTTTCAGAACATGACAAAAAACCTAACCTATTTTATCATATTCTGAAAGTCATGATCTAGTTTGTCATGTTCTGTTTTGTCCGGTTACCGTCTTCGACTTATGACTAGTATGTTTTTTCGTTTTTCCAATTGTAAAAACAGCAAACTTTTGATTTGCTTTTTTAATGTTTTATTCGTACCAGTAAATTTATAATACCTTTAGTATAATATATAAATAAGGGTACATCGTAGCCGTGCACAAGGCTTCTAATTACAAACATTATAAAAAACAATATGTATTTATTATTATTGAGAAATTAATCGTCAATTTTTGGTGGAAACGAGCATTTTCAGTTTAAAATGCTTGCGGCAAGTGAAAATGTTCCTGACCTTTACAATATATATATGGAAGTAGTAAAAAAAAAATATTTATTTTAAAAAAACATCTTTAAAAAGATTGGAATCTTTTTTTAAAGGGTAAAATAATGAATTATATTTTTGCTTGATGAGACAACTTTTTATTTTCACAACTATTTTTCAAAGAGGATCAAACTCGTAAAAAATATTTTATCCATATTCATAAATTTTCACTTCGGCTTTAAAAATATAGGACACATTTTATTTTATCATTTTTTCCGAATATTTTTTTCTTATTTTCATGTAAAATAATAACAATAAGAAGTCCCAAAAACCCAGAAACTATGTGCTTGCATAAGAGATTTTACAGAAAAGTTCTAAGATGAATGTATCTACCAGTCTTGACTTGAGTCATAAAAAATATTGTTGGACTGTCAGAATCCAATCATTTCTTAACAATAGATTATCATTATTTAATTATCTCAAAGTGGCTGACATATTATATTATCGTATCTGGTGTCGAAATAATTATTTCATACGCATTGATTGACTTTAATTACGTTGTAAATAACAATGGGCTGAAAGATTCAATTGGCAGTGTCGTATATTATATAAAGTTATTTCTAAAGAAACTTTGCCAATTCCAAGTAACCTGTAGCAGAATTGAAATAACGTTAGAATTAATCTCGTGTGCGACAGATATAAATCAAGAGTAGCGAAGTTTTAATCCATTTTAGTAGATTGATTATCTTTTGATTTCAATCAGCGTACATAAATCCCTTACAAGTTATTCGTAATTAATTTATCGGCAGCAAATTTTTATTTCTTTCTTTATGGTATTTGATATCATTTCACAAGACAATACTTTATGGCGTTATACAAAAATTACTTTTTATTTATCGACAGGTGTGATGATTTTTAATCATTGACTTGTTTGTATATTTTATTTGAAATACACGAGTTCGAATCCTTGCCCGGGCAGATTTATTTTCCAACTGAAAAATGGATGTCTGTTTTTTTGAAAATTCCCTCCCATCTGATCCTTAAATGATAAAAACTTCGGTTGAGATAAACTCCCACTAGGAAATCATATGCTCCGCATTAGGGAGGGACATGGTTAAAAATATAATGCCTTGTATTAATAATATATTTATTTTCACACTCGATACGAATAGTTTGACTGATATCTGAATGCTTTGAAAAAATCCAAATAGGTTGATTTTAATAAATTTTGTCAATTGGCTTCTCAATAATAGTCCTAAAAAATTTGATAATTATCTATAGTAGCAAAAAAATAAACTTTTATCAGACAGTTCTGCACAGCTACTTGCTATTGATTTTAATTAGGATATTGAAGTAGGATTTATCCAAATTTATTTCAATTTTACTGCGTTTGTTAAATAAATATTGTCGGTCCCTGTGGTCTAGTGGCAAGAGCTTTGTCCTAGCGATCTGGAGACCCGGGTTCAATTCCCGGCAAGGTCAGATTTTATCAATTGAAAAAAAAGATATCTTGGGATGGGTGTATGTTATTTATCGTTGATTTTGTGCACAACTGATTTATTACTTATCATCGAGTTAATCTCGTATGACTTTCACAATTAAGAATACGGCGTAAATATATTTGGCGCATTGGCGTAAGCTGTAATGCCAAATATATTTTTTTTGTTCTTTTAAAAAAAAAAAATATATTTTATTTGGGTATTATAAGTTAGTTGTCCCACTACATATGTTATTTGTATGCAGCCGTTGTTCACGGCCTCCTTCTGTAACGTAATGCAATTAATAAAATAAACTAATTTATTTCTCATTTACTTGGCTTGACATAAAGCTGCACAGGATGGATTGCTAAATAAATAATACAAAAAGTCTTTTCACCAAATATTATACATGTGTTATATAGAAACGGCTGGTTATATTCATTTGATACAAATAATACTACCAAATTAGAATTTTTTGATTATGTTAGTTTTTGCAACGACCCGGGTTTCGCCTTTCGGCATCTTCAGGCATTCCAAGTGCATCTTGAACTGACAGTTCTTGACTTGACAGTTCTGACTTGGTCAGTTCAAGTACATCCGTGCACTAAATTATGCCCGAAGATGCTAAAGAAACCCGGGGTCGTTAGCGACAAACTCATGAAAGTACAATTCAAAAAAATCATTTGATATTTTTCCATCAAGCAAGTCCATTCCTTTAAATCATATGTATATATTGCTAAACATCTCGTAATGAAATATATTCACTTTAAATACCATTCACTTTGTTTAATTTTAAATCAAGATAAAATAATCTCATTACTTTCTTACCGCACCAAAAGCAATCCTCCTAACATTGTTAAGTTGGGAAACTTGAGAGGTCAAGAGGTGTTTCGCCTCACATGATGGATGCCCACGACTGTCAGATGCACCGCATCATTGAGCATATGATACCTGTACTTACCTGCAAACGGCTTCTGATTGAATAACACAAAACTTCCACACGTTATATTATATTTCAAAGGCCAACAAAATAAGCGTTAAAATGCGTTTAATGTTTGACTGTATTTGTAATCAGTTGAAAATAATCATATCCACACGAATATGTACATGAATGATGTATGTCATATTTTATTAAAAGATTTCGTTTAACATCTTGCTTCGAGCTTGTGAATACTATATCACCATAACATTCCCGCAAAAGCGTAATTCTGAGTAATTAAACCTGAAATCTGATTTCAACTATAATAGTCATGCTCTGTAATTATATTTCATGAGTCATCGCAATCATTTTTGTCGTTATCTGTGGTAGTACTTATGACGGTAGTATACCAGATTTAAAAATAACATCTCAATAAATAAATCATCGTTGATGTTTTCATAAATCAAGCAAAAGAAAATAAAAATGGCAAATCCAATTCCATCTATTGCTGATCGCCAAATACAGCAGATATTTTTAAACCAATTTGAAAAAACCTGTCAGTAGAGATCGACCCAAGGAGAAAAGACACTATAAATATCCACGCTCAAGATTTCAAATATTGAATCGAAGTCATCTGATACTACGCAAAGCTTCAGTATGCCGATTTTTGTTCCTTATGACGAAAAATGATAAAAAAAACTATTATTAGTTCAATTAATTTTTAACTGTTTTTAATGAGCTTTCTACATTTTTCGAACCAAAGAAATTTCACGATGGAAACCTTGGGTTTAAGGAAAACGAAAATATATATATATTATTATTATCACAGTTTTTATTCTTATAGAATAGCTAGTTTAGAACTAAAATAATTGTAGGATCGACTACAAATTTAAGTTTTCCTATATATTAATAAAGTTTTTAGGTATTTAAATAATTAACGGAATTGCATGGGACGAATATTATTTTTCCAATGATAATCGGTACATAATAAATTTTAATAAAATACCATCATTACATAATTGCGTGCGATCTATTCGATTCATATAAATGCTCACTTAGCGAAACCCGACACATATTATATTTACCAAACGTGTGCACGGACTCGAATCCGCGTAGCCTTTACGTATTAGGCGGCCGATGGGTACCAGAGATCAATTGCATTTTTACTTAAAGCCATGGGAAAATATTGTCTATGCGCAAATAAGCAACCATTTACAGAGAGTCCAATTCGTCGCTAAAACTGTGGTGTTAGAATGTACGGTAACAAAGGTATCACTATAATTTAAAGACTTTTTCATCATAAAAATGAAACAATTCGGGTCATTATTTTTTTGCAGATGCTCTCTTTTACGAAACATGTTCATTAAATTTGAGAGGTGCAAATGTTTCAATAAGATATTTTACTCTTTTCTAAATGCTCAGAAATTGAATAAGGGTTTAAAGAAATAAACGCTAAGCGGAAAATTTGTCAATGAACAAACCGTCAACGGCCAACTTTCCCATGGACGAATCTCGCATTCTTCGTTTTCCTCATCCATCGTTACTTTTTTACGTAAACTTCAAACATTCATGGAAAAGATTTGCGTTGAAATTTTTGGAGTGATTGTAAAGTCGTTCGTCGCTTGGATTTGATTAAGTAAATTAAAGCTGTGCAAAACTTCGTTATTTCTTTTTTACGATTATTAATCGCATTTAACTGCATATTAGTTTTCCATATCATCTGCTTTTGTGGTTTATTGGTAATAGCTTAACCTAAGTGATCTTATCGTCTAAGGTGCAAGTCCCGGCATGTTGTATTCACAGTCATATTTTTTCAATTGTAATATTCAAGATCATTTTTTCCTCGAGTTAATTTTACTATATTTTGAAATTTCTCAATATCTGCAAAAGCATAATATTTTTCTTTGACTATGGCATAAGAAAAAGATTGTACCTATAAAATACATCAATTATTTAATTCAAAAACACAAACCTGAATTTAATAAAAAGGTTTCTGATATCTGCAGTACATGCTAATAGTCGGAATGAAAGGTTCGAACGATTTCAACCTTGTGAGATAAGATCGTACAGAATAAATCCTATTGAAATGTAAACTTCTATTCAACCTTATTGTAATAAAAATAGTTACTGAACATCGTAGTTATTAGTTATTTAATCGTCATGCATTGACGTATGTGAAGTCATTTATATAAATTTTTCATCGTTTATTTTTTAGATATTCTCTCAGACCAAAATATTATTAACTCCTTATCAATATCATGGACACTATTTTATGCTAAATGCTAGGAAACTTTCCCTTAAGAGTAAACTTCTCCTATATACAGCAATAGCTCGCCGCAAAGACTGTCCAGATTATTCAGAGTAAGTCAATGCTGCAAATATATGATTCTCCATTGTACGTGCGTGGTTCGCTGTTACACGGAGATTTTAGTACGCCCACTTTCTTTCTTCTTCTTTTTAGACCTAAAGTCATTCTTCTCGATGACCCTCCTTAGGTTAAAAAAAAAAATTAAGCTGACCTCTTGGACTGTAGCAGTCGCGCCCTCCTGTCAGCAGAGACGAGGAGGGAATGCAACTTTAATAATAAAAAAAAGCTTATAGACGAAGGTGATGGGAACAGCTTTGGTGCCAACGCGCCTTAGAACTTGAAGCTCCATCTAATAGATATCCCAAAAAAAATCATGGAAACTGCAGACTCGAACTAAAATTTTTATAGTTTTACACTCATTGATCACCAGCAACAACAAATTTCAATTATTAGATTGCTATTAAGTTGTACCAATATTATATTTGTAATATTCCTACAATGAGTCGGTGTTAATTAACTAACTAAAACTCTCAGTCATAGTAATTTCATGGTCAATGTCTTAGTGCTTAAAAGTTGTATTGTGTTTGGAGGTTGCGATAATATTTTTTTTTAAAAATTGCAAGTAATAATAACCTCGACTAATTATTAATTTGATTTTTTTATCACTATCAATCGATCGTGTAATAGGCTTTGCCTGAAGCAAGTGAATTTAATTTGATTCTTTGATTCTCATACAAAATAAATAATATACTCTGTAAGCTTATTAAAGTGTCAGTATTGTGCAATTGATTTGCTTATTTGAATATGAATTAATTAAATATATTATGATTTTTTGAATTGCTTGAATTTTGTACTTTTCCATGAGTTTTGTAGCTCAAGAACCGGGTGTCGCCTTTCGGCAGTCTGAACTTGTCAGTTCACGTACATCCGTGCACTTGAAATGCAGATGAAATGCTGAAGATGCTGAAAGGAAAAACCCGGGTCGTTATCGACAAAACTCATGGAAAAGTACAAAATTCAACAAATTCAAATTTGATATTGAAATTCCACCAAACACCCTCAGTTTAAATCCTTAATTATATTATGCTTTATTTATTAAATCCGAAAGCGAACATTTGAATTAAATCGGGTGTGATTTGTTAACTTTTAAATTTAAAAGCGTTATTTACTTCGATTAATGTGTCCTCATTAATGGAAGTAAATAATAATAAATTTTTAAAAAGTTGACATAACCAGACATATTTTTTATTTCAAATAGTTATCTGATTGCATTCGAACAAGACCGATACTCTCGTACATTATATTTCAATCGAATATTTTCGCTCTTCAGTAATTGATAGACAACCGAAACAAAATATAAAAAAGAAGAAAGTGAAATCAATTATTATTAACTATTTTTAATGGTACATTAACATAGCCAATATGAAAATTATCCCGGGATTGACTTATTGCAATCCCGAAATCCGGGGACCAAATTTTAGCCCGGGATTGGAAACCCCAGCCATGGCGTCATATCTACAGCTTCAACTAGTACATTGTACACAGATGAAGGTGATGGTGTTTTTTGTTTAACTTATTATGATAATTTAACTTATTTGGTATTCAACGCTGCGCATTTAGAGCAGAATTTCACTCCATTGAAATACGTAATTTTATCAATAATTTAAACCCACATTTGCTCAGACAAAAACTATGTAAATCGTTTAGTCATTCTTGAGACAAAAACAGCGTCCCATTGCAATATTTAAAACTTATTTGGTATTCGTTAAAAGATGCTTACAAAAGTGGCAAGTAATTTTGTTTCGTTCTTTCACACGATGCTTAAATTCGCAATATTGGAAATTTATGGAAAGATATTTTAATTAAAATGAAAACATCCATTTCTTACTAGAATATTATTCTGTGAACTGTTTTTAATTTGATCGAAATTATTTTCAAATCACATATTAACTTTCATCTCACGTCATTATAATATGTGAAAAACGAAATGTTGAAATATACTTTTTTATCTCTCGCGTGAGATGGCTAATTTTGGGTATTCGTAATTAAATGAGCCATTATTCCAATGAATTTATTTAAAGATATTACAGGTAAATTTGGATAGAAGTCAACAAACAAACACAATTTTTCATTTGATTCATCTGATTAAATATACATCTTTTTAATAAGGTATATAAAATTATTATTGATTGAGTAGGCATTTACTTGGTAGAACTCCATTATAATACGGTAAGAAAATTAACAATGTATAAATATGCATTTATGTAGAACTAAAATACATTGTTATTTTTCTTACCGTAGTATATAAAAGTGTTTGGTTAAAAAATGAATAATCATTGTTTCACGATAGATTTGATAGCTATTTCGACTTAACACTGTGTGTGTATTTTATTTGAATTTTGAATTGCAAGAGGCATCGCTTTCCCATGAATTAAAAAAAAAAATATTCCTTAGTTTACTAGCTTGTTACATGTATAGATGAAATAAAATATATGTAGCTAAAAGATGGAAATTTTTGCCACTACCGAACTACTATCCAAAAATCTACAAAACGTTCAACTGATCCTTCTAAATATTTATATAAAACTATCATTGAATTTACTATACCGAAAAGATTGACTTGAGTAGTTATAACAAACACGTTTTTCTGTAGAAAAAAAGCTAAGTGAGTCGCGGCCTTTCATGTAAGTGAGTTTATTGAGAAATTCAAGAAAATATGCTCTTTTTAGGCGAATGTAAATAAATACACCAGCCATGCGGTGGACACATTAAAAATGTCGCAAATTCACAACTTCTTGTGTGACATTGTGTCACTTGAAACTTTGACCCATTTCCTTTTAATATTAACATTTATGTAATCTCACATTACAGAACATTACGTTTCACTTTCTGAACACATGCGATACAATTTCAATTCAGTTGTAGTTTTCTTTATTTATTTTTTTACATCATTTTTGTATCATTTAATCCAGGGCTGTAAGGTCGTTGAAAAAAATACGGCTCCGACTCCGACTACAGCATTCAACAAAAACACGTTTCCGACTCCAACATTTAAGTTTAATTTCGACTCGTTTGTTTCTACCTTTCCTATTCATGTGTATTCAATTATATATCAACCAACCAATCCAACCAAAGGCCAAATTTTACATATTATATGCAAAAATAAAAAGTTCATACTTTTTAAAATTTCCGACTCCAAGTACGACTCCGGCCAAAACGCCACGACGACTCCGACTCCAGTCAAAAAACGCCGACCCCGAAACTCCGACTTCGATTCCACAGCCCTGATTTAATCATCTTAATAAAAGATAATTTTCGTAAAATTTGTTATTTGGAATGGAACCTAAAACCTTCAATAGCTTCAGTAGCTAAATAATACCTATAGATACCGAAAGGCTAAACCCGGGCCGTTAGTGATAAGACTCATGGCTCAGTACTAAATTCAAACGATTCAAATGTGTCATTTAAATCCCATCAAGCACCTTCAGTCTAAATCCTCAATGTTTGAATAGCTCTTATCGTGTGGTGTAATACATAAATCTGCGTTCATTACAAACTCAATACAAAATCTTTAAACTAATTAAATATCTTAGGTTTATTTTATTTATGAAATTTTCGCAATAATCCTTTTAATTTTCTATTCGTTTATTCCTTCGCATAAGTCGTAACGAGGCACGACTATGTGTCAGTTTCCCGGCATAGCAATGATTAACAGTTGAATTTTAATCCTAGCTTAATTTTCTCATATCATATCACTTAATGGTCCATATATTATCACAAGCTCATGTGTTTTCTCATAAAATGTGAATGTGTAGCAATAATGAGCATAGAAAATAAAATACAGGCGGCAGGGCGCGCCCACTTGCCTGGCACTCTTAAATTCGCTGGATAATTGGCAGATCCGCATTAGGTATCAGTAAATAAATAATATAATCCTTTTTATTTTCGGAAGACACTATGTAACGATTATAAGCTGTCACATGATTTGTGCACTCTAAATTCAAAAAGGTATCGATAATATTTTTAATGCAAACTTTATTTACATATGCGTGTCAAATGACGATGGACCTGGTTTGGACATGTACTGCGGATGCCCCAGGGGAGCCTGAATCCTGTCTGTCTCTTTTATCAACTGATTCCGTCGCCTTGGAAGGCCGCTGATTATCATCCATAAGATATACTCACTGGAACTACGGGACGGGAGGAAGTAAGGAGGTTGGCGGGCGACATAGAATCTTGGAGACACCGTGTGGCGGTAATATGCTCCGAATAAGAAGTGAATATGGAGAATAAATAGCAAAAAAATAAGTAAGGTCTTCTCATTTCTTGATTACAATCCATTAAAATGTTGGCCACAATGATTTCTAAACTTTGGGTATCACCACTTCCTAATCATTATATGGTATTTTTCCAAAATATATAATATGATAATTTTAAACGCTGTAAAACTCAAAACTGTTTTGTTTATTCACTTCCCACGAAAATTTTAATAACATATACTATTTTTATCAATAAAAAAATATTTATCCGTCCACCAATGGTTACGATATTATGGCCAAAATAATGCTCTTGCGGTTAAGTTTTTATTCGACAATTTTTTGGTCTTGAAATAAACTTTAAAGTTTAATTAATAGATGTCTTCTAATATTCACGAACATAATTATTATTTTGTTTTTGACAATTAAAATGCCAATACTTTTTTAAAACATGAAGACTATCATGTCCCTTGTGAAAAACATCCAGATTTTCAAAGTTTACTCTATCATGATGCATTTGACAACCTTTCGTGGATGGAGCAATAAAAATCGTGAAAATATGGCTTTAATTATCCTTTCGCACCAATTCAAATCTGGCACGCAACCCAACTACTTTAACATTCATCCCACAATTCGTAATTCGCCTCTGTGAAGTGCACGCGATATTAACGGGGACAAAGCTGATCGCTTGAGCACTGATCACTACATATGGCCCAAGGAAAAATGCTCTACTTTTGATTTCTACGGTCTTCGGTTCTCAAACTGCCACCGAAATGAAGTAACACTTTCATTTCAGATTTACAAATGTACGCCATTGCGTATAACGTTAATTACATTTTTAAGAGGTTGTAATAAACTGTAATTGCTTATTTTAATTGATTCATCTTTCTTCTTATTTTATAATTATTATCAATTTAAGTCTCTACGTGCTATCACAAAATTATTCCATAATCTTATTTATTGAGTTTCGAATTCATTTGACAACATTTATTTGAATCGTTTTTGTTCTTTTACATGAGTTTCCAGTGACCAGGGCTGTTGAGTCGGTATAAAAAGTTCGACACCGACCCAGCATTTATCAAAACCACGACTCCGACTCCGACTCCAACATTGACCAAAAACACGACTCCGACTAAAAAAAGTTTAGTATCGTCACTTTTTTTTCGTAATTTTCCTATTTATGTGTATTCAATTAAATAACAATCCTACCAATCCGCCCGACAGCCAAATTTGACATATTATATGCAAAAATAAAAAGTTCAAACTTTTTAAAATTTCTGTCACCGAGTACGACTCCGACTCCGACTCCACAGCCCTGGTTTCATCGCTAAAGACTAGGTTTTCGCATTTCGGAATATTCAGGCATTTCATGTGCACAAATTTGGTATTGAAATTTCATCAAGCACACTATAGTACGATGATGCTTTTAGATTTTTCCTAGTAATATCTTTACTCCTTGAAATAGTCTATAAATAGAAACTTTCTTTTGTCCTTTTTTTCAAATTGAAAAATGACAAATATTTTTATCTATACATACATATATGTATTTGATAGCATTTACAAAAAATTGGAAAATTTATGAATCGCCTTTACCAAAAGCTTTCAATATTTCTTTAAGAAACAATCAAACAGAAAGAACCGTGCATAGAGTTTTTTCTTTTTTTAACCATGTCCGCTCCCAAGTTGGAGCATATGGACTTCCCACGGAGTCTATCTCAACATATATTTTTCTACGAGACTGCTTGTTACTCAGTTGCTCAACATCTCTTTTTTCGAAGAGAGTAGGGGATGGAAAGGATACGATGTTTCCGACAGGACTATTAGTTAGCTAATCTCTCTCGCTGTGCGTCGCTCTTCGGGATAATTAATGTGGGAAGGGATTTTCAATAACACAAACACCCATGCCTTTGAACAGATTTATCGACTGAATCCGCTCGTACCGGGAATCGAAACCGGGCGATCTGGCACGCAAGCCAACGATGTTGACAATCAATCAAAAATGCAAATAATTTTCCATTAAAATTTAGATGTAATAAAACAGGTGTTTAATATCAAAATTCCATAACTTCGCGTAAGTTTTGATTTTTAAAAAAAATAGTGTTAAGATTCATCAAACTCAATAATATTGCCATTTATGATAATCATTCAGCAAGTGCTCTAGAAACGTCAATCACTCCGTCACATTATCAACAAAAAAAAAGAACGGTTCTACAAATTCAAATTGACCATCTTTGACAAGCACTGTTCCAGCATATGTTTTACGTTGGAGCTACGACCGGTTCTCGTAGCCCAGGGGGTCTGATCGACAATAGTTCATAATCGTTGTGTATTTATATGTTTATGTATAACACGCCGACCAATTATACTCACGTAATATTGCCGAAACTTATGACCTATGATTGCCCTTTGCGGGTTCCAATTTTATTTGATTAACTTATTTGGATAAAACGCTAAGTGATTGGCCCACAGCTATCAATTTGTCAGAGTGTTTTAATATTTTTGATGACTCATTTTTATTTAAATAAATAAAACACATTTTGTTGTACTACTTCTTCAATATTCATTGGATAATATCATAAATAACTCATTTTAACACATCGAAACCTCTCTTTGAAAAGGTTCTAATTGCTCTTGATACTGTTTTGAGCAGGGCTGTGGAGTCGGAGTCGGAGTCATTGTGGCCGGAGCCTACCTTACTCTGAGTCGGAAATTTTGAAAAGTTTGAACTTTTGATTTTTTAATATAATATGTCAAATTTGACTATAGGCCGGATTTTTTGACTGGTATATAATTGAATGCACATAAATAGGAGAGGTAGAAATAAACGTAACGAAATTAATCATTTTTAGTCGGAGTCGGAGTCGTATTTTTTTTACTGACTCCACAGACCTAGTTTTGAGATATGAGCGTTTGAAGTTTCGATTCATTAAAATTCACTTATAACAATAAGCAAGTAAAAATGTTTCATTACTTATTTTAAGAATATTTTTTCACAACTCTTGCTGAGTAATAATGATCTTATAGGTCTAATGATGGAAATAATGATGACAATCTTAGAACTTTGTCAAATAAATTTAGTAAAAAAAGTGTGCAGATGCAGTTCAACTCGAAATTCTGCTAACTCCGTTATTCAACTATAGATAATTCTGAAATTCATATATTATATATGATAGAATGCGGTAAATACAAGCCTTTTCGACCAAAATGTCATATTGGGCAAAAATGACAATTATAAACTTTTCGAAGTAAGGTAGCGACATAGTAAAGAATATAATCACTTTTACTCTTGAATAAAAAAGTGATGCATAGTTGTAGTTTATTCCAGGGCTGTGGAATCGGAATTGGAGTCCTAGAGCCGCATTGTTTTGGCCGGAGTCGGAGTTTGAAGTTGTTTTATTTTTATTGATAACATGTATAACATGACAAATTTGGCTATTGGCCGAATTGTTTGGTTGATTTTTTATCATAAATAAAGGTAGGAAAAAAACCTAGCAAAATTAATCATTTTTTAGTCGGAGTCGAGTTGTTGGTGAATTTCTGAGTCGGGGTCGTGTTCTTTTTTAAAGACTCTATAGCACTGGTTTATTCATCAAAACCATGACAAGAGTTATATGTTTGTTACGCTGTTGTTATGTATGTGGACAATAAAATACTTATCGTGTAACTAATCTTTTTATATATAAAACCGAAACGGCGTATGTATGTCTGTGGGTCTGTAATTCCCTTTTACATTGTTGGTCATTAAGTTGCCATAAAAACGAATATGAAAGAAAATATGTTTGAATTTTTATCGGCGAAGACATTTAGTCAAAATGTAATAAATTAGTCTTCTACTGAACTTTTCCCGGCTTTTATTATTAATAATAATGTTTATTATTTACGTGAAGGTATTATTTGACAGCAAATTAGATTTTTTCCTTGAATTTGGACATTTTAATGGGCGAGAATGGGGCTGTCATCAAATTAAATAAAGTTTGTGATTTTATTTTAACTCTATTTTGGATGTTAGATTTTGTGATATAATTATGTCGAATGATATAACATTAAATAATTATTGGTCGCTTAGTCCGAACGACGCCGGGTAGCAATACTAGTATTTTATATAATATCAATGTTGCCGCTTATAAAACACAATCATAGACATTAAATTACATACTTTATAGAGAATTTATTTACAAAGCATCTAAAGTTAGAAGAATAAAATAGCAAAAGCATTGTGCTGTATAGCGGATTGCATATGGATTAAAATACGTTACGAAATATTGTCATGTTTAAAATATTTGTCCAGACGTGTACAGAGTTCATGCTGATAATGTAGGCCGCCTCATATTGTCAGTGTGCAGAGGCAGCTCTGTCAAGTAGGCTAAATGTGCAGTAGCCAGAGGGCGCTATAAGCCTCAGGGCGTCTCGACAATTATTTTTAACGAGTTGATAAATTAATAAACATGCATTTTTCAACAATGATATATATGTTGATTGCTTGGATTACAACAGCAAGAGACTTAGTGGTTTTCTTTTATATGGATTTATCTTGAATGCATAGTCTTAGATATTCTCATTTCTTTGTGGTTTAGATTCCAGAGACGATGATATGTTATGTGTAAACAAAAATTCATGAAACTTATGTAAGCAGGGAGATTATCCTTTTGTCGTGGATGTCAGCTACCAATGTAAATTACAATATATATCACGAACCTTATAAAGTATCTTTATAAGGCAGTGCAGTTTTTTAATCTTGAATCTCCAAAAACATTTTTAAAACGGATATGAGGTGGGTGGAATAGGAGTAATTCGATTTATTATTACGTTAAACAATTCGGGATTCATAGATGATTTGATTGTCTTTTTCATGTAAACTTTTGAAGTTGTATGGCTAGTAATCGTTTTTTTTCATTTAAGCCGTTTTTAAATAAACACCGCGTTCTTTACGCCAGTTATATTTTGCATAACTGATGATGCTATCGAGAAATTGATCCACGAGTGACGAGGAGGTACTTTAATGCAAAAAGGGCTAATTTTAATGCAAAAGCACTCGGATGTACTGACGCAAAAAAACAAAGGTACGTGTCTCACAAGGTTTGACAGAAAATAATGATGTCAACATCACCATATGTTATAATACTATAGCCAATCGGATTTAATCGGTACCCCATAAATATTAAAAATTTAACAACTTTAAGAAACAGATGATATATATTTAAGAGTTAATTTAAAAATAGTCCGATATAAAACATACTCGGGGAAAAACACCGTTTTTGTGTTGAA
This sequence comes from Himalopsyche kuldschensis, assembly GCA_028554975.1. Lineage (NCBI taxonomy): Eukaryota > Metazoa > Arthropoda > Insecta > Trichoptera > Rhyacophilidae > Himalopsyche > Himalopsyche kuldschensis. Next base: position 5,214,647 of record JAHFWI010000029.1, on the reverse strand, counting down.
ATACGGACCTGCTGGTACTGAGTAATAATAATGTGTAGGCAAGTATGTATTTGACATCTCAGCGGCATAGATCTCTTGTTTGGAGTATTATAAAAAAAATACTTCTCATGATTTATTTATGATTTTTTATTTTCATTTTCTACGCTGATAACATCAAGAAACCGAATTTGAATAAACTGAGATAACTGCAAACAGACAACGAGAGATTGACACATATCCAACCGATTTATTTATCTTCAGAGATGCTATCAGCGGATTCTATCAAGATATTTAGTTACAAAATTTGCATTTCATTTTCTGCATTGATTGATGGCACAATTATGTTTGGTTTATACGGCTGTAAACAAAAAACTATTTTACGTAATTATTATCATTCAGAAATAAATGGGTTGCGAATATTTAAGTAATACAAAATGCTTGATTCGTATTAATTCGACAATAATCAAAAGTGGACCGTTATTTAGAACTAAAAATTTAAGCATCGTACGAGAATGCGCTTTAATTTTGTTCAACTTCTTTTGTAGGTTTAATATGCATTTATTATACATGGATGGGAATAAAGAATCGATGTTATTCCTATACATTTTAATATTGTTGTCAAAATAAAATAAATAGTTTTGAACTGAAGAACTACTATTTTATCTATGTACATATATGTAATATAAATGAATGTTTGTTAGTCCCGTATGCGTTTCTATGCCGCTCATCCGATTGTGATGAAACTTTGGTGATTTGTTGTGTGGATACCCACGATGGTTTTGAATAAGCACAGTCTTATTTTACAATGAGAAAGTTTGCCGAAGAAAGCGATCTGAAAAGTGAACCGTAGGCGCCATAGATGTCAAAATTGTGATCTGTGATCGGTTTTTACCGAGATATTTGGAAAACCCATGCTTCTCACATGGACAGCTGTATGTGACTTTCTCACGCGTTGGGAAACGTTCTGATTTATTCGTATACGCACCAGACAGAAAAAAACAAAAAAATATTGTGTAAACAAAAGCACATCTATATTTGCGTGTCATTGCAACGCATGCCATGTAGTGGCTTAGCTAAAAATAAATATGAGGTCACGTTTGATAGCAGACAATTAACAAAATGATAATATTAGGAATATAAAAAATAATTTAAAAATTTTATCGATTTAGCTTATGATATTTATCATTTTTTTTCATTTATAAAAGCATTGCAATTAACATATAAAAAAATATTGTCTGATTAATTAGGTTCATCAAGAAGAATCGTCTCATAAAATGATTAATTAAAAGCACATGTCCATTAACATTTTAACGGCCTTCTATAAAAATTGAAAAGTCATACGAATAGTTAAGAAATATATTAACATATCCTAAAATGGCTTGATTTATCCATCAATCAAATATTTGATACAGACAAATGTTAAATAGGTATTTATAATTTAACCGTCTTTTATTATTTAAAAAATTTGATTTTTTAATTACACTGCACTGCTAAAAAATCAGTTGTTGACAACTTTTCGTCGTAGAATATTTCATTGAATTAACAACGTCTATAACTATATATTTATTTATAAATTAACTGAAAAAACATCATGGCGATTAACTATAGATGTACCATCATAACTTGACCGCCGTTAAGATTCGGAACTAAAATGTCTCCATATAGTAGATACATTTAAAAGCCTTCGAAGTTATATTGTTTTAATAATAATTTAATATTTACATGAACATTTTGTTTCATTCATAGCTTACATATAAAAATGTGTAAACAAACAATTTTGATTGATTATTGCATACTTTTTACGCGATGGTGGCGCCCTCACAAGCTGTCCAATATTATACGTTAAAATATTTTTAAGATAAAATGACTGATATACATTCTAAGGTAATCGTAATCAATTCTGATTATATTGTAAAAATATGGAGGGAAATCATTTGCACGTTTTTTTTATATAATGTAAAGCAGATATACTTTTAATCGAGTTTATCTGTATAGATGTTTTTTTACTAGAACTACTAGTTACACAGTTACTAAACCTTACTTTTTTGAATAGATTAAGAACATAAAATATAAGTCTAATACAGGACTATTGCTTAGCTCATCGCCCTCGTTTTGTATCATTTTAGAATCTTATTTGTTTGAGAAATATTTCTAAGCCGTCATATCAATTATTCGATTGAAATTTGGATTGGGATGGGATTCTAGGCTATGAGCTCCGCGGCCGTAGCTAACGAGATTGGGACTCGACCATGGTCATTATGTATTACTAGTATTGCTACCCGGCGTCGCTCGGACTAAGCGACCAATAATTATTTAATGTTATATCATTCGACATAATTATATCACAAAATCTAACATCCAAAATAGAGTTAAAATAAAATCACAAACTTTATTTAATTTGATGACAGCCCCATTCTCGCCCATTAAAATGTCCAAATTCAAAGAAAAAATCTAATTTGCTGTCAAAGAAATGTCAAATAATACCTTCATGTAAATAATAAACATTATTATATTAATAAAAGCCGGGAAAAAGTTGGTAGAAGACTAATTTATTACATTTTGACTAAGTGTCTTCGCCGATAAAAATTCAAACATATTTTCTTTCATATTCGTTTTTATGGCAACTTGCAACAGCAATGCAAAAGGGAATTACAGACCCACATACATACATACACCGTTTCGGTTTATATATAAGATTTTATAATTTATTTTACCGTATTTTCCACATTAAACTGAAAGACAGCGCTGGATTTTGCATTCTATTTCATTGTTCGATTTTTAAAATGTGAGTATTTTTTTAATGAGGATAAAGCGTTTGCCATTTTCATCATAAAATATTTATCTAGGTGCAACCCGCTGAACCGCATTTGCCATTACCTGCACGCGTACCTTACTGTAAGTAAACTATGTTGTTTTTACTAAACAAATTACAACGATGTTTATTTGATTCCAGTCTATTGACCGAATGTTCTTTTATCATATCAAGGCTGAAGTTAATGAAAGTTGTAATGAAAAGATCGATTCCGGGCTCAAAAAAGCTCTTGAATAGAATCTGAAAGAAAAACATCTCGATGTTCCGCACGATCTTCAAATAATTTGTTACGTTACACTGGTAAAGAAGATTAAATTTAGATAAAAAAAAATTGTAAAATTACTCACAGACCTAAATTGATATACTTGACTTGATTGAAATTATATTTATAGTGACTTGCTTTTTTATTCGTCCATATCCACACCATCACCAAAAAAAATCATCATTTCCCAGAAATTGAGATTCTTCCCTGGTCGTGCTAGCATCGTTGAGTTTTTCGAAAAAACATAATTGTCGGTCTCTGTGGTCTAGTGGCAAGAACTTTGCACTAGAGATCAAGGTCAGATTGTTTCAATTGAAAAAGAGATCTTGGACATGGGTGTTTGTCATTTTTCGTTGAGCTGTTTTCGACTGATTCATAAAATTTCTTATCGAGTTTATATTGTATGATTTTCGTATTTAAAAATATTTGGCGCCAAATTTGTAACGCCCAATTTTCCTTTTATTTGAATTATTATGAATAATATTGTTGGTCGACAGAATTTCATTGGCTTGATGAACGGGCTTTCTCAATGTTTCTAAAAAAACCCTTGCTAGATCCACCATAAAAATTTTGACTGTTAATCTAACCACAAAGGATTTTATTTTCCATAACCCTAATACATCGCGGTTCATAAAAACGAGCCCACCTCTAATATTAGCCAAAATAGGTTTTTGAAACCTCAACATAATGTTATTCCTAACAAAATTTTACTACAATCGATAAACGTATTACAGCTTTTCCTAGCATTTTATTTTGCGATGTGAATCATGACCATTATCATTATGTTATCAATAGCTCGTAAAATGCGGACAAAAAAACGCGATTTAAAAACAAACAAAAAAGCACAAATAACTCCTCGCTTTTCGATTTCATTCGACATTTTTATTTCAGTATCGTTTTGCTTCAGTTAATGTGGCTGTCATTGACCAGGACATTGACATTGACTCTATTGAGAATGTTTTTGCATTAAAACATGCTATTATATCAGAAAAAAATCCACTTATACCGATATCACGGATAAGACGTTTCTGTAATCAATTTAGTTAGATATTAAACATGACGTTGCCTATTTAATGCTGGATTTTAAGCATATGTGATAAAATTTTAATTCAATCAAAATATATGTAGAAAGCATTATTCTCCTTCAGCTTTCGGCTGGATTCTGAAAACGATGATTTTAATTCAAGATATTTTCTGTTCATCTCTCTTCTCTTCACCTTTTACTGAGAGCATTTCCATTGAGAAACTTGTATGGTTTTATGAAAGGCAGTCTTGAAATGAAGACTGAATAAAATTGCAAGGATTTTTTGGATTGACTATATCAGATTACATGTTTACCCTTCGCATAGTTTTTAGTTTATATCGACGACACCATAATAATTTCTTCGTTGTTTTTTTAAACTTTCTCATACAAGCATTTTTAATTTATGCCTCAGATGATTTATACACAGATACATATATTATTTATTGGTATCAACAGTAAGGACTATAATTCTGAGCGAAAACATTTTTGATAACAATCACTATGAGAGTTGGCATTGTAGGATTCTGTTTCTCTCTCTCGCGCTAATTATGTATATCTCAATCATGTATCTACTTAATGCCACTAGAAATAAGTCCATGAGACTTAATTGAAAAAAATGTCAGGTTGACGGTGAAATGGTTGGAATATGTTGCCTGGAAACTTATTGTTTTACTTCAATTGGATTTGAACTGAAATCAATGGGTACAATAAAACCGCAAAAACAATAAATCTTTTACTATAAAAAAATTGATGACGGAAAACTGACGACATACCGATGTATGCATGCTAATTACAGTTTTTTTATTTGGTAACAAGATCCACAATATTGTGGATCAGCTGTATTCTATCCAAATTGACAATTAATTAAGTGTAACATGTCAGAAATAACCTGACGAGAATTAAATAGTATCATTGTTAAATGCAAGCTACGTTTATTTACAACAACCAATACAGTGTGATCAAAAAATAACGACGGTTGAAAAGTTTGGCATTGATAAAATTTATTTCTTATAATAAAAATTGCAGATCATAGTCTCCAGAAAAAATATAAAACTTCAGTCTATCTATTCCATTTCGTGATAATACATTAAAGTGCTCATGAGATAGAGCTGTACATGATTTTACAGCAATATTTTTCTATAACTTTGTATAGAAATAAAAAACATACAAAATACAATGGATGAGAATGGCATCAAGTGATTTCCTAATATATCAGTCTGTTAAAATAGCTACGGATATTTTTTAGTTTGTTTAATTAATAGTTTTTTTCAAGTATTCATTTACACACTAATTATTTATATGCATTTTAATTGTAAGAATAAACTGTTCATAGTAAAAAAAAATGAATTTGAATCAAAAATCTCTTTTTCTGATAACATAAACAAGTTACCCATACCTTTTTTCAAGAGATTGGCAAGCTTTCCAAGCAGTACATAGTTACTTCAATAATATGCCACAAACGGCATCGTTAACCCTAAAATCACATGCTTTTTTACCTACTCTCCTCTTAAAGACACACAACAAGATTTCGATAAACTACACTAAGATTAACATTCTTTACGGTCAATTCTATGAAAATACTTTGTTACTTATGGATGCCACAAAATTATTGCAAAAAAAATCTGGCTACTTTTACGGTGCAAACTATCAATTTTGGACTATTTTTATTCTAATTTAACACATTTAAAAAAGATCAACACCAGTCTTACTCATCACGAGCATTATAAACTGATGCAGCATGAGCAACCGAGCAGATAATTTTCTCCTTTTTAATTCAATATCGGTCTTTTTTTTAAAAAAGAATTCTCTAGCTTTGCGAATTCGGTCTATTTTTTCAAATAAAAAATACATACGATCACTTTTAAGGTGTTCACTGTCAATTCTTGGTGGAATGACATTATAATAAAGATAATAAAATATTTTTAGTAATTAGTCCACATTAAATTTATTAGATCAGGATCGGTTTCACTCAATATCGAGCATTATCAACTCATTATTTGACAATTCTTGCCATGAGAGAAACCGGTCCTGATCTAATAAATTGAATTTGTAATAACAACTAAAAATGTTTTATTATTTTTGAGTGTACAAGTTTTTCATTACATCATAACAAATGCTTTCGTTAGCAGTGATGTCGCATTGTTTTATACTGTAGATTGCACCTGCTATGTGTGGCCAGTATAATTGTACAACATTTCGGAGTCTCAGTGTATTCGCTATCGGTATTCAAAAGATTGGTGGGCCGTAGACTGTCGATTCCAGAAGAAGCGTGATCTAGTGCAATTTCTTCTTACATAACCATCTGCCCCACTCACGATTGTCTCTTGTTGAATCGCCCGAGTCATGGGTCAGTGTTTGCATGTACACTACAGATTACTCAACCTGCATTCTTAGGTGAGTCAAAGTCTACGTGATTGTTATAAATTCTACCCTGACATTTTTTACTTATATCATCACGGTTCGTCCCTAACAAAGTTGATTTGTAATCTGTGTTTATAAAGTAGATGCCCAGTAATTACGGAGCTAGCTTTTTATTGTGTTTATATTATAAACACTCTTTCTTGGATGTTACATTCGCTACACGTGCTCGAATATCCATGTCGACCATTCCATCAATAAATAATGAATAGGTGTTAATAATAATACCGTCTCTTCTATAAATTGAATCCTTAAAACCGATCGTATCAGCTTTCCTCTATTCTATCTTAGTAGCATCTTTATTCTCTTCAAAAACGAGAGATTGAGTGACTAAGTAACAAGTAGTTTTCGTGGATGAACTTATCTAGACAATCTACATTAGATGCTTAAGGGATAAACTAAATTTGGGGCCTCCAAATCGAGAGGGCCTCTATCTAATATCTAGAATATAGCCTCCATGGTATTTTTTATAAAACATATCATGATTTTACAGCGATATCATAATGATCGATGTGAACTGCGTGGAACATCGTACATTGTTCAAATTAAAATTGGAAGGAACGATTCAAAATTAAATCAACATCAGAAACAAATTTTTATGATTTGCCTTATCTCGAATAAATTTTGCGACGCTTTTTTATCATTCAAAAAAGAGCTTTCGACATTATATTGCGCCTAGGGCCTCGCAAGTGCTTAATCCGCCACTGGCTCTATGGTTGGAAAAAATACTGTTTGATTAGAGCATTTGACCGCAACAACAAGTATGATAAAGCCGTAAAAATGATTTGAAAAACCGGCGTAAAATACATTAAAAGAGGTAAAACATGGGCATTAAATCAAATTGCGAAAAAAACCGTGCTTCTTGTAAACAACTTGCTTTCAACTAAACGGTAATCATCCATCAATACAATTTGGGACTATAAACAATAAAATCATGTAACAAGTGCAATAAAATTTTGTATCAAAGATCATCTACATATATTCAAAAAATATTAAATATCCTAATAATATATCTATAAAAAATTAGGGAAAAACAATCATTGCAAATAACGTTATTTCAAACATATGATTGATGAATCAGTCTCATAAAAGACGGTTGCGTTATTTTCTTTAAGAAATATTACGCAATTTAATAACATATTTCAAGTTTGTTTTATTGATTAGTGGTTACCGGTTTACCATATTCGATCATATAAATAACATATTTCTATGTATCTCATTGTAATTTAATGATAGAGTATCAGCTTATAGATCTTTAGTTTGACTATTCAAAATAATCTGCTCGCTTCGTGCACGACCTGCCTTGCATAAATCCGCCATTTATCTGAACATAATACAAAACATTAATAAGTAATAATTGCGAAATTGAAACGAGCGAAACGTTGTTCATATTTTTTTATTGATCTCATTTCGAATCGAGCATAATACATAACACACATAAACATAAAAATATTAATTATACATATTATCCAATTACAATATAGAATCGGTTTCGTCACTAACGAGATAAATTCTAACGCAATTAATGATACAACTTAATTATTATGACAATGACGCGATAGAAATTGTTTGATATTATATTCTCAGTGATAAGACGGATAAGCTGAATTGTACGACTTAGCTAAAGCAGGAGCATACGCAAAGTGGGCTGGAGCTTCAGCGTATGCTAAAGGAGCTTTTGCAACTAGTGGAGACGGTAAAGCATGCGCTAACGGCTCTTTATGAACCACAGCGTTAAATCCGTTATGAGGATCAGCAGTATAATCTACTGTGCGCTTTGTACCGTCAGGATCAATCAAAGAATATGATCCTTGAACAACATCTCCAGTCCTGGTCTCGTGTTGGCTTTTCGAGTCTCCTGTGATCCCATCTTGTATATCATAGGCGAATGAGTAGTGAGGGTTGGGGTCGTAATCTTCTACCGGAGCGTATTTGGCAACTGGGGCAGCATATTTCACGACGGGGGCGGCGTACGCTATGGGCGCGGCCGCTTTGGCAATCGCTGGAGCGGCGTAGCCGAAGGGAGCGTGGGCGAAACCGGCGTAGGTGGGCGTAGCGAAGGCGGGAGCGCCGTGAGCGAAACCGAATGCTGGACTCGCTATGACGCCTGCATTTGCTACGCCGACAACTGCGGCTAGTAACAATAGCTGAAATAGAAAAAAAAACAGTAATTATATCAACAGTCAAAAATCATTTCTGTTAATGCAATTGGGTGGTATTTTGGAATTTCTGTTCAAATAAACTCATTTCTTAGCACTGTAGTAACACCCCCATATATCACTTTTAAGGTGTTCACTGTCAATACTTGGTGGAATGGCATTATAATAAAAATAATAAAACAATTTTAGTACTTATTCCACATCAAATTTATTGGATCAGGACCGGTTTCGCTCATGGTGAGCATTGTCAACTGATGACAATGATGTAAATCCAAGACCGGAATAAGAAGTATTTTTATATTTATTGATTGAGTAGGCATTTACTTGGTAGAACTCAATACATTGTTATTTTTCTTTCCGTATTATTTTTATATTATTATCTTACCCCCATATATGATGCAGACTTCATTCAATATTAAATTTGAATGTATAAAAAGATAACTCGGCATTAATATAATTCCTTCTTATTGCTTGCATCAAGGTTATATCTCCAAAATGTGTCACATAAAAACAGTATTTCGTGCATTTCCATTTTTTCTATATTGGAGATGAAATACTATAATGATATTGGTATTCTCCAAAAAAATTTTAATAACAGATCTTATTAAAAACAACACACTATTCCAGTTCATAAAAGAGCATTATTCCACGAAATAAAAGAGCAACGATGTTTCAAAATTCCCATGCTTTCATTCCTCGATAATAAAAGTACAATGCAAGTAGCTTACCTTAACTGACATTGTGTGGAAGTTTCACGGGAGCTTTTCAATGAACTTATGACGGCATAGGGCTTTAATCCTTTATATATACTACCTTCTAATTCCCGCGATCGTCTTCTGTTGTGACACTCGTGTGTGTTTTACTTCAATGTGTACATTTTATTATGCTTTCCAAACTCTAATATTTACAATATAATATTATTTCAAATAGTTTTAAACATTATCAAAGTTTGCTTTAAACTCGTGCTATTGTAAATATGTATGTAGATACACGAGTCAAATTTATCGGTAACTAGCCGGTATCGGGCAAGCGTTGCAATGCCACTCAAAGAAAGAAAGTGTTTGTGTTTATTGAAGTGCTTTCGGATGCACAATATTTTAGATAAATAACTTCGATTTAATTTCACTAGCATTGATCGGTATCGATGAAATTTGCCATTTGACGTTTGCTGTGTGTCTTTTGCCAATTGTCTATGGTACGACACACGCGCCTCCTACTGAAAATTAATTATACTATGTCTTTAACATTTGCGCAAGTGCAACAATAACTGGTCAAAATAAACGGTATGGCAGCGCATAAAATATGACAAAAAACATTGATTTTTATTCAAAAGACTTACTGTAAGCTAATTATCAAAAACCTCCGCGCAAGTGCAACCAAAAAGTTTGTCAAAGTTTCATTGCGATTGGATGACCGGTATGGCAGGGCAAAGGGTGCGAACAAACAAACAAACAAATAGTAATTTTTATATATTTGAGTTCATTTGCATCCCTTTTAATCATTACAACAACCAGTTGAAAACTTTCATTGTGTATCATGAATCACCCACGTCATTAATAAAATGCATTCTATCACTCTAAGCCGAACTAATTATGGATGTGTTTGTTCCGAGAGTAAAAAAACTTATAGCAGTGTGTGACGAAAGCAGCGAATTAGTGTCAGTCAATTCCTTGCTTATTTTAAAAAGAGTTTAAGTGTTCTCTTTTTAAAGTTATTGTATCAAAACATCATTCGTATATCGTTCTGAAATCCAATTACCATCAAATATTTTTTTTCAGAGATTTCAAAATCGATGTAAACACAAAATAAGGAAAGTTTGCAAAACTCTGCAATTGTTGCAGCTATCGAATGCATCAGGTGCATCTAATTTAAACATACATCGCTTTCTGTGTTAGCATAGGCAAACAACCCGCGGCGCGCGAGCTTTATACTGGCAATTTCTAATAAAAACTATTTGTTCAAAAAATAAGTACATAATGACTTTTTTATGGATGTTATTTGATTTGTGTTGTAAACGATATTTATTTATTGCTTAATGTTTTTTTAGCCCACATGCATTTTCTTCCAAAAGTCAACACACAAAATAAGTCAATCATCAACACTTCATAAATGAAAACATAGAATGAACTCTCATATATTTTTCATCTGTTTTATAAGTCGGCTTCTATGGTCTTGTGGTAAAAGCGTTACCCTGGTTACAAGGTTGGTCTGGGTTCGAATCCTAGGGCAGTCAATTAAAATTTGAGCTCTTGGACGTAATTTAAACCTTGCGAGCGAGCGAGTTTCTCATTGAGTTTGTCTCGTTGGACTGTTCCATTTCAAAATAATTGGTACATCGGCATAAGCTGTATGCAATGGAAAATATAATAATTTTCAAATTTAAAAATAATATGGCAACAATTCATTTTAATTCTACCATACCATCCCTAGTTACTAGAGGTCTGCACATGCCCGGGGTCCACCAAAAAAAAATGATCGAGATAACCCGAGATCGGGTGAGATGTTTGAAATTTCAAAATTCCGGACGTGCATACTTCAACTAGTGTCACTTGAGTTGTTCTCGACATTGTCTTTTGAAAGTTAAATATATTAATAGTCAATTATTTACCGAAGAATTGAATACTGGAATGTTTTTTTTATTATGTGGCGGATTATCATGAACGATAAAGTCATATAATTTTTGAATATGCAATCGGCTACAAATGAAATGGACTGTTAGTACATTAGAATATTGAAACGAAGTTTCTAAAAATAATAAATGCTTTTACGTTTTCCGTATATATATATATACATAAATGCGATACTTAATGTATTCCAAGTATGTCAGAAGACATATAAAAATTTTCAACAATATATGTTTTAAAAAATCAGCGCTCACAAAATGGTTGCTTACAGCTGCGTGCAATAATTTCAGATGGCGGGGATTTCCTTTCACTTTTGGTAGGCCACGTTTGGACCGCGGCCCCGGACATGCTACCACGTTGAACTATCGCACACTTTGGACCTTTTTTTATCTCATAGTTTATTATTTTGTACAACGCAATTAAAGCAAGCGAGAGAAGATTCATTTAATTGGCCAGAATACTTTTACGATAGTTAGAACTGCAATATATTATTATGTACACAATTTAAATTGAAAATAAATTAATTGGTATACGTATAAGGTTTATAATACGTCTATATTACACTTTCATAAAAAATACTTTGTTAAATCATATATGTCCATAAACTATTTTTATTTCTCAATCATCATGTTTTTTTTATTATTATAATATTCTAGTCAAGTCTTTTTAATTTATGTTTGGATCAATAAGGTCAATCTTACTACTTGTTAGTGAACAGCTTTTAACTATATTGGTAAGCAACAAGCAACTTGATATTAGATACGAAAGCAAGAAATCTATATCTAAAATTCCTACAATTAAAAATCTTAGGAAGTAGTAATAGAACCATGCCACGAATCTTAAAATGTTTATCTTTATTCATTATCCATTGTAAGCGATTTAAAAAAATATATAATTAATATACTAACCCATTGTTTACGCTTTACGGTGTGCACAAATTTGTGCGTTATTATTATGGTAATTAAACATCCTCGTAAACAAAGTGTTAATCAAATACTGTTACCCACATTACATGGGTTGCATAATCAACTAACTGTTTTCTGTAAAAAAAATAGCCCTTATCAATTAATAAGCTTGATAATGTTCTTTTTTCAATTTTCAAAAATATAGATTCTGTATTTGAGAGCTTTAAATTTTAGACGGTTCAAAGTTAAAATTTCACGCAGATTAAAAATTGGGTCGTATACTATTCAATTCAAAATTACGCCTTGTAAAATTCTTTATTTGCTCTACATTTTGAGAGAGTATGGCCCAAAAAAAAATTACTTGTAAAATGTGATATCTTTAAAGCTTGATAAAGGTCGTAGTTAAAGGATTTAGCATCGTATATTTCATCATTCACCCATACTTTAGTGTTTCGCTTTTTGTGTTGAGGTCAATTTTTACTTTCAAACGTTTTTCGAAATGAGACAGCGAGGGCGTGGCCCAAGGTGCCTCCAGTTTCAGAGGTCTCAACCCGTTGAATGCGGTGACCATAAATCATGATGGAACCAAATATTACATTTTGATTTATTTGTTGTAAAACGACATCACTTTGTCAAGTATCATTATTAAATACATTATATATTCTTAAAATCAATTGTGTAAACATATGAAGAAAACAGTAAAACTTGTAATATTAATTTAGAAGCCATATTCAGGCTTATATGTTAATGCTAACGTTGAGTTAAATATGAAACGAATTCTCATCTTTTCGTCTACCATGGTAAAACACTTTCCTTGAAAATTCTCCTTTAGCCCTTTCGCGGGCCGTGGGAATACGTATTCCCAGTGACTTTATTCGCTTCAAAAACCATGTGGGAAGCACGTTTTTAATTTTTAAAACTAGTGAAATATACGGAATTCGCCGAAAAATTTACTGTAAAAACCAATTAAAAATAATTCGCCCTTGAAAGGGTTAATGTACAGTACATTAACTGTGACTATTTCTGGCTGTTGTGTCACCTTAAACGTCTTCTTTAAACTATCAATATTTCAAACTATTTAAGGAGCGAGAAATAAGAGTCAATAATATTATCTTTCTTGAAAACATACTCGTCACAATCATGGTATTATTTTAATCATTTTAAATTTGTCCTTATTATGTTATCGCAATGGCTCAAATAGCTATAGCTACCGCATGGCTTGGAAAGTGTTAAGAGAGGATCTGGCAATGCATGTATAATAAGATTGACATAAAAAACGATTTATTAAGTTCATGATAGCATTGTTCTTATAATCAATATTCATTTTTTAAAACAATATGCGCGAGAGACTTGCTGCAATCAAATCACCAAACTTCAATTGAAATTGAAAGCGGCACCAGAAATGAAAGAGATCAAAAGAAACATTAAATAATCTTTCATGTTTTATATGTTTCGAGTAAGTGCTTTAAAACATGTGTTATAAGCTTAGTTATAATGAATGCCATTATTCATTTAAAAAAATTGCATCGTTTATACATTATGCTGTGTCGCAATTTCGGTGCGTTGTAGATTTGGTTCTGATATAAGATCACATCGCGTTAGTGGGTTAACGATCACTCCTGAATCGAATGATATTCAACAGTTAGTGACTCCATATTATTAATACGAAACTCGCCACAGAAAAGGACAGTTCCGCTTTTCTACGCTTGTTTCGCGTCATTTAGTGTCCTTATTTCGTTTAATTTATGTCCGTGATTTATTATACCAATTAAAAAGACTATCTATGTTTAAAAAATATAATCATTTTTGCAAACTGCCGCACTTGTTTTAATTTACCAGCACAAAATATTATTTGGAAATCGCAACACTGAAATTGTGTCGATAGCTAAAAATCTAACTTAACATGTTTTGATTGTATATCCATAATAGGAATATTTTCATGTTTGGTGGTATTATTCAATTGTATGCTTTTTACAAGTCCAAAGCATACTTTCTACCCTATTATGTATCGTAAGTATTTTCAACTCATAAAAAAATACAATGTAATAAGCTGTTAATTCAAATGTTCTGTAACTAATAATATTTTATTGATTTTAAAATTTACTCGATTAGAATACCACATGGGAATCATTAGTGTAATTGGGTCGCAGCTTGCCGCAGCACTTCTTCAAGCCGCTCTCAACAATATTATACAGTACACAATAATTTAGAATCGTGTATATTATTTCACAACGTTACACTTTTTTCCATTTTTAAATAAGGAACAATCTAGAATATAAACGTGTAAACTTAAATTAAAATACGTAACACTGCGATCAAATTAAAGATTTAATAAAACATTTTTTTGTAAAGACAGCAGGTATTCTTTTATAATCAAATTTCGCTTACACATCGATGATGACATTTTGTAATGTTTTTGTAATCGTTAATAAATGTGATTTTCCAAGCAATATTACGCTAGAATTGGACGACATCATGGACGGCTAAATATCAAAAGCTTGAAGCTATTGCACGTTGATAATAATATACATTTAAATACTGTCCAAGATTCTCTGTGCCGTGTTAACTATCAGTTCAGAGTTTTGACCTTTCGGCTAGTATGTAGCTTCAGAGGCTCGCGATTTGCGAGTAAGACCTTTGCGAATTGATTATTCGTGTTACAACTGTCATGAAATTGAGATAGGTTTCGCCATTGTAACAGTCGAATGAATTACGAGACGAAACGACTAGACTTTTTATTTCAATTTATTTATAATGTCCAGCTTTTATTGAGCAACGAAAAATACAATTATTATTATCACTGACAAAGACTCGGCATATCCGTATATTTTTACTTCGATATTCGAGAATAGATTGCCTGTGCCGGATATGATTCTACGACGAACTGGGAGATTAGGGAACGTATCCATGTTACGTCAGTGGTCCTAGAAAGAAGTTGAACTGGGTCGCGTACTTAGAAAACCCCCGAAGAACTCCAACCATGCTTGCCTCTTCTTCCGACCGGTGAAATTCCATCTTTGATGTATATCCATATGATGTACTCCGCAGAACTACGTGATTATGGAATGTCATGGAAAAAAGCAAAGCAATTGGCGGGTGACATGAAATCATGGACGCGCTGCGTGGTGATAGATACGGCCACATAGTGATCAAATATGTTCCTAAGAGAAACAAAGAATATAAATACTACAATACAGCGGGAATATTTGGCAATAGATGTCAGACATATCAGCGATTATACCCTTGTGACTCTAATGAAAAAGTCTTTGATTTTATACAAAAAATATGAATAAGTATAGATATCTTTTAGCATTTACAAATTTTGACAGACAGTCAACTGAATATTATTTGTAGGACATGAAGATTAAATGGGCCGAATGTATAATAGGGACGCACTATTATCCACAGTGAATCAAAACAAAAAATTTAAGCTACTTCATGCTAGTTCCAAAAAATTACAAATCCATCACAAAAAGGTGCCCCGTATATCATTAATTATTTCACGCATGATTACTTTATCAAATAAGACCGACAATTTATGTATTTTTTGGTTTTTAATTTAAATATACAATACAAATCTGGAATCATCGCAATACTGGAAACATGAAAGCCCTGATAGATTTATCTATTTTTTTAGTTCACCTTTCTTCAAATAAATTCCTTTACACAAGTAGTAGATACTACACTAACATCAATATATACGAGCGTTTTATATGGATTTATATATATGTTTAGAATAAAGGAGCACAGCATTTACATAACTAAATGTATATATAAAATATAACATGTGTTAACATCTAGTTCACGTTTTGTAATAATTTAAGCCGGGTCCAGTTTTCCGATAACTGCAATGCATGCGGTTAGTTCGTGTTCTATATTATTTTTATTGTTCATAGTATCATATATTCGCTTAAATTCAGCGTGTAAAACAACCTAATCGAGTTTTAAATCCGAAACATGACATGTAGGTTTCTAAGTACATTTTGTTGTCATGGGGCGTGGTGGCTTAGATACTTCGTATTAATTTTAAAATAAAGTGTACTAAGGCAATAAATTGACTAATGTCGCAATTCTCTAGGATACGATCTCGATAAAAATTGAGACTAGGTAAAATTTTATAAACGGGCATAAACTTAAGCGATTCGAAGTAGGTACGTGTGGAAAACAACTTTTAAATCGATTTTTTCATTGTTGACGTATTCTTTTCATAAAAATATTGATATAAGTACTATCTACTTATTTTATACTGTGCTTTGAAAATAAGCATCATTTATTCTACATTTTATTTAGTGTAACAAACTGCTTATTACACTCAATCATTCAATAAATCGTCATCAATATTACATTTTTGCAGCAGATATATAATTTAGTTTGTAAAAGTATGCACAATTTATAAGATCACCCAATGGAGAAAACCCATTTTGTGTGTTATTATAATAGATTCAGTTAATTTATGGATACGAACTAAAATTGATATTCTCAATTCGATTAAATATTATCTGGATCGCGAACCTTTTTTATGACGCGGAACCAGCAGAGCCAAATGACACCCAATAATTTAAAAAATATTATCAATGTACTGGACAATTGATAAGTTCATCATACTACAAAGAGCGATAAATATGAAATTAAAAAATATAATAATAATACTATGAAGATTGTACACTTGATGTGTTAACTTTCAACTCATTTGGAAAGGCATAATGAGCGTAACCGGTTCTAATCTTTACACAATATTTGTGTGCAGTAAAATATGTTTTTTTTTGTTCATAGAAAATAAAGATGGTTGACTAACAATACTAGAGGACCTTTAACTCCGAAAAATGTAATTGTGTACCATTATCGAAATTAATATTGAGGGTTATGAAAGAATACATTTTTTTCTTTCCGCTTGGATTAAATATATTATATCAATATCCATCAATAAACCCTTTTTTCGTTCATAAAATTAATAGCAACATGTAATCTAATTATGGCAATAAAGTATTCTGCTTACTGACATCTATTAGCAGACCGGTCAAACTAGTTCTCGATAAGGTGGTAAAACTACGAGCTTTGTACCTAGAGCCTTTGAAAATAAATGGCTAATGATATTTTTCACATGGCAGCATTGTCATCAATCGCTACTGAAGTTTCCACTTCTCACTTCACTTCAGTTTTTGTGAGCTGTATTTTGGCCATGAGTGATGCATTGGCCGTAACCAGATATATTGTTATAGTTTTTTGATTTTTATATTATTTCTAGTAATGTTGGCAGATTTCGATGCGATTTACGAAGAAGAAACCGAGAATGAAGAAAATATTGAGGACACGCATGTCACATTGGTGCCAGATCCGATTGTTGTACGAGGAGCTGGGAATATGACAGTGTAGGATATTTTTCTCATTTTTTGTTACGAGTTATTTTATTTACATTGTTTTGTCATCATTCATTTGTATTTCTATAATGTTTTAAACATTCGCATCAGTCCGTGATATCATTTTAGTAATGTATATGTGCTATTTACGCTGGCATTGAACGCAAAATGTCTGGTGCCTTTGTCATGTAAACAGTAGGTACAAGTTCGATCACCTTTCATTTCGCTGGCTACGTAAATCAAACAATATTAACTTTATTGACCTCAAATCTTTTCGAAGCAACAATGCTTCAATATATTATCAATTAATTCTGTTTTTGAGAGTAGTTATCAAATTTCAGTATTAATTAAGTTTAATTGGAATTGAGGGCAGCTTACTAAAAAAAAATATGTTATTATGACAGATAGCTAAATAAACAAATTATTGAAAACGTCTGGCTGTTGCGATGCATCACGCGTATCCAAGCAATTCTTATCATATTATATTTACTATCTGTATATATTATTCACAGTTCGAAAAATTATCTTATTATATTGCAAAACAATTTACACAGTCATGAAAGCCAACATGATTTTTCATTAATTATATCTTTCTTAATGGAACAGTCTTCACTTGACGCACTATTTACGGTTATTATCATATTCAATTTGACTTATTTTGAGATATTTAATAAACGCTCAGTCTATAATTACTCAACCATTGCGACTATTATAGTTAATGAGGATTCGCTCTGACACTATTATATCGTTTCTACCCTTAGCTTTATATTAAGGATAGCTCTAAAAAATATTTATATTTTGGTCATATGGACTCTAATCTAGAAACCCATCTATAATTATTCGCATTGTTACACCAGACATATCGAATAAAAGATACATATTTGCTGGAGAAATAATTCTTTCAAAGGGCATGAGGTTAAACAATCAAGATATAAAATCATTGCACCCATCTCATTGTGACTCTTATTGAGAATGCATTTATAAAGTATATATCAGAGTTTTTTGCATAAATAATATTCAAATATTTTTTTCATTCATATTCACTTATTTTCTAGTAAAAATCTTAAAAATACATTGTTTGGATACCTTAAAAAGTGTAGTTAAGATTCAGATAGCTTATAATGTTATTTAAAATATCAAAATATGATTTTTATGTAGACAAAACTTACGAAAACAAAAATTATATTTATTTGTTTACCTTGCATTATTTAAAGTGTACGTTTATCAAACCGTCTCTTTGAAATAATACTTGAATACAATGAATAATACCCAACTTTTTTGACAAAATAAAATAATGTTTACAGACAGCACAATATGTGCTTGTTTCGTCTGGCATTTTAGATTCTAAGATTATAATAAACCCCATTTTTACGCAGACTCAAATATTGCCAAATCTGACAAATTTACACATTCCTTTACTGTCCATAAACAATGCTATCTACTATCAATTATTGATAGTGGATAAAGGATTGTATCTTAGATTGATTAAAATCCTTAGAGCAGTCATGTTGCTTATTGGTGTCCTGCCTTATTTTTTGTTTGAGAATGATAAAAGAAGATTTTTTCAGTCTATTGGAGTATTAGTGTCTGTGTTAATATATTCAGAAGAAACCAGAATAACACAAAGATGTTATTCCAAATGATAATAGAAGTTCAATGGCAGCTTAGATATATCTGAATACTCTTCAAATAATTTAATGCTTGGTTTGTTATTCTAAAAAGAGCTGCTAGTAATGATATATTATATTCCAAATTCCAACCTCTATGAATTAATATAAAATTTAAAATAACTTTGATTATTCCACGTATTCAATACGTGGAATAATCAAAGTTATTTTAAATTTTATATTAAAATGAACTTCCACAAAGTTACCGCCAAAACCATCGAAAATATCTCTATGAATTAGACAACAAATTTAAATATTTTGTTACACTGCTGAAACCTGTATTTTTATATTCGGCTTGAAAAATGTAGAACACTAGTTCCATAAATATAATTGATTCATTCAATTTAGGATGAATTTACCATATATTTTTTTCAATCAAATGACCATTTATCTCACAGAACTTTGGAATTTATTTTTGGGACCCACTTAGGAAAACACTGGTCTATAATAATAATTCGACTGTCACAAATGCATGCTTTAGCAATTTATTCTTTTTCTTCATCACTTTTCAATTTAGCATGCATTGTTTTCAGAAATTATTTACTCACGAGTTTGTTTAATTTTTGTTTGTGCATTTTTGCATCACCCACATAATTTTTTCACCTATAAAGATTCTCATCCAAATAGTAGGTTGCCCACACACATTCTTAACCCTTTTACTCTCGATGGATCAGTCCATCAATTTATTGGTGCCAGCTTTGAACAAGTATATTACTTTCATGACATATTAACAGACTATCATTATTTTTAAATGACACATTCAAATGTACAAGTTTCATAATTACAATGCAAAGATTAATATTTTTATGAATCAAATTTTAAATCCAATATGCAAGACTAAACAATCGAAGCTGACAGATAATTTATAGCAAGCTTGGCAAGCCATTACTAATCCCTACACTGATATATAATATGTAAGTAATAAACAATATATTTTGTTGGCTAGTCATTTTTTATCTAATTGATTTGCATTGAAGCTGAAAAAAATAATCTAGTATTATAGATTTGTTTAGTCAAATAACAAATTTTGAAATGATTTTTTATAACGACAAGTATTTTGTAGAAATTAAAATATTAAGAATAATGCATAATACTCATTTTGTTTTTATTTGAAACATATTTGGAGTTTTGCCAACTTTTTTTTTCACCAAAAATGGTATGAGCGTTTTAGCATATTCACTAAAAAAATCTTGAGAATAAGAGGGTTAATAAAAAAGCTTGAGATTTTTGTGTTCTTGTAATTAATTCTAAATATAATGTACATGTCTGAAACTTTAAAAGCCTGGCTTCACATTGTCAAATGAAATGTTATTAAATGTATACCTATCATTGGTCAAAAGTCTATGAAACTTCTCTACTACTCTTTGAAACAATTATATAATATGATGATTGACACAATCGTTGATTTAAAAAAAAAATTACAACCCATTCGAAGATATCTATTGTAAAACATTTTTTTATGTGCTTCAGGTTCGGGCTCAGCAACCGTTTCAACTCTGAATTCCCACCAGGACTCCAATCCCGGGTCGCTCCTGAAGAGTTCCAAGCGACGGTGATGCGAGTGAACAGCGTTCTGAAGAAGACGCTTCCTGTTAATGTTAAATGGCTTTTCTGCGGCTGCGTTTGCTGTTGCTGTACACTAGGATGTTCTCTGTGGCCTGTCATATGCCTCAGCAAAAGGGTAATGAAAGCTTTAAACACTCAATTCATTAAATGTTTGGTATACGATTTTTGCGGCTATGCAAATCAATCCTTTTGGCACTTCTCATGACGAAAATGTATACTGATGAAATTAGATTGTAAATTAAAGATTGGTATATGAGGGGTCTTAAGGGAATTGCTGATCTGTCCACATTTCATTATAAGTAGAAAACAAAATTATTGTGCGCAGTGCTCAAATTACTAGTAACAGTTGTTTACTTTTTTATTTATTCCAATTTGTAGTATTTGCAATTATGAACCATATGCCCATATTTTTAGCCAGTTAACCGCTTAGTGAAATAAAATTGGACATATTGGCATATACATCAAAGTATTAAATAAAGTGCTGTCCTAGTATAAGGATTGAAAATTTCAAAAATAAGTTTTTTTTTTAAACCTTAATATGGCACCAAATAAAGTGGTCCACCTTAATTTCAATAATTGGTATTGCTGTTTCAGTTCATCACACTAGATATTTAAGTGTATAACTTTTACCTACAACCTTGCCCTTGTAGTAACTGGCTAAAATATGTCCATTTTTGTCTCAGTTCTTTTATTGCTATTTCACAATACATCTCATTAGATATAATGTAGAATAATATTATTCAAAAATTGAATAAAACTAGTCTTCAAAGTTTTCTGAACTAAATTATGTATGAATAACTGGAATAAATTTTCCATTACTATTATAAAAATGTCTGACATTAAATTATTTAATTAAATTCAATCAATTTTGAATTTTTGGTCATTATTCTGTATTAAACCATGTAAGGAATTCAATTCTTGACACTATTTTCTGGCATTATTGTACCCATTATCAAACCACAGGCATCCTTCTGTCTTAACCACATGTACTTAATTCCTACCCAACTTCGATTATAATCTGCTTATAGCTACAATATGCCTAGAAATAATGAAAGACTGGCAATCGTGTTAATATATATTGTACTTCGAATACCGTTGAGAATATTTCCAATTCAAATTTTTAAATGAATGAAAAAAGAAATTTTAAAACATATTATAATTATCACATTAATGATGACTTTCTGCATTATTAATGTGATAATTCTTGGGAATCAGAGGGTTAAACATGTTTCACAATAGATATTTTTCATAAGAGATTGATTAATGTGTAATTTTAACTAAGTTTGTTTCAAAACCCCCTGTTTAACTTCGATCGACGCACAGTATCTTATTATTTTACCACAAATCGTGCTATGGACCTTGAACCCATTGGCATTGCATTGACAATAATTTCATTTGATTTAACGATTCTGAGGCAAAAAATTGTGATGGTACATACTGATTTTGTTTTTCTTTTCATAATATAGGCTAAAAATTCTCTGGACAAGTTGCTGGAATGGGAGAACAGTCATCTTTACAACAAGTTGGGTCTTCGGTGGAGATTGACGAAAAAGCACTGCGATTCCTCGTCCATGATGGAATATGTCCTCCTGATAGAATTTATACCCAAAATACCCATTTACAGACCTGACTAGTCCCTAACAAATGATTTTCGAAAGATTTATCACTTGTCAAGTATGTTATAACATTTAAATGTGTAATTATTATTACTGTAAGCGAAAATATCCCCTTGGTAATCGATACAATAAGCAACAATGATATAAAAGTATATTTTATAACTTTGTAATAAATTGAAACATTGTAACCTTTTAGTTACTATTTGCAAAAGCTGTGAGCGGTCTGAAAAGTTGATAATGAAAGTTATTTGCCGCGATCAACGTGCGATCTTTATAAACTTAATGCGATGATCTCTATACATTATCCTATTTTCCGAGTCTTCATTATGAGATACAATAAATTACAAAAAAAATCCCGATATAATTATTCTTATACTTTACTCATAATATTATGTAGTCGGTGTTTATTGAAAAATAATTATATATAACACTGTATAAAAATAAAATCAGCAATGATTTTTTAAAATCTTTTTTACAAACATTACTAATTATTATCAATCTATTGAATTTAATCCACACTTAGCTATGCATGGGGTTAAAAATTTTGTATTTTCATTTTGAGAAATAATCTTTACATTGATTTTATAAGAATGTGTTGTACGATGACGTTTTTGAATTCTTTTCAAATTTGTGGATAAAACAGAAAAAAATCTATAGCGTATTCTGACTGTTTTTATTTTTTTTCATTTTATACTCCCGAGTAAAACGAGTGCATAATATATATATATATATAATAATCTCCACTAATGTTGTTAAATAGAGTGTAGTTTTAAATGATAATACGAATTTCTTATTACTATAATGAAAAATGTTTTGCAAGTGTTGATTATTACAAAATTAAATTAGTGTTTTTATGCCTTAATTGAAATTCACAAGATTTTGAAAATGTGCTATTACGATGAATTTATATAAGCTTTTTCGGTAGATTATCAAACATTCAATCGTATGTATCTATTCTGATATTGCCAAAATTAACATGTTTCTCTTTCAAAGAAAAAGAATAATCGCCATATGCCATCCGAAATGAAAATCTTACTTATCTTTTTGAATTATTTTCGAAATGAAATAATATCAATAAAAGATTTCTAAAGCATTCGTCAGTTAACGAATCTAATAATTGATTGCGTAATGATTTTAAAAAATGACCCTCTTATGCTAACTTAAAGTGCATACCGTGAATTACTAGTAAAACTTTTAAGATTGTGAAATCTTCATCTGATACGTGCGTTAACATGTATTAAAGAAACGCCAGCCAAATTATTAACCAGCTAACTCGCCTCCGCGTAACTGAAACATATAATCACAGGAACAGAAAAGCCCCAGCAAATGTTTTATTTTTAAGAAAAAGTGCTCATTAGTGCTACTTATTTTTAAGCTCATGGATCAAATAAAAGTATAGTAATGTTTTTTGTAGTATATAAATAGCATTAATGAAGAAAATACTACCTGCCATGATTTAAAAAAATAATCAGCGATGACTATTGCATTTAAAAAAAAAGTGCAATCTGTAAGAGTGATTTATATCCAGGATACCTTGCAATATTGACAATTAAACCAATTCATTATTTAATATATCCAGCGGTGTAGCTTAGCAGCGATAACTAATTTCAAACAAATGTTAAAGTTTTTATTAACTTCTAGACATGTCTGTAAGTCTTAATGTCATATTCACATAAAAATATGATTTTAAACTTAATTTACCTTTGTGAAGAAGTTAAAAACGTTATTTGTCATTTCCAAGTTCTATTAAAACTGTTAACATTTCCTCACCGCCGCTGGTTTCTCGTATAGTGTTACTTGAAGTATTGGTTATTTGTTTTTATTATTTTAATGGGCAATATTTTTATACAATGTCTACAGGCAAAGATGCTAAAAATGGCTTTAGATGACCTTCATCCATAAAAATTATGTGGATAGAGAAAGGTTGAAGGTGATATATTTATTGTAAATATTGTTTATCTAAGTTCGTATGCATAATAAAAAAAAGAGAATGTAGATTACGTATACATAATGAAATGCTTTGTAAATAGGCTAACATAGAATAGTAGTTATTTAGTGTATGTTCAAATATAATTATTTGATGGTGTGACAAACGGTTTGAAACATTTAGATTTTACATTGAACTTAAAATTGCTAATTTTTTGATTTCAATTTTTTACGGATCCTTTGATTTCTATTGTTTTTTCATGTGATAATCCTAACCTTTTAATCAATCCAAATCATATAGAACTGGATGAAATTCTCAGCAGTTTATAAAATGTGATTTTATTGGTAGAGTGCATATCTCACTGCGATTTGCACTCTTTTTTCGTGCAACACTTCATATTATTTAAAAGTAATCATGTCAGATATCTTCATTACATTTTAGAAACAATCTGGTATTTTACAGAACCAAAAGAACTCCTTTGTAACCTGATTTATTTGATTAGAACACCAAATAATATTTTGCCAAACTACCTACATAGTTTCTAAATTACCCAATACACTGTAAGCTATCATTGCTAATTAATCAATACTAACTTAAAATATTTACTTACATTGAAATCATACATCATTTATTCACATTTTCTAAAATAAATTTTAAATTAATATTTAAAATGCATGACTGCATGTGATTATAAAACATTTACTTTGCATATGTTTGAAGTCAACTTTCTTTTTAGAATTTGCATATCGATCGGTTAGAAAAGTACCTGAGATTGTTAAATCAGATGTCACCTGACATGATAGTATTGAAATTAAGATATGTAATTTAAAAATTGTTTCTCTGTTTGCATTGTTGATGAAAATAATTGAGTTTATCATGTCTAGGTTATAAGAACGCTCTGCCATTTTATGCAGCCCTCCAATAATTGGTGTGGACAGTCGAGGACTTGTTTGTTCATTCTCAAAATTGATATTTAATTGGAGTGAAGGATTTGAAATAAACATAATAACCCAATGAAAGAGTTTCTTTTTTATTTTTTGACTTATTCCCAGTATTAATTCTGAATTGGCTGAATATGTGCAAGGTATTCAGGCACATATCTACAATTTGAAAAGTGCCATGTTGTCATGATAAATGTCGTTGAATTGAATGACACTGATATGATGAATTTATTTATTATGGCACGTGTCAAAAGACAATTGATGTGAAAAATTAGTCTATGGTTGAAAGTATAGACAATGTTCAACTCAGCATATTGGCTTGGCAAGAAGCCATCTCCAAACCTATGTAGGCATAACACTCATACAAATTTGGCACTTACCTTCCTTCTTAATTTGTAACTATGGTTGAATGGACCTCACTTTTAATTTGTAAGTCATAGATAACTACAAAGATTTAGCAAAAATGACAGAAGAAGCGGTTATAAGAATGGTAGTATGGGATTTAAAGTGGGATTTGATGACTGCTATTGCACATGTCTTCAGGTCACTGCGGCAACCCTGCTAATGAATATTCGGAAAGCAAAGATCCTCTGTGCATCGGTATTTTTACCATATAATGGAGTGGCTTTAAAAACAGAGTTTTAAAACATATAATTTTATATTAACTATAGATATTTTAAAATTCTCAAGTGGTTTTGTGAATTGCTTTTCAATGGAATTTGTAAATAATTATGCACTGTGGTGTTTTCTAATACAACAACTATGGATAGTAAGAAATTTCTAAAATGATGGTCAACTTAAAGGAGGTTGCATATGCGTTTTTTTGTCACGTATACATACCCACAGAAGTGAATTGTTGAATACCAGCAATATTCATCCCCAGAAATGTAAATATAAAGCAAATGATTATCTTTTAGGTGGAGATAGAAGTCTGGTTAACAAGTAGCAATAAAACAGAAAGACATATTTGAATCATTTTGATATATTTATGCCCTAAATATAATATTATATACACAGTAAAAATATATAAAATTGAGGCTTAAGCTAGTATAAATTTTCATCTACGGCATTTATAAACAGCCAATTACTTTACTATGGCTGTGTACAATAATTACATCTGCTCAATCTACAACATGTACAGAAAATTGGGGTTCTTATATTTCTAGGGCACAAATATCTGGTCCCCAGCTCACTAGAATGAATACTAAACTATTTACATTTAGCCACTGTAGTATACAATTCTTGATTCCGATCCGATTGGTCATTAATATATCAGTCGATAAAAATTCGAGATAGCCCTCAATAAAATATTTGCAGCAATACTATGGACATTTTTATCTCATTTTTTCCATCAGCAATAAAATTTCATTTAAGGGAATATTACCACATTCGTCGACCTGACTGACTCGAATTACAAATTTATATTTTAAACAACATTGAATGAGAGTTTCTCATAAATCAGTGATGCACAACCTTTTTGGGAGAAGGGCCAGATAATCAATTCTCAGATAGTTCGAGGGCCGCATGGGTAAAACTGATTAAATTAACAATATTTTTGGTGGATGTAAAATTTAAAATTTTATTGATTTATATTGCTCTTCCATTGTTTGTAAAAAATTTTGAAGAAAAAAGATGATTGATTTTATGTCATTGTGGGCCGCAGGTTGTGCATCACAGTCATACATAATTGATGAAAAGAAAAAACCAAGAATATATCATGATCTTGCTCTTGAGAGTACACATAGATATACAAAGGCAATTTTTTCAAGGTTTGGATACACAATTCAAGCTTGTAGAATGCTAAGGGTCCCACAGTTTGTTCTTCATCGAGGTATTTCCCAAACATTTAACACATAAAAAACTGTTGTTTTGAAATATGCACAATCAACAATGCTAATTTTCAGTATATAATAATCAACGTGATAAAGAATCATATACTGTGGCAGTAAAATACGGATAAAGAATTTAAAATACCAAAGGACAGAAACATTTATAAAACTAATTAAAAATTGGTTCAGTTTAAAAAGTAGTTATCAGTAAAAGAGATTATATTACCAACCACAACAAGAATTTTACAACAGTAACTTTAATCATAGGAAGTTTTCAATACAATTGTATTTATTTTAGAATCACAGAAGAGATATGGTACTATTTTTCTATTGAAACATTTACCATAAAGGAAGTATCAGAGGTTATAATATATTCCACATCGATTGAATTAGTAATTTAAAATTTAAGTTAATTGAGTATGTAAACAATATTGCTCAGACATTAGACGTCAACTTATTGTATTTCAATTCCCAAGCGCTTCAAACTTAAATATATTAGATAAATAAGAGTAGAATAACATAGTGCTGGTAAACTAACATGGCATTGTGAGATGTGGGCTATTATAGTTAGCAAACACATCTAAATTTAGATTATAGTAATCATTGAAACAGTTCTGTTGGAAGATTCTTTTATAAGACATATAATTGTAGTGGTGATTGATTATAAGTTTTCTAAACTTGTGCTTTATTGATTGAATCCTAATGTAACTTTAAACATAATATTTTGGAAACAGACAAATAAACCATGCCCAAATATACAGAATACAAATATTGGCAAGGTTACACATAATCAAAAAATGTCTACCTTTAAAACATTAGTAGTATTGCATTTTGTTTCATTATGAGAATCACCACTCAATTTGATGGTTATTATTTTTCACAATCGCCATAAAAATGCTTCATTACAATAACAAACAATAAAATTACAATGTAAGATTATAATTGTATTATCATTTTAATGCTAGATATTTTCATATCGAGGTGGTTTTTAAGAACTGCTTATTTAAAATTCGGTTTTAAAAAGGTCTACTACTTCCTCCATCAACCATGGACGAATGCAAAGTTACATATAACAATTAATTTAATGTATAACACATTGCTGCGCTTCAAAATTAGATTCACAAGTTCAAAAAATAAGGAAATTTCAAGTAAGAACACTTTCAATAGATTGAGCCGATTTCAAGGACAAAAAAATATTGCAGACTAAAAAGGCATCCGCTATTGTTATTTAAATTCAAATCTTTTAACTACTTTTAGTCAATTCCATGATGCAAATAGTGAAAAGAGAATCCAGCATAAAAAATATTTCCTTCTAAGTCTACAACTCAGGTACTGAGAAAAAAGAATTTGGATGAATACAAAGAATCAATTGACTGATTCATATATATATGGACGCCATCAATTATATGGTGAGAAAGCTAGCCGGTAAATCATCAGCCAATCTTACACAATAATTGACGGGATATGAAAGCCTAGCTCTTACATTGTAAAAATAGATAATTTTGTTTTCTTTCTTTGACTCGTGCAACTTCATTCGTTCTGGCAATTTGGAATATATCGCAATTCTTTTGCAGATTTTTTCAAATCATTATAATCTACACATCGTTAATTAAATATTACACTTCCTAGCCAAATGTTATCACAATAAATAAAGCGCAAAATATGATATCCACAACATAAGTGTACTATACAGCTAATTAATAACTTAATCTTAAATTTACTTAACAGTCAGACTACATTATACCCTTTAGTGTTAATTTATATACAAATTTTATATTGATAAGGCAAAAAATGATATATATGTATATTATCAGTAATTCAGAATGATAAGAAATTGTTTCAAATGTAATATCATAGTATCAAAACTGGCAATTTGCTATTCAACACCGATCCCTCCTAGGAAATATTTTTTTTATTCTCAAAATATCACTACGTATACCAATTATTTTTTTTAACGCAAGCTAAATGTTATTTAGTAACTGAAAAAAAAATACGAAAAATATAATTCTGTTATAACCTGTAAAATTTAAGTTTTGCCTTTGAATGTTTCACTATAAAAGCAACAGGTATTTGAATTGGATTTTTATTTTACATCTAATCACAAAGCATATAAATTATTTAGGGTTTACAGGTGGTAGGTGATTGACATATTTTATTCAAGAGAAGACTTCCTACAGACACTATCCGAAACAACCGCTAACAATAGTAATAAATTAATTATAATGTTGTTTTTTTAGTAAGATTAACAATTATGTATGGTAAATAATTATATAAAATTATATAGCTAATAGATTATTTAAGGCAAAATGGCTTTTGTGTCATAATTATTACTTTAATTCATGCTACAATACATTCATTAATAATATTTTACAAGACTCAATTAGTGTTAATTGATATTGAGAAATTTGGGTAATTTATGGTTATAGGGTCACGGGACAGAATCCCAATCCTCTCCTGCTTAGCTCCGCCTCTCTTTACGTAGGCGCCTGCCCTCTCGGCAGGCAACCACTATTCCATTTCAGAAAGATAAATTGTATTGTTTGTCTATGGTGTTTGTTGACAACAACTGTGAAACGTCATTGTGACATTTAAACAAAATATAATTTCTATTACTGTGCGATTTGATGTGGTGTTGAGGTAAATATTTAGAGGAAATCATGTCTCTCTTATTGAAAAAACTAAAAAAACCTTATGAAGATAGGATAGAAAACATAAAATCTCATATTCTCGTAATTTTTGACAGTTAATCATCTGTCACCTGAAGTTAGTTCATAGACTAGAAACAAAATAATATACTTATGTGACAGTCTCTATCCATATAATATTATTATTTGTGTAGCTTGTGGTTGCATTTTTGCTCCCAAAAATTAAACTCGATTTCATACTTATTGCGAAGTATTCTTTAGGATCTTCTATTATAATAAATTTAAAAATTAAAGATGAAACATTTCAAAAGAAAATCATAATCTTTACATTATTTAAAATAATGTTATCTGCTTTCAAATACCTGAACATGAGAAATCATTTCATTTAATGTGCTTATTTTTCATAAATCTTTACAAAAATTTGACTCTTACGACCATATTTGATAAAATTCACAAGCTGTCAAACTAAAACTTACAACTTATTCAAAATTATGATGGTTAGTAATTTATTAAAAATGTTAAGTATTGAAATTAAATGGTTGGTTCATGGTTCATTTTGACGTTTCAATATATATTTTGTTTAAACGTCACAATGACGTTTGACGCCAAGAAACACCATAGAAAAACAATTCAATTTATCTTTCTGAAATGCAAAAGTGGTTGCCTGCCAGGAGGGCAGGCGCCTACGTAAAGAGAGGCGGAGCTAAGCAGGAGAGGATTGGGATTCTGTCCTGTGACCCATAAATTACCGAAATTTGGGCTTACATATTCAGATTCTACAGACATAGTACAAAAAAATACTGATGTTTTAATACAGAAACTAGATTTTAGTCTCAACAGAATATAAATTTTGTCAATTAAAATAAATCTCAAAAAGGAGGAAACTTAAAATACACCATTCGATTGAGAACTAAAAGCAATATTCAACGCCGATAACCACTAATCACGTTTCAAAAGAAACCCTTCCTATCATTAATTTCTAATCACAAACATTACACTCGTTGACTGACGGACTGTAATAATATTTTCAAGATGTTATGATACTGTATCGGCGAAATATATCAAATGAAGATTACTAAGCCAGGCATAAAGCATACAGCTGTCTGAAGAAATACTTAGCATTCAACGCCGAGCAGCGTGCTTAAGAATCTCGAGTCTCACAATGCCGTCTTACTCGGAAGTCCACTAGGAATGTGATCGACATAGTTAGCGGGGAATTGACCCGTCAATCCGTCGGACTCCCGTGAGAGCCACTCATCATTCATTTTAGCCGTAACATAGACTCGACTACCGATACTGAGCTTCAAATCGCCATCCTGCTGCGGTACGAATTCATACAGAGCTTCGACCGGATGCCGCGCTTCGGTTGGTTTGTCAACCATGACTTTCGAGTCCTTCAAAGGTACTTTAATCTGGATAAAGTTTGCAGGGAACATTCCCTCGAGTCCACATCTGACGCGGCCGTACAGCCACTCTTCGTTGAGTTGACGGAGCAATCTTATCTTGTCGTTGGCCTGAAAGTAAATGAAAAAATTCATTATTCATAGAAATGTGTAAAGTTTCAATAATTCAGTTAAACTATTGAATAAATTTGTTTTTTTTTTTTTTGTAACAAATTCATTGTTTGGCCTGTTTTTTTACATTTAATAAACGTGGTACTCCACTTTATATAAATCAGCGTATAAAGCCTGCGATGTATACATGGGAAAGTTCTAGTTGTAATGTTTTCAATATTTACTCTGAATGGTAAATCGTCATCTTGCGATCCTGGAAAGTCATGAAGAGCAATGCCATAAGGTTCCTCGTTCATATCCACACTCCCTTGCTCATCTATGTCTACGGGAGGGATGTTTCCTGAATTCCATTCCCGAGTGGAGACATGCTGAAACTCGCAATTGTCTTGAGCAGGTGGTGGCGGAGGTGCAACAGTCGGCATGGGCGGAGAATAGCTTCCATCGTCCGTTGCGTCATTCCCTTCGCAAAAAGAATCATCCTGGAAAATAATGAAAATTATCATAAATACGTTTCAATAATCTAAACCATGTCGCTGAATAAATATTCTTATAACAGTTGAAATCTTGAACATTGATAGGGCACTTAGCAGAGCATTCAAAGTTGTTTACTTAAGTTGTTGATAGCAGTTTTTTTGATGGATATATATAGATATTTAAAATGTCAAAAATTCATTCTGACCCACCCCATCCTAAATAACAGGGTGAAGTGGAAGCGATTAGCTATCCAGTAGCTCTGCCCTAGCTGTATTTTTATATATAGACATGAAAAAGGCGAGGTTGAGCAGCTGAGTAAATATGGCCACATTGGAAATAGACATGGTTTGACAGGGACTGACTTATATACAAATTATCACAAGAATATAATAATGAAGAAAATGAAAATTAATAAACCTTACATTCCACCTGTTTTTTAAGTCAATTGTGAAATGTATTTCGCTTTTTTAAGAAACACCTCAGATTAAATGAATCATTAATAACTATCAGACTTAATGAATTTCACAAAATATTAAGTCTGAGAATGGTGAATTCACAGAAGCGAAACATGTCACAACTCAGCGAGTGAATTTTAAACTGAATTTGAATTTCTACAAAGTAACTACGAAATGCATAAAAAAAAATGTAAAAGATTTAATGACTAATGATTCCGAAAACGTTGCCAACTGGGGTTACGATAATTAGCAGTATGTATGCAGTCAAATTGCTTATTCTGAATAAAGAAAATGTAGAAACGTTAAATCAACATTAATGACAGCTGGTCATCCCTGTATAATAAAACACATATTATAAAAAATAAACAAAATTACGCTGAACACGAAAAATAAAAATATGTTTTATCAGTATTTAACAGTATTTACCAGGAAGTGCCTAATTTGTTTTGTTTATTTTTAATAAATAAAGCAGAGAAAATAACAGAGCATTGCCGTGATTGCATTGATTACAAAAAATTTACGACTTACAACACTGAAGGAAATATTTTATTGCATTACAAGAACAACAAGCAGTCAAGAAAAGCTCCATAAGTATAGTTAGTTTTTTTTCATGGTGATAATTCCAAAGCGTGAAAAAATTATACATACTTGATCTTACATATATGTATATATGTTATGTGAAAAATACCTACAGAGAAACAAAACATATTTTAGTTTGAATGAAATATGAAATTTTAAAAATTATCTTGTAACTGGAATCACTGGAAGCTGTAAAATGGCTGTATTGTTGAAAATAATGATAAAACCATACAGTTCATACATTCTTTCCGCCCCCACTAGTTTTTAATATTTAATAATCACACGCATGGTCATTCGCAATTACTGATAAGATATTGATAATTTTACCACCATTCTCATTGAAAAAAAACGTCCACATTGACGGTGGCATCAACCCAAACAAAATATTTAAAAAAAAAAAAACAATTTGAAAACGGTTATCAAACAACGAAAAAAACACTTCTAGCAATCATTATGGAGTGACAAAATTACTTATATCAATATTAAAAATTTTCAGCTGTGTAAAGCAGGGTCAGGTACAATTGTTTATAAAGAGCGGTCTTATAAAAAATGTTTTAATGAATAAGTCATATTTATCATGTACAGAGCACTTAAGAAAACATGAAAATTATTTGTTGCGAATATCATTATCTCCCTAATTTAGTCGAAATATTTATGTTAAAACATAACTTACCACAATTTGATAAGGATCTCTGACTGTCATTACAGAGTCGGAGTACAACTTCTGCCCATCATTTGCGAGATTCGTTGTAAGAAGAGAGGACTTGGGTGCCTTGGGCCTAGCTGGTTTGGCTCTAATAATTGTTGGAATCCTGTGCGTTTGCACTTTTACGGCAACTGTTTTACCATTACATAGCGGATCAAGGAAATCCGAATCGTAAACGGGACGCGTCACATTTAATCGAACAGCACCCTTAGGCGGAGAGAAAGGATCAAATGCCACCCATGAATCGAGAGTGTCCGTTTCTTTGGCAGGAGTCTTTCCACCAGAAAATAAGTCATAATCGTCTTCGAAGCCGCTCTCCGCTTGGGAAGAGTTTCCGCCGTTGAAATTAACATTGGTAGTGGACGATGTAATGTCGGATCCAAAGCTGTCAACACTGAGGCCATCGCTGCTCGACCTGGTTGTCAAAGTGGGAGAACTCGGAGGCGATGACAAATCTATCAGTGAAGCTGTCGCCACTCCACTTTCATTGTTACGGTTGGCCTTAGGCGGAGGACAGATATTCGCATGAAAGTCGTATAACGGCTGAGCTGGTTTTGGTTTTCGGCTCATCAGATTTGACAAAATTGTAGGTTTTCTATTGAAATGAGCCGGCCTTTGGGGCACATCAGGTTTCGCCATAGACACCTTAGCGAAATTGGGCGGAGGTGGTCGTGGAGGCGGTTTCTTCTTTTGGTTATCGAGTGAAGGTCCAGCAGAAGGAAACAAAAATGGATCATTAGAAAACAGATCATCCGCCCATCGATCTGATTGTTTTTTATTAGTATTGACAGCTGAAGGAGGAGGCGGAGCGGCTCTCAGGGGTTGCTTCATATCTGTTAACAAGAAAAAGCATTTCATAATACAATATCCTCCAATAATTCAATACCCTTCAAAGCAGAGTGGTGTCAAAATTTTACCGAATCTTTAATTCCATTTTTTTTATTTTATCACTGACAAAAAAATACACATCAGAATCGACGACCTATAATTTGTATAACATAACGTAGCATAATCATCATAGTGGTTGATAAAATTACATGTATTGTATGTGCCAATAAGATTAATTGCACATAAAACTCCACAGAGCGTACACAGAAAGTAAAAAAAAATGCGATACATGAAATTGTATTCAGAAGTACTTCATTTAAAAAAAACTTATACAAGAATGCAACGGTATGTTTAGAAAAACAATTAATTCTTGAAGAGTTATACAATTGTCACATGCATGGTTGTTCTGCCAGAAAAGCGATATATGTATTAAGAAAATAATGATCTATGAAAGAACTACACTATCATACAATAATGATTCGATTATATTAAATACAAAGTGAATTACTGTTTCTTTAATCTAGTAATATTTGATTCGCATTTAATTATTTAATGAAGCAAATTTTAATTCAATAAGCGTGTAAAATATATGATTTTTACTTTAATGTCGTTAAATGTAGATTCTTGATATAAAGGCAGTATTTTTTGTACTAATAAATATTTTAGTATAATCAGGATATTGTTGACCCTCATTGTGAAAATTGATATAAAATATGTGATTTATTTGTTTAAATATGAAATGTAAAGCTATTTATACTAATATAAAAAAATTGATAAACTATTATGGAACACTCATTCATTACTGTTTATCGACTCATTTTAAGTATGTCTGTAAGGTTACTTTTGGGCAGATATAATATTTCACAAAAGGAATATATTAAAAGTTCAAACACAAGTTCAATTTACAGAACAGTCAGGTTACAAATTCAAGATCATTCTACTTATGAATACATGCAAAGAAACAAGATCAAATTTATCATGCAAATTGCCATAGACAGAAGGTCCATGGTCAGCTAATAAAAAAGAAGTGAAAATGACCTTCAAAACATGATTATAAAAGGTAAGCTTGGTATAGTAATTACTTCGAAAAGACTTCGAGAAGATGGAAATGTCAAAATTTAAGTCGGAAAATGTGTAGAAAATTATTATTTTTTAAATCTTGTTTGGCTTCTTTACTTCACTAGAGTTTATAAATACATATCACAATACGTCATATATACCGTTTTAAGCCGCAGAATTGAAGAACTTACTCCAAAGAAAATGTAAGCAGTATTCCCGCAACAACAAATAAATGCAAATGTGTTGTCAGCAAACGAAATTATAGGCTAGCGTCTGACGTCTGCAGAGTAACTACGGTTGAATTGGAAATAATACACGGAGTATTGCGACAATTCGGAATAACTGCGACGCAACCACTGATATGATTGATAAACGATAACACTTGTTAATAATAGGCGTAGATTTAAAGTGAGTCAATGAATGGAAATACTCGAAAAACAACGTCCAATTCGCTCCATTGGAAACGATAACTGCATCTAATGCCACCCACTAATCACAAATGTCAAAACTATGTACATATTTAGTATACTCTCGTACCAGGCACCAGATATCACGACCTTGATAACAATGATTAGTTTTAAAAGTCGAAAGAATTAGATAGGCTTTCAGAAAACTGTGTTGAAATTTCTTTTACATCTTAACATTCTTAACATAAAATATGTGATCAGTACCCGGAAATGTATTTAGTTCCGGGAATAACAAAATGATTTAACAATATCGCTACTTATGTATGCTGGGATACAAGTAGTTTAAAGAATAAGAAGTCTATTTGGACACATTTACCTCCATATCTATTATATATCTTAATACTTCACATATGAATGAGTTTAATTCAGAAAAGGTTTTTTAGTATTAAGCCTTCCAAAACTATGACAGCGGACAACGACGAGGTATTAAACGTTTTGGCGTTGAATAATTGTATAAGCAATGACCTATTTAATCCATAAATTTCCTGTTCACTTACCGAATTGTTGTCTATAAGCCATAATTCATAATTGTAGATTATTTTACAACAGTACATGCGAAGAAGTTCGAGGATTTTCACTTTTCACGACATTAAAAACATCACTTTTTCACTCACAGTGGTCACACATTTTAGTTTTCTTTTTCAAAGCAAAATTTTACAATTTCTCAGCTCTACGAAATTAGTGGTGTAGCAAAATGTTAAACGAATCTAATAAAAGAACAATTTAGAAGAGACTACGAGAATAATTATTTTATTAAAACGTTACAAAATATCCTACCCATCGACCCTTTGTCACTTTACTCATACTATCATTATTCTTTCCATATTAAATTCAACTCAATATTACCAGCTGTAAAATAAATGTTGATTTCCCTGTTAACATAGACTAAAAAAGAGCGATTTGTTTTGCCATTAAGTTTTAAAAATCTTGCTTGATCTTGTGGGAAATTCGCAAAATTTCAGAATGGCACAATAAAATCTCATGGTACAAATGAAAACTTTTGGAATCTAGTTAAACACAAAAATACACGTTTTCAACAAAAGTGTTTTTGATGTTATGTTTCTCGGTTTAGTCTCGAGTGACTTGTTTAAATTATTCTTCTTGAATTTCCTTCAAGAAGATATCAGTGGTGGTGCCTGATATTCATATTTTCTATAACCTATATCGCCGAAGGAAATTTGGTATTAGAGTGAAACAAATTTTGATACCAACAAATTGAATTTTGAAAAAATTTTGTCATAAAAATATATTGTACGACCAGGTCTCGAAAACCTATGACCCCCATTTGATAATTTCAAGTCACTCATTTGAATTCCGGAAATAAATTATATAATTTGAAAATAAATAGTTAGAGTGAACGTGATTGTGAATGTGAACGTGAATGTGTTAAATTGTATACATATGTACTTATAGTTGAGTGAGCTTGATTTATGAGTGAACACTTGTGAAGGTATCTTTAAATAATTACAAAAAAGGACGTTTGTATTTGTCTAAAGGTGCCTAAGTATAAGCCAGACTTGACTGAATCAACGTCAAAGGCAGAGGAGCCATGAATGACGAAGAGAACATTTTTCAATAAGAATTCTTAAAATAATAACTAAAAAGTTCAATTGAATAATTTGCTTTTTTAATAATTATAATTATAATTTTATTTTTTATGTTGAAAGCTAAAGAGTAAATGCCTTTTTAATTAATAATCATCTTATTATTCACCAAAATACTCGAAATTTCAGATCCCTGAATAAACCCTAAAATCTCGTTCAAAATGCTGCCATGTCTTACACAATGTATGATTATAAAATAGATGGTATTTCTTTTTACAAGAGTGCCCATACATAAACACTAAAATAATCTATGTACTCATTGGTACTCATGCATACTTCACTTATACTTCATGCGTCAATTTTGATAGCGGTCGACGTTAAAATTATATGTAAATTTAGTTAAGTAATGTTGCTACCTTTCATCTGATAACGTATGTAAATAGAATTTAAAATGTTCCCCAAATTACAAATTATTACTGCAACAGTGCTGTAGATAAGAGCTGATGATAATGGTCCTAACCTTCATGTTATCAATGCCGTCATCCGTAGTGTTTTTGTTGACGTTTTACTTTTCCGTGTCCTGCAGTGTTGGATCATGTTTCAAACTGAAAATGACTTAAATCTACCACTAGACAGTGCCTGAGAACTCGTCGCCGTCTGTGATCTCATATCCATTCCGTAACTTATTGGCATTGAAATAGTTCTGACGCGATATTTTTAATGACTGGATTAAAGGTGTGCTCAAAGACACTAGCTTTGCTGCAAAAAATAAAAATGATAGCGAGTGATTCGGAAGAAAACTTCCCCACAGAAAATGGTTTATTATTGCAGAAAATTTTAAGTGCGGTGATGTATGGAGTGGCGTCGTTTATGATAACAGTAGTAAACAAAACTGTGTTGACAAATTTCGCCTTCCCTTCATACCAAGTTTTAGGCTTAGGCCAAATGACAGCCACGCTGCTGGTTCTGGCCGTTTGTCGAAAAATCGGAAAAGTACAATATCCACCTCTGGAATGGAGCACTTTTCGAAGAATATGGCCACTACCCGTAATATTCTTAGGAAATATGGCAACCGGCCTAGGTGGAACCAAAGAATTAAGCTTACCAATGTTTACCGCCCTCAGAAGATTCAGCATATTAATGACAATGATAGCCGAAAGGATTGTATTAGGCGTGAAAGCGACTGTCTCCGTGCAGATCTGTGTGATGGCGATGGTAGGTGGTGCACTTATAGCAGCTGCAGATGATGTTACATTTACAGTCACCGGATACACATTAGTATTATTCAATGATGCATTTACAGCTTCAAATGGAGTGTTTATGAAAAAGAAATTAGATTCCAAGGATTTGGGCAAATATGGATTGTTATATTATAATTGTTTGTTTATGTTTTTTCCAGCATTGTTTGTAGCTTGGCAAACTGGAGATATTGAAAGTTCCTACACATTCACTGGTTGGAATGATACGTGGTTCATTATCCATTTTACTATGTCTTGCATAATGGGCTTTTTCCTGTCATATACTGTTATGCAATGCACATTATACAATGGTGCTTTAACCACTACTATTATTGGTTGTTTAAAAAATATATCTGTTACTTATTTAGGTATGGTAATTGGAGGAGATTACATTTTTTCATGGATAAATTTTTTTGGTTTGAATATAAGTGTATTGGGGAGTATATTTTACACTTACGTTACATTTAGAAGAAAAAATAACGCACCTCACAACGCAGCAAAAGAAGCTTTGATATCGAAAGTTGACATAGTTTAATTAAATTACAAATTTTAATCACAAATTAATCAATCTTACTGAATGTTGTCAGTTGATAAAAAACGTATTTGAGGCTGATCATTGTTGATTTTTACTATTTATTTTAGTTTATATTGCCGCCATTGTTCTGTGCGTAAATAATAAATGTGTGGGGTAATATAACTGAATCAAGTATGCCATAAAATGTATAACGCATTTAGAACCAAAGAAAATTATCAACGAATTGGAACTTAATATTATGTATGGAACGATTTTTACTTATGTCATTATTATGACCAGATAACAAATAGACGTGTTGCTGAGAGCAACTAAAACCGGAAGTCATGAAAATCGCTCATGATGTGAATTATTATTTATTTATAAATGCCTTACCATGTTGTCACAATATTGAAAAACACAATTTTGCCCAATATTATTTATAGTATTCACTGCATAATCATGTGTTGTCAATATTTCTTATCTTTTTTGTAAAATACATTCTTTGTTTCATAAACTTGCACCTAACATTATAAAAGAGCATTTCAAAAAATATTGAAAAACATCTTCATTCCAAAAATTAAATAGAAAAAATATGTATACCCTGCTATAGTTAATTTTTTGTGCATTTATTATTGCAAAATAGGTGGTGAATTTCCTAATAATTATTTAATTAAATAAATTTATTTGATCATATATTATTTAATTAATAAAAATTATACACTGCTTAAAAATACATCAGGGCTTGAATATGTTACAAATATAATACGTGTTGAGGATCCTCCTTACTTATATTTAATGCAGGGTTTTGCTGTCATGCCAAACATAGTTATTTTTATTATGAATATCTAAATGTATTTTTTTCCCACATTTTGAATCTAAAAAGAAAATGTAAGTTTTTTTGACAATTATATTATTAATGAACAATTTAGAAAAACTTTCAAATCGTGATCATTTTACTTCAGAGGATGGTATTTTTTTACTTCTGTGTTATACTGTAATAGTCTTTACTTAGTAGCATTTTATTTAAGAATAAGTAGGTAATACAAGAAAGTCTATCTTTTTATTTGGATGATGTAATATTATTAAAACTGTATATATTATATAATATGTTCTTTCGAGTCTGCAATACTTTGAATGTACCTAAAATTCAAATAAAGGTTATTTTGAGAATAAATTTTGTTTATCTTTCAATTGTTATCAAAAAGATGGAGGGGGGGATATATTGGCATTATTACAGAAACAATTTATAAAATTCAAATATGCTGGATGCAAAAATAATAACACATTTTTAGTACTTATTCCACATAAAATGTATTGGATTAGGACCAGTTTCGCTCATGGCGAGGATTATCAACCTTGATAATGTTGATAATGCTCGCCATGAGCGAAACCGGTCGTGATCCAATACATTTTATGTGAAATAAGTACTAAAAATGTGTTATTACTTTTATTATAATGCCATTCCACCAATTATTGACAGTGAACACCTTAAAATATGATGGATGTGTCGATAAGAATATTCCAATCAGTACTTTGGAAGCATTTCCTGGAAGCGAAATCAAACCAAAATAGGTTTGTTTCACTCAATAGTGTATGGCTAAAGATTTTTTTCCTAATGTCTACCTTTTTATACAAAAAATATGTTTATTTGAAACAAATACAGGTTGTCTTCGACTTATGACCGAGATACGTTCCTGGACTTTGGTCGTATGTCGAATTGATCGTAAGTCGAATTTCATACAAAATATGTATGTACTTACATATAAAAATAAAACATGTGTATTTATTTATATCTTTTTTTATTTATTGTTAAATTTATACTTATTTATTAATATAAAATAAAATATTTACTCCATTAATATTTAAAATCATTCTTCATCTGTACTTATATAAGTACAATCCATTGGCTCATCATCAGTAGTGGAAGAAGAAGCAGTAGTAGTCTTTTTAAAAAACACCCAATTTTAGTTGAGTTGTTTGTTGTTTTTTTCCCTGTATATTTCTCTGTAGCAAGCAAGATCTTCCTGAATATGGCGGTTTATACTCAAAAATCTTTCATTATCCGAATCCATTTTTGCAAATTTTTGCATTACTTGGTCAATTTGAAGGAACGCTGCTTCCTTTTCTTTCAATACAATTTTTTTGGAGATTCCAAGACCATTTCTTTTGTTTTAGTCTCTTCTTCAACCCTTTGAATTTCGATGCATAATAATTCTTCATTTGTAAGATCTTCCAAATCATTTTCTATAAGTTGGTCTAAGTCTTCACAATCAATATTAAAATCAAGTTTCTCGCAAAGCTCTACAATGAGATTTGCAGTGTGCTCAATTTCATTTTCTTTTTCAAATTGCGACTGAGCTATGTTTTCAAAGCTTTTTCCATATTCCATACATGCATGATGATGTGACCTCTTGCCATCCCTTTCCAATATTTTTAATTGCTTGATGAATATTAAAATTCTTCCAAAACTCTTTAAACGTTTTTCCCACGTCAAGCGCTACTATTGCTTGGGCAAATGTAGTTTTTAAATACATAATAGGTTTTAAATGTGGCAATAGCTCCTTGGTCCATGGGTGCAAAATACTTGTGGTATTAGGGGGTAAATACACGATTTTAACGTTAGGATGTAAATTTCCGATATGTGGTGGATGTCTTGGTGCATTGTCTAGAATTAAAAGTATATTGAATGGACTTCCTTTCTGATTACAATATTGTTTTACTTCTGGAATAAATAAATTCAAGTCTTCAAAAATAAATTGTGTCATCCACCCTTTTTTGTTTGAGCGGTAATATAGTGGTAACTTAAAAATGCAATTTAAAAAAAAAAAAATGGTCGAGAACTACCTGTATTAAAAATAATGTGACAGCCAAAGATCACAGATGCCTACTTAAAATAATAGCTATGCATTAAAAAATATGAGAATGACATACATAGATAATAGATGAAAATGTACTTGGCTACACTGATGATACTACTCAAGGTGCTCAGGTTTTTTAATAAACAAAAAATATGGACTAGGCAGATACCATCGGAAGGCAACCTAGCCCATAGATAACATACCTAGCCCCATGTACTATAATGAGAAACAATGTTCACACTAAATAGATAGAATACTTCATACAAGAAATAGTGGGGTCAGTATTTTGACTGATGGGCTACATTGATTGAATCATATTTATATTGCGGTCTTGCACAAATACGTTTACAATATAGCAAAAAGATACAATTAATACATTCTTTGGTTTTAATTCATATTTAAATTAAAATTAATAGGATATCGTCGGTGCGCATCAAATATGGGCTATGTGACTGAGCACATTCTGAGATAACCGATAAAAACTGTTTAAAAAATAACACTTCTAATTATGGACAAATTAGCAAAAAAGACATTTACTTTATATAATAATACATTTATTGCAAATATTTACTATTTTGAACAAGAAAAAAGCTTTTAACTGAGTTTTTGGCACATGCCTCATATTCTATGCGCAGTTTTCGTCACAGCCCATATTTAATACTAGCTGTCAAAACATTTCAAATTTGGTAACTAAGCACGAGTCTAGTATAAAGTTAACAGAATCAATAAATGAGATTCTAATATTAATAAATTTATGTGAATGTTATATACTATGAAATGGAATTGTGTATTACGTAATAATATATTAATTTTCTCTTTTGGGAAACATTTTTTTGACTTCGGCTGATAATGTTTTTTTCCACATTTCCATTAAGTATTTACACTTATCGTTGGGTTATTACAACACCCAGACTTACATTACCCATATTATAACAGAAAAAAATCATATAAAACATGTTGGCGGTGCACCAACAACCAACTGAGTA
Organism: Himalopsyche kuldschensis; assembly: GCA_028554975.1. Taxonomy (NCBI): domain Eukaryota; kingdom Metazoa; phylum Arthropoda; class Insecta; order Trichoptera; family Rhyacophilidae; genus Himalopsyche; species Himalopsyche kuldschensis. Next base: position 5,171,694 of record JAHFWI010000029.1, on the reverse strand, counting down.
AGCAGAAAATTTTTGCGCGGAAGCCGTTATTTATGTAATTCTTACCTCTTGTTTTTTTTTAATAAATTTTGTTCTTTGACAATATTGTAAGCACGAATTTTAATCATTCTCTATTCCACAAATTAGCACACGATCATTTTTATGCTATTTTTATTTCAAATCGTAAATTCATCGAACCAAAAATTATAAGAAAGAGCATCACAACGAAGTGATTTTTACAACATTGACATCAGTAATTGAAACAAAACTCCAAGCTAACTAAATTGAACATATAAAATTTTAAATGAACTTCCTCAAAGTAACCGCCGAATCCACCGAAAATACTAAATTAACGTTTTTGCTCCTTCAATTCCCACATGGAAGTTAAATAATTTTCAAACGGTCTACTTGTCACAAGTTTGAATTCTTGTAATGCCTGAATTTGAAATCAGACAATGCAAGCCGTTTTTAGATTAAATAAAGACACCTCAACATTCACTTATCATATATTGTTTGGGAATCACTCGTTCAATGCATATGAATGGGTTAAATTGTTACATAAAAACACAGGCTAACACACATTATTTTATCAGAATATATTAAAAATATATATATGGCTCGGCTTTTAAGCTATTAAGTTTGCCAAATTTAAATTAGCAACTGAACCTTTCAAACTCAAAATTTTTTTACCTATTCAAATAAATAACATTAATTATGAATTTTAACACCTTAAATTTATCAATTCTTAAATAATGAGTCCGATAAAGCCCACCAATTGTATTTGTCGTAATAATTACTATTCACGATACTACATTTCAAATACCTAATAATAATAATTTACCGGCACAGTTCATGAAACACATTGAGATCAAAACATTCGCTAATTCATTTAGATTACGATAAAACAATTAAACTTCGTGATCAACTTTTAATTTTATATATAAACTTCAAAAACTGTTTACTACGCATCAGTTCAAGTTCATTCTTGTGCTTGAAATGCCTGAAGATGGCCAAAGGTGAAGCCCGAGTCGTGAGCGACAAAACTCATGGAAAAGTTCAAAATTCAAACGATTCAAATTTGATGTTGAAATTCCATCAAGAACTGTCAGTGGAAATTACGAATAAAGTTATCTTAAATTTGAAATTAGACACCTCCTCACAGATTTTGTAGCCAGATAATAGTGTGTCAATGCTTTGTCAAATGTGGTGAGATTCTTATTTTTGTAGTTTCAAATATGTTTTAATTTATTTAAAACATAATTACTTCCCGCTTATTTATAAATCAAATTTTCACAGGTAGGAAAACAGTGATATTCGGTGGATTTCTATAATTTGATGTGTCAAACGGTCACATAGCCCATATTTAATATCCAAGTTTTGAAAGTTGGCACATAGCCCATTTTCTATCTCCTTGAATATTGGGTTTTTTTCACATTTTTTAAATTTTAGAAGGTGTAGAAAAAAAAAGAAAACGAACTGTATATTTATCTCATTTTCGTTAAAATGGTCACATAGCCCACATTTGAGACGCAGCGACGATATATCAGACCTAAACATTTTTTTTGTAAATTTGAAGGAAATATAGTGATGTCGACGAAAAACAGAGTTGATACAAAACATTGATGATTCTTGAAGGTCCATTACTTTCCGTTTTGAGCTTTATACGGCATTTTCTTTTTCTCAAGCTGATCCCAGAGCTTAGCTTTTTGGCAGTGAAAAAGATGGCAGTAGTTCAAAAATATTATGACGTTTCATTCTATGAGAGTCTTCTATCTATTAGTATATTATCTATGATATGTCATTTCACAGTTGATCAAATAAAAACATGCACACAGACTTGGCAGCATATTTTCAATAATTTTGGACTACTTATTCGATTAGTTGTAAATATGTCTTCATCCGAAGAAGACTACATGTCCGAAAGTTTTCTGGCAAAATGGTATGTAAATACTCAGCAAGAGGTTTCGCGCCATCCTTTTTATTACATAAAATTATGAATGCCTATTTTCAATAATCTGTTGTACTATCTTCATCGATAAAATACTGCTTATCTTTAGAAGTTTTATACAATAAAAGTCAATGAAATCATGCACAGTTTTCAACAAATGTGATGATTTGATACCGCACGTTATTAAAAAATATGTCACCTTTAATTCTTGGGGAAAGGCTTCATTTTTAATAAATAAAACATTTTTTTTTTTTTAAACACTTCTACACAAAAATTTTTAACTAAAGGTCAGGACATTGAAATTTTGCTGATCAGGTACCAACATTTTTTATTTTATAAAAATAACATTTTTTTGGAAAGTAGAATTTTGTTGATTGTTTTACGAATAGTGTTTAATAGGTGGTGAATATCTGTGTGAGGTACAGAATAAATAGACCCGGCTCATTTAAAAGTCAGTATAAACTTACAATGAGGTTGAACGTAAAAATGATTTTTTATATATATCTATATTTTTTCTCGAGTTTCGTACATATTCCCCCCACTATATAATATTTTCTAATTTGGAAACATTTGACGCTTTTCATCGATAAATAATAGTTCAATCGTTAAGATTGCTAAAATTAGGGATTAGAAAATTTTGCATAGAATCAGTAGAAAATGAGCAATAATAAACACATTTTTCTACCTTGGTGATAAAACAGTAATGTATTTTAGCTCTACCCACTGCCAAAACTAGCCGAAACTAGCCGAAATAGCTATCAATTATATATCTTAGTATAGTTCCACAAAAATTACAACATACATAGTTGATAGCTATTTCTGCTAGTTTCGATAGTTCTGATGAGGACATATATATCTTATAATTATTGTAGAACCAAAATACATTTATTTAGCAAGCTATTTTTTTACCAAGTTATAATGGAGTTTTAACAAGTAAATTCCAATTCAATCAGTACATTTTTCTATCCTTACCTTAACAATTAACTTAAAACCAATCCCCCTTAAAATATTTCCTGGCGAATCATTCTGGTAATAGATATGCTAAGTGATATGCTAATTTTTTGATAATAAATCAAAAATAAACATTTTTCAGTATACCAATAAAAAATGACATAAAACCTGGCCTTATAAAAAACGCTTCAGAAAAGCGACAACATATGATATTAAAAAGAAAGATTGAACACCAAGCTGCCCATAGAAAAAAGCATCAACCTGTGCGAATAGTTGAGGCTACAAAACGTGAAGAAGGTCTTCAAAAATCAATTGGTAGTGATAATAAAGGATATGCTTTGCTTCAAAAGATGGGCTATAAACCTGGTCAAGGGATTGGATTGAAAGGTAACCATTATTCATGAAGATATCAATAAAACAAAACAATATTAAATGCAACCTCTATTTATAAAATTGACGTTTTTTTTGATGACAAGGACCGATTTTGGAGTCTTTTAATAATTTGAAAATGTTGTAATAGATATAGCATCTATTCTAACCGTTTTTTTAAAGTAAAATTGAGCTGCTGGCTAAGAATCAGTTGCCGTGAAACCCCTGTTAAAATGCTCCATAAGGTGTCGATATGGTCCTCTTTTGCCACTAATTTTTTAAAAATATTTGTCAAGATTTTTCAAAGATCAAAGCATACGGATGTTGGGCTCGAATCCCAGTCCGGGCAGTTTCATTTTTCAATTGATTTATTGATATCTGTTCTGAGGCTGGTTCGGATATTTGTGCTGTTTAAAATTCCCTCCCTCAGCCACTCACCCTGAAAACTGGACATAGCAAGAGATACTAACAAACCACTGGTCCTATCCTTTCTATCCCTACTCACTTAAAAAAAGAGGTTTCGTAACATGCAGTTCTATCATAGACTTCTTTAGGAGTCCATATGCTCCACATTGTTAGCGGATAGTAGCTGAGTAGAAAATTCTACTTGGTTGTGGATTCGAGTGTTTGAAACTCTGAACAGACACATTCAAACACTGATGTTTACATTTGTTCATAACCACCTCGTATCTGATCCCAAAGCATTGAGGACATTCTAATATATGTATATTATGATTAGTCATCAATTGCATCTGTGCTTCATTTCCAATTAAAAAAATTATTCACTGAAAGAAAGACTATAAACTATGTTTCCATTTGATGTATCTTGTTTGATTATAAATTTTATTCTTTATAGAAAATGGCACAACTGAACCTATTTCAGTAACCGTTAAATCTGATAGATTTGGACTTGGCAGAGCTACAGTATTAAAAGAAATATCTGAATGGAAAGCTAAAAAATTTGCTGAGAGACTTCTGCGACACCAAAAGGAATGCAATGTAGATGATTATAGGAAAAGATTATCAGACAAAAACAAAGAAAGTGTTATTAAATACGATTTAATTAAATGTCAAAAAATGTGCCAACAGTTGGATATGCAGAAGGTTAGTTGAAATATGGTGGAAGCCATTTAACACTTTGTTTATGGGGCCTTTTAACACAATCCTTATGGAGTGCAAAAATTTATGCATTTGCTAATTGGCCGTTAAATACGAAATAACATGCTAATTAACAAAGTAATTAAAAGTTCCCTTAAACAAAGTGTTAATTACTTTGGTTATTAACATTTTATTTTGTATTTGATGGCCAATTAGCAAACACACAAATTTGTGCACTCCATAAGCATTGTGTTAACTAAAAAAATGTCTATATATTTACTGAATATGAACAGTAAATCCGGAGATGCCTCTGAAAGAGGCGAAACACATGTCACAATTAGTAACAGAATACGTGAAATATTTTATAAATACATATGTATATATATTTTTTATAAAGTTATTTTAAAGTTTATTTTATATGAGAATGAATAGATAATGTATTTCAGAAGAACAGAAGAATACACCAGTTATCAATTATTACCTATTCAACTTCCTACGTACTAGTAAAAATCAATTGATACAGGGATACTCATAAATAGAACTATCCACAAAGGAACAACGCTTTATTTCTTGTCGATGTAGAATTTTGTATTTCCTAACATATTATGTAAATCACCATAATATTTTCTTATGATGATAAAATGATCTTTCACAGGATATAAAAATTCCAGATGAACCATGGTTTTGGCCAGATAATAGAGATGATGATAATGATGATGAAGACGATGATGAGAGTGAAGATAATGAAGACTCTGATGATAAAATGAATGAAATACAATTTGAGGTAAAACTTATCTATGTATTTTTATGGACCCTTTAAATTACTTTGGTAATTAGTATGTTATTTCGCATTTGATAGCCAATTAGCCAATGCACAAATTTGTGCACTCCCTAAGCATTGTGTTAATGATTGTCCTCAATGAAAAATAACCATTCTGTCTCATTTCAGCCACATTTACAACTCCAGCTGCTTTCCACTTATCTGAGAGAATGTTATTTGTACTGCATCTGGTGCGGAACATCCTATGATGACTCAACTGACTTAACATCCAGCTGCCCTGGCACCACAAGGGATGCACATTGATTCCTACATCTTATTATAAATTTGATCAGGCTGTCCTATATTCTTTGCACTTTTTTCATTTGGTAAAATGCAATAAAACTACAAATATTTTTTCTCTTTTTAACACTGTCTGAATTGGTAGTGCTCAAAAAGGAATAAATAAAATATTAAAATATATTTTTTTCAACCATAAATCAAAAATGGCTGTGAAGATAAAAGAAACCCAGTTGGGCTTATAGCTGGGATGTAATACAAAAATGGCAGTTGACAATAATTGTGGGTCAATATGTAAGGATTCAATTCATGACTAAAAAACGTTAGATGTAATAAAGAAGAATAGTTTTGATAATTTTTACATTTAAAATCTATCGAGGTCAGGTGGACTTCAAATGATGGTCAACATGAGGTCCCAATCGTCACTTCGATCATAAGTCAAATTTTATACAAAAATTGAATAAAGCATCAATATTTTCATGTGAAATGAAATATAAGTGTTAGTCCTGGCTATTATTTACCTAATTAGTCAACCCTGTTAAGCTTTCACCCACTCACCCCTAATCCTATCCTAGAAAAAGGTTGAACAGAACATCTAGTCCTTTTTTTACTCTATTCTTTTTTCGGACTCTCCCGGATTGAGTAACTGATTTTGAACCATTTCTCAAAAACACATGTACTGGTGAGATATTACTCTTAAAGTCCATATGATTTTGTAGCATTTACTGTAAATTTTCAGAGATTGGCATTCTCTAGTGTGCGTCATTATAAATCATCTTTCACAATGGATTGATGGCTGTATACCGCTAAACATTTGTAGGACACAAACAAAATTTTCTTTTTGTATGTAATACGGTGAAAAAATGTACTTGAGCTCTACAAAAATATTATATGATTGATAGTTATTTCATAATATAGTTTTAATTGTGACAAATTGATATTATGTATTTCTTGAAATGAAAGCAAATCTAGGTTTTTATTGAGTGGTAATGAGCGTACATTAGTTTTACATCAAGTTGATTAAAGTAAAATTGCATGAGCCATTTGGAATGGTCTGAGTATAGATGACGGATTAATGTTTGTTTGCTTATTAAAAATGTCATTGGATTGATGATATCTATTAATTTCGAATTGTTCCAATACATTTATCTGAGGGCTAATTAATTAACGTTTATTACCAATAAAATCCCAGATTTGCTTTTATTTCAAGAAATATATAAAAACAGTTTGCCAGTCAATACTATATTTTTTCAAAATAAAATTAGGATGTTGGAATATATGAGACCATGTATTGTGTACCTTTTCTACACCAGTATATATATAGATAAGTTGATGTTTGTTTAACACGATCAATGCATATGCACACAGGAGTCGTTCCCATGGTCGTGTCGGCCGAAAATTTAAGCTTTGGAACAGGGCCCCCTCCAAAAAAATCTCCAGCGTGCCCACAATTATTGTTATATGGCCTTGGCACTGTAAACAAAGATTTTGGAGTTTTAAGTACTTGCCCCGTAATCATAATTCTGAACTGCAAGCACCGACACAGCGGCCATGTTAGATTACACGTCAAAATAATAGCTTTATTTTTCATAATCTAGCATGCAAATGTGCTGTAATTATGCAGGCATTCACTTTCCCTAGTATGCCAGAGGGTGTTTCTTCCATAAAATACCTCCTTCGTGCAGTATTTTGTCAAACCGAATAAGGAGCGGTGTGTCCAAGGATATGGAGTCGGGTCTTTTTGGCTGGAGCCAGAAATTTTTATTTTGGCATATGTCAAATTTGGCTACTGGCCGGATTGTTAGGGTTGATATTTAATTGAATACACATACATAGGAAAAGGTGACGATATTAAACTTTTTTTAGTCGGAGTCGTGATTTTGGTAAATGCTGGAGTCGGAGTCAAATTTTTTACCGACTCCACAGCCATGGTTCTGTTACCCAATACTGCACATTCAGTGAGTTGTCAAATTATAACTGCTCATCTCATCTAACATGCTCATGGGAAAAGTTGAAGGACTAAAATATGCTTCCAGTGTTCTTAAATCTTAAGACTTATTTTTATTTTGCGTTACTTCAAGACCATAAATGGCCGTCCAGATGACGATTAACTGTATTAATGTTATGGTTATTCCTGCTGCATTCCATTTAAATGCATAATATATTCCATTTTAACACTGTGCCACCCTCCTCTCCTATTTGTTTCACGTCTCTATTTGGTAAATTCCGATAACTTTAATTGTCACCATGAATGAAATGTATTTTAATATCTATGATTAAGTCTAATACTTTGTATACAATGGGGCCGAAGGGCTTGAAGAAGTTATTCACAGCCCATGTCAAAGTAAAAACTGTTAACTAGGTACATACTGCCTAGCACACCAAGGGCTAATACAATGAAGAGAAGGTAATTAGCATTATTTTTATAATATTACAGGTAAGAAGAAAAACAATAGTAAATTTTATTTCATTTATTTAAGAAAACAATTACAGGATCTGATTGAACATCTAAAAACATCGGCTGGTATTTTCATATTTTAAAATTTGGACACCAGCAAAAAAAAAAGATACTCTTTAAGCAGTAATCTTTTCTCACTCCGTTTCCAAAATCATTGTTTGAACAAATACACATGTAATAGTTGTAGTACTTGAACTTTAGTTATTGGAATAGGTTCGCCACAATGTTTTTCTGGCAATTGTAATAGATCAGTAGTGACCTTCAAAATTATGAAAAATGTATCAGAACACTGACATTGTTTGGCTATGGTAAATGTTGCATGATCAATAATCATGAATGGTTTCTCAACCAGAATCTTAAAGAACACAAGTACGATCGTTGATAGCCATGAACAAAAAAAGTATTTTTAATGTTTGTATTCCTCCTCAGGTATACATAAATTCAGGCACAAAGTATCGAGAGAAATAATTATTCATACCTATGCATTTTGCTGACACTCATTTTCAGAAGTAAGATTTTTTTTACAGGAATGTGTCAATGGTATAAAAGTCTAATTAGCTATTACTAAAATTAAAAGGGAATACAATAATGATCAATTCAGAAACATTTCCTTATATCAAAATTATTAACCTAATTATAATATATACTTTTAACACGGAAATCAAATTCATATTTGAGGATCAGTTTTTTTATGACAGATGCATTTTAGAACTTAAAACAGAATTTTTGAAATGAATCTGAAATCCCACTTTATATGGCATGGGACCAGTACAAAAATAAAGAGAATGTTTTAGAGTGTCAGGATAGAAAATTAGTGTCAGTATAAATTTATTTTTCTTTGTTAAAAATAGTTACTTTTCCTTACTTAAATTGATTATAAATAAGGAAATCTGTCAAACATATTTTTGCGAACAGTCTATAAACAAAAGTAATAAACTTTTACACGAAATGAGTACACGCAGCACAATCAGATAAAAAGCTTAATCTTCAACACTTTCATTGTGGTCAGAACCCATTCCATTGTCTTTGTTAGGAGTAGGCGATCTGGATTTGGATTTGCTGGTCTTCTCTTTGCTTGCAGAACGAGATCTTTCCCTGAAAATAAAAATAAATATTTAATGCCGTATTGTCATAGAAACACAGTGTGCATTGGCCTCCTGATTTTTTTTCAATAATGCAACAACAGTCCAGCAGTTCCTAGATATAAACCTAAAAATGGATTGACATAGCTTCTTGGTGAAAACTCAAATATTTCAGCCCGAAAATTCATGAAAAGTGATAAAGATTTGCCTTCAGTCATCTGACCAAATTAAAAAGACTGCTAACCATTAAAGGGGTGAGCAAATCTATACTGAATGTAACTAAACATAATCTTATTTTATTACTAATTACACTTTTTTGAAGTGGAGAGTGGGTTTCCCACAACAGGTGAAATATTTAATTTTGAAAAAAATATTATTTTAAAAATTTATGTTTTTCAAGAACAAAAAATGGTATGCAAGCACAACATAGAAAAGGGCAAAAGCACATAATTATATTCAAACATTCAATATTGATGGCTAATTGCTAAAACTAGGAATCTTAGTAATATAAAATAGTAAATACCATTTATAACTATAAATGCTGGTCGTACAGGATTGGCTCTTTTAAGAATCTTCTATTAGACGGAATAATTGAACTATAAATTAATCGCACAATGACATTATACAGGCCCGTTAACAAAGTGTTAATTCTTTTCTACAATTTTATCTTTAGGATATTAGTTATTTTTTTCTGTTGTTTTGTGTTTTTTTTCAATTAAGGTTATTTGCCTATTTTTAACTGCCAATAGATAAAATTCGAGGAAAATTGCAATTTTCAATTTCAGAAAACATTTTCTGTACCAATTTGCGCGCCGACATATGTTTGTTATTTATACGCACTTCCTGATTGGTGCGATAAAATCTGTGCAAAATCAGACTTTAAATAATCTGTGTCAGGACTTCAGCTTCTGGATTATTTTTTTAATATGCCAAAATGTGGACTCGTTTAACATATTGGATGCTGAGAACACGCCTAGCGTGTTCAATTGCATACTAAAAAAAACAGGTACAGCATTGAATGTGTTAAGCTTTAACACACCTCAATTTACTCAACTGAGAAATAATACTTAAGTTAAATTACATGTTCACCGAAATACTAGCTAAGTATAATATGTTATCAAGATGAATAAAATACCTCGAATTCCTCTGTGAGGTTCTGCTTGCTGGAGATTTTGAAGGAGAGCGAGATCTAGAGGCAGCTGAACCGGATCTTTGTCTGGGAGAAACAAAATAAATAAACAAACATGCCACATCTACATGCTTCAACAATGAGTAATCAACTGTACATATCTAGGGATATGGAAACAGCAAGCAATATCTAAATGATGCTACCCATTCAAATGGTGCAATATCCAATGTTGATTATAATATCAAATTATTACATACTAACACAGTATGTAAAAAATTTTATAAATAATTTTGCTTTTCTTAAACAATGCCATTTCCATGTCACCAACTCAATTCGAAATGGCTACAAATAAAAAAAGGGGACTGAATTACTTGTAGACAATGGTTATCAATATTTTGCCACCAATTTAAACTAAACAAAGTAAAATAAATATGCTCCATGTAAACTACTAAAAATATCAAGACAGCAAGCTTAGTTATACATTAAGATAATTATTAATCGGAAAGTTTGACAAAACATACATATTGATGATCCAATTTATAGTAAATTAAAATGTCTCACAAGTAAGCTAACAGATCCTTCCAAAATACTAAGTGATCACTATAAGACCCATCATTGAAGTCAATGCTGTGTGATTGCTCATAATGATTGTATCCAGCCATCTTTTAAATTAATAATTATAAGATTGCACTAATTACTAGCAAAAAAAATCTATGAAAATAGGAATGCAACAGAAGCAAGGAAACAAAAATTGAAAACTCACTTGGACCGGGACCTAGATTTGACAGCAGGTGATTTACTCTTAGGCCTGGTTTTGGAATTGGAGCGAGAGCGTGAACGGCTGGAGCGGCGACTGCGAGACCTGTAATTAAACACTATTATAAAAACAGGAAGGTAGATTCAGTCTTCATTTGACTTGGAACATCTATCATCAGAATATAGTTTATCATCAAGGTAATTCAGCCCCGAAAGATGATTAAAAGAATGTCATCATAACAATTAAGAAATATTTTATCTCGCAACAACTCATTTTGGACTAAGTAGAAAAGAGTTAAATTTTCAAATTTATTACTTATTATAATGCAATAGATTTAATTGTGCTTACTGTGTATTGTTTGTAGAAAAGCATTACATATATGAAAAATAATATTTCACTAAATCCATAACTTGATAAATATGTCAGGACCGATTTTATGTATTGCAACTGATTAGATAAAAACTGTTGATATAGTACAGCAAAATCGTAATTAATTTTTATGAATATAGCACAGCATCATACACAAAATATAAAGTTTGTACCTTGACCTAGATCGAGTGCGCCTTCGAGACCTGGAACGACTTCTGGATGAAGAGGAGCGAGATCGTCTTCCTCCACCGCCTCCTCCGCCCCCGCCACCTCCTCCACGGCGACGGTCTTCCAACAACTTGATGCGTCGTCCATTCAAGTCAGTGTTGTCTAACTTATCCAACGCATTGCGCATGTCGGTGTGGCTGGCAAACTCCACCACCCTAAAATGGAAATTCAGTTGTAAAACTAGTAACTCTTAATAAATCATTGCAAGGGTAAATATGAACAACTTGTATTTGCTTTCAGTAAATTTATATCATCATGGTTATTCAGCCCCGAAAGATGAAAGAAATGTCATCATTTAGCATTTATTGGCACTGTACAAATATAAGTCAGAAACATACCCTTCATTCTTGCGCTGCTTGTGAGCATCAGCATATGTCACCTCTCCAGCTTGGCGCATAAAATCCTTCAAGTCCTGCAAGTACATCAGTGTTAGAAAGGTATGCAAATGTCACTCTTACGTCTACAAGTCAACCGAATTACGTGCTTCAGCCATTTAGATATATTTGTTAAAACTATTACATTATTCTACATATTTAATCTATCCGGCGTAAACTGCCTTGTTCTGTCGAATGATTCATCTAAAAAGCATTCATTAGCTGATAAGATGAACAGTTTCTTTTTAAACAATTATTATGCACAAATTTTATGATTTTTAATCGGCAAATTGTAATGTGAATTTTATTTACATCGACTGAAATGTGACTCTCAAAAGTAAATGCATAAGTGGAAAGCAACTCTGTATAGCGGACTGAAATAATTCAAAGAGAGCTCTATAAATAGTAAACCGTCTTGAATGTTTCTTCTATGGGTTTCTCACTTTCCAGTCTTTGCAGCTTGGTTGACACGTTACATTTTCTTCCGAAAGATTTGCTTTATTTCATTCCTTCCAGTTGCGTCTTTTATTTTCAATAAATCCATTCCATATTGAATTGTGCGTTCCAGCATTTTGATGGTTAGTGTTCATCATATTCCTTGTTTTGTATGCTTGTATAGATAATCCAGTAGCTGTCTCAGTTATAAGTGTCAAATCGGCAGTCAGTCGGGACCGACAGTATGCCAGACACCACAGGGATTCTCAGTCAATATTCCATATAGGCTGCGAAATTATTTCAGGAAATTAAAATGCAGGAATCTTCGGATATGCGGTGTGGTCTTCTCGGTCCTCGGAAAGATTTGTCGGTCTTTTTGGGATGTAAAATGACGGGACCTTTGTGACTTTGTTAATCTGTATGTAGGCAAGACAGTGAGTGAATTGAACTGATTAAAAATTTAATAGCCATAAAATGTCATCTAAATATATTGCAATACAGATTAACTCAGTGCCATTACCCAGGTCACAATACAGAGCCGCACGCTTTGCAGTCTCACGCAGGCATTGACTTTTGAGGTGCACCGGAGTAAATGGAGTGAAAGCATTTATGAAAGTACAAGTGACACAATAAATAAAATGATTACTGGTGATTGATGGCAGCCGGGCACGGTTACCTTCCGTCCGCCCATTCCCAATAGTCCCTTGTCACGAGTACTTTAGCGGGCGACCTTGGCTCGGGAGATTTGGGCCTCGGCCGCGTCAAGGGTGCGGGGACAGCTATTCGGCTAACTTCGAGCGGAGACTTCCGTAAGCGACACCTCACACCGCCCTCAGACCTTACACGGGAGTGGCCTTCTTTGAAAACAATTTGGTTCTTTTTGTTTCAATTCCATAGTACATAGACATACAACATATTTTTCAAAACATTATCCTACACATATAAATTACAACACAGACTATCATCGGGCATGCATTACATATTTCAGTTAAAACTAATGGTTGAAGTCATCAAAGCTTCTTCGGCGGCTCCGGGGTCACTTTATTTGGGTTTACTCTTATCCCTTTAAGAATACTTTCTCTTGATATCTTCATTTCGCACTTTTGATTGATCCCATCTCTTTTGGTGGTCTTAATTGGTTTATATCCTTACATTGGTAATGTAATTTACATATTTGAGCAGCTTTTAAAAATGTCTTCAGCGAGTCAGTTCATCCATTTTATCCATTGGCTTGACCACACATTTCCTAGGTGACGGCAGAATCCAGACATTGAGAGTTCTTCGACATCGACAAGTACACATCGGTGAATTCGTCCTTAAGTAAAGGACTTCAGACGGAGTAGACAAAAACCTGAGATATAGTTATACAATCTTATCCAAATGAGCGACCTAAAAAGTAATGAAGCTAGAGTTATATAGATTTTTTTGTAAATAATCTAATCGATAACTTTTATTTTTAATTAACGATTTCCTAAAATGTCATCACAGATTTCCGACGAGTATCGTAAGTAGCTTCTTGTCATGAATAACTTTGAATGAAAATGAACAGCAAACGCAAATATTATTCAAAAGAAACAAGGTTTTTTTGTGTATCTCAAAATAAAAAGACACAGAGGAAGTTCTGCTTAGCTTAGGCGAAATGAGAGTTCTCTCTGCTCCGAATATTTGTGAAATGCATAAAATAATGATAAATATAAGAAAAAAGTGAGATTCTTACCTGCCAACTTATACGACTGGAGAGATTTTCTACGATGAGACGGAAATCAGTGCGCGTCGGGGGGCCGTACCTACGGTCAGAGTTGGAAGAAGGTGTCACACTGAGTCCCACGCAACACACACTCTATTACTTATTTGTTCAAATACATATTAACTTGGCATTCTTCAATATTTCCACAACATATTCCGAAGTTTAAATTTTTTATTGATTTTCTATAATTATATTCCAAACAAACACTCGAAAACATTATTTCACAAAGTGAATACAAGATTTGACACATAGTTTTCATTTTTTTACTGTTTGAATTAACATTGACGTCTTTTAACACTGATTTATGTCAAGTATTGCATCAAATGATATTGTGAATAGGCACCATTTTACAAAATGCTCTAAAAGTTATAAGGTTTTCACTGTAAACTAATGGATATCAATATTTTAGTAAGATTAAAAGACTCATCTTGTGCAATTATGTAGGTTATTAATTTCAGGCTACCACCAATAAGATTGAAAAAAAGCAAAATATTATTAACCATTATAAATATCAAACGGGTAAAATGAGAAGAAAGGTGCATTTATTTATAAACCAAGCCAGATATCACTTGTGTATTTTTTTTCGATTAAATTGATTTTAGAATTAAACTATGTGAACTGGTGAACAAACTTAAAAGAAAAAAGGGGAAATATTCTTTTAGACATTATACAAGATAAATGACTGGAAAGCGGTTAATGATATAGAAGATTCATAATAATCAATATTATGAAAACAGTGACAGAAAAAATATTTACAATTGATGCAAGTATTGTTAAAGAAAAATTGGTTCAGTAAAAGAAAATAATATTATCAAGATTGTATATAAGGAATAGGAATACTAATTCGTTCATTAAATTTGTCTCTCTTCTATTGACGAGGTAGTAAAAATAAAATTGAATTTCTTTAAATATAAAGAAAATATTCAGTTTAAAAAAAAATGGAAATTGAAAATTTATTGATACCTTTTATTATAGTTAGAATTATCACCATTATGATGTATTCTTATGAAAAACTGTAATATAAATATATTTGGCCTAGGCTGGACCAGCAAAAAAATTGGTAGGTCATCTTAGCACTGGTCTAGTTGTCATATAACATCAAGGCCCAGGATGAGAATGCTGATTTAAAGCTTTCACATTTAATCCAAGTAAGATTTGGTCTATAAATAAATTAGCACTTTGGAAATGTATATCAAATTAGTGCATTCTCAATAATAATTAAGAATATTAGTGAACAGGCTTTTAAGTAGATTTTTATGTTCATCCGCTTTGTTGATACAAATTTTATTGATTTACAACTCACCTCAGTAGGAATATTTACAATTCGCAATATAAATTAGGAAGTTTTAGAAAGGTGTGTGGGATAGTGAACTACTTCACCCCTCGAGAACTTGTAACTAGGAATGCAAAAAAAAATGAGATTACCATCTATCTTCAGATAAACAGGTATTTTAAGAGTCACATGAAGCGTTACATTCATCGCAACCATTTGAATTTACAGTACCAACATTCGACCATCATTTACTTTACTATTAAATGTTAGCGCAAATAACAATTGACATGAAAGACACCCCCAAATTACTTTTTAAAAATCAATCAATATAAACTGAATCAAGAGTTTAGGTTGAATGTAGGCATCGATGGCGAGCGAGGGAGCATAGAAAACAGGAAAGGAAATGGTTGTGTTATGCTGTCTCATACTTGTCCCGGCTGCGAGCGGCTCGCGGGTGTGGCGCTCCGTTGCGGCCGTGATCTCTCCACATGTCTGCCCCGCGAGGCGTGCCACGCGCTCGCTCCACCGACACCCTGCAACAACACAACAAGGCGCGTCGCGCTCAGCCCCCAACACTAGCAGGATAGGAGTTTGGACGCTCACCGACCCATCTCTCTTCGGCAACCTTTCAAACCTTTTATCAAAATTATTTCAGACTAAAATAAAGTGTTAATTTATACAACAGACTAGGTTGAAAAGGCTGCGAAGTGAGCAGACGGAGGCGACGGGAATTGAGTCTGAGGGCGGACAGGGTCGGAAATGGAGGGGCAAAAAGAAGTGGGCCTCACTTGTCTCCGAATCGCGGAGGTCTCCGGAAGTCGTCGCGGCCGTGGTCTCTCCTTCTCTCGATGCCGCGCGCAGGCTCCACCACGATCCTGCCAACAACATACAAGCCGCACTCAGCACCTTCACACCTTGACCCACTGGCAGCCGACGCCGGCCCTCTCCTCCTACCCTAACCTAACTTGTGCCTGCCTCACTTGCCCACTGGCAGCTTTACTATATATAAACATGCTTTTCAAGTAATATCTGCACATCGGAAAACTGTTATGTCAATTTTGTCACATTGATTTGCCGGTAAAGGCACAATCGTTTCGATGACCAGATTTAAAGCATATTTTTTACCCATTAAAACACTGCAAGATAAGGCACGCATTATGAAATTTAACGCGATACAGAGACCAAAATGGTCGATGTTATAGGTCTTATAAAAAACAGCCTAAAGTAATTGTATCTCTAAGGAAGTTGATCAACATGTATATTAAAATCCGAAATACTCTTTGTATGTTTCCATCATGAAAACCATTCTCAAGAGTGAGAATATACAACTGGTATGAATATTGCAGGAAGGTGAGGATTAAAAAATATTCTCACCTTTGAGAATGGTTGGTTCAGAGGAAACATAAATTCCCACCGTTTTCCTAATCGGTGAAGAGAAAATAAATTTTCCATTACGTATATAAAAATTAATCGATGGCCAATAATAATATATGGTAACATTATATTGCATTTATTTTTTATGCATTTTGGGGAAAAATATAAAAGTTTCCAAACAGATGTTGAACTGACATAATATATTGTATTCTAAATGTAAGGTTTTGTTTATAATGAAATAAAAGCTTCATAATTTGAGGACTATTTGATATTTTTATCTTAGTTTCAAAACGAAATGATGTCCCTAAATCCTATAAAACATGTATTTCCTTAAAATTTACTGGATTGCCAGTATTTAAATATGTAGTTGTATTGCAATGTATGAACTTAAATTCAATTATTTATCAAAAGATTCTTTACACAACAGGGGAGTCTCGATTCATCATTGTCATTTAGTGTAAGACAATTAGGAAAAAATAGTCCTGCATTGATTGCTGACAGTGAATGTTACGCCTGTAGATTTCCAATAGAACTTAGATTATTTCAATGAAATAGGCGTAACTATGGCTTGAAATAATTGGGAGAAGAAAAGAAATTAAATTTAAGTGAACCAGTGAAAAAAAAATCCAATACTGATATTACCTATCCCTCAAAACTACCAAATTCATACTTTACTTAAGAATATATAAATCAAGATGATGGATATTTGGTTTGAATTGATTTTTTCACCTCGCTTCTTTCCGAGTGCAGTTCAAATAAGGTCGGCAATAATTACTATTCAAAATTAGTAATGGATCTTCCTCAGTATCATACACTACAGTAGTACATAGTATACTACACCTTCAATAAATGGTAAATCTCTGACAACATACTAATTTTCAACACAATTCATAATTGAAACCTTGAACACAGGTCTATCGAAAATTTCACATCATAAATATTAGTATGAAGGGCATCATTGTATTAGATGGTTTAATTCTGTACTCAATTTCAACTTTTGGTTTATAAGGTATTATCTTATCTGTGATGAAATTTCCAGTAAAAAGATAAGCAACAGCTATTAAAGTGTTGATGGTTTTTTTCAATCATGAGCACCAAGGTTCGATTGGAATACTATATTTTCTGCGGTGAATTGTACTGTACGTCTTCTAGCATTCATTAAAAAAATATCGAGAATCCTCTGTTAAGTAACTGAAATTTACGATTGTTGTCAATCTTCAAGATTTTAAAAGTTTTGGATTAAAAAATAGTAAAACTTACCGCTCTCCAAGTAGTTCTTTCCCATTCAACTCATAGACAGCATCATCAGCATCTCTGTAGTCGTCAAATTCCTGCAAAAAGAAAGTCTGCTGATAGTAAATAGTCCTTAGATATGCTGTAGTGAAGTATTGAAGCGATCGAATTTTATTCAGCAGTATATATTTGGCATCAAGGTATGTCAGCCCCGAAAGATGTAAACATCATTATGAATTAAAGGGAAGATAAAATCGGCATCATATTGTACTATTGTAAATGGACGTATCGTAAAAAAAAAAACATGGCGGAAACGGCCATAGGTCACATTTTTTTTGCAATTGCGAAAATACTTCAGTCCAAATAAATACAATTAACAAATAATAGCATACGCCAGTATGTATTCAGATTAGTGATAAAGCGTCACTTAGCGTCAAGTGGTCACAAACATTACGTTGGCAAACATCTGTCCAAGAAATTTACTTCCCATTTTACTTAGGCATGAACACGTGTAAAATTAACAAAAACCACTTACCACAAACCCATAGCCGTTTTTGATGAGAATGTCGCGAGTACGTCCGAATCCTTTGAAGAACTTCTCAAGATCTCTCTCCCTGACACCAAAGGGGAGTCCTCCCACGTAGACTCGTGAACCAACCATCTAGAAAAGCAATGGCGAATGAGTTGATAAAGTGCCGGTAACCTGCTTAAACACAAAGTTCCAGGAGGTTTGCATTCGAAAGGGGACGGTACATGTCACTTGCAGACTGGTTTAGAGACACAAACGAAATTAATATTTATTCGTACGAGTTAGTTATCCGGCGAAAGTTGCCACGCAGAAAACATGGAGCGGAAAATAAATAATGGCGACATACAAAATTGAAAGCCGTTAACTATTAATTATCGGAGCAGAGGAATGCACACTTACCGTTTAAGTTAAACGATTAATCCACTAGACTGTTTAAAAATCAGCAACAAACACACGTAGTTGCGAAACCGTTCAATGAACGATTCGACAACCAAAGAGCTAGAAGCAAGCTCAAGCTAGCTGGCTGGCAAAGTGAGGGGTCCACAAGTGCGTATCGCCGACGGCACCAAGCCGGATATCAGACGAACCGGCTTGGTATCGCTGATAAGCTAAGTGACTATTTATAATACATGTTGAGAGAAAAATACTGTTAACATTTCAGAACCCTGACATTAATACAATAAATTTTAAATTGTATTTTTAACTAAGCTTTGACGGCGTTTTTAATAAATAAAATTAATGTTTGCCACTTTGACTTGCAAATGAACATTTACCCACCATCGACAATAAAAGAGAAATCAATATAATTTTCTTTTTCCCGCGCATTTGGAATTTGTCAACTGCTATAGTTTTAGTTCTAAGCGATATAAATTAATTATGTGAGTTTAAAAGAAAACCACAAATTAAGGCACTAAAATAAAATAAAAAATCAGATAAAAGCATCAACCATAAATAAGATTTTTAATAAGGGCTATATTTTATGTGGAGCTCAATAATTTGTAGGCATCTGGAATACCTACATAATTTGTAAAAAAAAGACTACAGGACTGCCATACATGCATTCAATTCAAAGATATATAATGGTAGACATTTTGCTCAATCGTCTGAACTTTTGGGTAATGTCTGTGCTACATTAAAATATAGTTGAACTGGCTATATTTACTGTCACTTTATATGATGTGCATTGTGTGATATTTATATATTTTTTCTGATGGCCCCCTTTTTCAATCAGTAAATGAGGAGTGTAAAAGCATATCTAATAATAATATAAGCTCTATCCATATATTATCATTTTTGAGATAATGATTGATTAATGATCCGGTTCTTACGTTCTATGCCCTGCAATCTTCAAACCAATGAAAAATTACCTCTAAGCCATTTAAAATCGACATCGAAAATGACGATCAAATGCATAACCGCTTCTTTCCACCATATGTGAAGTTCAAAACCGCCACAATGCACCAATCACGAGCCAGGGAACACTGACCTACCGCCCTGTCACCATACAAACGTTTTGTGTTCCCTTTGCAAATTATTCTAATATTATACTTGAAGATTAAAATCGTTTTTTTCGATTGCTGAACAATTTGATTTTGTGGAGAGAGGCGGTCATGCATTTAAACCCCTCAAATGTCACAGCTGAATAATCCATACAAATGGAACTTAAAAAAGAAGCAAATGTCATTATAATATTACTAACTATATTGTGTATATCGGACAAAGAGGAAGATCACTACTTAACACTCAAATTAAAGAACATTTAGCTTGTGTCATAAAAAGAGATGAATTATCTTCTTTTGGTAACCATTTTTTATTTTATAATAACCATACTTTTGATGAATCCAAATTGAAAAAAAACCATGTAATATTTTAGAATTTTTTAAATTCATATTTTTTTTGCTGTTATATTTTTAATGTGTGCTTAATTTATAGTTGCGATTCCTGTTTAGTGTCATTTCGTTTGCAAGAAATCATCGTCATTTTTATTATTGACAATTTAATTCCACTTATGTGTGGATGATCTTTAAATTCTTGTTACATTTCTTAAACCAATTGTTTGTAATACCTTGACTTATGTTTCTGTTTTTGATATAAATAACCATGTTTCAGTATATATTTCATCAGTTGATATTGCTCACAATGAGTGAAACTGGTCTCAGGACAGTTTTTAGCAGAATTTAATGTGGGAATAGCACTAAAATGTGTTTTATCTGTCTAAAATAATTATTATCATAGTCAAAACAGAAGTGTAGTTAAAAAGTTGTGATACCAGATGTGATACTTGTTTCGCCTTTTTGAGAAGCATCTTCAGAGGAAGTCTAACACAAGATTACTATTTATAGCCTAGATATTAATTCCGATTCAATCACTTTTAAGATTTTAACTGACTATTCCTGGTAGAAAGGCATTATATTTATTAAATAAATTAGGTGTGAGTGTAAAAATCAGTTAGATAGTATTCGTGATGATTAGAACCCTGACCATTTCACTGTTTAGGCATAAGCAGTCATGGTACCAGTAAAAATATTAATGTTTGGAGGAGGAAATCTCACAGGAAGTAGTCCATCTTATTTCAAATGTTCGTTATTAAAAAAATAATTTCTATTGATTCGATTATTATAATTATTCTTAATCTCTCATTAATTTTCGAGGACTCTTATCTATTCAATTTTAATCCTTCACTTCTAAACTGTCTTCTCAGAGATCTTCTACATTTTATTTTTATTTCAAATATGATTTTAAAATTTTCAAAATTTTCTATAAAATGTCTGAAACTTTAGTTACTCAATTAAAGCATTTAACTGAACCTAATTACTTTCTCTATCTTTTCTGTTGATCAAAGTTCAGCTGACGATATAAATGACTAAGATATTTTTATCGTAAGATTTATAGATGAAATAAGGCTCGAGGATTAAACATAGTTTGAATAAAACTTCACTTTTTTTCACAATTTATGAAATTTATTTTTTGTAAGCAACTACATAAATATATCATTGCAATTTTTTTCTCAAAGGTATAATAATTCCTGAGATGCAATAAATATTTAAACCTAAGAGTTATAAAAATATCTATTATTTTACTTATAATTAATGAATAGTTTATCTTTACTTATAATTTATATAGTTTTTAATTTAAAAGATAAATTCATAAGTTCATGTATAATACTTTTTATGCCCCTATTTTTATTACATACAATACAAAATGAATTTTAGGCTAGTTAACAAAGTATTGGATACCATATATTTTTTTATCACCATAGAGTATAAATCACACGTTAAAACTAGACAGCGGTGAGGTTTTTTTTTCAATTGACTTCATCTGAGGTCCGGAATCTTATTTTACAGAGCAGCTTTCTCAATTATATTATTTTATCTACCCAAGATCATGCTTATAATTTGTTATATTCATTACATGACTTGCATATTTTGTAAACAATATTTCAACATAAAGCTATATCATATAAATTTAGTTTTACAGTTAGGTTGTCCAATTTAAAAACAACGTTAGTATTTCAACACAAATGTTCACCAACAACAATTTGACAATCCCAAAAAGTGGACTTTGTGCATAAACGCACTGACTTCACACACAGATTTCAACAGCAGTGCATGCATTGTGAATTAATAAAAAAAAATTAAGAAAACATAATTTTACATTTACAGTAGATTTTTAAATTTGGCAGCAGAATATTTCAGTTAAACAATTCATGTTTTAAATGTGAGTAAACTGAAATATCTAAACAACAAAGTGAACAAAAAAAAGATTTAGTATGGGTACCAAATTTTATTTCAAATTATAAGCCACACTTATCACTGAAACTTGAAAATGAATGTGTCATAATATATAAACCTGGTAAATCAAAATTATTAAGATATATAGCATTTTGGAAAGTATTTATATAGACCCCAGGTTCTAAGCCGGTGAGCTATGAAGTGATTCATAGGATTATCAACTTTTTAAAATACTAAACTGATTTTTTGAACAAAAAATCACAAAATTCATTTATCATCAGTTTCAGACCCATTATAATAGACATGACAATGCTTTTTCAAAGGAGAGAGTAATACATACTTGTGGGATACATAATTTCATTTGGAAGTCAAATAGCTTAAAAAACAGAAAATTTAACAATTTCCATGAAGTTATCTGGTTTTTGTAGATTCTTACGTTTATTCAACACTATTAAAAGCGTTTCTATGAAAATCTGTCAAAGGGACATGGGTTACTTAGCGTCTGTAAAGAGTATCAACTCGAGAAAGGTTGGGAGCCTGTGATATGAACCTTTCATTATCAAATGCTTTTCAATACAAGATCAATTGATCATTTAAAATAAATAATATTGGGGAAATGAAATATTCTTGAAATTGCGTTTTTTAATATTTTATTTACCAACATAGAATCTGAATACCTATTTACTTGAACAAGTTCAAAAATTGTTGACAAAACTTCATGACCCATACCATTGAGTACATATAATGCTTAACAAAGTGCAAGTGCAAAAAATAGTAAAATCATTTATGATATAATCATATTTTTTTTGTTAACCTAACAAAAGTTATATTTGATAATGATTAAATACTTCAAAACCTGATTCAGTATTGAACTTAACACTAAATAAAATCAATGTTATTTGGTTTCCTATACAGTTTAACGCAATAAGATTATATAAATTTTGCGTTTAACATTGAAAAGCCATAAATATTATGAGAAATATAAAAATACATATTTGAGACCAAGACAAAATATAATGATACCTTAATCTATTCTATGGACATGGTCCGTGAATAGTTTAGCAATCACAGATTTAGAATCATACTAGTCTATCATTCGGAGTATAATTCACATATTGAGGCAGCGCAGTTTCTTTTCAGGAAGTCTCTTGCTAAATTGATAATTGTCCGACACGATTGGAGCTGCGGCTTCTTGAGGTTCCGGGTCACCTCCGAGTCTTACCAAGCACATTTTTAATGCGGCAGCTTGTCTTCTAACGATTCGTTCTAATGCAAACAGATGATCATCTCTTGCTCCGGGGATGTGCTCTCGCATAAATCTTGCTAATCGCAGGACATATTCGGCATTGTGGCCAGATGGTCCACTAGTATTTACTACTTGATGCGCAATCGATTCCAAGGACGTCTCTCCTAGCCAATGGCGGTTTCCAGGAACAGCAACATATATGACTGCAGGAATGGACGGTTCTGTGCCCGTTGGATGGAAGAAGGCTTTGTGTACATCATATCCGCCGAGTCTGCATTCTCGTTGTTGGAGATATGGAAGAGCCGCATCTCCGACCAACTCGAAAGCTCGTCCCCAAGTCACAGCCTAGAATAGTAAAAATACATGTAGTTAGTAATATAAAATAACTTTGATTATTCATCGTATTGTGTTACTAATTGAGACACGTGTTTCGCCTGTTTCAGAGGCATCTTCGGACTAACTATCGCAAAGTTTGCTTAAGTAATAAAGCAAGTTGATTCTAATATTTAAAATGATAAAATTACACGATGGAGTTTGGGATTTTTCCTTTTATGGGAAGCAAGGAGGGGGTTATAGGATCAAAGCAAAGCAAACAAACAATTATACTACTTATGAAGTTTGCAATTACAAAATATGAACTAATGGGATGCAATCAATTAGAAAAGGGTTAAACCTGTCATTGTGAATAATATAAGCAGTGGCGAGTATATACATACATATGTAGATAGTGTCAATCATTTTTTATTCAGTATTCTACTATGATACAGAAGGTAAGTATTGGCATATGTATATTAAAACCAAATTGAAAAACGTTCTTCATTAGTGTTTATTGTTCACAACAAAATCATTTACGAAATTTTTATATTGTTTTCAGAGGACTTTCTGATTATTATAGTAACTTAATAAGTAAAACTAACCCAAAAATTTTATGAATGAGATTAGAAAATTAGCAAATTAGTAGGAAAGGTGGTTAGGACATAACACATACATTAATATCATTGAAATGGATACACAGGTAAAATCATTCTTCTGTGAACTGTTGTCGCAAGACCATGTGACAGTAACAGATGTATGGAGGAGAGAGAATAATAGAAAAGAGTAAGAGAGTTCATATTACTTTCGAGGCAGTGGCACAATATTATTTTATGTGATATTTGATATCATAACAACATGTGAGTAATAACTGGTTTATTTTTGACACCAAAACGACATAATGTTTATCAAAACTTTTGGTAATTTCAAATTTGGTCAGCAGAATAATGCTATTTTTTGTCCTATTGAAGTCCATGGTAATTTTTGAATTTGTTTATTACATAAGAAAAGCTTTATACAATTGATGACATTTGAAATACATTTTTTTTACAATAATTATCGATGCAGAGCATTTATTCTCTATGTAAAAACAAGAAATTGAGTATTTTAAGAGATAACATTGTAGAAGTTTAATTTGAAAAATATTTTTTTATTTCTTTAATGGAATATTCAAATAAATGGTATGGAACGGAGAGATTCGAGTGTAAGGGTACATACAGATATAATTTAACATACATATGTACTTACTTTTAGCTAACTGAATGCCATGTTTAAGAGAAAAGATAAGTGTGGAGTGGAAATGATAAAAAAATGTTTGGATGATTATATTATGTAAATACATATTTAGTTTTAATTTATTTGTAAATAATATCCTAATGAAAAATCCAGATTTTTTAGTTTAAGTGTTGTGTATTATTATTTAATATACATACATAGATAGGTAATCTCATATAAAAAACGAAATTATGTAAATTTTAATTTATGTAATTCTTTTACCAGATTTAACCAGTTTCAATACACTTTTTTATTATTGATATAATTAATTTTATCATGAAAGTAAAGTCCAAAATCAATTACAGATTTAGTATTTTGTCATAACATGAAAATAAAACGCAAAATGAGTATTATTTATGTCTTCAAAATGAGTTCACCTTAAAACATGCTTGAATAATTAATATCATTATTCTTTTTAAGAGAAACGAAACCAGATTCAGTACAATATTTTTTTAAATCGTGAAATGTGTTTCAACTATGACCATTTCGTCTAATGATAAAGCAAGGACCCGAAATTCCCGATTTTCGTATATAATTTTTCAAATGTGAATGTATGTATAACATATTATAAAATTTCATTATTTGGTTGTGAATTCACGACAAGTTTATGTTCAATTTATTATTTGTTGTGAGATGAGATCAGGTCGTGGACCCAAAGTGAAAGAAGTTAGGTAAAAAATGTATTCTTGTAGGCGACCAGATGTTCGTTTATTCGAAAATTTGTTGAATATTCTCATTTATATAGCGCACATATAAATTAATATTCTAATTGGATTCCAAGCGACTGTATTTGTCGTCCAGTCCTTCAAAATTTTAGAAAATTCAATCCAGCCCATTTCAAAAAAAGTTTGGTGGCCCCTGCTCTTCTCATGTCACTGTAGGTGAATAAATAGATTTGAAATTAAAATGTACCATTGACTAGTTGCATATTATTCTTTCACGGATTTCATCAGTTAAAGATCTTGGCGTACAATTTGAGAGCAAACTTACATTCAACAATCAGACTACTAAGTAGTCTTAATGTGATTGCAAGTCTTGCAACAAAGCATTGCAAATGTTGGGCTTTATCCTCCATACTACCAAGGACTTTTCAGGAGTAAAAATTTTGATACTAATGTATAATTCTTTAGTTCGGCTTGAGAGTGGATCGATTGTTTGGGCCCCGGGAGGTGCGAAATATGTTCTTATGGGTTCCATGACAAATCAGAACATGACTTTTCAGAACATGACAATTCAGAACAATCTGACGCCTTGACACCGTTCGAGCGCGCTCGCTCTATAATATTGGGTTTTCACATACATATTTGTTTATAAACAATTTACCAATTATAAATAGGTTTGCCACAACAATCTGCATTTCCGAGATCGCCGAAATTACAATAAATGTTTACTAGCTATTGTAGTTCGCGTGCGGCATTTCAAAATTTATTCGTAGGGCTGGCACAAAAAAGAATATATATATTTATAACATTTTCAGATGATTGCGTGGAGTTTATAAGTAATTTAATAATTGATTAATAACTATGATTTTATAATTTTTTTCTCTCTGTTTTTATGACTACAAGGTTTTCATCTTTTTTAAAATTAATTTCTGATTTTTATTATGTATTTACATGTATGTATGTATATATATAAATACATGTATTGATATTTGTCAAATGCATGGCGCATTGGCGTCAGCTGTAATGCCATGCTTTGCTTTTTCTTAAATAAATAAATTATTAGTAGAAAAGGTTTATGTCATTATAAGTATAAATTATGACTTTCTACCAGGGCTGTGGAGTCGGGGCTTTTTGGCCTGAGTCTGAGTCGTACTCGTAGTCGGAGTTTGAGTCGTGTTTTTGGTCAATGTTGGAGTCGTATTTTTGGCAAATGCTGGAGTCGAAGTAGAACTTTTTTTACCGACTTCACAGCCCCGTTTTCTACGATTGTAAAATGGACATCGGCGCGGCATCAGCGCGGCAAAATGACCGTCCCGTTATGAAAAAATGTTCAAATCTTGTCCATCGATTACTTCAGAAACAAACGGTATGGCCAACATCGATATGAAGACGGCCCGTAAAATTTTCC
Organism: Himalopsyche kuldschensis; assembly: GCA_028554975.1. NCBI lineage: Eukaryota > Metazoa > Arthropoda > Insecta > Trichoptera > Rhyacophilidae > Himalopsyche > Himalopsyche kuldschensis. The sequence continues at coordinate 5,144,670 of JAHFWI010000029.1, read as the reverse complement.
ATTTCGTACCCTGTTTGGATGACATATTACGATGCTATGGCCAAAGATCTGTGAATGCTGCAGATTATTTATTATGTGAAAAATGTAAACAAAGTGACAAACACTGTTAAAGTAGCTTGTTTTAGGTATGAATAATATTAATTTGTACTATTCCAATGCAGTCAGTGACACGGATATTATCATCTCAGTGACGTCCGAAAAAAATACAAAAGTTCACGAACAGGCGAGCGAGTGTAATCAAAATCACGTGAATATACAATGCAATAATAACATCGAGATAAATTAAACTGGCCGGCGGACCCGAGACGTCGTGAATAATGGAAGGAATCATTTTATTCAATTGCCATTCACCGTCAGAAGTTTTTTGACCGATACGACTGGGAAAATATCGGGGAAGTTCATTATGAGTTTATTTTTTTTTCTTATTTTCATACCTAATGGAAAATCCTAAAAATATATCTTGAGCGCCACATAATCTTATATATAAAACCGAAACGATGTATGTATGTATGTCTGTGGGTCTGTAATTCTTTGCGAATGATATAACATTAAATAATTATTGGTTGCTTAGTCCGAGCGAAGCCGGGTAGCAATACTAGAAATACCGAAACGGCGTATGTATGTATGTATGTCTGTGGGTCTGTAATTCTTTGGGAATGATATAACATTAAATAATTATTGGTCGCTTAGTCCGAGCGAAGCTGGGTAGCAATACTAGTTATTGTATAATATACAATTAGATTGTTTCAAAATTTAAATTAAATATTATTGCAAGGTTACGGCAGTTTTTTGGACTAACGTGAATATTACTAATCAAATACTCGGGTTATTGAAATGAGTGTCTATATCTGTTAAATAAATAATGTCACAGCTGGGATTCGTATTTTAAATCATATTATAATCATAAACATATGTATATACTTGCTGCCAATATCAATCAGATCGCGGCTAGATTCTGATGAAAACGTTTAAATATTCAGAAAATGACGCGTTTTTTTGTAACTATGTCGATTCCCAATGTGGATCATATTATTATGTACTCTAATGGAGCTAATCATAATAGAAGTTAACACCATTTCGTATTCAGTAGCTCAAAAGTTTATGTCAAAATGGTCGAAGATAGGCACCGTTTTTCAGAATAAATTAATGATCAAAAGAGAATTAAATAAATTCCTATGTTAAAAAAATACATTTATTATTTCAGGACCAAACGTTATTTCCTATATTGGTCATATTTGTTGGAGAATCAATCGATCATTTCCGAAAGCTCCGAAAGACGAAACCCGGATCGTATTTGCCAAAACTTCTTACTACGCAATAGTTTCCTTTAGTAACAAATAAACGAAGCGTTTTCAAAAAGTAAATTAAAAAGTAAAAAAATTGTTGAAAGATCTTGTTTAACTGGTAGTTTTTGTAATAAAAAGGGACGAAATGTTTTAATGTAAAAAAAAATTTTAAAATATACATCCATACAATACAAACTGAAGCAACAATGTCACAAAAGCTAGAAAAAAGATTTATTTCCTATTTTTATTAAAGCGACGTCGCTCAATGTTAAATGAAAAAAAAATAGAAGGATTTTTAAGCATAATGATTTAATTTTCTATTACAATCCAATTTGAAGGAAATATTATTTTATAAAGCGTTTATTTTGCATTTTGTAATAACGTATACATTTTCTAATAAATGAGTCCCTTAATTAAAGCCCTGTTGTGAAGTGTACGTTGTAGTAGAATATGCTCGTACGATCAATGTACACAAATACAATTTATTGCTGAATCAATAAATTGAAAGCTAAAATTAGTCGATATGTAATTGAGTGCATAGGATATCAAAAGTTAATTCATAATCAATAAAAAAATAGAACAGATAAAATGCAGCCATGCCATTCGCCATAGATATTTATCTAACGCTTTTTTTTACACGGTAGATACATACGTTCCACTAAAAACCGTGCATAAAGTGATAAAAATCATAGAAAAATTGCAGATTAGTTCCTCGAATTAAAATTTAAAAAAACAACATTGTAGTATGTATAGAAAATCGCGTAAAAAGGTAAAATACACATACTGATAAAGAAGTAATAATACTATTCGTCGCTACTTGATTTTTGTACGGGGACATAAATCACTTTCATCACTATAAATGTCTGTCCATGTCGCTCCAAATACGTGTCACTCACACGAGGCCAATTGTGGCTGTGACATGAGAACGTTTGGCTATTGATAATTTTGGTTTCTCGAAGTCGTGTAAGAGCAAATAATTCGAGTACATATACATATATAGTGTACATTCTGTTTAGTGGGCGTGTTGTTTAAAAACCGTATAATATAAGATTTGAGTGTAATTACATTAAAGAAATAATCTTATAATATTTTCATCGGTAAGGTTGAAAATAAAATGTTGAAAATAAATAAAATACTTTTTGGGAAGCTGTGTGCTATATCTAAAAAAAAAAAATTAAGATATTGTGTGCATAATAATTGTAAGATGACTGACAATAATAATATATGTCAAGGATATAACATTAATGCTGAGATACTTAACTAATCGTGACAATATTGCAATCATTTTTTCATACACTAATTATTTTTATGAATTGAGATAAATATTTAGAACAGACGTTTAATTGTGTATACTTGAAAAATTGCAAGCCGATCTAATGACGTAAATAGGTTATTTTTTGATCAGATTGCATAATTTTAATAGTGTTTAACAATTGTTTTTATCTTGTAATAGAAAGACGAATTTCAACATGGAGCCTGTTGTTTTTCACATCATTCTGTGATGTTGCAAATTATTATCAATCAAAATAATGTGTCAGTATGATTTAGCAAACTTTCTGTAATGGATGAAAAGGATATTAGTTTTAAAATCGTAATATTAAACGACCACAACATCGTAAATATTTTAAGAACTTTATAGCTATTTACTTTAGGTCGGGGCCGTGGTGCAGTGATCAACGTCGTTGGCTTCTGTGACGGACCTCGCGAATTCGAACAACATGTTATTCAGTAAATTTATCGATCCTCTTTAAAGGCATGGATGTTTGTGTTGTCTAAAAAATTATTCCCGCCCGTCTGATCATATAAACAGGGCGTAGCGAAAGCCACTAGCTATCCACTTTTTTCCCACTATTTCTTTTATATATCTACTCTCATCGTACGAAATAGTGGTTGAGCGGCTAACAAGCAGTTCTCGTAGAAAAAATGATGAGACTCTATTAAAGGGCCATATGCTTCACACTGGGAGCGGACATGGTAATTTTTTTTATAAAACACAAAAAAAAAATATTTTAAAAATCAACATATCAGCATCAATTTTATAATATAGTAAAGAAAATGTATGTTTTTTTTTTGATAACGTTGCAGCAATATGACCAAATAGTTTTCTGATTTTAAATATATTATTGTCAATGTGTAAACCAGGGGTGGTCAACCACCACGGGCGACTTTTTATGAAATTTTTGGTGGCGATCGACTCAAAAATAAATTTTTTATTTATTATCATTGATTTAAAAGAGGAATCAGAGATGTGTACATTAGTACACCAGACAGGCGGGCGACTTTAAATAGCTACGCGATCGACGCTTTGGCCACTCCTGATGTAAACGAATGCTTATTATCTGTATATCCCCTAAAACAATTGTCTTAATAACCGATATAACCTAATATGGAAATAATCAGTTATTGATTATCAATCATCTTGGACCGATTATCTTCTCATAGCGAATCTTAAGCTGTCACTTTGATACATCTAAGATAATGCATCAATCGTATAAATTGATAGTATTGCATTAAATTACTAGATAAGATTTTTCGAATAACAGCGTATTGCAAGTGCAACAAAAACAATGAATAACCGATGACAATACAATTAAGAAAGTAGCGAATCAAATGAGGTAAAGTAGTAAATGTATGTCGCATGCACTGCGTGCAAGCAAACCGTGCCATTTGGTGCGATAAAAAGAAATATATTTATCTAGTATTGCTACCTGGCGTCGCTCGGACTAAGCGACCAATAATTATTTAATGTTATATCATTCGACATAATTATATCACAAAATCTAACATCCAAAATAGAGTTAAAATAAAATCACAAACTTTATTTAATTTGATGACAGCCCCATTCTCGCCCATTAAAATGTCCAAATTCAAGGAAAACATCTAATTTGCTGTCAAAGAAATGTCAAATAATACCTTCACGTAAATAATAAACATTATTATATTGCAACTTGCAACAACAATGCAAAAGGGAATTACAGACATACATACATACGCCGTTTCGGTTTTATATATAAGATTGTTTCCGCACTTAAGTGATGAAGACAAATCATCATAGCAACAATAATTTAGATGGATTCGGCGGCAACTTTGTAGAAGTTCATTAATAATAGTAAAATACGTCTGATGATGCTCCAGGCGAAACACGTGACACTATTATTATTACACCTAAACTTTGCGGTAGATGCGTTCCGCGGAAAATTGCACGAACAAATCTATGACTTAAAATGGGAACATAACATGTACAAGGACGCATGTATCAAGATCACATTGTAAAACAGTTGAAATACTAGATTTTGCACGTACAGTATGTGAACAACGCGCTGTTAACTCCGTTATATATTGAACATTTTTTCACCGACTCCACAGCCCTGGTTATAACATGTACACTTTATAATCACAAAAATATTTTTTTTTTAAAAAATCATTAAAAACCCGCATTACTTTGAAATCGAACAAAAAGAGGTTTGGGTGTATATTATAAAATGGATGAATAAACCAGATTCATTTAACACGTTGAGCTCGGAGTACGCGCCTAGCGCGTACAACTGACATATCCCACGGAGTGGAATACGCGCCAGGCGCGAACGACTAAAATTCTTACTAATCCTTTGTTTTAAATTATCGTAGGTCATTGAAACTTCATGAAAACAGTCTCGATACACTTTTTCAGGTCAGTGTGTCTATACACGTCTGTCAATAAGGTCGCGACAGCATTATTTCAAAATTTTGGTCCTAAAGCTGAGCTTACACTGAACAATAATATTGTTTTTAATTTTTAGACTGTTTTATTTTGCTTATGCCTGTTATTTTTTTTGAATCTTCATGTTTTGATGTCAGTGCTTTGCTCCCAGTGCTTTTTACCAATCGGCTTTTTCTATCGGTGTTTTTTTTTGCGAAATTTCCTTTTATTCTTTTTTTGACTCAATAGTTTTCGTTACTGTTTGAGTAACCAGTTTTGCTCGGAATATTGCTTTTTTATTTTGTACACTATGGATCACCCTTCAAGCTCTAAACGAGCAAAAATGGCTGAAGAACATAGTGATAGTGAAGATAGCTGAATTTAAAACATGGCTAGGTCTCTTATTCCATATGGGTACCATCAGACTGAATCGAATACAAGATTATTGGAAAAAACATCACCTCTTCAATATAAAAATCATGTCAACAGATTTTTAATTCTCGACATTGCACTTCAATAAAAATACCCAAAATACAGCCGGCTTAGATAAAATTCAGCCACTGGTAGATTTCTTCAATGAAAGGATGGAAACTACGCGCCTCGTAATCTGTCAATCGATGAGTCGTTCATGTTATGGCGAGGGAAAATTAAAATTCCGCCAGTATATCAAAGGGAAGAAGGCGAAATATGGAATTAAAATATATATGCTGGGAGAATGGAGTGGCTTGGCGTTAAAGCTAGTGATATATGGTGGTGCCGCCGACAAAGAATTAGGTGGAAAGGCCACACAATAAGGTTGTCCATAAGCTCATGGACGGAAAGACTGGAGACGGCCATGCATTGTTTATGGACAACTTTTTACAATAGTGTTCCTCTAGTTGAAGATTTAGTAATCAACGTAACTGGCACACTCAGAAGTAACAGAACAGACAATCCTTTAGATGTAAAAAAATAAAAAACTGAAACCCGGAGAAACAGACAGTACACCGATCGCGGAGTATGTGTAACAAAGTGGAAAGATCGTCGGGAAGTATTGGCGATATCGTCGGAATTCGATGGTCAGTTGTCAGAAACAACAAACCGCCGCGGAAAATTAGTCATAAAACCCAATATGATCATCGAATACAATAGATATATGAGCGGCATTGACTTTCACGACCAAATGCTGTCGTATTATCCATGTGAGCGCAAGACGCTCCGTTGGTATAAAAAATTGGGGGTACATATATTCCAGACGATCCTTCTGAACGCTTGCTATTTATACAATAACAATAAAGACAAAAAAGTGACTCTGTACGATTTTAGATTATCTGTGATCGACGCATTACTTGGTGCCCCTCCATCGCCCTTCCACTGCCGAGAAATAAAATACACCTTCCGATTATATTTGAAAAGACAGGCAAAACAAAAAGAAAGAGGTGTAAATATTGCCGGCATCATGACCGTGTACGCAAAGACTCTATTTATTGCTGCAGGAATGTTCCGACAAACCTGGGTTTTGTCTGGATCCATGCTTTAGACTTTTCCATAAGTATAATTAGTGTAATTGATGATTGTGTGATTCAAAGTGCAATGGACATGTGATTTGAATTTGTAGTGTTTATGGGACGTGATTATTTTTTCCAATTGGATTTCAAGCATACGTAATATCAGCATAACATACTGGCTGTAAAAAGGAAATGCGAAAGAAAAAATCAGGTAATAAATAATATTGAATATTTTGATAAAATTTCACGTACACAAAATAGAGCGAGTGAAAGCTCAGCTTTAGTCATCACAAAGGGTCATTTGTATCTGGGCTTATCTCGAAGCAGGTGTCAATGAACTCTACGCGCAATAGTTCAAGACAAAGAGGACAGTTTCTTCCAGCATACCAAGAAACAACATGTTTTTATTTCGGATTTTAGGTACACTTCTGGGGTTTTGAAAATTGCTATTTTTTCAGCTACTCGTGAATATTCGCGATTACGTCTCAGTTATGAACGTGTTAACTGTTCCAGCTTCTGGCGTTCAGTTTCAAATAAACTCCTTGTGCCTTGCGCTGAATACACACAAATATTCATTGCTAAGAAAAATTTATAAAATTCTAATGATGTTGAAAATCAAATTTGATCTGAAAAGTTCCTCCGTGCACTTAAATGTCCGAAGATGCCGAAAGGCGAAACACGGGTCACAAATTTGAACGGTTCGAATGTGTTATGGAAATTCCACGTAGCACTTTCAGTCGACATCCTAAATAAGATGTTGATTATATTATATCAATTGAAATATAATTGTTAATTACAATTTATAATACTCAAAAATACCACGATAATATACGACCACCACCAGTTGCGCTCGACGAGAGGGCATTTTCAGATATCTTCAAATTACCAACGGAAATTCCTATGCTGGGCATGGCTATACATATGGTATATATAAGCCACAGAAATAATAATAATATCCCAACTTACATTGATTTGGTACAAATTAGAAAACCTGATTGGTCGTAAAACGTAACTATACATTTTGATGTACATGTCGATTATTTGCTACCACAAAATGACCGAGACCTGTTTTCTATGTTACGGCAGAGGGGTACATACGAAATTCAAATAATAAATTTTATGTGAAAATAAAAAAAATGATTAGTAAAGTGGCCCTGTTAATTGATCATAATAATTAAATATGAACTATTTCAAGGTGTCGGTGCCAGCTGTCAACATTCGCTCAATTAGCAGAAAGAGTGCGAGTTGTGCTCAGCATAATTTCGTCGTCACAGACGGACAGATAAATCAATGAAATTGCAAATATACATCAGTCAGCATATTCCATATTAAATTTATGGTAGCATTATTATTTATTACCAGACGGCGGCACTGAATGAAATTATTTTTTTCGACACTTAATTGAAATCGTAAATGTAATTGTTTATTTTATTTATTATACACTAAGGATATAGATTTTTCTAAATCAGAGGAGCCCAACTGAAATCGCTTGGTGGGCCAACAATGTATGACTTTGATGGGCCACACATAAATGTTTTAAGCCTGAAGAAAAAATGATATTTTTAATGTCAGTAAAAAAGAAGCAACAATACTCTTAACTATTGTTTAATAATTTGATATATTTATTTAATGCCGACCGTTAATTTAGACTCCGCACATCGCAGTAGAATAGTAAAAATTTCATCAGTCAACTTGTTTCGACACTTTGATTTCACGCAATATGTGGTGCTAAATGCAACATAATGCACATTACTTATTGCCTCAATTTTGAATGATATATTTCTGATTTTTTCTAGCGGCAGAATGTAACACCCAGTCAAAAATACATTTCAAATTAATAACGTATGTTTATGTATTTTACCAATGATAAAATGTACATATAAAAATATGAAAACCTCGAAAGGGCCACACAAAGCCTTCAATTGGGACACATGTGGCCCGCGGGCCAAGGTTTGGACATGCCTGATCTAAATTAAGTATTAAAATTGAATGTAGGCTGTTTAAATTGATTAAAAAAAAATCATAAAACACTGGTACCTCGAGATTTATTCGTTCTGTAACCATGCTCGTATCTCAAAGCAATTTTTCCCATTGTTATTAATTGAAATGATATTAATCTGTTCCAGCCCCCAAAATGTGGCGTTGTGGTGCTGTTGTAGAGCGCCATTTATGTCTTACGTATGAGATTTTTCGGTTGTGCGAAAGAGATGAAGGGAAGAATGTTTTTTTAAAGTAGGTCCATAGCGTTTGACAGTCGAAGTAGAATCCAATACCAACACAGTCATACATACATATACGGATTTTCCACCAATACATTCATATGCACCCCTTCCACACATACGCAAAGCGCACATTAATACCCGTCATGACAAGGTGATGGGTCGTGTGCAGCCGGCCGTTCCTCGTATCTCAAATGATCCTCGTATTTCCTAGCAAAACTTTGCTCACTCGACGGCTCGTATCTCAAGGTACCACTGTATTACTGTTTACTTTGGAAATGTGTTTTCCTAGACGTAGCCCACTTGCAAAAAGAGAATCAGGCGCACCCATTTGGTAAGCCACTGTAAGTGGAGCAGTAAATAATTGGAAGTAGAGGGTGAGCAGTGTCAATTATGCCTATTCGGTAGTTTATCTGAACGTTTATTTTTCGTACGCCGAACATGCCGAGGTATCCGTATCAATCTCGAGATTCAATAATAACGACAACCCGGAAGTCGAATTGTTATTATACTGCGTTTATTTGCAGTACAGAGATGCGGTCTGTTAATTTTGAGTCCAAGCGACAATTTGGATCAAAAGTTAAAATGGATCAAGGATTTCCAATTGGCTGAGTTGCAAATACTTGATCTTTTACGGCAAAACGATTGCTAATGAACCGTAAATATGATCAAGATTGGTATCAAATAAAACTAAACGCGAGTCTCACATTGTAATTGTAGCTTCTAAATAACAATTTAGAATATTTAGATCATTTTGCACACTCACCAATTTGTTTAGTTTTATGGTGTTCGCTGTCAATACTTGGTGGAAAGGCATTATATTAAAGATTTATAGAATTTCTTTTGTACTCAATCCACATTTTTTTCGGCAGCATTTTCATCTGATTAATCAGTTAATCAATAAAATTTGGTATAAGTCCATTTTTTTTACTATTTGTTCATTCATTTAATGTCAATATTCTCTTTCGAAACGCCAATATCAAAAATGTCAAAACACGTTGAAAAAAATACATATGAATTATTATTGAAAATATAAAATATAGCTAAGATTATTCCACGTATTGTGTGACTGATAGTGGCACGTGTTTCGACTCTTTAAGATGCATTATCAGACTTACTAACTAAAAATGGTTGCTTTAGTAATAAATACAATACGTGGAAAATTATTTTATATTTGAAAGGAATCCAACAAAGTTACCGCCGAATCCACCGAAAGAATTATCAGTCATTTTATTTAAAATACTTACCCTTGTGTAATAAATAGTATAATATATAAAATAAATACTTGAATCATGCCCACTACTTAAGTCGACTGAATAGACTTTCTCATATAATTTCGCTATCATTAGTCACTTTTATGGTGTTGTAAATCAATTATTGGTGGAAAGGTATTATGATATATATATTCATAAAATTAAAGCACAATGTGGTTGTACTAGTTTCACAATTGTATGTAAAGATCTAGCTAAACCGGCATCATTAATTACAGTTCCAATTTACAACGACCGAAAAATAAAACACCCAAAGACAATGATGATACCCCAACATTCCTGATGAATGATACAAAGAAATTTGCACATCCGCTGGTTGTCCTATTATTTCCCATGCGGAGTAATTAATACTAAACTTGATATTAATGGTTTGCTAATTAGTAAGGTCTGAATGATGTCAGCCAGTCAGCTTTCAACAAAAGATTATGAATTATTTTTTTATTGTCGTTATAGAGCCACAAAACTGTCATGCTCAGATCAATTTTACAGGTGAAGGTCCAAGCAAATGACAAGACAAGCCAATTTACACAGAATTAATTAGGAGATTGTCCTGCAATGTATTTCGTTCGCCAAGGATTGATTTGACCATAAACTCATTTTCGTTTTTTTTGTACTGATCATATTAATACTGGTGACCTTGGCAATGTTTATTTTAATTTGACATAGAGTAGAATTGACGGACGCAACTTTGTTGAGTAGAATCGCTTTGATTCTTTGATACACAATGTCACGTGGCAATCATACATACTTATTACAGAATTAGAAGCTATTCCTAAAAGTACAGACGAGCACAAAGAAATTGTAATTGGATAGCAACAAGTGAACTGTTTTCCTTCAAGGGATTTATCGTCATAAATAAAAATTGATAATGCAAAAAAAACCGATGGAAATATTCAATGAGATAAATTCAATTGATGCATGAAGGTCATAATGCTTTGCCTTACATGTGTGTAATAATTAATATTAATTTACTATTTTATTCAAATACTTTATCTTGTATTATATTACATACATATATGGTTATAAGGATGAACTTAATCAGAGCATATTAAACGTGGCTGTCATTACACAAATAATTCTCAGTTATTTACAGGAGTTGCTAACATTCAAATAAGTAAAATGTTTTATTAGCTTTACTATTCCTCGATAAAACATCAAATATATAATGTAGATATTTAGTATTCCTCGACTCGCGATTAACGACTGATGCGGAACTTCCATCACGAATTAATCGTGGAAGAAGAGTACTTTCTGTATTCTATTTAAATATGAATTGAACCCTTTCGAAATTAATGATCATGTTGCAATACCCGCCATCTTTTGACATGTGGCATGACAATATAATTATATCAAAGTTATTTAAAATACTGCCGACAATCAGATATTTGCTGACGATGATATTATTAAAAAAACGTAAATCAACTGAGACGTTTTTAATGGGGATAGTGACTAGAGCGGGGATTTCCAACCGACTGCCTGCGGGCTCAAATACACGCCACAATAAGGTTACATGTACGGTATCAGCTTTGTCAATATATCGTTGATTCTTCCTCTCAAAATTTGATTTAAGGCTGAGAAATTCATATATGTATCTAATCTGAGAAAAGTTATATAATTAAGGTATTGAATTGTTACGGCACATTGTTTGACATTGTATCGAGTCGTCGACATACGATTAGTACGTGATGATATGCGTGAAAGTTCCAGGAAAAGAACGCCAACCACCAAGGATAGATAAGTATTTGACATTAGCATCGATATAATAATAGCGAATTAAAACAAACGAACGTGTTGGCATTCATGCAATTTTTCACCACTATGAGAAAAATATCACAATCACGTTCGTTTGATTTGAAATGAACAATCATTCCGTGCAGTTGCCATTCTGTTAAACAGAATACTGCGTAAGTGCGTGTTATGATTTCTTTCACATTTTTATTTACAATGTATACAAGGTACATTGCATTATAATTTTATTTAAGCCTGTCTCATTTTTCGATAGTAATTGGCAGATGACGTGCTAATATTTCTTATAAGTTTAGTTACATGCTGTATCATTTGAAAATCTCATCCGTTCAAGCTGCCAACTAGTCGCAAGAAGTGAGAACATTATCAAAGATATTTTGTAACATTTTTACCGCAGACAAAAATGAAGTCTATCAAACTATTTGAACTGCACTGAATTTTTAGTTGATTGAAATAAATGTACAACAGTTAAAAAAGTAATTCATTGGCGTGTCATTTTCATATAAACATTTCTTTTTGAATTATATTTTAAATATAAATTACGATACACCCATATGCGCACACATCACACTATACAATATAATTATTTATCTCTAATATCAATATGGATTAGAGTTATTTGGCAATGCTACTCCAATTTTTGAATATAAAAAATAAAAAGATTGCATATATAAACACGTCATACTGTTTACCGCGATTGTGTAAAAAAATAGTGAGATCAACATCAATCTTGAAATGCGTTAACCTACATATATTGGCCTGGTATGAAAAATGATAGCGATATTCTTCCTATTCAAATAATAGAGCGTGCAGAAAAAATAATCGTTTTTCTATTGAAACATGTTCACTATAAAAACATTTGGCGAATTAATTTGATACTCTTCGGTCCGCAGTTCTCCCCAGTTCATAGAACGTCCAATTGTGTAATCTATTTCATTTATAATAAAACACCGTCGAATTATATCTTCCACGAATTAATTTCTTTACGCTTGATGAACATAAAAATTGCGTGACATTGTTCAAGCCCGCTGATTCATATATGGCAGAAAAAAACGTGAATAAAGGAGATTATAGATATGGATAAAATTTTCCCTTAATTGTTCATTTGAGACGCCGTCATTCGTCGTCTGCTAGGATTCAGAATCTGCATGGGCGTGGGGCGTAGGCTTACATAATAATTATGGGTATCGGGAGACGTGTCTACAGATATAGTTGTTCTTCAATATATTAACCTAATGCGACCGATACGTTATTGAATTTTATCGTTCGCGTAACCATTTCAACCTGCCGACCAACTCTTAAACAATGGAACATGAGACTTTCCCAACAAAATTGTCTGAGTCAAAGAGTCCCGTCCTTCGCGAGATCTACGTCGTATAACACACATAATAATCTAGAATTTAAATATTTTATTTTATCAATATGGTACCTATATTATATATATATATATATATAGGTATAAATGAGCGGAAAATATACCACAGAGAGCAACTTAAATGTAATTTATTTTTCAACTCGAAGTTTTTACAAAGTCTCATATTTTATGATGTCGATTATTGTGCTATATGATAACTGATTGTGTTTTTATTTTAAGTTTATTAGTTCTAAGAACCGTTAAGTGATACGATACATACATCGTCTGCTATGTTTGTGTAAAAAAGCCGGATAAAACCGATTCAATTTGACGTGGGTGTGCTACGACTACGCGGTGAATATAAATTAATACAATAATGGACTGGCTTGGAAAGGATTTCCTTGAAATATTTAAGAAAATACAATTAAATTAGAAAAATGAGCAAATACGACGAATGGAAATATCTAATCGGGGCGTGTGCCAAGCACCAACGCAAATGAATAAGATGAGGTGAATCGTATGTCACTTTACGATACTTTATAATCCACGAAAACATTGCAATATGCATACAGACTATTTTAATTTACAATAACTCAGCCAGCGCCGTTACTAGATATGTGCACGGGGCTTAAGACGACGGTGTGCATAATTAACAGACAAGATGAAATGCCATTCATGAATGCGCTCGCCGTTCATTTTTTATTATAATTACTGCGTTCACGCCGCTATGACTATCATTTATTCGCGTCTATTCAGCAGTGTATTTGCGTTATAAAGGAACACAATAAAAAATCGATGCAAGCGGAATGACATATCTCTGTAGGCTAGATAGTGATGATGGAAGAAAAGTTAAGGATTAAGTCGAACCCATGAGACTCGTAATGTATGTAATCTCTAAAATATTAAGTGTTAATGACGATTATTTAGCGATACTTTATTTACATGTAACGCGGTTAACATGTCTACCTTGCCTTAGATGTAAATACACTTTTATATTTAAGAATACCGTGTGTATTCAACGATAGTTATTTATAACGTCGCTTCCAATGCAAAACCACATATAAGGAAAGCATGCGATTTTGAGTTTTGAATGCCACTCTATGAAAATTAATATTCTACACCGGCAGGCAAAACCCTGGAGACGAGGGACGACTAGGAACGCCTCAATTTGTTTTTTTTAAAACACTTTCTCTCTCCTTTGCGAAGCCATTTATGATGTTTTTACCTTTGAACAATGGCAAATATTCTGATAAGCGGTTTAGATTGGAAGCGACGATACATTATTACGTATGCATCAAGCAAAAAAAAGGATTCGTTTGTGATATTATCATATTTATTAAAAAAAATATTACTGAATGGCCAAAAAAATATATTTTATCGATCCCGATCGCGATAGTATTCACAATAAAACATCTTTTGTTATCTCACTAAGCCGACGCATGGCCAAAGATCGAGGAATGATTCAGAAACATAACGTATTGTAGTGATATAATACACACGTTTTTAAAAAGACTGCTAGTGTGTTTATATTGACTAAACGATATATTTTTTGTTATCTGAACTCGGTTTTCCAACAATAACAAAATTATCGCAATAAATATAAGCAATATCGACGGGTAAATGCATTGCATTTTTATGCGGATACTATCTACTATACTAACTGCGATGAATGTCGGATAGAAAAAAATTTGGTATAATTATAAATGCCGGTCCTGTGCAAAGTGGTTAATATTCACTGTCGATATCCGAGGGTTTGAGTCCCCATACCACTGGCGGATCCAGGAATTGTCCCAGTGGGGGCCATTTTTAAAATAAACATGATACATTAAAAAATATTTATACACCCAGTCCCCTTTTTACGCGATTTTTTTGAACGGCACGGCTACTTTTTTACACGATTTTTTTACGGAATAAATGATGACCCTGCGTTTATTGAAGTGATGACTCTGACTATTATCATCGATTGTTTCATTTCAATTCAAAAATGCAAACATTAAAAAGCATAATATAAAAAAATTATTGTTTAATACCAGAAAAAAATCGCAAACACTATAAAATAAAGTCGAATTTTCGTTTTTTTGAAGTTGTAAATAGGCCCAAAAATATTCAGGTTAAATATCCATTTTCCAATGGATATGTTACAAAGCCAGACCATATAGTCGTTTCGAACTCATACGATTACTTATACAGTTGCGGCAAAAGAAATCCGCGCACTCGTCATAATTCCATTCCTTTGTGAATATTTCCTCGAAATCTTTACCGAATTCTATTTTTTTCATTCGATTGTAAAAAAACCAATAACCATATTTTGAAAAACAATCAAGATTTGATAGCTTCAACAGTACTGAGCCAGACCTAGTCGCGAAATCATCTGAAGAAATTATGGATATCCGCAAGAAAACGTAATCGAGATAAAAGCCCAAATTGAATCAGTTTTCTGGGGAAAACTTAAATTTCGCTTAGAGTAGACTGTGCAGAAGGTATAGTGTGGATTTTTTAAAAAAAATTTGGCAACTGGCGCTCTGGAGGGTTATGTTTGAACCGGCAGAGAGCGCTTAACAACCGACCGGGACGACCTTCATATGAGTATGGTTTTTCAAATCGCTTCAAAACTGCTACAGTTTTCCATGCTGAGCTTTAGTTCTCTAGTGATTTCACATGATCGATGCGAAATGTCCGTAATAGCCGTAATAGAATCGTGGCACGTGGATTTCTAGCTCGGCGCCTAAAAAAACAGTTCCCACAGTAAAAATGTAGAAATGGAGGTAAGAATAGACGAAGGTGCAAAAAAAATTGGACTTTGGACGATTGGAGACGAGTTATATACTTTGATGATTTCAAGTTTAACTCATGAGGACAAGCGGCGGTAAGCAGCCAGGCCATCTTAAGGTTCGTGAAAGGTGTCAACCGATTGTTCTTCAAAATATGGCTATTAGTTTTCTTTACAAACGGAAGAAACAAAAATTGAAATCGGTAAAAATTTCGAGGAAACATTTGCAAATGAATGGAATTGTGAAGGGTGTGCGGATTTCTTTTCCGTAACTGTAGTTGTTAAGTTAAAGGGTCGTGAAAAAAAAGAAGACTACAACATATTTTGTTAAAATAAAAATCATTTGAAAATTAATGTTATAATATTTTGAGTGGAATAAATTCTCCTCAGGGAGGGACCATGGCCCCCATGCCCCCCCCCGTGGATCCGCCTATGCCCCATACCGCCAATTTTTTAAACTGGTTTGCAAATCTATCTACATATATTCAAAGGTATGGATGCTGTGATGTTTACATTACGAACCTATACCACCCTAAAAAAACGGAGCATACTGAGAGCGTTTAGTTAACTACTAGTTCATTCCTAGCTCTATCTTTATTTCTTTTTCCCTCTTAGAAAGAAGGGTGAGCGATATAATATATCAATTTGTTTTTATAAAACAACTTATGTTCAGATGTTTTAATCATATTATGTTCCAAATTAAGAAAGAATAGTTGAATAAAAAGTCTTGCTTCACTTGTATAAATAACGCTGTATTTTGTATTTCTTATCAGTTGATTATGCTCGCGATGAGCAAAACCGGTCCTGATCTTGAGATTGCTTGATCAAATCAATGTGGAATAATAACTAAAAGTGGCTATTATTTTTATTATAATGCTATTCCACTATATTGAACATAGTACAAGTGCATAGTTGAAAACAAATTACAAGCTTCTACGTACAAGCCGACTCTTTGTTATGTGTATATTGAATACAGTTTATTTTTACACCACAGGTGAGAAAGACTGAGGAAGGGACTGAATGATATATTGTCAAAATTCATGAAAATAAATTCGTGTGGAAAACAAAGTTTCAATTGGATATTAAAAATAGAATAGTGACATTTTCAATATAAAATAATAAAAATATATGCAATGATTCACTTACATTTGTATCTTCTATTAGTGTAGCTACTCGCCCAGGCTGAAATCAAAACATTGATTTATTACTTTTTTTACACATGATAAAATATTGAATTACCAAATAATAGTATCGCAAATTATTGAAGTGTTCTTTTGTCAAGTGTTGTAAGATTTATTGATACTAAATAAATGACGCGATTGTGATATAAACTTTACTTTGGTAATATACAGAATTTAGCAGAGCATTTTTGCGATTCCAAGCAATTTGTTACTTCTAACGTACTTACAACGTCAGACATTCAAAGATTACTATAAATTTGTATATCTACTGTAAAAAGTAATCGTACAAAATATGCTAACAAATCAGTACAATACATACGTTATATTCTTCGTGACATACACATAAAAAATTTGATATAATACATACGTACATACAATGAAAGTGTAGATTTATGATTTGTTACAATTAAATATCGTCTTACCAAGCGAAAAGGGCTCAGTAACATTACATATGAAGTTAGGTTCATAAAAAAATATGCTCAGACTGCCAAATGGATCTTTATCCTTTCCTGGAAAGTAGCAGTTTGTCACTAACATTGGCTTGGAAGGGGCGATATTATTTTAGAGGATATTGCTGCATTTTATTGTGAAAAAATATTGAATAGGAGAAATTCAATCTACGTCAGATTTCAAAATTTGAATACAGTTTTTGTCACGCGCTCATCATGTATTTACATAAATTACATAATGTATCAACAAAAATACATTTCCTGTATTTTTAAAAACAACGCGTAGTTTTACAAAAGCGGCTTAAGACGGCTTCGAGTCCTGCGTGAAAAAAAAATGGCCGTGGCACATTTTAAAAGTAAACAACAATAGTGACAAGATTTTTTAAACGTTGATGATATAATTCGGAATACCTGAATAATATTATGTGTTATTCATTCCGTGTTTGCTTTCGTTGATAAATAATTTGCACACAATTCAAAACATAGAAAACGCGGGTAAGATATCATTATATAGAAATTTGATATTTCGTAAACTTGTTTATCTGCCAACATGATATGTTCAAGCAAAATGAATATTGAAGTTTGGTCTGGTTTACAATAACAGATTTTGTTTCAAAAATGGTATTGCAAAACGAAAATTATTGTACTACTTCATTTTTTTATATTAACAATTAAAGTGCAGCTAAGGGATTACAGCGGGGGTTCTTAACCTCGGGGCGCATTTGAGATTGACGAGAATAGTGACGGGCGCTTGCCGGATTAAAAAATAAACAAATCTTAGGTACTTCGTACAAAGTTATTAATTCGTATCATTGTTTCCTGTGAAGCATTACATATGTGTTACATTCATGAACTTTTTTTTAATTTACCTTTACAAATGTTTACACTATACAGTTACATATGAATAAAAACTTATTTGAAAAATTATTTTCAATAAATAAAATATAATTCTGGTAAAATTTGTGTTTTTTCGTCATTTGATACATTGTGGAGGGCGCACGATAATAGCACCGGTGGCGCAATTGCGCCCGCGGGCACGGGGTTAATAACCCCTGGATTATAATTTGCAAAACGTACCTGACAAATTTAATATTAGAAATACGGAAATACGAAAATAGTAAAAAATGAGCAAACAAAATATAACCCCTTAGATCGCCCTCCCGCAAAATCTAATATATAAAACCGAAACGGCGGATGTATGTATGTGGGTCTGTAATTCCCTTTTGCATTGTTGTTGCAAGTTCAAACAAACGAATTGATTTCGCTCGCGAAAGTTTCGACGGTAAATTTGTTTCGTTATCAATGTGTGTGTAGAGACTCCAATTACTCGAGTATCGAGTAGTACATTTTACAAAATACTCGAGTAGTTTCATATGAACCAAAATATCTTACATATAAAACCGAAACGGCGTATGTATGTCTGTGGGTCTGTAATTCCCTTTTGCATTGTTGGTCATTAAGTTGCCAGTTGTTTCAACTTGGCCCGTCTGAATTTACGCGCCGAGGTGAACATAACCCCAAAATGGTCCGAGCGAAGCCGGGTTCGAATACTAGTATATACATAATTTATGTTACATAAAATCTATATCACAAGCATAAATGGCTGATTGTACTTCGTAATTAAATTAATAATTTTCATCCTTCATTCTAACATAAAATATTTATCTCAATTAGCATTTAATTAATATTCCAATGAGACAAGTATACTTGATCCTATGAAAGTAAAAGTTCCCTTGGTAATTCACATTTCTTTGTTTCATGTTTGTATTGAAAGCGAAAATGATTCATCTAAAAATGTCCACGTAATATCTTTGTCAACCTAAAGTAGAGGGAACTCGTGTTTTGGCAATAAGCCAAGCCTTTATTTAACTTAGTTTCTGTATATCAATAGTGGAAGATATACATCATTATAATTGGATTGAAAATTACACACCAATATTAAATTATGCTTGCAAGAGATCAGGCAAATTTTCCAATACTATTTCTTAGAAAATTAATTAATCCATTGCTGTATGATATTGTACTTTTTGTCAGTATAAGCTTTTTTGGTCTTATTAAAATAATGGGTTAAAAAAGAAATTATAAAAGGATCAATTATATTTGATAACAAATTATTTATAATGACAGTTACGACTGTTAAAAATCACGGAATCTTTCAAATATGTACAATAAATATAAGAAAAAATATGAAATATTTTAAAACCCAATACATATGTATGCGTTCCGCATTGCTCATGCATGTTTATCTGCACTAAAGTAACGTTTGGTGGAATTGTCCGTAAATGCTAAAACTAATTACATGCAATTATATTTATTATCTAAAATAAATCCTGTTTTAAAATTACACAACCGGTTACGAAACTAAAAACAACAACCATTACCGACAAATTTGTATTCACAAATAAATATATCAGTTATTTTATTTTTCGTTTTGTGCACATTTTTCGTGGAATAACTATTATAAAGAATATTGAGACTATCTCTTATCTCCCGATTATTAGCATTATGCATTAAGGGTATTGTTAGTTTAATTAATGGATAATCACGTTAATGATAATTTGTTTATCTTAATTATTAGATAATTTTAATTCGTATAATGCATTATTAAACGAGAAATCATAATGTATGATCGTATTGGATTTTTGAAAAATAAACAATCGCTTATCCGTAGGTGAAGTATTTTATGAACCATGTAAATAATTACTTTAATGAATTAATTATCTATATATTGCAATCATACTTGTAAATATAGCGAGTTGACTACCTGTTTTATTTTGTGGAATGTTTAAGGTAATCAAAATTTTCAAGAAATAAGCAATGTAAGCATTCTATCACAAACAAAAATGCAAAGTGGATTTTTCCCTTACGTAAAACCGAAGACATTTATGTATACAAGTATTACAGTAAATGATTTATATTTTATGCAACTCTCCGTCTGATATGATGATCAATATTTAAATGTTAACCTCTTCATGCTGTTGTAAGCGATAACAGCATTATGCTATTCACTAAATATCGGTTATGCTGGACCCAAAAGGTTAACAATTGATTTCAAAATTTATACTACTTACTTCGATACTATCATGCCAAACGGTGTTACATAATTTTCATGAAGCTTGAAAAGAGAAATCGACAAAAAAATGTTTGAACACCGCCGTCTAGACTATATTTCAGAGGTTGAAATTACCTGTTTTACATTGATTTTTTACTGGACCATTACGATAGTTTAAACTATTGACAGAGGGTACTAGAAGCAATTACAATATCAAATTTTAACCGTTAGAAAACTTCTACAAACTGCGTAATAACTGTCATTTCAAGTAAATGTTTGAAGATACTGAAAGATGAAACCTGTGTCACTAGTGACAAAGCTTATGGAAGTGTACAAACATGTTTTGTAATATTCAGCTAATTGACTACTCGTAGTGAAACATCATCACATATTTAATAGACAATACAAATAAAGCTGTGCTAAAAAAGACAGTATAGCTACCTATACTGAAAATTACCTGAAGTTTAATAAATAAATTAATATCTAAGGGTAAGAGCATCTTCGATGATCATTCCATTTTTTATTTGAATAAAAATAACATTGCTGTCGTCTTTTCTTCCGCGTGGATTTCTCTCAATAATTAATTAATTAATAAGTCAAATAATTATAAACTACATTTTCATTGATAAGTTACAATCAAATAAATAGCCAATGTTGCTATAGTAAAAATAACATTCTCCAAAATAAAGATATAAACGTATTTGATTGTGATGAATTAATTAAATTAACTATATTATTGAATACTAATTAGTACCATGGCAATTAGATAAAACAATTAACACCTCTAAACACAATACGGAATAATGTTGCCACGCAATTATTTTCCAATCAACGATAACCGCGAGATAAATAAAGTTAACAAACATGTATTTCTATATGTAAAATTGGTAACGGTAGTATTCAATGGAGATATTCGAAGTATTTTAGCAGCTTGATAAATAAATTTTGAATGAGGTTTTTATTTATTGATGGTAGACTTTTTGCAGCATCCACTTTCATTACCTACGTACGTATAAAGGAGAAGTTCAAAGCCTTTGTTATCGATATCGATTTTGTCTCGGAGTGGTCTGCCAGTGCGTCTAGCCAGAACGTGAGGTCGAAGTTATTTGATAAAGAAAAATATTAAGTCGTTTTTATTGTATGTACGTTTTAATCATTATTATTAATTGAATTATAGGACAATTTTCTCACATTTTAATTAATTGCGTAACAAAGCTAGGGGAGAAAATCTTTAAAATAATTTTTGGTTCTGGCAAGATTTATTATACGTGCCAAAAGGACATCCATTAGTTTATATATTTTTAGAGCTATGATGCTGTATTCGACGAATGTATTTGTGCACTTATAAGGATAATGAGCTTTTAGATATTGCGTATCCCACTAGTTTGTCTTGTTTTGAAATATTAGGGAAAGACAGCATTAAATCACAGAATTAAACTTATCATTTTCATAATATGTCACAGCAGAAGGTGTTTCTTATAACGCTATAAAATTCTTAATAAACCTTCTCATACTTGAAGTTTCATGAAGAGAATGTTTGTATTTTTTTTTTTTACATAAAACTACTGTAAGGTAAAAATATATGTAATATATGGGAATTGGCTATCAGCTGTATTTTAAAATTAGTGTTTTCTTTACCCTTTAAATTGATGGATGCAGATTATTATTTTGAATATTTTTTGATTTTGGTAAAATGTATGAGTTATGTTCCATATTCAAAAATTGTTTTCTAAACAAACATTTGACTCTTTGCTCATTAAAATTTCCGAATGAAATCTTTGCTACGTTAATTCATTTTGAAAATAGAACGTGTGACAGAGAGAGAGCGCCGCGATATAAATAATCACGGAAGTTCATGTGGCTGCATTTGAAAGAATCAACGATAAACAAAATTCTTCCGCGAAATAGTGAAATATAGACGATCGAGTGTTAACATAAAACAAAAACACGGGAATATATTTGAAATAGTAAATATTTAAATAATATGCCTACTGAATTGGTTGGTATACAATGGCAACGTGAAACTACAGCGCGTGTGTGTCAATAGAACGCGTAAGGTTTACCTGACTAGCAATGCCAAGAGCGCTTTTGCTTTCAAGACATTGTGGAGCGACTTCCAACCTCGCGAATCTGCGTTGAAAGAATTTAGGTTAGTGCTAAGCGGCTGAGTGTTTTCATGCTTACGAATCATCATCAATAATCTAGGTTTTATTTACAAACAATTATAAAGGCAATGTTTTATAACATACATGTTGTATGATACAACGTGGAGTTGAAGAATCATTGCAGCGTGTAAATTCAAGGCCCAGGTATTCCAAAGAAAGACTGTGTTGGGAATTCATGGAAAACTGATCATCGTAGCTGTTATAAACTGCTTCTCGTGAAATATGTGAAGAAATACTACATGTATTAATTTATAGTCATCATTTCGGAGAAGTAATAATTTTATTTGGATTTCATTGAAAGATTTACTCTGGGTGAGTAATTGCAATGTGGGTAAATAAATACAGTACCCTATGGTAAAATTAAATGCAGGGTTGTGGAGTCGGGGCCTTTTCACCGGAGTCGGAGTCGTCGCGGAGATTTGGCCCGAGTCGGAAATTTTGAAAAGTTTGAACTTTTTTTTTTGCATATAATATGTCAAATTTGGCTACTGGCCGGATTGGCAGGGATTGATATTTAACTGAATACACATAAATAGGAAAATTAGGCAAAAAAAGAGTGAAGATACTAAACTTTTTAGTCAAAGTCATGTTTTTGGTCAATGTTGGAGTCGGAATCGAACTTTTTTCTACCGACTCTACAGCCCCGATTAAATGTTTAAAGTGATATCAATAGTATAGGTGCATATAAATTTGTCCTTGACCTGGTTTCTTCTTATATAGATCACTAATATATTTTCTGTTCTGTGTGTAGTATGCCAAAACTTTATGGCGTATACTGTGTTTATGGAAAGGTTTCATATAACGAAAGCGTTACCAAATCAATCATGCCTTTTGGTGATGATAGATTACAGAGAAGTGGAAATGCTGAAGCTTCGTCATCGCTATTTTTAAGGGTGACATCTATATATATTTGCGAAACAGTGCTTTCCTTTATCAGCGATGACAGCACTCGACTTGTCAGCAACTAATATGAATAATAAATTAAAAAACGTTGGATTATATCTTTATATATGTATTTATCAATGCTAATCCTTCGCAAGATTAAAATCATATTACCCAATGTTGGTAATTGCTGTACCGATAACATATGTAGGTAGGCATGATTTGTAGAGAAATGTGTATAGAGTATTTTATGATTAAAATCAGAACATAATTATTAGTAAAAGTTTTATTTTGAAATTCAGAAAAGTAAAATAAAAACATGTTGTCGTGGCAAAAATGTTAAATATTATGAATACAAAACAGATCTACTAGCTACATATTAAAATAAGACTTCACTATTATCATATTTTTAGCGGAAAAATTCTTTGTGTTGTGAGGAAAATATGCGTACATTCATTCTTTCGGAATTCGAATGAAATGAATAAGAAATTTAATATAAAGATTACTAATCCAGTAAATTTATTTAAATTAAATTTTATCAGTATATAGGAGGAAATGTCACACGTTGTTGGTATTGTACTAGTTACTCCATTTTATTAATATGTGGTTGTGAGATAATTTTATGAAAGCACATTCAATGTTACATAAAAAAAATGTGATATAAGTAATAAGCATTCTTGCGGTTTATTTTGAAATTATTAGGCAAAAATATGTTTAATTCAAAATGTTGCTAAAAACATCTTTTATGGAAATGTTATCAATGACTAATTTAATTATTCGTTTCGATTTGAATATAACCGGATAATATGATATGTATTTTAATTAAACTTAACCTTAGATAAAATTTAATCAACAATACAATTTAGATGTTTACGTTTCAAATAACGTAGTAAACAATTCCGGGTATTTATACCGTGCTATTGATTTTCCTGAAGCACTCAATTGGTGGATTTTTTAATTAATTATATACGCAGTGGCTCGCTTCTATCTGAGAGTATCTTGTGATGCGTACATATTTTACGTCATATTCCTACGCGGCCCGAAATAGTGCACACAGTATATTAATGTTTTTGTTGTTGAGACGTGTTTGAGGCGGAATCAATACAAAGATCAACAAGGAATAAATTTGTAGTGACGCGTGAGATTTTTCTCTGAATATTGTCTTTGATTTAGCCAATATGGAAGGCATCTGGAGTCTATTAAAAATAGGTAGGTAATACGGTTCGATGTTCTTTGTTTGAATCTACTATTCACAATGAAAAAAAATCATTTGAACTGTCCTGAGTGAATATTCGTTGAGTGTGCCAACTGATATAAAATAAAACAAATATTTTTATGTTGTTTCGATATGATGTTTAAAAATGAGGGAACTTGCTGTTTTATGCATAATTTTAAAAGGCCAATGATATTTATCGATTTCATTATATATACGAGGATTAATGAGGAATAAACCATAAGTCACCATGTGAAGCGAACAATTGAAAATATACTGATCTACTGACTAAACCAGCTGAGAGTCATTAAAAAGAATTTACTGAGTATTCACTGACTTGGTTTCTTCCAAGACCTAGGTCATGGATCGTGACGTTTGCGTATCTCGTGGAAAGATGAACATTTTATAAGATATTTCCAACTTGCATGATTATATTCCTCATAAAAAAAGAATTTTACAGCTTAAAAAGATTGTTCTTTACGAATCCATGTGCCATATTATAATGTAGTAAGTAATTAAATCATCTTACATACAGTTTGATGTGTTTGATCCGATTCCTCGAGATTAGTAAGTTACTATTATTGGTTTCCAAATTTAATTTTATTAAAGATCAGTAATAACCATTTTAACTATTGTGTATAAATTCAATAATTCTTGAATATGGCTCGTGACTAAAAAACCGTGACCATGGAACAGACCGCCAGATATTCGTATATCTAAATTATAATAAATATTAGTTCAGTGAAGTCACCTGAAAAAATAACCGCGCAAAATATAGAAGTGCATACATATTCATTCGTGTGGTTCATCGCACAATGCTGTTTTTATCATGATGAAAAAATTGACATATTTTTAATTCACTTTGTTGGTTTGAAAACATTATACAGAGATTTCAAGAAAGAATATTCTCAACATTTTAAGCGTTAAAAAATAAAATTGGCGCTGATTAAGTTTCCGCTCTCGAGATATGGAAACGATTCTAAATTCAAAATTAGCATTGCTTAACTGCTAAATAGGCGAAATCGAAATTGGCAATCATTGAAGCTAACAACATAATATAAATATGATAACCGGATGGTATCCCCGGGATTTAATTTTTTCAGAGGTAACGAAACCTACCCTAATATAAATAAGAGACTTTTAATATAAAATTAAAAATAACTTTGATTATTCCACGTATTCCACAATACGTGGAATAATCAAAGTTATTTTAAATTTTATATTAAAATAAACTTCCACAAAGTTACCGCCGAAACCATCGAAGTATTAAGAGACTTTTAGGTTCTCCCGACACATAGGTAACGAAGTAAGTTTCCAGGAATAACTATCTTATCAGAAAAACAATCTTTGTCTTTATAGTGATTAGTGATATCTTTGACATGTTCCATTTCGAAGTTGAACGAAGTCCGTATACAATAATGGTGACACGGTAGTTTGGCTTGACTGAACCAAGTAGTAATGTTAACACAATGTTTTTTAAGAATACTTATGACAAACATCGATATCATTTATTCAATATTTGAAAAACTTTTCAAATAATGATAAAAATCGAGTTATTTTTGTGTAAACGTTTTGAACAACGTGTGTTTCAATTAAATAAACATGTTTATTGCCAATAAAAATGTAATACATCGTGAAAGTACATCGTTAAAATTTTTATCAATGTCATTGGCACCATATAAATATGCTACTAGAATAAATGGTGGACAAATCATTGGAATATTAAAAATAAATTAACGAACATTTTTAATCTTTTAACTGCCAGCACATGCATGTAAGGCGGTACCTCGCGCGCCACGAATTTAATTGTAAATAAAACGTTCTAAATATATCTTTTTTAAATGTTTATTTGTAAAAACTTGCCGATTACGATGCGATTGTGCCGTCATTTATCCATAATAACAAAATTAAAATATTTATGACTCATCAGTTACAATTGATTTTAGTTAGTAAAATACCGCTTAAAGCGATCGTCTAAAGACGTCATTTTTTGTATGATTGGCGTGCAGTTCACGGAAAATTTCGCGTCTTAAGACGTCTGTGGCAGACATCAGGTTAAGAAACGAAGCTTCATAGAAGAGTTCTGACGTATTTCATAGAAATTTAAGCACTACAATGAATAAAGATAGGTGAAGAGGAATACATGGATCAGTTTAATGAATTTGCTTCCAGCGTCTTCTTTCCCATCCATCTCCAATCTGATCCCTCAAATGGGATTAGATTAACTCTCGACTTCTCTGAAATGATTTTTATATAATTACTTAATAAAGTAAAAATAAATAATAAAGCGACAACGGGTGAAATGCCCCATTATGAGTCCAGATTAGAGATTCCAATTCGGGTATCGAATACTCGATACTCGAGAATACACATAAATTTTTAAAGTATTATACTTGATACTTCATTTACAAATTTAATTTTCTTATTTAAAAATAATGTTGCGTTTAACTGATTCTTACGTGTGGATTTTACTGTCAAGAAATATATTTTTTTCTCATATTTTTGCCGTTGACTATGCTATGTGAGAATTTCTTTTGTTACTTTTGCTTTGGGTTCTGCTGACTTTTCTTATCAATCACAAGTGTATGATGACGAGAGTCTGTCATGACATGAGACAAAATAAAATATTGAAAAATAATCTAAAAAATTGTGTATATTATCCACAAATTTGAATTTTCATATATATATTGGTGCATCTGACAATACTTGATTATTTAAAAAGTAGTTTAGTAGCTGAGATGTCGATAAATGGAGCCTCTAGTCAACATGGAGCTTTCATTTTCAAACAGTTAAAAAATATTTGGTATGGAGATAAAAAAAAAAGTATAAGAACACCTTTGTCTTTCTAAACTGCCGAACATCGAGTCGAAGAATGCAAAGCATTAGAAAATTTGGAAACAAGAGTTCAATTAGCGGGAAAATTACTGGGTATCCATAACTAGCTGGCCACCGAAACAATGAAGCACGGAATAACAGACAACTTTCGTCAGTTTCGAAATAAGTGACAACGTGGGATTGGTATGATCGACATGCTTGTATTATTTTATGTACGTGGGCTAAACATTATAATTCTGGTGTTTGTGTCTAAATAGAGTTTTTAGGAAATAAGCACTCACTTATCAAGAACCGATAATGATCGCACTTTGAACCAAAACGAGTATTTTCAAAAATTGCCACGACAATTTATGTCGATCAAAATATTTTTTGGCCAAAAAGGTTTTTTATAATATACATATGTCAGAACTTTTTCAATACATACGTGTTCGGGAGGGAAAAATGCATAGATTTAATGTGATTGACAATATACATTTCAATACTCAATTTGAGTAGTATTTATTTTTAATATGTTCATGATAATTTATTTAAGATTTTTTTCTCCCGTTGAAGGAAAAAAAAATATCCATTTTTTTAAATCTTTGATGAATATTTATTTTTGATATTTTCATGTTGGGTTTTGCAAAATGTCATTTGAGAATAATTTGAAGAATACATAAAAGAAGGGTACATTCTTTGTAAAAGTTTGTTTTTTTATTCGACTTATATGTAAAAAACATTTATTGCCAATTACTATGCTCATATTGTGGTGCACACAACATCCATATTAGTTGATTGAGTAGGCATTTACTTGGTAGAACTCCATTATAATACGGAAAGAAAAATAACAATGTATTTTAGTTCTACATAAATTATTTTATATATTTGTTGATAGCTATTTCGGCTTACGCCTTCGTAGTTCTGACGAAGGCGTAAGCCGAAATAGCTATCAACAAATATATAAAATAATTTATGTAGAACTAAAATACATTGTTATTTTTCTTTCCGTATTATCCATATTAGTGTTAACATGCTGTAAATGAACCTTTCATTCATTCATTCATCAGTTCCTTGAAAATAAGGGCCGTGATTATATTTGCATGAAAAGTGTCCCGTTACGCTTGGTCAAAAACACGAGAAAAAAGGTAATGGACATTATTTCTAATGTTAAATGAATACATTCTAGAGCAGTGGTTTCCAAACTCAATTAGGATGAGAGCTACTTTCCGAAATCGAAATTTCCTGATGAGCTACTTATATTTACATGAGAGCTTTGGAAGCAAAGTTAGCTTTCTACCAAACAATCATATTGAAGAGAAAAAACTTTAAAACAATTTGCATCTTCCCTATATATAATATTAAACATAATACGTACATAATATTTATATCCAGTTAATCTGCCGCACTTTTTTAGATATTTAAATAATAAATGTTGATAATTGATTGACAAACGATTGATAAAATTTGATCCTAAATAAAAAATATCCTACGCGAGCTACTGAAAATGCCACCGCTAGCTCGCGAGCCATCACTGTTCTAAAGACTAGGGTTTCCAGCATGAATATAAATTTTGGCATAAGCCATTTTTTTGACATATCGTGATACTCCGATATATCGGCATGTCGCAGTTAAAGTGTTTATAACAATTAAGATGATCACTTGTTAGTTGTTCACTGTCAATACTTGGTGGAATGGCATTGTAATAAAAATAATAACACATTTTGAGTACTTGTTCCACACAAAAAAATATATTGGACCAGGACCGGTTTCACTCATGGCGAGCATGTCAGTTGATAATACTCGCCATGAGCGAACCCGGTTCTGATCCAATACATTTTTATGTGGAATAAGTACTAAAAATATGTTATTATATTAGATAATAATTATATTCAATGAGCTATGAGTGGAAATTATTGAAAAATTCTTTGATACCGAAAATAGTCGATATTCCAAAATAATTTATGGACACATTTTCTTTATTTTCATTGAATAATAATTATAATAGAATAAAATTTTGATATTGTAATTTAAAATATGACCAAGGCTAGATTCAATATATTTATGGTTGATGAAAAAATGCAGATAATTATATGGATATGCTTATTGATGATTACAGCTTTATATTTAATGAAAAATATCTTACGTTATCTTCTGTACCCCGATGCGTTGTATTTCCTTGCCAAAACCGTCGGGAAAATCCTTTGATATGGCCGTTGAGCGCTCGCTTGAATTCGAACCCTGGATGCCAGCAAAGAGAACCATATCCAAACACCCAAACTGCCGTAGAAGAATTCGTGGATTCCTTCACACCCTCCTCCTGCCGAAGTCTATCTGAGGTCATACTCACCGATTCGGATTCATTCATGTTCAAATTTGGAATTATTAATTCACGCTACGCAAAGTTATAGAAATGTGATTGAACAATGTTTTCGAAAGTTAATTTCCTTGATCGATTTTCACTTTTTAAATCACCACGTGAAAATTTTAAACACAAACAAAATAATATGTAATCGACGGGTTGCTATCAATCAGCATTGAAGTATTATATGAAAACTCGCGAGTCTTTAATTGACTTATCGAAAATCTAAATCAAAATACAAAAATCTATCACAATTTGATTATCAACTAGACACTTTATGTCAATTTTAATATTATTTTACCCAATTGGATAAGCCGCCGAGACGTGTCGAGCGATCGCGACGTGTGCAAGAACAATATAAAACATAACAGAACTCACTGCTGTCAGAATGACGCTAGTGAGAAAAACGAGACAGCGCATGCGCAAAAAGAGACCTTCGCAAGAGGGCCAATGAAACGTACCATCGGACCAATCATAGCGGTTCGTTCTGTAATGTAGTTCGAATCGATTGGTCGCTGACAGCTGATGCAATTTGAAAGATGAATTTCCACGCTTCTGCTACTTTTCTTACACAGACAACATACGAACAATCCGTCTGATGAATGCATGGGCCTTTCCAAAATGATTGCGTATTGCTGCAAGAAATTCTAGGTCTATTTTTCATTCAAATGATAATGAATCAAAATTGATTAAATCACCTTTCCTTACATTGACCATAATACAAGTACTTCCCAATGAATCCAAAAATAAAAAATAATAATTTAAAAAAAATCTTAAACCAGTGTATATCAACTATTTTTTGTATTATTAATTAATCTGATAAGGATGTCTGTCTATAATCTATCTCTGGGGTAGCCAAACTTTTTGAGAAACGGGCTGGCTTAAATAATAATTGGAACCAATTAGAATATTAATTTCTTCATGCTGACGTTACATAATAATATAAACAAAAAAACACCCGATCCTCATTTTGCACGGTTTTAAAATAGCATGGTTTGAAAATCGCGATGGATTATTATTGACACTGATGTTTTTACTTCAACACGGCTTAAAAAACTGTCATGGATTTTATAAAACAATTTATTTATTATAGAAGTTTCACTGTATAATTTTATATTATATTATATATTATATTATAATGTTTAGTTTAGTAATTTTGATGTTGATAGTAAAAAGTTTAATTAACAGCAGCCCCCTAATACCTTACCGAGCCGCCACTGATCGATGTGGATGATTTTATATGAAAAATATAGCAATTCACTTTGATAAAGTCTTGACGTTTAACTGTTAAACTCAGCTACTGGACCCGCAGGCTTGTACTGTAATGATTCAAATAATTATTAGCTTATATATGGATAGGAATCTTATTTTTTTATTGATAGTACCAATCATTGTTGATATTTGGTCTACGATAGCTTTTAACTTTCAGGCACCCGGCCATGCGTCCGCGCGAAAATTGTCGCGATCGGTAAGCACCCGGTCCGCGCTCGCGCCTGATCATTATCTTTGCATCTTGTTCGACACATGACGCTTTTGGATATTTTATTTTACGACCCATTACTGGCTGGTTAACAGTCTGCTTTCTAGAAATTTCCATTGTATTTTTAACCAATTAGCGAAGTCTTTACACAGTCCATGTGATGTTGACCATCCCCATGTCTTGTATATGAATTGTATTTTAGTTTGAAAATATCGGTTGAATAGAGTACATCCTATGTAATTACTCTTTTTTGTGTGATTGTAATTATTTCGTATTTCTCCTTAAAATCGTTTTACATACGTGCTATAGTAATTTTATGTAATCTTATAATTTTTGAAGAAAGAGTTTAAATGCACGTGTTTTGTGAAATAAATATATTTTAACCAAAACAATAATTGAAGAATCTATTGAAGAAATTTATGTATATGTAATATGTAAGATGTACCGATTGATGCTGATAGTGATAGTGACAGTGGAGAGGAAATTGGTGCCCACAGACAACATCGAGTCATGGAGTTATCAAATGACATGGACGTGGACATGGATTGGACACATATCAATTTGCCAAGAGGCCAGAGGTAGTCCGGGTGTGAAAGTCTTTCCCCGAACTTCAGAAAATATCGAGCAAATGGCCTCATTATTTATGGGGGATGACCTTTTCCAAACTATTACCCACAAGACAAATATGTATTACAATCAAAATAAAACAAAAACAAAGATGTTGAAAAGACCCGAAAATGAATCGATACCACATTGAAGAAAATAAAAATATTTTTTGCTCTGACAATTTTAATGAGTCAGGCGAGCAAACATAAACTTTCCGACTACTGATCTACGATTCCTATGATAGAAGCGCCATTTTTAAGTAAAACTATGTCTCGTAATAGATTCATGCAACTGCTGACTTTCTTGCACTTCTCAAACAATGAATAAATTACACCAAATTCTGGTCGTCAAAGTTCAGCTTATAGTTAGTGGATGGTTTACAGAAAAATTTTAAAACGTTTATTCTCCCGGGCAGAATCTTTCACTTGACGAAAGTATGATATTCTGGCGAGCCTCGCCAGGCGAGGATAATTATAATTCAGAGTATATGTTGAGAATACCTTAATTCCGGCTCCCTCGTAAATCGAGAAGGAGCCTCCTATCCGACACTCAGAAAGAGGGATTTTGGGGACGGAGTAGGAGAAACATGGTACTCTTTAAAACAAAACACGATCTCAAAGCGTTATGTGGGTGCGCTCATTCGCACCCATTATTTAATCGTCAAGGATTTACACAGACGTTATATAACACACAAATATTACGATAGCGAAGAAGATATCAGGAATTTGACGCGAATTTAATTCTGAGGGAGAGGATTAGGCGCGTGCATTCTCAATGCAGTCCAATCTCTCACTGCTGTATGAAAACAAACGGTTACTTTAGAAAGAAAAAACAATGGCCGTTTCAAAAATCGTTAACACATGCGCCCGCTGATAAGGGATGATTTATCGCCTTATGAACTTTTTATGAAGCACATGCATTGTCGGGCGTCAAGAGATAAGAGAAATTGAAATAACTCTACATTGCACCGCTATAGATTGCAATATAGATTATTATAAGAATGAATTTATTTCCTGATATCGACTGACTCATTGACTGAGGTGAACAATAGATCGTTCGAGAGAGTTCTGATGACCTACCACATAAGGCGGTGTCAATGTATATGGCCAATAAAATAAACAAATATGGGATTTTAATCAGAATGATGTGTGAAGCCAAATGTGGATATATTTCAAGGTTCAAGATATATGCTGATAAAGGTGCGACGGTAACCGGACAAATCAGAACATGACGTTTCAGAACATGACTATTCAGAATATGACAATTCAGAACATGACTTTTCAGAACACGACTTTTCAGAACATGACATTTCAGAACATGACATTTCAGAACAAGACTTTTCAGAACATGACATTTCAGAACATGACATATCAGAACAAGACTTTTCAGAATATGACATTTCATAACATGACCTTTCAGAACAATCGGCCTATCTACGGACACCATCCGAGCGCGCTCGCTTTATAATATTGGGTTTTCACATACATATTTGTCTATAAACAATTAACCAATTATGAATTATGCCACAACAAGAAAATAACTGTAATTATGAGATCGCCGAAATTAAAATAAATGTTCACTAACTATTGTAGTTAGTTCGCATGCATTTTAAAATTCATTCGTTGGGCTGGCATAAATATGTATATATATATATATGTATGTGGGATCTGGCGGTGGAGTCGTGCAAAATAACGAAGGTTTAGTTTTATAATACGTCTTTATTTATTAACAGTCTTAACACCGGCTTATTCTGGCGGAAAAAATATCATAAAAAAAAAATCTTAAGATTAAAATTTACATTTATATAATATTTTTACATGCTTCTCAAATGTCGTATCGAGATCGACAATAAAAATTATTAATTAATAATAACAACATAATTAATAATTGTTAATGTTATTATTATGTGTATAAAAGTTCTGTGCAAGTCCCGTAGGCTTGTACTGTAATGATTCAAATAATTATTAGCTTATATATGGATAGGAATCTTATTTTTATATTGATAGTACCAATCATTGTTGATATTTGGTCTACGATAGCTTTTAACTTTCAGGCACCCGGCCATGCGTTCGCGCGAAAATTGTCGCGATCGGTAAGCACCCGGTCCGCGCTCGCGCCTGATCATTATCTTTGCATCTTGTTCGACACATGACGCTTTTGGATATTTTATTTTACGACCCATTACTGGCTGGTTAACAGTCTGCTTTCTAGAAATTTCCATTGTATTTTTAACCAATTAGCGAAGTCTTTACACAGTCCATGTGATGTTGAACATCCCCATGTTTTGTATATGAATTGTATTTTAGTTTGAAAATATCGGTTGAATAGAGTACATCCTATGTAATTACTCTTTTTTGTGTGATTGTAATTATTTCGTATTTCTCCTTAAAATCGTTTTACATACGTGCTATAGTAATTTTATGTAATCTTATAATTTTTGAAGAAAGAGTTTAAATGCACGTGTTTTGTGAAATAAATATATTTTAACCAAAACAATAATCGAAGAATCTACAATAAAAATTATTAATTAATAATAACAACATAATTAATAATTGTTAATGTTATTATTATGTGTATAAAAATTCTGTGTAAGTCGATCTCGATACGACATTTGAGAAGCATGTAAAAATATTATATAAATGTAAATTTTAATCTTAAGATTTTTTTGTTATGATATTTTTCTTGATAGAACGAATCCCGGTCGTAAATTTTATCACAGAGAGTTACTATATCAAATAAATGCACTTCAGACGTCCAAATATTTTAAATGCACAGTAGTAAATACGAACTGAAGATAGAAATATTATTTTTGAATGAAAATGGGAAAGTTTTTGATATATAAATTAAAATATTTATGAAAGACAAATTTTTTTGGTCGAATTTGAAAAACAAATTATGTTTTTCCTTATATTTTGGATCCTTTTTTCCGCGATTATTTTATGTGCGCCACTTTTTGAAACCAATGTATCGCGTAGAAAACGATCGTGTGTATATCTAAAAATGGTATTTTACTCGCGGCCCGCGGCTTATTTTGAATTCTTGGAATTGGCCCGCCATCCGAAAATTTTGCCCCCCACCCCTCATATAATCAGTCTACGATATGTTCAATTTTGAAAAATAAAAATACTATCAATTAAAGAATACGTTCAAAGTTCAAAGTCGTGGAAATATGTGTGTATATCTTCAAAAATTGTGGATGAAATGGAAAAATCTCAGTCGTACTGGATTTGTGTCTTATTGAATAAATAATAACTTTGATGAAACAATTACAATTCTCTTTTTTTGAATAGTTTGAATGTTGTAGTTTTCCATGCCTTTTGACATCTTCAGGCACTTCAAGTGCACGGATGTACTTGTACTGACGCGTAGTAAACAGTTTGTATCGTTTATATACAAAAATAAACGTTAATCACTAAGTTTCATTGCAATTGACGTAATCTATATACATATATCTATAAAATGAATTGGCGATTTAAATAGTAAGAAGAAATTTTTGCCTAGGATTAAATTTTATCAACCGTTTGGACGCAAACACAGCAGTCTGGAAAAATTGAAAGCAAATGCAGCATTATAAACATTTATAATTTAAATATGTTAAAAAGTGTGGCAAAATAACTGGATTTTATACTACAAGTTTTTAACCTTATTTCTACATCTGCAGGTAAAAAAATCAACTTGTGATGTGCGGTGATTCCTCACTATTACTTAGGGGAAATCAAAATTCTGCATTTAACTTAACGGCATAAAGATAGTTTTTGTGCTTATTTGGTAGAAAGCTATCTTTGCTGCAAAAGCCCTCATGTATAAGTAGTTCATCAGACAATTTCAATTTCCGAAAGTAGCTCACATCCTTTTTGAGTATGGAGACCACTGGTCTAACTCATAGCATCAATCAATATTAACAAGAGTTGACAGCATCTTGATTTGGAAGCTCCATATAAACGTATTTTACATAAAACCAGTGATTCCTTCAGGGATCCATAACATTTTCAAACTGTGACTTGCGGTCCAAATGCGTGTATTTTTGTGCGGCCCATCCGTCATCGTATATTTGTTTGCTGGACTTACCACTTAATGCTGGTATTCATTTTTTTCGACACAAATAATGTTTACATGAAAATATATCTTACTTGCAAGTTGCAACCTATGTACTGTAGCAATTGTTAATAAAGTTTATCCAGACTTGCCAATCCAAGCCAATCGACTAGTTGCCACTTATAGTCTTTTATAAAAAAGACATATATTAATAAATAATCTTTGGGAATTGTTCTTCGAACTATATAACCAGGGCTGTGGAGTCGGAGTCGTCGCGGCGATGTGGCCGGAGTCGTACTCGGAGTAGGAAATTTAAAAAAGTTTTAACTTTTTATTTTTGCAAATAATATGTCAAATTTGGCTATTGGCCGGATTGGTAAAGTTGATATTATGTATATTGAATACACATAAATAGGAAAATCAGGCAAAAAAAGTGACGATAATAAACTTTTTTAGTTGGAGTCGTAGTCGTGTTTTTGGTCAATGTTGGAGTCGTAGTCGTGGTTTTGGTAAATGCTGGAGTCGGAGTCGAACTTTCTTTTACCGACTCCACATCCTTGTATATAACAAAAGACGCGTCGGTAGATCGCTGGTCTGATGATTGGAGAGTGTTTACTCTATCAATTGTTAAAAAAATCTCAAAACAATCACCTATAATAACGAAAATTTATTGACAATGATCTAGTCCCTAGGGAATAGGTAATTAATATTTATACCAGGGCTGTGGAGCCGGAGTCGTCGCGGCGTTTTGGCCGGAGTCGTACTCGGAGTCGGAAATTTAATTTTTGCATATAATGTCAAATTCGAGTAATGGCCGGATTGGTTGGTTGACATATAATTAAATACACATATGTAAATAGAAAAGGTAGGAAAAAACGTGACGAAATGAAACTTTTTTTAGTCGGAGTCGTATTTTTGGTCAATGCTAGAATCGGAGTCGTGTTTTTGGTAAATGCTGGAGTCGGAGACCTTTTTTTTTTAACGACTACACAACCCTGATGTATACATACAATTAAATAATTTTATACAATACCTGAAGTGCCACGTTGGCAGCATCCGGTATGGTCTAGTGGCTAGGATACCTGGCTCTCACCCAGGAGGCTCGGGTTCGATTCCCGGTACCGGAATATTTTTATGTTTTCATTTATTATTTTGCGTGTGTGGAATTTCAGCAGTATGTACATATTAACACATAAATATTCAGCACATTTGTATCATAATTTTTTCTTGCTAAAAACCCCTTTTGATGAAAAATTCAGATTTACGAGAAATGCGGGACGACCAACCCTTTTGTGAAAGGTAATGCATATTCAGTTCGAAAGATTTCTAAACCTTTGATTTTTTTACATTGCCATATTTTTGTAAATGAAATTAGTTTTAATTGAAAGATATTTGATCGTTAAATGAACTGAAAAACGCCATTTATAAATCGTGTGTTTTGAAGCAATTGTGTGAAGCTTTATTTATTCTGGACATGATCCGTAAAAAAGTGAATTGGTTTGTAGGGCGAGTGCAAAATAGCTTTAGAATGATGCAGACAGGTGTCTACAAATATATCAATACTGTTTTGAAAAACGTATTTATTCAGGGGTATGTTGACATGCGTGAATAAAATATTGATACTCGCATAAGAAATATTGGTTTTTATAAAAAATATGGTGATTTATTAAAATAATATTATAAAATTTCTTTTTACGTTTAGTGATATCTAGCGAAAGAAATATGTAGCGTGAATGGTATGCAGGAGTATGCACAAACCAGATTTTCCTTACAAAGTTGCACGCGCAATTTCAACTTTGACCCTTGCCTCCACAAGTTTAGTGATAACTGTAACCATTGCTTCGGGCCATGGTCGCTGCCAGTTTTCAGCCGCGTGCCTTCACAGACAGTATTATTGATTGTCTAAATAATGATTATCCTTGCATGAATTCATCATCAAGATATTGAAGCAAATGATGTAAGCAAATACTGTCTGAAAAAATGATATTTCATCGTGAAATTGCGAAAGGCTGTTTTTAAAGATATACGTTTTAACTATTTTGAAAAATTCATAATTGTAGCGATTACAATATGTATGTACATAATAATAAAAAAAATGTACTTATTCCACAATGAATTTATTTAGATCAGGGTCAGGAGATGCTCGTGATGAGCGAAACTGATCATGATCTAAATAAATTCAACGTGGAATAAGTATTAATAATGTTTTATTATTTTTATTATAATGCCTTTCCACAAAGTATTGACTGACACATTAAGAATGTACATAATAATGTGGGCTTTCGAAGAAAATATAAAGATATTTGAAGGAAAAATTTAATGTTGTTAATAAATGATTTTTATTGCAAAATATACAAAGTATTTGGATGGGCAAATTCCACACCTTATTATAGTTGCTTATTAGATTTTTAGTTTTTGAAACAAAATTATCTACATATAATTTATTTAGTTGAAAGTAATTCCAATTAAACAATTGGTCATTGAGTGAAGATTATATTTTCTGTGATTGGTACTTATCTGATTTGTAGTTATTATTTTCACGCTTGAGATTATTGTAGATTGATATCAGATAATGCAATGCAAGCTGTAGTAAGTTTTGGAATATGTGCATTTTACAATGTGAAGTGCGATTCAACAGTTTGTAGAAGAAATAAATACAAGCTAGGCACTGTGTACAATAAATATAAGCTAGGCAATTTGTTTAGAATGTGACTCGCTAAACATCTTCACTCATCATTTACGTGAAAGTTGTTTTTAAAATTGTTATCAATATAATTAGTAAGTGGCAGAATGTACAGTGTTGAATGTTTCCAATATTAAAGCAACAATCTATGAACAAGATCTGTATGTAAACTGGGAACCTTTGTATCTTTAAATTTTCTATTTTTTTTGAAAGGCGCTTTATACTTTTATTTGAAAACATGTTTTCCCAATTGTGTTTATTTCTATTTTGTATTGGATTTTTAATAGCGATTTCAATATGCACGATATGCCTTACAATATGAAATAATTTGATTCTTTTTTTATGTCCGGGGTTCTAAGATTCAGCATATTTTCCTGAGCGCTGAAAAGTATGGTACTTTGCATATTACTTATAATACAACTTTTGGAACAGGTAGTGGTGGATTATCCTCTTGAGAGGCCTCAAGCACAATATAATTTTGGAGGCCCTCTTTTTCGAATAGTAAAAAAGCGTCGTAAAAACACTAATACTTTATTATGAATTTTAATTTCATTTCATGAGAGTCATTTTTCAAAATTGTAATTATCTTTTCTTATTATATGATCGAGATTATGGCTTGAAATATTAATAGTATTCCCGGAGTTCACTAGAAACAATTCAGTACCTAGCACACCTGCACACAGTACATTATGATTTATGACCCAGTGGTCATTCAATATTACTGTTTTGAATATGCATTGTTCGATGTGACAGCATAATATAATATTTCAAGCCAAATAAATGCGTCAAAACTATTTTTCGAGACATGTAATTGAGCGAGATCAATTTGTGTTATTTTTGAGGCCCCCAAGATTTGGAGGACCCAAGCGCGGGTCTCTTTCGCTTATAGGGTAATCCGCCACTGCAAACAGTGTTATTTATATCAATTTAAGAAAAAATACTGACATGGTTTTCCAAACAGTTGTTACATATGGACAGATGATGAGAAGGTTAATGAATGTGATCAGTGACGGCTGGTGACGGGGTGTTGGGGGGTGCAATGGAAGATTAAACCATTTTTGCAAGAGTTCTTTCATATTCATTGGATTTTAAAACACTTCTATAGCATGGACTTTCAATTCAGATGTTCGCAATACCAACTGTTTCTCTTCCGTAGTACAGAAAAATAGTTGAATCTTCCTTTTGCACCCCCCAGCACCCCGTCACCAGCCGTCACTTAATGTGATTGTTTGCTTCGTGTCAACGCTTTGTTCTTTAGTTTGAAAATCTGTTCCTTTGAGTTGAAAACACTTTAATCGGGTTTTCTTACTTCACTTACTTACATCTTAAGTGTTTTCGCAGATTCATTCAGTAATTTTCACACGTGAACCGCCGTAATTTTCTTGCGGTAAATCTAACTTGTGAACCACTTGCAGAGGCTTCGATGCTTTGCTCAATTTACCGTAAATTATAATTCGACTTTAATACATCATGAGCGGGCGGCGGGGCGACTGACACTTTGTAAATCAAGCAAATTGGATGGATGCTGGGGGTTATGTGAAACGAATAACGACGCTCGGCTTTCAACGCCATTTGCAAATATGATTCGAATAACTGCAAGTTTCGTTTTAGCTATTTAACTTAAATAGACACGTACATTACAGCTGATGGAATCAACGGACCAGTAATAAGTTTTTAACTTGTGTAAAATATATAATATCAAATAATCCACTCCAAGAGAAACGTCTGATCATAAATATCTTGTCACAGTTAGTAGCACAATACGTGGACTAATCAAAGTTATTTTAAATTTTATATTAAAATGAACTTCCACAAAGTTAACGCCGAAGCCATCGAAAGTATCATAAATATCTTCACTCGCCAAATCGTCACCATACTTTGAAAAGGTTCTAACTGCTCTTGACACTGTTTTGAAATATGAGCGTTTGAACTTTCGATTGAATAAAATTCACTTGTACAATGAGCAAGTAAAAATGTTTCAAATTACTTATTTTAAGCATATTTAAATAATAAACTATATACATATAACTTTGTCTAAATTTAGTAAAAAAAGTGTGCAGATGCAGTGCAACTTCGGAATTCTACTAGCTCCGTTATTCAACCATAGATAATTCTGAAATTTATATAAATATATGTATGTTAGAATGCGGTAAATTCAAGCTTTTCGATCAATAGGTAATTTTAGGCAATACTGTCAATTAGAACCTTTTCAAAGTTAGGTAACGAAATGTCAATTTTTTTACCATTAACATGCCATAATCTTTGTTAATCGATCGCTTTATCTTTATTCTCAGAGATGACACAGTTGTGAAAGGATAAGTTCTTAGCTAATCGTTTTTATCGGGGCAACGCTTTCATGATTGGATATATGGTAGGTAAGGTACAATTAACCACCATTAAATTTGGTAAATATCCCTAAATTGCAAATTAAATAGTTTCATTCAGATATTCGAGCCCTTGTCACACAATCCAATATAACGTAAGCCTAACACATGCGGACATCTACTTTCACACATAATTGGCGCCTGAAAGTGTGTGCGAAAGTTGAATGTTCGGAAGAAGAGGTATGCAAAAATACCAAAAATTGACAATCTTTTAATGTTGGCCCAACTTCACTTTCAGTTGCCTTGATGGCCTAATTCACTATTGATCTCATATAATATTGTATAAACGTAGCTATTACTATTTGGTCTTTGGGCTGTATGAGACACGTATTATTGGAGGGAAGAACACAACATTGATTTGCAGGAAATTTTTTGAATTTTGGGTGTCCTTGAGCACTGTATAAGATTTAAAATGCTTTAAATGGTGAATTAGTTAATAATTTAAAACCACACGGGCATAATTCATGTACAAGTGCGACAAGGAGCGGATGAGAGAGGTACCACTGTAAGGAAACAAAACATTTTTGCATTCTCGCCAAACAATCTAAAAAGAACGAATTTTGAAAAATGTGCGAAAGTCGAATGTGCGAAAGTAGAGTTCCGACTGTATTGGTTCTCCCCGGGGCACCCGAAGCACATTTTCGAAGCCAGGTCCATTATCGCAACTGTAAAGCATCACTATCAGTGTGCATGCGTTGAACAAGAGCCGATATTATTTTTGACAGCACTCGAAACCTCATACAGAAATTTATTTTTATAATGCATCGCAACATAATTCTGGAATATTTAAATATATTCCGGTGAAGTATAGAAGCGGACTATACGTTCGTAAACCAATTTTAACTAAAAATATTACGTGTCTCGCCATTTGAGACATCAAAGTTGCTTCCGCGCTCGTGCGTGTGAGGCACTAGACTGGTTAAAATTATAACCAAAAATTAGACATGTGCATACAATTTGACACAGGTAAAAAAGTGTTTAATTTTTCATGGACACAACACTTTATTGCATGTTTGTTTCATTACAAAAATAAAAGTTTCGAATGCGATAAAAAATGTCTGCGATTTTAATTATTTAGCCGGTAAAAAATATATAATTGAATGTTCCAAGAAGTTCATTGAACCCTCATAATATTTTTTTTCTTGGCATAGTGATGCACAACGTTATTGATCCATCATTTTTGCTCGAGCGCAATGTGTTATTAGCGAAAATCAATATCAATAAATAATATTCGCGTTCATGTAATACTTAATAATATCATAACACCATGCCAACTGAATGATAGTAGTTTCAAGAAGTTATTGAGCCATAAATAACCATGGTTTATATTTATAATTTGAAATTCAAAAAACGATTTCATATATCTGATATTAAACTGATGAATTTTTCGATTTAGAGAAAATAGGCTGAAAAAATCTTTTGTATCGTATTTATGACGATGCTGTTTTGTCAAAATGGCTATTAAAACTCATCTATAATATTACTAACAGATTATTTTACTATGTACAGTCTCAATGCAGCACAAATTGAAACTACGTGGAGCATCTAAGCAAATTTTTGGACTAAAACTAGATGTAATTCAGTTGCTCCACCTTTATCTTGTTAGGGAGCAACGAAATAGGGATGGAATGATGAATAGTCTCTAACTAATTGCAATCAAAGTACGCCCCTGTTTTCGCATGGTGTGGAGAGATATAAAAAACATAGATGTCCCTGTCTTTGGATTCAAATAATTAAATTGATTAAAAATTGATCAATATCTCTTTCCATACCGAGGTTTGAAACTGTGACTTGACAAGATCGACAACTGAAGACACATAACCATGTATCATGTGTTAACAATTTTTTTTATTCTAATCCCATATAAACCTTACTACTTTACAGAGTGCAAAAAATTGTGCGTTTTGTTAATTAGCCATTCAATGTGAATGTTAATTGGCAAAGTTATTAAAAGGGCCCGAAAAAAAGTGTTGAAATTAAGTTCCTCATATTAATAAAATTAGTGAAATGAGCAGAAAAATTTTGTACAACCTATTTAAATATAGTTACTGTTTTTAAACGAAATTTTTGCGCTCTGGGATTAAAAGAGTAATGTCAGACACTCCTTTTTTGAACATGGGTAAAGATAAGAAACTAAAATTCGAGTATAAAGTACTCGATACTCGAGAATACTTGTCCATTTTTCAAGTTCTCGATACTCGTAATTTATTAATGAAGATTTGTATTTACTTATTTAAAAAAATATCAATATAATAATTAACCTGCATAATGAAATAAAATTAGCCTATTTATTTATCTGTCATATCAACAAATTTGAATTAATAATACATATTTTGGTATATGTATCTGAAACTACTCGAGTCTTTTAAAATTGTACTACGCGATACTCGAGTAGTTGAGATGTCGAGTAATTGGAGTCTCTAGTATGGATAGAAGGATAGGGCTAAAAGAATTTATTCAAAGCTATACATTTCCTCTATGCCCCAATTTGGAATCAGTCAGCAGGCCGTACTAAGGGATATGAAATGGCCACCCCTACCGCAGTATGTTACCAGAACCACCCAGCTACGGAACTGGTAAGATAAAAATCATAAACATATAATAGTATTATTTGCCTAAAACTATTTTAATATTTTTCTTTTCAATATCCGATAAGATACGAGTTGGACGTCAGTTTTATCCTAAGGGAATTTGTAGTTTCAGGCAAAGCGATAGACTTTGTAAGACTAATCTTCTAGGAAGTGTCTCATTGTTATGAAGTAAACGGCCTGCTTAACTAAGAGTAGGCGATATTGTAGTAAATCCTTTACTTAGCAGTGGCCAAAAGGCAAAGTGTCACTTCGGGTCATTTGTCAGGCTGTATTTACGGCCCCCGTGGGCGGAACACTCTGTCGTAGAGCTTCATGATTAAGGTACTAACTCTCCTCAAGCTTTTTCATAGAAAAATAACAAAGGTCATCATCAGCTTATCGAAGATAAATTTAACCTGATATTTTTAGCGTAAGCGGAATTAATAATTACATTAGTATCCGAGTAAAATTATTAAAACAAATATTGTAAAAGAGCTTGGTCAAAGTGACATATTTTATCGAATACTAGTATTGCTACCCGGCTTCGCTCGGACTAAGCTTCCAATAATTAATTAATGTTATATCATTCCCAAAGAATTACAGACCCACAGACATACATACATACGCTGTTTCGGTATTTCTAGTATTGCTACCCGGCTTCGCTCTGACTAAGCGACCAATAATTATTTAATATTATATCATTCCCAAAGAATTACAGACCCACAGACATACATACATACATAAGCCGTTTCGGTTTTATATATAAGATATCTCAAGACCACTTTTAAGGTACATATTAACTCTCAATACTTGGTGGAATGGCATTATAATAAAAAATTACATTTTAGGTACCTATTTATTCCACATAAAATTAATTGGATCAGGACCGGTTTCGCTCATGGCGAGCATTATCAACTCGCCAATT
The DNA here is from genome assembly GCA_028554975.1 of Himalopsyche kuldschensis. Lineage (NCBI taxonomy): Eukaryota > Metazoa > Arthropoda > Insecta > Trichoptera > Rhyacophilidae > Himalopsyche > Himalopsyche kuldschensis. Next base: position 5,100,060 of record JAHFWI010000029.1, on the reverse strand, counting down.
TTAATTGCTCCAATATTATCAATACCGAAAAACGAATTAAAATTCATTTATTTGTTATCTCCATATTTTTTGTTGGTATAAAGGTGGTAACTATTCCAGAGTCACGCTATCACATACATAGTTCTTACGACGTAAGACCGCCAAGATATATTTTTAAACTTTAAAATCGCACCGCACAAAAAAAGGTTTTAAATGCAAATGGATTTTTAGTGATTTTCTATTTAAAAGCTAGTTTGAACGGCGACCTTGCGTAGCTTTTGAAAACTTGGCTATCTATCATCTTCTCATGATACTCCTTGATTAGAAGTGAAATTTGAGTTGAAGTTCGAAGGGCCCCAGACGTATATGCAAAAAGCCGCAGCCTACCAACTAGTTTATTAATATGGGATTGTAATCTATTTTTTTTCTTTTGTAGATGGAAAAATATTGAAGCTTATGTGTACGTTTGTCCTTGGATTAAAGTTTCAATAAAAAAGCAATGTCAATTTAAACATGTCTAAGTTTTTTTTAATTTTTTACTGAAGTTTTTTGTCAGATATAAAGTTCTGCTTTGGAGGGTTGCATAATTGTTGGATTGATAAATGCAATCTTTTATCGTTTACAAGGGGATCACGAGTATTATTTTGTCGGTATTCAATGAATGGCCGAATTCTCTCGCGGATTTCATCAGTTAAAGATCTTGGCGTAAAATTTGAGAGCAAACTTACATTCAATAATCACATTAAGACTCCTTGTAACAAAGCATTGAAAATGTTGGGCTTTATCCTCCGTACTACCAAGGACTTTCCAGGAGTAAAAATTTGATACTAATGTATAATTCTTTAGTTCGAAGCCGGCTTGAGAGTGGATCGATTGTTTGGGCCCCAAGACGTGCGAAATATGTTCTTATGGTGGAGAGGGTTCAGAAGAAGTTTTTGAGAATTCTCTATTTGAGGACATACGGATACTACCCATGGCTTTATCCAACCGATTTTCTTTTAGGCATGCTCACGTTCAATAGTTTGAATACTCGAAGAGAAATGTACCTGGCCACATATTTCTTTCGACTTATCCGAGGCCAAATTGAGAATTCCACCATTCTTGAGAATGTTAAATTGAATGTCCCTGATAATTTTTTGAGGAATCGTGAACATGAGTTGTTTGTTCTTTCAAGGGGTAGAACCAGTCTGCCAATGGGAATGTCAGTGGGAAGAGCTTTAACAATTTTAAACGGCATAGCTTCGGATGTCGACATATTTCATATTGACGTGAGTGAGTTTAGACGAATACTATATTTTATGAATAAAAGTTTATTTTGTCAGAACTCACTCGGTTGACTGCTTTGAAAATTTCTAATGTGATATTAATAATAATTTTTCCTTTCTGTTTTTTTTTATGACTATTGTAATTTTCATCTTATTTTTAATTGTTAATTAATTTGTGATTTTTATTATATATTTACATGTATTTATGTATATACATATATATATAAATGCATGTATTTATATTTGTCAAATCCATGGCGCATTGGCGTCAGTTGTAATGCCATGATTTGCTTTTTCTTAAATAAATAAATAATATTACCAATGGATCTAAAAGCTATGTAGAAGTAATAGTGTTTTGCTTTTTCTTAAATAAATAAATAAAGCCTTGTATTTCAAAAAGGTGATAAAAACCACTGTGTTGCTAGTTACTGGAGGTGCACAGATATTAAAATCGCTCGTTTGTTGACTAAACTGTAATTAATGACAGGGAATAAAATTTATGAGGGATCAAACACTGCACTGTTCTCATGAATTTTGTAAAACATTCTATTATGAAGTGAGGTAATAACAATAACATATATTTATGATTATTTAACATCTAAGAGTACTCCTTAGTATTAGTATGGCATGTACTGTCGACAGTCTCGGTGGTCGTAATTTCGACAAGATAGTTATTTATGACGACGGTATACACCTTTCCATTCCGGTACCAATTTAAACAAAAACCACGGATTTTACTTTTTACTATTAAACACCATTTTTGCATCACCGGATCGGATGTGTTTTTATGTACCGCAAAGGAAAGGTTAAAAAATAAAAAAATATTTTATGTATGCATAATGTCAGAGTAATGAAAGTTTATTTTAAAACATCTGACGAAGTCAAAGTTTTTACCACATTATAATATGTGATATCGTAGATAATTTCACTTACACCTACTTACTACGTTATTGTTGGTGGTTGTTTGAAAATGATAAATGTCTTAGAATAATATTTTAAGTTATTGTATACTTTCTAATCAACAGAAAAATTATAAACATAGAAAAGATTGTAAAAATTGTAGGTTAGGATTTGATAATAAATAAATCAGAGAATGTTTAATAATGAGAGTCCATCCAACTCACATTAACAAAATTAACGGGGAAGACTATATTTTTCCGACATTTAATATTGTTTTTCTTTTTCTTGACTGAAATCCTCCCCACTCCTTAAAATATAGACAACCACTAATTCTGTCTTAGCCTTATCCTTAAATCGTTACAAGCAATTATTATAGGACAACGTCTGTTGACAAAAGCTCCATTAGAATAGAGTACGTATACTTCACATTGAAAGCAGACATGGTTATAATAAAAATGTAAGAGTAAATATTAAATTTAACTGTGTTAGATTTATGTATATTTGAAAATCGCTGATCTAGACAAATGAAATGTGTTGCATGACCCTCCTTCTCCTTCATTTGTGACACCGCCACCTGACAGGTGGATTAATATTTTTTCACTGTGTGTAAACGCTGGGCCATTTGTCAGAGGTGATTTCTAGAATGTGTCACAGGCATATCGAGTGGCATTATGAGATGCATGTGGGATATAACGGATACGAAAATTGGATGAATGTGAGAAAACGGATGTAGTAATATGCTGCAAATGAAGTGAGTTGAGTAGGACATTCTCATCTTAATAACTTCTGTAGAAAGTTATCCGAAGAAGACGACTTATATCTGTGAATAAACGTCTTCAAGTATTTTACTCGGTGCCTGTACAACAAACATGCTGGTTTTCCCACCACCACCTGTTGTGTATGTCCAGCCAATGTTTCATGGCCGCCTTTCACAACGCTACCGACAGAAAGAAGGTGTCTATCCCTAAAATTCATGGCCCGAGCAGGTCTACACAGGACTGACTTACTAGTGTGCTTGAAAATAAAAAATAAAATAACTATTTGTAAATAAAGTTGTATTTATCACAAAATTGAATTTTATAACTTTGTTATTTCGCGTATTGTGTCACAAAAAGTAACACATGTTTTGCCGATATGAAAAGCATCCTTAGACTTATCTAAGTATCGTAGAATACGTGGAATAATAAATTGTAATTTTCATTTTAAACTAAAAATAAGTTGCAACACAGTTACCGCCGAGTTCATCAAAATAAAGTTTTTTTTTGTTACGAATTTCACAAAAAATAGGAGAGAGCTTTCCGATTCATTTCTAAATAATCTTTCAAAAACGTGTTTTAAAAACCAAAGTTGTTAAGTCTGTAGATAATAACAAAAGAGCACACGTAGCGTGAAAAATATCCATAGTGTTTCTTAATGCACTAAGAATATGTTTGTATAAAATGCTAAATTCTCTATATATTTATATTATATATTTTGTACGCTATTTTTTTTTCAAATTCAACTTCACAGAATCATTGTATGTGTTCTGACGTCGTAATGTGAAAGAAAAAAGCAATTTATTTTAAAAAAATATTTAAAAAAAAATCCTTTTATGCACAGTGTAGTTGTGAATTTGTTTTTACTGCACATTATAAAATTTAACGATTCGTTTAATCAATAATAATTCAAAACAAATCGGATGTAGTAAGGATATGCCGAATGATTATAAATAAATGGCTGTCTAAACGAAACATTTGCAATATTTTAATGATTGTAATTACAAAAATCTTGTTTCGATTGATTGCGTTGCACGATTTTGGTAATATAAGATTAGCCACGTACTCGCATGCATTTCCTTTAAGGCTGCAATTGTATACAGCCTCCAAAGCTCCGAGTGGGAGGGCCATTATCCAAATTACCAAATGCCTGCCCACGGCCATTCAATGGCCATAAACGGAAGTGTATAATTAATTTATGAAGTCTCATTTAACGTGTGAATCTCTTGTGTTTGATTTTGAAATATATTATAAACACAATTACTTCTGATTCTTCTGAACAACAAAAATGAATTGAAAAAAAGTGCCGCGGGGCTTTAGTTAAGATAAGCTGTTTCTCATTTTTATGGTCGATATAACACGATGAAGTTTTATTTTTTTAATGTGTTTTTAGGTATTAAAGTTATCATCCAAGAAAGATGAGTTATTGAGGCTCTTATTAAAATAATCTAGATAAATTAAATTAAGATATAAAAATAATATAATTGACATATCCGCAGATATTTTTTGAATAAAAAATTGCTATTGAACAAACACATTTTTATAGCAAACAAGTAATTTTCACAACACGATATGGCCAAATAAAGGAATCTTGATATCATATCGTAACAGTGAGAGTTTGTGAAAGATAGCTTATTTTAAAGATTTTTCTTTAACCTTTGTATACATTCGCCCCTATTTTGGCAATGCACAAAATGCCCGCTAGTTGCATGAACACCATTACCTCAAATGAAAAGTGAATGACCTTAGTATAGAATTATAGATGTACCATTATTACTATTACTTGTCCACCGCCGAATTCGTAACTAAATTGTCCCCAGGGAGTACATATCTTCTTAAGACTTTATTGTTTTAGTAAAAATATATCTACGTATATATATTTTTTCATTTATATCTTGCATATAAAAAATTGTAATAAAATAAACTATTTTGGGTGAGTATTCCACATCACTAACGCGATGGTGGCACTCTCGCTATCGTTCAAGTTATAGTATATCTATAATCAACATCTGTATTTATATATGTTACAGTGAAACTGTATTCTCAGTGAAAATATATTCTTCTCCTAGCTGTCATTGAAATTAAATTTTACCACCTTATCTTCAGCCCAATGTTTGTCTGTGTTTTTCTTTGGTTCTCTTTTTATGAAAGGGACTACTTGCTGATTTTGTTTCATTGAAGCAAACCAAAATGTAAGGCCGGCAAATCATCGACTAAGGCCAGTAATTTACAAATCTAATACTTGATACATTTTCACTGAGAATACAGTTTCACTGTAACATACACATGTTACGCCGAATATACGAAATTGACATTTAACATGAAATGATAATTTCATAAACCCTTTGCCCGATTCACGAATTAGGCAACATACAATTATCTGCCGAGTGCGCGAATTCGGCAGTAATTATATATTACATTTTTCTGTACATTTTATTATTTATTATGACAATTAAAATTTGGGAAGGCGCGAATTTTTTCTAAGGGAGGCGTATTATTATAAAGTTTGGAAACTACTGCTCTCGAACCAAAATAAGTTTAAGATTGAAAAACAATAATATGACACTATTGAAGCCGTATCAGGTCTTGAAAGCAGGGCTACCGATATTGATGCCCATAACCCCTTTTTTGGCGAAGAGATATGTATCAGTCCCGGAAATATTCTACATTTTTTTCTATGAACAACAATACGCGCAGAAACTTTTATTAATGAATCTCAGACCATATTATTGTAATTCATTTGTCGTGAATTATTCTCTAAACGTGTACGCAATGGTGACGTAAATGTATAGGCTTTGTAGAATTATTTGTTGTTGTTGATTTACGAGTTGATGTATTGCTGTGCTAGTCTTCCCCCAATCAAACGGAGAAAAATAAAGATTTTAAGCCAGTAGGTATTTAGGTTAAAGATGTTTTTGATAAAACACTAGATAAGCATTTGAGAATCATTGATATTTTTCGTAAATCATTTACACGCCGTTAAAAGTAAGTGCTCATTTCCTAACAAATTATGAAACTAATTTATTTCCTAATTAGATGATTTATTATTTTCGGATGGAAACTTATTAGGTGAAAACTTTTTATTCGTATACCGCTACCACAAACGGAAGCACCATCTTACAGCAAAATTAATATTCTATGCCAAAAAGTATAAATTGTGTACATGATTTTTTTAAATCGTCATTGAAATACTCCATAAATTAAGAGGTTTAATATGCATTTTCCAGGGCTGTGGAGTCGGAGCTTTTTGGCGGGAGTCGTACTTAGAAATTTTGAAAAGTGTGAACTTTTTATTTTTACATATTACAATATGTAAAATTTGGCTATTGACCGTATTGGTAGGGCTGATATTTAATTGAATACACATAAATAGGTAAGGTAGGAAAAAAACTGTCAATATTAAGCTTTCTTTATCCGGAGTCGGAGTCGTGTTTTTGGACATGTTTTGAGTCGGAGTCGTGCTTTTGGTAAATGCTGGAGTCGAAGTCGAACTTTTTTAACGACTCCACAGCCCAGGCATTTTCTACTACAAATTTAAGCAAGGCCACAATGGGTAAAACGCCTAGCCTAGCCTTATTATATATACACCGGGCTGCAGTACACACCTCAATTACCTCAATTATAAGTCCTTATTTATGCTCCACATTGGGAGCGGACATGGTTGAAGAAAATCATATAAATCAGTGTTTCTCAAACATTCAAAAGTGTGTATCCTTTATATAATTTTCATAGCATGTATATTTTATCCCTTTTTAGAACATAAACAAAATAATAATAATTGCAAAAAAAATCGTCCATCCCGGTGATGCCATGTCTACGCATACATACAAATCCACACATAGGCAATACTGACAAGTAACGATTTTCTTTTTTTATTTCTCAGTGTATGGAATCAAAAAAACTGTTGTACTAAGCGCAGCCAATGCCCGGTCCAGCGCGCACCCTTCCCGTTCATCGCGTACCGCACTTTGGGAAACACTGATATAAATAAATCATATACCTATGTGTACGGTAATATTATAGGCTAAGGTTTATTTGAGTTGGATATTAAATGCGGTTGAACTTCCGTTAAAATAATTTTATAGTGAACTAAAGCAACACGTCATTTCATTGAACTGCCGTCCCAATCAAATAAGTTATATACATACATGCAACTTTAGTTGAAACGGAAATGAAGATTATTGTAATACAAAAGCTACTTTGATTTATTTCGTGTTGAGATTTTAATGTCTTAATAAAATTATGACTAATATGATACGCATTACTAAGATGATTTAATTTTATCTTTAATTTTTTTAAATTAATATTTATTCATAAAATGAATTACGCAGTTCCTGTGCAATTACATCAAGTTGACGGTGGTTAATTTAACTAGCCAAAATGAGTTTAAACATTAAAAAGTTAATGATATTTATTTCCTACTAGAGTTTTATAAATAATTTTTTAGTATTGAAAAGCGTATGTTGATACAAAATCATTATAACAACAAGTGAGTTGTATGTTATCAAAAGTAGAACTATCCCATATTTTTTGAAACTGAACTAATGCTTTCACCTTATTCTTCTGGTCATACAGACTGAACACGCTACGTATGCACTCGAAAGAGTGGCGCTGTTAGAATGTCCTGAATGGCGCCGACAAAAAAAAGATTGCCAGGGTTCGAAAATTTGAAATTCCTTAATTTTATATACATATACTGAACGCGTGACCTAAGTGCGTTAGGTGGATTCTTATGTCAGAGGGGAGAAAATTCATGTAGTATCAACGGCTGCCGCAAACTCAAGTGAACTGTTAAAGAAGTCAGAGTTTAGTGTATGGCTAGCAATAAAATATTTTTATAAAAACCAGGTGCATGTGGTATAAAATCATAAAAGAAAATGATGGTCAGTATCAAAATCAAAACGGTTCACGACAGTGGAAACAAAATAAGAATGGTTTGGTCAATCATACATTCGACCAATCACATATTTCTTCTAAGTGATGTTGCAATGTTGCCGCTCATACAAATTTTTAGTTTCAGGCTTTTATGGGCTGTTTTTTAAATTGTAATATAGAAATCAAGCTCAAAAATCTAACAAAATGTTTTTCGCATTTTTTTCGAAAAGTCGAAATTGGATAGTTCTACTTTCGATACTATACGACTCAAATAAGCTTTCACGCATGTAGAGCAACGGGAATGCTGTTAAAACTTTAATTGAAAGTTGAGGTATGAATGGTAATGGTAAATCAAATTCAGCTTGAACTTAAAACTTTCTTACATTTGTAAAAACAATGGTGCTAGGCATTTTCATCGAAAAGTCGTTGTTATATAACAGGGGTGCCAAAGCGTCGACCGCTTAGCGATTCCTAGTCCATAGCCTATCTGATCTGTACAAATCTCTAGTGCCCGTCTCAAGAAGCGTACGAGACAAGTCGTGTGACAGGGACAGCATGCTAAAATCTCAAAGTTAGCCGATTATCGACGAAAATCTCTTTCTAAGACCCGGGTCAAACAAGGGTTGGCTAAATTACTACTTTTAATGTTGGTCGATCGCCGCCAATAATTTCAAACGAAAGTTGATCGCGGGAAAAAAAAGTCTGGCCACCCCTGTTATATAATGTGTAAGAAACGCACATGCTGTTAAAATACAGATACGGACACGTAAGCGTAAAACAGCGGACACACAAATGACACTGGCAAATCAATTTCGATCCAAAATAATGCAACCAGATTTTTTCTCCAAGTTCGTATTCCAATAAAAAAAAACAGTTCTAGTGAAGAAAATAAATGAGTAGGGAGAATATTTGAGTGACAGAAGAAGAATGTGATACAGCGGCGCCTGTCACTGTCCACCGTGAATCACGATTCACCACTCACCAAAGCTCACGATAGCTGTTATTTTCATATTAGCAAACGGGATGAGATGCTTGGAAGTCATTCCCACTCCCAAAGCTGCTCCTCGTCAAAAAAAAACGAGAACGATATCGATCACGAAATCATTTGATCGTTTCCGTTCTCACATCCGCTTCGGATTTCAGCGATGCGTCACTTTGACAGAGTGACTTTTTTGGAATTCATAACTCTATCATAGACACGAGAATTAATCCAATGATTTATCATGCTGCAATAACATATTCATACCTCGTTGCTATTTCACCCCTTCTATTTCTTAACCTACAAGAAAGCAAACAAGATGATACAATTGCCATAATGCACATTGTTGATTGCATTAATTTTGGAAATGTACCTTCAAAAATACTTATATTATTGATAAAATTCTAGTATTATATTATAATCAGGGCTTTGGAGTCAGAGCTTTTTAGCCGGATTTGGAGTCGTCGCGGCGTTTTGAGTCGTACTCGGAGTCAGAAATTTTGAAATGTTTAAACTTTTTGCAGGGCTTTTTCCCATTTTACGCGGTGGAACGGCGTTCCGGAACCTTTTTTCACAGACTCAAAATCAATTATACAAAATTTTACTTAAATGATATTTGAATATAATTTTATTTAAGCTTGACATGAAGTGAGTTCCGGCACCTTTTGTTTTAAAAAAAAGCCCTGGTAATATGTAACATTTGGCTATTGGCCAGATTGGTTGGTTGATATTTAATTGAATACACATACATAGGGAAATTAGGGCAAAAAAGTTACAAAATTCAATTTTTTTTTAGTCGGAGTCGTAGTCAAACTTCTTTTAACGACTCCACATCCCTGATTATAATTCGTCACAAATTTAGAAATTGATTTTTAATGTATTTTACTTATAAATTTATAGAAAGTTGAAAAATTCAAAAGGGCCAAACAAAAAATTCAATTATTAAATGCTGTTACCGTAAATGTAGTGTAATACGATTGTCAATCTTTTTTAATTTCGCGGAAGGGGCTGGAGTTTAGTTACGCATTTAAAAGTTATTATGTTTGGAAAAAAAAACTGCGATCAGGTTATACTAGTAGCGCTTCTTTATATTATATTTCAATAACCGTATTGCTAGATATATTGATTACAATTAAAATACAATATAAAAATATCTATAATAGCAATAAATAATTTAATACCGATGCCAATACGTGTAATTAAAAAGACGAAAAAGCGTTTGCGCAGTTTCTTCTCTGAATCATTTTTAATTAATCGGGCTAATTAAATGGTGGGACGCCAAGATAAGAGAGGAAATGAAGAATATTACATTAAAAAATGTCAATAGAGTAGGTTTGATTTATACGTAATATCCTGTTTGTACACAGAAATCAATTAATTATTTTACCTTATATTTATAAAGTTAATATTTACGCAATATAAAAAGCTCAATCAAATGAAATTAATCTACATACGGCATATTTTATCGAGAAAAAAATCTTTGCATAAATTATCCCATTACAAAGCTTCAAAAATGATTTTTAATCAGTGTGTCAATTAAAATATTCCAATTTAAAAAGAAAATTGGAGATAATTTATAACGTTTGACTACCAAAATCAATCAAAGTGATTCGTGAAAAGAATTTTCTGCTTACTTGGACAATCACGAAGTTAAACAAAGTAACTTAGTATCTCCCTGCTGCTAGATTACATTTTCAATTACTTATAACGATTTATCATACTCTCGTCTGCATTGGCGTAGGTTTGGAAATTTACCAAAGTGATTAAAGAGTATTTTAATATAATAATAAGCAAAAACGATGAAATATTTTAGAAGGATTATTGCATTGTTTGTCCACCGGTTGTGATACAATTTTTTGTTTGAAGATGCTTCTGAAAGAAGTGAAACAAGAATAATATTTACCTAGTAATTAGAATAAGTGAAATAGCCCGAGTTTTCAATTTTATGTTTATGTGAAAAAGGATAGCCACCCTCTATGCTAAGCCCCTAAAGCCGTTTTAGTGAACGCTCCAATATCCACATTTTAAAATCGAGCTTTTGAGCAAGATTGCCGTTCATACCCTAACCATGCGTCAATTATATGATTTCATGTTTTCTAAATTAGCATTTTATGTAAACCACGGCTTGCCAAACTTTTTCTGCAATGGAACACTTTACAAAACCGAAAAATTTTATGGAACACTTAGCTCGCATTCGTATAATAAGGGAGCTGGGCGTAGTTACCTTATGAAGTGTGAAAGTTTAACGAAAAAATGAGTCGATCTGGTGTCAACATTAAAAATATGAAACTTCCCTCCAGAACTTATACTGATATGCTGAATATTTAACATGTATTTTCCAGCTGTTTTTTCTTTATCATATTCATGAAAAATATTTATAAGCGCGGCTAGCCGTCCTGTCAACTTTGGCAACAGTCGTTAAACTGACGAGACTTATTTGGTAAAAACAATACCCAATATCAACCTCCTTCATGCGCTCGGTGTGAGAGAAGATGGACCTCCGCCTGTGTCTAGATACTAGAAGCGTCATTAACATCAGTGGAGATTGATCATCAATAGCCTATCAATTTGAAGTAGGAGATCTAAGAAGAAACATAGTTCTGACGATGGCGTAAGCCTAAATAGCTATCAATAAATATAAATATATATTTATAGTTACGCCTTTGGGATAACACGTACGGCCGGTGCAATGCAGAACTGGAATGATTTCGTTTTTGGTTTTCAAAGATTTAAAAAGTAAACGGCAAAGCTTGTTCTATAATAAGCCAATAATGTGAACGGAAAAAAGAGCACTAAAACTAATGGACGTACATATAAATCAAAAGTGTTCGTGTTACGAGAATATGTGATTAATAAATATTCGCCAGTGTCGAATCACACCGGATTCGATGGCCTCTTGCATCCTAAATCGTAGCTAATTGTGCATATTTGTAACTATTAAAAATAAATTCATAAACTTTTATGATAAAGGTATATATAGTTAAATGTTTTTGTCGAAAATGACTTAATTACAAATACATGTCGTGACGTTTTGTCATTAGACGCTGTGTATAATGTTTTGTTTATGGTTTTTTTCCGGCTTATTATGTTATCGTTTACCGTAGAATCATAATGAAATCATTTATATTAAAATAACTGCGTCGGTCATTAATCTAAACATTCACAATATTTTTAATTAAATATTTGTGGATACTAATTTCTATTATATTAAGTTGTCTGAAAAAGTCTTTGCGTATTTTTTATACTTCTTTTTAATTTTCTCCATATACGTAAGCTTTATTCAGTATTATTTTGGGATCAAGTGACAAAATTGTTTTGATTTGCTAATAAAAACAATGCAAAGTGATATGAAAGAAATCGTCATAAAAGTACATTGTGTTGTATGGATTCCAGCATAGACATAATGATAACGTGGTTGTTAAAGTCGTATAAACATTTTATAAAAACTTTCGAAAGTGTCGAATTTGGTTTAAAAAACCTCGTTCTGGAAATTTCAGTGTTGAAGATTTACCTATGATTGGGTAGTCCCAAATGACTAAAAGTCAGGATATTAGTGCTATTATCGAGACAGATCCCAGAGTCAACGGTACGAGAGTTTGCTCAAAGACTAGATATCAGGGCTGTGGAGTCGGTAAAAAAAGTTCGACTCCGACACCAGTATTTACCAAAACCACGACTCCGACTCCGACTCCGATATTGACCAAAGACTCCGAATAAAAAAGTTGAATATCGTCACTTTTTTGCCTAATTTTCCTATTGATGTGTATTCAATTAAATATCAACCCTACCAATCCGGCTAATAGCCAAATTTGACATATTATATGCAAAAATAAAAAGTTCAAACTTTTCAAAATTTCCGACTCCGAGTACGACTCCGGCCAAATCGCCGCGACGACTCCGACTCAACAGCCCTGCTAGATATGCATCCAGTGACAGTTTAAAGATATTTAAAAACACAAAATATATGCGTTATTTGTTGACCTCTTCAAAGCCAGACTTATGAGACAACCTATTATAACTTATATTTACATAAAACATATTTTAGACAAACACTGTTTCTTTAATAATCATTAAATAGAATTTTACGTAAATATTCCCAATTCATAATTCACTAAAACAATTGATATTACAATTAATTCATAGTGCAAAAACAATTGCGTGCGTGTTCTTTTTTTAAAAATAATATTATTCTAAAATAAATAAGATTAGACTATGTATGTATATATTTGAAGATAATAAAAATAAGCAGTGTTCCGGATGTGCATCCCCTATTCGAGACAATATATCGTCATAATCGCATCTATTACTATCATGAAACACTAAGCTTTTGATAAACTCAAATGACAGTGCGATGGTCATATACATATTAAGTTTCCGCGATGTGATGACTTGCATATAAATAATATATATCACTGTATTTAAGCACACATTTTTTTAAAAGTGCCGTCTTAATGTCTCATGCTCTTCTGCCTGTAAGTATCGAATTTAATATTGAAGATGCAAATGCTTGATTCGTACAAATTAGAATGGGTACATTTGAATCACGGCAGGAGGTCGTGAACTTGTATCGAGAGAGAAAAGATAAAGCTGAAGGTGATAGAGATACAGACAGTGACGTGGAATTTTGCGGTAAGGGGAATAAAAAAAGGATCTTACTCAACGGACACTGGTGATTTAATTTAATTTCCAATTGCTTCAAACATGAATTCGATAAGAATATTTATTTTTTAAATAAATAAAACACATTTTATAGCACCACTTCTACACATCTATTGAGATCACTTATAATGTGATTAACTGGCACTTATTGGTGGATAGACATAATTTTAAATAAGTAACACAGTATAAAGTACTACTTGCACAAATATTCTGATTAAGATCAGGACCGGTTTCGCACATCGCGATAATTAATCAACCGATGATTCATATCAAGCACTTTTTTCAGATTTAAGATCAGATCTTTAGCGGAATATAAGAAGTACTATAAAATGTGTTTTATTTATTAAAAATAATGCCCTTCCACCAAGCAACAGTTGACCCTTCAATGTGGTTTTTATTTTACTATCCATTTTTATAAAAAAGATCATGTCACTTAATAAATGTTTTAAGATTATAATTATTTTATTTTACCATTAACCCTCTCAAATTGGAGCATATAGTATGTTATCGAACATCTCAATAGATCTCAGTTGACAATGGCCGCGACGAGCGAAGCCGGCTCTTATCTTATGTGTTTTATTAAAACAATGCCTTTCCACCAAGAAGTTACAGTTAACACCTGAAAAGTGATTTCATTAGATGTTGTTTTATGAGAAACAGTTATAATTCAGTTATGGATGTTAGGACTGGACTTGTTAGTAACTCACCGGCTTAAGGATAATTATATAAATGGATGCCAAGAAATATAAACATCACATACAAACATTACTTTAGACCAGGGGTCACCAGACTTTTAGAGAAACGCCGAATTGAAATTTTTAAAAACATGGCGGGCCGGTCGACAAATAAATTCGTGTTGGAATCCAGTTAGAATATTAATTTAAATGATTATATAATCATTATGCTTACTTTATGCTTATCCCAACTGATAAATTGAAAAACATGTCGAAATGTAAAATCACAATAAAATTTTTAAATTCTTAAAAATGTCTTTGTAAATTAATATTTTCTATATAAATAATTTATACAAATTTTAAAAATTTTTTAGGGGCCGGATCCTGCCCGCGGGCCGTAGTTTGGTGACCGCTGCTTTAGACACTTGTTCGCAAATCATTAAATCTGTGAGGGTCGACGGCAGGCTTACTGTGGGCTCGCCAATTTATACAGTTAAATAAAAAAATTATTTACTTTAATGCATGGGTCACCACACTTTTGAGAAACTTTTAATTATTTTAAAACTTTAACCTTTAAAGATTTAATTTTTCGAAAACTTGGGGGGCTGGATGTCAAATAAATTATAATTGGAATCCAATTCGATATATAAGATTACAATTGGTTACCAAAATCGAGGGTTCGTGGAGGGCCGGATGAGAATCTTCGGCGAGCCGTAGTTTGGTGACCGTTGCTTTAATCTATTTTCGTTGTTATTTTGAATTACCTTATTAAAAATGCCCTTTTCAGTTGCATTAGGATCGCGGGTCACATGATTTTTATAAAAAGGGGTCGCCACCGAAAAGGTTGGGAACACAATGGGCAAAAAGGTTGGAAACACAGTGAAAATATTTGGTGAGTCAGACAAACAATGTTTGGTGGTATTTTTGTTTTTTTCGGTAGGTGAAAACGCCACTGGACAGTGCGAAAGAGAAAGAGTCGCGATGAACCCGATCGAAATTCCTCTGAAACTAGAAAGATGTGAATATGACCGCAATGAAATAATCACAGGGCATCACTTTGATTGGCTTTCACGAGCCTCGAGCGATCCAATGGTGAGAGGTGAAACCGCTAACGAATTATTACATTAAAACATACAGTGTTCTTATGTAAAGATGCATGTGTAACGTGATTAGCATATTTCATATCAGTGAGAACTCAAATTAAAATAAAGCCTACAAAACTTTTAACGTTTAATTGAAATGGATGGCGGGTCCGTGTTGGACGATGAATAGCTAATACCATCATTTCGCTTACGGGCAAATTTCTATTACGTAAAGTTATATGAATAATATTTGTTTTAAATTTATTTGACTATTGATTGGTATTGCTTTGGTTGAAAATTTTGTAAACAAGTTAAGAAATGAACATTTATATTTATTCATCTCTATGTATTTCAGCAGCATTATCATAACATATTAAACGGTTTATCAAATTAATTTTACTCTGCCGGCATGAGTAAAAAGCAAGAAAAAGTCATATTCTGAGTAATCAGTAATACACTATCATGATTATAATTGTAAATCAAATCACCGGATAAAAATAAGTAAAAAGGCTCTTCACCGGCTCGATTCACAGTACGAACAAAATCCCTCACACTCATCCCATCCTATGAGCGGGACGTCTCGAGAGCGACTAACTAACTACCAGTCCAAGCTGTATCCTTTCTTTAAGTCCAATCTGTCCGGTCCGTGGCGCAACGTTGTTGGCTTGCGTGCCGGACCGCCCGGGCTCGGTTCCCGGTACGAGCGGATTTTTTCAGTCGATAAATCTGTTCAAAGGCATGGGTGTTTATGTTGGTGAAAATCCCTTTCCACCTGTCCAATCCCAAAGAGAGACGCATAGTGATTAGCTGATCACTAATCCTGTCCTAGTAATCGTATCCTTTCCATCCCTACTCTCTTAGAAAAAGAGAGGTTGAGCAACTGAGTAACAAGCAGTTCATGTAGAAAAACCTATGTTGAGATAATCTCCGAGATGAGTCCATATGCTCCAAGTTGGGAGCGAACATGGTTAAAAAAAAGTACAATCTCATGGGCGAGGGCGCCACTTTCGCGTGAGTGATGTTAAAATACTGCACCAAAAAATATTTATTTACTTACAAATGTTAATATGGATGATATAAATTGTTGTTGTATTAAAACATGATGCACAATCTGCGACCCTATTGACAAACATAAACCACTTTTTTATTCAGAACTTTTTACGGACGATGGAAAAACAATATAAAACAATAACATTTTCAATTTTATATGCATTAAAATATCGATAATTTAATCAGTGTGGCCCTCGAAATATATGAGAAATGATAATCTGGCCCTTCTCCTAAAAAAGTTGTTCATCACTGTATTAAAACAATACAACATAAATGGCAATTGAAGATATTCACTTTATGTGGAAAATTTCAGTTCTGGCAGTCAAGTAATGATGGTACAAGTATAGTACGTACGTAGAATTTTAAAATGGTTATCCGTTGCGTGAAAATAGCAATGGTGTTTGTGAATGTTATATGATGATCAGTAAAATGGGTATACTTTATTTTAGGGGTTCTTAACCTGATTGCAACCCCGGGCGCATTTAAGATTGAGGAGAATAGTGATGGACGCATGCCGGATTTAAAAAAAAAATCAATCTTAAGATCTTCGTACATATTTATTAATTTGTATCATTGTTTCCTGGGAAGTTTTATTGATGTGTTACATTCATGTACTAAATTTCATTTACCTTTACAAATCTTATATATAAAACCGAAACGGCGTATGTATGTATGTCTGTAATTCCCTTTTGCATTGTTGGTCATTAAGTTGCCATAAAAACGAATATGAAAGAAAATATGTTTGAATTTTTATCGGCGAAGACATTTAGTCAAAATGTAATAAATTAGTCTTCTACTGAACTTTTCCCGGCTTTTATTATTAATAATAATGTTTATTATTTACGTGAAGGTATTATTTGACATTTCTTTGACAGCAAATTAGATTTTTTCCTTGAATTTGGACATTTTAATGGGCGAGAATGGGGCTGTCATCAAATTAAATAAAGTTTGTGATTTTATTTTAACTATATTTTGGATAATAGATTTTGTGATATAATTATGTCGAATGATATAACATTAAATAATTATTGGTCGCTTAGTCCGAGCGACGCCGGGTAGCAATACTAGTATTATATAAACCATCCAGGTACATTTGAAGAGAGGGTCAGAGGGTTAAGAACCTCTCTGCTTTATTGAGTAGTTTATCGATCTCGGATTCCGTTAAATATTACATGAAAATTTTATAGTTATACTAGTGGCTGTGCTTTTATAGCGTGGGATTTAATAAATTTAATACTTTGCCCGGTGCACTTCACATATACTAATTAAATTTAATGGTTGCTGATTTGTACGGGAAACCATAACGGATGTGTAATAAAATAAGTGGGCTGAAAGATAGTGAATATGGAAACATGTTTCTGAAAAAATAATTAAGAATTCATTTTAAATTTGTTTTTTTTTGGCATATTTTTTCATCATATACCACGAGTGAAATGAATCGTCGATTTTTTACGAGAAAGAAAATAAAAATAATTTTATACATATCTACTAAATTGATCAGAGAAAAAAATCGTAAAAAGAAACGTTCTTATACTGTTTATTTGCAAGAACAAAATTAATTATGGCAAAATTTCAAAGGAGAAATCCCACAAAAATATTTCTGTCTGTAATATAAGAGAGATAATTAAGAATAAGCAGAACTTTTTAATTTCCAAAGATTATATTGAAAGCTATTTCAGCGATATTAAAGCTCTGATGCAGTATTTTTTTATCATATTATTTATTTGATAAGAGAATTTTAAACATATGCGCTCATATTGTTGAATAATATACGAAAATTTCGACATATTTGAAGACACATGGATGTTAGTTAATCTCTGAATCTACCCTTTCGTTGATTAGTAAACGTAGAAGATTGCTAAAATAGCCAATCGTTCCCCCGATGTTTCCGTTCCAAAAATGATTAAATATTTAAGGTATCACGTGTATGATGAATCTTTAGACACAATTCATGTAATGATGAAAAATCAGCAAATGCCAAAATCCATTCGGCTATTTCAACGCTGGGTCTCACGATAGAAAAGCCTAACGAGCTATCTCTAAGCCACGGAAAAACCAAACCCAACCAGTATAAGTAAACTGCTAATTTTTTTTGGAATATATATCATGATGAATAAATCCAAAAATAAATATATTCAAAGTATTAGATATGAGGGAAAATGGACGTAAGTTTTTTTCAGAAAGACCCGGAACTCACGTAAGGCTGACGCGCGCGTGAAAATAGGGATGTCATGAAAGTATTGCCGATAGCAATAAAGGGGTATTTTTCTTTCTTTGGTTACCGCTATAATTTGATACCGCATTTTCATATTGAACGAAATCAAGACGTTTTGTAACACTTCTAGATATACGTGAAAGTAGTAGAATTTTTTATTTTATTAATTTAAATATACATATAGCCTTTAGACCGAGAAAACACATTAAAAGTGACGCGTATAGTTATTGATAATGATTTTAATTGACATTGAATTTATCTAAATTGTGCCAAAATTTACATACCGCTGTTGAATATTCTTCAATAACGTATTTCATTTCACATGTGTTCATTTAATAGTTTATCTCAAATGTAGTAAACGAAGATATGTAAAATAATTGATTGATGAACATGAATCAAGATTTTATTGGATGCGCGTTGTGTTATTAGAGCTAATGCTGAGCCGACAACGTACATTATAAGAAGAAATTTCGTTGTTTATTCAGCATCCATTATAGAGGCAGCGTATTTAGTACCATGGCTGACAAAACCATAAATCCGTCAAGAGGAGAGGAGGAATGCGCTGTGCAATCTGGTATCAGGTCGGTAGAAAGTAGACTCTGCCTGAGAACATGACTGGCTTTGCCTGAAACTGTGCTTGGTTTGCTTTGCTCTATACTGCGCGAGGAGCATCTTTATTATTCAGTGTTAGGCAACATTTTACAACAACTATGTTTGTTTAATTATGTATATGCCAAATTTTACTTGAAATTTATCAGCTAGCATAATAATGATTTTTTCGTACATGTATTTTTGTGACCACACCACACCTTCTTAAAATATGGATCAAATGCTTATCTAATGGGGTTTATCTCAACTGAAAAATGAATTGTTTGTTTTTCCAAGGAGTAGAACCAGCCTGCAAATTGAGATACCACTCGGAAGAGCTCAAACGTTTTTGAGCGGTGTTGCAATGGAATTCGAAATTTCATATGGACATGAGTGAGTTCAGACGAGTGCAATTTTATATGTACATATTATAATTAATTTATGGTGTAACTGACTGACTCGGTTGACTTCTTTGATAATTTCAATATAATTTTTTTATAAAATGTTTTAATTATTTCCATTTTTCAAAATAGTTTGTGATTTTTGTAATGTACATATATTTATGTACAATCAAATAAATACATTTAAAAAAATGAGATAGTCTGCAAGAACTATTTGTAACTTTCTTTTTCTGAGACAGTTAGGATAGCATGATGGAATTGTAAAAAACTCACCGCTCTTATTTATCCTAGTTTATGAGATCTAATTCGCATCTACGAAATTAAGAGTCCAAATGTATAGTAGAGAGTGAAAATATGTAAGAGAAAGAAATTTTGGCTTTCCAGGAAGAACTGCTTTTAGAGGTTGGAACATCTGAGACAGAACACACATCGTGATGGTTTATAAGTATGCACAGTAGTTATTTGCACCGAAGATTGGCTATGACTGTTTTATGAAGGAGACTTTCGAATGATATAATATTAAAAGAGTGTAAGCGGGCATGCCGAGTGCCGTAGTCAAATGATTTATTCAACTGCCGCCATTTGTGTGTTCGATATCGAAATCATGTTGCCGGTTGCAAGTTACAGTTAGTTGTAAACTCAGTCAATATCTCTTACCAATCATACCTAATACTTTCAATTAATATTAATCAGTATGCCAGCTGGTTTTAGTCAGGGTGACACAAGAGATTAGCCACAGTGAGCTGTCAAAAATTTACTTACAATTGCTAATTGCGTTAATTTGTTTCGTACATGCAGATATAATTTAGTATTTCGACTAAAGGTGCTTGAATGATTTCAATATCAAATTTGAATCGTTTGAATTTTTTAGTATTTTGCCAATTCAAGTTCATTCGTATACTTGAAATGCCTGAAGATGCCAAAAGGCAAAACCCCGGTTGTTAGCGACCAAACTTTTATTATTTGGATTATAGGTTTATTTAAAGTTTTTTAAAATTTCTCCTCCACAATCCTGACGAAGATTTTTATCAAGATTTTTAAAAGAGATTTAAAGATCCCAAATTCATTGAGAAAACACAAAAAACAGGTGTGAAATCAAATGTTATGCACAAAATAAAGCTAGCTTGACATGATGGCTTCGTATTTTATATTAGGTAATAAAAACTTCAATGAAACATAGTCTTCAATAATATGTGTTAGTCTCAATCAAATAAAAAGCGCACAAAATTCGGTAATATAAATGATAGGTTGTACAAAAAAAAACAAAATCCGTATTGGAATATGGTAAATAACTTTTTTAATAATAACTAATTATTACCATATAAACTTAGGATGGTGGAACAGAGAAGAATATGAATTGTGTACCCTTTCTACAACGGTATATATAGATATGTAAGTAAATGCATGTTTAAACATAGTTCTGACGATGGCGTACACCGAATAGCTATCAACAAATAAATAAAATAGTTTCTGCAGAATAAAAATACATTGTTGTTTTTTTTACACCGTATTATAAAAAAGTTCTACCAAGTAAATGCCAATTCAATCAATACGTTTGTTATTACTCAGCAAGGAAGATTTGTAGAAGGGAAAAGTCGTGTGGTTGATGGGATTGCCAAATTCGGATTAACCCTTTCAATTCAATTACCCTTTTCGGTGAATATATACAATTAAGGATTTCGACTGAGGGTGCTTGAAGGAATTTCAATATCAAATTTGACAACATCCATGGAAAAGTCCAAAATTCAGACAATTCAAATTTGAATGTATACAAGTTAATTCCTCACGCATGGCGTAGATTAAATTGGCCTGAGTTATGAAAACGCGTGACGCATTCCCGAGCCCAGACTCAAAACCCGTTGTATGGTCGTCAATAATCGATATAGATGCCAGCCGAGTGGATCGCGGCGATTGTTGTAGGCCACACGCGGTTTTGCATATTATGGCTGTATCCACAGTGAAAGTAATGCCCACGCTACATCGACCTGTTATTCTCACCGTGCGACTAAAACAGACGTCGAACCGTCGAGTGCGGCACATTAATTAGGATTACATCAACGGATGAAAAAACACCCTTGGAAATAATGTACAAAACGCTGTGATTTAGTGTTATGCGAGATTCGCAGTATGCTCATATGGAAAGTTATCGAGACGATGCATATTTCAAGCTTATTATACATAGATTCGGTTGAAAACGTGATTTAATTCACATAACTTTATGATCAAGTTTGAAAGTTTTTGATGAGCGCTTTTGCTGTTTATGACTATTTGAAAGAGTTACCACAGCAAAGCTTACATTAGAAATTATCATCGTTTATTAGATTAAAAAAATATTACATACTTTCGATGGTTTCGGCGGTATCTTTGAGGAAGTTCATTTTAATATAAAATTTGAAATAACAGTTAGTAGCACAATACTTGGAATAATCAAAGTTATTTTAAATTTTATAAATGTCCGCTCCCAACTTGGAGCACATTGACACATCACTGTGTTTATCTCAACAGGTATTTTTTACGAGAACTTCATGTTACTCAGTTGCTTAACGTTTCTTTTTCAAATAGAGTAGGGATTGAAAGGATACGAAGACTGGAACATGCTCACTATAAAAAAACATTTTTTATTCCATGTCTGCTTCCAGCTTGTCGTATTTAGACACCTCATAGTGTTTATCTCAACAGGTTTTTTTTTCTACGAGAACTGCTTATTAATCAAGTTTCTCGACGCGTATTTTTCAAATAGAGTAAGGATTGAAAGGATACAAAGACTGGGACATGCTCACTATAAAAAAAAATTTTTTTTACATATCCGCTTCTAGCTTGTCGCTTTTAGACACCTCACGGTGTTTATCACAACAGTTTTTTTTACGAGAACTGATTGTTACTCAGGTGCGATAACTAGGAAAGGACTAGTGGTTAGCCAATTGCTCTCGTATGAGGCGTTTTTTTTAAGGATTTGAAATTTGGGAATGAAATTTTAACAACAAAAACACCCATTGCCTTCGAACGGAAGTTCGTACGTACTAACACTTTCTTACATTCATACGAATACGAAAAAAATGCTGAATGTGTTAAGCTCGAATCTTATAACGAGGTTCTCATGCATATTTTAAAGGGATTTTGCGATATTACAAGTGTATTACGACTTATTCAAAATAATAACTGTAACTTTTATTTACTGGCCGAATTGACGTGATGCTTTCAATAATATTCGTGACAGCTTTCAATAATATTCTACAATTCTTGTGGAACATGTGAGATTTTTTAAACATGTTTCATTTACTATCTCAAATTTGTTTCCCCATATCCACTCCCTATTCGGAGCATATGGCCGCCACACGGTGCCTCCAAGATTCTCTGTCTCAAGCCAACTTCCTCGCATCTTCCCAGGTCATCCAGGCGTCCCTGAGCTCCCCTGAGTACATTCTATGGATGGTCATCAGAGGCCCTCCGCGGCGTCGGGATCCATCAGGTTGATAGAAGAGGCAGGCAGGATTCAGGCTCACCTGGGGCATCCGCTGCACATGTCCAAGCCAGGTCCATCGTCGCCTTTTAATTTTGGACGTAATAAGGGGCTGGTTCGTCCGCTCTCTTACCTCCGTGTTCCTGACAAAGTCAAACCACCGTACTCCTAATATTCGCCGCAGGCATCTGTTTTCGAAGCACAGTATACGGTGACCCCGTGCTTTTCTAAATTTATAGTGCTTGTTTAATTGTGAACCATTTAAGATCATGTTCTTAAGAGATATGCCTTGAAAGTTTAGAAGTTATACCATAACTTAAATCCTAGTTACAGCAGAATCAATTTAATACCTCTTAATGGGCGATAAATTATCGATTGACGACTTATGTAAGCACAATTAAAAGTGTTACTACTTTTGCTATTTGTTTACTTTGTATGACTAGTTTTATCGGTTTATTAAAAGTTTATAGCTAAACAAACTTGATAGCGAGTTTCCATCGAAAGACGACATCAATCTTCTTACTCTTTGACATGTTAAGTATGTAAGTTCCGCGTTCTTCAGTGGATCTTTCCATAATTTTAAGCTTAAAAGATGTGTACTTTTCTTATTGAGGAGTCTACATAAAGAAATATTTATAATACTCGATTCCTGATTTAGCTTCCTAATAAACACTTTGTAATTCATCACTTTTATGGTGTTCACTGTCAATACTTGGTAGAATGGCATTATAATACAAAATTATAAACACATTTTTATAACTTATTCCAGTACTTGGATCAGGACCGGTTTTGGCTTATTTCTTCTCGGACTTCCCATGACTCAATATCGGTCACAGACATTAAGGTTAATTTTCTATTTATTAAATGCACTTATTTTGGTGCTATGTGTTAATGATCATTCAAACTCAATTGAATTTTTGATGTAATATCTTGCGTTGCCAAGAGGACTTCAACATTTTAATTATAGTCTATTTTGCATCAATTTATTTGCTTAGTTGTACCACCAATTGTTTGTCATACCTTGTAATTCTTGCTTAC
Source organism: Himalopsyche kuldschensis (assembly GCA_028554975.1). NCBI lineage: Eukaryota > Metazoa > Arthropoda > Insecta > Trichoptera > Rhyacophilidae > Himalopsyche > Himalopsyche kuldschensis. The sequence continues at coordinate 5,076,140 of JAHFWI010000029.1, read as the reverse complement.
CTTTTGTTTAAGTATCACTGTTTCATTGTATTTCTTATCAGTTGATAATGCTCGCCATGAGCGAAACCGGTCCTGATCCAATATATTTTATGTGGAATAAGTACTAAAAATATCTTATTATTTTTATTACTTTATAATTCATTATTATGTTGCAGTGAATATTAATCGTTGCATAATAGCAACCCTTTGATAAAAATATATTTGTTTGCATATTAATTTCAATGGTTCCAGAACAATTCGATATCCGGAGTTTTTTTTATATAACTTACTGCACAGCGATAATTGATGAATGCATAGAGAAATAAACCTTTTTTAATAATATCTTCGTATACAATGGGTTATTTAAAATAGATTATGACATAATAGAGACATTATTATAAAATATATGGTTTGTTCTAATTCCCATATAAATACAATATATTTATTCCGACAATACATTAAATACTTTAGCCTCATTAAACAATTCTATAACTTATTCTAATGCAAATAATATTTTGTTTAAATTGCTTTGTCGGCTAATAAAATAAATAGAAAAATGCCACGATTTTGACGAGATTACCAAGAGTCAATGTGTGAGTAATGAGCTGGTTTGGTGAAAACTTTTATTTAATACCAAATAAATCGTAAATTTTATATACGAAAATGTTAATTCATTATTGAATATTTTTTAAATTATTAAATGTATGTAAATTATCCCGTCGAAATTCAGCAGCATGTTCAATAATAATCATAATATATACTTATATATGTAGGTAGTAAATTGCTTGAAGTAAATGGCAATATTAGAATAAAAACAAATTAGGAAAATTCTTTATAGTAAACAAAATAGCCTGATATTGGAAATAACGAGAACTAGTGATCAATCTATAGAGAACTAGAGATTGATACAGCCAAATTATTTGCAATGACTATGTCGGTTATACAATCGGTAATATACGAAATGTAAATTAAATCTGTATTTTTTCCCTAAATCTATCTTTTTTTTCCATATCCGATCCCTATTCGGAGCATATGGCCGCCACACAGTGTCTCCAAGATTCTCAATCTCCCGCCAACCTTCTAGCAGGCCTTCCACGGCGTCGGGATCCATCAGGTTGATAAAAGAGGCAGGCAGGATTCAGGCTCCCCTGAGGCATCTGCAGCACATGTCCAAGCCAGGTCCATCGTCGCCTCTTAATTTTGGACGTAATAAGGGGCTGGTTTGTCCTCTCTTACCTCCGTGTCTATCTACTGAAACTATAGTGTAGCCTTTAAAGTAGGCTCTCAGTTTCATGACTATTTTTATTTCTAATGTAGGTACTGAGCACAAAACTGAGTGCTGTATTATAAAAGAAAACGTAAGCTTAAGGCTTCAGCGTAAACGTCAGAAAATACTTATATAAAGAAAGTTAAAATAAAACATATTTGGTACAGCATATCAGCAAGGAAAACATGTTAACTTCACCCTTGACTGAATGACAAACATCCCTTCGCTGTTCGTGATGAGTATCTTTTAAACGAAATATATTGTAGTTGAGATGAAAACATATTTTAGATGGACGCGAAAATTTATGCAATCTTTATTCTAAATAGATGTGATTCCAAATATCTGCATAAAATTTTGAATATAGGAAAGTGTTTTTAAAATAGTAACAATAAGTGTCAAGATGATTTATAAGATGTTGTCTATATTATCGCGAGCATCTTATTATACAATTATTATGCCGTTGTCTATGTTTGGGTTATATGAAGAGATAATATCTATTCTTTTCGTTTCTTCTAGACGCCGAAGCTTATTAGGTATTCCTTTATAAGGAAAAAATAAACAAAGCCAAAAGTATCTACCCATACTAGACTGGACTGGACTCACGTATATTTTGGACAAAATTTTTCGGTTGAGATGCCGATTAGTCATTACTTAGGTGTTAACTGTCAATTATTGGTGGAAAGACATTGTAATTTTCAAGACAGAAGCTTAACGTTATTTATGTACAATCCTGATCATAACAAAATATGTGGAAATTGTCCTAAGAATTTGTTATATTTATTTGAATCAATATTAGTTCGAACTATTTTATCAAGAAATCTTAGAGATTAATCGAGCTCAGCTCAACAGTTTTGCCAATTTTGAACGAGCAACTTTATTTGCCTAATTCGCCATTGTTGTACCCTTTTAAATAATTGTTATTTTTTTTTATTGTCATTTATTATTAATTGTCATTTATTTACAATTCAAGCTCTTTATTAAATATCAATTCACTTACTATCATTAATATTAATTCAAAGGCTTGAAATCAATCAACTCATTAACGAGAGGTCGGATAAAACCCTAGATTTATTTTAAATATTCTTATGTTATCATCTGGTCATTAATATTTTCAAAAATCCCCATAATTATAACAGACCCACTTAATTCATTGAAACTTGTATTCATTCAAATTTCGCTAATTTACATTTTAATAACCTTTTAACTTAGTGATCTACTTATATTTTTGTATATAAACGATACAAACTGTTTACTACGCGTCAGTTCAAGTACATCCTTGCACTTGGAATGCCTGAAGATGCCGAAAGGCGAAACCCGGGTCGTTAGCGACAAAGCTCATGGAAAAGTACAAAATTGAAAAAATTCAAATTCAATATTAGCTCAATTTAGAATCATATAAAAATAGCTGTTGTTAAAAAAATGATTTATTGCCAGACTGTATAGCCTAGTTTCGATTAAAGCTTGACTAAAAAAGTCTTGTAAAACTTTCAGGAAACCAGGGAAACTAGCACAATAAACAAGAGAGGATATATTATTTGAAATCTAGCAACGAGAAACAAATCATTTATAATGATCCTTTCTTTATAAAGCCGGTAGATTAAGTGTGAAGTGCAATTAGAATATTCTTGAAGTTTGCAGAATAGTCTGATCTTCATCTGATTTGATTCCATATTATGCAGACCTCTGCTGTAACAGATGTATACAGTGAGTGGACGTTGATTTCAACCAAGGCATCTACGATGCTGTTCCACGAGGGAAAATATACTAAGCAATCGCTGCTGAGTTGGATATAATGGTTTCATAAAATAAACGACAGACTATAGGACAGAAATTATTTAACATTATATTATACTAGGGCAATTTTTCCAGTGTTAACAGTTAAGTATTTATTGCTGTTTTAATCTGACATTTTAAGCGCAGCTTTTATAAGAAACCATTTCACTGTAAGCGGAATAAAAATTTTCTTAAATTTCGAGGCAAGTCACCATTGAAATAATGAGACAAATTGTATAAAAACGGTTTTTCTTGATAAACAAACTACCCGAAAGATATACGAGACTCTTAACTTATTATTTATCTGCTAAAAAGTTTCAGGATAAGTTGAAACTATATGTTAATATTTCACGGAAAGAGATCAGAAGTGTGAAATTATAAACTGCATTTTGCTTATCGGTTTATTCTAGAAAAAATACTTGCTAAGCAAAACTAATACATTTTTTAAAGGATATATTATAGATTAAAAAAGCTTTTATTAATTATTATATTAGTGTCCTTGATATTTTCAAACGAAAGCGATACACACCAGCAAGATATTATAAAATTCCTATTTTGAAGCTATTTCGGCAAAGCTCTAAATTATTTATGCAGCGTGTATATTTTAGAGCAGCGGAGCACTCAGCTGTTATAAATCGTTTTACCTATTCATTTCTAGAAGAATACAGAATGCGCACCATCTTCTTAGAGTCTTTATACACAATTACTCATATCAGGTGAAGTCAAGTCATAGTGTTTGTTTGTTACAGCTACAGCTAGTCATCACGACTTTAAAAATCCTTGCACAAGATTAGACGGGTTGGTCGAGACTCGGTCTAGACTAGTGGTCTTCAAACTTTTTTGATTTTAATTCCCACACATTTACTAATAAAAAAGTTTAAAACAAGTAAGAATAGTGTTTCGAATTTTGTAGAAAATTGGGTTATTTTGTCGTATGTATGTATAAAATAACAATGATCTACTAAGCATCGTTCTGACGAGGGCGTAACCCGAAATAGCCAACAACGGTACATTATATAATTGTTGTAAAACTAAAATAAATTGCTATTTTTTCACCGTGATTTAATGGAGTTCTTCCAATTAAATGCCAATTCAATCAATTATACAACAAAAGTTGTTTGATTTTTACAAGCTCAACTATACTTTTTCCATGTTGAACTCAGCTACCATTTCTAAAATCAAGAGGCATATCTTCGGATCTTGGAAGAGCTTAAATCTTGGTTGCTTCTTCTTACAACTGCTATGATTTCGATATATTTAAGAAATTAAGGGTGTTTATTAGGTGGAATTATAAGATATTATAATTATAGTGATGGAAGCAAGACTATTGTTAGTGTCAAACAAACACGATACGCATAACAGTACTGAAATAAAAATAGTTTAAATCACAGTTCAGTTTCTCAGTCAGAAATTATTCATTATCTTCATATTTCAATTTAAAAAACAGACATATAAGCCTGAAACTTAAAATTTTTATGATCGGCCACATTGCAACATCACTTGGAATAATTCTATGATTGGTCGAAAGTATGATTGACCAAACAATTAAACTTTTGTTTCTAAAGTTGTGAACCGTTCTGATTTTGGTAATAAACATTATTTTAAGCCACTATAACATGGACTTTAAATTCAGATCTTCGCAATACCAACGGAGTGCCAGTCTTATGAATTTTTGGCTGTCCGTAGTACGGAAAAATAGTTGAATCTTTTTTTGTACTCCCTAATACTCTGTCGCCAGCCGCCACTGCTCGCAAACTAGCTTTTTGTATTCTCACAGTCTTTGGCTCTACATATATATGTACGTCAACAAACATTCACAACTATAAAAAATAAGTAGCTACATAGTTGCCAGATTTAGCGCTATAAAAACGATGCATGGGACACCGTTCTAATTTTTTTTTTTAAATAAAACATCTGGAACTTTCTTTTCCCTAAAATTCATATCCTTATATTACATATTATATTCATATCCTAGTATATGCAGCTCTTTGGTACCTTTGTAATCCTGTTTCCATGGCGATTTAGCTCTTCTCACTTGACAAAATGCCGACCCCTGGTCTAGGATCACACGCTCAGCTTAAACTTTCCGCGATTAGTGAAGATTTAAAAAAGGAGGCTCTCGCGCCACGGTTGAACGGCCGCGTCAAACTTATATGTATTTAATATGATGAGCCGGATGTGATTTTTGAAATACCTGCTTCACCAATATTCCAAGTGTGACTGATAAAAATAGTATACCAATACGTGGGAAAACGTTCAGCAGGACATTTTACTCCAAACGTATAATATAACAGCATGCTTGATAAGGATTAATTAAAATTAATTACCCATCGTGTTATTTTTTTTTTACATTTTTATCAGTGGAGCCGTCTTAGATGTCGATTTCCGATTGAAATATCTTGAAACTCACCTCGTGCAAAAAAAAACATTGATAATTAAATTAATATTCACTACCACCACTGAATACATTTTTCATTTCGGCTCAATCTCGATTTAAAAATAAAATAATCAACGGATCGAAAAACTGTATCCAATATAAAGGGTGGGGAACCTTTTTGATTCGGAATGTTTACTTAATTTATCTGTAATCTAACTGGATTTATAATAATTCAATCGCTCAAACTAAAAAGTGAATTTTAATCAACACGTAGATATGGAATTTCAAACACCAGTAGTAAATTCATTCTTTTTCTATTTTATATCTATTTGAAAATTAAGAAATTACCGTATTGTTTCCAGGGGTGTATTAAAACATCTGCAATCTTATAAAAACACGATTGAGAAAATTAAATTAGATATACATACATAAAAATGTATGTTCAATATTTTTTTCTTTAGTGGAGTGAGTCAAATGAAATTTGTGAATTAAGTTAAATGGCCGCACTTTAAGACCCAGAAAGCCGCAGTTCAACCATATACATATTCTACCTCACCACGCCCTAAGAGATGGCGGGGATATGTATACGATGTATATGGAATGATTTATTATTAGTATGGCGTAATCAAGACAGTGGGGTCAAATGTTTTGGAATGTAATTTGGAAATGAAAGAATGCATTTTCAAAAAAGCATGGTCTAGTTATTCTTTGAAAACGACCATTGTCAACTAATCAAATATGAATATAGAGATTAACAGCTTACATGTTCACTTTTATGGTGTCAATTGTCACTAATTCGTGGAATGGCATAACATTTGAATAAATAAAATCTGCTCTTTTTGTACTGTCACTTATATTGTTTTACGATTATTACTGGTTTTTCTCATCACAAGCATTTTTAACTAATGAAATCGTAATTATTAGCTAAACGAAAATGAACGTGTCTCGCGGATTAGAAAAATAAAAAAAATATTGTTTTATTATTTATCCTCTTCGGGCCCCGGTTATCACCTATGATACTCGGGTTGTAGAATTGAACGTACCAAAACCAAAAGTATAATATAATGAAGGAAACGGTCTTATCAACTGAATATATCCGAAAAATTTCACATCAGTATAACAGTCGCTGTTGTTGAAGGAAGATGGTCCTTTTTAGCATTTAAAATGCTTCCACACTCCCAATACAAATACAACAATATTTTTCTCTAATTATTTAATTTATTGATTCAATAAGAATTACTTTAGCGTATTATAAATAATAAATACAGCATAAAACAAATGTTTTGGTACGATCAATTCAACAGCCGGGCTGATATTTGATAACAACCATGAGTATCATAGGTGATACCCGGGGCCCGAAGAGGTTATGAGTACATCTCTCAATGATATTATTTGAATCATATATTATATAATAATTAATAAGTAACTACATATTTAAAATTGATAATATAATAATTTCAAACGTTATATGCTGTATAAGTGTATGTTTATCTCTTAATAGTTATTGGTTTCGTATTAGTGTTTTTTTACTACAATATAAATCATTTTCATCGTTATACTTTATATCAATTAAGAGTACTAAAAATTTGAAAACTTCATTTATTTATCGATATGGATGACGGCTTTTATGTAAAAAAATCAAGGACACCATTTAAATTATATGAGCGCTTGATTTTTTTAAAATTTATGAATTTTATTACCGGATAACACAGCGCATTAATTTTGTTAAGTATCGCAAAATCTTATAATTTGGATTACATGAGAATTATTTATTATAGTTATAAATGCTCAAAGAGATTTTGTCGATTTAACATTATCATTATATAAGATTGACAGCAAACTTTAAATGGGATGTATTATTATTAAGTCAAATGTTAATGTTTTCTTTCGAATATTCAATATAAAGCTAATTATTTTCATTAAGTCATTCAGCTATTGATGACAACAGTTTTTTTAGTCTTCTTATTCTAGTCTTCACTTTCATATAACTCTATGTACATAAGTCTATGTGCAAGTAATCGAGTCACGTCTTTCGCATCTTTCGGGGGCATCTTCAGACTGTCGTTCTATCAAAATGGTTGCTTAAGTAATAAAGTTCAAATAATTTTAATGTTTACATTTGATTTTAACATAATATATTATAAAAACGGGAAGCAAGAAGGGGAGGATAGAAACGAAAAAACAATAATGATACTACTAACGACGTTAACATTGGAAGACATTGGAAAAAGTTCAACCCATTGGAAATAAATTAAGCAGTGGTGAGCAATCTGTCCTATTTCCTATAATCCCCTCTTTAACTTCTTGTTTTAAAAGTATATCATGTTAGAATATTAAAATCATTCGTAGTTTATTACTTAAGCAAACTTTGTGTATGAAAGATGTGAAACACGTGCCACGATTAGTAGCAGAATACGTGGAATAATCAAAGATATTTTAAATTGTTTATCAAAATGATCTTCCACAAAGTTACCGTCGAATCCATCGAAACCTGTAATTACACCATATTTATGTCCAACATGGCATGCTTTAAGTAAACCTTTTCAATTGCCAATAGTCTTCTTCTTCTTGTAAGTCATTCCATTGTTCTACCAAATACACTTTATGGATAGTAGTATCTAACGGGATTCTGTCAGTCGTTAGAAGAAGTACTCAGGATTGAGGCATCAGCAGAACATGGTATAGAATCTCGCTGTAATCAATCGAGTAAAAGAAAACTTTCAGATTTTCCATATTGAATGTCCCTTTGTTTTGGTTTAAAGTTCGATACGTTCGTTTGTGAAAATGGCCTTGGTTTACTACAGATTTTCTATGTATGTATAAGGAAAACAAACATGTTAAAATCCTCTTTGAATAAGCGTAGTGATAAAGAAGAAGTTTATTCACAATTCGTTAATTTATGTGAAACGTTTTATATTAATTTTAATTCTAGAGTATCACACAAGTCTATTCCGTATACGGTTTCAAATATAAATCACCGCGGACACGTTGAGAAATATTGTGGCAAAACGCAAAATAAAGATAAGTGTCTTAATTTTTATTATTCTTTTATTCAAAAGCGAGATTAGGCTCGCGAGCTTCACACGCAAATAATAAATCGGTTGCCATTTATCGTTTGTCAAATAATTGTCATGACTTTTGCATTCAGCTGTAGATTAATTGCAAAATTGGTGTGCGCATCCGTTGGACATATTTCAGGACAACTTTTTTTTTAACAAATAAAAAAATATTTTTAGGTGTCCACTGTCATTACTTGGTGGAATGGCAGTATATAAAAAAATAAGAACACAATTTCTGTCACTTCCATATTAAATTTATTTGGATCAAGTTTCAGAACAATTAAATTGAAAATGCTCGCTATGATCGAAACCGGTACTGATCTTAATAAATCTAATGTGAAATAACTACAAAAAATAGTGCTATTATTTTTTAAATAAAAAAACGTTTTTAATCCGATATGCTTTCTTATGAAAGCAGCAGACAATAGGCACCCGAAGCTTTATATCAAAATTTGATTTGAAGTTCGCAAATGGTGTATCATTTATTTATCAAAAATAAAATGTGTAAGTAAATGAGTACTATAATTATTATAAAAAAATGTTTGCAATATTTTAATGATTTATTAACATCTTCTGTTTCATTTTTTCAGACGTAAAAATTTGTCCAACTCACGTGGATATTTTGCATAGGCCATGAGCATATCTCAACAAAAGTTGTATCACTTGTTATTGAGTCACTCAACGTTTATTTTTTCGGATAGAGTTAGAAGTAAGTTTAGCGATGCCGGAACGCCCCGTTGTTTTAAGGATCGAATGGATGGGAGGGAATTTAAGAGATTACATACTACGGATGTGTAAATTGATTATAATTAATATTCACACTGGGGCTCAAACTGCCACCACAACTGAAGACGATACCGCTGATCACTCACCTGCTGACACAGAAAAAAAATAATAACATTATACTGACCAAGAAAACATACAAATAAAATACATATATTAAGTGCTTTAATAGATTCCTCGTCACATTTAAATGTAAAATGATATTTTTTTTATCGAGAGATTGCAAAAAACGCTGTTACCATAAATTTGCTACTCATTTCAGGCAACTAGCTTCCTAATGCAGAGCATTATAAATAAAACAATTAACAACCGATCCTTATTTTGCACGTTTTCTAAATAGCACGGTTTCTAAAAAAAAAGTGCTGATTATTTTTTATTATTTTTTAACGCTAATTTTTTGCTTTACATGGCTTAAAAAACTATAAATTTAAAAAATATCAGTAATCGGGCATGCTTATTATCAAGTAACGACAGTGAATGAATATATTTCTCTATGCTAAATTTAATTTAAATTGAAAAATATGTAAATCCACTTGTGCAACTTTAAAAAATATATTTTTATATAAATAAATCACAAATTCGATGTTGAGTTGATTTAAAGTAATGGAAAACATCTACCATTTTTGCATAGGCGCTCATCTTTTTTTCACGGTAGTCTTTGGAACGTATTCCCTGTAGAAAAAGGGGATTGGGTGTACATACGTTTCCCACCAGTGCTTCGTGTTGAAAATAATATTCGATTTATTTAAGTAACGAGTAAAATTAGATAGAAAAAAAATAAAAGTACGCAGAATGTCTTTTGATATATATTGACGGTTCCAGAGTCAAATAAACCCGAGATAGAAAGTACCGGAATAATCAGTATAAGATGGTCATACGATTCCATAAATATCAAAGGTTTTTTTTTGTTTTCAATATCTCTCATTCTTCCCACAATTTGCTTTGACATGTTGTGTGGATCGAACAGTGGGCGATATATTATTACAAAAAGTAAAATTTTAATCTTTACGCTGTGTGTTTTATAAAGTGATAAATCATTTTGAGCAAAGCTGTGTTTCGAGACAAACAAATGATATTAGCAAATTATACGAATGAATGAATCACGATTCTGGAGACGTACTAAACTCATCTAGTATTTGGTGGTGTACAATAGCAAGAGAATCTTTATTTATTCATAGTTGGAGCTTCCATGAAATAAAAAAAATATTGTATTCTTTCGATGTTCTTAATAATAGCTTTAAGTTAACTTTATTGAGGTATAAATCCCATGTAATATTTCACGCTTAGCTGTTTGCGTGGGAGAAATTATTTTGTAAACAGTTTTATTTCACTATAAATCAGTATGTAAAATATTGGCTTAATCTAACATTTCAAACTAAAGGTGCTTGATGGAATTTCAATATCAAATTTGAAACGTTTGAATTGTGTTATTTTCCATGAGCTTTGTCGCTAACGACCCGGGTTTCATCTTTCGACATCTTCAGGCATTTCCAGTGTACGAATGACCTTGAACGTCAGTTCAAACGATTTAAATTGGATTAATCGTTTAATGATATTTTAAGCGCTAAAATCAATTTTCAGGGTAGTAAACTTTTTGTTTTCAATAACATTTTTTGTAGTACTAACAATCATAAGATGCAGTTAATGTATCGAAAAAATCAAAAGTTCTCGATTGAAATACATTGAATAGATACATATTTGAAAAAAAATGCGCTGTATGGGGTAATGTCCCATACGATATATGAGGGGTTTAAATGCATAACCGCCTCTCTCCACAAAGTCAAATTGTTCAGCAATCGAAAAAAACGATTTTAATCTTCAAGATTAGAATAATTTGCAAAGGGAACACAAAAAGATTGGATGGTGAGAGGGCGTTAGGTCAGTGTTCCCTGGCTCGTGATTTGTGCATTTAGATTGTGGTGGTTTTGAACTTCAGATATGGCGGAGAGAGGCGGTTATGCATTTGATCGTCATTTTCGATGTCGATTTTAAATGGTTTAGAGGTAATTTTTCGTTGGTTTGAAGATTGCAGGGCATAGAACTTAAGAACCGGATCATTAATCAATCATTATTTCAAAAATGATGATATATGGATAGAGGCGGTTATGCTTTTACACCCCTCTTCTTCTATTTCGGGGAGACACTAAAAGGGGAGTTACTGTAATATTAGAAGTAACTTTCACATGTAAAATTCTGTGACAAAATGTATTCGCTGCTTAAATCGAATATTGCATAAGCAGATTGAAAGTAACTAGGCGGCATCAACACAGCCATGAAACTGTCATGTGTCTCCGAAGTACGTTTTACGCCATCAAAAGGAGGGAGTTGAGTCACGAAAAACCGAATTTTCATCACAGATGGAGTAGCTAGCGCGATCCATAAATGGAAACACCTTAGTAGATTGCTACATCGAATGGAGTTAGTGAAGTATTAGCACATTAATTGAGTGGCAGATCATTCAGGTTCGTTATAATAATCTATGGTGGATTTAGGAGAATATTTTGTTTCGCAATATCGAATTAGACAAGTGAGCCTTGTTTGTCTGATTGAGGAATATTTGATTTAAATATGAGAGATTAAATTTTTTGAGAATGTAGGTCGATGTAACCAAAGAAGGATTTGCAGATGTTATTTGAAATGAACTGTCCGAAGTATTTGATTTGGAAGTATATTCATTAAGCGAAAGATAGTTCTGTTTTAATAAATTAATAAAAGTATCAAGCACGTGGAATTAACATTGAATTCTTAACTTTTCACGGAGCGATTTTCTTGAATGCACACAGCCAAATAATAAAATGAAAACATATTTACAATGAGGAAAATTTTTATAAATAATCCTGAGCTGAAAACTTGGATATATTACAATTTAAATTATTATATGAAATAGTATTTCTTCTGACAATGATACCGATATAATTAAAACCATATTTTTTTCAGAGTTTTATCATGTAAATGCAAATTCAATCATTATTTCTTTCAATATCTACTCGTATTTCGTCACTTCAAAAATACAGTTGTAATGAGTCGTAGATATTCCAATATCCAGTCATCACAATTTTAAAGCTCATCCTTAGTTTCTCTGAAAAAATAATTGAATTGAAGTTTTATATAAATATTGAAATAATAGATTTGAGCTTAAAAAGCTTCATAATAGGAGAGGACACGGTTAAAGAAAGAACTAAAAACGACAGCATTTTAAAGCTTTTCTCTCCTTTAACACCTTCTTTCAATCGGCTAAGCCACCTGCACTGCATTGCTGTTATAAAGGCATCCGAAGTTTTTCCCATCTTCTTATTAAGTAAGTTCATTGGTTTGTCAACAAAAATTTTCCACCAGGGTTTTTTCAGATAATATATCACAATTACAAAGTATCAGAATCATTTTTAGCTGCCACAAAAGTAAGAAAAGTTATTTTATAAAACGAAATGAATGCTTTTATAATTAGATAAGAGACCAAATCGAAGAAAATTGGGGCTTATTAATATTTGTTAAATTACTTTATTTTCCTCAAAAAAAATCGTTTAGTAAAAAAGGGGCTTTAGCAGAGACTGTTGTAGCACGCGCTATAGAACATTTCTATAGCAGAAGGAATTTTAGGACTGAGTTGTATTTCTGTATATTTCTTTACTCAAACTGCCTTTACTGCTTCCAGTAGAAAAGAAAATGACACAATTGAAACAAAGTTAAAATTCCAATTGATAAAAATCTTTATTTTCATGCGATTAATGAAAAAAAATCATTATTTTCAACAGTCGGTATACATATGTATATTCTATGATAGTTATTCATACACCGTATAAAAAATCATTATGTAATTAACAGAATTTGGTTAACTACATCAATGAAGTTGAGATTTCAGTTAATTGATTTAGTATTTATACGTTGCATAATAGTCCATTCATTTATTCGCTGATTCGATCTAACAAATAATGCATCCTTAGTCGGCGGAACGCCACCCGATGACGTACGCCATTTTACAAAACTCATATGACATTTGAAATGGAGTCGAGTGAATGCCAATTGATTGATGTGCCAAAGCGAATAAAAAAAGGTAAACATTATCAAATGGCCACATTAAAGTTATTTATACAGTTGCCTTTTTAACGATTAACATAAAACAGCTTGATTTTTTATGCAAATTGTTGCTTGAAATCGAAATCGATTCTGACAACCGGGCTCAGTATACACATGTTAAGTTTAAACAAGTTTTCGGTAAGTAATTAAAATCTGTCATAGTTTTAGGTCATCAATTTTTTAACGCGTATAACCGATGATTTACAGAGATACTTTGTCTAGCTATTATACAAAGTAATAACAAAAAAAATATTTTTGATAAAATGTGTTGGTTGACCCACCGCCAGCAGCGGTGTATTACAATATAATTATTATCATAAACTGCTGTATTTTTTGTTTCGTGCTGATGAAACAATTATATTTTAGAATTAAACTATTATGTTTTTTTCAATTTTTCAATAAAAACATGGGTTAATGTCACTTGATATCAACTCGAGGAGAAAAGACATCACATCCAAGATATCAATTTTAAACTGATATTGATCTTGCTGGTACTTGAACGTCCACCCACCTGATCGTTACGGTAAAGTTCTTGTCATTAGATCACAGAGGCCGACATCATATCGGAAATACAATAATATACTGTACATTATGTTTTGAGCTTTTTTGTGCTTAGTCACATATAAAATAATTAAATTGTTGAGATTTGACATGGTGTATAAAAAATGACTGATCGCGTAGTAAAATACGGTCGATCCGCCGATTACTACTTTGAAATTGAAATTAATATTTTACTTACTTAAGGGTTGATGACAAAGACCGTTCCGTACGATTGGCGAATGCTCGCCTTCGAATCAAGACATATCAACTCAAAGATTTTTCCCAAACATACCCAATGGACCAATTAGCATGTTAACATATCATGGTAGAGCTTCGAAGATGAAGAAAAAGGGAAATATTTATAAGTATAGTAAACCAAAACACAAATGATGTATATTTTAGTATTTAGACCAGGGGTTCTAAACCTTATTGCAACTCCGGGCGCATTTGAGGTTGAGGAGAATAGTAAAGGGCGCAGGCCGGATTTAAAAAAAAACAAATCATAAGTCCTTCGTACATCACATTTGAATCGTTTGAATTTTGTACTTTTCCATGAGTTTGTCACTAACGACTCTAGTTTCACCTTTCAGCATCTTTAGGCATTTCAAGTGCACGGATGAACTTGAACTGACAGATGCCAGTTGACGGTTGTTAACGACAAAACTTATTTATTAATTTGTATCATTGTTTCCTGGGAAGCTTTACATATGTATTACATTCATGAACTATGTTTTTAATTAACCTTTGCAAATGTTAAAACATTATACACTTAAATTTTAATAAAAACATCTTCGAAAAATAATTTCAGTAATTAAAATTTGGGTTTTTTCGTCATTTGATACTTTGTGGAGAGCGCACAATAATAGCTTCGCGGGCGCAATTGTGCCCGCGGGCATAAGGTTAAAAACTCCTGATTTAGAGAATATCAACCTTACTGCATTTAAAAAAAACATGTTAACCTGCATGAAATTAAAGCTTGGAGGTAAGTATTATCTTGGAAACTGATGTTAGTAATTTAGACAAACTATTATTTGTTTTCAACTGACTGACTGATACATATTGCATGCCTTAAGTCAATACTGGGCTATTTATTTCAGGACCGCGTGTCTTAACAGCGATAACTAGAAGCTTTAATATGATATTGAAAGATATGGCGATTGCAATAGTATTTTTTTACAGGACGCAATAATCTCATCTAGAAGCCTCGATTGCGTGTCTCATAAGCGGTGTGATACAGGACAGGAAAAATCACCCATCAAACAAAATTTGTAAATTTCAGAAAACCACGTAACACACTTAATAATAATTATTTTACGGCCATAATTTAAATTCTTTCAACGCTATTATGCTGCAAAATATAAACAGAAATAAAAAATAAACCATAATTTATTAACAAAGTATTTTTAATGATCACTGCATTATAAATTATAACATCGTAAAAATTCTATGAGAAAATTATTTGCGCTGTAATTAAAATTGCAGTTTTAGTTTGGAATTTCGTGACTTTTTCAAATGAAATTTATTTAATAGCTCAAGATCAAAGCAAATAATTACTAAATCGATATAATTTACTGGATAACAATATCTAAATAAAAGATAATATACCAATAAAAAATAGTCATTAAAGCCATTCGTTTCAATTGTTTTATTTTTATGAGATCTTTATGTTGTTGATTAGTTTTTTAACTACCACCAATCTTTTATTAAAATTTGACAAATGAGTCATATAGTATCAAAACTATAACTATCCAATACTTTTCGAAACTGAACTAATGCTGTCACATTATTCTTCAGGTCATAGTGTATGGCTAGCAATAAAATATTTGTATAAAATCATTTACATGTGTTTTAAAAACGTAAAAGAAAATGATGGTTGGTAGGTAAGTTTAATGTCAATCATACTTTCAACCAATCAAAGTGTTATCCTTAGTGATGTTGTAATGTGGCCGCTCATAAAAAAATTTAAGTTTCAGGCTTTTATGGGCTGTTTTTAATATTTAAAAGTATAAATTCAAAACCTGTCAAAACATTTTTTGTATTTTTCTCGAAAATTCGAAAAGTGGACAGCTCTAATTTCGATACCATACGACTCAAATAATAATGTTAAACTGTTTTTTTCAATAGGGATTGGTATTTTATATGACGGATGGCTATGTGGCAATACCGTGAGCTTTTATTTTGTGAGCAAGAATTCGAAGCCCTGATTTCATATATATTTTTTGTACCATCAGAATGCGGGCATGTTGGTCAATTTTTAAGATATGGCAACTCTACTGAATTGTAAAAATGGCGGTAAAAGAGAGCGGCTGAAAATCAGACGTCTTGCATTTACCTTCTCTTCTTAAAAATGGAGTCATCTGATTTACGAATGTCCTCCTACATTCAGAATCATAATTGCCCAAATTGAGAGCGAGATATTGTGAAAGAGTATTTTTTTCAATTTTAACTTACTAAATTTAAAAATACTGTGCAAACCTTCATTGTATCACTTTAAAGGTGTTCACTGTCAATACTTGGTGAAATGGTATTATAATAGCAAATTTTTAGTACTTATTCCACATGCCCGTATTCCGTAATGAGTCATGAGAAGTCCGGGAAGAATACTCCAGTTCAACGAAAAGTAGTCAGAAAAAAGATTAACGAGACCATCAATTCTTTATTAGTATTTAGAGACATCAAATGTATGCTTTTTTAGTAACATATGGTTCCCAAATGAAGATAATTCATTCTCTTTACGTGAACAGGCTAGATGTTCTTTAAATCTTATATTGAAAGCTCTTTCCGATTGACCAATATACTTGGCTCCACAGGAATTGCCTTCATAATATGTTTCATTGTCTTAAATCTTTTCCAAATTCTTTGTGTGAATCTTTAAAATTTGTAAGAAATAGATTATTCATTGTAATTAGGGTCGCTTATCCTTATAATAAATGTCATTTATCATCTTTAGGTTTGCCGTAATATTTCATTAGAATTATCTTTGTTGAGTACAGCATAAATTATGACTCTAAATAGTTTTGAAACGAGCACATTATAATTCTTTTCAATTCGGCAAATATTTTTGTGTTTTTAATCCTTCTTTTCACTGTGGTTGCATTTTGAAATGCATGAAGAGGTGTAGACAAACAAATTTATCTACAATAATTACCTGAGAGGATTAAGTAGGTACCTACTCGAAAAAAATATTATTTGCGCGGGTACATTATACTTACATTATCTGAATCAGGTGAATTCAATATAATGCCTTAAAATTAATTTGTTTAAGTATTTTTTTAAACAAATGCCATTCTTTTTGCACTATTAATGTTCTTGTAAAGTGTATGGAGTCCAATTTGAGCAACATTTTAATATTCATACTCATTATTTTTTTCTGAGGAAGTCAGGATATGCAAGGATTGAGCAAGGATAGGACGATATGATAGTATTATACGTTATCTGATCGTTTTCGCTTTGTCCCGTTTTTAAGGACCGGATGGTTTTAGTCATCACATTCGTAATGGGAATCGAGTCTCAAGAGCACTAAGTTAACTATTTGGCTATAGACATGGAATTGAATAATATATATACGAACTTTGTATCCGATATTATTCCTTTATTTTGTGTTTTTTCCACTCTGTCGTACAAAAAGCAGTGATCTCATAATCTGATGCCTTATACTATTTATCGATTGAGTTGATATTTACTCCACGGCAGAATTCCACTGTAACACGGTACAAAAAATAGCAATAATTTTTTTCCGTGATGTAATGAAGCTCTGTTTTACCATGTCCGCTCCCAACTTGAAGCATATAGACTCCTCACGGAGTTTTTCTCAACGTATTTTTTTTCCACGAGAACTGTTTGTTACTCAGTTGCTTAATCTCTTTTTTTCCAAGAGAGTAGGGATTGAAAAGATGCAAGGAAAAGGACAGGACTAGTGGTTAGCTAATAGTATGTCGCTTTTTGGGATCGGAAAGGTGGGAAGATGTTTAACAACACTAACACCCAATACCTTCGAACAGAATCGATTAAACGACTGAATCTACCAAGTTTATACCATATGTCTTTATTCTTACTAAATATTTGAAATTGATTTAAATAAAAAATAGCAGTCCCAAGTTTACCATACCTTTGAACGGTTATTTACTGCCCACTCGATTGTTCTCTAGATTTGCAATGTTTTGTATGATCCAGTAGTTAAGAGCACTTCTTTGCATCATTGTCGGATATGTCACTTTGAGTCGAGGGTCATTTGTCACCATAGAGTGCCATTGCCACTCTTTTGTTTACGTGAGAAAAATTCGCAGTAGCAGTGGGCGGGACTTGGCCAATACTATGTACTCCCCGCCATAGACAATAATTACAATCAACCAAAATAACTGTTACTTATAAAAAAGCTTACTTATTATGAAATTATTATTTTGTATAAAACATAGTTTTTTTTTAATTACATTGTGCGTGGGAGAAGACTCGATATTGATGTCAAAGACTATCTTTCTTAGAACACTTCAGAAGTACTTTAATTTTTTACCGAAATAAATACCAATTTTTAACATTTATAATAAACATTTTTTTCAAACCCATCTACGCTCCTAATGTGGATTATATGTCCTACTTACGGTGATATCTAGACATTTTTTTACTCTACGAGAATTGTTTGTTACACAGTCGCTCAACCTTCCTTTAGTTTGACGGTAGTGGGGAAAGTATAGATAGATAAGGCTAGAAAAATACACGGGCTCGAACGCCCAGAGGTATAGAGAATAACGACGGTAACGACAACACCACCGACCCCAAAAAAATAAAATGAATAAATAACAATTATCTAAGAACAGGTGTGCAATTAATACAATATTTCAAACGAGGCTTCTGTTTTAGTATGAAGTATTATTTGAATATTTTTCTTGTGAAATATTACAATTTTAACTATGTATATAAATAAGCTATAACTTCAACAAATTAATGGCATAGAAAGTGAGTCAAATGTAGAATTTAAATTGTGTTATGAGATAATTTAACACCGATTCATAAGGAATAAATGTTATGAGTGGGCTGTTTCAATTAATTTTATGTCTAGGTAGGTTTAGGTTAGCACAAGGTGGAGTACTAAAGGTTAAGTTTGATATATGTAGAATAGAAGTGAATTTATTCATTGCAACTGTTTCACATAGCTAAATATAATTGTAAAATATCTTTAGTTTCTTCATGTGAGCTACCATTTCTATTCGATGCCTCATCCTAGATTTTTATTGTTTTGATATTTAAATTTGAGCTCGTTAACAAGTGCATTATAAAATTCTGTGCGAAAATCATTTTGAAAGTAATGGTTTTGGGTGTTTATTTGCCTATTTTAAATCAATGTGTTGTACTCAAAATTACCCAGTTTGTAAAAATATTCACAAAAGAGTACCTGAATTTTTGCACAAATTTATCGAGAAAAGTCTTTGCCAGCGAACATTATATTTGAAATTTCCGTGTCTTGAAATATTTTCACTAGACATCTGATATTAACGGTAGCGTTCCAGGGTAATTATTGGATCTATTAACAGTGTTAAAATTAAGATAATGAATATACAAAGAACATTGAATAAACACTGCCACACAATACATGAGTATTATCAGTCAATCAATGAATCTGAAACAAAAAACTAGCCTCAAACTAGTTCGATTCCACACCACAATACAATTTTGAATATCGATTATCTTTTGTTTATTTTTATTGATTTGAATCGAAAAACAAAACGTTCCAAAAACAAATTATCAGGGAAAAGTTTAGCGTCAGCGATAAAATATGTTGTTTGTATATTGCAGGGGTGGCTAGACTTTTTTGCCCGCGATCAACTTTTGTTTGAAATTATTGGCGGCGGTCGACCAACATCAAAAGTACTAATTTAAAGCCTATATTAATCTAATTTTAGAAAGAGATTTTCGTCGATAATCGGTTAACGTCTAGATTTTAGCGTGCTGTCTCTGTCACACGACTTGTCTTGCACGCTTCTTGGGAGGAGCACTAGAAATGTGTACAGATCAGATAAACGATCGACGCTTTGGCCACCCCTGGTATATTGGGTAACCTATCCTGCTCTCTTATTCTTAGTTTTAATTTAGAGATTTACTGACTGTTAAGTCATTATGTATAAAGAAAGGATACTACTTTGGACCGGAGGAAATTTAAATACTTGTGTGCAGGTGACGAATAAAAACTAACAAGTGTTTATTTTTACCTCCATTGGGTCAGCGATTTCAGTGCAAGAAGTGTGTGATAGTCGTTAGTGGTTGTGCTCAAAGTTAAGTGTGTCAACGGAGCGGCCAGTACGGCACACCGCCAATTATTTTACTTCTATGCAAACAACCTAATAAATATGAATACACACCCAGGGCTGTGACAACCTATATTTATTTTATTTTTTAGAGCTATAATTTAACAAACATATTTTTGTTTTATTAAAATCATAAACAACTTTGGGTATAAAATTAAAAATAGCTTTTTTATTTTACGTATTGTGTAAAAAATAGTTCATTACTAAATAATTTAATTACTTAGTAAACATATGATAGTAAGTCTGAAGGTGCTTCTCAAAGAGGCGAAGCACTTACCACTAGTTGTTACACAATACGTGTAATAACAGAGTTTTCAATTAAAATTAAAATTATTTCACTATTATTTGTCACGAAATTTATGTTATTTAATCGTAATAAATCCTTTTTAGTAAGAATGTATATAAATCAGGGGTGTTCAAACTTTTACAACTACGGGCGACTTTTTTGAAATTTTTGGCGGTGATCGACTAACAAAATAAAATAAATTTATTATCATTGAAATAAAAGAGGAATCAGATCGTGATCGACGCTTGTCAACTCTTGGTATAAATGAATGTGGGTTTAATTACATCCTTGATCTAACATAAAATAAAAAATATCAAGCTAATTTAGAATATTTACAAATAAAATACAACGGAATTACAAATCATGAGAAAATTAACAAAGACTGTACCATGACTCGTAACCTTAAAGTTGCAAGTAAGTAAGTGCTTAAATTGAAATCAGGACTTGGCGATAAACGGACGAAATTGGATTGTTGGGATTCTTCAACGAATTCAATATCATTAGTACATTTCATCGAATCGATAATTTATCATCGTGCCCGCGAAGTCCATATAGGGGATGGGAGCGGATATGGTAATCAAAAGTAAAAACTTATTTTATACGAAAAACGTTACTTTAAAAAAAATGTTCTTTTATCAAAATTATAAATACGCACATCCCTGTTTGTTTGCATAATACTTCATTTTGTGTTCCTAAAAGTAAACTTTATAAGCAACGCATTCATTAATCGCGGACCATCGTTGAACTTCTGTTCCACTAACTCCAAGCTTTTTCATCCTTAAGCCAGCATTACCTTAATCATGAAAGTCACTCCTTACCGCTAGGTGCATCTGCATAGTTAATGACCCTACAGAACATCTTCGTGCAACTTCTTTACATCCATCCACTGCAGTTAAAGTAGTTAAATTGATATCAAAACTTTAGTTATACGCGCTGTCCGAATTGTCTTCCACAAGCAATACATTTCCAGCTTTAATGTTTCTTGCCATTGTAATTGAAAAATTAAATTCAGTATGTTGGAACAGTGACTTAAAGTTACTTCTTTTATCATAATCGATTCAATAAATAATTTTATTTGTTAAAATATAAACGTCTGTAACCTAAAGGTTTTCTATTCTGTCTTTTTTACGGGGAAGAAATCAGTAACAAGAACTATTTATGAAATAAAGATTATGAATGCCATTAGCTAAATATATTGGATAGCTTTATATTGTGTTCACTTTTATAGCTGAATAATAACTAAAATACTCCTTTTTGAAAATCTGCTAAAAGTATAAAAAAATCTTATAAAGCAAAAAAGCAACAACTTTAGTTTTCTAAGCAGTCAATGCAACTACTTAATGCTTGTTTATAAAGAAAATAGTTAATTTATGCATCACCCGGTTGTTGCAAATTCTAAATACTAAAACTTTAAAAACACATTTTGTATTTTTTTTTCAAAAGATTTTCAGATTCACTTACTGCCTTCTTGCTCGGAAAGGCAGTACCAAGAACGTATGTACAATATTATTTGGCCATGTCGATACTACAAGTAACCCTATCCTCAAATACCACCGTTTATTTCAATTCATTCCCGAATATTTTCGCATAGCTACTTTCCTTCGATGAACCACAGGATTGTACTTTATTATTAAAAATGTTAATGATTTACTCACTGTAGCCTGAATTATCTCAAAGGATTTATCGTCGTGATGATTCAACTGCAATCGTAAAGTATATCGTCAGGATATTTATAATAGGGGCTAATATTGAATTTTCATTTTTGATAATGAATGGCGTTTGCGAAACAGTCAGTGGGTTATATTCTTAACCCAAAGAGTCGACAGTACCGTCGTCTGCTTAGCCAGTTTTCCCGCAGCCATCGCTAGCGGGTCAATCTATCGAGGACGCGAAGGTTCAGACCGCGAAGTCGTCTTCGCCATCTTTACGAATGCCTGACCCCCGACCTCGAGGATCGAGTCTTCTCCGCTCGGCGACGCTCGCTAACGGAAACGATATGCGGTGACTCATTAAATGCGCTCGTTATATGCAATACCACACGCTAATCCGCACAGTCAAGGTTCGGCGAGCCCTTATGAAAATATTCACGGCGGCATTTGAGAAGTTGATACAGATAATAAAATTAATTTATTATATCGATGTTATTGTAATTTTTATTGCAGGATATCGTTAATTTAATTGAAAAGGTTGTAACTGACATTTTGGAGTAAAATTACACTTGAAAAGATTGTATTAATCGCATTCTACAGCATACATGCGTAGTATATGTATAGCACTGTTTTTTCAATAAATTTATTTGTTAATATTCTAAAATAATCATCTTAGGAAGGTTTCAACAGTGAAAAAAATGTTCTGAATATAAGTAAAATTTAAACATCTTTACTTTCTTATTGTTGAATGTTAAGCTTAACTTTTTAATTCCATAATATGATCAGTCAAATTTCCAACGTTTATATCACTAAACAAGGTCAATAGCAGTTAGAACCTCTTCCAATTAAGTTTTGGAATGTTATGTGATTATGCTTACCAATCAGTCATTATGGCATATATTTTTCCTAAAAATCTCCGCTGTTTTCTCTTGCTAGCAATTGTAAAAAATATAACAATTAATATATTGAAAACACCCATTAGAATAAAGCAGCATTTACAGTGCGAGGAGAATCTCATTACAACCCCCAAAGAAGTGAAACAATATTCAAGATGAAGTTAATGCTGTCAAGATAATCATGCTTCTTTGTCTATGATTAGCCATACAGTGTAGTAGTCGGTAATCTTCATGGTGGGCACTCCATGTGGCTTGTTTATTGCCATAAGTAAATCATATTATTATTTTGCTGGATGGATGAGTGACTTTGTGTTTCAAATCACAAATTCTGTTTGGAAACTTGTTTCTAAATATCAAAATGTTAAATAAATAATGGCTGATCACTGCTAAAATTTATATAAAGTAATTTTTATTTATTTTCTCATGATACCCTCTTATTCGAAAACATGAAATGGTTTATGTTTCATAATATAAGCCCAGATAATTTATTCATTGTGGCGGGCACGTCATTGCGTATATTAGGATGATAGAAAAATATTTATTTTTATTTTATTTCCATCATTTCTTTAATTTAAACACATTCGTATGTGGAACGCGGAATACGTGTCTTTTCTATATGTGATTTCCCCCGTAGAAAATATGTAGGTTAATATTGAAATAAAGAAGTTTTCTAACAATAACAGTTAAGTGTTCATTGGCTTAAAATATAGAGATGAACAATGTATAATTAAAATCAGCGATGAAAGATTTCACATCATCAAAGTGAAGCTTAAAATTTTTAATGATTCTTTTGAAGGGTTTTATAATGGTTCATTAAAAATAAAAGAAAAGTCTCTGCACGTGTTTTAAAAAATGTGATAAACTAATTAACATCTGTGAAGTAAACAAAGAAAAAACCTTGAAATCTGTACGCATTGTTAATACCCGTTTTAACGCTCTTATTTACGTTTTCGTTAAGAGTTAAAACCTCCTTCAGAAGTCGTGCAAAGTTTTCTATTGTATTGTACTTATTTAAAGACGAACCGCTTAACTTTACGGCAATTATCTTAAATGAATATGGCTTAATAATTTGATCATACTATGCGGCATACATATAAACTCAATAAACACTGTTCTACGAAAAGCGCTTGATACCTACTCAGTCGCTCAACATATCCAATTCGGAGATAGTATGGATAGAGCAAGGAAGATACTAAGGCTTATCGCTTTCATTGCGTCCCATTTTTAATATAGGATAGGTGAGAGCGAATTAAGATATCACCTACATAAGTGATAGCCAAATGGTCGCTCGCGAGCTACCAGTAGCTCACGGTGGCATTTTTGGTAGCTCGCGTAGGCCATTTTACCATATTTATAATTTGGCCTAACAAGTTTTCTTGTTGGACTTGATAAGAATTTAAATATGATTACGTTTTAAGAGTGTTGCCTCAACTTTAAAATTTGTAAGGATTTTCATCCCAATAGAAAAGAATCAAATTGTAGTTAGAATTACTCTCAAAACGAAGGGATTGTTTTATTCTACCTAATTATATGAAACAAAATGGTCCACTATGGAGGTGGTTAAAAGTAAACATAGAAACAGAATCACAGATGTACATCTTGATAATTACATTTGGATGGGAGTGACCGTCTATAATCCATTGTGAGACCACTGACCTACATGCATGTCTTGTAACAAAACCATTTACCGATTTTAAATAAATCTAAGTAACCATGCGTACTAGGAATTGAGATGATTAACTACGCAACCGAAGCCTACGACGTCGAACACTTGACTTCAGGCCTAGCATTGTAAAATATATTGATTTATAACATGTATCTCAAAGTAACAGTAGTTGTTTATTGTTGTTATAAATTCTTAATTAGCTTGTCAAGCAATACAATACAGTGAAAGTAAAACTCATACAACTATTTTGGTAATCGCAATCGATTTGCATAATTTTGATGTACAAACTCATTGATTTCGTTATATTTTTTCTCACATTGTGCAATTATTATGAGCGTTTACAATATATAAACAAGTCCTTGGTGTAGTGAGTAAATCATCCGTCTACCCACGCTCTCTATTATTTATGATCAGATAAATGCAAAACGTTTCCAATTAAATAAACTAATTATAAATCTACCTACTGATTCAATTTTTTTCACATGTATTTGAGATGGAACGGTGGATAATTCGGATGGATTCGTTAAGTTAAGCTGTTAGAATTATAATTTAAATATTCAAAATTTAGAGATGTAATGAAATAGAGATTTCGCAAGAAATAATACACATTCATATTTCTTAAATAATTACACACGACGGTAAAAAAAAACATTTTTTGAGCAATAGTGAAACTTGAAATTATTAAAACGTATATTTTTTTGAACACAAGGTATGCGATGGTTTTCAATTGAATATGAAATTTTACTCTACATATATCTATCTATCTATCTATATATATAAAAATGAATGTCTGTGTGTATGTCCGCTATAGACTACTAAGCTGCTCGACCGATCGATGTGAAACTTTACAAATTTATTGAGTACACTCCCGCAATGGTTTCTGGCCTACCAACCCCTCCCCCCAACCACCACTCACCAAATTTTTATTTTAAACTTTATGAATTTTTCGAGTTCACTCCTTCGAAGGTTTCTGGCATACCCCCTCCATACGCCCCCTAAACCCCACCCCGCCAAACAACACCACTCCCCCCCAAAAATTGATATCGATTTTTTACAAATTTCTCGAGTACACTTCCGCGAAACTTTCTGGCGTACAACCCCCCCTCCCCTACCCCCTACCCCACCCCCCCCAATCCTCCCTTCAATTGCTGGCGTAGCGACGCAGGGTACAGCTAGTATACAATACAATATGGTTTCATACAAAAAAAATGAAAAAAATATTTTATTGTTGTACTCAATCCTGCGATATAGAACGTTTGGAATTTTTGCGGATATATTTTATACTGGTGGATAGTCATTTTATTTTAAAAAAACACACTTTTTAAAGATCGGTACAAGTTTTGCTCACCGCGAGGATTATACAAAAAAACAATTGATAATATTAAAGATGAGCGGAACCGGCCCTGATATTGAATAAGTAATTTTATTGTGAAAATTTTACTGTAAGGCCGCTGTCTTTCTTAAGTTTGTATATTTTTTATAGCACGATACTCATAAAGTTTTTTTTATTACGTAACTGTCTTATTGTAAATCAATAAAAACGATTGGGTATTTTCAAAATACGTATCGGTCAAATATTCACAAACAGTTACCATAATATATTGTATAAACAATCGTGATTGAGAAAAAACTCTTCCATTGTTTTTATAAATCAAACAGAAGCTATATACCATGCAATAAATCTATAGTTTTATTGCTTCGGAGTTCAAGAGCTTTGGAGTAATAACTCATTTGCAAGTCATCCGGCTTCGGGTAACTTTTGTTTGGCCTAATAAGAACAGGTCGTGATGATTCCAAGGTAAATCTGGTCGTCCTCGATAGTAGGGTCGATACTGGTTAATGACGACTCGGCGTCTTCGTTAGTTAGATGCAGACACATCTCACAGGTAAAGTGCATAGTACATTTTGCCTGCAAAATGCATCGTAAGTACACAATCCACGTGCGGTACAATATATTGTAATTTTTATTAATCTATCTTGTTATTATTTAACTGTGTAATTGTATAAATTAATAATGAATCACTAATCAAACGCTTTACACTGAATAGAATTCTATACTCAATAATCCGGCGCCTTTGATTGCATTTAATTAACCATATACCGCATACCGAGTAGTAGAATATAAATTAATAAAGTTTATTAAAACTATCAAAATAATCGCTTCGTTTCGTTTATGATGTATTTTAATTTATTCGAATGATATTTATGTGAGTTATTGTAATTATCAATAAGTAAGAGGCGTAATTAAAGACCATATTCTCGCGATACAGTGTGGCGATAGATTATTGATAATTTGTTTTATTGGTCCTGTGATCGGAAGGTTGCTCAATTAATTGATTAGTAAGAAGAGGGGATGCGTTACATAAATTTAAAATCCGCATAGCTCTGAAACAGTGAGTTAAAATACAACCAGAATAGAATCAAAAGTTTAGGACAGTAAAATGGTGTTTACATCTATTTTAATTGTTCTTAATTGTATTCAAAGGATTTTTTTGGCTGTAGGTTTGTTTTGCCATTAAAACTATAGTCACTTTATGATAGTGCTTGGTGGAATTTTCAATACGGTTCGAAATCAGGAAATCAGGAAACAAGGAAGAAAAATAACAATAAGCTGGGTTACGATTGAATTAATAATAACAAGTGAGACCAAGGATGTAAGCAACATTTGATTTGTAAAGTCTCAGAGAGTAATGGTTTACGTACAATAATTGAAGTCAAGAATGATAATGATAGTACAGCTATATGTTTAAGGGTATGTAAATAACGAGGGTTGAGGATCACAGAGGCTTATCTACAAAAACAATGTTTTGGGATAAACACAAATAAAAAATTTGATGCCATTGTATTTGGCAAATTGTAAGTCCGAAGATGCCTCTGTAAGAGGTGAAACACGTGTCACAATTAGTAATACAATATGTGGAATAACCAAAGTTATTTTATAATTCTTGATAAATATATACATTTTTGAACAAAAAACAGGTAAGTAGTATGTGTAAGTGTTTTTTTTACATAATATTGTCCAATCATATTTTTTAATCGGTTGTTTGAGGAGGATTGCCACTCTTGTCATTAATAAATTACGTACTATCGAAACCGGACTTGCATTTTCATAGGTTGGTTGTATTTACAAAAGAATTGATATTAAATTATGTTTATAAAGAGTAAAGAAGAATCATAAATAAAATAATGGAATCCCGATTAAAAAATATAAAATTACAATTCTATTGATAAATTAAGTTTTTTTTATATATTGTATTAAAGTAAGAATGTCAAAAATGTAAATATGTTAAATTGGTAGTTCCGGGTCGCGAAGCTATCAGTTAACAACCATCACTATCCAGCCGCATGATAAATGCACTTGTTGTATCTGAAATATTAACTCTGCTAACAAATTTACGTAAACGTCTAACTAAAGTTTATATCTACTGTAGAACGTGCCGGATCTGATAACACTTCTGCATTTTGACAACACACCGAAGCGGCTCGCTGTGGGTATTAGATACGTAAGGCTGTTGCATATTGCAAATTGAAACAACTACCGATCGCCGAGCTAAGGTTTGAAAATTCATTTCCAAAATATGTTTTCCGCGATACTCATCAGATAATTATTTGTGCTACTCAATCAGATTTAGTAACTTCAAGAATTTCGCTACGTTAACACCTACTGAAATACCTTTGCGAAGTCTACAAATCAGGATTTCAGTTTTGTTCCTTCTTTCGATGCAACTTTGTAGAAAATCATTTTGATATAATTTTAAAATTAACCTTATTTATTCCACGTAATATGTGAAGTTTTTACTATTTGTCACTATTTGTCTCACAGTACTTGGAAGTGGAATACACTAAGTTATTTCAATTTTATTTGATATTCAAATCGCTTCAATTTTGGTTTTTATACGTTTGGCCATTAGCAACCTTTATACATCATCAGGCTTTTAAGTGACTGAACTGAACATGCATTGACCGGAAATTATTACATATTGAAATTACATTAAGTCGAAATCGTAAATAATTGCATTCCATGATTGGGTCTTTATTACGTCTTTATTACCTACCCTGCATATATTCTAGCTGTACTATATTACTTTACTTTAGGTAAACTAAAAAATTGTACCAAGTAAATCTAGGAAAAATTCTTTTCTAATACTGACTGTGAGAGCTCACTGAAAAAATATACAAATCGATTCATAAACACTCTCAAACACATTGAAACACCGACGTACTCTAGGAAGCAAATTTATCGCTGAAAAACACCTCTTATACTTTTTACACGGCTCTATTTACAAATTATATTAAATAATTGAATTGAAGTGTTTTAATTATGTCTGCATATGTTATATATAAAAAGCTTCGAATTAATAAAACTGTCCGTGTTTATTTTACTGATTAGAATGCGATGGTGATATTGAGGAAACAATCTATCATATATGTAAATCAAGCGATTTACACTGATAGTTACAATCAAATTGTACTTTTGTGATTTGGTGATGGTCTATCGCTGATTTGAAAAAACCTGCGCGTACCTTACGTGCATAAATCTCTCTCTCATTCCAACAAGTGAATTCGAGTAACGCACTGCAAGCTGCAGCGAGCCGATGCAAAATCTGCAGCAGCGAATGCATTCAACATGCCCGGGCGCAGGTGTCACACATTTATATATAAGGTATGCACTCATACTTCACCGCTAATTTAAAAATAAACAACACACAGTTTATAGTAATGGTGTATAAATGTACTCTCTCGTGCCCGATCCTAATCTGGAGAATCTCATCCTTATTTTGGTACAAACGTTAAGTTGAAAATCGATTTTTAATATTTTTGCGTAATTTACTGTTGAGCTATGTTTGCATAAGAGTACAGTACAACTCTTTATATGTTAAAGCGACGAATTTAAAGTACGGGATTCGAGTTAGGGATATCAAGACGGAAGCCACTCAATACACAGTGAGTGCGAGTGTTTTTGTATTTCTTATCAGTTGATAATGCTCGCGATGAGTAAAAACCGGTTCTCATCTCAATACATCCAACTTGGAATAAGTAGTAAAAATTCCACTCATTTCACCACGTATTAACGGTGAACACTTTAAAAATGGGTACATTGAATGTATTTATATTTTATAATCAATCACTACGAGTCATACTTTCGATGGTTTCAGCGATAACTTTGTGGAAGTTCATTTTAATATAAAATTTTAAATAACATTGATTATTCCACGTATTGTGCTACTAGCTGTGACACGTGTTTCGCCTTTTCGCCTCTTTCAAAACACGTGTCACAGTTAGTAGCACAATACATGGAATAATCAAAAGTTATTTTAAATTTTATATTACTTCGAATCATATTTACTACATCTTTATTTTTATAATGTTGGTTGGAAATCGGGTTTTCGGTAGTTTCATGGATTTTTAAATTGAATTTAGTTATTAAGACTATTTAAATTGTAAGAACGACACTCTTTTCAATTATTTTTTACCAATATTTAGCTGTCAGTGAAACAGGATATGAATTATACGAATTTGAAATTATCTATTGAATAATCACGATGCTTAACACTGACAGTGTCCTAGAAACCTATCGATTTATTAGGTATCGGTATTATGTTTAAAAATACTATACGGCTAGAAACCATTATTTCATATTATAAATCTCCGATGCGTACAGTCCTTTTACTTCTGTTACGTGTTACGGTAACGGATGCATGTTTTATAGAGGCTAAAGGATTTCCATTTTACGGAAAAGTTGTATTTAGTATAACGTTTTAAATTTATGTCAGATATAACACAAATACAATTTTCATGGATCTAATTTTATATAAAATGAAACTGAAGTGGATTGGTAATAAATGTTTTATTTTACGCAGTTTAAGCACTTACGCTTCCTAGTTTTATCTGTGACTATCTGATTGATAGACAGTAGTTTCGTAATCTGTTGGACTTCGGCACATACATACATAAGAATTTAATGCATTTATGCCACCTACCTCCTAAATAATGTTAAACAATCAAAATAGTGTTTATACATATTTCAAATATAAAAATAAATTAACATCGATGATTTGATTCTCAAATTCCCATGTTTCGTTTGATCGAACTAGTTACAAAATAATAATTAAGCATTATTTTATTTCTAGATTGTGTCCCATTACGTGTAATATCTGCACCCAGAAGAAGCGAAAGCAGAGAGCTAATATATTATTAAATTACTCAAGAATGATAGAAATAACATAAAAAGAAACAGTTCATAATACAATGGAGTAATAAAATGACAGGACGAAGAAGAATTCGAACAAATTCTTCTCGTTAGCGAAACTCTTAGGCTTCAGGTAATAACAATGATTTATGTATGTATATGTTACAGTGAAACTGTATTCTCAGTGAAAATGTATCAATTT
This sequence comes from Himalopsyche kuldschensis, assembly GCA_028554975.1. Lineage (NCBI taxonomy): Eukaryota > Metazoa > Arthropoda > Insecta > Trichoptera > Rhyacophilidae > Himalopsyche > Himalopsyche kuldschensis. The sequence continues at coordinate 5,045,100 of JAHFWI010000029.1, read as the reverse complement.
ATTGATTGAGTAGGCATTTACTGGGTAGAACTCCATTATATTACGGGAAGAAAAATAACAATGTATTTTAGTTCTACATAAATTATTTTATATATTTGTTGATAGCTATTTCGGCTTACGCCTTCGTCGTTCGTCTTCATAGTTCTGACGAAGGCGTAAGCTGAAATAGTTATCAACAAATATATAAAATAATTTATGTAGAACTAAAATACATTGTTATTTTTCTTTCCGTATTAAAATGTATCAAGTAATAGATTTGTATGACAACATAATTTCACTGGTCACGATCATTGAAATTATTGGCCCAAGTCAATGATTTGCCGGCCTAAAATTTTCGTTTGCTTCAATGAAACAAAATCAGCAAGTAGTCTCTTTCATAAAAAGAGAACCAAAGAAAGCACAGACAAACATAAGGATGAAAATAGGGCGGTCAAATTTATTTCAATGACAGCTTGGAGAAGAATATATTTTCATAGAAAATACAGTTTCACTGCAACATATATATAAATATACATATATACATAATTGTACATTAAAAAAATCACAAATTGTAAGTTTGCAATGTGAAAAAAGATTAAAACATTGGAAGAAAAAAATATATGGTTTACAGTAATAATGATCGACAGTTATGAGGTATTAAAATTTGGGCATAAGTTAACTATACTATCAAATTTATGCAAATTGAAACACTGAAGACTACTGGGAATATAACTATTTGCTAACTGTGACTTACGTGAAGTAAAAGATTTTGAACTTTAAATAGCTAAATTGATCGTGAGTGACTAATTTAGTCAGTGGGAAACAAAGGAGTGCTAATTTCTCAACACGATGGAAACCATCTCCTAATTAAATAAGGCATTGAACAATATACAAAACCTTTTAGCTCTTAAAGTGCCAATATTTCAAAAATCAATCGAACTGAATCAACAAACACTTGCAGTTGGTCGTCGTCGAAAGGATTTATTTCAATTATGTAAATGGATTAATGTAATGGAACGAACAAAAATAGTCCAATTCACAATTTTTTTTTTATTTATTGGTTTTTACTTCGTCATAATTAAAGTGAATCTATTATCTCATGTTCAGTAGAAATCTGTTGATTTTCCTAATGAGATTTTTAGTGAAACTTATGAACTTAAACACGCCTCCTAGTGACATCATCATTAGCACGCTGGTTTAACAAACTAGAGAATCGAAGTGGTAAATATACATATATGATCTCATATTTATAATGTTTGATACTTTTTCTCAAAACATGCGTTTTTTAATACTAAACGATTACAATAAGGAGACAAAGGATATAAAAAGTTAAATCCATATTTTTTTACATTTATGTTTTAAAAAAAATGATATTGAATTTTGACAATAAAAATAAAAATAATATTTGACTCATTGAACTCTTTCCTACTTATAAAAAAGGCCGATCATTCAGAAAGACATGAGTATATTTTTAAAACTTGAGTTTTATTCCACGTATTTTGTTACTAATTGTGAAATGTGTTTCGCATCTTTCAGAGGCATCTTCGTACTATCTATCACAAAGGTCGCTTAAGTAATAAAGCAAGATTGATGGCGCTTGGAATTTTTCTTATTTTGCGGAAAGCAATAAGGGGATGATAGAAACAAAACAAATAATATTTGTACCACTAATGACTTTAACATTACAAAATTATTAACTAATGAGATGCAATCAATTAGGAAGAGCGCTCTAAAACAATTTGGAGTGATTAGAATTAAATACAGCCATAAGCAGTATGATTGATATCATAATATTTAATGTGAAAGCAGCGATATTCGGTTCGCCCACCTGGCCCACATGACGTTATCACGTAAGAGGCACTTGATTTAGTGGTAGATCGATGCATGCTCTCGTCGAGGCGGTGATGCGCCGGTCGAGACGTGTGAATCGACATCGTGATGTTGTGATGATTTGATATATATTATGCATGCGCGGGAAATGAACACGCCACCGGGGCTTTTTTCACATACAAAATCTATGTTTGTTCATAACAGTTCGTCGTCCAAGTATATGTATAGTCTAAGATAAACAGATAGCTCATAAACCATTGTGCTTTGTTTTAATTTAGTTTTTTTACAGATGGACATGAATAAACAGTGACTTTAATTAGTTTTTATAGTCAATTCGAAATAAAAATAATAAAATTCTGCTGACCTCAAAACAGATTGTCTTGGATTATTTTTTTATATTCCGATTAGCACACAATCACTTTGTGCAATTAAATAATAAATATATATTTGTCAGCCATCCGCATATCAGATATTATTTAAGTTTACACGACTGAGATTAGAGCCTTTTATATGAGTAGCCAGCCCCTTATTCTGCCAGCTGCCAGTCATTCCGAGTTCAACATACAAATCCTGAAGGAAAATTCCTATTAAATCAAGTAAAATAAATATTAAAAAACAGTTACGATCAAAATTGTAATGCCTGAGGTCTGAAAGTATTTTTTCCATTTTTTAATTGAAATTTACTGTACAAAATATGATATCTATGATTAATTTTTCTACATTAGTATTTATTTCTCAGAAAATTTCGTATTTTTCATAATTCGTAATGGTGGCGTGGCTATCCTAACCCTTAATTCTGATAATCTGACAACACTGGCCAAAATACTTTGCCTCCAACTGATAAGCAATTGAACGCTCATGATTTTTGATTTGTATTTTCGGTTAAATTTATCTGTAAATAAAATTGTTCAGGATTTCAGGATCGGAAAATGTTATAATAAAACAACTTTATATAGATTCATGATGTATGGTAATTTTTTTGATTTGAAATTAATATTTCAAGTAAACACGGTCACAGAATACATTCCAATTTTTCTAGTTACGCTACTGATCCTTTATGAGCCGTATGGTAGCATAATGCTTGACCAAGCCGTACGATATCGTACTTCTTTGTAGGAGCAATAATTTAGAAAGCGATTTGCTTATGAAAATATTCAAATGATATGGGCGATCGCTTTCATCGTGAGACCATTCATCTCGTTTCACACCATTGGGATTTCGAAAGAGCGCCAAGATATCGTCGGGAAATATATTATAAGTACACACTTGCAGTAGATCTGCATTTCAAATATTGTGAATGGTTCACCGTGCTTTAGTTAGCGTATATCATTTGATATTCACTTGTGCAATAAATGACGTTACCCTAACAGTGGTAACTATTTCACGCTGGGGGGCAATTATTTAAATCATAAATTTAAATTGCGTGCGAGAATTTATCTAGTTTTGGTGGTTTTATATTCCATAAATAATTTCGTCATATTTCTTTTCGGACGCATTATAACGTGCGAATTAAACTGTTATATCGATGTGCACAAGGGGGACGACTTTTTTTGCATCAGAAGGCCGCATTAATTTATATGTGGTATAATTAAGCCACAATCAATCATCTACAACTAGATATACATAAAAATGTCTGTGTTTTTTTCTGTAAATGAATAAAAACAAAGAAATCTTTAATTCAACTATAGCTGCATTTAAGTATCACACGTTCAGTTTAAAAAAAAAACTTGTTTTCTTAAATATAAATTGCGTCCTGTTTTAAAAAAAATATACTTTTAGAATAGGCTATGGTTTATTGAAGAATTGCTCTCATCAAATAGTAATTGTGTTTACCATCCTTTTGACTTATTGTAAAGTTCAGCTTCCACAACATTCTTTTTTCAGCAGACACCTGCATTTTATTAGTGGTTTTAAGTGGGTCTTAAGCAAAACATATTGTCATTTTGAAAATAATTTAAGTATGTATGCTTATTAAGTCGCGTCTGTGGATGATTGACAGCCTAGTTGGCTTCGGTTTACGGTTACTTACAAGCTTGAATAACGTGAAGAAAATTTTAATAAATTCCAATAGATTTATTGATTTCTTTTTAAAGTCATGTTTTAAATTTCTTACTACCCATCCAATCCTAGCAACAGTGCTAAGCTGTCACAATTGTCTAAACGCTTGTCCTGTTCTCGTTTTATTGTTCAATCCCCACTCTCATCGAAAAAGAGATGTTGAACATCTGAATAACCAGCAGCTCCCCCAGAAAAACTTCGTTTGAGACAAGCTATATGAGAAGTAGATATGCTCCAAACTGGGAACGGATATCATTTATTCAACATTGTAAGATTACTTTCAGTAGGATTTTGCTTCGTTAAGCTCAATAGAGAACCAGTGATTATCCATATTGCACCCTTGGCTTCAAGATATATTTTTCAATATAAGCAATATTATTTTTAAAAAATCGAGATTTAGAATTATTCTTTCAGTAAACTCCATTTTTTAAGTTGCAGCCCTCTTTTTCGTCCAGTGCAAAGTTTTAACTGAATCTTTTTAAAAAATTTTAACCATCACGTTAATTAATGATCATAAATTTCTTGTCTTAATTTATTGATTACAAATAGATACATATGGGATTCCAGTACAAAAATATTCTCAATATTAATGTTTTTCATACAATATTGCCAACAGTATTGCTAACTAGAACACGTTTATTTATACGAAAAGGAGTATGTAGTGCTTCAATTAAAATTATATTGTCGATAAAACATCTTCAGCCGTTTAAATTCATGTTACGAAATTTTATTGCATAAACATTTTTTGTGAATGTTAAGAGAGAATTGCGATTAAATAACTGATGCGTCCATTTATGAAGACGATCAATCAGTATATGTTAAAAAAATACACTAATTTCGTTGGATGTTAATGTGTCAGTACCGCAAGATTTCAATTAGATTTATAAAACTTTTTACACGATGGTCGTGCTTAAAAGAGAAATTCTTTCGTAAATTTTCTGCTCCTATATTATTATTATGAAAGAATATACTTAAACATTTTTTATGTATATAATATTAATGTTACACTTCTGTTATCGGCACTTTTTTATTTTAATATTCGTTCGTAATATAAATTGTATGGGCTCCTTAAGTGTTACAACATAAGGTTTTGGAAAAGAATTGATTCTATTGGTAGTCAGTAAAACGCCCTCACATTTGAAAAATGGGAAGAAAATACTGATGATATTATTTGTCAAACGATAGTCAGGTCCCCCAAGCACTATTTTTAAGTATTGTTTATTCTGGTCATTGATTTTTTTTAAATGGTAGAAAATAATTTGCCTTATTTATAAGGATTTTTTTTCGTAAATCTATTTGATGAAGCTTTAAATTCTAAGGCGCGTTAGCGTCAAAGTTCTTCTCGTCTCCTTCATCTCTAAGTTTAGTTTTTATATTCAAGTTGCATTCCTTTCCCAACGCTGCTGACAGAAAGGCGCTTCCGATATAGTGGTGAGAGATCCTTGGTGAAGCCAGTTCAACAGGTCAGCTTAATTTTTCTTTTTACCTATGGAGAGTCATCGAGAAGAATGGTTCTCAGTCTATAACTATTCACAGATGTTTTCCCGTCATAATCCTGCATGTATGAGATCGTTGGTTTACAGTGGATAAACTTTTGTTTACGCTGGTATTTTTATGTCGGTCCCTGTGGTCTAGTGGCAAGAGCTTTGTCCTAGCAATCGGGGGGCCCGGGTTCAATCCCCGGCAAGGTTAGATTTTTCAATTGAAAAAAAGATCTTGGGCTGGGTGTTATGTTATTTATCGTTGATTTTGTGCACAACTGATACATTATTTACCATCGAGTTAATCTCGTGTGACTTTCACAACCCAGAATATTTGGCGCATTGGCGCAAGCTGTAATGCCAAATATTTAAAAAAAAAAAAAAAAAAAAAAATGACTGTGTCAGTTTCCAAAATACTTCTGTTTAAATATGATAACCACCTTATTCTGTTTTGTCACTATAAATTTACAGGAAAATATCAATACCCCCCAATTTTCTATTGGTCCAAACCGTGCATCCGGTTAACTGTTACATAGCCTTTAATCTTTAATGCAACCTTAATGTAATGAAGAAAAGTTGCTTAGAAGGATGAGTATATCCTAATTTATGATCAAACACATCGTGTATCTTTTTTGAAAATGCGGAAATCAAAGCTTGTTCTTCATTCTGCATAATGTGTCGTGATTTACTTCAAAATTGAACGGAACAAAACCCACGTGTTGTATCGTTTCTCATATGAATAGATAAACTAATAACACAGGTAAAGGATACCGCAAAACAAGTGAGACTAGTATCCAATCATCAAAATACGACAATATTCTTCGATTACGAATAAAAAATGAATGTATGAGCAATTTCTGGACAATCGAGATAAGTTGTATTATTTTAAAAGATTTAAAATTTCTTGCACTCTTATTTTTCTATTCCCAGTCGCTAATCTTAACATTATACAATTCACTAAGAAAAGGGTGTTTTAATATTAGCATTTTATTTATATAGAGGTGTTTAACAGAAAATTTGAATATATAATTATAGATAGATTCTTAGTCACGGAATTCGATACATATTTTTCACTGGATAACAAAATAAATGAAAAAAGTGTTTCTATGTTTTGTGTGGAGGATGAGGTTCAGGAACTAACGTGTTAAATAAATATACTTAACGCATAAAAATCAGAGACATTGTCCGTTACTTTTGGCATCTTTCAAAATATTCCTTATAAATATAGTTATTTATTAATGATCAATAATATGTTCATTAGATAAATTGAATAACTGTGGTTTCTGAAATAACTCAACAATTTTATCCAGTATCGCTTTCTGACCAATAATTGATTATTTTAGTAATGTTTATACGCGTTTTATAGCAACAAGTATTATTTTTATTGGACCGGTTTAGCTCTACACTATGTAAAATAAATACATGCAAAAAATAATCAGATGTAAACCAATTTTAACTATATTACATATGTTCGACGGCTACTTTTTGGAAATGCTTCTTATTAACTATGGATAACCTACACTAATCCTATAAAAAAATTGTTTCTGTTCTTCCTGAAAAATTCTGGGTGTCCATATTTTCACGAGATGAATGCCACTTTTCTGGATTTTTTTTTTTAATTTATTAAAAAATGATAACATTGACAATGTAAAGTCTTAGATAGTCGTAATTAAATTGTCAGGCGTCCAAAATCAATCTAACCAAAACCCTGAAATATAAGAACGTATATCCGACAATTATTAAGGATTCTGTGTTGCAACGGTCACCAAACAATGGCTCGGCAAGATGTTCATCCGGCCCTCCAAAAATTCTCAATTTTTGAAATTTTATTAAAAGGATATGACAACGTATTTTCTATTATAAATTCCAATAGGTATTACATTATATAATTATATTAGAACAAATTAATTAAATTTCTGATTGGATTCCAACACAAATTTATTTGTCATCCAGCCCGCCAAGTATTGAAAAATTTCAATCTGGCCTGTTTCTCAAAAAGTCCCCTGCTTTAGTGGTAAAGGGTCCGATAAAAAATAAATATGTATAAACATAATAAAGAAATTTAACATTGAAAAATAAATATTCATAATAGAATAAGTATATTTAAATTTTACAAAATGCGCTCCTGAACAATTTCATACAAACATGTGAGATACGATCTTCAGCTTCTAGAGTACTGATTATTCTTAATTCAAATATTTCGTTTCACGTTGAATATATATAAATGAATTGGTGAATAATTTATGTATGACTAACTGTTACTTAGACTTTAGGGTGGCTTATCCTCGTTTCGTGATAGCACTATACATCCATGATCGGCGTGCATTTGTGAAGCGTGACTGTATTTGCTCCACAGTAGAGACTCCAATTCGAGTATCGAGTACTCGATACTCGAGTATACTAGTCCATTTTCCAAGTACTCGATACTCGAGTAATTTGAAAAATACTCGAGTAATACTCGTAATGTATAAATGAAGATTTATTTCCGAATATTATTATTTTAAAATAGTGGACAGAAAAACTAGATAGCACTATTTAATTCATTGCTAACTTTTAAGCCGACGTCCACAGCAACAGAGAGAATTTTTTCTACTGCGGGAGTAAAAAAACAAATCTTTGAACCAAATAAAAATTTGAGACGTTTAATTCTCTATCATTTTTGAAATCATTGATTCATAAATTGAAATAAATGTTTTAATTAAATAAAATAAGCTTATAAATTGGAATTAAAATATATATATTTTTGGTACATCTGAAACTACTCTCGAGTATTTTGAAATTTTACTACTCGATACTCGAGTAGTTGATATATCGAGTAATTGGAGTCTCTACTCCACAGCAACCTGATTGGTCATGTATGTATTGCATTCCACGAATACAGTTATTAATTAACGAAAAATCCGTTAGGGAGAGCCCATCTTCTTATTCTTCCACTAACTTGTAAATTAATTTGCGACCGTATATATAATGTACTAGCCGTGTCTTTTTGCAAAAGATGAGCACTTTATAGGAAATATTTGAATTTTAGCATTGCTTTCCACAATAACTCTCAAATTATATGGCCAAATGGATGAGTGAAACACTCTAAAACGCAACAACATTTTCTACTTTTTGGAGGCGATGACAAACTACGAATTCGAAGAGGATAGATGAGGTGTCACGAAATTAAGGAGCAGTGGGGTTCATGAAGATGGCGTGTAAAGATGATTAACCGAATGAAGTGGAAGAAGTTCAAATTTGAACTTCATAAGTTCTGTATTTTAGAAACAATATTGTTTATTGTTTTTCACTTCTCTTGTGTTCCGTAGAGTTAATGAGTAAATTATAAATAATGAGAGAACTTTTGGTGTTCGGCGAAATTATTTGAAGCCAAGAATCTATAAAGAAAGAAATATTAGATTTACTTATTACAAAAACACACTTTTATTTTCTTCAATCAAATAGGGATATCAAATTTGAATCGAATGAGTTTTGAACTATTCCGTGAGTTTTGTCGACCCGGGTTTCGCCTTTAGGCATCTTCAGGCATTCGATTAGAGCATTTTGGTGATCTGCTGGTTTTAAAAATTTGAAGTTTAGCGGTCTGTGTGGTCCAAAAGATTGGTAGCTTCTGGACTAAAGCATCATATTTTATATTATTTATAATAATTTATTCTTATTAATGACCGCTCTTTGATGAGTATATCAAAATATCTAAATGTGAAAATTATAGGCAAAAAAATATGTTTAGAGCTCAACCCAATGAAATAATTTTGAACACGATGAGTGAAACGTGTTTGTTGTCTATAAAAAATAAGCGGGCATATTCTGTCTGGGGAAAATTTAGAACGGTTTTGAAGAAATCAAAATAACGTTCAATCTTCGAATCATATTCGAATCGTCTTCAATTATTAGAACGAATATTTATCTAAAATGTTTAATATTACGAAATAAATAATTGCGGCACAAATTCTAAGCACAAACAAATCTTCAAAGCTAAATCACCTTCTCCGCGCTTTCAACCATATTTTTGCCATCAACTTATAGAATACATCTTATATATAAAACCGAAACGGCGTATGTATGTATGTGGGTCTGTAATTCCCTTTTGCATTGTTGTTGCAAGTTCAAACAAACGAATTGATTTCGCTCGCGAAAGTTTCGACGGTAAATTTGTTTCGTTATCAATGTGTGTGTAGAGACTCCAATTACTTGAGTATCGAGTAGTACATTTTACAAAATACTCGAGTACTCGAGTAGTTTCATATGAACCAAAATATCTTATATATAAAACCGAAACGGCGTATGTATGTCTGTGGGTCTGTAATTCCCTTTTGCATTGTTGGTCATTAAGTTGCCAGTTATTTCAATTTGGCCTGTCTGAATTTACGCGCCTAGGTGAACATAACCCCAAACTGGTCCGAGCGAAGCCGGGTTCGAATACTAGTATTATATATAAAAAAAAATTGGTAACATTTAGAATCATAATATTTTGAATGAGCTAATTTTTCTGGTGTATTTTGTAAATTGTTATCTTGTTCTGTGATAACTTTTTTAAGTTTTTAAGAAAATGTGAATGTAAAATTTAGATTTATTATATTTGATTCATCATTCACATTTCAGCCACCAGTGTAGTCACTATTAAATTATATATAAAGAACATATATCCAAAAATCAATTTATTATACTGTTCGTGCTAAGATTGAAACCCGTAAAAATTACGACCAACACCAACGAAGATGACCACTCGGCTATAAGACCAGTAGACACAGCATGTCGTGAGTATGTTCTGTTGTTTGAAACTTGTTATTTTACGTAACACAATCAAATAAACACTAGTAAAGATCAAATGAAGAAAACCACATGTTAATTATCAAGTCATATTTAAAACATTAACCACATAATTTAAAACGAATTAATCATTTTACATCGGTACAGTATCATACAGTACATCGTTTTTTTAATTTGAAATTAAGATAAGAAATGTACATATGCATACTATATGGAGAAAGTAATTATAAGAATAATCAATTCTTAGAATAGTTATAGGTTCCCAATGAGAATTATTTGCCCCCAAAGAAAGCTATGAAAGGTTTGTTGTAATGTTATACAATAAAGTGCACGTAATATCATAATGTATGTAAAATATGAAGTATAAAATCATACATAATATGGTAAACTACATGTAAACAGATTTCTTGAAATTATAATTTGTAACAAGTAGACACGTTAAATATATTTACATATCCTATTAATTATTTTATGTAACCGCGTATCATCTTTTATTTTTCAGTAAGAGGTGAGCGCATTATAAACAAAGTACTGATTAAATACGTGCAGTAAAAAAACAATATTTTATGATCACACTCAAGTACTATTTAGTAGTAACATTTTCTATCAAAACGATAGTTCTGTTACTTTATAATTTTAAATATTAAAACATTTATAAATAGAGTAAGGCAAATGTTTAATATATCTGAATCGTATGGAAAATAAAAACTTAACGTAACAATTTTAGCCATATCTCAATGTGGAATACAACGATTTCTAATGGATCATATTATCAACAGTTGTTTTACTATTTCAGAGAGCGTTGGTGTACGAGCCTTTTAGTATTGTAGTGAAGATTCGCCCAAGCGATTCGATGGGTCTGATTTCGATTCCCGGCAAGATTTATATCAAATTTAGATACTTTAAACATCGTTTTAGATGTGTTGGCTATGCCATTTCTCCTTTGATTGATCACAACTAAGTGTGACTTAAAAACATGGAGTTTATCTAATGTGGATCAGATTTATTTTTTATTTTGATGCTTTGGCAAATATGAGCATCATTGGCAAACATTTTTTTAATCTTCCTTAAAATCTTAAACTTACTATATCAGGCTAGAAAATGACTATATGTCAAGTAAGTGCTATGGCGACTGTTTGTTTTTAAGAAGGAATGAATGGAAGGGAATGTAGACGATGTAGACATTCATAAATTTGGACACAGATCAACAAATCGAGTGTAGAATCAATTTATTAAATCCACCGTACAGGGATTCGAGACTATATTCACTACAACTGAATAGAACAGACGTTCATGAGCGTTGATCACTACATAACTGTTAATTAACTAAAACCCTGACACATAATAAAATAAATAATTTTAATATTAAGGCTCACCTTATGGCAATCTTCTTCTAATTTGCATATTGAGATTTAGTTCTATGTAACAGGCGGTTGGTATAACTGAAAAAAAGTGTCGGATAAGAAAGTAAACTCATTACTTGTTTCAATTGAAGATTCTCCCTGCTCGTATACCGATTGAACTTTATAAACATATTACTTATACCGTAACTGGAAAACCATTAATTATGTAAATAATTCGAAAGAGTTAGTAGTAAATTGAACTGCAAGTAAAAGGCAGAGCAATATATTAGTGCGATAGTCATGTTGCAACTAAAGTTAAATGAAAAACTTCACATTAATTTGTCTTGAGAGCGTAATATTTGTACATAGCTGTATCTATGATATAAGCAACTTTTTAATCCTGATATCAGTACTAGTCAATTCATAAATGATTACGTTAGCTTCACTTTTAAGCTCTGGTTTATAAAAAGAGAGTCTTTATATCGTTATAGACCAGTGACTGTTAACCTGATCATTAATACCCGCTCTCTTACTTTCCGATCCGAGCTTTTATGTCAAGTGATGCAAACGGTTTCACGAGTTGGATTTTTAAAATACATTTTCACATGTTGGAGAATGAAAGCTCACTTGAATATAAAATTAATACTCATCGGAAAATTTACGTTTTTTCCAATTTACACCCGCTAAATTTTGAATTATTGCGGCACTGGCGATAGGCACTTTAGTTTATGGCAATACCTGAAATAAACCAATAATTGCAATGGTGGCAATATGATATAAGGTGGCAATAAAATCTTTCTGGGAATGAGCAAATTTCAAGAATGAAATGGACGAATTAATCCAATTGATTTTAAAAAAAACCTTGGCAAAACGAGAAATAAGTTATAAGCATAGTGAGAAACCTTGATAAAGATACCCGTTCCATTAAAATTTCTAAAATAATCTCCTAGCATCTGATTCTGAAAATGGGACAAATTGACAACTGGGGTGCTTTAAAATTGCTTCCTTCAATGGTCCATCATGCCAGGCATACAGGGATGGTTTTTTTGATCAATACATGGATATATCCTTCTTTAAGGTTCACAATAAAAAAAAGTTCCCTGGTCAAAGTTCTGTTAATTCTACTATCTTCTTTCTTAAACTTTGCTGAATCCATTGAATCTGTAAAATAAAGCTATTTTCAACATATTTGTAAGTATACCGTATTACATACTGAGTATGCTTGAGACCGACTATTATAAACAGATCATTTTTAATGTGTTAAATTTAAATTCTTGGCGGAAAGGCATTATATTTAAATAAATATAACACCATTTCTTCTTAACTCTATTTGCGATGTAAATTGGTTTGTTTTTTTACAACTTCGTGCATATATAACATATCACCGCATTTGAATTTGCAATGTATGCAAATTATTAAATACTGGTTTTAGTTTCAGCAAAATATCAATTTAATTAAATTCAAATGTGATGGTTACAGAGCATGATTAAGGGCTCTTATGCGGGGTTCATGTATGCAAATCCTAAATCCTTCCCTGGATCCTTGTAGCCTGCAATATTCACACGGCCGGATCATTTCAGTGGGTAATTTGTACCTGTTTTAATGCTCCGTATCGGTTTATTACATTTGCACAGTGCTTGAAATGTACTGTTCATAAATTTAAGCCACCCATATATCAAGTATATTGAAATCAGTACAACAGCTATTTTTGCAAAACCATTTTATTAAAAGGAAACTAAATGACAGATCCTTAGTTAATATGTATCTATTGAGTTTCCTGATGCCGAATGGTTAATAAATGGTTTACTGCCGCTCTACATTATTCCTTAGGTATGAATTGCAACACCGTAAATAGATTTTTTTACTTTGTATTCAATCGATTGTAGAAAGAGAGAAAGCGTAATTACCAGTACTGAGTAACGGTACTGAGGGTAGTTATCTACCGCAATCACTTTTAAGATATTCACTGTCAATACTTGATGGAATGGCATTATAATAAAAATAATAACACATTTTTAGTACTTATTCCACATTAAATTTATTGGATCAGGAACGGTTTCGTTCATGATGAGCATCAGTTGATAATGATCGCCGTGAGCGAAACCGGTCCTGACCCAACCAATTTAATGTGGAATAAGCAATAAAAATGTGTTATTATTTTTATTACCTATCACAATCTCTACTCTCTGACCCCTCCGAAGAAACAGACTTGGAGATGCCTTTAAAAATGTATTTGAATTCTCTAATATGAGTTCTTTCGATAGAGACTTTAGATTAGACAGAAGATGCGATGAAAAATAAATATTTATGATGTTTTTGGAAAACTCTTTTCGAAATGCAAAAACCACTAAACTAATTTTTTGCATGCCTTTGTTTTGATAATGGGAATTTTTATATTCGGGGATTAAATTAATTAAAGCCAAATTACACCCAATATGATCGAGAGAAAAAATATCCAAATGTAGTATATTTACCTCGACTTTTGCGTCAAATTAAACGAGAATATATATATATATATATTTTTTTTTAATTTTATATAAAAAAAAAATTGGCATTACAGCTTACGCCAATGCGCCAAATATTCTTAATTGTGAAAGTCATACGAGATTAACTCGATGATAAGTAATAAATCAGTTGTGCACAAAATCAACGATAAATAACATACACCCAGCCCAAGATCTCTTTTTTAACAATTGACCTTGCCGGGAATTGAACCCGGGTCTCCAGATCGCTAGGACAAAGCTCTTGCCACTAGACCACAGGGACCGACATATATATATATATATATTTTACTGCTGACAAATTTCAATGAGTAACTGCAGTATATAATTCAATGGCTTTCCATTTCCACCACTGTGAATGCTCGATTAATTTGTTTTAAGCCACAAGGCATCGTGCGGTGAGATTATATGTTTCTATTTAGCGTTGAGTGTTTTATGAGTTTCCATCGTCGCGTCATATGCGAATAAAAAGTGTAATAATATGCCATTTAGGCCACTTCACTTTTTACGAATTTCAACATCGCCGGTTTGTTCAACAACTGCAGTGTGCATTATGGCCTTCTGTTTTTGAAATATATTATTAATTCAGTGACGGCTGGTGACAGGGTGCTGGGGGGTGCAAAGGGAAGATTCAACTATTTTTCCGTACTACGGAAGAGAAACAGTTGGTATTGCGAACATCTGAATTGAAAGTCCTTGCTATAGAAGTGTTTTAAAATCAAATGAATAGGAAAGAACTCTTGCAAAAATGATTCAATCTTCCATTGCACCCCCCAACACCCCGTCACCAGCCGTCACTGATTATTATTATCAACTATTACTGAGGTCCCATGCGGCACATATTTTATCGCCTTCTGTATTAAAATATTTAAAAAAAAAAACAGAAAGTGAAGCCGAAGATTTTCATATTCTATAAAGATACTGCACTAAGTCTTATTCTTATCATTGTATATATTATTTTTTTTCAGATGATAAATGTTTTTATTTTCAGTATTTTTTGTCGACATTTTTACCAATTGAATAACGTTTTATTTGCACACCTTTAAACAAACTTTTTTTTTTGATGATGAATAATTTGACAATTATAAATCATTTTTGTAAAATGACAGAATTTGTATATTTTGAAAAATCTTTAATGAGGTTGTGTTAAAGATCGGATAAGATGCTTTTGGCAAAAATTAATATTGCTAAATTTAGATGTTTTAATCACTGGCGTCGAACCCTTTCGCATCTACACTAGTTGACCGAAAGTGCACTCGGCTACGGCGATCGACGACCTTAGAGATACGACATAAGATATGGCATTCGCCTATCCGTGAATTGCATATAAAATTCAACAATTCATTCCCAATATCGTTAGGAATAATGGTGGTTTATTTTATAGTACATACACATTTTTTGAGGTTATTTGTAGAACTTTAACAATGAATAAATAAATAACACAGCTACATCCAAATCATAAATCAAAAGATTGAATCGATAAATTAATCATACATATTTATATCTGACAGATATATATTATATAATAGATATGTGTGCTTTTACAAATACCTTCAAAGCCTTTTTTCATACGCAATAAGTCATTGATAAGGCAAGAGAAAGGTTTGTTGTCAAGACTCTGATGTAATAGAAAACAGGGAGCTTCATTGATCCAATAGTTTTCAAAAATGCTATGTATTTGAATTATCACACACTTTTAACGACAACCATCATAGCTATAGTAACAACAAAGAATGCTGAAAACAATATGCAAAAAATATATTAGCAACATTAGAAAATTGGTGCTAGATTTAATTTATTACCAAGTCAAAAACACACATTGAATCCTACAATTTGATATATATCTAAGGTATTATATAATATTTAAGGTATACAAAATTGGTTGAGTTGGTATATATTTCGTAGAACTCCTTTATAATAAGTTCCTCGTTATCTCACTTAAAATACCCAGTATTAGCTTGCGTACGTTGTCGTAATCAAAGTCGATTTTTTTTTTTCTCAAAACTTGTTTATCGCACTGGTTTTTTGAGTCACTAGCAACAAGGGCTATTCGGCTGATCAATGATACAGCAGTGAACTTGATGTATTGTGTTTGCTCCTTTAATTTCTATAATATATGGCAATTTATTTATTTGTTATGTTATATGTCATGAGCTGTCTTTATAATAATTGTCAAATGCATGGCGCAAGACGTCAGCTGTAATATAATGTATTTTATTTTCCCCCTATAAACAATACATTGTATGATACATAATATTTTAGTTGTACATAACTATAGTAAATTATTCTTTTGGAATTAAATACTTTGTCGTATTTAAACTTTCACTGTTGTAATTTTTTTTTTGTTTATTTTCCGCATACCTAAAAAATACATTAAATCGTTTGATGATTATATTTGATAAAAAGTTGCTTCTATTCCTTTTAAGCAGCTTCATAATTGATTATAAAAGTGAAACTATCTAAATCAGCATTGTAGACAGTACCACCTGTTCTACTAAATAATAAAAATATCCATACAATAATAATGTAGATTATACAGCAAATACGGTGACAAGTTTAACGTAATTTAATAAAGATCTTCAGAAAAACAAGATATGATCATCTTATATAATTTATAGTATGACATACACATTTGACCATGCAAAAATGTCTGTTTACATAAATTATCTAAAATATATTTCTATCACCGATTAGCAGTAGATAATTTTACATTTATTAACTCAATTAGGTACATAAATTGGATGAGCATGTATCATCAAACGGCATTCCTGAAATATTTCCTTGTATTGCAACACTAATATATGTATCTTTTGTCTTTTAAATGGCAACCAGATTGACATTTAACGGTCGGCTGTATCGTGTATAAACAATTATCAGACATGGTAACATCTCCTTTACCGAATGGTTATTTAATTGGTTAGTGTGTTTTATACAATGTCCGAAACTAATTTTGCTTAAACAGTATAAAAACCTGTTTTTCTTACAAATCTTCTATTTGAATTTGTTTATTTATTCTTATTTTTTGAAATAGGTTGCTGCTCATTCGAATTTGATAAAAAATAATATCACAGTAAAATATTATACAATTTGGGTTTGAATCGTGATTTCGTTTTAGTAATATCGTTTTTTTTGCAATTAAATTAAAAAATAAAAATACCTTGGATATAACGTTTATTTATATTAAGAAACAAGTACCCAGTAAGTAAGCATTTTCAACAGTTTAGCATTAAATCTAATTTTAAAAAATATCTAAAATAACACGGTGAAAAAATTACAATGCATTTTAGCCCTACACAAAATATACTACCATATGGTTGATAGCTATTTTGGCTTGCAAAATCGTCGCCGTATTATAATGGAGTTCCACCAAGTAAATGCCAATCCAATCAATGATTAGCTAAAATTTTGAATGTTAAACAAATTCACTGGTTATGAGAAGCAAGTATTTTACGATTTTAGATGAAACAATAAAAGATATAAAAATAACAATTTACAGAAATATATGTAAAATTAAACAAATAAAATATTTGATTCGATAATTATCAGTCTGGTATCAATTTTTGTCAAACATTATAAATACATATTTCTATTCTGCCAGAGAGATATTTGAAATGAGCGAAACATGCATTATAAACAAAGTTATTTTTTAGTTACAATTTATTATATATTTACACTATGAAATAAAAAGTTTCATTACATAAAATTATCTTCAATCTATTTTGAGCAGTCACTTTTTATATATATTACAACGAAAAACAAAATAAGATCATTTTTTTATTTTCGTATCATTGCATGTTTTTCTGACCTTAAAACGATGCCATTTAGTTAATAGATGGGTCACGTTCATTTGATTATACAAAAAAGTGGTAGGTGAAAAAGTAAATACACACACTAAAAGCATACTAAAATGCAAAAAACCTTTCATGACGGTGGGAAAATAAATGATGCACAAGACTTTTACATTCAAAGTTTACACGGAAGAATTTTTACTACTCAATACACGATGCATCAGCCTCGATATACCAATATGCTGAATGATAATTGAAACATTATTAATGGTGGAAAACAAGCTTAATATTCATGAGATTTTAGATCTAAAAGCATTTCAATAAATAATTTATAGCTATATTGTTTTCATGCCATCGTTAGAACTTAGAACTATGTTTCAACATAATTAATTTAAATTCAAAATAATTTTGAATTTAAATTAATCTCGGTCGCTCAACCTCTCTATGAGAGTAAGGATATAAAGGATATACTTGGACAGGACTAGTAGTAAGGAAGTCGCCCTTATTAAAGCCGGCTTATAGGATCGAAAACACCCATACCTTCGATTTTCGAATATAATCCATAAATCAACTGTAACAATCTGTTCGAACCGGGACTTGAACCCACGAGGCTTATCACGGAAGCCAGCGACGTTGACCACTGAACCATATATATTTTGTTGTATAAAAATGGAGTTATGCCACTCAGCTCAATCGATATGTAGTAATAATAGTGCTAACAAAGTTAAAACAATATGATTTAGTTTCAGCGTTTACTTTAGTATGTATAACGGTTTGGTTACGTATATTGGCATTAAAAGAATGTTGTCCTTTTTCCCAGGCAGATGACAGTATGTGTCCTTTTATATGAAAGCGGCTTGTTAGTCTATACTGGGAAATGGCATTCTTATGCAAATCACACGTGTACGTAGCGCTATTCACAACGGGTGACCTGTGAACAATTAATTGTTAATGTGTTTTTTTGTATTTGCGAAAAGAAATACACAGAATATTTCATCTATTTTGCATCGAAAAGTAAAAAAAATAAAGGTGCTTTAAGCCAAATTAATCAGTAACATAGTGCGTAATTGTACATAAATTTTAATTGATTATTATTTCAGCATAAAGCCATCGTGAGACTTATCTCATAGATAATTCTGTCACCGGCGTGATGCCGAAACAGTTTTCAACTATAAAACTTTTTATTATTTAAATACACTGATAAAATAGTACTGTTTTTATTTGAACAATAGTTTTACTGTCAAATTCAGCTTGTAGTGTTACAATAATAAAATAAAAAGCTGTAGTATTTCTATAAAATGAAAAAAAAAGAGGAAATGGTCTCGGATAAGCGTCGTTGATCATTTTAGCCCTTAATGGGTTAAGGGTTCTTCACCCTATGCCCGTGCACTTTTTTGCGCCCGCTGGGTTATTCGTGTGGCCTCTACAAAGAGTTGTATTTTATTGAAAATGCCAAAATTATAACCATTTGTGTTATTTTCCGAATGATATTTTTTTATCATTCGTTTGTAAAGGTACATACAAAAATATTATATGAATGTGACACACGTGTAAAGAGACCCAGGAAACGATTACAAAATAAATATTTTTTTACTAATCACTTAAGATGCGTTTTTTTTTCGAAATCTCAAGTGCACCCGGATTCGCAATAAGTTTAAGTAACCTAGATTTACAGGCTCTTAAAATGACTAATTGTTAGAGCTTTGTCAGGACTTTGAAAAACAATAGATAAGTTTCACTGTATCCAAAAGTTAATTGAGAACTTCGCTCATGTCTCACGTGCCACACCACACTCTTAATCGTAAGTCTATAATGTATTTGTACAACGAGGTAGGCAATAGGTGGTAAGGAAGAAGGTATTGGTAATTGAATAGCGTGGCGTGAATCCGACATCACGTGCATTTACACAATAAGGCCCCATTAAATCATTACGCTGAATTAACCGACTTCTTTGAACGTCTCGTTCGATACAAAACGATTTGCATGCCATCATTATTATCTGCCCGATAATACATTACCAGCGCTTAAGCGGATGCTTTACGTAATTATTATTTTACAAATATATCTCGTTACGAATGAATAAGTCTAACCATACGCAATTATTAGTTTACTGACTTTTTGCTTCCAATATGGAGCATCTAGCATTTACATTACTCATGAACAATGTTCTCTCTAATTCATAAAGTTAGCTGCGCGGAAAATTCAAAACTGGAGCAGTCCAATCTAACAAATTTGTGGCATAATTTAAATCTTAAAGAAACTCCTGTTGGATTGATTCTTTAAGAGGTCACATACCATATTGAAGCAGGCGTGGATTAATTAAATATAATTTTATTACATGTTTCATTAATTTACGCTTCTCTATTAGATATTTTAAGCAATAATTATTTACCAGGTCATTAAATTCATCAAATAAAGGAGACTTAGAGGGAACATTGCTCATGAACAATTTCAACGGTGGTTATACCAAAATTATTATTTACTTACTTGGTCAATCTGCAGGAAAAGAGATGTTGACTAACTTTTTTAAAACGTTTACACCGCGACACCGTGGAAAACTAAGGTCTGATTTTTTAGTGTACTTTATTAAATAACTAGTGTAGCCTTTTTATAAAACCTAATCCTCGTTTATCAAATACGAGTTAATGGCTCTCAACGTGAATCATATGAATTTTTTGTAACTATTTTTTTTAAGCAATGAAATAAAGTTGCCTGGCTGTATTCACCAAGGAAAGAAAATTCTTTTAATTCATTGCAACTACATTACATTTCACCCGAAACAATGAAGGTTTTCAGAAACTTTCATTCACGGTTTACTTATTTACCGTGCGTTTGAGTCTCCGTACAATGTAAAGATCGTGAAGTATTGGGACGATCATGTAATATTTTATTTTACAATAAGCGCACCCATTTTTTACTTCACGCAGAATTTGAGTGCATGAAAAAAACTGATATTTGTAATGTTATTACTAACCATGATAAAAATATATGATAGGTAACTAATCTTGTCTGATATAATCTAATATTTTAAAATCAATGTTTGTTTGTTCGTATTATATGCGTTGCCATAGCGTTCATCCAATTGCGATAAAACTTTGTCAATTTATAGCTTACACTTTCGCGGATGTTTTTGGCATAGTAAAATTAGCTTACATACAGTAGGTCTTTTATATAAAAATCAATGTTTTTTTATATTTTATGCGCTTGCATACCGTTCATTTTGACAACTTATTATTTCACTTGCGAAAAGGTTATAGGTATAGTGCAATTAACTTTCAGTAGGTGGCGCCTGTAGACAATTGGCAAAAGACAAACAGAAAATGTCAAACGGCAAATGTCATATATACCGATCATTGTTAGTGAAATTAAATCGAAATTATTTATCTAAAATATGGTTCATCCGAAAGCACTTCAATAAACGCAAACACTTTCTTTCTTTGAGTGGCATTCCAACGCTTGCCAGGTACCGGCTAGTTAATAATAAAAAAATGTGTAAGCTATGATTCACTTGATTATAAGATCGGAGCTAATTCAACACGGTTAAAGTACACAATGCCTCGTGGGTCAAATACTCTTTCGGGTCGTTTGTCGCATTGTTGCCTAATCGTAGGTTCGAATCCCGACCGCGACCCCGTGACCCCTATTTTGTGGGAACGTGATAATTTCAGACAGACAATGCTTTTATTGTTAGTAACCAAACAGAGATAAATGATGTCCTTGGATATAAAGATTTGTATTGATCATCCAGATTTGGTTGATTAGTGTTGAGATCATTTAAGTTACGTGATATTATCTATTGTATAACAAAATGATACTATTTGGCATCACAGTTGATTTAAATTTACGATGTAATAATAATGACTGCGGGTTCGTCATGAAACACAAAAATACAGGCAATAAATAATCTTGTATCTAAATAATTCAAATAAAAACATGGTTTCTTACCTTTGCAACAGGCATCTCATATGACCGACGTGAAAAGTTTCTTTTAGCGATAATATTTTCGGTTTAGGTATCAGCCACGGATATTTAAATCGGGAGCATGTACATATTTTTAGAGTTATGAGAGCATTAGAAATTTAGTCTAGACTTCGAGGAAGAATATTACAGTATAAAAAGAAATACGTTTCGATATGATACTTTTTTTTTACCATGTCCGCTCCCAGCTTGGAGCATATGGACTTATAGATGGTGGGAAGGGATTTTTAACAACACAACATCCACTGTCTTCGAACAGAATCGATTTGACGACTGAAAGAATCTGCTCGTACCGGGGATCGATCCCGGGAGGACCGAAACAGTAGCCAGCGAAGTTAACCACTGCACGACGGACTGGACAAATTTAAATTAATTATTGTTATAAAATTGAATAAATTTATTAGGATCTCATATATAATTTCTACAACTTGATTTATTTAAAGAGAGTTCAATAATGATGCCATTGCTAATCAACGCAATAACGTATGTATCATTAATTAAGGATTTCGCCTGAGGGTGCTTGATGGAATTTCAATATCAAATTTGAATGTTGTACTTTTTCATGAGTTTTGTCGCTACCAACCCGGGTTTCGCCTTTCTGCATCTTCAAGCACAGGGGCGAGCTTAAATTATTTTACCAAGAAATCTTGAAGATTAATCGAGCTCAGCTCAACAGTTTGCCAATTTTAAATGAGCAACTTTATTTACCAAATTCACTGTTGTACCCTTTAAATAATTTTCATTTTTTAATAATTCAAGCACTTGCTATCATTAAATATTAATTCAAAGACTTAAAATCAATCAACTCATTAATAATAGGTCGGATAAAACCCTAGATTTATTTTAGATATTCCTATGTTATTATCTGGCCTATAATTTTTTCAAAAATTCCCATAATCATAACAAACCCACTTAATTCATTGAAACTTATATACATTCAATTTACATTTTAATAGCCTTTCATAGTGATCTACTTATATTTTTGTATATAAACATGGATGATAATGTAAAAATTTTACCGATTATTCCCTAGCTACATAATTTCCTTTTATTTTCATTATAAGTATTTGTTTATATATTTTGCAATGTCCTCACCAGGAATTTCTTACGCAATCAAAAGTGACTTATTATATTTGATGTAATATATTATATTGCACTATAATAAGATACATATATTATATTCTTTTGAATGTCATGTGCCATACTGATAACTAGTTATAACATAAATTTAATAGCATCACTGATTTAACCTATCTATAGATGGCATTAGGGTCATTTATGCGGATGTCTAGTCAGATTAATAAATTATAAACACTCATATAGGATTTGTTCAGCGAATTATTTTGAAGACGGTCGACCATTGACAGCTATATTTTCAATTGTTCATCTCCAATGGCCCGTTCTTGCAGTTTGGTCGTACATACAATGGACGATCTTATTTTATAAACCATGCCCGCTCACGACTTGGAGCATGTGGACTCTTATTTCAAAATAAGATTTTGGTCGAGAGCTGCTTGTTTCTCATTGGCTTAGTCTAAGTGTTTCGAAGAGGGCAGGGATAGAAAGACAGGACTGGAACAGGACCAGTGGTAAAATTAAAAAATCTATTCATGAAACAATCCGTTTTGGGATTAAAACCTGTCATCGATGGAACTGACGCCCCGCTCAACCTTAAAAAAATAATCACTTTTACTGTGTAGAATTCTCGGTGGGAAGGTATTGTTTGAAAATATATATAAAATTGAAATGCATGAAGATGCTGAATGGCGAAAATCGGGTCGTCAGCGACAAAAAATTCAAACGATTAAAATTTGATATTGAAATTCCATCAAGCACTGTCAGTCGAAATTCTTAATTAAATATATACAGTACATTTTTTTATTTATTCTATATATATATGTAGAAGATAAGGACCAGCTTCGCTCATCGAGAGCGATTTCGGTCAGTTGACAATGCTCGCGATGTGAGAAACTGGCACTGATATTTACCACAATATATGTGGAAGTAGTAGTATATAAATTATTTAAATAAAAATATAACCTCATAAAACTGGAAAAAAAATCAACAATTCTGTAAAAAGCGCTTGGTCGTTTTTTACTCATTGTATAGTCATAAAATAGCTTTTCAGAGTGTTTATTTTTTTTGAAAATACTGTTTAAACTGACAATTAAGTCTTAGATAATTTCGTTATCGATTGTAAGAATTGTATTATAAACAGAACAGCTTTTGAATGAGAGGGAAAACTATTTGTGACAAAATTTGATTAAATATAAGTATGTTAAAAAATCGTACGATTCAACTCATTTTTAAATAATGTCACATTGTCGTTTTGAAATTACCTATATAATATACCGATTGTGCATTAAATGAATATAAAAGAGTTGGTCAGTGTGTGCACTATTTAATTTGACAATGCAGTGGTCGTGAATATGTATTGTGTAACCGTTTGCTTTAATAATTTGCCGCCGCATTTTTAGATAATATGATTGGTTAAAGACTGAGTATAGAATATAAATATATATTGAATAAATAAAGTATTGCATGACTCATCATATTAAATCTAATGTTCATTCTAAATGTGTCATTGCCATTATTATGAAACTAAATATTTTTTGAATTGTAAAATATTATTCTTTTATTATATATTGACCGTAATGAAATATAAATATTAAATGCAAAAATAAAAAGTTCAAACTTTTCAAAATTTCTGACTCCTAGTACGACTCCGGCCACAACCCCGCACCGACTCCGGCCAAAAAGCTCCGACTCCACGACTCCGACTCCGACTCCACAGCCCTGGAAATATCACATTTAAATTAAAAGGTTCTATCTTAATTCATAATGTATGTATGCATGTATAGAAATATCCATTTGATATTTTAATATTGCATATTTTACGGTTGCAAGTAGTTTCAAAAATATGTATAATATATATATCCCATTACCAATATAAAGTATTTATTGTTTATCATTATTAATGAAAATGCGTCTTACATATGAGATTTCATGTTTTTTTATACTAAAGTAAATCAATTGATTTATTATTATATGTGGTGTATAGTTAATCTAACTAAAATTGTTGAGAATGTATAAATCGGTAATGAGGTTTTTGACCGATGTTATTTATCGTGATAGAATGTTATTTAACTTATTGTTCAATATTATATTTTTAGTATTACCTTACAATATATATTTTTTACTTCCTTGGTCGAGTGTGAGTGTCGTTAGCTTTGGTTGTGGAGCTCACAGGATCGAGTCCAAGTCCGGACCGTTTCGTTTTTCAATCGAAATTTTTATTTCTGTTCGAAGACATGGATATTTGTGTTGTCCAAAATTACCTTCTAAACGAATTCTATCCTAAAAACCGGAAGTAGCGAAAGCCTTGCACAAGCCCTACCCTTTTTATCACATTTATTAGAAAAAGAAAGGCACGAGTAGCTGACAAGAAGCTCTAGCTGAAAATTTAACACAAATGAAAAAAATATATTTTATGTAATTTTTGAAAAAAGATAAAAGCCATATAACATGAGCATGTTGGCTTAGAACCGAGTATTATATCACTGATATTATATTATCATATTTTGGTAATGATGCAATTTAAATAAGGTCTCGGAAGTGCTTGTATCGAGTCAAATATCCATATGGCTCGATCGTTGACAATAATTAACTTACGTTATATACTGTGAATAATGATGTGGGAATAAACATATAAGTGATATTCACAAACGGTATTTTGCATTGAAAATCTCATCTCGCATCCAGTGGTAGCTGCAATTAAGAGGGTGTTGACGAGACAAAAAAATAATAACCTTCTATCAAGCAAACTGAATGAGTAGTAATAATAATCTATAATCGATGATTTTTTAACAAATCAATCGATTCTGTGTTCAAAAGCAATGTCTTAATTTCGTCCGCACACATCGAGCCTCAAAAAATGGGATGTACTGAGAGATCAGCTAACTACTAAGCTATCCTCGCTCTTTCTTTCTACCCTCATCCTCACTCTCTCCCTAAAAGAAATGGTGATTTTTTTTAATAATGTCGACTCGAGATGTGGAGCATATGGACTTTTTTCGGAGTTTGTGTCAAAATATGCTTTTTTCTAGGAGAACTATTAGTAACTCAGTGGTTCAACATCTATTTTTTAGAGCGAGTAAGAAGACTCGCGGTCAACTAATCGTTCTCACTAAGCTTTGTTTTTGGGCTCGAATGGATGGAAGGAATTTTTAAAAAACACAAACACTAAAACGATAAATCGACTAAAAAATCGGTCCGTCCAAAGAGGTCCGTCACGGAAACCAATGCCGTTGATAGGACCACGGACTCGGCTTGTGTTGAATAATTGGGGGCAATTAATTCTCGTGAGATGAGTTCTATATTGGCAGTAGACATAGTGAGAACACAATGTTATCTTCAATCCATCCAAAAAGGATAAAAAAAAAATATCACTTTTTTAAAACTATGATTACATTTGATGACCCCTTTTGAAATAATATTCACGACCGCCCTTGTGAGAGTCATCAGCAAAACCCGCTATTCCGAGCAATCATTATGTGCAAGTGTAATTTTCCCCATTGATGACGTGATTATAAACATTACGAGGTTTTCGTATTAGCGATCAGTGCAAGTTGTGAGATACCTCTTGGATTTAATGATCCGGAAACAAGAAACACCTCGGTCTGAAAATTTTAAGGAAACTGTGTTATTCTTTATGTACCTTATGGACTACGAAAACCAGTTAGTAAATTGTATTACACATGTGCAGTGACTGAAAATATAAAAGAACTAGTCAATATAATTACTGAGACGTTGAAAATTGGAACTGGCGAGAAGTAAGACGTATTTCAGAGACTCGCATGTCAGTTTTCTGACCTATAAGATTATGTTGTCCTGCAAGAACTTAAAATACTATTCATTTGGGTGTAAAAATGGTTACTGGACACGGGAAGAAAGAAAGCGGATTATTGTAGTCAATATGTGTCACATAGTGAAGGGACATGGGCAAAGAGTATTTTTTTTTTTTTTTAAGTTTAGAAAAAAAATATTTGGCATTACAGCTTACGCCAATGCGCCATATAATCTTAATTGTTAAAGTCATACGAGATTAACTCAATGATAAGTAATAAATCAGTTGTGCACAAAATCAACGACAAATAACATACACAAGATCTCTTTTTTTCAATTGAAAAAATTTGACCTTGCCGGGAATTGAACCCGGGTCTCCAGATCGCTAGGACAAAGCTCTTGCCACTAGACCACAGGGACCGACAATTTAGCTGTTAACTGTCACTTCCTGGTGGAGAGGCATTATTTTGAATAAATACAATACATTCATGGATTCGGCGGTAACTTTATGGATTTTCATTTTCACAGAAAATTAAAAGGAGCTTTTATTATTCCATAGTGTGTAATCTGACATGCCTGAATATGCCAAAAGGCGAATCCCAGGTCGTTAGCGATAAAACTCATATAATAGTACAAAATTCAAACGATTCAAATTTGAAAATAAAATACATTTTGTAGAACTTATTCCACATATTTTTTGAAAAAGATCTGTACCGGTTTCCCTCATAGCGATCATTATTAACTGTTCAGTAGATAATACCATGAAACCGGTCCTGATATTTTTTATAATATATGTAGAAGTAGTGCTAATTAATGAGTTTTATTTATTTAAGATTCTTGAAATCGACAGATGTGTTCTGAATACTGATTTATTATCTAAATATCGTACACATAATAACTGTTTAGTAATGAGTGCAACCTGTTATAATATTTAAATTTAGAACTCATTTTAATTTTATTATTTTTGCAAACCAGAATATATATTTTTCATTTCAACGGTTTGTTGTGCGATGCCAGATGATGCCGCATGAAAACTGAATATAAATGTCTCAAAACGACAATTTGAATTCACGTTTAAAAACATGTTGTTAATATAAATGTGCCGATGAACGAATTATCTAATCTCGAGACACATCGATAATTTATTGCAGTTGCGACATATCTATGTTTATAAACCTATTGAATTTAAAACTAGAGCAAACATCGTTCTTTTGCTAATGTTATAATAGTATGCTTAAGAATACTGTCAGCGAATTAAACTTATTTCAAACCATGTCACGCTCCGTTATTTATGTATCGAGATTATCACATGGGATTTAAATCGTAAAGCCATTTCGAAGTTGTGTCAAGGATCTTCAATATTTAATGAGAATACATAATTTATATGTGCCGCTCGGGTATGCGTTGTACACCAAATCCGAATTAATACATTTGTTGGTACATTTATTCTACGGTTTATAAGTATAAGTCATTGTGTTTATATAAGATGGTGACTATAAGATGCGTACATTTTTATGTTTCCAATTAAAGGTTAAACATGTAGTAAATAAGTTGAAAACCTCAAGGCGAGGACGTGTTAACTGCGATCATCATTTCATTGTTGTTATTATTTGTATTGGATTTTAAAATGAAGAATTATAATTTATTTTATTAGCAAATTTATCTGTGGACAAATGTTTGTTTAACGACAAATAGAACACGTTTTCATTCAAAGGATCTCCTTTCTGAAGACTCTGTTAATAGTAGTATACGTAGACTAGTGGGAAGTGTTTGGCATAGCGATCAGAAGATTCTGGATTGAAGGATGTATGGGCAAGGTTAATATCAAATACTATTTTTTTTCAGTTCAAATTTTGACTTCGTAGGTGGTCTTTTCTTCTCAAATTAATTTTAAATGACTTTGCCTAGATTCTCCTGGAGTCTATCAGAAATTATTGAAAGATTTTTTATTTGTATTTGGAGAAATAATAAAAACAGCGGTTGGTACAGCGAGTACGCAAGAAATTTAATGAAGCGATGATTCACTTTCTTTTATATGGAAGTTCTTAATTGCATGGTATAATTATGTCGTATTTGTTTGGCTGACTGTAAGGTTCATGGTCCAGCTTGGAACCGTCATCCAAGCATCTCTGCCTAACGTGCTCTCAACTTCTCTATAGTCGTGAAAAAATGTAAAACAAAGTCCAACTTGTATATTGTGAAACTGTATTCTCAGTGAAAATATATTCTTCTCCAAGCTGTCATTGAAATTAAATTTAACCACCCTATCTTCAGCCCAATGTTTGTATGTGTTTTTCTTTGGTTCTCTTTTTATGAAAGGGACTACTTGCTGATTTTGTTTCATCGAAGCAAACCAAAATTTTAGGCCGGCAAATCATGGACATGGGCCAATAATTTCAATGATCGTGACCAGTGAAAACATGTTGTCATACAAATCTATTACTTGATACATTTTCACTGAGAATACAGTTTCACTTTAACATATATAAAAAATCTGTTTGTGATATATATCCGTATTGACTGTAACATTATATCATGATATATTTAACGATTCAAAGCAACAAGAAACAATACTTAAGTAGCTTCTTTTTATAAAGTAAATATTTGGATGGTTTTATTCAAATTTATGTTAGATTTTTTTTTTGTTAATCATTTCGAAGCCGTTGTTTTACTATAGTATTTTTTTATCCGGTAAATTAAGTTTTGGGTTTTATCGTTTTATGCTATATTACAAACACATATTCTTTTTATATAGTACATAAATCAATGCATGGTATAACTCATTAAAATGTATTTTTTTGGTCCACTCTGTATTTATTTTTAATTGTTTGCCATTTTCATGCTCGATTTGAAAGTATCTGTACGGCTGAAAGCAAGAGCAGTGTGGCCGGAAATAACTGCGTTTATACAACATCCTTGTGTCCACTTGTCAGTTGAAATATTTAAAAGGTCGTTCTCAGCAATAGGTCATACCAATTATTAGAATTAAACTTACACATCAATACTTTTTTCACGCATACTTGTGGTCAGGGTAACGTGTGAAATAAAACATTGAAAAGTATATATATAATACTTACGTAATAAAATTGGCGCTTTGATATGGGTTAACTTATTTTTAAATTCGCTTTCAATAACGGCCAAGTTATAATGGTACATCTATTGTATGAATAACTAGGAAAAGAAATGTTGTTGTCCTCACCCTCTTAACTCAGTATCAGCACAACACAGGAGTTCCCAAGCCCGTACCCGCGGGCGCTATGGCGCCCGCCGACCGATTTCTGTACGCCCACCAACGTTAGCTCGAAACATTTTTAATTTCACATTTTTGCAAAATTAGTTTTGTGAATATCACATCGACAGGTGAAGTCTCTCGTGCTTTTCCCAAATGTGAAGGAAATGGTAGATAACAGTGAATTAAACGTCACACACATTCAAGTGCTTCAAAAACAGTTTGAAGAGATATTTCTGCAATGTACGACTATCGAGATCGAGCCAACGGTCTTCTTTATTGTCAAACCTTTTATTTGCCAATTAAATACAAAATTAATAGCTTCATGTTTTTCAGGTTGTGTTCAAGAAAAGGTACAGCAAGAAAAAATTGATACTGATAATCTTTTCAACGAGTATTCACTTTATTCAAAAAAGAGAGGTTGAGAAACTGAGTAACAAATAGTTCTCGTAGAAATTACCATATTTTAAGATAATCACCGCAAATAGTCAAATGCTCCACGTTAAGAGCGGACATGCTTGAAAAAAATCATTATCTTTTTATAATATCATTAGAAAAAATTGGTGGTGTCCACCGCCCCACATTTTTCTTTAAATGCGCTCTCGTGTCCAATTAGGTTGGGACCCCTGCTTTAACAAGTACGAATTAATAAAAATTTCTGTCACACAATGTAAAAATTGTTATAGAGTTTGTTTTATAATCGTTTTTATCACAGTTTAACCTGACACGTGATTATGAAATAAACAATACACAAACTAGGTTTGCATTAAATATTTTTCTCCGTTTTGACTATTTGGTTTCTAACTTCATTGCATTAAAGATTTTATGGAAAAGAATTTTAAAATATGTTTTATTTTTAATTAAAAATAAACATAATTAAATAAAAAAAACTCTTTATTATCTTCTATTCTTCGTTCTGAATATATCGTTTAGGTTTTAATTGTCATTACTGAACAAACGATCGTTGTTTATTAACTTGACATAAATATCATACGGTGTAATATTTTTTTAATTACAAATAAAATTGTAATATTATTAAGATGCTTATCACGAATGTAATTTCTTTAAAATAATAAGTCATTATTAACTCGGCTATTGATCATTACAAATTGCTACGCCTTATTTTGTTCTCATAGCAAGAGAATGTGGTCGTAATAAAGCGACTTATATGGAGACAGTCATCTGATGATTAAGAGATAATATCGTACTCCTTACATCGTAAGAATTATACAATCATCGTACAAGAACGATGAAATATGTGTTGGGTCATTATTAACTGTGATTCTTCCATTTTAACAACGTAAATATTTTATGGATGTCTCATAATATAACGGGGTATTCATAAAGAATATACTCTTTTGACAGCATTGATTTATGTTGCACTTGATTGGTGTCACCTGTCATTCTGGGACGGACGTAATGTTTAAAATCATGAAAAATATTTTTTAGTTTTGATTTCACATTTTATATGTAACTAGCCGGAACTTGGCAAGCGTTGCAATGTTACTCAATGGAAGAAAATATTTGTGTGTATTGAAGTGCTTTCCGATGCACAATATTTAGGATAAATAATTTCGATTTAATTTCACTCACATTGATCGGTATCGATGGCATTTGCCGTTTGACGTTTCTGTTTGTCATTGGCCGATTGTCTAAGGGTCGACACGCGCGCCACCTACTGAAAGTTAATTGTACTATGTATATAACCTTTGCTCAAGTGTAACAATAAGTTGTAAAAATGAACGGTATGTCAGCGCATAAAATATGAAAAAAGATTAATTTGCATATAAAATTCCTTCAATAAGTTGATTTTAATATACTTATTACCTTTGCGCAAGTGCAAGCCATAAGCTGACAAAGTTTCATCGCAATCGGGTGAACGGTATGGCAACGCATAAAATACGAGAAAACAAACATGTATTTTTATATATTAGATATTACCAGCACAGTTTCCCTCGGATATTTAGAACACATAGAAAAATACAATAGCACAGTTGTGTTTTGCATAAAACAATTCTTTTTTGTTACTTTAATAAATCTTTTACTATCTCGGATTATTAAACGAACTGTAAAGAAATAAAAGCAGTAATCTTAATGAAAAAATAATTGTGTTATTCGAACTAAAACATTCCAAAATATATTTTATTTAATGATACACAGTGGTCCGGAAAAATATTGATAACATATTACTTTATTTATTCTGTGTAAATTTACAGAATAATAAATAAACAGAAAAAATAAATCGTATAAAAATAATAAGCAACACAATGCCCATTCACGATTCGCTCATTGGATCAATTAAATGCAGCAAATGCCAATTGTCATTTCCTGAATAAGTCTTCTTATGAGTCCGGTTTTGATGCGGTCATTATTTGACAGGAGAGCATATGGAATGATAAGACACGTTTTATCGAACGCGAAGTGCTTTTACTTTTTTATTAAATACTGGCGAGTACACGGTATGAGTGCCACTAAAATAAAGAAAGTGTTTTTTGTTTTTCTGTCTGTTGCGTGTACGAATAAATCAGAAGGTTTTCCAAAGCGTGAGCAGGCCACACAGAGCTGTCCGTGTGAGTAGCAAGGATTTTTTAAAATTAGTCCACACACTTGTAGAAATTGTTCCTTGCTTTGTTGACGGTCATAGCAAATACGAATGGCATATCTATCGGATTCATTGGGATGCGTGGCAACAGTGCATCTTCTGCTTTCAATTTTCCATTTAAAATTGTAGCCATGATGAACTTATTCATTATCTTTTTCGTTGAAAGCCTGATACCGTATCAAAGTCATGGTGGATTTACATTTCGGAGAAAAATAATAGGTATACCTATTTTCAATGTCAAAATGTGCGGTGGAATACCTGGCAAATCAAGTTAATTGGGTATTTTTCTTAAATGGAACCTCTATGGGCGTTTGCATAAAAAATCACCAAATTTTTGTCGCAATCGGATGAACAAAGATAACAAATAAACGCATACGGGACAAACAGATAGATTTTTTTTTCATTTAGAGAGATCACTAAAAATCACAAGTGCAGCATGATACTATAAAATGTACTTTTAAAAGTAACAGCAGTTTGTCTACGTAATACTTTATGAGAAAAAGAATTAACAAGTTAATCTGTTAAATATGAAAACTGCATTATTAGTATTCTACATGTCGGTCGTCTTTCACTTCGCCATTTATCCAGCTGGTATCGTTAATGAGGCGGTCACGGGGATAAATGCACGGCCAATTGAATGGACAAATGAGTACGAATGAGCAATTTTATGAAATGAAAATCAAGAAATAGCCGCAAAAAAGCGCACGAAAGAAAAAACTGACTGGTCACGGAATGTATGTACGGCATAAAGAATTTAATCAGAGCGGTTGCGGAATTAACGCAAGGGTTGTGACAAAATCTCGAAGATATATTTACTTTAATTTCTGCCTTGCTTTGCTGTAAAGTCATATGATAATTAGTGCACTTCTTATTGAATGTTTGTTCTTTGTGAGAAAAAAAATATGGGATCGATGTTTTTAACAGATTTAATGACGTTATATCTCCCAGTAGCACACACACAATGTAATTTTACTCAATCTGAATGAATTCTCTTCTTGTTTAGCCAAAAATTTCTAATCTACCAAATCTCTTTGCATTATTGTTCCAAAAAAATACTTCTATTATAGATTTAACTAAACCCTTTAAATTGTAATATCGCTTGTCTAATTCTATATTAGTTGTGTTGCTTATTTTAATGCTATCTATTTTGCTCTTGGTGGGATCTTATGTTAATTCATATAAATGTTAGAGTACGGTGAAAAAAATAACAATGAATTTTAATTTTACAGATTTTTTTGTATATTTTTGTTAAGCTATCAACAAATAAACAAAATAATTTCTGTAGAATTAAAATACGTTGTTATTTTTTTCACCGTATTATAATGGAGTTCTACCAAGTAAATGCCAACTCAATCAATAAATGTTAGAGTTTTATCATAATCACTTAATTTAATTAAAATGCGATTTATTATTACTCTTAAAAGCAAATCCGCTTCTCACCGAACTGTAAATAGTGTATTTTATATTTATATCAAACAATAAAATGTACTATTGAATAATATGGAATGTAAAATCAAAGGAATGTGATTAACTATAATGCTGTTTCAATCTTGTTCTAACAAGAGTCCCACGAAGCTTCTATATCAGTAGTTAATTGAACAAGTAATCAAATTATGATATCTAAAAAAAAGCTCAAAGAATAAAAATAATCTCACGTACCTAATCAAAATTCTAGGATAATCTACGTATTAATAATTTTAAATCTTTAGACAATTAACGCACATTTTCGGTGAAGTTCATTACCTGTAAGTGGCAATCTTTAGGTAACAGGATAACAGAGGCTTCAATGGCAATCCATCATGCGAGAGGGTCTGTTTTTGTGCCTCTGATCACGCATGCTCACCACAGGGCAGGGCTAACGAGCTTCGAGGCCATCATTAGCGCGGCGGGGTGTCGAACCAGGGCTCGCGGCTCAGCGCTTCTTCACCCAATGAAAACAATACTTAATCAGACATCTTGTTTAAGATATAATTTTTAGATTCCTGAGCGGTGTATTCACAAGGAAATAATTGAATCAAATGATTTCTAAGCGATTGAAACATTGTAAACGTCTAACATTTGACAGCTTACACAGTGATGTGTTTTGTAAAGTTGGAATTAGTTTGCATAATTATTTGTAATTAAAATAATTAATAAATTATTTAAATACAGGCGTCTGAATAACTAATATTTTTATGGAAATAATTTATTTGTTTCTTCTGAAAAATTATGTTTTAATGGTGTGAATAAACAAATACCAAATGTTTTTGTAAAAAAAAACAGTGCACTGAGAGATACATTGTCGCACAATCCTCTTTTACCAGCCTACCGGTGATTCAACCATCGTAAATTATACTTATTTATATGATATAATATACATATATAAACCAAAAATTGATTCATTTAATATACCGTTATCAGAATTGACAAACGACAAATCTTATATATAAAACCGAAACGGCGTATGTATGTATGTGGGTCTGTAATTCCCTTTTGCATTGTTGTTGCAAGTTCAAACAAACGAATTGATTTCGCTCGCGAAAGTTTCGACGGTAATTTTGTTTCGTTATCAATGTGTGTGTAGAGACTCCAATTACTCGAGTATCGAGTAGTACATATATAAAACCGAAACGGTGTATGTATGTATGTCTGTGGGTCTGTAATTCCCTTTTGCATTGTTGGTCATTAAGTTGCCATAAAAACGAATATGAAGAAAATATGTTTGATATTTTATCGGCGAAGACATTTAGTCAAAATGTAATAAATTAGTCTTCTACTGAACTTTTCCCGGCTTTTATTAATATAATAATGTTTTTATTTGCGTGAAGGTATTATTTGACATTTCTTTGACAGCAAATTAGATTTTTTCCTTGAATTTGGACATTTTAATGGGCGAGAATGGGGCTGTCAATATATAAAAGGGGGCTGTTAAATGTCAATGCCAGTCTGAAATGTTCATTTTAATTCCATTTTAATTGACCTAGACTTTTGAATTATGAAAAAAGTTGTTTCAACTTGGCCCGTCTGAATTTACGCGCCGAGGTGAACATAAACTGGTCCGAGCGAAGCCGGGTTCGAATACTAGTTTGATATAAATCATATTGTTAATTTTAATTAATGTATTAATTATATTAAAAGTAAAAATTAAATATACATAGCTTACGTAAGTCAGATAATTGTTACCAGTCAGAGTTGATACCAGAACGATCTGGTCGCTAAGTTCAGGCTCATACAAACCTTTTTTTTTGTGCGACGTTTTTGTGTGATTTCAAAGTTATGCGGTTTTTTTTAATGCATTTTTTTAAATATATTTTTGGTACTATATAAAGGTGCATATTTAATAACATAATTAGCGACGTGTTGTTCACGTAAAAAATCCAGTATTTCACCTGTTTATTATAATGTAGCCTTGAAATGTGTGTACTTGTGCATGTTATGTTCCCATAATAATCAAAGTTTTTCTGTGCGATTTTCAGAGGTACACAAAAAAGCTATAGGTGTTTATGAAACGGTTTTGATTGTGTAAGTAATTGACTAAAAGCGGTTCCCATGGTTCAATTTTAAATTAACAGTAATTAATGTAAGATATCATTAAATAAATACTCTTATTATCTGTATTGAAACAATGGAAAATAAATGTTTCTGTTCTCTAACAGCTTGATGAGTATTTAAAACTCCCAAAACAATTAACATATGTCAAGATAACATTCAGTGGAGTTAGTGCATTTTTTACCATGCAATTGTTCATAAAATTGATATCAAGTTTTAACAGCGTATGTAAATTTCGTAAGTGAATTAACATTTCATCACAAATTAAAGATAGTAGTCATTGTTACATAGTCGATTTGAGAGCTTTTGACACACAGCTTCTACAGTGGCGTACCTAATATAAATGCCGAGAGTTAGGAATTTGTTTTCGATATCGTGATTAATTTTTAATATATTTTTTTGATTGTATAGGTAATTAAATAACTTCTAAATAAATTTCCAAATTAAATGAGTTTATAATCTTCTAACTACCGTACATGGTTCGCATTTCAGATTTTATTCTATTTTTTGCGGAAAGATTAATTTTTATCTCTGAGCTTTCCGAAGAAAAACGTTTATCGAGTGACTTACTAAGAGCTGTAGTTTAAATATTTTTGAGATCTGTACAGATTACTATTCACGCTTCACCTCTTCTAAACTTTCATTTAAGACATTGCAGATTTTAAGTGGTTTCACACGATAAAAATAACCCAAAAATACCTAGATTAAGTTCTCAGGATTACGCTAGACCAATAACTTAAACTTATTTAAATTTTTCCATGTGACGTTGGTATGGTTGAGCAGAGAGGGGATGTATGGGGTACCCTGTCTAGCCTAGGGATATAAGCTATCTCTAATACACGTTTAAAACATAGTTCTGACGAAGGCGTAAGCCGAAATAGCTATCAACAAATATGTAAAATAATTTATGTAGAACTAAAATACATTGTTA
Source organism: Himalopsyche kuldschensis (assembly GCA_028554975.1). Classification (NCBI taxonomy): domain Eukaryota; kingdom Metazoa; phylum Arthropoda; class Insecta; order Trichoptera; family Rhyacophilidae; genus Himalopsyche; species Himalopsyche kuldschensis. Next base: position 5,008,237 of record JAHFWI010000029.1, on the reverse strand, counting down.
TTTTTCCTACCGTATTATAATTTGAGTTCTACCAAGTAAATGCCTACTCAATCAATATATTCTCAATTTTATTCATGATAACACATTTTTAATTAAAATATGTAGCCTTCACTCATCAAATAGTTTTTAGCATGCACGCCACTGGATTAAGGCAAACAAACAGTCAACAATAAGATAAAGCAGCGCTCACACACGTAGATAGTTAGTCAGATCTCACATGTTCCTATGAATGCATGAATAGCACTGAGTTAACGTTTAAACATGACTATTAGACTTCCAAATTTTTAAAACAGTGACGCAAAACCTTTTTGTATATTATAGTTGAAATCTGTATTTTTTTAGCATAACATAAAGAGTTTTTGTAAAAACTTAATTTCGTTAATTATAACACTTCAACTAGTTTTTTGTTGATTGTATTTACATCAAATTTAAATCGTTTGAAGTTAGAGTTTTTCCGCTAACGACCCGGGTTTCGCCTTTCGCTTCACCGATTTAACTGTATTTAAATACTCAGGTTATCAAAAAATAACAATGATTGTTTAATTCTATAGATACAAATACTGAAATTTTTGGCATCTGCAATATTTTAAGCTTGCGATGTAAATATTTTTCTGAGCCGTTATATAACCCTTAGATTTACATTATGAATCCATGTTTGAGCAACAATGATATAAACGTTCCAATGTACTCATATCTCGAAACGACACGAAAAATTGCATATTTATTTAGTCCATCGTACTCGAAATAATAATTTGAATGCAAATATGTTTACTGTAAGAAACATTTTAATTTATCAATATGCAAAATAGTATCATTAAAAATTTGGTAACGGTTACAGCAAACTGGATATATTTTTTTAAATATTTAACATTAAAATTTGAATAGACCGAGGTAATTGGGTTGCGCACGTCTGCAATAAATTAACTCGGATGCACAATTTACTCTCCACAAATGCATATTTAATCAAAATTTGTTGAAAATTTCACGGCTCGGATGGAAGCCTCTGCTTTTGTCCATCTGCTTTCCCACGAATGAGCAATTGTGTTTGTATTAACATTCTCCGCTATATACTTTGCATAGATTTTATTACACGGTCAGTCACTTAAATGCTTAAAAACTGTTACATATAACAGCATAATTATTTAGGTAAATGTATCGTTTCAGAATATTATTTTGAAATAACAGATTAATTATTATTAACCACATTCGTACAAAGATGGAGAGGTTTCGAAAGAGCAATCGGAAATAAAAGAAATACCGTATTTTATGAATTACCTACAAGACGCGTGTTTTTAACTATTATGGAATCTTTTGATTTAGAGATCGTCTTATTATTGGATGACTTCTTACAATCGCTATAAAATCACGAAATAAAATATTTTCTTGTCTGAGACTGCAATGAGAGAAATCAAATACTGAATCCGATTGAGAATGAATTAACTTAGATGTTTTTATTTACATTCTTAGACTTTTTAAGGTCAATTTTAGTTTGAATTAGAAATTATGCTATATTGGTCGCTTATTGGTACTCACTAGTTTTTAAATTTGAATATTCTCATTTTATCCTGCTAATGATATATCTTTTAATAATAAATCTAATCAAGACTAAAAATTTAGTGCCGTTCGCGTGTTAGATACAAAAGCTACCACTATAAATAGCGTATTTATTTATATAATATAACCAATACTTAGAAAATACTAACCCACGTAAGAGAAATCAACTTTACAAGTTTTTCTTCATAATTAATCAAAAAGTTTTTACTCAATACAGAATGATAATTAAGTGCTTCCTCTAGAGCCGCAGTCGATTCCGTGTTTTTGTTTGTTAGTAAATAAAATGACAACCGGGAAATTCTGTGTTATTAAATTTTTCATTTCCTTGGTCAATCGAAAGTAATTGGTACCGCAGGGACCGAAAGCAAATACCGAGTTAATTAATTGTGTCAACGAGTTTTGTAATTATTATTCTGACAGTTTTTGTGAATATGTACTTGCATATGTATATTGTATGTATTTGTTAATGTAATGTTATTTTAGCTGCTGTAATTTCAAACGTATGATATCTCAAAAATTTTAACGCGTTGTATCCCGCACCCGTCTTATCGTGTTATTACTCAATCAAACACCAAAACTTATGTCAGTGTTTTATCATTTATATTATGGTACATTTTTACGCATTTATCGACTTGTTGTCGTGCATTGCACCATATTAGAAGATACTCGAACTATTCTATAATAGTTCATAATTTTGTATTTTTGATAAAATCAATTGTACAGTATCAGAACTATAATCTAATCATCAAATTTGCAACACCTACAATGCAAAAACTACGTAGGTATAATAATTTAACATATTTCGATAAGGCCACCTATAAAATTTAACTCTAAAGATACTGGATTAAGATTCATTAGGTTAGCATATCTAACATAAAATTTTAAATATCTATGATTATTCCACGTATTTTGTTACTAATTTTGACATGTGATTCGCCTCTTTCAGATGCATTTTAGGACTTACTATAGCAATGAGAAAATTGCTTAAGTAATGAATAATTACCATATCTATTTAATATTACTATCTGAAAACATCTTGTTGTTGAACAGATCAATTAATAATTATTCAAACGTAAAAAAGCATCGAAATATTTGATCAGATTGAACTGTGAAAGAATGCGAGGATATCATTGTCGATTTATTGTAGTTAAAATGTCACAACACATTTGGCCTAAAATATCAAATATTTTCTATTATCAAATATTTTGCAATTCTGTTTTATAAAAGATAGTAAGTAACCGGATATGTTATACTATCACTGCATGGGTTTTCACAGCTAACTATATATGTAACTACTAAACAACTAAGATGATATATCGTTAAGTAGCATTGATGTAAAAAAATATGGAGAAATACAAGTATGCCGTATACTTTGTGAATCATAATTTTAATTAAATTATAATATTGATACCAAAATTAAACCCATACTCCTTATTCTGTCAGACCAATATTATAATGAATTGATAAAGGATCCTCCCATCAAAATTTCCACTATTAATTAAAAAGGGTATGAAGAATACTTTTCCAAGAATTAAAGAATGTGTTTTCTGCTTAGTTATTTGTCTAAGGTCGGTGAAATAATTATGGTTATATTGTAAAATCACACCTATTTTTTAGTTTCGCACGGTACTTCGATATTGTTTGTCAGATTTAAAACCCTTTGAGAATGAATATAATACAGTTTAATACATTTTTAAAATCGTTCAAACTAAGAGTCAAATTATGATAACATAAATAAAAAATAATATTTGTTTTCTGAGAAACTCAATCACGTAACTATTGGTTTTTTTATCCGTTACTCAAAGACTGATGGTGTCATGACACTGATATAAAATATTCCTTTAATTTGAGATTTCGACTGAAGATGAAAATTGAATCGTTTGAATATATCTTTTCCACAAAAGAAAGTATCGTAGAATATTAATAAATACAAAGAATCAATATAATCCAATTCATAAAATAAAACGAAGCCCGAAAATACCCACCTTTTAAAATTAGTATGTATTTCGATGTTATAAGCTTCATATTTACTTTTTAACGATGTCACATATAAAATACATACATATATTTTAATTGTATCCATGCAATTACTTTTAAAAAATTTTGGACGGCATTAAAATAAAAATAAATGTTCATTATTTAGCTTGTTAGCCTTTATTCTCATAAACCTGATAACTGTTTTTTTCTTAAAGAAAAGTGCAATGGATACTTTAAGTTATAATTTTCTTATTAATCTTTTAACTCATAAAACCGTTAATATTTCGCTCATTAGAGGAGTAATCGTAATTGTGATAATAATTGAGTTGTTCTCACTTATTTTTTTCATACTTATTATATTTAATTGAATATACGTTCATTAAATTCAAAATTTTGCAGTTATTAGACTAAAATAATATATTATTGTATAAACGATACAAACTATTCATTTCGCAGGTCAAATTCAGTCGCGTCATTGAAATGCCCGAAGATACAGAAAAACGAATCACCTGTCGTTAGTGACAAAACCGATGGAATGTACAAAATTCAATTGATTCAAGTGAAATATTCCTCTAAACATAATATTTTAATTAAGTCAATGCGATTTAAGATGTTTCAAATACAGCCCTCAATAATATGAAACTAACTGAAAATAATAATTGTACATATATATCGACGTTAACAGGTCAAGAAATCTCGACTGTGGGACTTGAGACGATAGTGACGTCGTCGATGAGAGACGAAGGTAAACACTTGTGGTTTCCAACTGACCGACACTTCGATCCTCACTTGATAATTATTATTGCATGCCCATTCTTTGCGATGACTTAAAAACTATAATAACGTCAGTAATTATATGTGCACTGGTCATGTCGTGCAAATTCTTCGATTGTTTTATTTTATATACATATTATCCTCGATTGTTTCTATAAATAATTCAATAATAGCTGAGAATATATCCATAGTGTATCCGGCTGCTAAAGTCAAACCGGCTTTGCGCTTATATAAAAAAAGCTTCGCAAATGCATCGTTTTTTTCTAGTTGACAAATCGTCTATTTATTTTGCAAAAAAGCCTACGAATTTAATGTTTTTTCCAGTGAACCCGTAGCTAGGTGTGTCACACGTTATGTCTTTGTAAAGCATTTTTTCACTAGATGATTCAAAAAATTGTTGTTGTTTATGATTCATAAATTGAAATATTACACTTAAATGAAATTTATTAACTGATCGATTATAATTACAACTGCAATTATTACACTGCTGTGTTACAGGATATGCCCAGTACGGGCTGTAATTCTTGGCGGTGGATACAACGGCGAGTACTTAGGGAATATATGTACATTCAGTTAATGCACAGGATTTAAAAGCTTTGGACACTAATTAAGCCCGCACGTAGATATTAATGTAATAACAGTAACTAAAAATGTTGAGTCAGTTTTTTTCTTGTCTCAATCATTTCGCTAATTGTAGCATGCGTTTTCTAAGAAAATTTCGGCACATATTCATATAATTACGTGAAGGATAACTAAGACTGCCAAAATGAATATCTGACATTTTGATTAATATCGACGGTGGCCTTAACAAATTTCAATATGAGTGATAAAAAAATATTAGCAGTAATAACATATCATTAGCAATATATTATGCACATAAACGTAATAAAATACGTAAAGTGTTGATAATAACTCAATTAGACTCGTAATGCATATTCATTAGAAGCAAGAAAAATACATTAATATTGTATTAAATAAGTAATTTTCTTACATTCTTTACCGTTTATTAGTTTTTTTTAATTGCAATTGCTTTTTTTAGTGCTCCATAGACACCTTCTCATGTTGAAAATGAAGAAATGGTAACGTATTTTATGTAGATAGCTAAAATGATTTTTTTGGTATGAAACTATGACAACATTCAAATGACGAATTGGGCCACTGAATTATCATAAAAAATCGAATGGAACGGTCAATAACAAGTGTTCTAAAAGGATTGTATACAAGCATACTAATATTATTTTGTAATGTAGTATTTTTAGGAAGCTGCTTCACTGAAATTTTAGTATACTATGGTTTCTATTATAGATTGAATACAATAATCTTTATCAAATACTTTATAATTTTCTGAAACTATATTTTATTCCGATGAATAACTACATTCAGATCATCCGGAAAATAACAGTTTTTTGAACCTTTAGTCTTTGTCGGGTCCGTGTTCAACATTGTTGGCTTGCGTGATAGTCTTCACGGGCTTGATCCCCAGTACAAGCAACATTTTTCAGTCGTTTTATCGATTCTGTTCGAAGGCATGGGTGAAATTCGGGACGTGGCAATAAGCTAATCATAAGTCGTTCGAAAAGGGGTGGTTGAACAACTGAGTAACGAAAAGTTTTCTTAGGTCTCCACATGCTTTACATTGGGAGCGGGAATGGGAAAAAAACAATCCGACTGTTATAATTTTTACCGGTCCACAGGTGTAAAAAAGTAAAGAAACAATATTTTGAACCATGTACATATGTTGGCGTTTCTGTATCAAGGGTAAAGCTCGGTACTCCATGATTGAATATTTCTGCATAATATATACTGTGTTGATATAATTTCCATACAAATATAGATTTTATCATTACAGAATAATTTAATTATTCCTGTGTTGTAATTTGTTATTGTTCTTTGTCTTTCGGTGTATATATTGGTCGTGAATAAAACAATCCTATCATTGTGATGACCAAATCGTTCTCAATACTACATCAAGGTCGTCCGAACGACCCTGGCGAGGACAGGATCGAATTGGCAATTACTGCGAGGAATAAATACATCGACGTGCAAAACTGCAAATGAATTTCGATTACTTATTAAAGGGCATACATAATTACTATAATATTTAATTCTCTCATTTTGTTCTAGAATAATTATACCGTCTGATAAAATTGTTGACGTCACATTTTTGAATTGTATCCGTTGCTCGAGCTGTTGGCGATTCGAATATGAGTTTTTATCAGGGCCGTGGAGTCGTTTCGAAATTTCTCCGACTCCGAGTACGACTCCTTCCAAAACGCCGCGGCGACTCAGACTCCGACTCCACAGCCCTGGTTTTTATACAAGGTTTGTTTGCCAATCTATTCGAAATCAGTGGATGGTAGTAAGACTATAAGAAAGAGGTCAAAATAGCTCAAATTCAATCTTGCTATTTCAAGGAATTTAAAGAATAATCCAGGAATGGAATAAAGTGATGTAAAATTGTTGTCTTTCCACTAGTTATTGACAGTTAACACTAAGAAAGCCTTTTACTTTTAATAATTACGAATAATGTGTATTAGTATGGTTTGAAGTTAGGTCATAAAAAAGCAATTTACGCTGCTCGTCTAAGTAAAAAGTTTGCTGACCATTGATATATACATAGATAATATAACAGTTTCTAGTTCTAAAAAAATAATATAAATGAAAAAATTAAGTCAAAATTTTTGATAATCCAATAAAATTATTCAACCCTTCATTTAGGTCGTGTTTGAAATTGGAATAAAAGGATATCCAAAATTATAAAATTTTGGTTCAAACAATTTTATCTGGATCGATGTGTTTCATTGGTGTATGTATATAAAACAAGATGAATGATTAAATATAAAAATTGAATTTGAAAAAATGTGAAAGGGTATTTGAATATTGCATTGGTTGTCAAGCTTTTAGACCTCACGGACCACTGACATTTTTTAAACGGTAGAAATATGTATATAATATGTATAATATGAAAATAATAAATATTTTTTATTATGGTAATGGTAACTCCGTCATTGGGGCGTCAGAGGACAGCGTCTTCTTTGGATAGGTGTGATTTCACTCGACTTATATCGTAGGAAAGCAGGGGACTGAGTAGAGTTAAGGAAGATTATTGAGGCGGCCAATGTTCATCTCAATCTGTAACGCCAGAAAAGAAGAAGAAAAGACGCAGTTGATTTAACTATAACAAATTTAGAAACCTTTCCTTAATGGTCCCAAAAAAAACATATCCGATCCGGTGATTTGTAGTCGCATAAGCTTCATGCACAGATTGATTTATTGCATATTATAAATTTATAATATTTAAAGGAAAGCTGTATGTTGAATAAAAAAATCTTGCTCCAGTGAAATTACCGGGTACCACCGTTTGGCAGCCACTGGTCTACATGTTTTGTTAAAGACCTTTTGAAAATGAAATTGTATGTTTTATTATGATTTTAATAAGAATTTCAGGATTCTAAAAATTCATGTGGTTTGGAAGTTAAACTATTAAAATAATAATAATTGTATATGTATTTTACATTAAATGATGACAATAATAGCTATAGAGGGCCTTGCTCTTTCTCATAGTAAATAGTGAGGTTGTGCGACCTCAGTGAAACTAAAAAAATACATTTTTTAAACAACCGTATAATCTTTTGGTATGTTAATAACTATCTTCTATAACAGTGCAGAGTTTCAATAAATTATCTCTCACGAATCGTGAGTGTAGTAAAAAATAAATGACTGTGTTTTAGTGCCAATATTAAAATTATTTCCTGACAGTAAGTAATATTTATTTACATGACGAAGTGCCAATCATTTTACGTTTCATCAATTCTTTGTTTTGGTGGTAAACAACTCTGTATTTAAATAGTATTTTTCTTGACGAATGTTTAAATATAATTTGAGGTGAAGGATTGATTGTTACGGATCAGTACATAATTGATTTACACATG